>OZ007598.1:46537853-47815353 GCA_963931845.1 Maratus michaelseni
AATTCATTATACGTGGCGTGCTCAGTAAATCGGCATAAGTGATTGAGCTCTTAATAATCATCTGAAACAATGAATTCTTAAAATACATTAAATTGGTTGGATACTAAACTTCCAGTTGATAAGATAAGTCAAAATTTCATAAAATGACACCTGATTGAAGTTTGAGGACAATTTTGTATTTTAAAAACCGTTTAAGAATCGAAATTATCAAAACCAAAATTCATTATACGTGGCGTGCTCAGTAAATCGGCATAAGTGATTGAGCTCTTAATAATCATCTGAAACAATGAATTCTTAAAATACATTAAATTTGTTAGATGCTAAACTTCCAGTTGATAAGTCAAAATTTCATAAAATGGCACCTAATTGAAGTTTGAGGACAATTTTGACAATAATTTTGCATTTTAAAAACCATTTAAGAATCGAAATTATTATTTTTTGAAGGTTTGTCCTCCAATTAAAAGTGTTGAGTTTAATTACCCCCCCCCCTCCCCCCCCACAAAAAAAATGTTGATTGCTTGAACGATTTAAATGTGAGAAGGTACACTGACTCAAAAAGACTTGTTTCAAGAAAAACACATGTTTAAAGTTTTGCCAAACATAAGACCAGATCGTTAAACTTGTTGTTATTACTGAAATATTGGGTGGAACGAAAAATGGTTTTGAGGGATATTTCAGATACTTTAAAGGCTGAAACATAAAAATAATAGTTTTTTGAAAGTTTAATGGGAGAATTTCTTCTTAACAAACTTCGAGTGAAAACACTTAAAAGTGTAAATATTCAAAAGTTATGAATTTGAAAATGTAAATACAAAATGTGTTACACTCACAAACATTTGCATTATTACAAATATGTATGGTAAAGCAATTAAAAGTTAAAATAAAATATTGTTATTATTTAATTTCTGTCAGTAACTAATACAGTAGATCTTAATACCACACACCTTGGGATCAGAATTATGCAGATTGTGGATTTTTGCATAATGTGGATCATTTCACTCATAATTAACTTTGTAACCATAAATAAATATGTCTAGAATAGTTCATTAAAATATCACTTTAGAGCAACTTTGAAATACAAACTGTTTTAAAACATGAATGTATGCAATTTAATATGTTTATTAAAAAACTAAATAATATTGAAACAGATTGCAACAAGTATTTGAGAATACGCTTAAAATTATTTCTTTAAAAAATTTCTGGACGATAATTTGTTTTATCAACTTTGATTTGTAAACAATCAATATATATATGTATTATCTATCACAGTTTTATGTTTCAGGAAATTTCAAATAGCATTCTCCTAAGGAAATTCATTACTCATTTCATTAAATCATTGTACAATTAAATTATTTTCTCATTAAAAAGCTTAGAATTAAGGAAGGAGCAAAATAAAGAGTTTCAAACTTTTTGAGGATGCCAATACTTCAATAATGCAGGAGTTTCTCAATTACAAAATTCAGTGTTTACATCTGAGAAGTTCATAGAGAATTGTGAAATGAGGTATAAAGATCTATTGTATAGTGGAAAAATTCAAATTGATAGATAAAATGAAATTTTACGACACATAATGCTCAATAGTAGCTTCAAGTTCTTAGAAATATATTATCATTGAACCTTACAATTCATGATTACATAATTTGTACAAAATTTGATATTGAAACCCATACGTATAAATATCACGATGAATTTATTCATACTATCTCATGGGATAGTGGCATGGTGGTAAAGTTCAAAATTCTTAACTTGATTATCAGGTAAAGTAGGTTTAAAGTGGTATTTATATTTAAATTTGGTTCTCTATATTTTTTAATTAGTAACATGTTTGGATATAATTCAAAAGCATTACTAAATGAAATGGTAACAACAAAAGTAACATATAATCATATGATTAATATTTGAAATTTTATTGCTTAGGCTAATTAATAGAAGCTATTATTTAACTCTTTCGAGTTTCATGTAATTTGATATACATAATTTTCAATAAATCTTGTAACTTAAATTTAACCTTCTTTTCTGTTGTACTCCCAAATTACTTTCTTATTAAATAATTCTATTTCTTATTAAATTTCTTTTCACAAAATAAGATATAAAGTTTTTTTCTTTTTTCAGGACATCACTTTTCAAATTAGAATGTCACATATTAATCATATGATTAGATTTCTAATAATAAAAACAATTGCCATATATTCCAGCGTATAATGCATAGTTGAAGTTTCAGACTATGTTTTTCTAATTTTAGACATTTGCTATATCATACTCACCACTTCAATCAGAAATTTTGAAGAGTATAAATGGCAAGAATTCATTTCATATGTAATTCTTTGATCAATTTTCTTGTATCAAAAGTGTGCATTATATGTCAGAATAAATAATACGTACCTTTATTAAGTTATGTATTCAATGACATGTACATATTTTTCAATATTTTTAGTAGCTAAAAAATTGAACTTTTTGGTCTGTTTTATGTCTTATAAATTAAGCATCTTAAAAAATCACTATTTAGCCTTTTTAATTTCCATATTAAGTTTTTCCAAGCAAAATTAAATTCATTACAATGCAAAACAAAATAACAGAAGGCAGTAAATTAATTTTAAAATACATTTATTAAATATTAAAAATATACAACAAAACTATTTACAAATAAATAATTATGTTATGACATTATTTACAGATGAATAAAGTAAAACTCACTTTTGGTCCACAATGAGTAGAGAATTTAGTAATTTAGTTTAGGAACAGTTCATAAGCTTTAATACAGTTTTTGTGAAAAGTTTCAGTCCACTTCTTCAACGGTTGGGCCATTTGTTGCTGTGTTTCTAGGTCCTTGACCAGCACTGTAATTTGTATTGCCTTGATGTAATTTGGTCATGTAAGGGGATAATTCTGACTGCACTTCTTTCATTTTATATTCAATTTCATCTTTCTCGGCTAGAGTATTATTGTCCAACCACTGAATGACCGATTCACACTTCTCTTTAATTTTTGACTTATCTGAAGTCGAAAGTCTGTCATCAGGTGCAGAATCAGCAGCTTGTTTCACGGAATAGATGTAAGATTCGAGGGAGTTCCTGGAAGCAACTTTTTCTCTCTGTTTGGCATCTTCTTCTTCATATTGTTTAGCTTCGTTGAGCATCCTTTCAATGTCTTCTTTTGAAAGACGTCCCTTGTCGTTGGTGATGCGGATGCTCTGAGATTTTCCGGTACTTTTGTCTTGGGCAGATACTTGCAAAATGCCATTTGCATCTAAATCGAATGTAACTTCAATTTGTGGCACACCTCTGGGAGCTGGTGGTATTCCTGACAACTGAAATCTTCCCAAGAGATGGTTATCCTTTGTCATTGCTCTTTCTCCTTCAAAAACTTGGATATCAACACCAGGTTGATTATCAGAATAGGTCGTAAAGACTTGGGATGTCTTGCATGGAATGCGTGAATTTCTTTCTATGATTTTTGTCATGACACCTCCAGCAGTTTCAATACCAAGAGAAAGTGGAGCAACATCTACAAGAAGGACATCTCTTATCTTTTCATCGTTATTTCCAGTCAACACAGCAGCTTGAACTGCAGCCCCATATGCTACGGCTTCATCAGGATTTATAGACATACACAGTTCTTTTCCATTGAAGAAATCTCTCAGTAATTTCTGAATCTTGGGAATGCGAGTACTTCCACCTACTAGAACAACATCATGGATAGTACTTTTGTCCAATTTAGCATCTTTCAAAGCTCGTTCAACAGGTTCTAGAGTTAAACGGAAGAGATCGATGCATAGTTCTTCAAATCTTGCTCTACTAATCTTTGAGTAGAAGTCAATACCTTCGAAAAGAGCATCTATTTCAATACTTGCCTCAGTACTGCTGGAAAGAGTTCGTTTAGCTCGTTCACAAGCAGTTCTTAGCCTTCTCAAAGCTCTTGGACTGGAACGCAGATCTTTGCGATGTTTTCTTTTGAATTCTTCAACAAAGTGAGCCACCATTCTGTTGTCAAAGTCTTCACCTCCCAGGTGGGTATCACCAGCTGTAGACCTAACTTCAAACAAGGATCCTTCATCAATTGTCAGTATAGACACATCGAATGTTCCACCACCAAGATCAAAAATCAAAACATTCTTTTCCCCTTTCAGATTTTTGTCAAGACCATAGGCTAGAGCAGCAGCTGTTGGTTCATTAATAATTCGGAGAACATTCAGTCCAGCTATTTTTCCAGCATCTTTTGTTGCTTGTCTCTGGGAATCATTAAAATAGGCAGGAACAGTGATAACTGCATCAGTGACTTTCTGACCGAGGTACATTTCTGCAGTCTCTTTCATCTTGGTCAATACCATAGCACTGATTTCTTCTGGGTTAAAAAGTTTTTGCTCACCTTTAAATTCGGCACAGATTTTCGGCTTTCCACCCGAGTTTACAACTTTGAAAGGCCAATTCTTTAAATCTTGCTGAATTTTGGGATCGTCGTATTTTCTGCCGATAAGTCTCTTGGCATCAAAAATGGTGTTTTCTGGATTCAAGGCAACTTGGGATTTTGCTGCATCTCCAATCAGTCTTTCAGTTTCTGTGAAAGCTACATAACTTGGAGTTGTACGATTACCCTGGTCGTTGGCAATAATTTCAACATTTCCATGTTGGAAGACGCCGACGCAAGAGTAAGTTGTACCCAAGTCGATTCCAATCGCAGGAGCCTTTCCACTCGGCATTTTCTGTCTCACAAGATTCTTCAAATATAATCAGTCCACAAACGAAATCACTCAACGTCGTCGAAATGAGAAATATCACTTTTTACAAGCACACAGAATAATATCGCACAGCTAAATCGCTGCTATTACTTCAATAATCAAACTCTCGTTTGAACTTTGAATCTGCTGAGCGGCGAATGTTAATCCCTATTTATAACTGCCAGACTGTTTCCAGAAAGATCTCGCGAATTGGAGAAATTGTATGGTGCTGCCATCTACTGTCGATGCTTCCAGTGATTTCGAGAAGTTTCTACCGCATTCGCTGCATTTCTTTTACGTTATTTCTTCTTGAACGTGATGAAAATTATTTCGAAAAAAGAAATTAACTATCGAAGGTTTAGAATGCTACGGAAAAAAGTATTTTTAATAGTTGGAAACAGTGAAATAATTACCAATTGGCCTTTTTTAATGGTTCTTTTTCAGCAAGCTACACGTTCAAATCCGAGCAGTTGTATAGTGCTGCCATCTAGTGTCGATGCTTCCAGTGATTTCGAGAAGTTTCTACCGCATTCGCTGTATTTCTTTTACGTTATTTCTTCTTAAACTTGGTGAAAATTATTTCGAAAAAAGAAATTAATTATCGAAGGTTTAGAATGCTACGGAAAAAAATATTTTTTTTAAAATTGGAAGCAGTGAATTGGCTTTTTTAATGGTTCTTTTTCAGCAAGCTTTAGCTATAAGTTCTTTTGCATTATTTAGCTGTTATCTAGAGTATAAAAAGTAATAATTAACAATTCAGAATTGTTTATGAATTTTCTTTATTCCTTTTCCAGGATGTAAGCCGATTTTAAATTACGGCTGTTTCTTATAATTTAAGACATAAATGCTCAAACATTCTAAAATAAAATGATGAAACGAGCGAAAAATGATCTAACATTATTACTGCTCTAAAATTACCGAGCAAATTTTAAACCTTCCACTGCAGGATAGACGGTGGACAGAATTAACAAAGATACATTTAACTACGATACATTCCATTAACAAACAGACATTTCAGGATATTTTAATTACATAATACATAATATTGTTTCTTGATCGCCGAATTCATAATACGACGGATACTCAAAATCTTCATTTAAAAGTATTAATTACAAAATGATTTTTTTCTCTATTCGAAAAATATGTACGAATTGCAGTTTAATGAAATTGTCCTATAGCAAACAATAAGAAATGTTGATTTAAAAAAAAAGAAAAACTAACATATTTGTTGAAAATATTGTTAAATTGTATTATGTATGCTCGCTCACTAACACGAACTGAAAATTACATTGCTACTACTAATTAAAATAGAAATTCTTTGAATAATAAACATGTGAATTTTTACATTGCTAACTTTGTGCGCTAATGATGACATTTCCCTCTTGTGCTGCGGTTGCAGCCTTAAATCAAATTCAAATCAGTCTTATTGACTAGTACCTTAATACATTTTAACAATATTTTCAACAAATAGGTTAGTTCTGGATCTAGTTACTTCTGGAAGCAGTCTTTGCGCACAAAGTCATGATCCTTGTTATCAAGCTTACTATGTCTATCATCTATAGAGATAACTGTGAAATCAATGTTTTTTTTTTTTGTTTTTTTTTTTTTTTTTAAATCCATATTTACTCAAAATCTTCATTTAAAAGTATTAATTACATTTTTTTTTCTATTCGAAAAAAATATGTCCGAATTGCAGTTTAACGAAATTGATCTATAGCAAATAAGAAGAAATATTGATTTAAAAAAAAAGAAAAAAAAACATTGATTTCACAGTTATCTCTATGGATGATAGACATAGTAAGTTTGATAACAAGGATCATGGCTTTGTGCGCAAAGACTGCTTCCAGAAGTAACTAGATCCAGAAGTACCTAGATTCAGAACTAACATATTTTTTTGAAAATATTGTTAAAATGTATTAAGGTACTAGTCAATAAGGCTGATTTGAATTTGATTTAAGGCTGCAACCGCAGCACAAGAGGGAAATGTCATCATTAGCGCACGAAGTTAGTAATGTAAAAATTCACACGTTTATTATTCAAAGAATTTCTATTTTAATTAGTAGTAGCAATGTAATTTTCAGTTCGTGTTAGTGAGCGAGCATACATAATACATTTTAGCAATATTTTCAACGAATAGGTTAGTTTTTCTTTTTTTTTTTTTTTTAATCAATATTTCTTCTTGTTTGCTATAGGACAATTTCATTAAACTGCAATTCGGACATATTTTTTCGAATAGAAAAAAAAAAAAAAAAATCATTTTGTAATTAATATTTTTAAATGAAGATTTTAAGTATCCGTCGTATTATAAATTCGGCGATTGAGAAACAATATTATGTATTATGTAATTAAAATATCCTGAAATGTCTGTTTGTTAATGGAATGTATCGTAGTTAAATGTATCTTTGTTAATTCTGTCCACCGTCTATCCTGGAGCGGAAGGTTTGAAATTTGCTCGGTAATTTTAGAGCAGTAATAATGTTAGATCATTTTTCGCTCTTTTCATCATTTTAAATTTCAAATTTTTTTAAACTGTCGGAAATTGAATAGTGAGTATTTACGTCTTAAACATAACCACCATTTCAAGTTTCTAGCCTTAACAATTCAAAAGAAATCGTAATTATTTCTCATTCTTGAACCTACTTGGGTTGCGGTGAAAAAAAAAAAAAAGACGTGTCTTTAAGTAGGGATAGCCACCGTTATAAAATGCAGAATAATGAATTTTCGAAATAGGTTCAGTAGTTCCAGAGCAACTATTATTTTAGAATGTTTGAGCATTTATGTCTTAAATTATAAGAAACAGCCGTAATTTAAAATCGGCTTACATCCTGGAAAAGGAATAAAGAAAATTCATAAACAATTCTGAATTGTTAATTATTACTTTTTATACTCTAGATAACAGCTAAATAATGCAAAAGAACTTATAGCTAAAGCTTGCTGAAAAAGAACCATTAAAAAAGCCAATTCACTGCTTCCAATTTTAAAAAAAATATTTTTTTCCGTAGCATTCTAAACCTTCGATAATTAATTTCTTTTTTCGAAATAATTTTCACCAAGTTTAAGAAGAAATAACGTAAAAGAAATACAGCGAATGCGGTAGAAACTTCTCGAAATCACTGGAAGCATCGACACTAGATGGCAGCACTATACAACTGCTCGGATTTGAACGTGTAGCTTGCTGAAAAAGAACCATTAAAAAAGGCCAATTGGTAATTATTTCACTGTTTCCAACTATTAAAAATACTTTTTTCCGTAGCATTCTAAACCTTCGATAGTTAATTTCTTTTTTCGAAATAATTTTCATCACGTTCAAGAAGAAATAACGTAAAAGAAATGCAGCGAATGCGGTAGAAACTTCTCGAAATCACTGGAAGCATCGACAGTAGATGGCAGCACCATACAATTTCTCCAATTCGCGAGATCTTTCTGGAAACAGTCTGGCAGTTATAAATAGGGATTAACATTCGCCGCTCAGCAGATTCAAAGTTCAAACGAGAGTTTGATTATTGAAGTAATAGCAGCGATTTAGCTGTGCGATATTATTCTGTGTGCTTGTAAAAAGTGATATTTCTCATTTCGACGACGTTGAGTGATTTCGTTTGTGGACTGATTATATTTGAAGAATCTTGTGAGACAGAAAATGCCGAGTGGAAAGGCTCCTGCGATTGGAATCGACTTGGGTACAACTTACTCTTGCGTCGGCGTCTTCCAACATGGAAATGTTGAAATTATTGCCAACGACCAGGGTAATCGTACAACTCCAAGTTATGTAGCTTTCACAGAAACTGAAAGACTGATTGGAGATGCAGCAAAATCCCAAGTTGCCTTGAATCCAGAAAACACCATTTTTGATGCCAAGAGACTTATCGGCAGAAAATACGACGATCCCAAAATTCAGCAAGATTTAAAGAATTGGCCTTTCAAAGTTGTAAACTCGGGTGGAAAGCCGAAAATCTGTGCCGAATTTAAAGGTGAGCAAAAACTTTTTAACCCAGAAGAAATCAGTGCTATGGTATTGACCAAGATGAAAGAGACTGCAGAAATGTACCTCGGTCAGAAAGTCACTGATGCAGTTATCACTGTTCCTGCCTATTTTAATGATTCCCAGAGACAAGCAACAAAAGATGCTGGAAAAATAGCTGGACTGAATGTTCTCCGAATTATTAATGAACCAACAGCTGCTGCTCTAGCCTATGGTCTTGACAAAAATCTGAAAGGGGAAAAGAATGTTTTGATTTTTGATCTTGGTGGTGGAACATTCGATGTGTCTATACTGACAATTGATGAAGGATCCTTGTTTGAAGTTAGGTCTACAGCTGGTGATACCCACCTGGGAGGTGAAGACTTTGACAACAGAATGGTGGCTCACTTTGTTGAAGAATTCAAAAGAAAACATCGCAAAGATCTGCGTTCCAGTCCAAGAGCTTTGAGAAGGCTAAGAACTGCTTGTGAACGAGCTAAACGAACTCTTTCCAGCAGTACTGAGGCAAGTATTGAAATAGATGCTCTTTTCGAAGGTATTGACTTCTACTCAAAGATTAGTAGAGCAAGATTTGAAGAACTATGCATCGATCTCTTCCGTTTAACTCTAGAACCTGTTGAACGAGCTTTGAAAGATGCTAAATTGGACAAAAGTACTATCCATGATGTTGTTCTAGTAGGTGGAAGTACTCGCATTCCCAAGATTCAGAAATTACTGAGAGATTTCTTCAATGGAAAAGAACTGTGTATGTCTATAAATCCTGATGAAGCCGTAGCATATGGGGCTGCAGTTCAAGCTGCTGTGTTGACTGGAAATAACGATGAAAAGATAAGAGATGTCCTTCTTGTAGATGTTGCTCCACTTTCTCTTGGTATTGAAACTGCTGGAGGTGTCATGACAAAAATCATAGAAAGAAATTCACGCATTCCATGCAAGACATCCCAAGTCTTTACGACCTATTCTGATAATCAACTTGGTGTTGATATCCAAGTTTTTGAAGGAGAAAGAGCAATGACAAAGGATAACCATCTCTTGGGAAGATTTCAGTTGTCAGGAATACCACCAGCTCCCAGAGGTGTGCCACAAATTGAAGTTACATTCGATTTAGATGCAAATGGCATTTTGCAAGTATCTGCCCAAGACAAAAGTACCGGAAAATCTCAGAGCATCCGCATCACCAACGACAAGGGACGTCTTTCAAAAGAAGACATTGAAAGGATGCTCAACGAAGCTAAACAATATGAAGAAGAAGATGCCAAACAGAGAGAAAAAGTTGCTTCCAGGAACTCCCTCGAATCTTACATCTATTCCGTGAAACAAGCTGCTGATTCTGCACCTGATGACAGACTTTCCACTTCAGATAAGTCAAAAATTAAAGAGAAGTGTGAATCGGTCATTCAGTGGTTGGACAATAATACTCTAGCCGAGAAAGATGAAATTGAATATAAAATGAAAGAAGTGCAGTCAGAATTATCCCCTTACATGACCAAATTACATCAAGGCAATACAAATTACAGTGCTGGTCAAGGACCTAGAAACACAGCAACAAATGGCCCAACCGTTGAAGAAGTGGACTGAAACTTTTCACAAAAACTGTATTAAAGCTTATGAACTGTTCCTAAACTAAATTACTAAATTCTCTACTCATTGTGGACCAAAAGTGAGTTTTACTTTATTCATCTGTAAATAATGTCATAACATAATTATTTATTTGTAAATAGTTTTGTTGTATATTTTAAATATTTAATAAATGTATTTTAAAATTAATTTACTGCCTTCTGTTATTTTGTTTTGCATTGTAATGAATTTAATTTTGCTTGGAAAAACTTAATATGGAAATTAAAAAGGCTAAATAGTGATTTTTTAAGATGCTTAATTTATAAGACATAAAACAGACCAAAAAGTTCAATTTTTTAGCTACTAAAAATATTGAAAAATATGTACATGTCATTGAATACATAACTTAATAAAGGTACGTATTATTTATTCTGACATATAATGCACACTTTTGATACAAGAAAATTGATCAAAGAATTACATATGAAATGAATTCTTGCCATTTATACTCTTCAAAATTTCTGATTGAAGTGGTGAGTATGATATAGCAAATGTCTAAAATTAGAAAAACATAGTCTGAAACTTCAACTATGCATTATACGCTGGAATATATGGCAATTGTTTTTATTATTAGAAATCTAATCATATGATTAATATGTGACATTCTAATTTGAAAAGTGATGTCCTGAAAAAAGAAAAAAACTTTATATCTTATTTTGTGAAAAGAAATTTAATAAGAAATAGAATTATTTAATAAGAAAGTAATTTGGGAGTACAACAGAAAAGAAGGTTAAATTTAAGTTACAAGATTTATTGAAAATTATGTATATCAAATTACATGAAACTCGAAAGAGTTAAATAATAGCTTCTATTAATTAGCCTAAGCAATAAAATTTCAAATATTAATCATATGATTATATGTTACTTTTGTTGTTACCATTTCATTTAGTAATGCTTTTGAATTATATCCAAACATGTTACTAATTAAAAAATATAGAGAACCAAATTTAAATATAAATACCACTTTAAACCTACTTTACCTGATAATCAAGTTAAGAATTTTGAACTTTACCACCATGCCACTATCCCATGAGATAGTATGAATAAATTCATCGTGATATTTATACGTATGGGTTTCAATATCAAATTTTGTACAAATTATGTAATCATGAATTGTAAGGTTCAATGATAATATATTTCTAAGAACTTGAAGCTACTATTGAGCATTATGTGTCGTAAAATTTCATTTTATCTGTCAATTTGAATTTTTCCACTATACAATAGATCTTTATACCTCATTTCACAATTCTCTATGAACTTCTCAGATGTAAACACTGAATTTTGTAATTGAGAAACTCCTGCATTATTGAAGTATTGGCATCCTCAAAAAGTTTGAAACTCTTTATTTTGCTCCTTCCTTAATTCTAAGCTTTTTAATGAGAAAATAATTTAATTGTACAATGATTTAATGAAATGAGTAATGAATTTCCTTAGGAGAATGCTATTTGAAATTTCCTGAAACATAAAACTGTGATAGATAATACATATATATATTGATTGTTTACAAATCAAAGTTGATAAAACAAATTATCGTCCAGAAATTTTTTAAAGAAATAATTTTAAGCGTATTCTCAAATACTTGTTGCAATCTGTTTCAATATTATTTAGTTTTTTAATAAACATATTAAATTGCATACATTCATGTTTTAAAACAGTTTGTATTTCAAAGTTGCTCTAAAGTGATATTTTAATGAACTATTCTAGACATATTTATTTATGGTTACAAAGTTAATTATGAGTGAAATGATCCACATTATGCAAAAATCCACAATCTGCATAATTCTGATCCCAAGGTGTGTGGTATTAAGATCTACTGTATTAGTTACTGACAGAAATTAAATAATAACAATATTTTATTTTAACTTTTAATTGCTTTACCATACATATTTGTAATAATGCAAATGTTTGTGAGTGTAACACATTTTGTATTTACATTTTCAAATTCATAACTTTTGAATATTTCCACTTTTAAGTGTTTTCACTCGAAGTTTGTTAAGAAGAAATTCTCCCATTAAACTTTCAAAAAACTATTATTTTTATGTTTCAGCCTTTAAAGTATCTGAAATATCCCTCAAAACCATTTTTCGTTCCACCCAATATTTCAGTAATAACAACAAGTTTAACGATCTGGTCTTATGTTTGGCAAAACTTTAAACATGTGTTTTTCTTGAAACAAGTCTTTTTGAGTCAGTGTACCTTCTCACATTTAAATCGTTCAAGCAATCAACATTTTTTTTGTGGGGGGGGAGGGGGGGGGGGTAATTAAACTCAACACTTTTAATTGGAGGACAAACCTTCAAAAAATAATAATTTCGATTCTTAAATGGTTTTTAAAATGCAAAATTATTGTCAAAATTGTCCTCAAACTTCAATTAGGTGCCATTTTATGAAATTTTGACTTATCAACTGGAAGTTTAGCATCTAACAAATTTAATGTATTTTAAGAATTCATTGTTTCAGATGATTATTAAGAGCTCAATCACTTATGCCGATTTACTGAGCACGCCACGTATAATGAATTTTGGTTTTGATAATTTCGATTCTTAAACGGTTTTTAAAATACAAAATTGTCCTCAAACTTCAATCAGGTGTCATTTTATGAAATTTTGACTTATCTTATCAACTGGAAGTTTAGTATCCAACCAATTTAATGTATTTTAAGAATTCATTGTTTCAGATGATTATTAAGAGCTCAATCACTTATGCCGATTTACTGAGCACGCCACGTATAATGAATTTTGGTTTTGATAATAATTTCGATTCTTAAACGGTTTTTAAAATGCAAAATTGTCCTCAAACTTCAATCAGGTGTCATTTTATGAAATTTTGACTTATCTTATCAACTGGAACTTTAGTATCCAACCAATTTAATGTATTTTAAGAATTCATTGTTTCAGATGATTATTAAGAGCTCAATCACTTATGCCGATTTACTGAGCACGCCACGTATAATGAATTTTGGTTTTGATAATAATTTCGATTCTTAAACGTTTTTAAAATGCAAAATTGTCCTCAAACTTCAATCAGGTGTCATTTTATGAAATTTTGACTTATCTTATCAACTGGAAGTTTAGTATCCAACCAATTTAATGTATTTTAAGAATTCATTGTTTCAGATGATTATTAAGAGCTCAATCACTTATGCCGATTTACTGAGCACGCCACGTATAATGAATTTTGGTTTTGATAATAATTTCGATTAGGGGGCCCAACTTTTGGTACTGGTTTTTAAATAAATATCTGAAAAAGTAGACAGGTATTTTTTTACATAAAAATTTTAATTAAAATAACTAACAAATACTAAAATTCAAAAGTCAGAAGTTGCTTGAATGTCTTTACGGACTGGCTAGGAGGCATTTTACGTTCAAAACAAAATCCAGCTTTTATTAAAAATCAGCAGAACGCACATAGCAAAGATGCAGGCATTTATTTATATGTTTTTATGTTTATTTATATGTTTATATTTATATGTTTTATTTATTTATATGTTTATATGTATTTACTGAGCATGCCACGTATAATGAATTTTGGTTTTGATAATAATTTCGATTCTTAAACGGTTTTTAAAATGCAAAATTGTCAAAATTGTCCTCAAACTTCAATCAGGTGCCATTTTATGAAATTTTGACTTATCTTATTAACTGGAAGTATAGCATCCAATAAATTTAATGTATTTTAAGAATTCATTGTTTCAGATGATTATTAAGAGCTCAATCACTTATGCCGATTTACTGAGCACACCACGTATAAGGAATTTTGGTTTTGATAAATTAAAATATCAATATTTTTATATGGCAATATTCATACACTTAGATGAAAGTACAATAAATGCAGTGTCAAAAATCATTTTCTTCTATGTGCATTATTTAAACAAAAAATAAAAGATACCGAATGTGTGCTAAAAATAAAGTTGTATTGGTTGAATCTGCCCTTAAAAAGTTACTAACACATCTTCAGTCATATACAAATATCATTTATTCTTTGCTGGTATTTGTGGGGTTTTTAATCCCTACTCGTGGAATTAAAAAAAAAAAAAAAAAAAAAAAAAAAAAAAACATTTTTATAAGAAAAAAATAATAAAGTTTGTAAATAAGAAAAATGATAAAGATATAACATGGTTCATACTCATTTGTATATTAAAAAAAAAAAAAAAAAAAAAAAAACCTTGAGAATCCCCTGATGTATTTTCCAGAATGAATAATTTTCCCATGTCAACAATTAACCCCCTAAAAAAAAGAAGATAAAAATAAGGTAATCTCAAAAATAAAATTTATACATCTTATATATAAACACTAAACAGTATGGACGGAATTTTAAAGGAAAACATTAATCTGTGTAACAGAGATGAAGTCTGAATGCCTTGCGGGGCTGTCCTTAAAAATTCGGTAATTCACACTTCTAGTTTCATGACCTCGCAATGTTAGAAGGTATGTCTAGTGTCTGAATGGATGTTGCCAGACGTTTGAGGGAACACAGATTAAATATATATCATATGTTATAAGTGTAAGGAGTGGCTAGCTTCCAATTCTATATCACACAATTTTAGAAGACGTGTCTTAGTTGGATTTCATTGTGACATAACAAAGCACGTGAATAGCAGCAATTGCCCTCGTTACCCAGAGTAGCTGAACATTTTGGCAGGTTTTTCCAGAATTGGGAATTTTTTGGATTATCACCAGAGATTCCCCTGATTTTTATGACCAAAATTTATCCTGTAATCCCCTGATAAGTATGAACCCTGTATAACAACTAAGGATGCTGTAATTACAGTAGTTCTTGTCTTCTTCGAGAGGAGCTTCACTAACAGGCTTTGTCTTTCAAGGTCAGCATTGTGCATCGGCCAACTTGAAACTTTATCATGTTCAGCACCTGTCTTTCTCCATTATGCAGTAGCACAGAAAAGGAAAGGGGGGAGGAGGGGGGGTTGAGAGGAGAAAAATTCCAGAGGAAAAAGGGTCCACCACAACTATAGGTTCCATATAGTTTTATGGGAGTGTATTTTTTTCCCATTTTTTAATCTGATGGCAATTGAATCCGATATGGCCTATTAAGTTAATTTTGATCAACTTTTCAAACTTCAGTTTGTAAATATTAAAGCTAGAAAAGATTTATTACAGGGAAGATTATCAAACTACAAATTTATGTTTATACTGATTTAAAACAATAGTTTTTAAGACACTTGGATGATATAGATCTGTCAGGGAAGGTTTATATTTCTTCATCAAAAGAATAATAGAGTTTTTTTTTTTTTTTTTAAAGAAAATCATTACTCTTTTTATTTTTTATTTATATTTTCTACTTTTTAGTGTTTAAAATATTTTGCTGTTGCAGTTTCACAGTCATTTAGCATATTTTGGTGAGAAAGGTTTGATACATAAATAACTCCATTGTATTTGTAACTCATAAACAGTTATAACCATAAAGACTATTTAGCAATTTATTACCTGTGCCCAGATGATAGAAAAATGCCTTAAGATTTATTAATTGAATTATTATTAATTGAATTGGTACTTTTATGTTAGCCGGGTGCCAATGATATATATATACATATAGATATACACGCTTATTTATACCTATATATATGTGTGTATTTATATATATGTAAATCACTGGCATCTGGCTAACATAAAAGTACCTTCTAATTAAGTTCTAAAACTATTAAAATGTTGTATTGTCATTGCAAACACACCTGTGTACATAATTTTTATAATTTTAGCATATAAGAAAGTGAATAAAAAACCTATTACAAAACTCCATCTTTACATATAAAACCCAAAATTAAATAAATTAGTGTGAGAAAAAACTTGCCACATGCAAGCAATACCTCTCAGATGGTGTGGAAAACTGCATCAATTTTGTATGGTTATGATATAAAATAAACTGTTACAAGTGCATCTTATTAATACGAGTATTATTTTACATAGAATTTGTAAATAGAATATAACTATTAATTAAAAACTAATGTGATTTAAAATTAAAGCTAATTAAAAAAAAAAAGTTATAATAAATATGTAAATTCATTGAAAATTCATTTTAGTTAAAAATAACAATTTTATTAAATAATATTAATATCATTTAAAATTACCTCTTCTTTGGTGCGAGTAGAAATACTCATATAGAGGCAAGGCTAAAGGTGAAAATAAGGAATTTTGCTTAGTAGCCACTGGCCGATAGGTTGATTTTTTTTAGTAGCCAGTTACTGGCAAGTGAGAATAATTTCTTTAGTAGTCAGTAAGTACATTTATGTCACTGAATATTTAATTTTAATAATTTATAATGAGTTTACAGTAAACAAGTAATTTATGTACTAAATAAAAATATTTTAATTTAATATTGTTTTGAATAAACTTGAGATACTAATTTAATTTCCAATCTATTTTAAAATAAGTTAACAGCAAAGTTATATACACAACATGCTTATGTTGCTAACTACATAAGTCCCACTAAGCTTCAGTACTTGTGTAGCTAACTAAATAAACACCTTTTTTAAAAAAATTGTCCAGAATTATGATCTGACAATAATAAAATAGGTATGTTTATACACTAAATAATAACCCACAACATGGTATACATTACACATGCACAATCTGTGGCCTGCGGGCCAAAATCTCCAGAAATTCAAGAATTGTGTATTTTGCCAATTAGTCGGAAAAAATTGAAAATTTCATCATTCAGGAGCATAAAAATCATGAATTTCATTGATAGGGCACATAAAAATTTTGAATTTTGTGGAGCAGGGACGTAAAAATCAAGAAATTTCATGAAACATGCGTGGAAAAATCATGAATTTCATGGAAAGGACATGGAAAAGTCATGAAATTTGTCGATCGAACATGAAAAAATCATGAATTTTGTCGACTAGGTGCGGAAAAATCATGAATTTTGTCGACTGGGTGCAGAAAAATCATGAATTTCGTTGAATGGACACAAAAAAATTGTGAATTTTAGGAAAAAAAGGAAATTTGAAAATCATACATTTGGCCGGTTCTTTCCATATTTTTAATTGCCGAGTGATCATGTTTCACAAATTTTATAGATCTTTCTATCAGAGATTTTTTGCAATATATTTTTTTTTCTTAAAGCGTGTGATCGATTTCTAGTAACTTCAGATTTGTGAATCGTAATTTTCAGCTCATTCTATCAAGTGGTTTTTGAGTTTGCATTGCAATTTGCTTTGCAATTGTTAAAAATGAATTTAACATTAGGAGTTCCAAATTTTACATCTGCATAATTCCTAAACTAATTGACTGAATGACTTCCTGTTTGGTATTTTGAAGTAAAATTTTCTGAAGAATCCAAATTTCCAAATATGATGTCAAAATTAGGAGTTTGGATTGAAAATTTCAACATTTGTTACAATTTCAGTATGGAGACAGTCTTCCCAAGCTTATCTTTTTTAAACATAAATGGAAAGAAGCCATAATTCCCAATCCAATGCCTATTTTCGTTTTTTTCTGGAAGAATTTGACACACTTCTTTTTTTGGCTGACTGTATATAACTGTAATACCTTTTTCAAAAGTTATTGAATATATTATAGCATGAAATCATAACCAATTCTTCATTACTACCCAATACTGAAGGATAATTTAAAAACATTCCTTCATCCCCCATTTGAATCATTGATTAAAAATTTTCATTCATATTTAATAGTATACTTTTTGCAAGGGTCTTGAAAATTTTTATTTGTTTAATCTTGGAATGCTACAATACTTATTTTTATTCATGAGTCTGCTATACTGGGTAAAAAAGTACCCCCCCCGTCTCCCAACCACACGATAAAAAAAAGCTTTGTTTTAAAATAACAAAAGATAAATTAATTATGCATTTATCTATCTATCTATATATAACATAACATCATCTTGCAACTTCTTCAACATCCACCACACAGCTTTGACTTAGCCCCAAACGATTTTCATCTGTTTAATCCACTAAAAAAACCATCTTGGAAGCAAGATGATGTTCACAGATGATGTTCACAGATGATGAAAAGGTTCAACTTGAAGTCCTAATGTGGCTGAGACAGCAACCCAAAGAATGTTATAGAGCTGATGTTTGGGCACTGATAAAATGGTGATATAAGTGCATAAATATTGGTGGAGAATATGTTGAGAAATCAAAATAGTTTTGAAGTGAATATCATTGTAAGTTATTATTTAATTATCTTTTGTGACTTACTTAATGACTTTCCCCTCGTATATAATATATATATATATATATATATATATATATAAAGAGAAAAATAGTGTGGTGCAAGTGCATCCCAAGTAACATTCCAGGATTTAAAAAAAAATTATAATTCTGTCATCCACCCAGCTAAATTTGACGCAAAAGCATTTTTAAAAACTAATGAATATCATTACTGAATTCTGGGCAGAAAAATGAAAATTATTCAAAATATTCAGTAATAGATTCTATGAGAAACAACTTGTAAAAGTCTATGATACCATGGATGTGCTGTAGTGCATCAACTATGTGAAAAATTGGAGGAGGGATACTTAACCCATGTACTCCACATTTCAGCTCAGCACCTGCACACTAGTGCTATTTGGCATTCCGTAACTTCAATTGCACATAACTTTTGTTAGCAATAATAACTCATCTATCAAGCAAACAATCTTTCTAAAAATGTAAATTTTATGCAATTTTATTAGAAAAATTAATTTTGAATAAAAATTGTCGCCTGGCATTTGAAAAAAGAAGTGGTTTGCCCGTACTTGTCTTTATCAGTCACATGACTTGTGCCTTTATTATACAGATTTATGTACGATAGGATTTAATAGAATAAAAGCAAACTTTTATTAATATCTTTTTAAATTTTGATCTGATTTTCATAAAATTTGAAATGACTCGCCAAAATTCTGCAACGATAATATATATTAAATTTCAAACCCTCGTATAGTTGGGTAGTTTTTGTGCTGTTATATGCAGATGGACAGACCAGACAACGACTATAGATGCTACGTATTTATATACAGTGAAACTTCCATTTAACGAAATCTCATCGTTTCACTTAAAACCTTCGTTATGAAGAAAATTCGTTAAATAGAAATCAACTTAAATTCATGAAATTTTTCAGTCAGATATGACAGATATTGGATTCAGAAGCATTTGATTCAGTTTCAATTATGAAACAGTTTTTTACAAAACAGTTGTGTACGGTCGATGAAATCACATCACATTCTCAAGCTTTGTCTCGAGCTTTCCTCAAATTCTGATACACAGGTTCTCAAACTAATGCTTTCACTATATTCTCTTTTTTTCTATCTTTTTTGACAATGTACTTCAAGTTTTTTTATTATTCCTTAGACTAATGACCGAAGTTTTGAAGTTGTATTAGCAGGAACAAAAATAACTTTGATGTTCGATTTGCATTTTGAAGCACATTCTTGTGGATGAATTGTCTATGAGCAATGGAAAGTCAGAATGGTAGCTCTCTGACTCTGATATTTTTTGCTCCAATTCATCTGACGTCATTACGTCACTGCATCTTCTATATCATTGAATGTAAAAAAGGAATTTTGACTTCCCCAACTGTTTGCGCTGGAGTCTCGGTTTGAGAGAGTAATGATAACAACTGTTTTTCTTAGTGTGAAAAAAAATTGCTTAATTTAGCAGCAAGAAGAATGGAAATTATTTAAAAATGATCATTTTCGTACAATCCGCTGAAATAAATTCGCATATCCATCGCAACAGCATCATCTTAGTTTGATTACACGTACAAAAGTGGAATAAACTTCGTTATATAGAATATATTTTTCGTAATATGGAGATTAATTTACATGCTAATGGTGTTCAAAGTCAAAGTTCTGCAGAAAATTTCGTTAAGTAGAAAACTTCGTTAAATAGGGACTTTGTTAAAGGGAAGTTCTACTGTAATTACGAACACATCTAAAAAAATGATATTTTAAATTTTGGTTGATACGAATTCGCACTGCTGTGGAAGTTCACAGATTAAAACAAATTGTGATGGGTTCTTTAGAATGCATAATTTTCTTCCTGAATGGAATAAAAATTTTGGTAACTAATCTGAAGTATAATAGATGCTCAAACTGTTTGCCTCTCCTGAATGCAAAATCTTGATAGCAAAAATTTATTGTACTTTACACTTTTGACTTTATTTAGTACATTTTAAAACAAATGCATAATATAGAAATCAATTCGAATTCCATTTTTATAATCAATATATTTAAAAAAAATAGATAACATTTTTTAAAGAAATTGTAACTTGTAATAAACAGATTCAATAAGAATAAAGTATTTAAAATTATATATCATTTTCTGTTAATTTGCGAAGTTGTATTTCTATAACAACACATAATTCTAGTATAATCATCTCAATAAATTTTTCCCTCTAAAAAGGCTTTATAAATAATTTTCTTCATTTTTACTTACATTTCTCCAGTTTTATAATTCTGGGCTACTGAAGCTCAGACACTTGAACAAAAAAACTTACTAAGAATTTACATGCATTTACAAATAAGGTTTAGTTTTTCCCTCATGGAATCTATCCATTATGTTATAAATCTCCTCTGCCTCAACTTTCCAAAATCTAGCAAAATTTACATAAGAATCACCCTTAAAGAGTGGATAGGATATATTGGCAAAATAAACTATCAGTGATTTTTTTTAATGATTTCTGAATCTATGCAGTAAGAGATAAATGGTAATAAATCTTTATTCAAATATAAATATATGTATATATAAAAAATTATAAAAAATATATAAATATAGAGGTCCTATCAAAGATTGAGTCATAAATTCAAATTACTACAGTCAGCAATAAAATGTAGTTGATCGCTTTATATCATAGTCAGTATATCAACTATGAAAATTTTAACAAAGGGTCCCTCCATTTTATCTCATGAAAACAAAACATCAAATTCTTATTAAACATCTTAATTTTTACAAAAAGGAGAAATACAAACAATTTTACATGAAAAAAGATAAAACACATAAAAGAACAGGTGAAATTTACCTCTGTGGCACAATTTATTCGAGAAGCTGCCACCCATTATTTTCTTCTTTTTTTTTTAATGCAAAATGACTTTTTACAAGATTCCAAAGTTGAGTGATGATTTATGAAAAAGATTTTTACGTAAGATTTAGGTTAAATTCTCTTAAAGGTTTCCCATTTAAAGATATTGTCATTAAATATGCAAGACAGGTGTCTCTCTCTTGGAATAAGTAAACAAAGCCAAAAAAAAAGGGGGGGCTCAAAAAATTAGAGAATGTTTAACAAAGGGCTTGAACAAGACCATTAGAGCTCACCACTAATTACAGTCTATAAATAATGCAATTAAAAAATGGTCATAAATATATCCTTAAAAATTACAATATTTCATCAGATAAATTTTATTTCTTTTCTTTTCTAATTGTTGCATAATGAAGTAGTGAGTGCAACTGTATTTATTTCACTGGTGATGATTTGTTGATTACTGCATGCAAGCTTATGAAACTTTTTTCCCACAACATTTTATTTCATATTCTATAACTGCATTCCAAATATAAGAATTGTATTGAAATTGCTGTAATTTTGAAATATAGTCAAACTGGAATTCGTTGAGATTTATGTGTAAAATGAATATTAAAATTTATTATTAATCAACATTAAGATTCAAGAAGCATTTTTTTGATATACCAAAGTATATTATGTTTCAGATGAACTTAAGAGAATCTTATTTTTATTATACAAGCTATTTTGAAATGCTGAAATAGATTCGCATACTTTTAAATCTTTTATACAGGGGAAATATTTTTTTTATGTTACATTAATTGTACCTTTCACAATATTTAAATTTTAATGGTAGAGAAAATAACTTTTAGACAATATGACAATTTAAAAGCAGCAAGGATATACAGAAAGAAACATGGATCAATTTTAATAGTGTGTACTTTAAATAAATAAATTAAAAAAAAAAAACTTAAAATAAATGAAAAGTAACAAAAAAAAAAAGATATATTTAAGATATATAAGATATATTTTTACCCATGTGTCTCAAAATTTTTTATTAAAATGTACATTGCAGTGTCAAATAATGATGATATTAATAATAAAAATCCAATCATTTATTAAAGTAAAAAAAATATGGCAGGGTTATCAATTATTGTTTTTGTAATGAAATTAAATCAACAAGTTTTATTATTACACTGTTCATTCCCAAATCATCTAAAAACTATAAATAAAATTTAAAATAACATTCTCCTCTTAAGATTTAAAAATAATTTAAGTTATAAAACTTATTAATAAATATTTTACAACTAAAACTTAATGTGAATTTCATTCACCTAAATTTGAAAAAAAAAAAATCATGTACCATAACTGCCAACCTTTATATTTTGAACCAGAAATTTTATTAAATAAGTAACTACACATATGTGAATGCTGTGTGCATTTGTGAGATAAAAAAGAATACGGAACAAACACTACAATTATAGCTATTCCAGATTCCCTTGTGATGCTATGCAAACTTACTACTATAAATAAACTAATGCATCAAGATGTTTGACAGAGTATGGCTTATACAGATTAAAAGATAAACATTAAACAAAACTGATAAGAAAATTTAGTTAATTTGTTTTAGAAAATTTTATTTAACAAGACAGTAATTATTTTTTTTTCTCATAGTACCAAAAAAAAAAAGATATAAGTTATAACAAAATAGTAGGTCATGGATAAGTAAATAATGGTGTGCAAGTAAAGGTTAAACACTAAGATGTGCCTATTTTTTCCAGTAATTAATATCAATAAATTATTCATCAAATCAATATAAAAATGAAAATATATTTTAATTATTTCTTTTCTGCTATATACAAAAAATAATTGAAGTAGAGCGAGAAGAATGAAAATGACATTGTTTATCTTTGAAATAGTCAAGTCCAAAAAAAAAAAAAAAAAAAAAGGTCATTAAAATAATAAATATTTACATTGTAGATTAATTTAGTTATATCAGAAATATGTAACAACAAAACAAATGCACTAATAAATAAAAAAAAATACAATATAAAGAGTCTTGCACAGATTTCCTTTAAATTCAAGTGTTACCCCCTCCCCCCCCCCCAAAAGTGCGAAAGTTGTAAGCTTGAAGTTGTAAACCTTGTATTTATAAAATTTATTAAAGCGTATCATTTTTACAAATAAAATATTCTTTTGCTAACAGAAAATCATATATCACACTAACTCAGTTATAAAAAAATAATTTAGAAATTTATTATTCACTATCATCACTTACAACAATCATTGGAACATTTTTCTTTTTTTTGTGATGATTTATATCTTCATAATCATCGAAATCTAATTCATTGTCTGATATATCAATTTGTTCTGTTGTTTTTAAATCAACCTCAAAAGATATTTCATTATTTTCTTTGATAGGTTTATCATCATCATCAATATTTATAAGTTTGTTAAAATGAGACTTTTTCTTATTCACTACACACAGTTCAACTTTTGCTGGAGAGGACTTATGTTCAAGTGAATTATTTACAGATTTTGATGTCTTAATTTTGTTAGCAGATATATCTTTCGAACAAGAGGCTTTCAAAGATTTGCTTGGTGAATCAGAAGTAGGAGACAGTTTTCTTTTCTTTTCCCCTGATGTACTAGACTGGTTTCCTTTGCTAACAGGCTTATTGTCTTTTGGAGTAGCATTTTTTGTTTCAACTTTAGCTTTAAGAACTGGCAAAGGCAATAACAGTTCGCCACTGGATGGGAAATTTCTTGGACCTAAGGGAAAAATATTTAATTGAATTATATAAAATATTTAAAATTTTATTAAACCATATTTAGGAACACACTTTTTAATGAATAATAAAGAAAACATTTTTTTTATGATAAATTATTATAAATACTGAAGAGCATATATATATATTAATTATCAATAGATAGCATCTAGAAAATTTATATTTTGAATTTACTTAAAATATGCTTACAACATTCACATGAAAATGCAACTTACTTATAAAATTTTACAAACATAACTTTTAGATTGGAAAATTTAAACTATATCAGTGCTGTGTTCTGGGAAAATTAATTTCAATGCAAAAACAGATCCGAAAGTTGAAAAAAATTCAGATTATAGAAATATATACAATAATGAAACACAATATAAGAACTTCATTAACAAAGTGAAAGTTCAATTATCTGTCCGTCACAGGATCAGGGCTGGGGGCAAATAATACCCCCCCCCTCCCCAAATAACACTGCTAGCAATTAGCAATAAAGATTAAATTTTATCATAGAACATCATATCATATAAACACAAAACAAGATTAGAAATGGAGACTGATTATACCATTATAACTCTATAGTTTGCAAATAAGCGTTGTATCTATATGAATAAAAGAAATTTTTATGCATGTGTGTATCTGTTTGTTTGCAATGGCTACTTTATAGATGCTTTAAACTAGGACTTCCCTCAAAGGGATTAGTCTGAGTGATATTGCTGAGAACATAGGGTTAACAATTACAATATAAAGAAAAAGAGCAAATTAAATGATAGAATTACAAAATATCATATATAAATTCATATACACTGTTAAAAAAATAGAAAAAAAGTACCGTTCATCAGATGTGTTGTCATAATTTTTTTTAACATGTGGCAAAGAATATTGCGCAAAACTTGAAAAAAAAAAATAAAAAAAATAAATAAAACGCCGGATCTTTTAAAACGCCAAGCTTTTTAAAATTACGTAATTGGATTTGCAGCCAATAGATTATTCTATCAAGCGCCACTTCTTCCCAATATTTAAACAATTTATTTAATATACAGAAGCCGTTTATCAGTTATTAAATGCAAACAACAGTAATTTATCTAATAAGTGTAATCAGATGCACTTTTTTTTAAAATACATACATAAACCTGAATAATAATTCATCAGTTTTGTGTTCATAGTTGTTTATATCATTTGGCAGTAAATCTCAACTTCTTAAACCTGAATTGTCTCATGCTTTTTAAAAAAAAAACCACAAGGTCTGTATAACTGCAAAGTATCCTGAGGGCTATATTAACTACATGTTATTAAGTTACGTGAAAGTTTCGTTATCGCGTTTGCAGCCAATTGCTGATGTCAGAAAGCGTGGCTTAACGCCATTTTAAATTCATTACTGTAACTTTTTATTTTTGAGGGGGGGGGTTAGGGTTTTAAATATATACATTTAAATTAAAACTTTTGCCTCCATGCCATTAGTGTTGTTTGTATTATTAACTAATACCTTGTAGACCGAGCTTCATTTGAAACAAATGTAAAAGACTTCTTCTAAAGTTTTTTTTTAGGAGAAACTTTCGTAATTGGGCCCAAAGCCAATCGGAGCATTTAATATCATTATTGTAACTCTTATAGGGTTAAAACAATATTGTTGCTAGCTTTACTCTTGTTTGAGACCAGCCTTGCCCGTGTATCTGAATAGGGAAAACTTTCGTATCCTACGTCGGTTGGCGAAAAAAATTAAAAATGGTGCCAAAAGGTAGTTTTAGCATCTTACAAAATTTTTCAAGAGAGCGGTAAAACATGTTTTTCAAATATTTACAAACATACGTTTATTAAAGCATGTTTTTATTAAAGTATGTTTATTAAAGCATCTTAAAAATTTAAGCACGATGCAAAAATAAAATTTTATCGCCATATTCGATATTTTAATAAGTATTGAAAATACATAAACGAACTTATTTAACAAACCTAAGAGGCATTTTTGTGATAAATAATTGTTATTGTCAGGGGGGTAAATTGTAAACAATTAATAAACGGCTAGTAAATAATAAATAGCATTTAAAATCTAAAAATGGAGAAGTGGTCCGTATAAAAATTAAACGCTTGATATATGGAAATTTTTTTATTTTTTAATATTTCCGAAGGCACAGATAAAAAGGTAAAAATTTCTTTTCCAAATGCCAAATAGAAAATATACAAAATAGAATGCCAAATATACAAAATAGAAAAATATCTGCAAAAAAATATATTTACATAATACTACATCTACCAAAAAATAAGATTTAGAAAAAGTAAGCCAAATCCTGCAGATCCCAACAATCACATCGAAAAACTTATCACCAAAAAAGAACTCGCCAAATCTTACGGCACAGGAGATGAATTTTTCCCTCTGAATGCAGAATATTAGTTTTTTCTTGTACGATGGGTGATTATAGTATAATTGTTTCATTTCACAATACTACATACCGTTTGATATATTGGTACTTTTATGTTATCCTGGCGCAGTTGATAAATCGCCAAATATTGTCCCTATAACATTTTCATATTGAATTCATTTCATTTAAATATAAACCTTTCACTCATTTAATTTAAAATACATGCCTTTCATTAATCCCATTTAAAATGCTAAAAAGAGAAAAAAAATGAAATAATGCCATAAATCAAAACCTTTTATTTAAACACCAAATAATTTTTTTTTTAAATTTACACACGCGAAATAAAAAAAAGCTTCTATTGCTGAGATTTGCGCCAAATCTCTACCAAGTCTACTAAGTTATTGCGGGGTTTTTGTTTCAAACTGAAAAAAATCCAGATTAATTTTCGATTTCTACTAAATTGAAATATATTTTATTGTGCTGAATATTAGTGTGTGCATATTTTTTTGCTCCATGTACTCCATGAACTTTTCAATTCCGATTGTCTACGAAAATCTCTCGCCGGTGAAAATGACGTACGCACAAAATTTTCGTGACGTATGTGCTTTAATTGTGCTTTTTTATCTATTTTTTTAATATAATTTCCAAACGGTTTGACATTTATTCTTGGTAATAAATAGACGTCGTTGTCACCTTTATAGTTACCTGCTGTAAAAATTTGAACGAAATCCGTTAAATATTTTTTGAGTTATGCTTGACGAAAGGTTTTAATATCCATCGTAGCTATATATGGAGCAAAGTAATACTGCGCTGTGTATGAGTCTTCGTTGCACTCAGACAATAAAATATATTGTGAATGAAGTTTGCAGAATAAAAAGAAATTGAAAAAAAGCAATATCTTACATCACAGTACCTAATCAAAAATTGTTTAGTAAAGTGAAACTAGAATAATAAAATTATATTATATATAGATATATATAATAACTTGCTAAAATGACAATCAAGTTCTTAGAAATGCTTAGCAGCTTTGAAATTTATCAACAAATTGGATTGAAAATTTTATATGACTGACAAGATTACATGTACATGTTTTGAATCAATAGCAGGCCTGTTCAACCAGTAATCAGGAGTGCACTTTAGCTGGCAGTAAACAGTGAAAGGCATCATAATTCACAACATTAGAAACAGGCCAGAAATTTATATAATAGCGGTAAGGTCGAACGAAAAAACTTTTTTAAAAATTTCAATATGCTATAGTTTTCAAAAGTTGCCTTTGATCAAAATAAAAATAGAAATTAAATATTAGCGTAATTGGATTATGTTTAAAGGTGCCGCAAGAAGGGTAAACAGTGAGACCACTCCAACATCATCGAAAGGGACCAATTTGGAGGTGCCGGAGTTCTTGTTTGGGGTGGTATCATGCTTGGTAGCCGTATGGACCTCCACGTCTTCCAAGGAGGTTCAGTCTCTGGTGCCCGCTTGAGAGGTTTGGCCCATTAGGTTTTTATCAAAATTTTGCAAATTTTCGCAATTATGTTAAATTTTTTTTCGATATGCTATAGTTTTTAAAAGTTGCTTTTGATCAAAATAAAGATGGAAATTAAATATCAGAGTAATTGTATTATGTTTAGAGGTGCCGCAACTTTAGGTTTTTATTAAAATTTTGGCAAATTTCGTAATTATGTTTAATTTTTTTTCAATAGGCTCTAGTTTGCATAAATTGCCTTTGATCAAAATAAAGACAGAAATTACATATCAGCGTAATTTGATTATGTTTAAAGATGCTGCAAGAAGGGTTTTTATTAAAATTTTGCCAAATTTCGCTGTTATGTTGAAATTTATATCTGAGTACTGAATAAACTTGTAGTAAAAATGTAAAACATTTATACATTGCTTTTAATCAGAAAACCTGCTAAACTGACTACATAATACATTTTACTTAATAAAACGATGAAACATAAATAGTATACAATGAGGTAGAAACAGAAGAAAGTAGAACACTATACTATCCTAATTTTTTATTGCCTCTACGTTCAGTGTCTCTGAAACCTCAAGTAATCAAAATCATAGTCAAATGCACATGAAATTGCAATTTGTGGCTTCTACTTACGATCGAACTTGAGTATCAGACAAAATTGTTGCAACAATTCCAAACGGCGCTCTGCAGGATATTATTTTGATAAGTGATGAAGAAAGAATTATGACAGAATGAAAATTAGATGAGAACGAATAAAGAAATGAAAACGAGATGTAGAAGAAACTGTAAAACTAGTTACAGAAAGTAATTTTTCTTTATGTAAGAAAAGATAAGACTATTGTACAAGAGAAGAAAGGAACTAAGTATTACAAAAAAACTGTTATCGAAGAACATATATAACTTGTTGCAAAGCCTGGATCAATGTTTTAGGACACGTAAAACCTATTTCTGGCACTGGAAAAGGTATAAAAGACAGCATAATGACATTTTTCAATGGCAACAACCAATAATTAAACATTACTGCAATTGGATATGGTGGAACCGCTCCAAACACTGGATTGAATAATGGTGCGATTACTTTGTTGGAAAAAGAATTATGAAAGCCAATGCAATGCTTGATTTGTCTATTTCATGCAAATGAACTGCCCGTACGTCATCTATTTTGTTTTCTAGATGGAAAAACTAAAGATACAAATGAATTTGGAGGAAAAATAAGGAAACAATTAGAAAAGTGTTATGAACTTCCAGTGATTGAGTTTTCACCTATTGAAAATAACATTCCATTGCTAAAAATTAAGGATAATTTAAGTATGGATCAAAAATATTTGCTAGAAATGTGTAACACAATCTCCGTTGGAAGCTGTTCTTCTTATTTGTCTATAAAGAAACCAGAAAAACTTTATCATTCACGATGGCTTAATTTAGCAAATAGAATACTTCGCTTGTATGTGGGGACAGAATATCAATCACAAATCCTCCAAATACTGGCTGAGTACATTTTAAAAGTGTATGCAACTGTTTGGTTTAACATAAAGTTGAAACCATCCTGTATCTATGGATCGAAGAACTTGTGAGAACTATTTCCGTTACCTTATTTAGACTCTTAAAAATATAATTGATCAAATCAGTCAAAGAAATTCATACTTTGCTGCACATCCTTTGTATGCTATCAGATGATAGAAGTCATGTAAGAAATTTTGCATTGCGCTGGATTATTAAAGAAGGGGCTGGAAATGAAGTTGGCATCAGAAAAATTTTAATTCTTGTATAAACGTTGATGTCACGGATTCTGTTGATATGATTATATGGCATGATGTTAAAGTAAAAGAACCTCTTATGACAGTGTCTATTTCTGATAACAAACTGAAGTAGTAAATAAAGCAAGCAAAATAATCTGATCATGAGAGTCAACGTATTGACTTCAATTTTTCTACATGTCACACACAAGCAGTTGAAAGGATTGTTAAATTAGGTACCAACGTACTGAGTCATTTTTGTCCGTTTGTAGCATTTCTGCAAGAGGTGCATTGATAAAAATCAAAATACATTTTCAAAAGATAATCCAAAATTTCAAACATAAAAACAATCCAATGTGTCAGTTTGATTATTATGGACCATGCTCTATTACTATGGACTTTTGAAAAAAAAAAATGTTTACTTTAAAAACATTATACAGTTAAACCTCTCTTAATGGACACCCTTCTCTTGTGGACAAATTAAAATTTCTCAGCAAAAATTAACCCCTCGTTATAACTAACAGCCCATCTCCTGCAGTCACCTCACTTTTTCAGACATCTTTTTTTGGTCCCATAGGTGTCCGTTAATCAGGGGTTTTAATATTTTTCTAAATAATATGATTTGTTTAACTAAGGTACGATAATTAGAAATTATATTTATTTCATTTCAATGTAGTACTATAAGAATATGTTACTGTAAAATTTATAAAAATTAATATGATGAAAATCGCCAAATTCTACAAAATCATTTTTTCTGTAATGACATCTAAAATTTAGTAATACATAGAATGTGTAGGTTTTCGGCAAAAGTATCATATTTTGAATATTCTGTTTACAACATATATGTATATTACTTTAATGATCAAGAAAAGAATTTTTTTTTAAAAATGCAAATTTTATCATTTTTTCATAGAAACGTCAATTTTGAAGCCCTTTGCGGCACCTGAAAAAATTTTAGTACGGCAACAAAATTTCATATTCTTCATTCTAATCCCAAAAGGCAACTTTTGCCGACTATAGCAAATTTCTACAAGAAAAAAAGAAATTAACCATTATTTTCATTCCACCCTAATACACATGTCTCATAGTGATAATCATAGGGTTCCCTACAATGCAAGGGTGCCTGTTAGAGATGAGACGGGCTCAGCCAGAGCCCGACACGGGCTCGGGCTAAATTGTTATACCCGCCTTCGGGCCCGGGCTCATTCTTTCAGTAACTGACAATTGTCTTTACTTTCAAATAAACAAATAAAAATAACTTTTTCCCCCAAAAAATTACAAATTCTATTTCACATAACTTTAGTGTTATTTTGATCAGAATGAATAGAAGGGGAAACAGGAATCTTACTTTTCTTTTCTAGTATTAGCATGTTACTTTAAAAGAAAATTTACGATATTTGCGACGCGACTGACGACTGGGTGATATGGTGCCAATGCGAAGAGGCTCCAATAATATTTGTTGCTAGATTTTCGTTTGTGACATTTGGATATTTTTTTTATTCGACCATTTATTTTATTTTATTTTTTTTTAGAGATTTAATGCAAGATGAATATTTTTTTTCATTCTTAGTCAATCAGCATTAGCTTAGGTTTGCAAATTTTTAATCTTCTATTGTGTGCAAGTCATACTTGCTCTTCATATGAAGACAACGTTAGTGATTATATTTTTAATTGTGAATTCTGCTGATGCTAAAGCTGTGCTCTGCACATTTACGAAGTCATTTTCATTCGTAAGTAGATATAATTGTCATATATTGTTATTCCGTTAGAAAGCAATCGAAGAGTGTTTCAACTTTTCCTATAAAAGCACAGGATCTTTCAGATACCGGTGTCAAATTTTTAATTTAAGCTGATTTTCAGGAAAATGAAATATTGTTTTAATTAAGGAATCAATTATAAGTTACGATATAAACCTTTTATAGGAAATATAAAACGTTGTTAGATTCTTCTGCATAAAATAGTAATTTCTGCAAATTTCATTCATTTTTTCATAAAACGCACTTCGTTAATGTGTCCATCAGATTTGCTTGTTGGGAGAGAAAAATATTTACATCCTTTTAAGGAAGTATATTTTTATTTGATACCAAACTTTTCTTTTGATAAGATAGAATGTAAATTTCCATAAAATTAATTATGTGTACCGCATGAACAGTTATTTTCACGTACGAAGTTTTTTTTAAATGAGATATTACTTTTAAAACAATTTTTAAATATTATGCAATTTTTTTCAGTATCGGGCGGACGGGCCCGGGCTCCGAAAAGAGAGCCCAAACTCATCTCTAGTGCCTGTATATGAAAAAATTGCAAGAAAAACATAACTGATAGCATAGTAAATTTAGTATTACCTTTTTCTGATAGGTTCCCATTTTTAAAAAAAATTGCAGGGGAAGGACCTAAAAATCTTAATCCAATGGTACCCATAATAAAAAAGCATGCAAAAACATTAAACGTTTTAAAGCAAAGCATCTTTTAAAATAATTTTATTATTGAAAAAAAAAAGGGCTAATAACAGGAAATATTTGAAGGGGCGTACCAACAGAACATTCAAAGACACTAAGTTGGATAGATCTACTCTATAGTAAGTGTGAGATAAATTCTCACATTGTTTATTTATTGCCAATCTTTTTTTAAAAATTTAGTTGCATTATTATTCAGCTTTTATGCACTGTGATGCTTTGTCTTTTGCCAGCATGCATTTTGCATCATTGCGTTCCGTACTAAATTTCATTATGTCTTTCACCAGGAATTCTATTTTACACTGCCGTTTCAATTGCATCTCCGTGCCACAGTCTTTAGCCGGTCTCTCTGTTGTTCAGCTGTTGCTGTGTAATGATGAATGTGCATACAAGATTACCCGGAAATTTCTATTACAACAAATTCAATTTTCCTTGTATTTTTGGCACTCCTTTCTCTTCACACTTAGTCACACATGCTCAGTCAATATCATCAGAGTTTCCTTTTGAATTTCGCCATTCTGTATTTATTTTTTCTGACAAGGGGTGTGTCTTATGACAACATAACATAGTAGTTTTGTTTTAAAGGAATATGGTTCAGCATCTTAATTATCATTACCTTTTAAATTTGATCAACTAAATTAAATATTTCTTTTAATTACTTCTGAGTCCTCTGTAGATGTATTATATATACTTTGACAGTTAATTTTTAGTCAGTTGAGCTCTGATGGGATGCCAATAAAGTTGTTAAATTTTTGGGATTTTTTTTTTTTTTTTTTTATGTTTTTTAGAAGAAATGGATTATTAAAAATATAGTCTAAACGTTAGTTATGGTGTTTTAAAAGATTTTCAACTTGTGATTTTAAAACTGCAAAGTGGCCAAGAATGGAAGTCCTAATCCTTCTGCTTTTTTCAAATTAAAGTTCTCTGCAATCAGCAATAGTACGTTTTGATCATGGATAAAATAATGCCAACCAATTCTTGTCACAGTATAATTCAAAGAAATATTTATATGTTACTAATATGAACTTAAATATTTCAAAAAATAACTTACTTACCTACATTTATATAGCTAATAGTTGAATAGGGAGTAAAATGAAATTCTTCAATCAAATAAGTATCAATTAAAAGTAGAGCTACTATTCTTTCACATGTTTCTCTACTTAGAGAAGTTGATCGATAATCCGGTGGCCTACACTTTGGGGATCCTTTGCCTACCCATAAATCAATTAGTTTTTGTGCTGTTAGGCGTTCATCAATCATGTTGCAGTGTTCTAAGATATGATGCAATGTCTTACATTCTTTAGCAACATTTTTCATTTTTTCAACATCTAGAAAAAGAAATAATTTTTTAGATAAGATGTAAAAATTACAAATGCTATAATATAAAAAACTTCCACCGCCACCCCTAATAAAAAATGGGTTGACAAATTATTCCCTACATAAAGTACTCCAAGCTATTATTATGAAATCAGAATAGAGCCAAATTTAAATCTTATTTCTGCTCTTATAATAATAATAGCTTGTGATATACTCTGGCTTGAAGAAGAAATCATTCCTTCAAGACAACACATTTCTTTTTCTTTTTTTTTTTTTTTTGTCTTTTTTTAATATAAAATATAGTCTATTATGTTTTTAATTAAGTTGTTAAATTATATATATTAATTACCAATGTATTTCTAACACTTATAGATGACGGACTTCAGTATTCAAAATTGTAAGAACAAAAATTATATATATATACCGGGTGTCCAAAAAAAGTTGGACTGATTTGAAAGAATCATAACTCTAAAAATAATTGAGTAAACGTAATTATTTTTTTTTCAAAGTACTCGTCAAATATCCAAGATTTGTTAGATGTAGCTGTTTTAAAATCGTGACATTCAAACGATGCGCAGAACAGAATCTATGATCGTAAAATGCAAATCGCACCACACATTCGAAATTTTAACTTTTTGCTTAGGTTATTTGTGTACATAGTGGATCCTTTCCTACTAAATCGAATATACTGAAGAACTTTCTAATTGACATTTTTCTCATAACTCCAATAGTTTTAGACCTATAAGCTTTCCACTCCAGAATCATCGAAGAAATTGCGAATGTGTGGTGTGATTTGCATTTACATATCATCAATTCTGCACATCGTCTGAATGTTACAACTTTAAAACAGCTACATCTAATAAATCTTGGATATTTGATGAGTACTTTGAAAATAAAATAATTGCATTTACTCAATTATTTTTAGAGTTATGATTCTTTCAAATTAGTCCAACCTTTTTCGGACACCCGGTATTTTTTTAGGATTCTTAGTTGGTCTAAAAAAAAAAGATATACGTCTCATGGGGAAAAAAAAAAAAAATTAGTTAAATGGTACACTTTTACTTTTTTAAACAGTGCAAAATTTTTAATTTTCTGAAATTTAGAAACCACATTAAAGAAAAAATAAATCAATAACATTAAAAACAAAATACAGACCAAAGTTTGAAGACTTTGTGGTGCATAAATTTGAGCTTTTGGGCTACCTTCATGCCAAATTTGGTAGCTTTAAATGCAGCCATTCTTCGTCAACCCAACAGACATACTATTTTATTATACAGTATCCTTTTACTTACATGACAATTTCTTCAGGTTCTAACAGCACCTTATGCGAAATAACGTCAATCTCAAATAAGTGAGATTTTCTCTCACTTACACGATGGTAGTCACTAGTATTTTTTTTACCTTTCTCTTGACTTTCATTTGATTTAACTTTCAAATTTAATTCTTATTCATATCAATTACAAGGATATTTGATTGTTTAAAGAAATAATCATGTTATAAAAGAATTGTAAAACAGAATGTCAGTATTTTCATCTTGCTAATATTGTTTATTTTACCTATTCCTACTCTAATAATTTAGGTATTTACAATACAGAACATACCAAAAAATTTAGTTTAAAATAACACTCATAATTTTACTTGGATCTAAATTTTCATAAAAGTAAGATAAAAGTTTTTGATAAAAGTAAAATTAAAAACAGAATTCTAAAGAAGACTAGTTGCCCATTCAAATAAAAGTTTTTGGTTAAGATATGCATGAAAACTCAAATATAAAAACTATAGAGTAAAAATTTTTTGATTTAAAAAAAATAAAAATAAAAAGGATTACTATTAAATATAAGGTATCATAACTTACCTAGATCAAACATATCATAATGAATGAGCATGAATAAAAAATTCCCCCTTCCAAAAAAACTTGTAATTTTTTAAAATATACAAGTATTTGATTTACAATAGAAACCACAAAGATTGTTTTTTTTTTTTTTCTCCAAAAAATACCAGGAATAATTTTACATGAATTTAAATTTATCATAAAACATGCAACATAAAAAAATAAGAGTTTTAAAAGGAACCAGTTGTCTGTCTGAATAAAACAGCCAACTCTCAAAAATTTGATTCTGAAGCCCACATATCATTTGCAATGTAAACAATGATGTTAAAATTTGTCCCCCCCCCCCCTGACAAATATATATATGTATATATGCTGGCTGTGTTTGGTTGATTCAAAACTGAATGACTAGCATGGATGAAGCACCAGCCATTCAGCATCTTAAAGATTAAGAAATTTTAAATGGTACAATGCACAATGCCATCTTCAGAGCATTCATCAACTACTGATTCAGGAGATGGAATGAGGAACTTGATAAAGGAGATAAATATTCAAATTTTCTTATAGACTTTTGTGACTGAACAAGAACTGCTGATTGTTTGCAAGTTGCAAGAAAAGATTTTAAAACATAAAATGAATGTTCTTTATAATACTACCTGGCTTCGCCCGCCAGCGGGCCCCTAATTTACATCGGTGCCTCAAATTGTAGAAAATCTCGAATCTTGTAAAACCTCGAACCGGATGAACCTCCGACCCGGGTCCCGCTGCCTTCGGCACCGGATAATCCCTTAATTTGCACATTGAGTAGTATAAACCTCTAACCGAACGAACCTCCAATCCGGGTCCCGCTACCTTCGGCACCGTATAACGGTCGTGCTCCGCACGCACCGGATAATCCCTTAATTTGCACATCGAATAGTATAAACCTCTAACTGAACGAATCTCCGACCCTGCCCCACTGCCTTCGGTACCGTAAACCGGTCGTGCTACGCACGCACCGGATAATCCCTTAAATTGCACATATAGTATAAACCTCTAACCGAACGAACCTCCAACCCGGGTCGCCGCTGCCTTCGGCACCGTATACCGGTTGTGCTACGCACGCACCGGATAATCCCTTAATTTGCACATCGAATAGTATAAACCTCTAACTGAACGAATCTCCGACCCTGCCCCGCTGCCTCCGGCACCGTAAACCGGTCGTGCTACGCACGCACCGGATAATCCCTTAAATTGCACATAGAATAGTATAAACCTCTAACTGAACGAACCTCCGGCTCGGGTCCCCGCTGCCTGCGGCACCGTATATCAGTCGTGCTGCGCACGCGCTGCAGTATACGCTAGTTCCACCTTCCACCACCAGGTGGCGCCATCTGTTTATACGATCATAACTGAAATCGTTAAGGCTTTCGATGCCGAGTCGAATGAGCCATACCCCGTCGTTTTCATGCCCGTAGAACCGGAGATAGGAAAGCGCCCCCTGGTGGTGAGACTCGGAGCAAAATTCGATAAGCTGTAGTATCCTCTATCGACGTCGAGTCGATTGAGCCAAACCGCGTCGTGATGTGACCCATAGAACCCGAGTTGGCTGAAAAATCCTTTAATTACACCTTCCACCACCAGGGGGCACAATGTGTTCTATACGAACATGACCGAAATCTGTAAAGCTGTCGAAATCCAGTCGAAAGAGCCAAACCCCGTCGTAATCCGGGTCATAGAAACAGAGATAAAAAACGCCCCCTGGTGGTGAAAAATGAACTAAAACCGATAATCTCTAGTATCCTCTGTCGATATCGAGTCGAATGAGCCAAACCGCGTTCCGATTGGACTCGTAGAACTCGAGATAATGTGAAATCAAAGTATAAAATCTGATATTATTATTCGAAAAGAGTGGTATATACTCAGAAACTTTTAAAAATGTTATAGAGGGTCCTTATTACTTTAATTATGATGTTTGGAATCAGTTTGGTGGAAATCCGTAACATAGTTTCTTAGTTATAGAAACGGACCACAGTTAAAAGAAAAAAGCGGGGGGCGGGGGGTTGGCGATGAAACTGCTTTTCCTCAAACAACTTATGTAGACTACGTGAGTTCTAGTTAAAAGACAGTGACCTGTAGAAAAACTTAAAACTAAAAAAAAAAAAAAATCGATAACGGGCGAAGCCCGCTTTTCCCTATCATAATGTCTGGTTGGAGCTGTAGAAAAACTTAAAAAACTAAAAAAAAAAAAAAAAATCGATAATATCTGGTTGCCACTCTAAAACAAAAACTTAAAATACTAAAACTTAAAATAATAATGCAGTATTTAGATGCGGCCTACTTCTTAAAATCCTAATATCTAGCCGGCACTGTCATAGAAATCTTTCTTTTGCTTTAATTATACAAATAACGATGATTAATTATACAATAAAATAATATATCGGCTCCTAATGAAGATATGACAATAATTTTTAGATATTCTGAAAGCAGAAAAAATTTTGCGTCGCACTGTGAAAGTTTGGAGTTACTGCGCCCCTTAGATTCGGAGATGCCCCCCCCCCTCTGAAAAAACGCAGTTGAAAGTCACGTGACTATTTTATCTCTTTCAGAAATGACTTTTTGTCTGGGTTGAATGTTGAAATAAAAAAGCAGCTGTCTCTTTGGAATAGAAATAAATTCATTTGCCGTGTCATTAATGAGTTTTAATTGATATCTTTAAAAATTACTGGTCGATTTTTACGAATTTTTTTTTGTTGAATTCACGATTTTTTTATACACGTGTTAGCAAATTTTCGTGAATGTAGAGTCATTATTTCCACTTGTTTCAAAAAGGAATGGGGCGATTTGATCTCGGATGTGTCGACCCGGCATTCTTTACGGCAACCTTTTTCCCGTCTGGGGTCGATGTTGGATGTCTGGTCAGTTTTTGGCCGAAATAAAGAAAAGTTACGGTCCGAATTAAAAAAAAATTGACATTTTGGAACAACAAAAATCGGCCGCGTGTGTACCCCGATTTTCGGATCGATACCTCCGGTAGATTTTTTTAAATTCGATGATGCGTTAAAAAGCGACAATTTGGATGTCTGCGATTATCAAAACGGAAATTTTTTTCGATTCTTTTTCAAGTTCGGTTTCGGTCCGTAATTAAAACACTTTCGTTGATTAATAAGTCCCAGGGTCCGGGTCGGAATCCCGACCCGATCGTATTATACAGTATACGCTAGTTCCACCTTCCACCACCAGGTGGCGCAATCTGTTTATACGATCATAACTGAAATCGTTAAGGCTTTCGATGCCGAGTCGAATGAGCCATACCCCGTCGTTTTCATGCCCGTAGAACCGGAGATAGGAAAGCACCCCCTGGTATTGAGACTCGGAACAAAATTCGATAAGCTGTATTATCCTCTATCGACGTCGAGTCGATTGAGCCAAACCGCGTCGTGATGTGACCCATAGAACCCGAGTTGGCTGAAAAATCCTTTAATTACACATTCCACCACCCTCGGGCACAATGTGTTCTATACGAACATGACCAAAATCTGTAAAGCTGTCGAAATCCAGTGGAAAGAGCCAAACCCCGTCGTAATCCGGGCCATAGAAACAGAGATAATAAAACGCCCCCTGGTGGTGAAAAACGAACTAAAACCGATAAGCTCTAGTATTCTCTATTGATATCGAGTCGAATGAGCCAAACCGGGGCCTCCGAGATGTCGCTGTGTGTCCTTAACCGGGCCTGCTACAAGTGACGTCACAACCTGCTGACGTCAAAACAGTGATCCATAATAACTTAAAAATTTTCATGTACTTTGTTCGTTTGTACGTATTGTTTACGATAGTATTTTGATTTTATTTATTGTTTTATATAGTAATTAATAATATTTTTCAGTGCATTTAGATTATAATGCTATTAATAATCCCTAATATTAAGCGCGGTAAACGTCTGTGTGTGTGTGTGTGTTTCTGTCTGTGCACTCCACCTTTGTACCCGCAAAGGCTCCGGGACCAGGCGACGCACGGACCGAAAAATTCGCAAAAAAGGCGCGACGCTCAAGTTTCGATCGGGTCGGGATTCCGACCCGGACCCGGGGAGTTATTAATGAGCGAAAGTGTTTTAATTACCGACCGAAACCGAAGTTGGAAGAGAAGTCAAAACAGCGAAAAGTTCGCCTCTGCCGAGGGTTGCCGGTGCACGTCCGGTCCGGAAGGAAAAGGCAGGGGGTTCCCAGGGAGCGATTTAAGCCCCAAACCGCAGCGCAGGTCCGACCCGTATCTCCGTAAGTCGGGGGGCCAGAAATTCGAAAGTCGTACGTACGCAACCGGGACGTCGTCAGGTTTGATAAATTCGAAAAATCTTTTCCGTACGACGATTAGAACCGAAAAAATCCTTTAAAAATCGATCGATATAATGTCATTTTCGAATTCTTTTTCACCGCTGGGAATGTCAGACAGCAGACAGCCGGAGACACGGCTGCAAAACGATTTCACTCTCCGCCACCGCAGGTGTTCTGGAGGATTTTCACGTGACCGGCCTGTATTCATCGCTCCAGTGCGCTTTCGAAAAACAATGAAGTCGGGGGGCCAGAAATTTGAAAATCGGACAGACAGATTCACGAGAGCATTTGCTTTCAGAAAATCGAAAAATCATTCCCGTACAACCATTAGAACCGAAAAAATCCTTTAAAAATCGATCTATAAAAATTATTTTTCATTTCTTTCGGCGCTGCGAATGCCAGAAGGCAGACGATTGTCTGGATCGATTTTCAAGAGGCAAGGAGGACGTGGTCACGTGACGTTCAACTGCGTTTTTTCAGAGGGGGGCCCATTTCCGAATCTAAGGGGCGCATTAATTCCAAACTTTGACAGGGCGACTGAAAATGGATTCTGCTTTCAGAATATCTAAAAGTTATTCTCATATCTTCATTAGGAGCCGATATATTATTTTATTGTATAATTAATCATCGTTATTTGTATAATTAAAGCAAAAGAAAGATTTGTATTACAGTGCCGGCTAGATATTACGATTTTAAGAAGTAGGTCGCGTCTAAAAACTGCCATAACGAGTATCTTAAGTTTTTCTTTTAGAGTGGCAACCAGATATTATGATAGGGAAAAGCGGGCTTCGCCCGTTATCGATTTTTTTTTTTCAGTTTTAAGTTTTCTACAGGTCCCTGTCTTTGAACAAGAAGTCCGGTAGTCTAAATAAGTTGTTTGACATCAGATTTTTTTTTCCGGCAGTCTAATTCAGTTGTTTAAGGAAAAGCAGCGTCTTCCCCCCCCCCCCCCCTTCAAGTTTTTTTATCTTAACTGTGGGGTTCTAGAGGTTCGTTCAGTTCGAGGTTTATCTTATTCGAGGTTTATTTTTTCTATTTGCGCCACCTGGTGGCGTGCGCAGCACGACTGCTATACGGTGCCGCAGGCAGCGGGGACCCGAGCCGGAGGTTCGTTCAGTTAGAGGTTTATAGTATTCTATGTGCAATTTAAGGGATTATCCGGTCCGTGCGTAGCACGGCCGGTATACGGTGCCGAAGGCAGCGGGGACAAGGGTCCGAACAACTGCTATACGGTGCCGCAGGCAGCGGGGACCCGAGCCGGAGGTTCGTTCAGTGACAGGTTTATACTATTCTATGTGCAATTTAAGGGATTATCCGGTGCCGAAGGCAGCGGGGACCAGGGTCGGAACGACTGGTATATGGTGCCGCAGGCAGCGGGGACCCGAGCCGGAGGTTCGTTCAGTGACAGGTTTATACTATTCTATGTGCAATTTAAGGGATTATCTGGTGCGTGCGTAGCACGACCGGTATACGGTGCCGAAGGCAGCGGGGACCAGGGTCGGAGATTATTTCAGTTAGAGGTTTATCTACAAAAACAACTTTTCAAAAGTATAAAAAGGCCAAGCGTAAAAAAAAAAAAAAAAAAAAAAAAAAAAGTTGTGGCTAAAAAATGGTGTGATATCAAATTTCCAAGCTATTATATTGCTTATTTAACTTTTTTCCATTAAATAAGTTATCATATATATAAGTCGAGTGCCTAGGTATATGTTAATAGAAATCGTTTTCTCCTGTACTAAATACATCCTAACGAGTTTCTGAAAATTGAATTTTTTTCAAATTATGCATGATGGGCTTGGCGGCCATCTTTCCATATTATTCACAAAATTCTAACCACCCAAATCCGTAGTTAAAGTCCGAAGTTCAAAATTGTTATTTAAGCAAATATTTAAGAGTTTCATTTATAGACTTGTATGCTCTGAAAATTGTGTCTTAAGATAATGATGACTTATCTTAAAGATTCATCTTATGATTTATTTTTTAGAGTAATTATTAATTTCAAACTAGTAAAAATCAATTTATCAAAATATCAGTCTTATCTAATTTATCTGTCCGTAGTTAGAATCTGAAGTTCGAAATTTTTATTAACATATTACATTGCAAACATATTACGCTTTTATTTTAGAAATTTGGGTGCTTAGAAATATGGAAAGATGGCCGCCAAGCCCATCATGCATAATTTGAAAAAAATTGAATTTTCAGAAACTCGTTAGGGTGTATTTAGTACAGGAGAAAACGATTTCTATTAACATATACGTAGGCACTCGACTTATATATATGATAACTTATTTAATGGAAAAAAGTTAAATAAGCAATATAATAGCTTGGAAATTTGATATCACACCATTTTTTAGCCACAACTTTTTTTTTTTCTTTTTCTTTTTTTTTTTTTTTTTTTTTTTTTTACGCTTGGCCTTTTTTTACTTTTGAAAAGTTGTTTTTGTAGATATCATTTCTTTTTTTTAAATATATTGAACATAATTTAAATAATCTAAACATGAGAAATAATTTAAAATTACATTTTACTTTCAGTCATTGTTTAAAGGGTTAACTAGAAATAGCAGTAGATTTTTCAATTAAATTAATTACACTCTTAAAAACAACATACTAAATGTGGCTTGTTATAATACTTGTTATCCTCCGTTAAAAAATATCACTGACTAATCCATTAAATGAATAAAAATGGAATATGTACATATCGTGTCAGCGCTGCATTTGAAATCAAACGTGAAATCAATCCTTTTAAAACCTCGAATAAGATAAATCACGAACCTCCGACCTGGTTCCACGCTGCTTTCGGCACCGGATAATCCCTTAATTTGCACATCGAATTGTATAAACATCTAAACAAACGAACTTCCGACACGGATCCCGGCTGCATTCGGCACCGTATAACAGTCGTGCTGCGCACGCTCAAGTTCTATCTTCCACCCCCAGGTAGCGCAATCTGTTCTATACAAACCTCGGGCACTGAAATCGTTAAGGCTATAGATGTCGAGTCGAATGAGCTATACCCCGTCGTGATCTAGCCCATAGAACCAGAGATAGGAAAGTGCCCCTTGGTGGTGAACAAACAAACTAAAATCGGAAAGCTCTATAGATGTCGAGTCGAATGAGCCATACCCCGTCGAGATCCGACTCATAGAAACCGAGATAGAAAAGCGCCCACTGGTGGTGAAAGCTAATCGCGTTTGGGGGGCAAAGTGGGGGATGAACACCGGAGATGCGTAATAAGATTAGGCGGTCACAGACTTTTCCAACGATGTATCACATGAGGGATATGTGCACAATTCAGAAAATATCCCCCCCCCCCCACCTGCATAATTTGATTAAGCGTTCACAGACCTTTCCAACGATATATCACATGAGAGGTGCCGGCAAAATTTAGAAAAGTGCCCCCTTTGGGGGGCGGGTGAAAGTGGGAGGATGGACCCCGAAGATACATAATATGAATAAGCGGTCACAGGCCTTTCGAACAATATATCACATGAGTAGTGTCGAAGGGGGCGCAAAATGTGGGGGTTTCACCTGTGGTGCATAACATGAATAAGTGGTCACAGTCCTTTGTAACGATATGTGACATGACGGATATCGTTAAAATTTAGAAAAGTGTCACCCCCCCCCCTTGTGTAGGCAAAATGCGCTCCGCCCCTCCCTATAATTTTTGACGCAGCTTTATTTTTAAAATTTATGTTATGTGTTATAAAATATCGTAAAGTTTCAAACAGATAGCCTTATTATACTTCCTAATTTTGTTCACGCTCCTCCCCATCCTCTCCCCGAACTGTGACGCGCCATTCTTTTTTATAAATTTTTTATCATGTGTTATAAACTATCTTAAAGTTTAAAACAGATCGCATTGGAATTTAATATATTTGCTGAAATTACTATTATATGTAGAATAATATAAAAATAAACCCTCCTTTAGATTGTAATTGAGATATATGAACAATTTTTAGAATTTATGAAAGCTGATTTTTATATATTTATTTATTTATTTATTGTTTATTTATTTATTTTTTTGCATTGCCCTGTGCATGTTTGGAATTTCTTAGCAATTTCTTAGATTTACATTATTTTATTCAATTAAACATTGTACTGTTACAATAAATTTAAATGGAAACTTCACTTCTAAAACAAAAATAATTTAACAACTGGATTTCATTAATTTATAGAAAAATGACGTGAAAGGTATTCCTGCGAACGAAATGCCTGTCCTTTACCGTGTTTTTTTTTTTTTTTTTTTTTTTAGAAATAAATGAATCACATTTAATTCATTTCAAAAATTTTGTTTACGTTTGGAAAGAAATTTTAAATGCCGATAACTCTTAATGTATACATTTTAGAAGGTATATCTTCCCTCAAAAACTAATTTATTTTTAAAGATCTTTCAAAAACGTATATTATATATTTAAAATATTTTTTAAAGCATAAACACTGCGTCTGATTACTTTATTTTACAATATTTTAAGAACACGCATTTTATCAGACAATTAAATGCACTAAACAAACACGAGTGAGAAATTGACCTGGGCCAGGACTCGAACCTGGGACCTTACGCATACCGTGCCGACGCTCTGCGACTGAGCCACCCAGATCGATACGCTTGACGGGAATTTCTCATACTTATTCTTGTTGGAAACAGTCATCTGCCACAGTTTGCAGTCATATTTAATTGTTTGATAAAATGTGTGTTCTTATAATTATGAAGTTTTATTTTTTTTTTTAAATATCTTCAGAAGAAAATGGCTGACTTGCAGATGAAATTTGATGTTGTTATAACTTGTAACTGATTTGTGCTATTATAATACAGACTAGCCGCCACATGTATGTTAAGCATTGTAACACGTTACTTTCATTCCTAATTTAATTTTTTCCTTAATCCTTTTCCAAATCGGACGATTTTAACAGACAAATCAAGAACTTTTGCAATCACGGTAGCATTTCGCATATTTTTTTTTGTTGTTGTTATGTGTTTAATTTTTCTTGACAAAAGCTGCTTATCCCATTTAAGCATTTATGCTTCATGCCCGTTTGCTTATCAGTTGCAATATGTTTGCTAATGAGGAGATTCTTAAACATATTAAGTAGTTTTCCGTAATTGGGTCCATTGCCAATTAACGTTGATGGGCCCTTTAATGATGGGCCCTTTTGGGTACATTTGTCGCAGACGCACTGGAAATCATTTTGGTGATATAATTATTGGCTGAATAAATTAACCTTTGTGTGTGTTTTATAATAAAATTTTGTGCTTTTTAATATAAAATGAACTATTTCATAATAATATATATATAAAAAAGAATCATGCTGTTTTAGCAATCTCTAACAGGTACCTGAAAATGGGGTTTTCTTGCCAAAATGGCGCAAAACAAAAATCGTGCCAACCCCGGTGCGTCTGCGACAGATGTTAGAATTTAAAATACATGCCGTTCACACTTTTAGTTTAAAATAGAAAATAGAAAAATAAGAAATAATATCATAAATCAAAACATTTGATTTCAAAATCAAAGTATATCGCTTCTAATTTGCACACGCTAAAAATAAAAGCTGGTATTGGCGATTTTAAAAATGCTATTGGCGAGATTTGCGCCCAAATAACATAAAAGTACTTAATAATATTATGTATTTCATAAATGTATATTAAATTACTGTCTTGAACGCGATTAGTCATTAACGATAATAAATATGATTGGCGATTAACAATAATTTTCGGTGATATCTCTTCCTGCCACGTATAATACATAAATACCAAATTAATTGATCATTTCAAAATTTGATTCATTAAATATTATTACAGGAGTTGTATTTGTTTACATTCAACTCACGTCAAGAAAAGATTCGGAAGAAAGTTGAGTTGTATAAGCACTTCATCAAACGGAATTATGGTAAACTTTAATTGTCTCACAGGTTCTGGTGTGAATTATTTTTTTTTTTTACACCAGGAAGCGCTCTAAAAAATCATTCACGGAAAACTTATTTTACGAACAATTATCTCCATGGTTTAATGGTTTAATATTTTAAACCTTCACGACGAATGAATCTTTTTTTTTTTTTTTTTTTTTTTTTTTTGTTTACTTTCATGGATAGAGAATTTGAACTGCGAAGCTAATTTCAACTGAAGTTATTGCAGAATATATACATAATTGAACGTAAGTCATCTCTCAAATATTAATTTATTTTGAACGATCTTTCTAAAAATGTAACTTTTATGCAGTTTTATTCGAAACATAATTTTGAATAAAAATGGCCGCCTGGCATATGAAAAAGCGATACGGGCATCCCGGAACTGTTGATGACAGTCACATGACTTACGGTTTTATTATAGAGACTAGCCGCCACTGGCGACCAGTTTGGTCTCCCTTAAATGTATGTTAAGCATTGTAACACGTTACTTTTATTCATAATTTAATTTTTTTTCCTAATCCTTTGCCAAACCGGAAGATTCTAATAGACAAATCAAGGACTTTTTGAACATGGTAGCATTTTGCATATTTTTTGTTGTTGTGTATTTCATCTTCCTTGATAAAAACCGCTTAACCCACTTAAGCATTTGTCCTTCATGTCCGTTTGCTTATCAGTTGCAATATGTTCGCTAATGCGGAGATTCTCAAACATATTAAGTAATTTTCCGTAATTGGGTCCATTGCCAATTGGCGTATTTTAGTTAATACGATTTGATGCAATGAAGTCTATTTTGTGAAAATCTTTAATGATATCCACATTTACACTGAACTATACTGTTGCTAATATATGTTTTTGTTTTTCGTTAACTTGGGCTGTAGACTCGATTACGAAAGATTATAAAATATATCATTATTCTCATCTAAAACGTCTTGAATAATGGGCCATAATCGGGCTACATATTATTACACGTAATTTTCGAGTATGGTTTGGTGGAAAATTGAACTTTTGAAGGCCAGTTTTGATAGTCGCATTCCCTTTAAACCATATTTTCTGTCAGGACTTTTGACCCGTGACGTACAATCTGATTAAAATAACTTCCTTCTAGATGCCTTGTACGACTTTGTTTTTCTTTGCGTCCCTTTCTTGATATAGTTCAGGAGTTTTTATAATAGCGTAATTCTCTTATTTCGGCATGTCTGCTTAATGTCTACTGACTATTAAGATTCGTAACAGGTAAAATACGCCGTGCCAACATTGGCACCTACAATTTTAATTACAGCAACCCATTTTTTCTCTCTATATTGTAACTCTATAGTTAATATTACGTAGTAGAAATATAAAAGACTATTGAAAACGGTTCTATTGATATAGTTGATATAGATATATATAATATATTCATGGGTATATAATATGTGATTAGAATATATATCATATTCATTCCAGTGGATATAACATACCCCAAATAAAACTTGCATCGTAAATATCTAATCTAAAAACCGTCAATATGATTTTATGTGTTTAGTAAGTGTATACAAAAAGAATTTTCTGTATTATTTTACTTTAATCCTATATTATTTACCATTTTTAATGATGGGTCCTTTTGGGTGTAGTTGTCGCAGACGCACCGGGGTATCATTTTGGCGCCAAAATGGCGATTTTATGTCTGGCCAACCCGGCGTTTTTGGTTAGATTTTGCTTCGTATGGCAACCTGGTAGAGCAGATTCCGCATGTTTTATAATAAATTAAATATTGTGTGTTTTATAACAAATTAATGCATGTGTGTGTTTTTAATAAAATTGTGTGTTTTTTTAAATATAAAATGAATTATTTCATAATAAAATAAAAGTAACATGCTGTTTTAGCAATCTCTAACAGTGAAAATGGGATTTTCTCGTCAAGATGGCGCAAAACAAAAACCGCGCCAACCCCGGAGCGTTTGCGACAGCTTTTCCAATTTAAAATGCATGCCGTTCACACTTTTCATTTAAAATAGAAAATAGAAAAATAAAAAATAGGTACTTTTCCGTTATACGGACATCATGCCAAAATGTATGCTAATGCATAATGTATGTAAATGTATGTAAATGTATATATGTAAATGTATGTAAATGAATGTAAATGTATGTATTAAATGTATGCAAATGTATGCTTGGCAACAATGGTGTCCGTATAACGGAAAAGTACCAAAAAATAGTATCATAAATCAAAACATTTGATTTCAGAATCAAAGTATCGTTTCTAATTTGAACATGTGAAGAATAAAAACTGGTATTGGCGATTTTAAAAATGCTATTGGCGAGATTTGCACCCAAATAACATAAAAGTACTTAATGATGTTATGTATTTTATAAATGTATATTAAATTACTATTTGGAACGCGATTGGTCATTAACAATGGTAAATGTGATTGGCAAACAATCATTTTAGGTGATCTCTCTTCCTGCCACGTATAATACATAAAAATCAAATTAACTAACAATTCGTTTCGAAATTTGATTCATTAAATATTATTACATGACCTGTATTTGTTTACATTCAACTTCGTCAAGAAAAGATTCTTTAGGAAGTTGAGTTGTAAAGCACTTCATCAAGCAGAATTATGTTAAACTTTGATGGTCTTACAGGTCCTGGTGCGAATTACTTTTTTGACACCAGGCAGCGCTCCAAAAAATCATTCACGGAAAACTTACTTTACGAACGATTATATCCATGGTTTAATGGTTTAATATTTTAAACCTTCACGACGAATGAATCTTATTATTTTTTTTTTTGTTTACTTTCATGGATAGAGAATTTGAATTGCGAAGCTAATTTCAACTGAAGTTATTGCAGAATATATACCTAATTGAACGTAAGTCACCTCTCAAATATTAATTTATTTTGAACGATCTTTCTAAAAATGTAACTTTTATGCAGTTTTATTAGAAAAATAATTTTGAATAAAAATGGCCGCATGGCATATGAAAAAGCGATACGGGCATACCGGAGCTGTTGAGGACAGTCACATGACTTACGGTTTTATTTTAGAGGATGGTACATGGTCGTTGGCGGGTTTTGTATCTGTTTTGGCATAATTTTTTAATCGCCAAGTTAATTAACAGTTTTTTGCTAATTAAGGATAGAAAATAATATTTTTTTACACTGAATTTTATAAAAGCACATAGATTACGTAATTACTTGTCCAAAAATGCAATTCTTTTTTTATTCTGCCGAATATTAAGGTCTGTAGGTTGTTTGAAAAAAAAAGTTTGACGAAGAAAAAAGTGATCATTTTAAGTAACTCGACGTTTTAAAAAAAAATCTATATCTCTGTTTATAAATCACTTATGAAGATGAGTTTGGTCTTAAATTGAAGAAATTCTTCATTAGATTCTTCTAGTTTTCGTTTTTTATTTCTGCGACGCTTGGTTTATTATATATCTGATATTTTAATCTGGCATGTTTTGTCGATTTAACATTGCGAAGTTGATTCCTGTAAATAAGCAGTAGCGGTCTAGTTCAGTTCTTGGCGTTGTTTGTGTGGCGTTTTTTTTTTAAGCTTGGCTTGGCAGAGCGACTGCCCTGCTTGATACTATTCGATGTGCAAATTAAGGGATTATGCAAATTATGGGATTATCCGGTGCGTGCGTAGCACGACCGGTGTACGGTGCCGAAGGCAGCGGGGACCCGGGTCGGAGGTTCGTTCGGTTCGAGGGGGATGCGAGCCGGAGAATAAAAAAGTTTCGAGGCACCGATGTAAATTAGGGGCCCGCTGGCGGGCGAAGCCAGCTAGTTATTGATTATAATTATTAAAGAAAGTGTAGATTATATCTATAAAATAATGAGAAGAAAATGTTGTGCTCCTAGTTTCTAATGTAAGTCTTGAAATTCGCTACTGACAATGAAAAGAAGAAATTTTAGCTACGAAAATTACCTTGTGATAATTTTATTTACATTTCAACAGAAGTGGTTTGCATTAAATGTTTCGATATACGTTTCATAATTCGTGAAGCTAGAATTAATATGATGGTATTGAACTTGCTGTGCTGAGAAAAAAAAATAACCCTAACAACGAATGTCCATCCTACTGTAATGAAATATTCCGGCATATTTGAATGAATTTGTACTTCCAAATCAAAAAGAGTCAAATGATCTTTAGAAAGAAAAATAATAAAAGAAGCAGACGACAAACAGTTTAAAAAATGATTTTGAAAGAAATACTGTAATAAATTGAATGAAATCTGGATACATTTAGTTAGAAGTGAGTGTGCTTTGTTTATAAAATTAAAAGTAACTGATTTACACAACTTAGTAGTTCTACGTAGTTCCATTCAACATTTTAGCTAACTTAAGTGTAAAAATATATTATGAAAATAAAACTTTTGATAAGTTAATTTGAGTGGTTATTAGGTCTTAGACCCAAGTACAATAAATAGACAATTATTAAAATATTACAAGTCAGTTACAAAGTTAAGATAGAAAATTGGGTACTTTTCGGTTAGCCGGGCGCCAGTGATATATATATATACACAACACACACATATATATATACACATATCTACACACACATATATGTATGAATTAATATATATATATATATTTATATATGTACATGTATCACTGGCGCCCGGCTAACCGAAAAGTACCGAAAAAGGCTTATGGCGAGAGAAGGAAAGTTGGCAACATATTTTCTGGCAACCTATTCGTAGTTTCATATAAATAAGTATTTTTTTTTTTCAATATTTATATGATTTATTTAATATAAAGAAGCCATATATCTCTTTTTATATGCAGGTAGAACAGAATTGTATATATAAATAATTTTATATATATAAATAAACATAAAAGTTCATTAGGTTTGTTTTCATAATTGTGTATATAATTTAAAAACATATCTAACTTTCTGAAGCCCGGATTACGCCAAAGCATTAAAAAAAAGTGCCAAAGTCTCTATAGTTAAAAAATGTCGATTTCTCTATTTAAATTGACATTTATTGTGTTTTGGTGGTTAAATTATGGTATGTAGTTGTAAAAGGGAGGAATGGGATTGATTTTGTAAAGTTTTTGGTAGATTTATTATATTTTTTGTACGTATATTTATTGTAAAATAATGTGTTTAGGAAAAGGTAAGTCAATGGGTTCAATCTGATTTATTAATCTTAGCATTTTTTTTAATTTAAAACTTTTAATTTCCTTTAATAAAACAAGTGTATTGATTCCCTTTCATTTCACGATTATGAAATTTAATATTATTTATGTAATCACAAATTATAAGAGCGGAAATGCTCTTTTTATTACATCTTTCTGCTGTGATACATTGACCAAAGTGGATCACTACTGTGACGTCACTAATACTTGTAGCAGGCCCGGTGAAGGACACACAGCGACATCTCGGAGGCCCCGGCCAAACCACGTTCCGATTGGACTCGTAAAACTCGAGATAATGTGAAATCAAAGTATAAAATCTGATATTATTATTCGAAAAGAGTGGTATAAACTCAGAAAATTTTAAAAATGTTATAGAGGGTCCTTATTACTTTAATTATGATGTTTGGAATCAGTTTGGTGGAAATCCGTAACATAGTTTCTTAGTTATAGAAACGGACCACAGTTAAAAGAAAAAAGCGGGGGGCGGGGGGCGGGGGGTTGGCGATGAAACTGCTTTTCCTCAAACAACTTATGTAGACTACGTGAGTTCTAGTTAAAAGACAGTGACCTGTAGAAAAACTTAAAACTAAAAAAAAAAAAAAAAAATCGATAACAAGGCGAAGCCCGCTTTTCCCTATCATAATATTTGGTTAGAGCTGTAGAAAAACTTAAAACTAAAAAAAAAAAAAAAAAATCGATAACGGGCGAAACCCGCTTTTCCCTATCATAATATCTGGTTGCCACTCTAAAACAAAAACTTAAAATACTAAAACTTAAAATAATAATGCAGTTTTTAGATGCGGCCTACTTCTTAAAATAAAATAAAATAATATATCGGCTCCTAATGAAGATATGAGAATAATAAATTTTGCGTCGCCCTGTGAAAGTTTGGAATTACTGCGCCCCTTAGATTCGGAGATGGCCCCCCCCCTCGAAAAAACGCAGTTGAAAGTCACGTGACTATTTTATCTCTTTCAGAAATGACTTATTCACAGACTGGGTTGAATGTTGAAATAAAAAAGCAGCTGTCTCTTTGGAATAGAAATAAATTCATTTGCCGTGTCATTAATGAGTTTTAATTGATATCTTTAAAAATTACTGGTCGATTTTTACGAATTTTTTTTTGTTGAATTCGCGATTTTTTTATACACGTGTTAGCAAATTTTCGTGTATGTAGAGTCATTATTTCCACTTGTTTCAAAAAAGAATGGGGCGATTTGATCTCGGATGTGTCGACCCGGCATTCTTTACGGCAACCTTTTTCCCGTCTGGGGTCGATGTTGGATGTCTGGTCAGTTTCTGGCCGAAATAAAGAAAAGTTACGGTCCGAATTAAAAAAAATTTGACATTTTGGAATGACAAAAATCGGCCGCGTGTGTACCCCGATTTTCGGATCGATACCTCCGGTAGATGTTTTTTTATTCGATGATGCTTCAAAAAGCGACAATTTGGATGTCTGCGATTATCAAACCGGAAATTTTTTTCGATTCTTTTTCAAGTTCGGTTTCGGTCCGTAATTAAAACAGTTTCGTCGATTAATAACTCCCCGGGTCCGGGTCGGACTCCCGACCCAGCCCAAACTTGACATCCGTGCCTTTTTTCCCAATTTTTCGGTCCGCGTCCGCCTTCAGTGCGTCGATTCGTCCCGGAGCCTTTGCGTGTACAGACCGGGAATGCACAGACGCACACACACACAGACGTTTACCGTTCTTAATATTAGGGATTACTACTGATCAATTTTTTCACAAGTAAAAATTATAATTTGTAATAGTAATAATTAGAGCTTATCAAAACAGGGGTCTGTCCAGACTTTTCTCACAGTGTCCTGTTCTTGTAAAAATTGGGAACATATTTTTTATATTTGTGAAAAATCTAATCATAATTTTGTGAATCTGAGATTCGCATTGTATTCAAGTACCTACTTTAATGGGGAAAAGAGTACACACACACACACACACACTATATATATATATATATATATATATATATAGACATGCCTGGCATTGCCTATGCCCATGATAATAACCTTAAAATTACCTAAAATCAATGTTGAATGATTTTGTAGTTTTAAATGAAAATCTATTCAAACGAACTAAAGGACCACTGTTATAGTTATTGCCGATTTAATGTCTGACATTTTAATATATTAAACTTTCAATTCTGATCAAAAATTCCTGAGAAAACTTAAATAATATAAAGTACTCCCACACCTTTCCTCTTTTAAACTCAAAATAATATACAGTATTGGCTAAATTATTAGTTCCATTCGAAAATGTTTCAAAAACCTTGTTTCTAAGATGATTATATTAAAATTAAATAAAAATCATGCACTCGTGACATAATAATTCACTTTTATATTTTATGAATAATAAGGCTACTATAATTTGTGACACGTGCTAAAGTCAATATACATGTTAGAACACATTGCAGTTATCATTATCTTTTTATGTGTGAAGGTTTCGCTATGGTACCCCATTGTGAAATTTGGTAATTTTTGAAATTCAATATTTGGAAAATGGTATAATCATTAGATTTGAAATTTATATCAAGAAAAATACAATTTTTTACCTTTCTAACGCAGTTTGTCTCACAATTTTCTGACCAATACTTTTCGAGCTAATAATTTTTTCAGTAACTTCAAATGTTTCATTTTCCGAGATTAATCTGTGACAACAATTAGCGAAAAAGCCAGTCGTCAGCAACACATAGCTTTTTATTACAAAGGACTATACGTATAGGTTCTTTAGTGATTACAGCTGTTTTGGGATATGTCCAATTTTATATGATTAATATTGTGAAGAGTCCATTTTTGGTATGAAAAACTTATGTGAAAGGTCTTGTTTTAAGATGAAAAACTTTTGTGAAGGGTCTTGTTTTAAGATGAAAAACTTTGTGAAGGGTTCTTTAATGGATTAAAATTTTTCCTAAACAGATCGCTGCAAAATTATTTATTAAATAGTTCTTTTTTTAGGTATTATTTGTTTTACTATTAGCATTTATTATTTATAAGATATAATTATTTTATAAAGATATAACTATTCTGATGAGGTTACAAAGTAATGATCTAACATGTGCAAAGACCTTGGTCCCAAACTGCATAGATTTTGACAAGATAGTATGTTTTTTCTAAGGGTACACAGTATAGGTGCAGATTCACGGTCGCCAGTCGCCACATAGCGACTAAATTTTTTGCTGTGGCCACTAACTTTCAGTGTTTAAGTCGCCATGTGATTTAAAAGTGATCAATTTCTGGTATTCCCAGTCCTCATCGTGAAATTTTGATTTTTTTTTAAAGATTAAGAGCAAAACACACAAACTTTATTATTATCTTTTAATAACATTTCAGAATTATCTGTTTAATACAGCAAACTAGTAAATGTATTCAAATAGCAGTGTTATTCTTAACAGTTTGAGTCTGGTAATTTTACATAGTCTGTGATTTTTTTTTTTTTAATAGTATTTTTCCTATAGAAAAACAAGTATTTGAAGTGTTTTGATTTTTATAGTGCAAAATAATCTCACACATTCAGATTTTATTTTATATGTACTTTTGTATGGCAAAATCAAAATAAGAAATATTGTTTTTCTAATATTCCCCGCTATCATGTTTGCTTAGCTCATACAAAAAATGTTTTAAACCGTATCTTGTCCAACTTTATCTTCTGACTATGCATGATTTAAGATTTATATTACACTTAAATGATATTCAAATTTTGTTTACATGTGTGTATATTTAATAAATTACTTTATACTGAGTTTTTGGTATTTACACAGATTCCTGAGTTTTTTTTGTTTAGCTTTTTACCCCATATACACATTTTATGTGTTTGTTTCACAATTGTGGCCACAGGATTATTTTGGGTTTAGGAGCCACTGGCTCCTTGCAAATTTTGTAAAGCTGCACCTATAGTACACAGGGATATGTGTGTCCCTAAATATTTTGTAAATCCATCAAAAGAAAATAAAGGTTTAAAAATTTTGGAATTTCTGCTAAACCAATTTCAAAGGTTTTATGGATATTTATACAATTTGTTAATTTCTACGCATAATTTATTGATAATAACTACATGTTTGTTAGCAAGAAATGAAGCGTGTTATCAACAAATATTGCGAGTTTAAAAATAAAAAAGATGCTTTTTACATTTAAACGCGCAATGGGCAGTTTGTTTTTTAACGAATGGGATGTTTTGAAGCACTCAGCAAACTCCTGTGATTCTTTGGATGTAGACAAATATAAATAAGTCTACAGCTACACTGGGTTGAAATCATTCAAGACAGATTACTGAAATGGTGATTCTCTTGAGTCAGTCTAAAAGTACGGCTAAACATGTTTTTAAAAAAAACACACTGGTTAGATAATGTAGGAAAACCAGATCATAACAAAGAGTAAAAATTCTTTTTTGAACTAAAAATAAAGCTCTTAAAATTTAGATACAGAGGATTTTTTTAAACTATGAGACATAACTTACATGGACTAAATTTATCACAATGATCACACATATTGTTACAATCAGTTGATTCCCACCGCTCTCCAAAGTGTTCTGCAATTATAGCACGACGGCATCTACAATATAGGTATAACATGTAATTAAAAAATACATACAAATAAATTTAACAACATGATAATTAATATTTATTTACATGTAAGTTTCTCTTGTTACTTAATTAAAAAACTTGTATGTTATACAAAACTAATGCAATTTAATCAATTTTTTCTTTTAAGACAAATTGTTTTAATAAATAATCATCTTTAAAGAAAGTGAAAGTAAAATTATAAGTCTATTTCAATTTTATTATAGAAATTTGGCATATTTCGAAAATACAGTAAAACCTGTAAAAATGGAAGTTTATTTCTGGATTTAATTTATGGTCATGGCGAAAACAATACCGTGCAATACCTGCTAAAATAGAAACTTGTCTAGAAAGGAATTTCTTTCTGCTCCAAAATGAATCTGTTTTTGCAGAAATAAATGTATTACATTAAGGGGACTTAATATCTTTTGAACAAAATTTTTTCATTTAAAGTACTCTTTTAACATATTATTAAATGTTCTTATGAAGGAAAATGATTTTTTAATGCAATTTTTGTAGTAAAATTTGAAAAAAAAATAATATATATATATTTTTTTTACAATTTTGAACTTTTTGAATTTTTTTTCTTATGCAGTTTTATGAGGGTAGGTATCAGATTTCCAAAAAGTAAATTAGTTTAAGGGGAAAAAAATGTCATGACAAATGTAAAAATACAGTAAAAATGACTATTTACTTAACATTTTTACATAAAAATAAGCTATTTACTTTACTGAAAATTCAATCTCTAATTTCATGAAATGCATCTTAAGGAGCATGAAAGAAAGAAAGTATAAAAAAAATAGTGAGCCAATTGAAAAGTTATGTTGAAATTTTATCATTTTGATTGATTATATGGAACACAAATTGAGAAAAATTAATTTAAAGATTGAAAATCTGAATAATTTAAACGGAAATTGATGCAGTTAAAAGCCTTTTAACATTTTAATAATCATTGGATTTGTATGCAACTTAACCAGAATATACTAGGGACATCTAAATACATAACAAGCAAAAATGATATTTTTATTCTTTTTTACCAAATAAAGGGCATTAAGTATCTTTAAAGGAACACTGTTTATGTAATAGCATTATAATATTGTTTCTATTTCTTCCTCCTGATGAAGCAGCTACTTAACCGTTTGCGTCATACGTATAGGGTGCATATATTCTTTTTGAGTACCAATATTTCTGAAAAGTAATTTTTATCTAATAACAAAACTTCTGAAATTACAAAAAGGCAAAGACTATTTTGGATATACATACTCAAAATCAAAAAGTTGTCTCATAAAAAGAGAGGGCTAAGAGGCATATTCGGATCAATAACATAAAAAAAATTGGAAACCTTTACTAAAAACTCGTAATTTTGTAAAATACAATGCAAAATCTTGACTTTTAATTCAAAACATGTCAAACACTCAAATTTTGATCAATAATCTATTCTAATACCAAAATTTTTGTGTATGATGTACAGTTTTTTTCTTTAAAATTTATTTAAAAATTGGGAAGTGCATGACTATTAGGGACTTGAATGGCTGGGTTGGGTTGGGTTGATTATTGATGGCCAATTATCTACACTTGGGATATAGGCCTAACCCGTATTATACCCCCATACCCGTATTATAACCTAACCCGTATTTACGCATGGATAAATCCACGACTCGAAGAAAACCACGAAAACTCCGAACGATTAGACTGACGGGCGCGATTGGGATCGAACCCAGCACCCCGTCTACCAGCTTCGAGAGCAGAACCTCTCAGCCACTGGTGGGGCCCCGGACTTGAATGGCTTCTGTATACTATTGGTCACTGCTTAAAATTGCTGGGCAGTAATTGTTTATTTCAAATGAAATCATGAAGCAATACATTTTAACACCGCACAATTATGTACTATCTGCTAGATTTCATTAGAATAAAATCTTTGAAAGGTTTTCTCCTGGTTTTCATAAGATTTTTTCCCCCAAATGTAGTATTAAAATCAAAGTGGGCATGCTACAGGAGTGCACAGCATACAAAAAAAAATATTGTGCTTTCAGTCATTATGAAATGCTATTTCCTGATATTACTTTTTCTTGTTTTATAATATTATGTACAAATTACCTTAAAGCAAACTACTTAATTTCCCCCCCCCCCTCCTTTAATAGACAATTTCAACAACACACTGAATTTTCCTTAAAATTATGGGCATGACTGTATTTAATAAATGATCTGAAAATATACTACCAAACAAGTATTAATATATTTTGGACGATTAACACAGTGTGCTATTAAACCTACAGAGAACATCATGGAAAGGAACTTTTAGTGTCCCCTAAATATTTTACTGAAATTTCTGTTATTGCAAAACTATAACATCAATTCATTGTGAAAAATAGAACCATTCAGAGCAGGGTTGTAGTGGGTAGCTCCCTGAGTACCCGCCTAGGCTAGTTAAAAAAAAAAAAAAAAAAAAAAAAAACAGGTTTATTACAACCCTTAAGGGTTGGAGTGGGTAGTTGCCCGGGTACCTGCCTGGGCTGTTTTTTTTTTAACCCGGGTTTTTTACAACCCTGATTCAGAGAACCATAGACCAAAATTCACAGAGTTATGATACTTTGAATTTTATGAAATTTCTGAGCTTTCTAACACTAAAAATGTGTTTTTTGTTTTTAGTGCCAGAAAACTCACAAATTTCATAAAATTCAAAGCATCATAACTCGGTGAGTTTTCATCATAGAAGAATGAAATTTTCAGTGTTTTACTTGTTAGAGCATGGAGAATTTTTTTCTAAAAACATATTATGTGACTCAAAAACCATTTAAAAGTTTTAAAAATGTAATTTTTTGAAAATTAATGACAGGACTATTTCATCAACAGTATCTTAATTCCTACCTTATTTTGAACATTTTGCAATTTACATTGCTACATATCTTCAACAGTTAAAAAATTAAAGTGCATTTTAATCTTTTTGGGACATTCTGTATATATTTCAGATTAAAAAAATCTTAATTAAAGAATCCTTTTTTTTCTTCTGATTATAGTTAGATGTTAGACATTCATAATTAAGTGGAAGCTGATTTTTTTTTTTTAAATTATTAATCATAAGCAATCTTTCAATATATTTATGATTTTTCTTTTACTGAAATAATCATATGCATGCATATGTGTTACACAAAAAACTCCCATTTCTGCCTCCTTATGTGTATGAAAGTTTATAAAACTTAATTAGATTTGTACAGTTATTTTTTTCTGTTGATTATTTTTCTATTCTTTACAGTCATAGTTAAACAGAAACCTACCTTGCAATTTATAGTGCTAAGGTTTATTTGACTAGATTGCACCATGTTTCTGCTTTACATACCTTGAAAGATCTAAACAATATGAAATCATGGCATACAAATGTTCTAAGCCTTTCTGCTCTGTGAAGACCATTGTACTTTGTCTGAATAGATCAGGGAAGCGATAAAATAAAATGCATGAAGCTGGATTGTCATCTCTGCCTGAAACAGAAAAAAATTTATTCTATTTACACTAAACTGTTGTCTGAAAATATTTATTTTATATACTTGAAAAACAATTTGAAATCATAATTTTACAATGTTAGGATTTCTCAGTATAAATTAGACCTGTATAAATAACACATAGAAAATTACAAATAACCAAAATTAATCTAATATACAATTGTTGAAAACTTCATAAAAAAATTCCTCTTCTTCAATATACAATAATAATTAGTATGCTGTGGCCATAAAAAAAAAACAACTTCTACATTATTATAATATATTAATTTAAATAGCACTATTACACGTGAACAGTTATGAAGTATAGTGCATTTCTTTAAATTTAACTTGGAGTTACAGTGATCAGTGAATTAAAAAAAAAAAAGCACAGTTCAACAATGCCCCCTGTTGGTGATCAAATACAAAATTGGTAAAAAGATATATTTTTAATTAATAACTGCAAATATAAAATTAGGTGCATTTCTACCCAATAGAAACTGAGATACAGCTATAAATCATCGCAAAATATACCATAGCAGACCTTTTACGAATGAACAGAGCCAAACTTGAATAAACACAATTTTAATAAATATTCTACTTATTAAATTTTGTGAAATTCCATCTCATAGATGCCAAGATAATAGTTACCACAGAAATTGTGAAAAACACAGCACAACAGTGCTTCTGTTGAGTGAACAAAGCCAAAACTGAAACAGCATAATTTGTAACAAATATCTTGCACCTTAAATTTGGTGGCTTTCTATCTCACAGATGCTGAGATATAGTTATCACAGAAATCATGGAAAGCACAGAACAGCAGTGCCATTTGTTGAACAAGGTCAGGAGTCAGAAAAACTACTTTTTTATTGTAGCAAACTACAACTATAACTACTTTATCGAAAATGTCGTTAACTACAACTGCTTGTTTTAAAAAGTAGCTACTACAAACTACTTTTTAAAAGTAGTCACTACTTCGCTACTTTCAAATTTTGTCAAAGTGTTCAATTTACACAAGAAATTTAAGACACTGATTAAATAATATTGTGATCTCTCGTTATATAGCATCTGCCAGGATACAATTAAATATATGCGACATAACCGAGGGCATTAAAAAGTTAAGCGAGATAACATACAAGAAAATGTTTTGTGTTTGTCTGCATAACGTTAATTTATACACTTAACAAATTTCGTACCAAAATTAAGAAAGATATTATAATCTAGAAAATTGCAGAAAACAACCCTAAATGCAAACAAAAAATAAATCTGTAAATGAGCAATTCCGAATAATAAGAAACCTGGTGTTAAAACATGAAGACTTAATAACGAATAAATAGACTAGTGTTGCCAACAAGAAAATTAATTCTTTAGGTGGGTTACTTGATTTTAGTAGCAAGTGTCAATGGAAAAAATCTATGACTTCACGCAATGCATTGCTATACATCATAGCTCAGATTTGCCATTGTGAATTGGAAATTGTTGAGCAGAAAAACTTCTGAATAAAAGAAGCAATTTCGACCACGTGATTTTCAGAATGGCACTTTTTTTCCTGAAGTAGCGTTAAAAGTAGCGTCGGTTCTTGCTACAAACTACTGAGTTTTTGTATCGCACTACTCACTACACTACATTGTTCAAAATGTAGCGCACTACACTACAAACTACTGTAAAAAGTAGCCACTATAGTAGTTTCACTACTTGTAGCGTGCTACTTCCGACCCCTGAACAAGGTACAGCCAAATCTCATCACTACTAATTTATTTCAAGGTTTAACTGAGTAAGAAATTATCAAATTCCATCTCATAGATGCCGAGATATGGCTGTCCCAGAAATTATGAATAAAGCTACATAGCAGCATTATCTGTTGGGCTATATGCCAGGGTTGGCAGATTTTTGACAGTTTTAAAAAAACATCTGTCAAAAACTTCAAATACTACATTATGTAAAATTTCACATCAAGTCCCACACATATACATTACATGTAATGTTTAAAATGCGATTATTACTGTATATCAATAATTAGTATCTTGTAAAGTATTAATGTTAAGTGAAATTTTTTAACTTTATAAAATTTTTTGGGCTTAAAATTGTGTTTTTTAACCCTTTCCGGCGCAGAGTAAGTTTGTTTGTAAAATGATGAAATAATGAACTGACACCGGAATTTACAAACAAATTTATTACAAAATAAAAACTTGCTTATTTTCCGGTACTTAATAAAAGGAAATTTTTAATTAAATATTCTTGGTGCCGTTTGTCAGTTTTGGAATTAAAATTAGGTGTCCTTTTTTGTGGACACCGCCCGTTAAAGGGTTAAAAAGTAAATATAACATTTGAAAGTCCTCATATGAGCTGCACATTTTTTTCTCTTACTTAAAATGTATTAAATGCTCTAGTAATTTGAAACAATAATGATATTGAACAATATTAGAATGCTATGAAATAATACATATCAATATTGGGAAATTTCTTATATCTTCAAAAAATAAACAAGTGTTAGAATTTATAATGAAATAAAAAATTGCAACTAATCAGAGATTAGCTAGAAGTTTTATATTTGTAAAATTTCTCTACCCGGATTATTAATTGCACAAAGATTTTCTTCTGATTAAAAATTACAAAAACTAAAAATACTTTATTACAATTATAATTTAAAAAAAATTTTAATTATTAAATTACTATAACTTTAAATAAGATTACATAAATCATTATGACTTATTTAACGTATACCTATTGTTGTTAAAATGTTTTAAAGTGTGTTACATGTTTTTGATGGTTAAAACCAGTTTATGACATTTTAAACTAGTTTTTGATGCTTGTCATGTCAAAAACTCAACCCTGCTATATGCACTAAAAAGTTAGTAGTAACTATACGTGGCAAGGCCTAACTAAATATGACATCGCTATTTTAACACAACCAACTGATTGGTAAAGAAATCATGCAAGTTGTAATTTTTTTTTTAACTGAGCGAAATGTCCAGGCCGGGATTCAAAACCAGGATTTTTGGTTTAAGCTGCCAACACTCTTCCAATTAAGCTATCCTGGACAAATCCAGCAAAGACAATTCCCTCAGACAACTTTTTGGCAATGACATCTAGTCTGTTATTCGAAACAGTTCAACAGAATATACCACAGGTAAAGAAACTCTAATAAATGTTGAATGTGATCCAACTAATGATGTAAATTGATAATAAATTTCTGAATGTGATAAAGATAAGTAGCAAATCTTTATGTTTGGTATAATGAAAATACACATAATTATAAAAGGTAGTTCAAAAAGAAACAAAAACATGTAATTGAAAAAACTGTCTTAACAAAAAGAATAAAATCTGAGACTGAAGCTACACATAAAAAAAATTAAATGTCTTTTTTTTTTTTAACTTTACATTATTGTAGAAAACAAATGTTTATTGTTAAATCACATGTTGTTCAATAAAAATTATTTAAAAAAAATCAATGAAATAAGCTTTCAAACCACTTTATTTGCAAGCACATTTTTTGTTCTGTATTTACAAGTACGTTAAAAGTATTATTTTTACTTTACTCGTTCAATGGAGTAAAAGTTGAATTTATGTGATATTTAGAAATGATGATATATACCCTGAAAGCAAAAATGACAGAACATTTCACAACATTTGTGTTAATTTTCAGTTTAGCATGATGGACAGAAGCACATATTTGTGCTTTATAATAAAAATTTTCAGATGATAGAAAAAAGTTGCAAAAATTATACAAATCAATACTGTAAAAAAAAATTCATTTCAATAATCTTTTATTTACAAATTTATCCAGTGTAATCCATTTATTCAGCTTAATTTATACAGTTAGACACACTAGTTATATTGCAGATAATTATGTTATATAGCACCAAAAACTGGAAGAAAGGTCAATATGACTTTTTGAATTTTTGACTGATTTCTCCAGAGAAAATAAATGTAAATATGAACCAATTTTTTTAAAAAGTTCTTTAATCAAGCTATTCTAAAGCTTATGTACTAATGTACAGAATCTTGTAATCTTAAAACACAATCATTTTACATTCTGAAACAAGCAAAGTATACTAATTATTATCGAGTACATTTCACATAAAAAAAGAAAGAACAATAAAAATAAAATAAAAGTATCCTAGCTGTGATTTTATAGTTTACCTAACAAAACATTTAAGAAATAAAACAGAGTAATTATATGATGCAATTTATAAAATAAGAAAATAACCTGCACGTCCACTTTCTTGGTAAAAATTTTCCATTGATTTAGGCATGGAGTGGTGAATTACAAATCGAACATCAGGCTTATCAATACCCATACCAAAAGCAACTGTAGCAACAATCACTTGAATGTTGCTGGAAGACCAACTCTGATGCACAGAACTCCTAGATTTTGCATCAAGTTGAGCATGATATGCCCTGGCTTTAACACTTCGTTTTCTCAATTCATTAGCGATTTCTTCAGAGTCTTTAATAGAGAAGCAATATATAATACCTGCAAGAGCATTTGTAATTAATATTCAACTACTGTAATGAGAAAAATATTACAACAAAAGATATTAAAGGAAATAAGTGGTAAGTGGGATCAAAGATCGCACAAAGGATTTCGTTTAATATTCCTATCAACAGGGCTTTACAAATTTGATAAAATCTGGTAGCCAGCAAAAAATTCTAGTCGGCAGTAAAAAATATTTACTTTCCCTCTCCCCCCCTCCCCCCTCCGTCATTTATTTTCAAAAAGTACAAAAGCTTTTTATGATGAATTAATTGAGAAAAAATAATAATAAGCATAGTTTAGTAGTATTAGTTACATAGTTTAGAATAGTAGATAATTTAGAAAGATAATTAAAAAAAAAAATCCCTGACGGCTTGGCCTACAGGCACAGGTAGATTTCAAAGACGCAGACCGTGGGGCGCCTGTTTGTCGGGAATTGCGGAAGAAATGACCTTTTAGCGATGATGCTGCAGTTGGAACCGCCTACTTCGAAACCAAACTTGTTTGCAAGCGGAGCCAGCAAGGATTTTTTTTTTTTTTTTTGCTATAAGAGTTGGTCCTATAAAAAACATGTCAATATAAAAGTTTTAGATAATTTTAAAAGGATTTATAATAAATTTAAGCGAATTTGAAATCTTGGGAATTGACGAAGTTATGAATTTTTTTCTTCTAAAACCCCGCTTCCCCCCCCTTAAGACAACTTTTTAATTACATCAAAAATCTGTCATACATAAGTTTTTGGCCCTGTTCCTAGAAGTAATAATAACTTTAAACAGATTCGATACGTATAATAATAAAGAAATTATGAGGGTTTTTCTGTTTTCACAAAAAGCCCCCCCATTTCCCCCCCCCCCCCCCTGGTTCGATTTTGCCCATTGACGAACTTGACCGAGATTTTATGACCCTTGATTTTATGTATCAGTTTGGAAGAGATTTATGCAGAATTTTTCCAGTTATCGTGGTCAGAAAAAAGTGACATAGATAGATAGATAGATAGATAGATAAAGTTTTGAACTGGGGGTGGTTTTGGGTTCTGGGAGTCATGATCGGCGTAGATCTGCAAAAATTTTTCAAAATTTCCAACTTAGGTGAGAATGTAATAGGTAGTATTTCTTACGAAATCTACCTAAAAAGTTTTAAATAAAACTTATCAAAATTATATTTATTGGGGAAAAAAAGAAGAAATACTGTAAAGACTGAAGTAACCGACATGTTTGGGAAATGTTGTTTTTCGAATACTTCAAGTGGCAAGATAGTGTATATATTTGTAGTCGAATGCTACAAAATCAATAGCTGATGAGGGGGGCATCGATGAAATAGTGAAGTGGGAAAATAATTTTTTGCGTATTTTCCAGTCGATGTCAGTCAAATTATTCTAATTTTATTATTTTAAAATTTGCATTTGATGAACTTATTTTTGCCATATTAAAAATAAAAGTGAAAACTATTTTTCGTTTTAAGTTCAAAAACTTGGTCGCCAGTGGTGACCTGGCGACCACATTTGTTAAGCCCTACCTATCAAAACACTTTTTCCTTTAATTAATAAATTGAAATAAATTTCATTTTCCAAAAAAGAAAAGTCATGTTTTTCATAAAATAAAAATTTATGGATCTATTTTTGAATTTTTTTAAATATCTGAATCAGCCCGATAGCGAGCAAAGACCGCTATTCTGCTCTGTCATAATAATATCTGTGATGGGGACTAAACACGATATTTAATAAAATGTAATTTTCTCCCCTCTCCTCTTCTTTATTAATAATACTTATTTGCATTATTAATTATATCATTGTCTATTAGCATTTTTTTTAATACAAAAATCAGCATTTTGTGATAAAATACAACTTTGGTTATAATAATGCGATCCTTATAAAAATTAGATTTCTGGGTTCACCATAAAAAAATAGTCATAGATTTATAATTTTCAAATTGGAGTATTTACAATGCTTGCAAAAGAAAAATAGAATATTCTTTCTTTAGCCAGGCACAAATCTCACCAATATTTATTTTTGCCTTTCTGAATTAGAAACAATGTTTTGATCTTGAAAAAAATTGTTTTTAGTTTATAGTATTATTTCTTATTAAAACATTTAAAAAAATATTTTTTTAAGTGAAAGGCATGTAAAAAATACCACAAGGGATGATCCATTAATTACGTGACACTTCAACAGTGTGAGAAGGGCCCATAAAGTGTGACAGGGGGAGGAGAGGGGTTAATATGTTTTGACGTCCCATCTGAAATATGGAAACAATTTGGGAGGTATTATTTTCAAGTAGTATAATAAAGTTCATTTAAAAAATATCTATTTTTATTAAGGTAGCATTAGGTATATTTTTCTTTTTCTATGAATCTCCACAGCTTGAATTAAAAGTACACAAGAACTGAAGAGTTTTATAATATTTATATCAGTAGTTAATAGATCATATATAACAATTTTTTTCTCCATAAAATTAATTCTAAATTAATAGTTCCAGAAAATGTGATATCACAACAAGGGGCAGGGTATCACTTGACTGTGAAAATCTGTGACATAGAAGAAGAGAAGGGTAAAATAACCACAAAGTTTGTATGAGTGAATTAATGAATAAAATATTATGAAAACAGATACTAAGCATAACTACTAATAAGAAATCTACAGAATATTTAAAAAAACATTTTTATACAACATCATCAGTTATTTAGGAGAAAATTAATAAAATGCCACTAGGAAAAAAATTAGTAAGATAAAAACATAAATAGATGGATATATTTAATACCAGTCAATCCATTAAAACGGTTTTTCAACAAATTTTCAAGTTCATCGATATTGTCTTTCTGACATGATGATTTACAAACAACCTAAAAATATAAAATAAAAATATTGAAAAACAGAATTTTAATAGCATTATAAATTTCTATACATACCAGACATATTTAGAATATTCACACAGGCTCAGGTAATGTTAAGTAACTTATAATTTTATATTGAGCTAAAAATGCAATATTAAAAAAAGCATAAGTATTCATGGTATTTATAGTAATTTCATAAAAGTAATACATATTTAGAATATTTACACAAGCTTAAATAATTAATACTGAGTAATTTATAATATTAAACTGAAGCCAAAATATTAAAATATACCCAAGAAAAGTTTTCCAGATGTTAACAGAATATTATGAGCATATATTTTTAATTATTAAGGGAACATTTTAGATTTTGAAGGAAACATTTTAAATCTTTATGGGTACTTTTTTTAAAAAATTGTTATACAAAATTTTTAAAATTTTAAGCTCATTCTTTTGACTTTCAAAGGCACTGTAAATATTTTAAAGTTATGGCATTCTTTTCACGACACAAGAATGAATCAGTTTTCACTATGCAAGCTAATTTTTTAGTACAAAGAGCAGAAAGGGAACATTTATTTACTAAGGGCACTATTTTTTGAATGAGAAGCAAGAAGGGTTTCTTTTCAAGCTATCTTTTAAAGAGCAAGCAGAATGTATCACCCTCCGGAAACTTCTTCGGAGAATCTCTGTAGCTATATGTCAACTATTAATTTTTGTAAAGAAGGTTCATGTTCAGTTCTTCATTAGAGAGGAATTTCTTGATGTCTCTCTCTCTTCTAGTTCAAAAAGCTCAGATATTTATAATGCTTTTGCATCTGTTGTAGATAAGTAAGCTGGATTTCCTGTAAAATCCTTTATAGTGACACATGGTGCAGAATGAATGATTACACAAGAAAGAAAAATCATGCACTGAGTATAGATTATGAAATATTTTCCAATACATTCAGAATAACATAACAAAACTTCACTGTTTAAAAAGCTGAAAGATGACACTGAAATAAGCAATTTGGAAAACGCATAACACATTTCAAAACCCAATTTCAGAAATTACCAACAATATTCAGAAAAATATCTGAATTTTTTTGTGCAGTATATGATCTACAGTGCTGTGCAGTATATGATCTGTAGATCTATACTGCAGTATATGATCTACAGATTTGTACATATACTACGTAATATACAAAAATTTAACACAGTTGAAAATTCCCCTTCAGCAATTCCAGCCAATAAGCAGAAATGTGCTTGAATTCTTTCGTGTAGCCCTGTATATGATCTATAGAAATTATACACACCAAGGTATTTGCAAAAAATTAGTTTAAATTTAAAAATGCATAGCACAATCAAAAACACACTTCTAACAATTATCGCTCATGGACTGCACTTCAACTGATTTCTCTTATGTGATCCTGTAAATGAATGATAAATATGCACACCCTATTCTATAGTAAGCATCTTGTAGTGTACCTAAGTTATGTATATCAATTTCAATATGTTTGAAATAGTATCACATCAGTAAAACTAGTCGTTGGGGGCCACCGTAATACTTACCCATCATGGATATGCATAATGTAAAATATGAAAATAAAAATGTGTAAACTACTTATAAAATGCATTGCAATTCAAATAAAATCGTGGCTTGATGACGTCACAAACTTTAAAGGCTCGATTACTGAATTGCTTGAAAGAGGTTTTTCCTTATAACTCCAAAAATAATAATCCTATTAACTAGCGGTTTATTGCATCTGATTAGGCGTCAAATTTCTAATTAAAATATATCTCTGAAGTGAAATTTGGATGAAATACAGGGTCATGAAAAATCGAAGAGTGTGGAAAACAGGATTCCAAATATCTCGGCAACTAATTATCCGATCGACTTCATGCTTTATTCAAAATTTATGTTTTTTTATTGTCTTTTATATTCATTTCTTAAAATATACAATTTCGAAAATTTTTATATACCTTTCATCAGAACGAATATTTCGAGAGTCCAAAAAAAATTGTTCCGGTTAATCGAGGTTATTGAAATGAAATAGGCTTCTTCCCATTATTACATACTAAGTACATACCAAATTGCAAGTCTCTATCTCAATTTTTTCGGGAGATAGAGCGTTTACAGACACACACACACACACAGACACACAGACGGACGGCAAAAATTTTTTTCTAAAAATATGTTTTTCGGAATCTCCAGTGTCTGAAACGTGTAAATCCGTCAAAAAAATTTTTTCGATTTTCAAAACGATTACAAGACTTACCCTATACTACGTATGATGGGTAAGTAATACAAAACAATTTTTCCCAATGTAACGGAATTCTTTTGAACATCTCTGTAAATGAACTATAAATGTTATACACATCATTTTCAATACTGAAAATGGTATGGTAACCATCAATAACACATGATGACCCCAGATGCCAAGGGGTATAAGTGACAAAATTGAAAAAACTGAACTAAGTGCACTGCACAGGCGATCCGGAAATAAGGCTATTTGCTTGTACGCAAAAAAATATAAGTGATTTTCTAATTATGTGCTGCGTTTTTTAGGTCAACTACTTAAGCATTCGAAACTTGTACCCCTTGTTATCAATATTGATTAACGATAAATTAAAAAAAAAATTGTACTCCACCTTCTTTACACAGTTATTGAAATAAGAGTTCAAAAACCACTATGAAATAAGCAACAGTTTCATAATTATTTCAGTCAATTACTATTGACACAAAACTTTGTATTCAATTTACTCCAAATCAAAATTTTGTCACTTGTATCCCTTGGCTTCTAGGTTCCTCATATATCAATTACATGGCCATCTGAGTATATTAACGAGAGTTAGAGTGTGGCAATCAAACTTAAAGACACTGGAAACTGATGAAATTTCTCCAACGTTTCTAAAAAAAATTTTATGATATGCAAGTAAAGCTTTTAAAAAAATTTTTGCATAAGAAAGGAAATTTTCCAATTCTGTGAAACTAATACAAAAAATAACTTTGACATCCATGAAAAAACTTCAAAATGAAGAATGGCCCTGTACATGGTGCTTTTTTTTTTTTACAACCATCCCAAAACATCTGAACAAACTCAACTTAATGTTTCAAAATATTTGTCAGCTTATGAGCCATATCAAAGTTGTGACAATTTTTGAGGAAGATATAAAAAAAAGTCTGATTTAAAATTCTTCACATCTTGTGAGGAAATAAAAAATGGATTGTGTTGATTTCACACAATTTGTTCAATATGTCATTAAACTGAAGGAAATATTTAATGACTAGTTTTCAGACTTTAAAAGTTTCAAGATCATATTCCAATATTTGTAGAACCTATGGCAGCCAAGATTAAGCATCAAGGTCTGAATTTCAAACAAAACTCAGTGACATTCAAAGTGATGTCTTGTTATCTTCAGAAACCAATGTGCAGTGTGAATAATTCTGAAAATTTGTTATGCTTGATAAGTATTTCAAACTTTATAACTTTGTCTTGAAAAAGCATTCTACAGCATGTACACATACGATTGTGCTTTTTCCCAAATGAAAAAGCTGAAATTGAAATTAATGAATAGGTTATCTCAAGAAGCTTTGAAATTCTGTCTCCAATTTATGAGAAGAGAGGTTGAAGCAGACATTTCTACTTTAACAACTGGTTCACTGCAAAGTGCTTTCATTGAACCAAAGGTACAAATACAGTAGAACCTTGATCAATCGTTTCTCAAGGGACCATTCGTTTCAAACGATAATTATGAGAAAACGATTAATGCGGGTCAACATAAAATATTTTCATGTGAAAAAATATATGGCATAAATAAATTTATTACATTGAAATATAGAAAATTTGAAGGAAAAAATACTTACTTACTACAAAAAATTTACAAAGCAGAATAAAGAGGAATAGATCTATTTATTTACTGGAAATATTGGGAAATTTTAGCTTGTGCACACTTTTCTTCTTAACCCAAACAATAAATTTTCAACATTAGAGACATCTTTCTGCTCTCTTTCACTTAATGCATGTGAAAAAAGAAAATTTATCATTGTTTCAAATCCTTTAAGTGCTTCAATAAATGTTGGAACTGGTTCTGTATTGACATTTTCGTCTCTATCGGAATTATCATCCATTTTTTCACTCTCTGCGATCATTTCTTGAACAGAAATCAAGCCACATGTCGCAACCTCTTCATCAATTGATGCATAATCGTCAAAGGTAATGTTCGAGACATTTGCCCCAAACTGTGATAAATCATTTTCCTCTCCATCCTTAGTATCAACAGTTACATTTTCGAGTTCTGTGACAACCCCCTTAACCTTATTAAAAGAGTTAATTATAGTTTCTTGGGTTACTCTCTCCCAGGCAGAGACAACGAAATAGGTGGCTTGTTGCATCAATTTTGATGCTATTGCATTTTCCTTCATACATCATAGCTAGAGCTTTTCTAACTAAATTCTTTCTGTAATGGCGCTTGAAACTGTGAATAATACCCAAATCCAGGGGTTGAACCCTATTAATGCAATTAGGGGGGATAAAAATGAATTGTCACATTTTTTAATGAAGATATATCCAGAGGGTGCGCTGAATAGTTGTCAATGAATAAAACTACTTTTCTTTTTTCTTTTCCAACTGACTTGTCAAAATCATTCAGAGAAAATTTCATTTGTCATTCATGCTCTTGAATTAGCACGGTACGGCACAGGTAAATTTTTGATGTTTTTGAAACACCTTGGTTTTTCTGAATTTCCGATTATAATTGGCATTCTTTTATCGCTTCCATCACTATTTGTGCACAATAAAACAGTCAGTCTTTCTTTAGAATTTTTGCTACCATGCCTCTCCTTTTAATTCCAGAGTATGGTCCGGCAAACATCTATAAAAAAGCCCCGTTTCATCCGCATTGTAAATGTCACGTGAGTCATATCCTTCAATCATCCCTCCATTTTTCTTGAAGGTCGATAAAATTTTTTAACAATAGATGTGGGAATCTGCATGTTTCAAAAATAACCTATGCGGGTATAATTAACATTATTTAAATAGTATTCGTGATGGGACCTTTAAAACTAGACAATACATACAGGATAACAAAAGATGCGGGAATAATGGATCGAGGTTCTATTGTATAAGGAAAGTGAAAAATATTGATGTAAAAAACATATACTAGTTGACCCACCCGGAGTTGCCCAAGCTTGTGATAAAATCTTAAATGAACCCCAAATAAAAAATACTGATACTTAGTGATAAAAGTGTTTATAAGAAAACATTTAAAAAAAAAAAAAGCTTTTGTTGTCCAAACCCTTTGAAATTTTTAATGGTTATAAATATAAAGGTTTTACAGCCTGTGTAAAAATTACGTTAAAAATATTGTTATCTGGTTGTAAAATAAATATGTTTTCTTCTTGGGAATACAATCCTTTTCCAAATTCTATAGAAGGGGAGAACTCCCTCCTCCCATTTCCCTTTTCATTCCTGCCTTCAAAAAAGGTTAAAGTGTCTTCCTCTTTTCCTCTTGCAATTCCCAATTCCCTTTTGTTCACCCCTCTCTCAAACAAAGCAAGTGGAAATGGATGAGGAAGAATGGACACTTGCTCTGAGAAGGGGAAATAAGCATAGAATTGAGGAGAATTTAGAAGGAGTATTTCCTAGCCGTAGGGTGGGGAACAAAGCAGGCCAGCGCTCTTGATTTCTCTTAATTCTATTTCCTTCTTTATTCACCATTCAAAAAAACTTGACGCATGTGTATTAAGGTCAATTTTGTGTGGAAAATCTTATCAAAGTCTTACACAAATGCCTTTTTGCTTTAATAATATAGGATGGCTTCTTATTTATATTATTTAATAAATATCGATAACAGTTTTCTAAATTCATGCTAAACTTATTCTAATACTTATAAACTGTAATAATAATAAAAATAACAAAACCTGACTTTCACATGAAAAAGAGTAAATAATTTGGCTATTGACTTGAAAATAGTTGGACCACACTGATATAGTGATATATTAATATTTCAGCTAATGGCTTTTCATCAATGGTCTCCATGTTACTATTTTATAAATGGAATGCAGTATCAAGAACAAAATCAAGCATACTATAGATCACTGTAACTATTTACATAAAAGTATTGTAACATGATACAAAAGCAGACATTTTACCATAACAGTAATGACATCCAGATAGACTGCATTGTGATTGGCTAAAAAACATTGATATTTTATTATTTGTATGCTTAAAATTTTTAACATCTTGATTCATATTTTGTAATATTCCAAACAACTTGATGCTAACAATAAAACAACATGGCTTTTAACAAATCTAAGTTAAAATTAGCCTAATTTTATGTGTTGATACATGTAATTCATATACATTTTAGCTAAAATAGGAGTTACTACTGTTAAATGAACTTATTATTATTTTTTTTAATTTATTATTTTATTTTACAAACCTTATTTCAGCACAAAAAAATAAGAATTTGCATTTTATCCTTTTATGCTTAAATATAACAAATAGATAATAAAGTAGATGGATTTTGTAAGTCAGAATATCGTAGAAGTTATTTCTATTAAAATATAAAAAAAACACTTTTTAGTTTTACTATGCAGTGATACATGAATCTTTTCTCACATTCAAAGTTAATGAATCCTTCATAATGCTAACTTTCTCCCATAAGCAATACGATATATCCTCCTAAGAAAGCTCTTGGCCAAGTAAATTTTATTGCAACGAGTTTGTGCGTTATAATTCACTCATGATTTAAAACATGAAAAGTGGTATGTATATATTGCATTTTATTTGTTAAAGTTACAATGTTTGTTTAAATAAATGATGCTTAAACATGCAACAAGGAAAATACTTTTATTTATATAGCATTATTTACACTTATTTAGAATTTAAACAACTCAACAATACAATGCAATTTACATACAATTTAAAATTGAGTTATTGCTAAGCGATATTGTACTGACATAGTGAAAAGTAATTCTGCACATTTTATTTATAAATCTTTAGATACAAAAAAAGAAATATTAATTATATGTATTGACATTTAGTATGAATGATAAATGAAATAAAAATCTAAAACAACAAAAATATTTACTTCATATTTAAGGTTAGGACGGTTGAATGAAGCTCGCAACACTAAACATCCATGTATATTTAAAATGTTCTGAACATCTGCTATGACAGAAGAGGTAGCTGTAGCAGTTAAACCCAAAATTGGAACCTTAGGAAACTGCCTTTTCATGATGCCAAGAAACTTATAATCTAAATATGAGCAAACAATTATTTAGCAAAAATGAAATTTAAAATATATACACATATATATATATATAAATGCAATTAAAATAAATTTAGGATATGTTGACTGATTTATGTTACTTATTGGGATAAGTCCTTAAAGAAACAAGCAATACTAAAAATACATTAAAAAGGTAAGAGGGAAGTACTCCAAAATGTAATAGAATCAGAACAAAAAGAAGAAAAAACAATACGGAAAGTGCAGGTGACATCACATGTAAACAAACTCAATGAATCATGAGATACCCAGGACAAAACATAAATTGCATTGCTCATAACAGTAAGTTAATTTTTATTTAATATAGGAGAATTGTCTAAGGATTCATTTCTTTTACATAGTCAAGAATAATTTATTTTTCATTTGATTTACTAAAATTAGAATGGTAAGTACAGAATAATGATTATTATTCTGATTTAAGTAATATAATATATGGATTATTTTGGAGACACAGGGGTCTGTGTCTTGTTTATGTTAAATTTTATTTTTATACATTATAAAATAATGCCCTTTTTTGTGCATATTATTTCAAGTTTGTAGCTGTAAGTCTAGCCTTAATCCTTAATCAATTGTTTGTGGAATGGGCATTTGCAAGCAAAGAACAGGTGTAACCTTTTTTCTTTGTTTGGATTTCGACTAACATTAAAACAATATAAAAATATGTATATTATTTATATAAAATTTTATACATTAAATTATACAAGTATATTCACCATGTACTTTCATTTTTAAAAATAAAAGTATTTAATAGTTTTATTAGTTCATATTTTTAATGTAACGATACTTTTAATTATTTTTTATTCTATATTTATAGCTTACAATTATTTTCTGAGCACCTTGTTAAACCAAAATCATGTTTTGAGTTTTATACAGGATATGTGGTTTTTTAATGTCGAAAATTGTCGAAAAGTTTACCCAAGTGTGTAAAACTAAAAATTATGAAACATTTTAAATTTAATGTTGTTATAAAAATAATTTTAAACAGTTTTGGGACTCAATTTTAGGTTTTTGACAGTTGTCAAAAACTATGTCAAAAAGGGTTTTTGACATGACGGTTAAAACCATGGTTATAACCGGATAAAACCGTCACACTGGCAAAAACTTGCCAACCCTGATGCTTTGGAAACACTCTGTCACTACATCTAACAAACTGATGGATCTGGTTCAACATATTCATGTTTCAATAAACTTGAAAAAGCTATTTTTAGGGACAGACATCAAACTCATAAACAATCTTCAATTTAAAACAATTTAAAAAAATAAGGTATGTAATTAACATTTTGATATGAATATTTTTTTTTAGATTTGAATTAGTAAAACTTTAACAATCTAAGTAAGTTGTATTTTTTTTTTATTTAACATTTTGAGATGAATATATTTTTTAGATTTTTATTAGTAAAACTTTAACAATCTAAGTAAGTTGCATTTTTTAAAATTATTAATCTGCATGTTGTTTAACCATTTAGAGATTAAAATTGTCTTATCATTTATTTCAAATTTAATTTTTACTTGAATTACCAGTCATTTATACTGACGTATAATTGAGAGATTATTGTAAATAAATTAAGTCCCATTCTGGTGAAACATGATTGTTGAATCAACATAAGATAAGCCTAAATAATACAAATATTTAATTGAAAAACTGAATAAAAAAGAAAATTCTTGTAATTTTTCTCTGGTCACAAAATGGTTGAAATATGGTTTAGATACCAAATAGTTTAGCGGGCAAAGCTCCGCTAGTTGGTATTTAGATTAAGATCTTGAAAAAATAAAGAAATTGCTATGACTGAATCACAATAATGTATCATTTCCTGATTTCAAATTAAAGGAAAAGAAAATTTTATGCAAAAAAAAAAGTGTTTTTATCAGTGTCAATAATACCACATTTTCAGCACCCCCCCCCCCCCCCCAAAAAAAAAAAAGTATATATTTTATTGACTTTTCATCCTGCCTATTTTGAGATTGAAATCCATGAAGCAAAGGAAATTTTTAAATGAAAAAATGTACACAAACTTTTATTTTATTTATTACTGTATTTCATTAAATTTACCACCAAATAAAGGTGAAAATAAGGAATTTCGCTTAGTAGCCACTGGCCGGTAGGTTGATTTTTTTTAGTAGCCAGTTACTGGCTAGTCAGAACAATGTCTTTAGTAGCCAATAAGTACATTTATGTTACTGAATATTTAATTTTTTTAAAATATAATGACTTTAGAGTAAACAAGTAATATATGTACTAAATAAAAATATTTTATATTGTTTTGAATAAACTTGAGATATTAGTTTCCAACCTATTTTAAATTTTAAAATAAGTTAACAACAAAGTTATACACAACATGTTTATGTAACTAACTACATAAGTACTTTTTTTTTTTAATTATTTGTCCAGAATGAAGGTCTGACAATAATAAAATAGGTATGTTTATGCACAAAATAATATCCCACACATATGCACAATCTGTTGCCAGCAGGCCAAAATCTCCAGAAATTGAGTGATTGTGTGTATTTTTCTAATTAGTTTCGGAAAAAATTGCAAATTTCGTCATTTGGGAGTGTAAAAATCATGAATTTCATCAATTATGTGCGTAAAAATCATGAATTTCGTCAATCACGTGCGTAAAAATCATGAATTTCGTCAATCACGTGCGTAAAAATCATTAATATCGTCGATCAGGTGCATAAAAAAACATGAATTTCGTCGATCGGGCGGGAAACAAATTATGAATTTCGTCGATCGGGGGCATAAAAATCATGATTTTCGTCGATTGGGTGCGGAAAAATTCATGAATTTCATCAATTATGTGTGGAAAAATCACAAATTTCGTCGATCAGGCACGTAAAAATCATGAATTTCTTTGATCGGGCGCGTACAAATCATGAATATCGTTGATCGAGTGCATAAAAATCACGAATTTCATTGAACGGCCACATAAAAATCATGGATTTCGTCAAACGGATGCGGAAAAATCATGAATATCGTCGATCAGGAGCGTAAAAATCATGAATTTTGTCGAACGGACACGGAAAAATCGCGAATTTTAGAGAAAAAAGGTAATTGGGAAATACTGCATTTGGTCAGTTTTTTCCATATTTTTAATCACCAGTTTTTCCAGTTTAATCGACGAGTGGCGACTGGCGAGTGCTTATTTTCACCTTTACCATCAAACTGCACAAATGATAGCTTATATTTAAGTGAATTCTAGTGAAAGTCCAAGTTATATATAAGTTATTATTTATCATTTGTTAGTTTTAATGTAGTGCTTATACAACAGACAAACAGCCAAAGAGTAACACATTTTTAATAGTATGAATACTTTTTATAAATTTCTAAATAAAAATTCAATTATGTAAATTAAAAATTATCACACTAACTTTAAGATCCAGAAAAAATGCAATATAACTGATGGTATAATGAAATAGCATAATATCAAAAGCAAGTAAATTGAAAGAAATAGGACAAATCATAAATGACAACAGTTATAGAAAATTAAGAATATCACCTGTTCTAAAATCATGCCCCCACTGAGAACAACAATGGACTTCATCTATTGCAAGAAGTGAAAACTGTCCCAGTTTATACATTTTTTCCAGTTTAGACATAAATCTCTTGCTCTTTGCAAGCTTTTCAGGAGTAACGTATATCAACTTGATGGTTGGGTTTTTTTCTGTCATTTGTTTATGAACATTGTTCACATGTTCACGGGAGCTACTTGCATTTAGAAGAACAGCTGGAACATTTAGATTCTCCATTGCCATTATCTGGTCTTCCATCAAAGATACCAATGGCGAAACAACTAAAGTGATTCCTATAATTAAATATTACTAGTGAGCATTTTTATTATATAGTTACAAGCAAAGATTGCACACAATGGTTTAAAATACAATGCAATGCAGATAGATTCTTAAATAAATGATACAAAATCAAAAATGCACAAACTATTATAAAAATAATACTTTTTTTCTTCAGGCATAAAAAGATGTGCTACCACTTTGAAAGCAGGAACAAGAAAAAATTTTCGTACCACATCTTTTAGTACCTAAAGAAGAAAGATTAAGTCTTTTAAAACACTGTACTTTTGAAACTTGTTAACCCTTTGAAGGGTGGTAGGATCTTTTTATCCCACCTAATTTTTTTCAAGATTTGTTTTACTTTTATAACTTTGGTGAAAAAAGCTATAAAATTATATTTTCTTATTTTCATAAATTCTGGGGTGAATTCCCCATTATAGAAACACAAATACTTCTGCCTCAAAGAGTTAAAAAGTTCTGCCTATTCTATTAATAGTATTATATAGTTAAATAATTTTTCATGATTTATATAAAGAATATATTAATTACGAACCCTTAATGTGGGGCTGAACTAAATGGAGTAACTGAAATAATTACTTTTTACTTTTTTATACATTTAACCCACTGAAATACTAGAATCAAATATTCAAATCAACTCATTTGTTTCAAGAATTATTTCTTGAGATTCTTGGCATTTTAAAACATATTGCTATTTTGTTTGTCCTCTTTTATTAATATTTGAGATTCTGAGGGCATATTTGGAATTTATTGTTGAATTATTGGTAATTTTTTGCCTGGCAAGAAAACCTGCCAGTGAGAAAGAACAAATGCAGTGAAAATACATGAACATCACCAAATCTAATAATTAGATGCAAATAAGCAAAATGAATTGACTCTGCTTTTATATTCAACTAGCTGTTACCCGTGACTTCATTCACGTAACATTAAAAAATGAATAAATGCATTAATTTAGCAAAACATTTCACTTGATAATTAACAACATATATAATAAACCAAAGCTTTATCACATTTTATAGGAGACCATATAGTATTTCTTTGCTATAGGGGCCTTGACATAACCCAGTTTTAAGAAAGTGAAATTTCATGCCAAATAATATACACAATCGCGAAAATGAAACTGCAACCAATGAAAACAGGAAGACAAAGTAAAATCGTGAAAATCTCCGAATCCCTCTTCGTAAAACGAAAAACAACACTGGGAGAATTCTTCTATACAACAGTGCATTTTAGGTGGTATTTTTGGTGTGAAATTTGTATATGTGTGCATTGCTAAATGGGCATTATTATATTGTTTATTTGCATAGACATATGTTATATATTTCTTACTACATTATTATTTTATGTCTTGTTTATGCATATATTAAATAAAGTGCATCACGGTAAGTGGTGTAAATAGTGAACGAACTGCTTGTGGATCTTATACATTGATAGATATTTCATAAAGATATAACAATCTGATGCGATTCTAAAATGTAAATAAAGAAAGTACTTTAAATTCTGCCCAATTTAACCTCGATATTTTCTCTATTGCGTCAAGAACACTATAAGCAAATAAATACCGACAACACCAATCTCATGATATAAATTTACATATTTTTGTTAGTATATATAGGATTATTTTAATTTATTTCGTGCGCTTGAAATTTTTTACGCTTTTTCTAGGGTTAGGTGTCGAATAAATGTACTTTCTTGTTATTTTATTTTGCCATTTCTATTTATTGTATTTTCCATTCATTCCATTTATGGATATTGATTTAATTTACATATTCGTGTCAAAGAATATTGTTTAAAGTTATTATTAGGATTAGGGTAGGATACGATTAGGGTTAGGATTAGAAATAAAAATTGAATGACAATGGCATGACCGATTCAGGTTTAAAGTAGGAACCAGGGTGTCTATTTACACCATGAAGCAATAAGAAAATTAGAAATTTATCGGCTGATATTTTTAATATGTTTTACAGTCATAGTTGGCATCAAAGGTGAGCGGGGAAATGATCATCTGAAATACCATTAAGTGTTTACCACGTAAAAAACAAATCTGGTTACAACAATGTATTTAATTTTGTGCCAAATTCCACTTGATAAAAAAACAAAAAAAGCAAATTGACTATGGACCTGATTACAGACCCCTAACCTTCCTATTCTCGGAAATTTTCTACCGATATGTAAAAAAAATTTCTACTATATAGAAAGCGCTTTCACATTTATAATGTCATGAATTGGCACGATCGGCTTGTTCAAATTTGCGCAATTCGGCTGGAAGAAAATATTCATTACTTTTTGATTTCTTCTTTGCTTTGGCATTAGAAAATTAGAAATTTATCGGCTGATATTTTTAATATGTTTTACAGTCATAGTTGGCATCAAAGGTGAGCGGGGAAATGATCATCTGAAATACCATTAAGTGTTTACCACGCAAAAAACAAATCTGGTTACAACAATGTATTTAATTTTGTGCCAAATTCCACTTGATAAAAAAACAAAAAAAGCAAATTGACTATGGACCTGATTACAGACCCCTAACCTTCCTATTCTCGGAAATTTTCTACCGATATGAAAAAAAATTTCTACTATACAGAAAGCGCTTTCACATTTATAATGTCATGAATTGGCACGATCGGCTTGTTCAAATTTGCGCAATTCGGCTGGAAGAAAATATTCATTACTTTTTGATTTCTTCTTCGCTTTGGCATTACGCGAATTGTTTGGTAAAATCGATTTTCTTTTCGCTAACATTGTTGTGTTTTAAGTTTTAAAAAAAATATTGTAATTTTACTTAAACATTGCTTTAAAATCTATGCAATTTTTCTCATCCTACAAGACTTTACAAAAATCTATTATGAAACAGAACTATAAAAAAAGCTATATTTAAAAATGACAACAAAGTTTTTACTATTTTAAAACTAAAAGAAGAGTAAAATTAAATTCCGGTTCGAAACGGCGCGGCGATTTACAAATGTGTTTCGATTGTGGGACAATGATAGAGGAAAAAGGCTGTTACTTCGACGCAATCATATTAAATCTTTAACTTTTATGAGAAAAGTAACTTTCTTTTAAAAAATATAGTTATTTTTATTAAGATTTTCTGATTCTCGATACCGATAATTTTGCGATGCATATCATTCACATTTGCAATCCAATACTTTTCCCCCTTTTTTTTTTTCCTTTTTAAAATTGAAATTAAAAATATGGTATCTTTATAGTAGCCGTGTGTAGACGATAAATCACCAACCTATCCCATAATTCATATTGAATTCATTAAAAATATAAATATTTCACTCATTTCCTTTAAAACACAGAATTTTAATTTACAACACATACATTTAAAATACATATATTACGTACATTTAAAATAATTCCTTTTATTTCGACATATCTCACAACATCATTTCATAGCAAATCTGTTTTATTTTTCTATATAATGACATCATATTCGCTTGTTTTCTATACTTACTTGTATTTATGCACTTTGTATTATTATCAAATATTTGAAAACGCACGTTTTATTTCTAATATGACGTCATTTCATATTCTGTTTATTCTTAAATAATTCATTTCCTTTTCATTTTTCACGTGGAAATTTTTCACTTGAAAATAAATTGATGAGTAAAAATTATTACTCAGGGGTTTTATTTAATATTGGCAACGATAAAGTATTAGCAACGATAAAATAAATTTAATGATTTTAAAATATTATACGAAAAAATGTCTATTTATTCTCTATGAAAATAACGAAATTTTGAAATATTAAGAAAATTATTTGAACAAAATAAACAAAAACCACCCTATGTTCATTCGAGGGTTATAATTAACCTATATGCAAAAATACAGGATTATTAAATGTTCCATTTTGACGCTGGCTTCAGCCTAACATTTGCATACAATTGGATTTATAATATTACTAGCTGTTACCCGTGACTTCGTTCACGCAACATTAAAAGAAGAATAAATACATTAATTAAGCAAAATATTGTACTCCCAATAATTAAAAACGTTAATAATTAACTAACTATTTATCACATTTCATACGGTATTTATTATTATAGGGACCTTGATATAACTCAGTCTTAAAAAAGTGAAATTTTGTGCCAAATAATCGCGAAAATGAAATTGCAACCAATGCAAAAAGGAGGGCCAAATAAAATCGTGGAAATAGACGAATTGGGTAAAAACAAATGTCAATTTTACCTGATAAACAATTTTACTTTTAACGCCTATGTGAAACCTTTTAACAGCCATCCTTAAAAAAAAAACATTAATTAGAAATAGTATATGCTTTTTCTTTAAATTCAATTCTGCCTCCTTGGTTTAATATATAGTTGAAACAAATCTTGTTTTCTAAATGACAGTATATTATTGGCAAGCAATTTTTGTTCTCCAGAATAAATTGATTCATGAAGTTTGAATATGTGAACATATGTTTGTATTTTTCGGATAATTTACAGAAATCAAGATTTTGTTTTCACTATCTATTCAAAGTGAAAATAAATTCTGTTTTTCAGTTTTAATGAGAAAATGGTGTAAAAAATATACTGATCAGTTTTATTTCTCTTTTTTTATACACAAATATGGAGTAAGTTACTTTCCGTTTTTAGAGAAACTTTGTTTAAAAAAAAAGGGCATTTAATTTAATTTTTTTTATTTCTGAGAGTTTGTGTGATATCCTTTGATCAATTATAACCGGTATTCGCTAAACCAGTAGTAAACTAACCGGTAGTAAATCGCATTGCGTTCAATAGTCTAGGAGTAGTTGCGAAATGCAAAAACACGGTCAGATTTTAATATAATAGATTCATGTTCATTTTCCTTTTCTTAAAATTATGATGTGATTTTTAGCAGAAAACTCGGATACTCATGCGGAACGAAATAACGGATACTGCTTAATAATCAGTATAGATAACAAAACATTTAAATTTTTCGTTATAAATATGGCGTGAAACTCATCTTCTTTCTATACTATTGATCCTTGTATTATTAATGTTAGGAATTGATTCACACTCATTTTAAAACATATTGGAAAATTCCCTTTTATTTCAAATATGACGTCTCCTTTTTCCCCCAGAGAAATCCCTTTTTAATGATATAATTCTTGTTAATTTTCTTTTCCAGACAATTAATTTCAATACTGGCATAGGGGAAATTGTGTTACTTTAACGAAATAATATTAAATCTTTAGGTTTTATCAACAAAAATGGAACTATTAACATTCGACATTTTTTTAGGTAATCGAGTTATTTCTTTTAGTTTTAAGAATGAAAAATCACTATTTCTCGCTATCCATGACATCATTTACGTCATGGATAATTTTGCGGAGCATATTATTGACATTTGCGAACCATTTTCTTTTGAAACTTCTTTTTACTTTTTTAAAATTTAAATAACAAATACGGTATAGTTATATTAGCCGTGCGCAGACGGTAAAACGGCAAGTATTGTTACCATACAAAAGAAAAAATAAGAAAAAAAGTGAAGAAAAAACCCAAGATTATTTTATTTCACCAATCAAAACATATCCACTTTATTTTCGATAAATTACGTCATATTCGCCTGTTTCCTATGGTTACGTATATTGAAACCTTGTATTATTATCAAAAACTAAAAAAAGTACATTTTATTTCTAATAATATTATTTAATCCTTCTTAATTCTTTAATTTTTTTTATTTCATTTTTATTTTTCCCCGAGAAATTTTTTCAATTGAAATTAAATTGTTGAGTAAAAATTATTTTTTCGGGTTTTGAATTAGTTTTGACAACGATAAAGTATTAGCAACGGTAAAGTAAATTTAACCATTTAAAAATGCTATACGAAAAAATGTCCATTTATTCTCAATGAAAATAACGAAATTTGGAATTATTAAGAAAAATATTAGAATAAAATAAACAAAAATTAGCCTATGTTCATCTGAGGGTTATAATCAGCCTATATGCAAAGATACAAGATCATTAAATGCTCCATTTTGACTCTGGCTTCAGCCTAACATTTGCACACAATCAGATTTATAATATTACTAGCAGACTACGCCCGCTGCGCTGGTCGGTTTCCCCAAAAGAACCTTGAATCAAACGAAATATATCGGTAAATTTAACCTTGTATTTTAAAGTAATCTGTACCTTTACCTAGATATCCTATAATAACATAAAAACGGATACTTATTTCATTAAGTTATGTTTTTTTAATACGGTTTATTATTACGTTTACAATTTATTACCTACCGTTTTCCACTGATTTATATAGCTACATTTTTTAATAACGGAAATAAACCTATATTATTCACAACTAAATAGGAATGGCGCATCTAGTATTTGTCGAGAATTAAATTAAAATTATGCACTCCTGACATCATAATTCACTTTTATATTTTAACAGAATAATACGGTTACTATAATTTGTGACTCGTGCTGACATATTGCTGTTATTATTTTTTTACGCGTGAAGTTTTCGCTATGGTAATGCATTGTGAAATTTGGACATTTTTGAAATTCAATATTTAAAAAATGGCATAATCAGTGGATTTGAAATTTATATCCAGAAAAATACAATTTTTTACCTTTCTAACGTAGTTTGTCTAACAATTTTCTGACAAATACTTTTCGAGTAATTAATTTTTTCAGTAACTTCAAATGTTTCATTTTCTGAGATTAATCTGTGGCAACGATCCCAGTCGTCAGCAACACATACCTTTTTATTAAAGAGGATGATGATGACATGATTTTTATAATCGGATTCGTTGTCAAGCTTTTGCTTCAGAAAAAGAAACGCAGAGGAAAACTTTTCTACAGATAATTGCCAACCATCTCCACAAAATTGCGTAACTAACTGTGTAAATACCACCAAAGTCCGTCCAGCAGTTTTAAAATTATAAACAGTCGGAATGAAATACGAATTTGCATTTTATATATATAGTAGATATATCTTTAATAATTGCACTCATCTTTCCCAATCACTTTCCCATTAGCTCTATCACTAAGCAACATAGAATGAGATATAATAGTGTCATTAGCCATACCTGAAAAGTCACTTCCATCAAAATTTGTTCAGTAGCATTTTTTTGTATTGGTAATCTTTAATAATCAGGTTCACTTAAATTTAGAGCTTTCCTCTGTATCTCTATAACAGAGTAACGTAGAATAGCTACACTCTAAAACCTTTAAAAAAACATTACTTAACTAACAGTGTAAAACCTAACAAAATATCATGAATAATCGGATTAAAATATGATTATGAGATTTATACTCATAGTAGATGATGATATGATTTTCTGTAATAGGATTCATCATGAAGGTTTCGCTTCAAACGTAAACGATGCTTTTCCTCATTGGATACTTCTCTATTATCCCGTCGACCACTTTTCATAACAAAAAACTATCGCCAAATTGTAAGATTAAACACTAAAAATGCAGTCCCATTTACTTGATGTCAGAAGCATTATACGTGTTTGTTACGTCATCAAGTGATTTTTAATTCGACATTTGCGTATATTTTTCATTATGTTTTACTGATTTATTAGTTATTTCATTCATTAAAATACCAATTGTATCCTCACAGTCTTATATTTTATTTATTTATTTATTTTGACATTCCAATGGCAACGTTCTCCCGTTTATTTGGCGTTACAGTTTGGCGATAATTTTTTGTTATGAAAAGTGATCGACGGGATAACAGAGAAGTACCCAACATGGTAGCTAAAACTCCAATTGGCGAGGTATCTGATTGCGGAAAATTAGCCCGAAATCGTATAAATAACTAACTACCCAAAGAAAAGGGGAAACATGGATGAAGACTGAAAACAAATAAAGAAGCAATATACTTGTATAATACTAAACAGACCTTCGAAACTTTATTTTAGCAATCACGTTTTATTTATCGCGTTTGTAGAATTAATAATTATACACAATTACATAAATATCCGTAAGAATAATATTCCATTCCCAATTGAACAGTTAATGTTTCTATCTGTAAAAATAAACAAAATAATTAAATAACAAAAAGATTTAATTTGAATTTCTTCCATTGCTATAGTAACGGATGTATGTTTAGAAATTCTCACTTGTATTGTTAGAATTGTTAGATATTGACGTCAAAGATTTCGCCAAATTAGAAAAATGTGCAATATCTCACGAACTATTTGACTTATGAGTATTTAATTGGTACCATTCGATTCAGCATACAAAAATACATTAAAATATGTTATCATTTGTCATGTAACTATAATACCCGATTTTTAAGGAATTTTTTTAAAGTTTGCTCCCCTTTTTACCCCCCTTAGGGGTGGAGTTTTTGAAAATCCCGTCTTAGTGCGCCTCTACACAATAAGAAGTATTTTTCCTGCAAGTTTCGTCTTTGTAGGTTCAGTAGTTTTGGCTGTGCGTTGATCATCTAGTCAGAAAGGACTTTCTTTTATATATATAGATTAGGATTAGGATGCATCTGGAAAAAAAAAAAAAATGAAATCTTGCCAAGAAGATAAAATGGGTTGTTAACTTAAACATCATAATAATACAAATTTAAATCAGTATTCATATGATAACTATATAAAGCCATGAGTGATTCAAATGTGTCATGTATACATATCACATTTGCATCGTTTGTATGATACATTAATACATCATTAACATTTAAAAGTTTAAGAAAGATTTTGATAAAAGTTGTTTTGATAGCTAAAATGATAGAAAGCAGAAGAATGATGATGAGAAACAAGTTGAAAAATAAAGATTCAAAATTCATCATTAAAAAAAAAAAGTGTTTAAAAAATTCTTAACAGAATATTACTATAACAGCCACAAGAGATGAAATTTTACAGTAGCGGATCATAACAGATGTTTTTTTTCTTTTAATAAAAGTTTTTCTACAAGCTCAAAGTAATAAAGTTTGAATTTCCTATGGTATAATCACAACAACAATGTTCCAGAATAGCAAAGATTTGTTGCCCAAAGATTTTGGGAAACAAATTATATTTATAAAAAAAACTTGGAAATCATCTACATTAGGGTAGATTTTTGCTTAAATAAAATGTCCCATTTTTTGTTTTCCTTTTACCCCTTACCCCATCATACAAAGTTTAAAAATTTAAGATCTTTTAATTTCTAAATTTTTTTTCGGACTTCTTGTTATTTTGAAGTAACAAATATCATTTAAATTCCCTCTCTAAATTTCCGTTTCTCTTCCTCCCACCAGAACTTAGTTTAAAAGCTTTAAAGCTACTAAACTGTTACACATTTTTCTGCTTTATTTATTACATTGAAGTAACAATAAATAAATAATAAATCATTTAAATTACCCATGTGAAACTTCCACTAGTTCAGCTCAGAATACAGCTTAAAATTGTTTAAAACACTTTATTTTATTTCATGTTTATCTTTGAAAACTTCTTCAGCATAAAGTTTTTAGTGTTAATGTAAAGGACAAAATTAGCACTCGTCACTCACCAATCGGTGAATAATACTGAAAATTTGCCAGTTGACTTTATTACCACCACTGGCCAAATTTAATAGTCACACTCACCAATTGCAATGATTGAATGAAAGATGAGATTTTTTTTCCAGCGAATTTCACAATTTTCTCCCCGAAATCATTTGACAAATTTTGTAATTTTTTTTCGAAACCATTTGACGATATTCGCAATTTTTTTAACTGAGACCATTTGATGAATTTTGTGATTTTTCTGCTACTAATTGAAGAATTTCGTGATTTTTTTTTTTGCTATTGAATAATAAATTTTACGATTTTTTCTGTGATTGTTCAACGAATTGTGCATTTTTTTCCGCTGTCATTTGATGAATTTCGCAATTCTGTTTAGTGATTCTTAGATGAATTTCGTGATCCCCCTCCCCCCGAGATTATTTGACTGATTTTGTACTTTTAATCTCGAGACTATTTGACGAATTTCTCGAATTTTTTTCACGAAGTTTGACAAAATTAATTTTTTTCCCGCAATAATTCTGCGAAATTCGCTATATTTTTTGCAATCGATTGACAAAATCTGCTATTTATTTCCGTGATTCCTTGACAAAATTAGTGGGTTTTTTTTGCGGTCGTTTGATGAATTTTGCAATTTTTCTCATGATTGATTAACGAATTTCGGGATTTATTTCACAAGACAATTTGACGAATATCGCAATTTCTTTCGCGACACCATTTGATGAATTTCGCTGTTTATTCTACAATCATTTGACGAATTTCACGATTTTTTTCCACTGATTATTTGATAAATTTCGCAATTTTTTTATCAAGTATTTGTAAATTTGTTACTGGCCAGTGCTTTAAAAAACTGCCCAGTGAAAAAAATCTATATACTGGCCGGTGTCCAATGAATAAAAAAGTTAATTTTGACATATATGTTAATGAACTTTGTTGCAGAAAGCATAATAATTTTCTGCAACAGGGCAAGTTACATAAGGCAATGAGTAAATTATCTTAATTCATTAAAGACAGAAAAAAAAACTTAAAAACTTTTTTGTCTTAACTGTGTTTTGAAAATTAGAAAGATTGTAGTCATGATATTTAAACTTGTTTATTTATAATATTAATATGCTTTCATGGTGGTCTCATAGGAAATATGAGGAAGGATATATTTCGAAAAAAAAAAACTATTAATTTTAACAAAACAACTAAATAATTTCCAAGAGCATAAGAGTAAAATTAGTAAATTTAAAAACTTGAACTGGCTATTCGTTTTAAAACAATAATTTTGAATTTCAAACATGCAAAATACCTGGAAGAACAAGAGCTGGCAGTTGATAGCATAAGCTTTTCCCTCCTCCTGTTGGCATCAATAAAATACAATCTTGTTTTGACATGACAGCATTTATAGTAGACAGCTGATGAGGTCTGAATTTGCTCATTTTAAATGTCGATTTTAAGGTTTCAAAAACTTTTTCAGACCATGGATGATCTATAAAAGAAAATATGTATATATAACACAACTTATTAATAAACCTATCATTAAGATAAAAAAAAAATATTATTACAGCAATATCAGGGGTCAACGCAAGGCTTTTTTAACAAGTCCTCATTATGAGAGGGGAAAGTAAAATGATTATTTTTGTGAAATTTATTACATTTTTATTAAAAATATAATTTTGTAATGAAAGATTGAATCCAAACTAAGTATTATTTAATACCAACTTTTTTAAATCCTCCTTAAAATATTGAATTATATTAATACATTAAATTAATATATTTTTTCCTAATTAACATGTTAAAACAGGAATTTTATATTAGATTACTATAATTTTGCCTATGGGCATAGCTGCCAACTTTTACGCTTTTTTCCTACCACTTAAATTTTATAGTAAATTTTAGCTTATTAAACAGCCGAAATCATCTTATTCAATAAGGCCAGATTTTCTATTAATTTTTAGTGGTAGCAAAAAAGCGTAAAATTTGGCAGCTATGCTATGGGTTACTACTTTTTAGTATGATAGTCAGGTTGGTCCAGAATTATTGGGCGGCAAATAAATTTCAGTTTACTGTAGATTGACTCAGAAAATTCTGCTACATATCTTTATCTTAAGAAAGTGTGATTTCATGCCAAATATTATAAAGTCACAAAAATGAAACAGCAATCAATAAAAAAAAATTCTAATCTTATGTTACTTATTTATATAGCCATATGTTTTATATATTTTTTGTGTATTACATTATTATACGGCTTATTTGCAGGGTTAAAAATTGGAAACTCTAAGTGAGGTGTCAAATGACTCCTATAATTTTTAGCTCACAGGCTATCAAAGCCTGAGAGCTTATGTGCCCGCCGGTTCTGTATGTACGTACGTATGTATGTATGTACGTAACGCGATAACTCTTGATAGAACTAACCGTTTTACTTTAAATTTTGTTTATAGGTTCCTTGTGATAAGGCGCTTCCCTGATTAGTTTTGGAGGTTCATGGGTTAAGCATAAAGGGGGGAAACGGGGGACTAACCCCCCCATAATTTAGATAAATGGGTTTTTCATGCAGAATTATCCCATTTTCTTCAAATTTTGTATATAGGTTCATTTTGATAATGTGCTTCTGTCAATAGTTTTGGGGGTTCATTGGTTAAGTATAAAGGGGGAAAGGGGGGGATAACCCCCCCCCCTAATTTAGATAAATGAGTTTTTCATGCAGAATTATCCGATTTCCTTCAAATTTTGTATATAGGTTCATTTTGATAATGTGCTTCTGTCAATAGTTTTGGGGGTTCATTGGTTAAGTATAAAGGGGGAAAGGGGGATAACCCCCCCCCCCCCTAATTTAGATAAATGAGTTTTTCATGCAGAATTATCCGATTTTCTTCAAATTTTGTATATAGGTTCATTGTGATAATGCGCTTCTCTGAATAGTTTTGGGGGTTCATTGGTTAAGTATAAAGGGGGAAAGGGGGCTAATCCCCCCTTAATTTAGATAAATGGGTTTTTCATGCAGAATTATCCCATTTTCTTCAAATTTTGTATATAGGTTCATTTTGATAATGCGCATCTGTCAATAGTTTTGGGGGTTCATTGGTTAAGTATAAAGGGGGAAAGGGGGGATAACCCCCCCTAATTTAGATAAATGGGTTTTTCATGCAGAATTATCCGATTTTCTTCAAATTTTGTATATAGGTTCATTGTGATAATGCGCTTCTCTGAATAGTTTTGGGGGTTCATTGGTTAAGTATAAAGGGGGAAAGGGGGGCTAATCCCCCCTTAATTTAGATAAATGGGTTTTTCATGCAGAATTATCCGATTTTCTTCAAATTTTGTATATATATTCATTGTAATTAGAGACTTCCCTGATTAGTTTAAGAGGTTCATTAGTTAACTATGAAGGGGGTAACGGGAGGATGACCCCCCCCCCCCCCCTTAATATATTGTTGATTTCTTTATTTTTCGAGGGGCATATTTCAAATTCTTTGAAATAAGAGTATAATATACAATTAGTGTGAATAGCCTGTGAGCTCAATGCCCTCAGTTTAACTGGGCAGTTTTCTTTTTATTTTTCTAGGTGCCAAACTACATTTCAAGGTTCAATTTTATGTTATATCATATTTTTTCATTTATTTTTGCAACCATATTGTTTCTATTTTTATATGTTAAGGGCAGGGAGGGGAGGGGGAATGTAAATAGATATTAAACACTTTATCATTGGGGAAACATTTTCAATGTTGTAGGCCTTAATTATGCAATGACTTGTTTTGTAACGCAAGGACATAGAGCAGTAACGGACCACATTTTTGAGATGTTGAGTTACGTGCTTTGAGGAAACATTTCCGAAATCGTAGCTTCGAACGAAAACTTAGAATAGAGTCCATTACCATTCTTTCAAACAAAATATGCAAGAATTTTAGAAACATAATCTCTAAGGTCACGTTTATCAGTCATTGGTTAAAGTGAAGCCAACTTAGAGGTGATTGGCTGATGCAAGGGAGTCTTAAGACACATGCTGCTGTTTGATCTTCTATCGAAAACAGGTGCTCTTGAAATGCATGTGGCCGGAGGTGGGGAAACTTATGGTAAAGTATGAAACAGAGTGTATGTTAAACAAAAATTAAAATGAAAAAAAGCTAAGCATCAAATTTGACTGCTAGTCATAATTTTATGGTCATGGAATGCAATAATTTAGCTGTATTTGACGACTTACGACCACTAATTTCTAACCCTGCTTATTTGTGTGTATGTATAACTTAAAAATTGCTTTTTAACCCGTAACAGGTACTGCCGGTCTCACAGACCTTTAGTGATATTTATTCGATCACCCCTCTTTTTTCTTTGGAGCGATTGAATAGATTCTTCCGGTATCTTCCTCTTTTGCGACCTTGAAAAATCTCCCTTATTGGCTAAAAGTTTTCGCGCGTATTTTTTTCTTTTATTAAGGTTATTTCTGTGAAACAGGTCTGGCAGACCGCGCCGTACTCTTAACGTAGGGAATTTTTGCCGCCGTGTTGGAGAATGGCGTTGAAACTCGGACCTAGAAATATTTTGCATCCTTCTGATGCATGCTATGCGGAAACGATTCAGAGACTTTTAGATGAAGTGGGAAGCGATTTTTCTGATGAAGATGATTGTGATGAAAATTTCTGTAATGAAAGTTCGCATTCTTCTGACACTGAAATTTCTGAATCCGACAACGAAGATACTTGTGATTCAAATAATAGGTGCTCTCAGTATTACTATGGCAAAAATCGTTTTAAATGGTCATCTATTGAACCAACCAGAAATGTCAAAACTCCATCTCATAACATTGTGCGCCTTCCTGCAGTACGTTCATTTGCAAAATTACCGGATATAGCAGATTTACAATCATATTGGAGTCTACTTTTTACAGATGAAATGCTGCAAAATATTATAACTTGGACTAATATAAAAATAAGAAAAATGAGGGCAAACTTTTCTGACCAAACAAGTAAACAAATCGCTGATACAAATTTGAGAGAACTGAAAGCTTTTCTAGGATTGCTTATATACACGTCTGTATTCAAATCAAATAATGAAAACATTGAGTGTATTTTTGCTACAGACGGGACTGGTCGAGATATTTTTCGAGCTGTTATGCCAATGAGAAGATTCAAATTTTTACTCCTTTGTTTAAGATTTGATAATCCTGATGACAGAGATGTTCGAAAAATAAATGACCCTGCTGCTATTATCTCTGAAGTGTTGAATTCTTTCATTTTAAATTCGCAAAAATGTTATACGATTGGTGCATATGCATGCATTGATGAAATGCTTGTTAGCTTCAGAGGTAGATGCCGTTTTAAAATGTATATGCCAAAAAAAACAGCTAAGTATGGTTTAAAAATAATGTGTCTAACTGATGCTCGAACTAACTATGTGTACAATGCATATATTTATTGCGGCAAAGATTCTGACTGTCTGGGTATGGATGACAGCTTAAAAAAATTTACGAAACCAACTCAATCAATTTTACGACTTAGTAAGCCTATTTTCAAATCAAATAGAAATATAACAGCCGATAATTGGTTCTCTTTGATCGAAGTTGTTTCAGAATTGAAAAAGAATGGCCTGACATATGTTGGAACAGTTAATAAAAATAAAAGAGATATTCCTAAAGAGTTTCTTCCTAATAAATCAAGAGAAGTCCAGTCAACTTTATATGGCTTTACAAAGGATATTACTTTGATGTCTCATATGCCGAAAAAGGAAAAGCTGTAGTACTTTTGTCCTCAATGCACCACAGTAAAGAAATCGACCCTGAAACTCAAAAACCAGAAATTATTGCGCTCTATAATAGAACAAAAGGTGGAGTTGATTCTTTAGATGAAAAGTGTACTGTATATTCTTGTAGCAGACGAACAAGGCGATGGCCTATGGCTATTTTTTATAGGTTACTGGATATGTCAACTGTAAATGCATTCATCTTATATCAAAGTTCAAAAGATCCCATCATGAACAGAATGCAATTTCTAAAGGAACTGGCAAAAGAACTGGTTACTCCTCATATGCAAAGCAGACTTGAAACTCCGAGTATTCATCGCGAATTGCGAATGATAATAAAGCGAATTTTAGGATGCGATCAAGAAAACGAGCCTCAAGACACATCAGTAAAATGTGAAGAAAAGTTAAAGAAAAGAAAAACATGTCATTTGTGCCCTTCAACAAAAAATAGAAAAACAGCATATCTATGCATTTGCTGTCAAAAACCTGTGTGCCTAGAATGCACCCGAAAACTATGTCATGAATGTGGAAGAAGTTTTCAAAAGTAACTTCAGTGTTGCATTAAACGTGAGTATATATTTTTTCTGGCACCAATTTCACGCTAACTTGTAGTTGTGTCATTTTTTATATAATTAACCGAACCTTTAATGTTTTGCTATTAATTCATTAATCATACATTTATGTAACAGAATAGCATATAAAAGTAAAGTAAAATATAATATTTTTTATTCATTATGTACATAGCTCATTTCAAGTGGTTTTTGATCAAAAAATTTATAATATTGAAATAAATTCCACTATACTGCATTTATATTTTTATAAATGGTACAACTTGTATTGAAAATACACATTCTCAAAAATATATAGATCGTATTTTATTGTAAATATTTCATTTATAACATTTTTTAAAAAATCAAAATAAAGCGCGGTCTGGGAGACCTTGCCGTACTTGTAGTGTACCAAAATTTCACCGTACCTGTTACGGGTTAATGTATGGATTAAATGGTGTAAATATTGAACAAATTGTGTATATGTTAAATACATTGATTTCATTAAAAAAAAAATTAACAATCTGACGAGGTTTTATAAATGTAAATAAAGGTTGCCAAAAAGTTCTTTTGAAACTTTTGCTTTTCTCACCAAAATTTAATATCACTGTTTTCAGTATCGTGCAAGACCCCTATAAGACAGTGCCTGAAATTTTATACAAAAAATTTTTAAAAATGCAATTTTTTTCTTTAAAGTTTGAACCAAAATTACTCTTAACAAAATTTATTTAACATAACACTTACATACATTACTTTTAAAAAGAAAATCAAACACAAAAGATTATTTCTTAAAATAGTAATCTTGGTTAGGGCTTAATTTCTAACAAAAAAAGTACCTGAGCCCTAATATTCTGAAGTACTATCACCTGTAGCGTATCCCCTCCCCTCCGCCGTCATTCCAACGTCCATATTTATATTTCATACATTATTTCTTAAATTTAAAGCATTGTTTTTTATTTAGTAAAATAAAAATTTTAAATACATCTATCTGCGTATACTTAGCTATCAACTATTACCCTTTTTGGTACTTACGTATCTATTATCCGTACCAGTTTTAAGCCAACTGCGCCAGGCATGGAGCCAATATTACTAATTATAGTAACCCTTATATATTTTTTTTTCTTGCTACATGATACATGCCTGGGAATCTATCTTATAATCTATAATATTATTCTTTCTTATTTACTATGCTATTTACCATTTATTAATTTTACTATTTTTAACAATGTTATAAATTTAATAAACATATATTACATTTTATTTATTTTATATTAATTACCATTTTTAACAATGTTATTTGATAATGTTAAATTACTGCATTTGAAAGCATGATTGATAACGATAAACAAGATTGGTACTTGGCAACCATTTTTGGCGATCAATCTCCTGGCACGGATAATACGTAAGTACCCACTTTTTAGTTAATTTACTACTTCCAATAGAAACCTTTACCTAATCTTAATGTTAATTAATCACAGAATTCTGTGATTAAATAAGCTCAGGATTATGATTCAGAAATAGTGTTAACACACACAAAAAAAGAAGCTATGCAGAATAGAAAAAGACTATTTCTATTTACTCTTTATTCTTATCAAAATCGCATTAAAATGATTTGAAATGAAAATAAATAAAATTTTGAATTTAAGACAGATTGAGCTCGAGCCTGCCCAAAACCGAAGACTGATATAAAAATCGAGCCTGTTTCATCTCCATCTCTTACGTGAGCGACACATTACGTCACGTTTTGATACAAAAGAAGGCAAGAGATTGGAGGGAAAGGAAAGGGTACCTTAGGATTCGTTATTCAGAAGTGTTATTGCACTGGGCTCCGAAGTGCAGTGTTTCTAGCTCGTGTTAATTCTGACCAATATTTAAAATTAATACTAAAACTATAGAAGTACCGGAGCTGGGCTCTGGTGCAAATTAAGCCCTGATCTTGGTCCAATATTGGGAACAGATGTCACAAATGCACTGGGGTTGCCATGATTTTTGTTTTGTTTTGTTTTGGCTATATTGTGAGAAAATGCTGTTTTCGAATACATACATTAGATCTAGCTTGCAAAAACAGTATGTTGGTTTTATTTTATTATAAAAGCACACAAATTATTTTATTATAAAACGCACACAATGTTTAGTAATTTATTATAAAACATACACATTATCAAGAATACAACTGACTCAGCTATTAATACCAGAGGACTTTGATTAATACGCTATCTGGTCTACTGAACAAAATAGCCAGGTTGCCATGTCAGACAAAAAATTGCCCTTTTGGCGCCCTAAAGAAATCTCGGTCCGTCTGCGACATCTATACCAAAGTGTAGAGTCACAGATTACTGTGTCTATATTATTTCATTACCGCTTGAACAAAAACAAAAAGACGGCTAAACGTAAAAACGGTTTTACAGTATAATAAAATTAATTTACCAGAACGTTCCCAGTCTTGATTTGCTAATTTTTCTGATGCACATTCTTGAAGCTTTTGTTTGATTTGCTGCTTTTTTGAGAATAATTTTTGTTTCTTGGTAGACAATCTTTCAATAGCATTATCGATCTGCTTAATGTCTGCATCAATTTTAGCAAGCTGAGCTTCAAGATCTGAAAGAAAAATTATCAATTTTATGATTTAATTCAAAGATCAATGTAATTACCTATTTAATTTTAGAGAAAAACAATTACCTTTATCTTCCGACATAACTAAGCAGAAGATATTTAGAAAAAAGATTACAAATTAAAAAATTTAAATTTTTGCATTATAAAAATGACAAAAGAATAATTATAACAAGTGTTATAATTCTACAAACCGGCGAGAAAGAACAAAACAAATTTAAGGAAAGTTTGTAAACATTTCAGCCTGTTGCCATTACTTATAAAAAAAATTCAATAATGACATGGAAGTGAAAGGAAAATAATCACGGAGTAAAGAGAAACTGGAGATGATATGTTTACGTTTTTGAGAGCGTAGGAGTCAGGTCGGCGGGTTCGACTCCCGCCAGCTCCATTGCACACACTTTGTGGAGTTTGCGGATGTAACTCTCTAGTGTTTTAAATTTCCTTGTGGCTATTTCGTCCCTGTATATTGACGATGACTTATATATATTATAAGCGGGCACTTGATGTCAAGCACACAAGTCAGATGTATGTTCTCAATAAATAAATAAACAATATTTACGTTTGGCGTGACGCCAAAAATACAACCCTTTTTGGGAGGAACGGGATTTCCTCCTCAATTTTTCAATTATTGCTGTAACTTTTTGAGTTTTCACGATATTTCACTGGTCTTTTTAGGTCATGACAAAAAAAAAAATCTTTGCTGCAGTTCGCGCATGCGCAGTTAAAATTTATTTCATACAAATACCCATGTCTCATCAAATATTTTATATATTAATATTTTAATTACAGTATACTATTTCTACGATTTTTTGTCAAGTTTTTGGAAGGCGGTGTTAAATTCGGCTGAAAACTCTGCATGCTATTTAAAAAAAAAAAAAAAAAAACTTTTAAGTTTTTCACAGAAACTTACACAAATGTTGAACAGATACTACATTGGGACTTAAAACGGCCTATAGAGGCGCTGATCGCAGCCGTCGGTACAGGAAAATCGTTCCTTTAACTAATGCTAAATTGCCATTGAAACCATTATTTATTGTAAACGCGTTTGAAAGTGTTAGATGTTCAAATTTGGATAATTTTTACTTTGTCATATAAACACAGAAGACAAATATCACATGAAATCTGAAATTGTGCAAAAAAATAATCATTAAGAACAAATAGGGCAGTTGCAATCAGCTGATCAACCATTGTATTCACTTGGAGGTAAGGGTAATTCCACCAATCAGAACTGCCTATTTGTACTGTTTACCTCCAACGTGACGTCAATTGCAACTGCCCTATTAAAAATGCATGTAATGCAATGGGTTTGAAAGGGATTTTCCTGAAGCGAGAAGTTATATCTTTTTTCCACCAGATGGCGTATTCGGGCGCTTGAATTCCCATTTGCTACAGTGACAGATAATTTTTAGCCATTTTCTTTTACTTGGGTGATTGAAAATATTATTTTATTATTAAAATTATTATTGCCCTCCCCCTTCCCTAATTGTCCTCGCGACAAAATCTTCAATGAAAAACATGAAGTCAAACATGTTCTTTACATCTTCAAAGTTCAAGGGCATTCTGGGCATTTCCTCACGAGTTAAGATATTCAACGAAACGTCTGAAATTGGTCACTGCCCCTTAATTTCTGGACACCAGTATATTTTCGTAAATTAAGATACATTTGTCTTTTTTTCCCAGTGTATTTATAGGAGTTTTGTGTAATATTTACAACTCCACTCAACTCATTTCTTTAAAATATTGTTTTCAGTATTTAATAGAATTGGAATTGGACGATCTACAAATATAATTCTTCCGAAGTTTTATGACTGCTAAGTGATCTGTTTAAGGAATTTTATAACAAGTTTTGTTATGGTACTTCATAGTACTATCGGTGTGCTAGAGTGTTAGAAGAATTTTAAGTGTAGAGCAACGTTAATTAAGAAATATTAGCCTTTTAAAATACCCTCCGACATAGTTGAAAAGTGTTTATAGATTCGGTTTGTCTGTCCGTCTGTTTGTCCGTGCTCTAACTCGCGTAAATATACTCAGATTGCCAGCACGTAATTGATATATATTATCGAGGTTTCCGTGGCATGTTCTGTATTGAAAATGAAGAGTGTACCAATTATGGATAGTTTACAGAGACACTTAAAAGTATTCCGTTGCACTGCGGGTGAATGGGGGAAAAGTCGTTTTCAGAGCATTAATAATGTTACACTATTTCAAACATAATGGAACTGATATGCATTACTGAAGTGGATAGTAAGATGCTTTATATAGAGTATAGAGTAAGTGGCAATTATAGTTCGTTTATATGGACGGATAAAAGTATTACATTGCATTATTATCTATGGGGAAAAATCGCTTGCAGTATATTTTAATGATGTTACACTATTTCATTGAAATTGACATACACTACAGAGGTGCACTACAAGATGTTTTCTATAGATTATAGAGTGTGTTAAAATTTATCGTTTATTTACAGATACACTCAAAAGAATTCGGTTACACGACTGAGTAAGAGTCATAAGTGCTGGATGTACGTTTTCAGCCATGATATTCATTTAACAAGAAACTGTAATTAAATTTAAAAAATCAAAAAACCCGACTGCATAAAAAGCGAACTAAACACATCGTCCAGTGATATGCCACTCAACATGGTGCGTAATTTTTTTCATCTCTACCGCCATTTTGTATTTTACGGCCGCTATTTTGAATTTATGAAAACAAAACCTAGCCTATAACCATCGGACGGGAAAGAACCTATCAATGATATGCCACTCAATATGGTGAGTATTTTTTTTTGTCTCTACCGCCATTTTGTATTTTAAAGCCGCCATTTTCAATTTATGAAAACAAGACCTGGCCTAAAACCATCGGACGGTTAAGACGAATCGGTAGAGACCTCATTCATTAAAATCCATCCAGCCGTTGGGATGTTTCGAGAGTATAAAGAAATCCACATACCAACCCACATACACACCCAGATACGCGTCAAACACATAACCCTTCTTGGTAGTCGGGTAAAAACTTAACTAATATTTAGTGTATTACGAGATGTGTAGACCATATACAGGCTTGTATGAAAGAACTCGTACACATTATCGGATATGGACAGCAATTGCTGAAAATTGATTTTTATTGGTAATGTTTTTTTCTTTAATGTTTATTTAGATATTGCATTTTATTGTATGATCAAAAATGAAATTTCTTAACAGTATCCGATAGTGTTAGAAAGTGTTTCATAATCTATGTTCCAAAGCATGAATTTTTTTCTTTATTTCTTTTTCTTTTCTTTTTTTTTCTTTTTCTTTTTCTATTTTTTTTTTTTTTTTTTTGGAGAAATTGACTAGATTTTATTGATGTTGCTAGGCCATGAACTAGAGATGAGTTCTGGATCTTTTTTTTCGGAGTCCGAGTCCGGGAAATTTTGTGTTACCAGAGCCCGAGCCTGATACCGACAGTACGCAGCAGTACATTGTTAATAACATTTCAAAATTGTTTCAATATTAAATTTTTCATTTAAAAATATTTTCTCATGAAAAAATAAGTATTAATCCTAAATGCTCATAGCAATGTTTCGTGATTTTCATGTCCTTGAAATCGGTTTAAAATAGCAAATTTGTTATTTATACTCAACTATTGGCAGAAAGGAGCAACAGTCATAGTTCTTACTCTTTTAAAATATCATTGTTTATTATATAAGAAAGATATGAGTTCTGTTTTTAAGTGATTCATGGCAAAGAGCTTCAAACAGAAAGCAAGGATAGACAAGGAATATCCCACGGCTTCGTTATGTTATTGACATTGACCGTGCAAAGACTTCGGAATCAAACAGAATATTTCCCCTTGTAGCCCACCAATAATAATTCAATTCTCTTTCAAACTGATTTTTAAAGGATTATAAAACAGTTTCAGAAACTTAGACTATATTCTTGTTTCTCGAATAGCAAGTTTTTTTTTCCTTTTCCAATTTGCCAATAAATAAAATTTTCACTTTGAGTCCGAGCCCGAAGACTGGTATAAAAATCGAGCCCGAATCCGTTTCTGGACCAGGCTTGTTCTGAGCCCATCTCATCATGTACAGGGCCCGATTAACCTCTGAATCTAAGGGAAGTACAGTATCATTTTGGGCGCCCCTTTCACCCGGGAAACGTTTTCTAAATTCTACAAAGAATTTGTAGATTCATGGAAACTCATCAATGCAATAAATACTATTCCCGGGAAGGGTTTAGTTGAGTTCAGATATTTCATCAAACGTTTTTTTTTTTTTTTTTTTTTTTACTTTCTTCTATCTTTACAAGAAGAAAGTAGTGGATTCATGAAAAATTTCAACGGATTTATACGTTTTAGAAGGTCCTGAACACTGTTTGATTATTTTTAGAAAATGTCTGTCTGTGATTCTGTCTGTTTTGTCTGATTCTGTCTGTGACAAAAATTTTGTGGGTGCTCTATCTCAAGAACTAATGCACGGAATTTAATAAAACTTTATATTCAGTTAGTCGCTGATATAAATTTGTGCTGATTAGTTTTTGGCGAAAATCGTCCAATAAAGGGCGCTGCTATGCTGCATTTTTTTGCGATTTCCGCAATAGCTCTATCTCAAGAAATAATGTACTTATTTTCATGAAACTTCAGATTCAGTTAGACCTTGAGATAAATAGACGCTGATTACGTTTTGGTGTAAATAGCCAAATAGGTGACGCTGCTATGCTACTTTTTTTATTATTATCACGATAACTCTATCTCAAGAACTAATGCATGGATTTTCATCAAACTTCAGAGTCTGTTAGACGTTGACATACGTTTTTATTGATTAGGTTTTGTCTAAATCTCTCCAACAGGGGGCGCTGATATACCACTTTTTTCATGCTTTTTACGATAGCAATTTCTCAAGAATTAATGTGCGGAATTTAATAAAACTTTAGATTCAGTTAGACCTTGATATAAATTGGTGCTGATTCTTTTTAGTATATGCGAAACCTGTGTGAGATAGAAGAAAGTTTTAGGATTGGCACATGCGACGAGTTTATCTTTTAATGTTCCCAGTACATAATGAAGATAGAGTACATTTGTTATATATAAGGTTGTTGTATGTTTTGAATTACTTGTGTGATTTCTAACCAGGTCATCAGGATGCCATATGATTGGTTAACAGCCTATTGATCACATTCAAATTACCCAGTTAGGTAAGTTACCTGAAGTAGTATGGATTTTCTCTTGTATTAGGCAAACTCCGCCCCTCCCCACCAAAAAAGGTTAAAAAACCCAATGTAATAATAAATTAAATGCAAAATAAAGGAAAAAAAACATTTTTTCTTTAAAATTTACAAAAAAGTTGACTTATGTTATAAAGCACAAATGTGTGCGTCGCTCAATGCTGACGTCATAATGATGCTGGCAACAATGCGGTTAAAAGGGATGAATGTTGCAACAATGGAGCTATTTTTTAATTAATATTAAACAACCGTAACGTTATTTCTATGGGGAAAAGGCAAGTTTTGGGCCGACATTGCTCCCCCCCCCCCTTTTAAGGATCGAATTAAAAAAAATCAATGTCCAATTCATGTATTGCTCCCAGGAATACATATATATTCCAAATTTCAAAGCTCTATGTCAATAGGAAGTGGGTGAAAAATGAGTGACAAGATTTGACTGCCACTGCCACATGCATACAGAAATGTGAGTTAAAAGAAAGCATGTAAATATATATATATATATATATATATATATATATATATGCATAACAAGTTGGAAATTGTACGTCAAACGTGACAAACGAGGTGCGTTTGTACTATAGCGAGTTATACAAATATTCCGATCTTGATGATTTTTAATTCTGTGAAATGAATTATATCGCCTGCAGATTAATTTCTGTAATAAAATAAGTATCTCGGTCGCTTGACCTCGGAAGCTCCTGTAACAAGAAAGCACCGATTTTTTTAAAAAAAATTCAAATTTCTTAATAAATATTTTTATTAATCGTCGCCATTATGTCAAACTATCGAATGTGAAAAAATTCATTTTTCATTACTTTTAAAAATTGGTCGATTGTCACCACTAAATTTTAAGAGAGTTGCAGGGTTGCAACATCACCAGGGTTGTCAGTTTGGCCTCTTTTTCTATTCAAAAATTCTGATTCCATACCAGTAATTTAAATTAGACATTTTATCTTTATACTAGCTGACATGCCCGGTATTGCCCGGACCCGTCATAATAACCTTAAAAATACCTAAAATCAATGTTGAATGATTTTATATTTTTAAGTAAAATCTATCCAAACGAACTGAATGATAGTCGTTATAGTTATTGCCGATTTAATGTCGATTTAATTTCTGATGTTTTGATATATTTAACTTTCAATTCTGACCAAAAGTTCCCGAGGAAACCAAAATAATATAAAGTGCTCCCCCACCTATCCTCTTTTAAACTCAAAATAATATACAGTATTGGCCAATTTATTAGTCCCATTCGAAAAATGTGTCCAAAACCTTGTTTCTAGGATGATTATATTAGAATTAAATAAAAATCATGCACTCGTGGCATCATAATTCACTTTTATATTTTAACAGAATTAAGGCTACTATAATTTGTGACTTGTGCTATAGCCAGTATACGTCAGGACACATAGCCGTTATCATTATCTTTTTACGCGTGAAGATTTCGCTTTGGTACTCCATTGTGAAATTTGGTAATTTTTTAAATTCAATATTTGAAAAACGGCATAATCATTAGATTTGAAATTTATATCAAGAAAAATACAATTTTTTACCTTTCTAACGAAGTTTGTCTAACAATTTTCTGGCAAATACTTTTCGAGCTATTAATTTTTTCAGCAACTTCAAATGTTTCAATTTCCGAGATTAATCTGTGGCAACGATTATGGAAAATCCTAGTAGTCAGCAACGCATAACTTTTTATTAAAGAGGACTTTTTACTCGTGAAGATTTCACTATGGTACTCCATTGTGAAATTTGGTAATTTTTGAAATTCAATATTTGAAAAATGGCACAATCATTAGATTTGAAACTTTACAATTTTTTTACCTTTCTAACGAAGTTTGTCTAACAATTTTCTGGCAAATACTTTTCGAGCTATTAATTTTTTCAGCAACTTCAAATGTTTCAATTTCCGAGATTAATCTGTGGCAACGATTATCGAAAATCCTAGTAGTCAGCAACGCATAACTTTTTATTAAAGAGGACTTTTTACTCGTGAAGATTTCACTATGGTACTCCATTGTGAAATTTGGTAATTTTTGAAATTCAATATTTGAAAAATGGCACAATCATTAGATTTGAAACTTTACAATTTTTTTACCTTTCTAACGAAGTTTGTCTAACAATTTTCTGAGAAATACTTTTCGAGCTATTAATTTTTTCAGCAACTTCAAATGTTTCAATTTCCGAGATTAATCTGTGGCAACGATTATCGAAAATCCTAGTAGTCAGCAACGCAGGACTTTTTACGCGTGAAGATTTCGCTATGGTACTCCATTGTGAAATTTGGTAATTTTTGAAATTCAATATTTGAAAAATGGCACAATCATTAGATTTGAAACTTTACAATTTTTTTACCTTTCTAACGAAGTTTGTCTAACAATTTTCTGGCAAATACTTTTCGAGCTATTAATTTTTTCAGCAACTTCAAATGTTTCAATTTCCGAGATTAATCTGTGGAAATGATTATCGAAAATCCCAGTCGTCAGCAACGCATAGCTTTTTATTAAAGAGGATAATGACAGCCTATTTCGTGATTACTTAAAGTAAAAATGTTTCTCTCCAAATTTCCGGTATGAATTCGGTATCTCTGAATAAAAAATGAGGCCAAACTGGCAACCCTGTTCTTCACCGAAAATTTATTATTTTTACTAGGCAAAGAATTCTAATAAAGTTTAGTGGTAACTACCGGCCCATTTTTAAAAGTAATGAAAAATGATTTTTTTTTTTCATATTCGATAATTTGACATAGCGACGAATTTTCTAAAGTATTGATTCGATTTTCATACAATTTGAAATGTCTCGACAAAATTCTGCAAAGATATAATATATCTTAACCCCATGGAGTTGCCCTCCAAGAAACACTTCGCACGTGGTCTAAAAATGCTAAATTTTGCGATGTTTTGACACCAGTAATTTTAAATAAAGAAGTTTTACCTTCTCAATCTGTAAAAAACAATACTAAATATTTTTATTTAATAATACTGGTGGCAAAGTTATACATTAAAAAGTGGTATATAGTATATACCGGTGCCCCTCAAGGGGTTAAATTTCAAACCGTTTGGTTGGGTAGTTTTTGCGCTGTTATATGCGGACAGACGGACAGACCAGACGACGCGATGACTATAGGTGCTACGTATTAGGTAGATTTCGTAAGAAATACTACCTATTGCATTCTCACCTAAGTTGGAATTTTTGAAAATTTTTTGCAGATCTGCGCCGATCATGATTCCCAGAACCCCAAACCACCCCCAGTTCAAAACTTTATCTATCTATCTATCTATCTACGTCACTTTTTTATGAACACGATAACTGCAATAATTCTGCACAGATCTCTTCGAAACTGATACATAAAATCAAGGGGCATAAAATCTCGGTCAAGTTCGTGAATGGGCAAAATCGAACCAAGGGGGGGGGGGGGATGGTGGGGGGGCTTTTTGTGAAAACAGAAAACCCCCCATAATTTCTTAATTATGATACGTATCGAATCCGTTTAAAGTTATTATTACTTCTAGGAAAAGGGCCGAAAATTTATGTATGACAGATTTTTGATACAATTAAAAATGGCCCCAAGGGGGGAAAAGGGGGGTGTTTTAGAAGAAAAAAATTCATAACGTCGTCAATTCACAAGATATCAAATCCGCTTAAATTTATTATATATCCTCTTAATATTATCTAAAACTTTTATATTGATAATTTTTTTATAGGACCAACTCTTATAGCAAAAAAAAAAAAAAAAAAAAAAAAAAAAGAATTAAAAAAAATCTCTGCTGGCTCCGCCTGCAAACAAGTTAGGTTTCGAAGTAGGCGGTTCCAACTGCCGCATCATGGCAAAAAGGTCATTTCTTCCGCAATTCCCAACAAACAGGCGCCCCACGGTCTGCGTCTTCGAAATCTACCTGTACCTGTAGGCTGAGCCGTCAGGGATTTTTTTTATATAATTACGAACGCGCCTAAAAATGGAATTAAAGAACCTATTTTGGGGTCCTTTTAAATTTTAGAGGGGAAGCTTGTGCTTCACGTAACTTTTGGATAACCAAGGCCCTGACCATGAACCGCGTAAAAATTAACGGACTTGGCCTGTGCTTTAAAATTTCGCGCCGTGCGGACCTTTATTATAAACACCAGTAAAATGGTTAATAACGTCAGATGCCAGACGAAAAGAGTTCAATTACGTGTTAAGAAAATGTCGAAAATAATCATTTATGTAAGACGATCTGTGTTGTAGGATGAACGGCTCTTTGCACCCGCGACTTTAGGAAATGTAACACCTGGGCTTTTGCAACTCCTCGCACTTGAACTTCATTTCGAATTACTAGAAGACACTATTTACGCTGGATTACTTTAAATATGTGTTGTGCTTCATATCGGGAAGTTTGTTTGTGATTTCGAAAAACATTCGCAAGTGGAAATGTTTGTGTTTGGTGAGTCCTTTTTCAAAATGTTTATGTTTTATAATATTTTCCCAAAATGTGTCTTTTCTTTTTAACACTTTCCAACATTGTTTTCAACACCTTCCAACACAGTTGAAAAGTGTTTATGAATTCGATTTGTCTGTCCGTGCTCTAACTCTCGTAAATGTACCCTGATTGCCATGAACTGATATATATTATTGAGGTTAACCAGGGGTCGGAAAAAAGCGAAACTACAGTACCCGCTACTTTTAACAGTAGTTTGTAGTGTAGCACGCTACATTTTGAATAATGTAGTGTAGCGAGTAGCGCGATAAAAAAAAACAATAGTTTGCAGTGAGAACCGACGCTACTTTTAACGCTATTTCAGGGGGAAAAATAACATTTTGCAAATCACAAGGGCGAAACTTGCTTCTTTTATGCAAAATTTTGCTGTTCAACAATTTGCGAATCTCAGTGGCAAATCTCAACTGGAGTGTATAGCAACGTTTCACATGAAGTCATAAATTTTTCCCATTGGCACTTGCTGCTAAAATCAAGTTCTAACCCAGCAAATGAATTGATTTTCTAGCTGGCAACACTTGTCTATTAACTCATTATTAGGTCTTCATGTTTTAACGACGGGTTTTTTTATTATTCGAATTGCTTAATTTACAGATTTATTTATTGCTTCCTTTTAAAGTTGTTTGTCTGTAATTTTCTAGATTAGGTATAATATCTGTCTTTATTTTGGTACGAAATTTTAATGTGTGTATAAACTAACATTTTGGAGAAAAATGCAAAACATTTTCTTGTATCTTATATTTTTTAATTTTTTAATGCCCTCGGTTATGTCGTATTTATTTAATTATACCTCGGCAGACGCAAAATAACGAGGGGTCGGTTTTTTATTTAATCCGTCTCTTCAGTTTAATAGTGTAAATGGAACCCTTTGACAAAATCTAAAAGTAGCGAATTAGTGACTACTATTGAAAAGTAGTTTGTAGTCGCTATTTATTAAAACATGTAGTTGTAGTTAACTACATTTTCGATAAAGTAGTTGTAGTTGTAGTTCGCTACAATAAAAAAAGTAGTTTTACCGACCCCCGAGGTTAACTATGGCAGGTTCGCTAATGAAAATGGAGTGTGTAGCATTTTTACTTCTTTTACAGGGGCACTTAAAAGAATCCTAATGTTACATTATTGGTCAATAAGGAAACATATTTTGCGATGCATTTTAATGATATTACACTATTACAGACATAATGAAATTTATATCAATTTCTGAGGTGCACCAAAACATGCTTTCTGTAGAATATGGAGTGTAAAGCACTTATCATTCATTTACAGTGTCACACAAAGTAATTAATTTACTCATTGTCTTTGTACAATAAATGCCGGAAGTGCATTTTTAGTTATTAGTATGAGTTTTTGAGTTCAACTAAATTTTTGTGTGCTACGTGGTGTGTATAAATGCCATAGATCATATACAGGGCGACACAAAATAATTCGCAAGCATTACTGTGTATGAGCGTGAATTGCTTAAAGTAGCTTTTTAATTGAGTTATGTATTTTCCAGCTGAACTAAATTTAGTATATTAATAGATGGTTGTAGAATATAAATAAATGTTTATACAGGGCTTATCAAAGATCTGAATACATTGTCGGAATGAATGGTTATCTCTGAAAGTACGTTTTTAGTTATTATGCGTTTTCTATATTGTTTACTTAAGGTGGTTCTTAAATAATCTGCTGAACAACGCGAAACTTTCTGATACATTTTCTCACTCATTTTTTAAACGCAAAAATTGGCAAGCCTTACTAATGAAACGATTTGGAATCGAAATGAGTTCAATTTTTTGATAAATAAATTACTTATCGAGTTATAAACGATTCGTGTTACGTGACGATACGTTTTTACCTTTGATTTTGCTGCGGCGGCGGGCGTCGGGAATTCGGTTAAAAACGCCGACTATGATAGTATTTTCGGAATGATCTTCGGCCTTTACCAAAAAATGGAAAACGTCTTTCGATTACATAGTTTCTGAATAAGAACAGCTGCCAATTTCATGCGTTTCCGAACAAAAATGAATTAAAAAAAATTATATCATAAAGTAGCCAGTTTAGATTTTAGAACAGTCTTAAGATAACTTCCTTCACCTTACTAAACGGTGAAGTTTCATTAAAGTATTCTCGATTTGTTGGAAAGTGTTTCATAATCTATGCCTGATCATATGATTATTCGTTCTTGTGAATATGTCATCTTAATTTTATATTAAGGGAGGTCATCAGTTTTACGATGAAATTTTTTATTTATGTTTTAAATCGTAGAATTTGTTATCACCACGTTTAACCTCTTTTAGGGTAAAGTCAGATTTTTTTTAAAATTCCTACTATTAGCTCACACTCTCTCTATATATATCTTGTTCAAATTTTCAATCGTTAATAAAATATTTTCTATTCATCCACTCAAGTTCAAATAATTTTTTTAAAACTTGTAGGGGATGAAACTTGATGTTAATACAGTTTTTTCAAATATTAATTCCTTCATTAAATTTAATTAATTAATTTTAGTTTTAAATGGGAGAAAAAAATTCCTCCCAATGTTTTCATAAATGAAAGATTTATCTCAAATGAGTGTTGCCACAGAAATAAAATACCGCAACGATGATTATAAAATAATGTTCAATAACGATAACGTGGGACATGAATGCTGCACGGGTTTATTTTATATATTTATGATTAAAAAGTAGGAATTGACTTTAAAAAAATTTATATTACTTGTTTTTTGTTTTTTTTTTAAGAACCATTTTTTTTTCCTTACTTACTTTTTATTTGACTTTATATGTCTTCATAAGTATATTCAAGAATTTTGTGAATTATAGTCAGTATTAAAAATATGGTCACAGGGTAATGAAAACTACCTAAAACCAACGATTAATTTATGGGTTTTAGTGAACGAGATTTCTTGCAAATTATTATCTTTCATTGTTGTAATTATTTTCCCAATCATACGCATAAAACTATATATTCATATTCGTTAGCGTCAAATTCTCACCAAGCTTGGCAACACTTGGTGAGGTACCGCCAAATTTGGCGACCAAAAATAAGTCTCCATAAATGAAGCCAACTTGGCTATAGTTGACAAATTTGGCGAATTTCTTATTCAAATTCAGTATTAACGAATCTTCTATAATCGGGTTCTTTGCATTTCAGCTTGTTGTTTTGGAGTAACATTAGCTAAAATTTTAAAACGAAGATATAAGAAAGCTTCCTTTTCCTCCAGGTAGAGGCCGGAAGGACTTTTTAAAGATAAATTTATTAGTTTCATTAACTTTTAATTCTTATAAGAAATACGTATATTTAGAGGCACATTTTCCGGTGCTGCATTATTAAATTTATGTTACAACCACAAACTTTTATATATAAATTACAATGCATGTAATTCATACAATCTCATTTGTAGTTAAAAAAAAAAAAAAAAATCTAATAATTCCTTTTTCAGAGTAAAAACTCATTTGGGATTTCAAATATACAATTGTAAGTCAGAGAAAATGACGTGTAATTTAAAAAGAGATTTAAAAAATGTCATATTTTAGAATGATTGCAAAGTATCAAACTTGTTTTAGTTTACAAAAGGCAAGCGTTGCGTTGAATACAATTTCGAAGATGAATTGATGTGTCAAAAATATTGCAAAATAATCTTCTGAAATCATGAATCGATTCAGAGTTGCTTTTGTGGTTGGTAAAATATGTTGTGCGTGAAAGAGAGATATTTGTTTGTGAATTTAAATCGTTTGCAAGCTGAAACGTTTGATTTTCGTAAGTAAATTTCAAAAATTTCATGCTTTGTTTTTGGGTTAATTAACTATAATCTATGCACCGAAGAAGAGATAACTATAGTTTTTTTTAAAATATAAAATAATTAATTTAAAACTTTATTTAACAAGTTTACTAAAATTATAAATGAACTTTTAGATACGCTAATTTTTTCGGCATTAGTTTTTTGTTTCTAAGACCAGTTTTCAGTTCATTTAAGCTTATATACGTCTCCTATGTTACTATCGAAAGAAAGTTTCGTTTTGTCTCCCACAATATCAAGGGAAAAAAAAAAAAAAAAAAAAAAAAACTCGACAAGTGCGAGTAGGATTTGTATGCTGAGAGTTCCGTACCGTTATGCCGTATTACGGTAAAGCTTAGTAAGTACCCAACTTCCTACCAATATGTAAAAATAAGAACAGTTTCCTTATACCTAGATGCTTTTTGTAATTGTTGTATCGTTAAAATGTAGTGCCAAATATGAAGATTACGACACCGGGAAGTAACCTATAAGTTTTGAGAGTAAGGTTTTTATTTATTTATTTATTTATTTATTTATTTATTTATTTATTTATTAATTATTTTTTATTTATTTATGAAAAACGTTGCCCTAAGACTGTAACTTTTTATTGCATGAGATTAGAAGCTCGATTTTCTTTTTTACAAAGCAATGGGGCCTAGACCTTATTGTTTCATTTTTCTTTTCACCTTGATATACCTTCAGCCATTACTGAAGAAAGACGGTCTTGAAAGACAGACGGACAGCAAAGTGATCCTATAAGGGTTCCACTTTTTTCCTTTTGATGTACGAGACTCTAAAAATAAAGATATTAACAATTATTTTGAAATTTTGTACTGCTGTAGCATAGATTAATGATCTGGCTTTTCTTTGGATGAGGACAGGAATAGATGCATAAAATAGTTGATTGACCCTTTTATTATTATTATTATTATTATTATTATTATTATTATTATTATTTTATTAAACACGAGCCAAGAATTGGCACGAATATTGTTGATATGTGCCAAGTGGTATTTGTGTGTTTTCTAAAATGAGACGGGAATTTTATCGCTACTCATATATTAATCGTTTTAATGCTGAAAATTCGGCTTATAATCCGCGGAACAGACAACTGTGTTTCAACTCAGAAATTTTATCTTATAAAATGTAACTCACTAGATCGCTGTAAATACTTCAACTGTTGAATAAAAATTAAATCATTTCAATTATTGAATAAAATTTCTGGGTTGAAACAAAATTTGTTTGATCCGCAGATACATTGCGGCGCTATCGCGCTCCATAGCACTCAAACGGTTAAATATTACTCATTGTCGTGTTTTTGTGGAATATCATTCTTGTTTCGACAAAAAAATGAACGTGAACAATAAAAATATGTAATTAAAAACGGGAATTAAAACCGAAAATATTCATTCCAAGCCATTTGCAGCTATCCCTTTGCTAGAAACGGATAAAATGTATGGCTATTTGTTAATAAAATGTAAGGCTGTTTGTTTGTAAGGCTGTTTGTCATCACCTAATCCTTCAGTGAAACAATTTAAAAAATTGGTGCGGTTTTTTTCTTCCTACCAAAAAAATAAATTAAGTAAATAAATCAAATATATATATTTTAATAATAACAGTATAGATAGAATCACCATAACAATCAAAATATCGTTAAATAATAAGTTGGAAAACATCTGTTTAGTGTATTTCGTTTTTGTTCGGCAAAAGGCTAAATATGTAATGCAATACTTTTCTACCTAGTTGGCAGTATTGCCACAAGAACAAAACAAAACAAAAAAACAGTTTGTTTGATTGTCGCCACTTTTTTTAAATGGTATAAGTTACCATGTTTTCGCCATATTTAATCTGTCATTAAATAAGTCGATTTTTACTTTGTCATAAAACTGGTGGCAATCAAGGAAACTGAATTAAATAAAAGTAGCCCGCTAGCATTTTACAATGCTTTAAAATTTGAATAATAATAATAATAATAAAAATCATCGTTAGTGCCCATCTATGTCTTAAAAGTTATATTTATGCCAAATTTAAAGTTTTTAGGCCTTCCAGTTTCGCAGAAATTGTAGTAAAATATACAATTGTAGAATATGGTTCTATCATCTGATCCATTTGAAACTCGATTTCTTTTATTTAAAAAGAAAAGTTTTTTGGGAGCATCACGTCCTAAAAATTACTTTTATGCCATATTTAAAGTTTCTAGTCCCAGTAGTTTAAGAGTAATCATGATTTTAGAATATTTCCAATCATTTAATACTTTTAAATTTCGAATTTTTTAACATCCGTTTTAAAAAAATCCGTTGAGGTATTGGAAATAAATATTTTGTTAAAAATTACGGGGAAAAATATGGCTTCGTTTTATTGATCCTTCATTGAGACATTAAAAGTAAAAGAAAGGGGAAAAAAAAAGCCTACTGTAATTTTCGGCGTATAATCCGTGGATCAAACAATCATGTTTCGGCCCAGAAATTTTATTTTATAAAATGTAACTTACCAGATTGCTGTAAATATTTGACTTCAATTATTGAATAAAATTTCTGGGTGTAAACATGATTGTTTGATCCACGGATTATACGCCGGAAATTACGGCACTTTTGGCCTTACAAAAGTGGAATTTCATCTGAAACTGAAAGCCTCGCCCATGGGCGTTTCTCTTACATGTTGCATTGTTTTTAACAAAGAGATTTCATATGTAAGTGTTTTTATTATAAATGAATCTATATAATAATGGTGCTGTTTCTATTTGAAGTATTTATATGCATTAATACACTAATTGCATAAATACAAATATTGTGTATAGTTTTGAGAAATAATGCAACACATAAAATGCAAAAGTACTGCGGCAGTATTTTCACTACAGCGAAGATTTCGATACATTTTTTTTTTGTAATGTTAAGAAATATTTCCTTTTTAACACTTTCCAACATAGTTGAAAAGTGTTTATGAATTCGGTTTGTCTGTCTGTCTGTCCATACTGTAACTCGCATAAATATACTCCGATTTTCATGCAATTCATATAAGTTATTGAGGTTTAATATTGCATGATCTATATCGAAAATGAGCGCTTATAGTTCATTTACAGGGACACTCAAAATAATTCCGTTACATTATGGTCTATGGGGAAAATCATTTGCAGTGTATTTTAATGATGATACACTATTTGAAATATATTAAATCTAATATATATCACTGAGGTGCAGTACAAGATACTAATTATAAAATGGTGTGTGCATAGGATTTATTGTTCATAGACAAGGAACACACAAAAGAGTTCGTTATTCTATGAATTAATTATTAATTATTCATTACGAATTAATTAATTATTCGCTATTCAACGAATCAAGTTATTCTAACGTATTCTATAGAATTCGTTAATGTATGAACTAACTGCTGAAAGCGCCTTTTTATTTGTGGTGTGAGATTTAAATGTAACTAATTTTCTGAAAATTACTTGTTGCGCTTAATTTCTATAGATCATATACATGGCTGCACAAAAGATATCGAATACATTTCCGTTTATTGACAGAAAACGGGCTGAACGGGAATTTTCAACTATGCTACGTGTTTCCTAACTGAATTAAATTTTATCATATTATGTAGTATATATACAAATATATAGATCACATACAGTGTTACACAAAAGACTATTGAAAGTAACTGCTGAAATTGGGTTTTCAAATGTGTCATGTGTTTTCCAAATTGTTTACTTCGACATCATCTTTTACCTCATTAACCCTACAGGGCACGAATTTTTCTTTTAGAATTGTGTTTTTTTATACTTATATTAAGAATTCGACACCAGAAATTTTAAGATAGATTTTTAACTTTATTTAGTAGCATATTTATGTTATTTTAAGAGCATTAATATTTCTATATAAATATAGTGGTTGCAAAGAACTTGATTTATTTATTAAAAGTTAAATAGAAAGTGTTGCCAATTGGCTACACTATGCACTGTACGGTTAAACGCTGAAGTTTTGAAGTGTTTCATAATCTATGCTCGACGCATGATTTTTCCTACTTGTTATTATCTATGAGTGATGCCTACTTTTTCTTTTGTGTAAAATATTGCAATGGAATCATGTGCCAGTTCAATGGACATGATTTTTGCATTATTTTTCAGGTCTACAAATAATATATTTTTTAACACAATACTCATTCAGCTTCTGTGCATTTAATAGATACTATAGTAAGCTAAGTAAAAAACAGTGTAACATTAAATCTAAATTATTGATTATGTAATTTGAGCAATGAATAATATGCTTAATAAAAGACTCGATGAAATAATAATAATAACAATAATAATAATATAAAATTGTATAACTTTTTCTTTATGATTATTTGCTTATCTCATATACATAATAGTATGGCAGATATTTCTGAAGAATTTACTGATATTATACGCAACACTTTTTACGGTAGAACATTGTAATACTTTTTGCATGTGAAAGTAACATTGGAAATAATTTGTCATTTATAATTCATAAGAAATAGCAGGATAATAATCTTTTCAGATAAGTAACTGTGTAAAATTCGAAAATAATTTCTATTTTCTATTTCGAATTTCGCTTGTCTCAAAATAAAAACGAAATGGCATTCTTTTGAGGTCTGAAAATTTTGAAGATTATAATAGTCATCATGAAAATGTTTATGCTGAAGTTAACAAAAGCAGAATGTAATTTTATATGTTAGTCTATTTATGCAATTGTCATGGTAACTCTTTAAGATATTATGTCATTATGTCTTATTATCGTATAAAATAATGAAACACGGATGGATTTTTCGAAATTTTTACAGGTTTGCTGCCGGGCAGAAAAATTTTCAAGAAAATACCAGTATTTCCTTATAGAACCAAATTCTAAACCAACCTCTTTCTTTCAAAACCAGATTAAAAAAAAAATATTTTACATTATACTGTAATATATATATATATACTGTAAATATTTTTCGTAAAATTCTAATATATGTACAGCAGATTTTACAGTATTTGTACCCTTTTCATTCTTTACGGTATGAGTACAGTATTTTTACGGTACATTAAACTTAAAAATACAGTATACGCACCACTTTAATTCTAAACAGTATTTATACCGTGAGAAATCTATTTTCTGGTAAATATATACCACATCTACCACTAATTATTAGGTTGTAAAAAAAAAAAATCCTAAAATTTCAGTACATGTACACAAATTTTACTGTATTTGTATAATTTTTATTCTTTACGGCATGATTTCAGTATATCTACGGCAAATTAATCTTAAAATCATCTTTAAAATATCCATTAGCTGTAATAGATTTTATATTTTTTGTGGTCTTATTTAATGTCAATTTAATTATCCGATTTAGCTGAAAAAAAATCATGGTTTTGGTTGACGCCCATGGACTGGCTTCACTTTCAAAAGCAATGATTTATTGAAAACGCCGATTTTCTTTGAATGGAATATAATTATAATAACAAGAAAATAAATGTTTTATTTAATTTACAAATTTATTTAATTTTAATATTTTATTCTTCTTTAGAAAAGTTACAGTTAACAAAAAATAAATTTAATTTTATAGGAAAAAGTAGGAAAAAATATTCAATAATAAGTTGCATACATATAATTATCTTTCTTAATTTAGATAGTGATGATTTTTAAAGTATTCATGATGAAATTATGTTTGTACTTGTTAATATTATGCAACATTAAAAAAAAAAATAATTCGATTAAAAGTGGACTTGGCCAAATAAATTACTGATACTGAAAGATATTTATTGTGAATTGATTAAAAACATGCATTTTATGCTAATTTGTAATTAGATTTAGCTTTAACTATTTTTTTCCACAAAATGGACGTGTCCCCACTTTAGAAATCAACGACTCATTTCATATCATTCATTTATGATACTATAATGTTTTTTATTTGCAATAAATTGTAACTTCTTTATTCGGGCGATTTTATATGACTAATTGAAAATCAGGGCCAGGACTAAGGCTTAGACTAGACTTAAATCAACGACTCATTTCATATTTTGCATTTATGATACTATAATGTTTTTTATTTGCAATAAAATGTAACTTCTTTATTCGGGCGATTTTATATGACTAATTGAAAATCAGGGCCAGGACTAGGGCTTAGACTAGACTTAAATCAACGACTCATTTCATATTTTGCATTTATGATACTATAATGTTTTTTATTTGCAATAAAATGTTGCTTCTTTATTCGGACGATTTTATATGACTAATTGAAAATCAGGGTCAGGACTAGGGCTTAGGCTAGACTTAAATCAACGACTCATTTCATATTTTGCATTTATGATACTATAATGTTTTTTTTTTTTTTTTTTTTGCAAAAAAATGTAACTTCTTTATTCGGTCGATTTTATATGACTAATTGAAAATCAGGGTCAGGACTAGGGCTTAGACCAGTGGTTCCCAACCTATTTTTAGCCGCGCCCCACCAAAACATCTCTAAAATGATGATGCCCCCCTCCCTATAACATGTAATTCTCATAAAATTTTAAAAGAATTTACTCCTGACAGAGTAAAAAACATTTAACATTGATCCTGAAACGTGCCGAAGGTAATGGATGAATAAAATATTTTTTATAATCATCTGATACTCCTCGTAGTTTACTGGCACACGGTCACCACGTATGCGTGATGTATAGAGTGCTCAGAATCCTTGATTAGAAAAATCAATAATTTTGAATAAAACATTTTTGTCTTATTTAATCACAGAATTTCTGCGATTAAATTACTAATCAATTTCTAATCAGAATGAAACGTGATAAAAGATTCAGTAAAGGAAGGTCATCAAGTAATTGTTAAATATACACTTGAATAGTTTCATGTGTAAAATTGATTTTCATGTGACATATTGCAGTGCGACTCATTCAATAAATAATCGAAAAAGTTGTTTAAAATTCTAAAGTACTTATAAATCAGAAAAATTATAAAGAATTTTTAAATATATAAAAGTATCTAAATATCTTAAAATGTTTTTTTTATAATTATTCTGGTAGGATTGTATTCAAAAATTTTGAATGGATACTTTTTAAAAATTGAATAAAAAACTATTTTTTTTTAAATTTTGTTTTTGAAATTTGAATGTGTAACTTTTATTTTCAGTCTACAACATTACTATTAGAAAAACAATTCAGAAGGTATTGGTTCACAGAAATTCTGAATTGTCCCCTTGAAAAGTTAAATTGCCCCCCTGAAAAGTCAAATTGCCCCCCTGTGGGGCGTACGCCCCCCGTTGGGAAACACTGGCTTAGACTAAACTTAAATCAACGACTCATTTCATATTTTGCATTTATGATACTATAATGTTTTTTATTTGCAATAAAATGTAACTTCTTTATTCGGGCGATTTTATATGACTAATTGAAAATCATAGGGGCAGGACTAAGGCTTAGACTAGACTTAAATCAACGACTCATTTCATATTTTACATTTATGATACTATAATGTTTTTTATTTGCAATAAAATGTAACTTCTTTATTCAGGCGATTTTATATGACTAATTGAAAATCAGGGCCAGGACTTAGTCTTAGACTAGACTTAAATCAACGACTCATTTCATATTTTGCATTTATGATACTATAATGTTTTTTATTTGCAATAAAATGTAACTTCTTTATTCGGGCGATTTTATATGACTAATTGAAAATCATAGGGGCAGGACTAAGGCTTAGACTAGACTTAAATCAACGACTCATTTCATATTTTACATTTATGATACTATAATGTTTTTTATTTGCAATAAAATGTAACTTCTTTATTCAGGCGATTTTATATGACTAATTGAAAATCAGGGCCAGGACTTAGTCTTAGACTAGACTTAAATCAACGACTCATTTCATATTTTGCATTTATGATACTATAATGTTTTTTATTTGCAATAAAATGTAACTTCTTTATTCGGGCGATTTTATATGACTAATTGAAAATCAGGGCCAGGACTAAGGCTTAGACTAGACTTAAATCAACAACTCATTTCATATTTTGCATTTATGATACTATAATGTTTTTTATTTGCAATAAAATGTAACTTCTTTATTCGGACGATTTTATAAGACTAATTGAAAATCAGGGCCAGGACTTAAAATTATTGTCGCATTTATTTTATTATAAACGTATTTATTCATTCTTCAATTCCTACTATTAAGTTCACACCCTCTATATATTTATATATCTCGTTCAAAGTTTCAATCGTTAATAAAATATACTTTTTATTCATCCACTCAAGTTCAAATACATTTTCTTAAACTTGTAGTGGATGACACTTGATGTTAATACAGTTTTTTCAAATATTAATTAAATTTAAGTAATTAATTTTAGTTTCATATTTATTAAAAAATCGGCGCTTTCTTGTTATAGGAGCTTCCGAGGTTTAATCGTCAAACGACCGAGATACTTATTTTATTACAAAAATTAATCTGCAAACGATATAATTCATTTCACGGAATTAAAAATAATCAAGATTTGAATATTTATACAACTAGCTATAGTACGAACGCACCTCATTTGTCACGTTTGACGTACAAATTTTAACTTATGAATTCATTAATTAAATTAAATTAATTAATTTTAGTTTTATATTTTCAAATTTTCAATCGTTAATAAAATACTTTTTATTCATCCACTCAAGTTCAAATACATTTTTTTAAACTTGATGACACTTGATGTTAATACAGTTTTTTCAAATATTAATTCATTAATTAAATTTAATTTGTATTTTGTCACTTATTGTGATTCTGTCATATGTATATACATATTTATATTAATTGTAATTATTTAATAAAAAGTAACTAAAATAAAAATTTTCTTTGTTGACCTAGGAATTGACTTTAATTGTTTTTTAATTACTTGTTTTATAATATCCTTGTTAAATATATCGGCGAAAAACAATTCTACAAATATTGTACGCGAATTGATTTATTGAATTCCCTGTGATACAAACAGCTGAAGGGATTTTTGAAATAATTTAATTGCGGGTGTTTATTTTCTTGTACATCTCTTTTGCACGTCACCATAAAACATAGATTGCATGCAATCAAATACTTGGACTATTTGACTCGTTTCTTCAGCAGTCAAGCAAATGGATCACGTAATCACGGCTTCGATTTATAATTATATCGGTGTTATTTTTCTTACGCAACAGAAATCCCAGTCTGCTATGATTTTACGAAGGACAGAAATTAGGAATATATATATTGATATGTATTTTGCTTCATTTGTACAATGACTAAAGCTTTAATCTATTATATTGATCATTGACTGCAAATAAACAGAACTTTTATGTTTTCCGACTGCAATTTTCGTCTGCCGTGCCAAATATTAAGATTCATCAGAGTTACCAATTGACCAATTAATAAACGGGTGCTGTTCCCTTAAATTTTTATTGGTTCTTCATCACGATATTATGCCTATGACACGCAAGGAATAAATTTCTATAAGCATGGATCATTAACTTGTCGTTTGTGGATCCATAATAAAAAGGCAGTCTAAGTTAAAAAAAAAATCATTCTACAAATGACGAAAATTGTAACTGCAAAATGTCATATAATTGAAGAACTTTAATTACAAACTTTGGAGTTTATTCTACCCTATGTAATTTTGTTTTCAAAATTATAAGCCTAAAAAAAGTAATTTAACAGTTACTTATTTATTGACCTGCAGCAAAATTAAAATGAGAATACATTTGAAAAAAAGATGCAGAAGAAATAGTTTATTGTATTCGAAACATTAGTATTAATGATTCGAAAAACGTACTTTTTCCAATATTCCTATTTTCTCATATACTGCTGTGATATAAAGTAAGTTTTTGAAGATTAAAATAAATAAATTATTTATTCAGTTATTCATTTAAAATGAAAATAATTCACTGCAAACTACGAAAGAACAATTTATTCAAATCTCTAATGATTGGGTGTATGAAAAAATTAACCTTGCGGTTTTATGCAAGAAGCAAAATATGTTTATGTATTCTGCATAATAGCTTTCCCTATTCATTCTGTTATTCTCAGTTCTTAGAAAACTAATTTCAAACTTTTTGAAATCGTCTGCTGTGCTTTTTTTTTTTTCTTTTTTAAAGAATAAAAAAATATCTATAATATTGCATTTGAAATCGTTGATTATCAAATCGATTTTATCAAATCCTATTATTATTATTATTATTATTATTATTATTAGCCACGGCTTATTCTTTCAATCTCTATCATTTTTCATGTTTATGAAATCTCTATCATTTTTCATGTTTATGAAAAGTCACAGCAATCCATCGTTGCCACAGGTTAATCTCGGAAAATGAAACATTTAAAGTTGCTGAAAAAATTAATAGCTCAAAAAGTATTTGTCACAAAATTGTTAGACAAACTGCGTTTGAAAGGAAAAAAATTGTTTTTTTTTCTTGATATAAATTTCAAATCGAATGATTATGCCGTTTTTCAAATAATGAATTTCAAAAATTACCAAACTTCACAATGAAGTAAGTACCATAACGAAACCTTCACGCGTAAAAAAGATAATGATAACGGTAGTTGCTTTCCGTCGAGAATGGACCAAACGATGTTCGCATTTTACTGCATAACCGTTTTTAACGAAATTCTGTAACTTTAGAAGACTTTTTCTTTGAATAAGCAATAGAAATGCATAAAATCGTTACAAAAATGTTAAAATTACAAAAAAGGATAGATGCAAATTATCAGATATGAAAAATAAAAAAGAAATTTGGTACTTTCGTGTTATAGCAGCCACCAAGCATGAAATATTTTTGTTTCTGTTTTCATTAATATATTGTAAATTTGGTACTTTTGTGTTATAGCGGCTTCCAAGGATGAACTGCCAAGCGGCCAAGATTTATCGCCAAATTATAAAGCATGTATGTCATTATAATAATATATGATATATATAACATTTCTGTACGTATGTGGCCAAGTTATAGCCATATATGATGCATATATTATGTATATATATGACATGTGTATATGATGTATATACAACATATAAAACATAAATAATATGTGTATAATGACGTATATGGCACATATAGGAGTGTTTGGAATATATATACGCGTATATAGGATGCCAATATAAGCTTTGCAATGATCTTGACGAAATCATAACTCCAACCTTGGCATAATCATGGGAAAGGTTCAGTAAGACCTTTTTGGTGCTCCCCCCAAATGTAAACCCCATGTAAATCCCTTCATGTAACATATCAATCGATAGGTCTCGTCAAGCACTATGGTCTGGTCCTACTCTCCGCCTCTCACTCCCCCCCTCCCTTAAGAAACATAGTTCTCTGTTTCAACTCTTTTTAAATTTTAGTTTTTCCCATCTTTCTCAGCCCCTTTAAGCCCCACAGAGGACGTAGACCTCTTCTAAAGGATCCAACGAAGTTAAAATCGTCGAGGCCGACATTTCTAAGAGGGTCCCGAGGCCCTATTTCCCATAGGACCGGAGTTACCCCCCCCACGGGGGAGACATTCAATGTGTTCAAACCCCGTCAAGTACCATATCAAAAGTTTGATCTCATCAAGCACTTTTGTCTGGTTCTACTCTCCCCCTCCTTCTTTCTCGTCTCCTGTCAGGAGCCCTTTTCTTATTTATTTTTTTCAATTTCTCATATTTATTTTAGTTTTTTCCATTTTTCTCTGTTCCTATGGGCCGGACAGCTCCAAAATTTCACCAAAATTAGCTGTAAACCGCCTAAAGGTTATTCTCCGCCCCCCGTTTCTTTTGGCGCCCTCGGTTTTTACGTATCTCTCTTGGGGGGCCAGTCAGAGGGGCGAAAAAGGGGATCCCTTTTAAAGTCCCATCTCTCAATTGCAAGTGAGGATTCATTTTAAATCGGGTCTCGTAGAGCACTTGTGTTTTGTATAGCTCCCCCCTCCCCCCACCGCTTTCCAAGATCCCGTCAATTAATGCTAACTCATCATTTGTTAACCAACTTCTCTTAGCTGTATCCATCATAAAAGCTGCTATCATAGAACTTTTCATTACCTTTTTTAGGTTATATATTAAGTGCTAAAATGCTTTGAACCATTAAAAACAGTTTAAAGGGTGTCATTAAGCCAGCACATTTGTAAACAACAACTACCTCGCCACGTCTCAGCCCATTGGAGCCACATCTTTTTACTATTATATTTATTAAAAATACTTCTAGTCACCGAATCTTTTTAAAACTTGGTGTGTTCGTGCCTAATATGTCCCACCAGCCTCACAAAAAATCTTAGAGCGCTAACTAAATTCTAAAGTGGAAAAGCTGGCTTATGCTAACATTTTTTATTCTTCTTTTTTTTTTTTTTTTTTTTTTTTTTTGGACGAGTTAGACTTGGCTGAAAAAATTTCAACGATAAAAGCCGTGGGTGGCCAATCTATATTCTGTCGTAAGGTAGAATTTTTCCCGCTTGTTATTGTTTCTTTTTTTTGCATATAATACGGCATGCAAAATAATAATAATAATAAAAGAATACTGAAATAAAATAAAATAAATAAAATAAAAATAAATAATGAAATAAAATAAAATAAAATAAATTATATTAAATTAAAAAAAGAATCGTATTTTAACAAATTACAACAACCATTGGAAAAATGTTCCGAAAGCTTAATTTTTGTTTCAATTTAATTAAAAATATTAATTATTCAAAAATATTCATCGAAACCTTCTACAAATAAACACATTTTCCATTACTACAGTTGAAGATATCCTGGCATTCTCTGTCCTCGCAAAAATATTCGTCTGAACCATCGCCGCAGTTTTTGAAACGCATTTTCCATTACTATACCTTATCCTTAATATATACGTTAATATTTTGTGGGGTCCTTCCTACAATAGCTTTAACTCTTGTTTAGATTGATGTCTAAGATAAAGGTATTTTGTATTTTGAGGAAATTAAAGTTGAAGACCACGTTTTTTGCTTTATAAGACGATATCTCATTTGACGTCAATTTTTTAATTCGTTTTTTTTTTTTCATATCTGGTAGTTTGCATCTACCCTTTTTGTAACTTTAACATTTTTGTAACGATTTTATGCATTTATATTGCTTATATATGCTATTGCTTATATATGCATTTATATTGCTTATATATGCTACAATAGCTTTAACTCTTGTTTAGATTGATGTCTAAGATAAAGGTATTTTGTATTTTGAGGAAATTAAAGTTGAAGACCACGTTTTTTGCTTTATAAGACGATATCTCATTTGACGTCAATTTTTTAATTCGTTTTTTTTTTTTTCATATCTGGTAGTTTGCATCTACCCTTTTTGTAACTTTAACATTTTTGTAACGATTTTATGCATTTATATTGCTTATTATAAGAAAAATTCATCTACAGTTACAAAATTTCGTTAAAAATTCTTCTAAAGTTACAGAATTTCGTTAAAAACGCTTAAAAAAATAAAGTGACAACGCCAAGAATTTCGTCAAAACGCTTAAAAAAATAAAGTGACGACGCCAAGAGGACCGAATGATTCATTCGAATTTCAAAATCATTCATTCTACCCATCATTGCTTCTTAGTACGAAATAATAAAACAAAATAAATAAACAAACTACATGTTAATACGCAACACTGCATGTATGTAGATTGATATTAATTACTTGCTGTCACAGGAAGCTCATGATTTTTAAAGGTTTTAGATTAAATGTATTAGGAATTGTTACGAAAAAAATTACAAATCATGTAGGTACGTAGCCTCAGCAAGTAACAATGGGAAAAACATAATTAATAGAAAGTATATATGATACTCCGCTATATTTGAAAGACTGAATACCACCCACTTTGAAATTCTGTCACAGACACATCTACTTTTGACAAGGAACAGAGAACTCCATAATTAACCTACTGGGAGGTTCACTAGATCTGCGAACTGACATTACCTTTGCTTGTTTTTACGCTTGTCAACCCCTAATTGGACAATATGTGTTTTTCCCGCGCAAGTGTCGACTTATTGAGATAATTAGTTAAGAGATACCACACATATAATATTTTACCGGGAAATTAGATTAAGGTTTTCTAAATGTCATAACTTTTTTATAATTTGAATGCGAGAAAGTTTTCAGTTTTTATCAGAGGTAACATTTGTAATATTCATCTTTTGAAGGATTAAAGTATCATTAAAAGATGATTATAAATTATGAATACATAATTTAATTTCTTCTTAATTTACTTTATACATTAGAAACAAGGACGGGTGTTATAAATCATGGAATACATTTTGTTCTTTCTTTTTTTTTTCTTTATTCGATGTAATAAACGAATATTTTTCTAAAATATATAGTTAATTTTAAGGGAAGGGTTAAAATCTTTTTCAGTTTCGCTGAGATTTTAACACATCTACCCTATATATATAAAATCCTAATGAAACGAATTTGTGAAACGATTTTATGAAACGAATTTATCTACCCTATATATATAAAATCCTAATGAAACGAATTTGTGAAACGATTTTGTGAAACGATTTTATGAAACGAATTTATGAAACGATTTTATGAAACGACTGATTAAACGACTGATTATGTTTCAAGGCTATTTTTAATAAAATATTAAACGCTTGATGGTGAAATTAATACCAATTGTTCATAAAAATCCGCGGATGTCAAAACTGGTAATAGAATTTTGAAATTGGAATTAGTTTTCGAGATATTAATTTTTGTCTAATTTTAATGACATTTCTGTAATGATGGCAACTAATTACTCAGTTTTTTTGTGACAAAAAAGGGAAAAAAATTGAAAAGGATCCCGATAGGGATTATTGATTTCTTTTTATGCGTCATTTTCAAATTGAAATTGAATTTATCTTTTATTCCAATCGATAATGAAGACAAGATTATGATTAAATTATGTTTTTCAGGAAAATTTGAAAAAAAAATCACATTTCTATCGTCAGGATTCAATCGTCTGTCAGCATTTAATTTAATTTATAAACGGAAAATATTTTGAATAAATTCGTCCAAATGACGTCATTTAGGTAAACGCAAAAGAAAGGGGGGAAAAGGAATTAATAGTAATTATTATTTATTGATATCATTTTGTTATTTTTTTGTAAAATTTAACTAAACGAATTTATAAAATCATTAATTCGGATATTTGAAACTAATATATAAAATAATAATTGCCCAACTGAACGGAAGAATAAAATATCCTGCTTGGTTTTCTATCCTGCATGGTTTTTTCCGCCAAGCTTTTTAAAAAAGCGTCAAGACCCCTATAATAAAAAAGCACCAAAAGTTCATTGGGTTTATTTTCATAACTTTTGGCAACAAATCTATGTATATTAACGAATCTATCCCTTTTTGAAGCTCGAATAAACTCCCAAACCTAAAAGCAAAGGATCCTATAATGGAAAAGTACTCGATTTTTTTATGGACAATATTCAAGTGACAGAACATGGTGTAAAATTACCGCGGATAGCAAATTTGTTTAAATATCTCATCAATTGATGCCGAATAAATGCAGGCATGCATGCACAAAATATTTAATTAATTTTGTATGATAAATAATTATTAGAAAATTCGTATATACATATTAATTAAAAAAATAATTTACATATTTAAAATAACATGAAAATATGCATGATGGTGCACTAAAATAGAGAGAAAATTAAAACCTGTTACTGAAAATGTTTATAACATAGTACTTTTCAATACCGTGGTTCTTAATGTTATTCACAAGCAGATGGAATTTTTCTCATCCTTAAACGCAAAGGAAGAATAGAATAGAGATTGTTGTTATAAAAGTCCGAGAGGTAGTCACAATTTAAACCTAACCATTTTATACAAGCTGGTTTTCAAGTAGTAATTGATTTTACTTATCAATCCCGAAAACAGTCGTCAGTTGTCGCAACAGCTGTGTATGAGGCCATGATAATCGAAAAATGTCCCATTAAAATGTTAAAAGCATGGCAACCCAATTACAGATTTACCAATATTTTTAAAATAAAGCACGCTGTCATGTTTTTAGAGGCCTCGAAGTCTGAGCGAGGGTTGGCGAGCGTAGCTCGCAGGGGGTAGGCCCCCTAGTAAATTTATAAATTAAGTACATATGTTATAAATCATGGTACAGATTTTGTTCTTTCTTTATTCGATGTAATAAAAGAATATTTTTCTAAGATATATACTTAATTTCATGCGAAGTGTTAAAATCTTTTTCAGTTTCGCTAAGATTTTAACACATAAATTTATAAATTAAGTACATATGTTATAAATCATGGAACAGATTTTGTTCTTTCTTTATTCGATGTAATAAAAGAATATTTTTCTAAAATATATACTTAATTTTGTGTGAAATGTTAAAATCTCTTTCAGTTTCGCTAAGATTTTAACACATAAATTTATAAATTAAGTACATAATTTAGAAAAAATTTGACAACTAAGAAAAAAAAAAAGACATCCTTTAAGAACAGTACACAGAAAACAGAAGTTAAAAATATTACTTTCCTGAGGAGATATTTTAAATATACGAATCCATCCTACGCCCCTAGGTTTAACATTAGTGAGGGGAATCGGAAAGTTCACTGACGAGCAGCCTTAAATAGTACTTTAACATCTTTAGGAAATTAACATAAGCATACCAACAATCGATCATTTAACCGGCACCGAATGAAAATATATCGATTCAAACCAGAATTTTTTTCATAAAATAAATAAAATATCAATCACAAGAAGAAATACATTAATTAAAATAATTTTAATGTAAAATTTTATTTATATAAAACTTGAGTAAAATTCTGGGTATGTTTAGCGTGATTATCAGAGTTTAAGTTTATTCGGTTAAGCGATTTTACTCATTATAATTTTATAAAGTCATGTTTTATGCAGTCTACTAGCGACTGAGAGGTTCTGATACCAAAGCTGGTATGTAGTAAGTGCTGGGGATGCGTCACGGCTACGGGTATTTCAATCTTTAGTGCGAAAGGGTGTGTCAAGGAATACCTTTGACTGCATAAATTCCCGTTTCTTTTCCCCCGATATTTCCATCCCCTCCCGTAAAGCTGACATCAAGCCGTCTATATCCCTTGCACAGATCGTAACAAGCATCACCACAATTTTTATCATGCGTAAAATTTACATGCTTTATTTCAATACATACTACAAGTATATATATATTTTTAATTTTATGTCACAGTCTATAAATCTTTAAAATGAAAATTCATTTTTATTAAATCTGTATGTCCATCATATCCTTATACGTATTTCGTCTATGAGTCAGAAAAACTTACAGTTTTCTTCATTTATGTCTCTTGAAATACGTGGGGTAAATGCAGGTTACATCGGTCATTTACCTTTACTATCATCTTAATTAAATGTAAACGGTCAGATATTAATGCCTGACACAGCTTGCAACAATATGAGGAATTTGCTGCATTACTGAAATATTAAAAAAAAATATTTTAATGATTATAAAATGATCAAAGATCTATCTGTTAGCAGTACATCTCATTATTTTTTTTTTCTGCATTTTCCACGCATAACCGAACATTATTATGATATAGAATAGAGGAAAATTGACATTAAAAAATATTTAATGATAGAACAATTTATTCGCAACTAAACTTTCTTTTGGCTAAGAAAGAAAGGTAAAGGCCGACGACTGTTTCGTAAAAAGATTTCATTTAATATGCAAAGACTTCTAAAATAGTGATTCATTCTCATTGCTCATTTTAAAATATTTTAAATTATGTTTCGGTTTAAAAAATTATACTCTTTTTGATAGGATTTGAGGCATTACTTTTCGTTTCAATTATTTATTTCATTTTGGAAAATATGCTTTTAACGATCTATAAAAAAAATAACTTAATTTCACGAAGAATAAATGCAAGTTAATGTCAATAGATGGCACTGCAATCTAAACAGTTAAAGATAAAATTCCAAAAAAAAAAAAGGTCAGGAATAAGGGAACATTTCTCTATTATTTCAAAATTTTCAAGATATTTAAATACTTACCTATAACTGTACCATTTAAATCACGATGTAAGTTTCATAATTTTAATTAATACTGTAGGAAAGCATCACACAAAGGTTCCGGTGTAAAACTCCGACTACCCATTATGGATGTAATATTACAGAGTACTCTACTTAATATATCGATAAAAATGATAAATTTAATCTATTTGCATCCGAAGCGCGTGCACTTTAAAAATTTCTTTTTCATTCAGAAATTCCAAATTCATACCAGATTTTCTAAAAAGCAATTTTAATTTTATTTAATGACAGGCGTTTCGTGATAATATAAAACAAAAATTTTTCTTTCGGAATTTCCGGTATGGATTCGGAATTTCTGAATAAAAAAGAAATTCCTGAAATGGACGTATATGTACGCGTTAATGATGCAAATGGGTTAAACCTTAACCCTTTCCGGCATAAACAAATTCTGTTCGTAATATGAGAAATTACTGACTGACACCGGAATTTACAAACGACTTTTATAGAAAAAAAGAACTCCTTATTTTAGCTTTCATTATAGAGACAAAATTTTATTAAAATATTCTTGGTGTCGTTTGCAAGTTTGGAATTAAAATTAGGTGTGCCCGGAGTGGGACCACTGTGCCGGAAAGGGTTAATTGCATAGTGATGTAAATTTCCATCACTTTTTATTTAACTTTTAATAAATAAATCAACTTCTTCGCCACCACTATATTCATATAGAAATATTGATTCAGTAAATTTCCCGTGAACTATGTTGCTGAACAAAGTTAAAAATCTATCTTAAAATTTCTGGTGTCTAATATTTAATATATGTATAAAAAAACACAATTGTAAAAGAAAAACTCATGCAAAGAAGGGTTAATTCGTTTAAGGCAGTGGTTCCCAACCTTTTTATGGCCACGCCCCACCTAAGCATCTTTATAATCATGATGCTCCATCTCCCATTGTAACATATAATTCCTATTGTTTAAAAAGTGTATTCATATACAGGAAGCTTACAAGAGGTAATATAATTACAGGTCTCATTCAATAAATATTACTACTCGAAAAAGTTGTACAATAATTTTAAATAATACCCAGAAAAATTATAAAATTATATATATAAAAAATGGTATTTAAAAGTTTTAAAGTTCTGTTGTATAATTATCCCAGTTATTAATACATTTGGAAATTTTGTACGAGAACTTTTTGAAACCCAAATAAAAAACTTATTTTTTCATTTTATCTTAAAAATACGCATGAATTACTTTTATTTTTATAGTCTAACACATTACTTAAAAGACGCTAATTTCATTCATCCGAGCTAGATAACTATAGCATTTAACATGATGAATCTGAAATAATACGGAAACTCCTGTATACTATTAAAGTAGTGAGGTTCGAGTTCTGGTCCCGGCATATTTTCGCTCTGTTGGAAAAATCTCAAGTATGATACTCAAACCATTGGATATAGTACTTTTTATTTTTTAATTAAGTAAATCCAATTTTAGGACTACTTTTGACAATCGACTTAGCTTGTCGAAATAATTGAATTCGAATCGCGCTTTTGATTTCAGAACTTATTTTTTGTAAGCCATTCATTATGTCACAGAAAAAGTTGTTTTCATCTGGATCACAATATTACCATAGAAATATTATAGAAAAGTACTTTTATCGCCCACCCGGCAGCGTGGTTGGTAGCGGAGGCAACCGCCACGGTAAGGGCTTTGGTTCGAATCCTGGTAAGGCATGGATGTCATTCTGCGTGTCTTCAGTGCTGTCTACTTCCTTGTGTCTATCCCGTCCTCAAGAAGAAGATTTATGTAATTTGCCAAAGTCCTGTATGTATTTCTGTGAATAAAAAATATGGATCATTCGATTCGATACAACAGCCTTGTAGCTTATAGGTCTCAAATCAATCACCTTCAAATATTAAAGGTACTTATATCTATAAATCTAAAAATGTTCTGTTTAACCCTTTCAGGGGCAAAGTACTTATGTTTTTAAAAAGTCGAAATCATTGAATCACACCGGGATTTAACAACAAATTTATTTCTAAATAAGTAAAAGCGTTTCTTCACGTGTATTATAAAAGCAAAATTTGATTCGAAAGTTCCAGTGTCATGTGGCGTTTGGGAATTAAAATTAAGTCGCATATATTATATCCCACCGCCCTTCAAGGGTTTTACTGCATTCAGAAATCTAACAAAACAAAATGAAGGTCTGTAGGTAAGAAAAGCTATAAATCTAAAATCTATAAATCTAAACGTTGTTCTGCTAAACTGCATTTAGAAAATAAAGCAAAATGAAGGTGCGTGGGCGCTTTTTGGTGTTGTCAGTTATCAATCTAAAAATATATATTAATTGTAAAAAATCTATTAGAATTAAAAAAAATAAATTGTTTTCTCTTATGTCCTGTAGCCCGGGAAGTTCGGGGTTGTATCCCCTACTTTTTTTTTTATAAAAGCACGAATTAAAATAATGCTGTAATTGTATCAGAAAACAGCGATCTTGTGAATTGTGAATTCTGAATAGGATTAATAATATTTGCGGTCTCTCTCCTCTCCATCTCATTTTTAACACTTTCCAACATAGTTGAAAAGTCTTTATGACTTCGGTCTGTCTGCCGTCTGTCTGTCTGTCTGTCCATGCTCTAATTCGGGTAAATATATATGTATAGTCATGTAATTGATATATGTTATTGAGGTTTACTACGGCATGTTCGTTATTGAATATGAAATGTGTAGCACTTATAGTTTTTTTACAGGGACACTCAAAAGAATACCGTTACATTACGGTCTAAGGGGAAAAATCATTTGCGGTTTATTTTAATGATGTTATACAATTTCAAACATATTGAACTTGATATATATATATCAGTGCTAACAAAGAGGCTTACTATAGAATAGGGTGTGCATAGTACTTATAGTTCCTTTACATGGACACTCAAAAGAATTCCGTTGCATTACGGTGTATGGAGAAAAATCGTTTGCGGTTTATTTTAAGAATGTTTAAATATTTCAAACAAATTGAAATTTATATATGTGACTAAGGTGCATTACAAGATGCTTACTATAGAATATTTAGAGTATAGCATTTATCGTTCATTTACAGGGACACACAATAGAATTTGGTACTGTCTGTTAACAGTAATTGCTGGAAGTGCTTTTTCAGTTGCTTAACGCGTTTTTAAATTTGACTTATTTTTGTTTTATATTCCTTGGTGTGTATAAATTCTATAAATCATATACAGGGCAGCACAAAAATTCTGGAGTACATTTACGTTTATTGAGGGAAATTCCAAAACGGAAATTTTAAACTGTGCTACGCGTTTCCTATCTGAACTAAAATTTAGCGTTCTATGTAACATATATACAAATCTACAGATTATATACAGGACTGCGCAAAAGAATTCGGATATTTTCCGAATATCGTTAATAATATATCGTTATAATATATCGTTAATAATCGAATATCGTTCTTGTTCTTCTTTTTTTAAAAACTATTTTCGTTTATTTAGTTACATTTACTGAACTCTTAAGAAAAGCATTTTCTTATTATAAAATAGTTTTTGATTTATCCCTTATTTGCTCCAAAGAAATGTGGTCACTGTAGATAATAATACTAATGATGTTTTAACGTAAAGCCTTAAAACTGTCGTTTCGGTAATTTACTTTCACTTTTACTTCGAAACGTTATCGAACACAGAAAAATAATTGTATCGGCTTGAAACAAGGAAGTAACGGTTAAGAATTTGCTTTAACGGCTCATTACGGCAGATAGTGACAAAAGAAAAGAAATTTAATACAGTTAATATGATTAAGATGGAACGAATAGGAATAGGATTAAATTATTGATTCTTTGCTTCCCAGAATTATTAAATTATGCGAAAAATATCAGAAATGTTTTCTTTTTTTTTTTCGATTTACGTGTTTTAAGAAATTGTATTTAATTTAATGTTAACAAGGAAAATATATCCATAACATAAAAAAAAAAAGGTTTGCGAAAGGAATATTTGTTATACGTAAAAAAATGTTATTAGAGTTCTAATTCAGGCGTTTACATTATCATAAGAAATGAGTTCTTCGAATGATTAATAAAATTGTGAAATGATGTTTATTTCGCAATAAATAAATATATTTCAACAAAAATCACCTGGTAAAGAATTAAAAACAAACAAACAACAACAAAAAATATTGACAGAATGAAACGATCTAGTAAAATCTTCTTTTTTTTTTAGGGTTTCGTTCATCTCACGAAACCCTATTACTCCCGCTCTGTTGTCTGTCCCAGGTCCCGACTAGCAAGTTTTTGTGCCCAGGGCAATTTCAATTTTTCGTGCCCCCTTAGAATGGTTGATTTACTAATGCTAGTTTTTTTTTTTCTTTTTTTCTTTTACATATTGCATGCTTGTTTAAAAAGTGCCAACTCAAAAAATTACGTTTTCCGGAAAAAAAACGGTTCCAGGAATAAAAATAGAATATTTTTTCTACTATTTATTGAAATTGCTTTTAACCATAGATTGAGATATATTTTTGTCATTTTATCGTATTAACATCTCAAATATCACGTTTTTTCAGTTGTGTCACTTTTTTAATAAATGTGCAATATGATAAAATTGAATAACTTGATAAATATAGTACCTCAATTAGTAGAAAATAATAAGACGTCTACTTATTAATGATGTTATTGACATTAAATGATAAAACCAAACTGATACTGAGTGCAAACAAAAGTCCTAAAAGAAATAAAAACGTTTGCACAATTATGTTTCTTTTCAGTGGTAATTTAGATGAAATAATGAAAATTTTCGTGCCCCTCAGAAATTTTGTGCCCAGGGCATGGGCCCCGAGTGCCCGTGTGATAGTCAGGGCTTGGTCTGTCCGTCACAGAGCCGTTCTCAGAAACTATATAACTTACGCGCATGAAAATTTGTGTACTTATAGCTAAATAACTACGATGAAGCTCAAAATATTAAAATTTGAAAAAATCGTATAATTTTAATATAGAGAGATAAAAAACCAAAATTCTACAGGCCTTTTCCTATTAAATTTAAACATTTTTCGTTATAGCAGTTGCCAACAATTAAAGATTCACAATAAAATTCTTTCTGCAATAATTAATTTTCTATTGAAAGCTTTCCACGTGAAAAATGAAAATGAAATAAAAAGTTTCACCCATTGAAAAAAAGATTACTATGATGTCATATTGGTAATAAAACGGAAATTTTCAAACATTTCTCAATAATACAAGGAGTATGAGCACGTGTATGTACAGAAAGCAGATTAAAAACCCGATTATGGAAATATTCGCATATTTTAACAGTTTGAAACAGTACAACATGTTTAATTTTGAAATATTTTTTTTTTTAATATCGCATTTAGTCCACATGACATATATTATTATGACAGAGTATAATAGCGGGCTTCGCCCGCTATCGGGCTGGTTTAGATATTCGAAAAAACGAAAAAGTAGACCTGTAAATATTTACTTTATAAAAAAACATAACCTTTTTTTTTGTTGCTAAATGAAATCTATTTGGATTTATTAAAGGAAGGATAAAGTGTTTTGAAAAGAATATTAAACGAAACCCTTTGTGCCTTTATATATAAAAACCCTTTATATATAAAAATACGATCTGGTTAAGTTGAGTTACTATTTTTATTTTTCGATATTCATTTAGAAAAAGTTATATGCAGAAAAAAAATTGATCTTTATATTTCCCGTTCCCAAAACAAGTCTTTCCCGCACCTAAAAAAAGAAAAGAAAAGAAAAAAGAATAGTTTTCTCTTATGTTTTGCAGTCCACAAACCTGGTTTGGGTCCTCTGGTATAGATAGAGTAGAAAAAATAATAAACTATGCACATTTGTGTAGTTGTTGTTTTATAATACAACCTCGTATGAGGTCGTCATGAATGAAAGAGCTGAAATAATTGATGTAGTTTTACGGCCAATTTAATTGTAATTAATATTTTCGAAATATAATTATACAATTCTTTTCATGTTTATAAATAAAATAGTTTTGGGGTTTGTTTTATTTACGGATGAATCACCTAACGTGAATGTTTTGTTTTCTCCTTAAACTATATATACAGGTAAAACAGAAAAAAAGTTTAAAATCAGTTATTTCTTTTCTGTATGAGTAGTATTTACCTGAGATTATTATTATTTTTCTTCAAAAGTACGTATTTTTTAACCCTTTTATTTAGATATTTTTTAAATGTTTCAATTCGTTTCAAAACAGGAAATTTATTTAAATTCTATGGTCTGATAACTTAAGATTATGCATTATTCGTAAACACAATAAAGTATGTAGATGCTTTGAAAAAATATCATGTTAAAGTCATTGTATTTCTGTGTTTTGTAAAACAAACTCAGTTATTATTATTAACCGTGTTCCAACGAAGAATGTGATACAATTCGTATGTATCTCTTAACTGTTAATATCCGTAAACATCTGTCTGCGTGCCTATACAACACCGTCCTACAGGTAATGCCTAACAACTGAGTTTTGACGTCACGACAGACCGGAACACCGCCCCATGAATACTAGGCCTACGGGCTGACAGAAAAATGGCGGCTATCGTAGGCAGATTTTTTTAACGTTTGTATGGTCCCCTGAAATCGGACACCAATGTATTCTAAAATTTTTCTTTGACTTATTTAAATCTCAGAACCATAAGCCGGAGAAAACTTTTATAAGTTAATGGTATTCAAATTCAAGGGACCGTATACAAACGATGAAAAAAATCCGCCTATGACCGCCGCCATTTTTGCGTCTGCGCGTAGGCCTAGTTAGTATTCAAGGTTATGTGTCCGGAAAATCAGCACCGGTTTTGGACCGATTACATCCAACCATCCTGCAACTTTCGTAGTTGTTTACTATTAATCTAACATGTCAAGAAGTAAATTGTTTGCTATTTTAAGAAGGTATTAGAAATAAGTAAAATATGCACCGTCTATTATTTAACCCTTTCAGGTGCAAAGTACTTATGTTGCTAAAGTGTTGGATTAATTGAATGACACCAGGATTTACGAATATATTTATTTGCAAATAAGTAAAAGCTTTTCTTTACGTACTTTTTAAAAGCAAAATTTTATTCCAAAATCCTATTGCCATTGTGGTATTTGGGAATTAAAATTAAGTGGGGTATAGTATCAAATATCCCACCGCTCTTCAATGGATTAACACTTTAAAACTGTGAAACATAATCCATGCACTTTGGCTTACTAGTAGGTTGATATAATATTTGGAAGGAAAATCTGTGCATTTAACGATAAAAAAAAAAAAAAAGCCTTGTAAAGAAAAGTGCAATTTTAAGTATTTTTTTATCTTACAAAAATTGTAAGAAAATTTAACTTATATTGCCGACACATTAAAAAATATATATATACATGTTTAATAATTAAATTTTAATCTTTGAAATGATTGCATCTGCAAACCTGAAGAAATGTTACTGATATTTTAAAATTTTCAAAATATTTCCTCTTACACAGTTAAATAAATAAATAAATAAACAATTTCCTTTTATATTAAAAAAAAGTAATCTGGATCTGAGCCAAAAACGATATAGAAATGGACCAATCAAATTCTGCGTAGATATTCCGGGTTAATCTCATCGCTTTTTTACTAGGGACTTTTTTGAGGAGCTATTACCTTTTTTTTAGCCATCCTACGGATTCGAAAATCATACCACCAGACGCGAAATATAACAAGCTTTCAGAAATTAAAAAAATTATCACGGTCGGACAATAAAAACTCAAAAAATCCTTAAAAATCGAGTAAAAAATCTTTTATTGAAAAAGTCATTTTTTTATATTGTTGCCAATTTCTAAATAAGCGCAAAGGATTATGTTTTATCTCAAATAAAAAATGTATTTGCGCGAGACTATTAAAAACAATAATGAAAGTTTAAAATAATAATTAAATGATCACGTGTTGAAAGCAGGAAATAAAGAAAATTACGTCATAAAAACTGTGTTTACACATGAATATTAAAAATAAAAAAGATGAATTAAATGAAAAAGCATTATAACCTGATTACAGAAGACAGTCGCCGTTCGTGATATCATCATCATCATCTTTTTAAAACAAGATACATTACCAGGTTTTAAGAGGCAGTGAAATCAGAACGGGGGGTTGGTGAGCGTAGCGAGCAGGGGGCAGAGCCCCCTAGTAGATTTAAAAAAAAAAAAAAAACTGTCCAGTTAAACTGAGGGCATTGAGCTCACAGGCTATTCATACTAATAGTATATTATATTCTTATTTCAAAGAATTTGAAATAACCACCTCGAAAAATAAAGAAATCGACAATAGATTAAGGGGGGTTCATCCCCCCGTTCCCACCCCCTTATAGTTAACCGATGAATCCCCAAAACTAACCAGGGAAACTCCTTATCACAATGAGCCTATATACAAAATTTGAAGAAAATCGGACAATTCTCCATGAAAAATACATTTATCTAAATTAACGGGGGAGGGGGGTCCCCCCCGTTCCCCCCTTTATACTTCAGCAATGAATTCCCAAAACTAATCAGGGAAATGGCTTACCACAATGAGCCTATGTACAAAATTTGAAGAAAATCGGATAACTCTGCATGAAAAACTCATTTATCTAAATTAGGGGGGGGGGGTTTATCCCCCCTTTCCCCCTTTATACTTAACCAATGAACCCCCAAAACTATTGACAGAAGCGCATTATCAAAATGAGCCTACATACAAGATTTGAAGAAAATCGGATAAATTTGCATGAAAAACCCATTTATCTAAATTAGGGGGGGGGGGGGATTAGCCCCCCATTTTCCCCTTTATTCTTAACCAATGAACCCCCAAAACTAATCAGGGAAGCGCCTTATCACAATGAACCTATATTCAAAATTTGAAGCAAAACCCTTATATCTATCAAGAGTTATCGCGTTACGTACATACATACGTACATACATACATACAGAACGAACGGGCACATTAGCTCTCAGGCTTTGATAGCCTGTGAGCTAAAAAAAAAACACGATTAATCATACATGCTTAATTTATTTAGTTCTTGTGATCTTTTCACTTTCAATTTTTCTTACTGAAAAAGCAAAAACAAAAAAAAAATGAGAATTTAAAATTAATAAATAAACAAACGCGGAATTGTTTCTTTGGAATATAATCTTTCGATGACTTAGCAACAATCCATTTCATTTTTCAATTCTTCACTTTTTAGAAAGCCAAAAATGGCTACTTTAGGGTCTGTTTTATAATAACCCATTCAAAATGGTACATCACATTTGCGCACCATTTTCAAAACTCATAATCATAAAAAAAAAAAAAAAAAAAAAAAAAAAATCTCAGAATGAATTTACAAAGGTAATGTTACAGATATTTTATTCCAAGTATTGTCTCCTGGCGCAAATGTATACACATTAGAAAGGGACCAATCCACAACTACGTCATACAATTCAGTACTGTCAGTCCTCAGTCATTATCTGTATCAGGGGTTCCCAAACTGTGGTACGCGTACCAGCTCTGGTACGCGACGCTCTATCTACTGGTACACGAAAGTCCGATACTAATACAGCATATTATTATGAATTTATAAACAGTATAGACGTTGTTTTCTGTTGAGATGAATCTACACCATTAAAATATGTTTACATAGTAAAAATTCAGTTTTTGCGCAACAAAAATTTACCTAATTTATGATACTTTGAATTTCATAAAAAATTCAGCGTATTTAGCTCTAAAATACGTTTTTCCCTTTTTTTGTGACATAAAACGCCGAAAATTCATAAAATTCTAAGTATCATAACTCGGTAAGTTTTGGTCACAGAAGAATGAATTTTTAATGTTTTATACTTGTTACAATATGGAGAAACTTTTTCTAAATAATACTGATAGGACCCATGCGTCGTATAAAATTTTCAATTTAGTAACCATCAAAAAAAAAAAACTAGTTTGACGTAAATCGATTTTCATATAACGAAGAACAACATTTGAGACATTTTTACAATTGGAACTGTACCTCAAAACTAACGGCTAATGGACGAAATAGCTATTGGTCAACGATAAGAAGAGACACACTTATACAAAAATAATACACATTTTTAACATCATGACTTGCAGGAAAATGAAATTTGATTCTCGACTTCATTTACCTCATATCTATCAACGCATCTATCTCCAAAGCGAATTCCTTTCTTTCAGAAGAACTTATACACTTTTATTAATCAAACGCCATTTATTCAAACAAACTTTCGATACGCTTTTCAAATTCATTACAATAACTGTATGAAAATTAAGTATCGCACAAATAATGCAGTGCTTTTTTCTTTCTTTTATTCTTTTCCAGTAAAATAAAATCACACACACACACACACACACACAAATTTTCTGTAACTTTAATTTGTAAAAAACTAGGGGGCTCTGCCCCCTGATCGCTACGCTCACCAACCCCCGTTCTGATTTCACAGCCTCTTAAAACCTGGTAATGTATCCTGTTTTAAAAAGATGATGATGATGATATCACGAACGGCGACTATCTTCTGTAATCTGGTTATAATGCTTTTTCATTTAATTCATCTTTTTTATTTTTAATATTCACATGTAAACACAATTTTTATGACGGAATTTTCTTTATTTCCTGCTTTCAACACGTGATCATTTAATTATTATTTTAAACTTTCATTATTGTTTTTAATAGTCTCGCGCAAATACATTTTTTATTTGAGATAAAACATAATCCTTTGCGCTTATTTAGAAATTGGCAACAATATAAAAAAATGACTTTTTCAATAAAAGATTTTTTACTCGATTTTTAAGGATTTTTTGAGTTTTTATTGTCCGACCGTGATAATTTTTTTAATTTCTGAAAGCGTGTTATATTTCGCGTCTGGTGGTATGATTTTCGAATCCGTAGGATGGCTAGAAAAAAAGTAATAGCTCCTCAAAAAAGTCCCTAGTAAAAAAGCGATGAGAATAACCCGGAATATCTACGCAGAATTTGATTGGTCCATTTCTAAATCGTTTTTGGCTCAGTTCCAGATTACTTTTTTTTAATATAGAAGGATACAATAATGACAAAAATAAACAAAAAGTAAATTAAAAATACATACTTCAAGAAAATATTCTAGCTTCAGAATAAGAAAGAAAAAGTCCTTCCGGCTTTACGAATTGAACTAAATTTATTCCAAAATATGGAGCTAAAAAGCGTGGAACCAGATTATAAGAGATTTATTTCTAGTTTTTGTCAATACTGAATTTGAATGAGAATTTCGCCAAATTAGTCAGCCAAGTTTGCTTCATTTATGACAATTTATTTTTGATCGCCCAATTTGGTGACATGTCGTCAAGCTTGGGGAGAATTTGTCGCTGTGGATATGAATATATAGTTTATGTATGTATGTATATAAATGAACATTTGGACGGAGGGTGATTTTGGGGTCTGAGGGTCATGATCGGGGAAAACTACAGCTACTAAATATATATACTTTAATATAGAAGCCTTAGGGAAAACAAATCAAATTTTTCCGGAATTGCTTTACCCCGGGTGGCTGCAATATGTAGCTTCTTATTATTTGTAATGGTAGCTACCTAAAACTCCCAAACTTCTTAAGTATATAGCGATATCCCTTTTAAACATTCAAATTTGAAGAAACCGCTACCCGCCAAATTAACTACTCTGGCGAGTCATACCAAATTCAAACAAGAATACCAAAAACTTTCCTTACCAATTTCCCCCACCTGCAATGACATCGAAGTTAAAAATCATCTTCCTATCCTCGCAATCTCCTCCTCGCATCGCATCTCCTTTACCAAAGAATTTCTTTTTCCTTTACATCCAAAAAACCCCTACCGATTCAAGTTATTTCACGCATTTATGTACATCTATACAAAGCACTGCAATTTTTTTAAAGTTATATCAGTGTGAGTGTTGAAAAGAACTTTTTGTTGAATGAGACCTGTTGATTAAATTCAACAATAACGCTTTGTTAACGACAACCAAATATTTGTCTAAGCCTTATACGGTTGCTCGGAACTTCAACAGGTGTACAAAGATAAACAAGCAGTAGTTTTTCTGGGGAATTTTGGCGATGCACATGACTGCTGAATGAGTGAGCGAAGGGAAGAGAATGTCTCTCTCTCATTCTGTCTCATTCTCTTGTACAGCTGAGATCATTGCTAGCTGATCACTGACTTGAAAAAAGGGAATTGAAATTTCGATAATTTTATTTTTATTACAATTTGTATATACTAGGGGGCTCAGCCCCCTACTCGCTAACGCTCGCCAACCCCTGTGAATTGCGAAGCCATTCACATTAAGACCGCTACGCGGTCCCAGTTCACTTCGCTCGCTCGCCCCTTTTTGTTTCTGCAGCAACTCTAGACGGAATAAGTACTACCATAAATAATTTTAACACCTGAAATTGACAATTTTTTAAATGTAAAAAATGTAATTAAAAACTTTGTTGAAAACACAGTTCAAAAAATGCATTTAGTTGGTGCTACCAATGGGCAAAAATCATTTAAATACTATAAAAAAATTATCTTGGAAACACAATTAGTTTAAAACTCATTGCACTTATAATATTGCGCAGCACGTCTTAAATTCATTTAAAAAACACTACGTGATAGAAAAATAGTTTATATATAACATCAATCATTGTTTAAAATTCGTTCGACATTTTACTGGTCTAATTGATTATAGATTTTTGCAAAAGAAATTATTTTTTACTTCATCAAGATAGCAACAGATGGCAGCAGCTGCAATCTAGACAGTTGATATCTTTATTCTCGCCGATTTTCGTGTGAGTGAAATTCGTAAATAAATTCTAAATAAAAGTTGAGAATGCATTTGAAATTAACGATATTACTCATAACTAAAATGAGGAATCATCTCAAACGCTTTGGATTACGTACATGTTATTTTATTTTTAATAATTGCTAGTTTGAGTTTGACTGCTCTCACATTGGCGACCATATTGGGGGCAGAGCTGATCTTACACAATCTAGTCTATTCATTGGTCTGAGCTCTGGAAACTACGGTTGTTGCCAAACGCTAAGTTAGAAATTCAGCTTTGTTTCCCACCACGTAAGAGAAATGTATATATAGATATTCCCCAATTACTATTTTTTCAGCCTTTTTTTAAATACTTTTCAGGTGCGTTCTAAAACTAACAGGGACTTTACGTCAATTTGTTAATAAACTATAAAACAATAATATTGTTACTTATTCTAATACGTTAAATAACGCACATCTCTAATTCATATGAGTTATAAAATATTTCATGGTATCAGAATTAAGTTTTCCAGACTCAACAGCTTTTTACAATACTTCATCATGCTGTTTTTTACTTTCACTTCTCATAATCCGGAAATGAAGAATATATAAATGAATTAAATATCTGTTGTTTTATGTTTCATTTGTTTCTTAAAAAAAAAAAAAAAAAAAAAAAAAAAAAAAGCGATTTAAAAAAAAAGTATTAGGAAATTTCATCCAAGATGAAAGCAAAAAAAATTAATTTTATACCGAATTATAACGAAAATTTTATTCCGAAAACCGATTGAATAATTTAAAAAATATACTCAGAAGTTTAAATTATTCAAACATGCAATCTCTTTTCTAGGATAATTAATCGCTGAAAATATTGGAGCAAAAAGAACCTTCTGGTATATTAGTTATGAATTCACAGTTCAATTATTTTGCAGTGAGTGATCATTATGATTATTTTTTATTATTTTCCGTATTAAGTTCAACCTATAATTGAATAAAAGAAATATTATTTTTTAATCTGAAAGAAATCACTTATCGTCTGCTTCTTTGAGGAAAGTAAATTCGATATTTTTTCCAAATTAATGATATGAAAAGAGATATTTTTCTTGTAAAAATAATTACACTTATGATGTTATTACTTACCCATCATACGCAGTATAGGGTAAGTCTTGTAATCGTTTTGAAAATCGAATTTTTTTTTTGACGGATTTACACGTTTCAGATACTGGAGATTCCGAAAAACGTATTTTTAGAAAAAAAAAATGCCGTCCGTCTGTGTGTCTGTAAACGCTCTATCTCCCGAAAAAAAAAAAATGAGATAGAGACTTGAAATTTGGTATGTATTTAGTATGTAATAATGGGAAGAAGCTTATTGAATTTCAGTAACCTCGATTATCCGGAACTATTTTTTACGGACTCTCGAACTATTCGTTCTGATAAAAGGTACATAAAATTTTTCGAAATTGTTTATTTTAAGGAGTGAATATAAAAGACAATAAAAAAACAAATTTTGCATAAAGCATGAAGTCGATCGGATAATGAGTTGCGGAGATATTTGTAATCCTATTGTCCACACTCTTCGATGTTTCATGACCCTGTATTTCATCCGAATTTCAATTCAAAGATATATTTTAATTGGAAATGAGACGCTTAATCAAATGTAATAAACCGCTAGTTAATAGGATTATTGTTTTTGGTGTTATAAGGATGTTTTTTTAAGCGATTCAGTAATCGAGCCTTTAAAGTTTATGACGTCATCAAGCCACGACTTTATTCGAATTGCAATGCATTTTATAAATATGTTTACACATTTTTGTATTTCCATATTTTACATTATGCATATCCATGATGGATAAGTATTACGGTGGCCCCCAACGACTAGTTAAGATATACGTTTGCAGAAAAAGTCCTGTTTCGTGGATAACATAAAGAGAAAAAAAACGGGGATCTTTTAAATTATTTAACAACGTGTATTCAAGAAATTCCTCATTTACCTAGTTCTCAGTTTTTACTGTTGTATGAATCGAGAAGTGCAAAGTTCTCCGTAATTAAAATTAATAAACTTTTTTTTTAAATAAAAATTATCACAAAGATTTAAAATTAGGAGTTTGATATAAAATTTTTTAAACTTCCCTAACTTCCAAATTAGCGGTCTTCAATATGTGACCCGTGGACCACCAAGCTATCACTATTTTACAAAAGAAAAACTGTCTTATTTAATTACAGACACTCTGCAATTAAATAAGGCGAAAATTTCTATTCTATAATATAATAGATTAAAATAAACATACCTTTTAATCTGAAGCAATTCATTTAATATCTGCTTAGTAGATTTAATATTCCTCCTTCCCAAAATTAGTGATATAAAAAAAAGATATTTTTCTTGTAAAAGTAATTACACTTATGTATGGTATTAGGATATATGTTTGCAGTAAGAGTTCATTTTGACTAATATTATACAGAAACAAAAATATATATCGAGAATAGTTTTCTGAAATTTAACTAACGTGTTATTATTGTATGCAATGAATGCCTCATTTAACTAGCTCTCTTTTATACTGTTTTATGAATCTAAAACAGTACATTTCTTCGCGATTAACATTTTTAAAACTTTTTTTTATAATTAAAATTATTAAAATTAGATATTATTTTGTGTGTTTCAATAAAGTTATTTAATTAAAAAAAATAAAAGTAAGGGTGTACTTTTGTGGTAAAATTCCATTTTGACGGATAATATAAAGAGACAAATGAAGAGTGATTTTTTTTTTGTTAAAATTTGGAATTTGTGGCTGGAGGAATTTTCAGGAGCTAAAACTTTTAGGTGGGGAAGTAAAATTCCGTTCCTGTAGAAATCCAGTAATATTCTCATATTTTTAAAAATTATTTTAAACTTAATCATACTTATTGGTAAAGATGTCATTCGAATTGAATTTTTGCCCCACCAGTGGCTGAGAGGTTGTTCTCTCGAAGCTGGTAGACGGGAGGTGCTGGGTTCGATCCCAATCGCGCCCGTCGGCCTAGTCGTTCGGAGTTTTCGTGGTTTTCTTCGAGCCGTGGATTTATCCATGCGTAAATACGGATTAGGTTCCCTTAGAAAGACCCCCACGAAGGGCACTCCCCCCGGGCCTATATCCCTAGTGTAGATAATTGGCCGTCAATAATCAACCCAACCCACACTCGAATTGAATTTTTGCAACTGACAAGGAGACCGCCAAACATGATGCGCACAGATTTTGATGATTTTAAAGTATGTTGTAGGGATCATACCCCTAACTATTCAGGTCAAAGGTTTCCTTCAAATGGGCTTTAGTTTTCGAGAAATTTCGGGTTAAAGTTCAGCATGGATTTTAAATGCCATTACTTCGCGGTCCTGGACGTGGTCTCCGTGGTACCGTGGTAGCGTTCGCGATTTGAGTGCCGCAGATGGGTGTTCTGTCCTCTCCTGTGACTTTTACCTTTTTTTAACAAATTTTATATATTTGTCGCGTTATAAGTTGTATGCAGAATTATGAATTCTGCATCTTTGAACTTTTTGATATTTTCCTAATAAATTCCATTTACATTTTCGAATATTGCGTGAAAATTTATAGTTTTTGGGCAATTTTTATTCGAATATTTCTGCTGACGAAAATCCAAACTAATTTATGTCTTGATATCTCGTCTTTTTAAAATGATTATTGTTTACATTTATGTATATTTACTTATTTATTTATTGTATTTATGAAATAATACATTTTTTTTAATTTACATTTTCTATTTAAAAAAAATTTAAATGATTAAGAAAAAATTAACAAAATAATAGTATATCCTTTTAATATTTGATTTGTTCTAAATATATTGAAATATGTTAACTGCTGAAATACTAAAATATTTATCATCACCGACATCGAAATTTTTAGTTTATTAAATATGGAACTAATTGTGTTATACCTATCGCAAAAATATTCTAAACAAATTTCGCATTAAAAATCGCCTTTAAATAATTGTTTTAACAATATTGGAAGAATGTATAAATTAGCATATTATATATTCTTTAAATACTTAAATTGTGATAAATATATATAAAAATGCATTAAATTTGAAAAAGAAATTATTTCAAAGGTGGTATTTGTCTGCAAAGGAAGCGAAACGAAATTGATAAAAAGAAAATTTTATTTATTCTGATATTACCGTAAAAGTCGCTGCAGACGATTTTTTTTTCAGATATTTTTTATATGTATTGTAATTTACAAACGATTTTTCATTTTTAGTTGAATTTTTCTGTATGGCATCGACTTTTTAGACTGAAAAAAAAATTAATTGTAATACATTATGTTTTATTTGTGCAAATCAAAAATTACGGTGAGTTTGAACTTTACAGTTAAATGTATTTTTAAATAACATAAAAAAAATATATATAACTGACTAAAACTTGGATATAATCGTTATTGCTTTAATATTTTATTACTCCTTTCAAGATATGTTTTTGGAATTCGTTAGTTTGGAATTTCGTCAATAGAAATAAAAATTTCAAAACTGCACAAAAAAAAAAACAAAAAAAAAACACGTAAATTTTTACGAAATATTCGAAAATGTAAATGGAATTTATTAGGAAAATATCAAAAAGTTCAAAGATGCAGAATTCATAATTCTGATCAATTCATCATTCTGACAACTTATAACGCGACAAATATATAATTTTTTTTAAAAAAGGTAAAAGTCACAGGAGAGGACAGAACACCCATATGCGGCTCTCAAATCGCGAACGTTACCACGGAACCACTGAGACCTTGCCCAGGATTGCGAAGTAATGGCATTTGAAATGCATGCTTAACTTTAAAATGAAATTTCTCGAAAACTAAAGCCCATTTGAAGGAAACCTTTGACCTGAATAGTTAGGGGTATGATCCCTACAACATACTTTAAAATCATCAAAATCTGTGCGCATCATGTTTGGCGGTCTCCTTGTGAGTGAAAAAATGCCCGGTCTTGGGCACTTTTCTCTCAGTTGCAAAAATTCAGTTCGTATGATTTTCATATTTGTGTGACTTTTATTAAATTTTCTCTTAAAGAAAAAAAATTCTTTTTTTTCATGTTTGACATTTCATATTAGAAAACTGTTTGCTAGAGATATAGGAATAAGTTACTTAGGTTACATAGGGGAATACACCAAATTCTTTATTCATTACACTACATGGTGACAGTAACGCCCCCTGCATTATACCATTAATATAGATAGCGCTACTGATTTTCTGGGTTTTCAGTTGAATCTAAATAGACCGGGAGGCTGCAGCACAGACAATCACCTCATCGAGTTCACTGCTGAAATTCCAAAATTAGTTAAAACTCGATTCGCATATTAAAACGCAATCGGTCTGCCAAGTCATATCTTGGTGAAAATCCCGTGAAAACCCGATTTTAGCGGTTGACTCGTAGGTTTACCATTATGTTTTCCAGCACCCAAAATTATGAAAACATGGAGAACTGGGTGCAGGAAAACACAATGGTAAATCTACGAGTCAACCGCTAAAATCGGGTTTTCGCGTGTTTTCCACCATGATATGACTTGGCAGACCGATTGCGTTTTAATATGCGAATCAAGTTTTAACTAATTCTGGAATTTCAGCCGTGAACTCGATGAGGTGATTGTCTGTGCTGCCGCCTCCGGGTCTAAAAAGGATTTGAGTTTTTGTCTAGGGGAAATAGTTAATAGAGGCTGACAACACTGCCAACAACGTGTATAGATCGGTTTCAACAACGTGACCACTATCTTGCAGTCTGTATCCAACAAATCGAATTCGTCAATTTGTCAGACAGTGTTATTGTCCAATCAATCAAAAACAATAAAAAACGGGTGGAAAAAAAAATGCCCACCATGTTGCTAAGTTAGTTACTGAGTATGACGCCAGTAGAAAGTGAATCTATACAAGAAGTCTCATTTATCTAGCTCTCATTTTGTACTATTCTATGAATCCAGAAGTATAAAGTTCTTCGCAATTTACATTAAAAAAATTCTTTAGATAAAAAAATATTACAATATTTTTAATAACTCTATTTTAGACAAAAAGAGATTATTAGGTTAAATCTTGAGGAACTAAAAAGATAAAAAATCCGGAGTTTGATGAATTTTTTTTTTAATTTTCGCATTTGTTCTAAATTAAGGTTGTGACCTGTGTCTCTCGGATCATTATTTTATAAACGAAAAAATTGCCTTAGTTAATCACAGAAACTTTGCAATTAAATAAGACGAAGACTATCTTTCGGAATTAGTGGTGTCAAACGATTTTCAGACAAAAAGGTTAAAGACGCCTATTCTATAATGTTATACATTGAAATGAAATTATTTTTAATCTGCAATTCCATTTATCGACAGCTTAGTAGATTCCATACTTTTTTTCCGTAATAATTATACAAAAAGAGATATTGTTCTTCTAAAAATTCTAAATTGAAGAATTTAGCATTTATAGGTCGTTAACAGGGACACACAAAACAATTCCGTTACATTATCTATGGGGAAAAATCAGTTGCAGTGCTTTAATAAAATTTAAAAGGATCACTAAGGTGCAGTACAACATGTGTTATAGATTATTGAGTGCGTAGCATTTATCGTTCATTTACAGAGACTCAAAAAAAAAAAAAAAAATCGTTAAAGGATTGACTATTATCGGTAATTGCTGGAATTGCGTTTTTTGCTGTAGTATGCATTTTTAAACTCATGAAAATTTTAGTGTATTACGTTGTGTGTATAAATTCTATAGATGTTATACAGCGTTGTACAAAAGCCCTGGACGCATACGTTACAGACAGTCATTGCTGAAAATGGATTTTTACTGAGTTATGTGTTTTTAGGGTTTCGTTCATCTCACGAAACCCTATTACTCCCGCTCCGTTGTCTGTCCGTTACAGAGCCATTCTCAAAACTTATAAAATTTACAGAGTTGAAACTTTGTGTATATAGATGAATAACAGCTGTGAAGAGCTCAAAATATTAAAATTTGAAAAATTCGTATTATTTTAATAAATAGAGTTAAAAAACCAAAATTCTAACAGCCTTTTCCGATTAAATTTAAGCATTTTTCGTTATAGCAGATGCCAAAAATTTAAAATCCACAATGAAATTCTTTCTACAATAATTAATTTTCTATCAGAAGATTTCAACGTGAAAAAGGAAAATGAAATAAAAAGTTTCACCAATTGAAAAATAAAGGTAAATATGAAATAAAATTGATTGACGTCATAGTGGTAATAAAACGGAAAATGTCTAAGATTTCTCAATAATACAAGGCGTATGAGTATGTGTATGTATACAAAGCAGATTAATATCACGTCATTAGAGAATTAAAAAGAAAATCTGACGTCATATTGGAAGTTTAACGAATTTTTCAAATGTTTGTGAATAATACAAAGCGAGTATCGTTATAAGTACTAGAGAATAGTAAATGTATGAGTTTAAGAAACATATTGAATCGTGATAAAAATCCGATTATGGAAATATTCGCATATTTTAACATTTTAAAGGTGTACAATTTGTTTAATTTTGAAATTATTTGTTTAAATATTGCATTTAGTCTGTATGACGGATATTATTTTGACAGAATATAATAGCGGGCTTCGCCCGCTATCCGGCTGGTTTAGATATTCGAAAAAAAACCCCGAAAAAATAGACCGGTAAATTTTTACGTTATAAAAGCATGACTTTGTTTTTTGTTGTTGTTGCTAAATGAAATTTATTTGAATTTATTAAAGAAAGGATAAAGTGTTTTGAAAGGAATATTAAACGAAACCCTTTGAGCGATCTTCGATCACACTTACCCACTTGTTTAAATTGCTTATTTAGATATCTCATTTCTTTGTAAGAACTAAAATGATATTTCTTAATACAGTGGAGTCTCTCTATAACGAAATCCATTGTTACAGTCAAAAAATTCGTTATATAGAAAAATTGGTTATATAGAGAATAACGGAAAAATTCCAATTTATGTGTAAATTTTGACAAAAATTGTTTTTGGGATGTTTAATTAATATTTTGAAATGTTTAATTCTACATACTAACTTGATATTGCATTTTAAAATTATTTAAAGAGTTTCAAAACGGAAAATAAACATTTATTTGGAAACATAGTAAAAAACAAAACAAACAAACAAACAAAAAAAACCGCATAAGTAAAACTTACATTTGTTTTAGACGAAGAAATGTGTAATATTTGGTTGTTTTGATTTTAAACTGTTACAACCTCGTAAAAATGTTCAGACTGTAGTAAGGAATACAGAATTACATAAGAAAATCACTTATATATCATTAAAGTGAAAAATGTGTACGTTTAAATTGATAGCAGTACGCACCATAAAGCCTTATAAACACGAATTAACAAACAGATCAACAAGTTTCACACACTCAATCGGCCGACATTTTCGAGATCATTAATGATAAATAAATTAACTTCCCAAAAATTTTCTCAAAATGATAAACAAAATAAAGAATACGGTAGAGGTACTCAGCTTTGAAAGATAAACCATAAATCAGTGAAGGAAAATTGATTTTTCGTGGTTCTGAAGATTTTTCTTGACAAATGAAGAAAAAATTCGTTATATGGAGATGCAGCTTTCGCTATATGAAGGTTATTTTTAATGTAATCATGGGAAAAAGTGAACGTTCCTGCTAAAAATTCGTTATATAGAGAAGTTTGTTACATGGAAGTTCGTTATGAAGAGACTCAACTGTAATGTTAATTAAATAGAACTGAAATAGAACTGAAAAAGTTAAAAATCAAGAGTTTGTTGCAAAATAAATACTTGAGATATTATTGCCAATAAGAGGTTTATTGTTTCAAATTTTATTGAAACAACTTACTCTTATGTCAGAATTTATTAATTTGCTAAATTAATAAATAATGTGGCTAAACTATTCTTCTTACAAATCAGTTAATCATCGTTTAATTTCACGTCACATTTTCAGATTTCTGATATAGAAAGAATAAACAATTGATTTCAAAATTCGGAAAAAGAAAATTACTTCAATAACTAAATGGGAACATTGAAATAATTGAAATAATTTTCAGATGAATCAATTCGAAATGATAAGGAAAGGAACCGCTCACTTTCTTTAAGTTTTAATATATTATAATATAGTAGTTTATCGTCTGCAGATTTCATCGATTTTAGAAATTAGATTAATTGCATTTGCAGGCCTCCCAAATGGTCCGCCAACAGAATACAAATAATTTTTAACAGAAAATTTCATGGTAATTTCTACAACATATCTGCAAAAAATTACCTCCGAAGGTGGTTTCAGCAAAATTTGCAAGAAACAATCTAAAAATAAAAATTTTCTAAGAAAACGGTATTCAAAAACCGGACCATTTGGGAACCTTGTATTTCCAGGAAGTTCCGTTTGGGAAACAAGCTGCCCATTATTTCCCAGGTAAGTTTCCGGATTTTCCTTTTTTGAGTGAATATTCTAAATTACACTGTAAAAACAGTGTTGCCATAGGACCTTAATTGGATTTTTCATATAATTAAACATTATTTGGGAACCTTTCATTTCCAGGAAGTTGCGTTTGGGAAACCAGCTGCCCATTATTGGCCAGGAAAGTTCCTGGATTTTCCTTTTTTGAGTGAATATTCTAAATTAAACTGTAAAAACAGTGTTGCCATAGGACCTTAATTGGATTTTTGGTATAATTAAACATTATTTGGGAACCTAGACCATTTGGGAACCTTGCATTTCCTGGAAGTTGCGTTTGGGAAACCAGCTGCCCATTATTGCCCAGGAAAGTTCCTGGATTTTCCTTTTTTGAGTGAATATTCTAAATTACACTGTAAAAACAGTGTTGCCATAGGACCTTAATTGGATTTTTTATATAATTAAACATTACTAGGGGGCTCAGCCCCCTACTCGCTAACGCTCGCCAACCCCCGGTGAATTACAAAGCAATTCCCATTGAGACCGCTACGCGGTCACACCTCGCTTTGCTCGCTCGCCCCTTTTTATTTTTCTAGTAATTCTAGCCGGAATAAGTACTACAATGAATCATTTGAACATATGAAATTGACAATTTTTTTAATGTAAAAAAGTAATTGAAAACTCAACTAAAATGCATTTAGTTGATGCTACTAATGGACATATAAATAATTTAAATACTATGAAAAATGATCTTGGAAACATAATTAGCACCTATAATATTGTACAGCACGACTTAAATTCATAAAAAAAAAAAAAAAAAAAAAAAAAAAAACACGTGGTAGGAAGATAGTTTATCATCAATGATTGTTTAAATTTCGTTCAACATTTTATTATTCTAATTGATTATAGATTTCTGCAAAAGAAATTATTTTTACTTCAATAAAACGGCAACAGCTGGCGGCAGCAGGGCATTCTAGAAAGTTTATATTTTATTATCTCCGATTTTTTGTATGAGTGAAATTCGTAAATAAATTCTAAATGAATTCGTTGAAAAAATGAATTCATTTGAAATTAACAATATTACTCATAATTAAAATGAGGAATCATCTCAGACGCTTTGGATTACGTTCATATTATTTTATTTTTAATAATTGCTAGCTTCAGTTTCACTGCTCTGACACTCACCGCCATATTGGAGGCGGGGCTAACACAATCTTGTCTGTTCATTGGTTTGAGCTCTGAAAACTACGGTTGTTGCCAACGATAAGGTAGAAATTCAGCCCTATTTCCGCGCCACGTAAGACAAATATATATATAGATTTGGGAACCTTGCATTTCCAGGAAGTTGCGTTTGGGAAACCAGCTGCCCATTATTGGCCAGGAAAGTTCCTGGATTTTCCTTTTTTGAGTGAATATTCTAAATTACACTGTAAAAACAGTGTTGCCATAGGACCTTAATTGGATTTTTGGTATAATTAAACATTATTTGGGAACCTTGCATTTCCTGGAAGTTGCGTTTGGGAAACCAGCTGCCCATTATTGCCCAGGAAAGTTCCCGGATTTTCCTTTTTTGGGTGAATATTCTAAATTACACTGTAAAAACAGTGTTGCCATAGGACCTTAATTGGATTTTTGGTATAATTAAACATTATTTGGGAACCTTGCATTTCCTGGAAGTTGCGTTTGGGAAACCAGCTGCCCATTATTGGCCAGGAAAGTTCCTGGATTTTCCTTTTTTGAGTGAATATTCTAAATTACACTGTAAAAACAGTGTTGCCATAGGACCTTAATTGGATTTTTGGTATAATTAAACATTATTTGGGAACCTAGACCATTTGGGAACCTTGCATTTCCTGGAAGTTGCGTTTGGGAAATCAGCTGCCCATTATTGGCCAGGAAAGTTCCTGGATTTTCCTTTTTTGAGTGAATATTCTAAATTACACTGTAAAAACAGTGTTGCCATAGGACCTTAATTGGATTTTTGGTATAATTAAACATTATTTGGGAACCTAGACCATTTGGGAACCTTGCATTTCCTGGAAGTTGCGTTTGGGAAACCAGCTGCCCATTATTGGCCAGGAAAGTTCCTGAATTTTCCTTTTTTGAGTGAATATTCTAAATAACACTGTAAAAACAGTGTTGCCATAGGACCTTAATTGGATTTTTGGTATAATTAAACATTATTTGGGAACCTAGACCATTTGGGAACCTTGCATTTCCTGGAAGTTGCGTTTGGGAAATCAGCTGCCCATTATTGGCCAGGAAAGTTCCTGGATTGTCCTTTTTTGAGTGAATATTCTAAATTACACTGTGAAACCAGTGTTGCCATAGGACCTTAATTGCATTTTTTATATAATTAAACATTAAAGTGTTGCATTTTTTTCTCGTTTCAGTAAGGAAAACAATTGAATTTATGGTGATTCATAAAAAAAAATTCTTCTTCGCTCAACAACGCGAAACTTTATGACCCATTCATGTGCACATCTTTAAACGTAAAGATACGAAATTGGCTGGTTGAACAATTGGAGTTATTTGGGATCGAATGGCATTTTTAATATTTTGATATTTTTTCTACATCTTGAGTTATAAATGATTGCTGTCTCATGATGACCTTTTTCGGTATATCGCATTCCAAAACACTACAATATTTTCCGATAAATCCTTTACCGTTATCGAAAAATTGAAAACTCTATTCGATTTCTAATTTTTTGAGTAAGAGTACTTGCCAATTGAAATTCGTCTATGAATAAAAAATCCCTGACGGCTCGGCCTACAGGCACAGGTAGATTTCGAAGACGCACACCGTGGGGCGTCTGTTTGTTGGGAATTGCGGAAGAAATGACCTTTTTGCCATGATGCGGCATTTGAAAACGCCCACTTCGAAACCTAACTTGTTTGCAAGCGGAGCCGGCAGGGATGTTTTTTTGTTTTTAATTTTTTTTGCTATAAGGGTTGGTCCTATAAAAACTTGTCATATAAAAGTTTTAGATAATATTAAGAGGATTTATAATAAATTCAAACGGATTTCATATCTTTTGAATTGACGAAGTTATGATTTTTTTTCTTCTAAACCCCCCTTCCCCCCCCCCCCTTGGGGTCATTTTTAATGATATCAAAAATCTGTCATACATACATTTTCTGCCCTTTTTCTAGAAGTAATAATAACTTTAAACGGATTCGATACGTATAATAATTAAGAAATTATAGGTTTTTTTCTGTTTTCGCAAAAAGCCCCCCCCATTTACCTCCCCCTTGGTTCGATTTTGCCCATTAACGAACTTGACCAAGATTTTATGCCCCTTGATTTTATGTATCAGTTTGGAAGAGATTTGTGCAGAAGTATTGCAGTTATCGTGTTCATAAAAAAGTGACATAGATAGATAGATAGATAAAGTTTTGAACTGGGGGTGGTTTTGGGTTCTGGGAGTCATGATCGGCGTAGATCTGCAAAAATTTTTCAAAAATTCCAACTTAGGTTAGAATGTAATAGGTAGTATATCTTACGAAATCTACCTAAAATGACTTTAATGATAATATATTAGAAATGCTTTTTGAATTTGAGAAAAGATTTAAGATAAAAACAAGAACGAAAAAAAATCATGGCATAGATTATGAAATACTTTCCAACACAAACAGAAAATTATTAAGAAATTTCGTTTTTTTCATACAATGAAATGAGATACCTAAATAAGCATATTTAAAAAACATATAACGCAGTAAAAATCAAATTTTAGCAATTGCTGTCATTAATGTGTACGTCCAGGGCTTTTGTGCAACCATCTGAAAATTATTTGAATTTTGTAAATGTTCAAATTTAGTTATTGAAGAAATTTTCTTTCTCCGAGTTTTGAAATCAATTGTTTATTCTTTCTATTCTATATGAGAAATATGAAAGTGTGACGTGAAATTAACACTAGAACGACGGGAAATTTTACACAAATTTCATAAAAATGTTTTACACCTGAATTTTTATTTAGGACTATTAACTTACTTAACTTATTTTTGTGCGGTATATATTTAACTTATTGTATGAAGAAATATCCGGTTCGAATCGACATTTTTTCTTAAGGTAGGGGCGAAAGTGGCCCCTCACCGTCGTTCTAGTGTTAAACGATGATTAAGTGCAGAGTTGCCAAGTCTCCGGCATTTCACACCAGTAATTTTTTAGAGAAAAATGTTGTTCTTTCAAATCCCAAAATGCTACAATTAAATAAAACAACATTTTCTGTACTAAAATACTGGTATCCAAAAAGCCGGAGACTTGGCAGGTCAGTAAGTGATTTATTTGTAAAGAGAATAGTTTAGTCGCATTATTTATTAATTTTGCAAATGAATAGTGAAGAATAAATTCTGACATACTTAAATGAGAGTAAAATGTTTTCCATAAAATTTGTAAACAATAAACCTCTTATTGGGAATAATAACTCAAGTAGAAATTTTGCATCTAACTCCTGATTTTTAACTTTTTCAGTTCCATATGCTTTAACCCTTAATTGCATAGTGATGTAAATTTCCATCACTTTTTATTTAACTTTTAATAAATAAATCAACTTCTTCCCCACCACTATATTTATATAGAAATATTAATCCAGTAAATTTCCCGTGAACTATGTTGCTGAACAAAGTTAAAAATCTATCTTAAAATTTCTGGTGTCTATTATTTAATATCATATATTCTAATACGAGCAAATCTTGTGTGTGATTATATATATATATATATACAGGGTGTTTCACAAAGGACCCCTAACTTTAAAAATCAATAACCCGGAAACGGTGATAGATAGAAGCATGAAACCAGTAGTATGTTTTTTAAAAAAACCGTAAGAATCTTATACATAAATCTCAAAATTTAGTTAAAAATAGCACCGATAGATGGCGCTGAGAGCGTTAAGAATCCTTCTAAAGAGAGTTCAGAAGCATAGAAAGACTAGCCGTTGAAGATTTCACCATTGAAATCTGACCGCTATTAGCATATAGTGAAAATAATTCCGAAAGTGATATATACCGTGGTGGAACGTGTGTTTATTGTGTTGGAGAACCATCGATTAAATCAGAGTCCTATTGCCACAAGGAGAAGTTTTCAAACGCGATTTCTAGTCGCAAAAGGCCCAGATGGGAAAATAATTCGTGAGTTTTCAAAAAAGTTCAACAGACAGGCAACGTATCCGATGCGAATTGTTTTTACTATACGCTAATAGCGGTCAGATTTCAATGGCGAAATCTTAGTCTTTCTATGCTTCTGAACTCTCTTTAGAAGGATTCTTAACGTTCTCAGCGCCATCTATCGGTGCTATTTTTAACTAAATTTTGAGATTTATGTATAAGATTCTTACGATTTTTTGAATAAACATACCACTGGTTTCAAGCTTCTATCTATCACCGTTTCCGGCTTATTGATTTTTAAAGTTAGGGGTCCTTTGTGAAACACCCTGTATATATATATGCAAATTTTATCTTAAAAACGGCTCTAACGATTTTGACGAAATTTTGTATCCTACCGTTTTGGGGCACCAGAAAACCATTGGGCTAGGTCACGTGTTCGAGAAAATTCGATTAGTGGGTCATTTTGGGTCATCAAGGGTCAGGGTCAAGCTAATTCTATCGAAAAAACGGTTCAAACGATTTTGACTAAATTTTGTATCTTACCATTTTCGAGTATGAGAAGTCTATTGGGCTGGGTCACATGTTCGAGAACTTTCGATTTGATTAGTGGGTCATTTTGGTCATGCGTCAGGATATTTGAACTCAAAGCTAATTTTGACCGAGCATAGCTCGGTCTTCCCTGCTCGTATGTATAAAAAAAGACAATTGTAAAAGTAAAACTCATGCAAAGAAGGGTTAATATGACAACTCTTTTTCGGAAATTTGTTCTTTTTTTAAGAAACAAAATACTATCATATTAGTTCTGATATCAACATCCCTTTTTCTACACACATAAAAAACGCACAACAATGAAGGAGGTATCATACCAAATATTTTTTAGTATATTTTTGACATAATCTTTTACCATATTTCGTTATATTACGTTGTTTGATTAAAAATTGCAGTTAATTTAAAATTAATGAAAAAAACATATGAGCAAATAATTTCAACGATTTCAGTATGACAGCCTTGAACAGGTCCAGCGGTATTATGACAATTTAAATTAAAAAAAAAAAGTTTTTAAAAGAACGAAAAATTATTCGTTAGACACAGGCTATGAAACATTTTCAATAGAATATTAGCAAGAAATTACATTTTTTTTGTTGCATACAATGAAATGAGATATCTAAAACAGCAATTAAAAAACAAAAACGAGAAATCATGCGTCAAGCATAGATTATGTAATACTTACCAACGCTGCCAAAATAATTTTACAAATCATTACCGTTTCATAAGCTGAAAGATAACATCTAAGTAAACAATTTGTAAAACGCATAACATATTTAAAAACGTAATTTCAGGAATTTCCAACATATATTTCCAACAAATACAATATTCGGAAAAATATCCGAATACTTTTATTCAGCCCTGTATAGGATCTATAGATTTGTATATATACTACATAGGATGCTAAATTTTAGTTTAGTTAGGAAACGCGTAACACAGTTTAAAATTCTCCTTCTGGAGTTTTTGTCAATAAACGGAAATGTGTTTGCGAACTTTTGTGCTGCCCTGTATAGGATCTACAGAATTTATACACACCAAGTAACAGACAAAAAGTGAGTTAAATTTAAAATCGCGTTCAGCAACTTAAAACGCACTTCCAGAAATTATTGTTAGTAGACAGTAGGGAATTCTTTTGTGTGTCCCTGTAAATGAACGATGACTGATATACACACAATATTCCGTAGTAAGCCTCTTGTAATGCTCCTTAGCGATATATATAAATTTCAATGAGTTTAAAATAGTGAAACATTATTTAATTAAACAGCATGCGATTTTTATCCATAGACGTAATGTAACGGAATTCTTTTGATTGTCCCTGTAAAGTAACTATAAGTGCCATGCACAGCATATTCCATATTAAGCGTCTTGTAATGCACCTTAATGATATATATCAATTACAATGTGTTTGAAATTGCGCAACATCATTAAAATAAACCGCAAATGATTTTTCCCCATACACCGTAATGTAACGGAATTCTTTTGAGTGTCCCTGTAAAAAACTATAAGTGCTACACACTTCAGTTAAAATAGGGAACATGCTATAAATAGCGACAATACCATATAAAAATTGCAGGGCAATCCGAGCATATTTATGGGAGTTAGAGCACAGACAGACGGCCAGACGGCCATACGGCAGATGGCCAGACAAACCGAAGTCATGAACACTTTTCAGCTAGGTTGGAAAGTGTTAAAAACACACAACTCAGTAAAAATTCATTTTCAGCAATTACAACTGTAGTTTAATTTTGATATTGCCCGAAGATATCTTTTAAACTGTTTATCTGGATGAAAGATATCGCACTGTACCTCTTGCCTTATTAACCATTGGGAAAATGGTTGTTGTTTTCGGTCGAGAATTGGATCTCTTGACGTAGTCATTTTATTGACGACGTCACTTTATTTTTGTAAGCATTTTTAACGAAATTCTGTAACTTTAGAAGATTTTTCTTTGAATAGGCGATAGAAATGCATAAAATCGTTACAAAATTGTTAAAGTTACAAAAAGGATAGATAAAAACGATCAGATATGAAAAATTGCCGAATTCAAAAAATGACGTCGGATGAGAAATCGTCTTATAAATTTTTTGTTTCTGTTTTCAATAATATATTGTAAATTTGGTACTTTCGTGTTATAACGGTTCCCCAAGGATGAATCGCCAAGCAACCAAGATTTATCGCCAAATTATAAAGCATGTATGACACTATAATAATATATGATATATATATAACATTTTTGTTTCTGTTTTCCTTAATATATTGTAAATTTGGTACTTTCGTGTTATAACGGTTCCCAAGGATGAATCGCCAAGCGAACCAAGTTTTATCGCCAAATTATAAAGCATGTATGACAGTATAATAATATACGATATATATATAACATTTTTTTGTGTATGTGGCCAAGTTATTAGTCATATATGATGCATATATGATGTATATATATGCCATGTGTAATGATGTATATACGACATATAAGACGTAAATAATGTGTGTATAATGACGTATATGGCAGAAATAGGAGTGTTTGGAATATATATATGCGTATATAGGATGCATATACAAGTTTTGCGATGATCTTGGCGAAATCCAACTGCAATCTTGGCATAATCATAACTGTGGGGTTCGCTATAACACGAAAGTACGTTTTTTTTTTTTTTTTTTTTTTCAAAGCTTTCGGAACATTTTTCCAATGGTTATTGTAATCTGTTAAATTATAATTTTTTTTTTAATACAACTGATCTGTAAGGAAATAAACATAAAGATAAGAACCTATTTCTTTTTATTTTCTTATAAGTTAAATTATAAGCTTTCTCTTTCCTTATAAGTTAAATTAATAATCAATTAACCGTAAAGGGATAGAGGTGTTTTGAATTAATGTGTTAGGTAGTATGAAATCTATGCTTCATTCATTATTAGTCGAAAATTTACTGAACTATTTTGCGTTTAATCAAGTGAGACAGAATTGATTGTTTTTTATTCTTTCTTTAAGATAATAAATAATGTGAGTAACTGTTTCCTTTACGCATCATTTAATCACTGTTTAACCCCTTGAAGGGCGGTGGTATCTAATATATATCACTTAATTTTAATTCCCAAACGCCACATTGACACCGGAATTTTGGAATCAAATTTTACTTTTATAATATACTTGAAGAAACGCTTCTACTTATTTTGAAATAAATTTTGTTTTTAAATCCCGGTGTGACTCACTGTTTTCAGCATTTTAGAAACATAAGTACTTTGCTCCTGAAAGGGTTAAATCCACAATACAATATCCGAATTCTGAGAAAGATTAAAAAGAGAATCTTTGAAAATTCCGAAAAAAAAAACTTTTTTATTAATGTTTTTGCACTAACTAAACAAGCACAATGAAATCAGACGGATGTTTTTCAAGTTGATTCATTTTCATATCATGTGAATTGCGTGGAGATTTTGATCTAGTCAGATGTGCCAATCCCAAAACTTTCTTCTATCTCACACTGGTTTCGCATACACTAAAAATGAATCTCTACACCATTTATATCAAAGTATAACGGAATCTAAAGTTTCATCAAATTCCGTGCATTAGTTCTTGAGATATGACTATCGCTAAAATCCTGTAAATCCGAAAAATGCAGAACAGCAGCGCCACCTGTGGGGAGATTTACACCAAAACCTAATTAACAACAACTTATATATCTAACTGAATCTGAAGTTTGATGAAAAGCTGTGCATTAGGCCTTGAGATATAGCTATTCTAAAAATCACGAAAAGTAGCATAGCAGCGCCACCTATTGGGCTATTTACACCAAAGCATAATCCGCATCTATTTATTTCAAGATATAACAGAATCTGAAGTTTGATGAAATTCTGTGCATTAGTTCTTGAGATATAGCTATCATGAAAATCATGAAAAAAGTAGCATAGCAGCGCCACCTGTTGAGATATCTACATCAAAACGTAATCAGCGTCTATTTATGTCAAGGTCTAATTGAATCTGAAGTTTGAGGAAAATGAGTGCATTAGTTCTTGAGATAGAGTGCCTACAAATTTTTTGTCACATACAGACAGACAAGAGTCACAGACTCACAAACAGACATTTTCTAAAAACAGTCAAATTGTGTTCAGGACCTCCGTCGAAAACCGGAAGTCGAAAATTTTCATGAATCCAATGCTTTATTCTTGTAAAGATATAACAAAGTAAAAATTGAAATTTATTCAATTTTTATTATTTGGTAATGTTAAAAAAGCAGAAACTAGCACAAAAGCAGAAACTTGCACAAAAAAAAATATATATAAATTGAAAAAAATGTTTACACTAAGTGTTAGATCGTAATACAAGGATTCCGAAACATTTTTTTTAGGCTTTATCTTAAAAAATGACTGAGATATAGCAGTTTGTAATTCTAGGGTGGCTGACATTTTGAAAATATCTGATTTTTGTTATGCTGTAACTCTCGTATTTATGAACTGGTATGAATGTGGCTGATTATGTGTACAGGACATACCAAGATCTCGACCGTTGGCCAGCTTCATGCGCCATCTTGTTTCAAAATGGTGGCCAGTTAAAATTAAAATTTAAAAACAAAAATTCAAAAAGGTGTATAAAAATCATAAATTGAAAAAGTTGTTTCTGTTAAGTGTTAGACTGTTATACAAGGATTCCGAAGCATGTTTTGTTTTGGCTTTATCTCTAAAAATGGTTAAGCTATAGCTGTTTGAAATTCTAGGTTGGCTGATATTATGAAACAATCTGATTTCTGTTATGCTGTAACTCTCATGCTGAAATTCGCATTCAAATTCAGTATTAACGAAAGCCGGTACTGAATCTTCAACAAGCGTATCAGGTTCCAAGCATTTTAGCTGCGGCTGTTTGAGTAAAGTGAGTTGAAATTTTAAAAACATGAAATATGGAAGTTACCTTTTCCTCCCTGTACAAGACCGGAAGGACTTTTTAAAAATTCAGATTGCTTGATTGTCACCACTTTTTTGAAATGGTATAATTCGTCTTGTTTAATCTGTCATTAAATCAGGCGAATTTTAATTTCTGAAAAAAACTTGTGGCGATCAATAAAACTGAATTAAAAAAAAAGTATCCCGCTGGCAACACTGAATGTAACTCGTCATTTTACCGTAAGGCATGGAAAACTCATAAAAGCTACGGTCTCATTTTATTGCAAGGAATTGAGAAATACACACCAAAGCAACAGAATCCAAATTGATCCAAAGTAAGAGCTGTTTTATGGGGAGTATGAATTATACGCGTTATTCTTTATTCTTAAATTCGTTTTGATGGAAACAAGGAAACACAACAGCAATTACTCGTGAATTACTCCTTCCGACGTGCTTGTCTCTGATACCGATCTCTTTACTAGAGAAGTTCTTTCATCAAAATCTGTTCCGCTAGAGCGGCCGGAATTCGAAATTACTAAAACTTAGCAGCTAGGAAACTCGACACGCGAGCAACCAACCAGAGCCTGTTAACGGTAATGTTCGCCAAAACTTCGCCAACATAGAATGGATATAGGCAAAAATGTCCTGTAATAATCCTAAGTGACAACACATCATTTACCGGTATTCAATCTATCGCGTTTTGTTCCTTCAAAACTTCTACTGGAATTTTTCAACAATAATTTTAGCTTTGTTTACTGACAAGCAATCCATGATTTTCACTAAATATACCAACAACCGATCATTTGACCCAGCACTGGAAGAAAATATTTCGATTCTAATCAGAATATTTTGCATAAAATAAATAAAATGTAAATCACATAGAAATAATTAAAATCTAGGGAAAATGCTTAAGTGATACTAAAAAGAAAACAACAAAAGGCTTATAAAGTCCTTTTTAATGATTCAACATACGTTTCAACGCTCCTTACGGCGTCATTTTCAAGAAAATATAATGAAATAAAATAAATAGTAATAATAGAATAATAATAATAGAATAATAGAAATAAAATAATTTTATTTTTCATAATTTTGCAAGAATACTTTATTTATATCATTATATTTTTTTGAAAATGACGCCGTAAGGAGCGTTGAAACGTATGTTGAATCATTAAAAAGGACTTTATAAGCCTTTTGTTGTTTTCTTTTTAGTATCACTTAAGTGTTTTCCCTAGATTTTAATTATATTTAGTGATCTTATTTAGTTGTTATGGCACATAGAAATAAGTTAAATAAAAAAGTTAAAACAGTCTTAACCCTTCTTTGCATGAGTTTTTCTTTTACAATTGTGTTTTTTTATACATATATTAAATATTAGACACCAGAAATTTTAAGATAGATTTTAACTTTGTTCAGCAATATAGTTCACGTGAAATTTAGTGCATTGATATTTCTATATAAATATAGTGGTGGTGAAGAAGTTGATTTATTTATTAAAAGTTAAATAAACAGTGATGGAAATTTACATCACTATGCAATTAAGGGTTAAACAAAAATTTTGGTGTGAAATAATTTTTTTTTTAAACCTGAGTGAAATTCACGGTATGTTTAGTGTTAAAAAAAGCAAAGATTATTATTGAAACAAATTTTGGTAGATGTCTTGAATAATTAAAAAAAATGCGCTAAATGGACAACACATGTCGCTAAATTAGTGACGAGCATACTCGTCACCGGTCAACAAAGTATTAAAATAATCAAACATTAAGATGAACTAAGAATTTTTCGTCAAAGGAGCTATGTCCCCCTGAACCTCCCCGGTGGAAGTTAATTTTTAGTTTTGTTTTTGTTTTGATGTTCATGTGTTTTTAAAATCTACCGTGCTGTAGAAACTTATTATTTTTTAATATTTTTTAATTAAATTTCTTTATTGGTTTTTATTTTAATATATTTTTAAAATTGTATTAGATGGCGGGTTCTGACAAAAATTTCTTAGTGCGGAAAGCTCGAGTGCGGAGAACGGTTCTGGATTTTTGCTATTCGGTTGCACAGATTGACGAAGCTTCTTAGCTGGTTAACTGTGATTTGTTGCTCGCCAGTTGAACTTCCCAGCTACTAACGTCTAGTAAATGGCGAGAACGTTCGATTTCATTAGAATAAGGCTGATAGAGAAAACGTCTAAAAGAAACAAGCTAATAGAATGATTTTTTGACTTCTTTCGTAGATTGCAAATCAGACTTTTTTATCAATTTCTTCAATGACCCAATTCAGATGATCTATTTTTCGACTCGATTGGGATTTTATTGCAGCAGATCAGTTTGAAATTAAAAACCATCTGCAATATAATATCGTTATAGCAATTTATTTTATTTGGGAAAAAATATTTTTATTATAGGTATTTCCAAAAAGATGGGACAAACTTTAAAAGGCGTTATTATTTTTATTTAAATTATTCAATAAACTTCTTTTAAGTAATAAAAAGAAGAAAAAAAATGAAAATATTATTTTGAAAATTAAAACGCATGAAGCATTTTATTATTTAAAAAAAAAAAAAAACTTATTAACAGCTTTAAAATTTTTTTTAGTGAATTGAATTTTAAATTCAAATATGTATTTAATGAATTCATAGTATAGTTCACTTTTTTGAAGGATTTGTTGTTGGAATAACATAAATAATGAAATTTTTTTTTTTTAATCTTTAGGATCTATCAAAAAATATACTATTTCTAGCCTGATTATCAACGGGGCAAACTTCCACCAGTAGGAATTTTTGCTTCATTCATGACAGAAATGCTGCATCAAAAAGGCGTTTAACCCTTCTTTGCATGAGTTTTTCTTTTACAATTGTGCTTTTTTATACATATATTAAATATTAGACACCAGAAGTTTTAAGATAGATTTTTAAGTTTGTTCAGCAACATAGTTCACGGGAAATTTACTGGATTAATATTTCTATATAAATATAGTGGTGGCGAAGAAGTTGATTTATTTATTAAAAGTTAAATAAAAAGTGATGGAAAGTTACAACACTAGACAATTAAGGGTTAAATGAGATACATTTTTTATTAAATTTACTGGTAGAAGTTGGCCTTGCTGTAATCAGGCTTGTACTTCAGCTTTCATTACAAAAAGTAAAAAGTTACCTATTGCAGCCATTCGGATGAAAGCAATTCCTGAAAATTTCGGTATATTTTCACCTATCACGTCCCCCAGACCACAAAATATCTCGACCGAGTTCGTGGCTAGCATGGACCGCCATCTTGTTTCAAAATGGCGGCCACTAAAACATTTAAAACTGAAACAAATGTGCATAATAAATAGAAATTAAAATTTATTTTTTGTTTAAGTATTAGGCCTTGATACAAGGATTCCGGAGCATTTTTTGTTTTGCCTTTATCTTAAAAAATGGCTGAGATAGAGCAGTTTGAAATTATAGGGTGGCTGACATTTTGAAACAAGACAGCATATTACAAAAAATCAGGGATTAAATTTGAGTTTAAGTATACGGGATTTCTCGCAAATTATTATCTTTCACTACTGTAATCATTTTCCCAATCATACACATAAAACTATATATTCCTATCTGTTATCGTCAAATTCTCGCCAAGCTTGGCGACTAACAATAAGCCTTCATAAACAAAGTCAACTTGGCTACAGCTGACTAATTTGGAGAATTTCTTATTCAAATTCAGCATTAACGAATCTTCTGTAATCGGGTTCTTTGCATTTTAGCATGCTGTTTTCGAGTAACATTATCTAAAATTTTTAAGCGAAGATATAGAAAATCTATCTTTTAATCCCGTTACAGACCGGAAGGACTTTTTTGAATAATACTATCTGATTTAAAAATTTTTAGGTTTGTCCCGAGAGCGTTTGTAGTCTATGCGAGCTATGCGCCCCAGTCCTCTAAAAGAAGTGTATGTGATGTTGGTAATTTTTAGGTAGCTTTCAATACAAAAGTCCTTCCGGCCTGTACCGGGAGGAAAAGGTAGCTTTCCTATATCTTCGTTTTAAAATTTTAGCTGAAGTTACATGAAAACAGCAAGCTAAAATGCAAAGAAACGTTTACAAAAGATTCGTTAATACTGAATTTGAATAAAAAATTCGCCAAATTATTGAGCAATAGCCAAATTGGCTTCATTTATGAAGACTTATTTTGGTCGCCAAATTTGGCGATATTTCGCCAAATGTCGCCAATTTTGGCGAGAATTTGGCGCTAACGGATATGAATATATAGTTTTATGCGTATGATTGGGAAAATTATTACAACAATGAAAGAAAATAATTTGCGAGTAATCGCGTTAATGTGCTGTTTTGTTTCAAAATGTCAGCCACCCTAGAATTTCAAACTGCTCTATCTCAGCCATTTTTTAAGATAGAGGTAAACCAAAAAATGCTCTGGAATCCTTGTATTAAGGCCTAACACGTAATTAAAAATAAATTTGAATTATTATTTTTGTTGTATATTTATTTTAGATTTAAATTTTTAAATGGCCGCCATCTTGAAACAAAATGGCGGACCAAGCTGGCCAACGAACTCGGTCGAGACATTAGTGACCTTAATACACACAATTAGTTTCATCAAAATCGATTCATAAATACGGGCGTTATCGTATGACATAGGTCAGATATCTACCCTATATATATAAAATCCTAATCTACCCTATATATATAAAATCCTAATGAAACGAATTTGTGAAACGATTTTATGAAACGAATTTATGAAACGATTTTATGAAACGACTGATTAAACGACTGATTATGTTTCAGGGCTATTTTTAATAAAATATTAAACGCTTGATGGTGAAATTAATACCAATTGTCCATAAAAATCCGCGGATGTCAAAACTGGTAATAGAATTTTGAAATTGGAATTAGTTTTCGAGATATTAATTTTTTTCTAATTTTAATGACATTTCTGTAATGATGGCAACTAATTACTCATTTTTTTTGTGACAAAAAAGGGAAAAAAATCGAAAAGGATCCCGATAGGGATTATTGATTTCTTTTTAATCGTCATTTTCAAATTGAAATTGAATTTATCTTTTATTTCAATCGATAATGAAGACAAGATTGTGATTAAATTATGTTTTTCAGGAAAATTTGAAAAAAAAAATCACATTTCTATCGTCAGGATTCAATCGCCTGTCAGCATTTAATTTAATTTATAAATTGAAAATATTTTGAATAAATTCGTCCAAATGACGTCATTTATGTAAACGCAAAAGAAAGGGGAGGAAAGGAATTAATAATAATTATTATTTATTGATATCATTTTGTTATTTTTTTTGTAAAATTTAATTAAAATAATTTATTTATTTTTATGTACAAAAAGAGGTAAATTGAAAGACAATTATAAATAAATTGTATATATACATATAAATACATGTATAAACAAGCATACAAGTTCGGTGATTTTCCAGTATATGGGGCTTTGACGAAACAGAGAATATAGCCTTGGCGGAAAAGGAAATTTGGCAACATACTTTCTGTCAACCTATTCACTTTGTCATTTCGTATAAAGAAGCATTTTTTCAATATTTATACAATTTGTTTAGCGTAGAATGTCATTTATCCTATTTTATATATAATCAGAAGTAATTTGTATAGAAACAACAATAATAATATACGTATAATTAAAATACGCATATAAACAAAAAAATCATCGAATTTGTTTCCATGGCTGTTTATGTCATTTGGCACCAAATCTCACTTTCTGATGTCGAATTGCGCCAAGCTTTTTAAAAAAGCGTCAAGACCCCCTATAATAGAAAAGCACCAAAAGTTCATTGAGTTTGTTTTTATAACTTTTGGCAACAAATGTATGTATATTAACGAATCTATCCGTTTTTGAAACTCGAATTACGCCTAACCTAAAAGCAAAGGATCCTATACTGGAAAAGTACCCGATTTTCTTATGGACAATATTCAAGTGACATAACAGTGTGTAAAATTATCGCGGATAGCAAATTTGTTTAAATATCTCAATTGATGCCGAATAAATGCAGGCATGCATGCACAAAATATTTAATTAATTTTGTATGATAAATAATTATTAGAAAATTCATATATATACAGATATTAATTAAAATAAATAATTTACATATTTAAAATAACATGAAAATATGCATAATGGTGCACTAAAATAGACAGAAAAATTAAAACCTGTTACTGAAAATGTGTATAACATAGTACTTTTCAATACCGTGGTTCTTAATGTTATTCAGAAACAGATGTAATTTTTTTCATCCTTAAACGCAAAAGAAGAATAGAATACAGATCGTTGTTATAAAAGTCCGAGAGGTAGCCACAATTTAAACCTAACCATTTTATACAAGCTGGTTTTCAAGGTGTAATTGATTATACTTATCAATCCCGAAAACAGTCGTCAGTTGTCGCAACAGTTGTATATGAGGCCATGATAATAAAAAAAATGCCCCATTAAAACGTTAAAAGCATGGCAACCCAATTACAGATTTACCAATATTTTTTAAACAAAGCACGCTGTCATGTTTTTAGAGGCCTCGAAGTCTGAGCGGGGGTTGGCGAGCGTAGCTCGCAGGGGGTAGGCCCCCTAGTAAAAAAATATATATATATATATGGATATATCTATATATATAAATCAACATTTGAACGGAGGGTGGCTTGGGGTCTGGGGGTCATGATCGGTGAAAATATATCGAAATTTTCCGGAACTGCTTTCCTCCGAACGGCTGCAATAGGTAGCTTTATACTTTTTTGTATTGAAAGCTACCTAAAAATGTATAAAGCTACCTATTACAGCCGTTCGGAGGAAAACAGTTCCGGAAAATTTCGATATATTTTCACCGATCATGACCCCCAGACCCCAAAACCACAGCCACCCTCCGTTCAAATGTTGATTTATATATATAGATATATCCATATATATATATATATATATATATATATATATATATATATATATATATATATATATACATATATATTATATATATGTATGCAGCGCATGTTGTTAGCCATGCCCTCCTGCCTTCAGGTTTAATTTTCCTGGTATTGATTTTTCGTTAGTATTTTGAGTTTGGTTATTTTTGTTTTATAGTTTTAATTGGTTATAGTTTAGAGTTCAGTTGATATATTGTTATTTGTTTTGGCTACATAGCGTGGTTAATGTAAATGTATAATTGTGTTTTAGTATATTATATATATATATATATATATATATATATATATATATCTGACCTATGTCATACGATAACGCTCGTATTTACAAATCGATTTTGATGAAACTAATTGTGTGTATTAAGGTCACTAATGTCTCAACCGAGTTCGTTGGCCAGCTTGGTCCGCCATTTTGTTTCAAGATGGCGGCCATTTAAAAATTTAAAACTAAAATAAATGTACAAAAAATTAAAAATTCAAATTTATTTTTAATTACGTGTTAGGCCTTGATACAAGGATTCCAGAGCATTTTTTGGTTTACCTCTATCTTAAAAAATGGCTGAGATAGAGCAGTTTGAAATTCTAGGGTGGCTGACATTTTGAAACAAAACAGCACATTAACGCGTTTACTCGCAAATTATTTTCTTTCATTGTTGTAATAATTTTCCCAATCATACAAATAAAACTATATATTCATATACGTTAGCGCCAAAATTGGCGACATTGGCGCCAAAATTAGCAAAATATGTGACATTTGACGAAATATCGCCAAATTTGGCGACCAAAATAAGTTTTTATAAATGAAGCCAATTTGGCTATTGCTCAATAATTTGGCGAAATTCTTATTCAAATTCAGTATTAACGAATCTTTTGTAAACGTTTCTTTGCATTTTAACTTGCTGTTTTCGGGTAACTTTAGCTAAAATTTTAAAACGAAGATATAGGAAAGCTACCTTTTCCTCCCGGTACAGGCCGGAAGGACTTTTGTATATTTAGTATTACTGATCAGGGCCCTATTAAATCAAGGGACCGACAGCCCGTATCCTTGCGGTACCTGATTTTAGGTATTGTCAAATTTGGTATGCAATTTTCGTAAAGCTGATATTTTAAAACTACACTATAACCCCGATTTAACGATTTTCTCAATTTAACGATTGAATTCTATGATCCGGATTCATCTATATGTAATTTCTATGTTGTACGATTCTTTCTTTAACGATAGTTTTCCTCGATTTAACGATAACTTTGATGAATTTCGAAGAATTTGAACTAACTCCCGAAGTCAGTTTTCCGGTCCTTATCTTAGTTCAGTAACTCTTTAGAATTAGGAGTTTGGGGTCTGGAAGTGTGGAACCACTATTTTTGACTAGAAAATTTTCGATTTAATACTTAAATCGCAGAAGTTGTAACCGACTTGTTTAATCACTGGAATTTCTTTGATGGATACCCATAAAACAGTCTTCACTTAAGGCACAGTAGCTTCAGTTAATAAACAAGGATGCGGTTAATTAAATCATTCACTTATATATGAATTAATAACTGAATCACCTACTTATTTGAATCAATGATAAATTGAGCCAGCCATATATATGAATCAGCTGGTCAGCAGTCAATTTAGGGCAGTATGATTTTATTTAATAATGTGATAAAAAATATAATAAGGAAAATAAAAACTCGACCCTATTATTTTAAAAAGTGATATATGCCATATAAGCAGATTTTATTTACTCGTCAAAGTGCTGCGATAGAAAAAAAAAAATTAAAAGTTTTAGTTTGTAGAGTTGTTTTAATTTTTAACACTTTCCAACATAGTTGAAAAGTGCTTATGAATTTAGTCTGTGTGTATGTCTGTCCGTCTGTCGTTAGCCTCTATCTCTCTCTAATTAACACATGCAGTGAGACTAAATATTATATAATATTGAATAGATACAATATTTTTTTAAAAGAAGAAATTTCTATGTTTAGCACTGAAAGAGGCTACTGTCATTGCCTTATCGATCCTGGTCTTTTAATTCAGTAATATAAAATTTTTTAATGAGTTTGGAATATAATAAAAAGAAAACTGCCCAGTTAAACTGAGGGCATTGAGCTCACAGGCTATTCACACTAATTGTATATTACACTCTAATATAAAAGAATTTGAAACCCCTCGAAAAATTAAGAAATCGACATTATATTAAGGGGGATCATCCCGCCGTTCCCCACCATATAACTAACCAATGAACCCCCAAAACTAATCAGAGAAGCGCCTTATTACAATGAACATATATACAAAATTTGAAGCAAATCGAATAATTCTGCATGAAAAAACCCATTTATCTAAATTAAGGGGGATTAGCTCCCCCCCAGTATCCCCCTTTATAATTAACCAATGAACCCCTAAAATTAATCAGGGAAGCGCCTTACCAAAATGAACCTATATACAAAATTTGAAGCAAATCGAATAATTCTGCATGAAAAAACCCATTTATCTAAATTAAGGGGGATTAGCTCCCCCCCAGTATCCCCCTTTATAATTAACCAATGAACCCCCAAAACTAATCAGAAAAGCGCCTTATCACAATGTACCTATACAAAATTTGAAGAAAATCGGATAATTCTGCATGAAAAACCCATTTATTTAACTTAAGGGGGGTTAGCCCCCCCCCTTTACACTTAACCAATGAATCCCCAAAACAAATCAGGTAAGCGCCTTATCACAATGAACCTATAAATAAAATTTGAAGCAAACGTTTATTTCTGCATGAAAAATCCATTTATCTAAATAAAGGGGGGGGGGGTACCCCCCGTTACCCTCTTTATACGTAACCAATGAACCCCCAAATCTAATCAGTTAAGCGCCTTATCACAGTGAACCTATATACAAAATTTGAAGAAAATCGGATAATTCTGCATGAAAAACCCAATTACTTAAATTAAGGAGGGGTTAGCCCCCGTTCTTCCCTCTTTATACCTAACCAATGAACCCCCAAAACTTATCAGGGACACGCCTTATCAGAATGAACCTATATACAAAATTTTAAACAAAACGGTTATTTATATCAAGAGTTATAGCGTTACGTACATACGTACATACATACATATGCACATCCCGCCGGTACATACAGAACCGGCGAGCGCATTATCTCTCACTCTTTGATAGCTTGTGAACTAAAAATATATTTGCATTTAAGTTGAAAACAATTAACAACAATTTATTGATAAAAGTGAATCGAAGCAGTTTTGTCACTTTAGGATATTTTTTTTGTCAAATATTAATATTTTCTTTATTTAATAACAGCCATTCCATGATTACATAAAGCAAAACTTACTATCCGAAAATTCTGGCACGGCTTCGTAAAAAAAGCCCTGAATTAGCAACCCTAAATTAAAATAAAAGGGCATGATTTCTCAAAATATTTAAAATGTATTTGAAAAAATTGGCTTTAACAACATCAGAGTTGCTACGGGTTACGGAATTTTAGTACCACTATTTCCGAATAGCAGCAGTCGCTTCACTTAGAGCAGAATTTCTGCCATTATGTAAGGCAAATATTGCTATTCGGAAATAGTATTACTCAAATTCCCTAAACAATAGAAGTCTTGCAACATACTTCAGGCATTCTAGCACGTTTTGAGCATAATTTTGACTTCTAGCAAAATTTCTATTTAAAATACAGTTTAAAGTATTTTTACTAAAAGCATTCCTCCAATCCATGGGGATGGATGTGGGCGAGTCACCATTGCACATAAAATGTCTTTGTAAAATTATTTAAATCCCAAACTAATTAAATATTTTTATATTTAGTAAATATTTATCTATCTTAATGCATCAGCATCGATTTTATGAAACACCTAACGGTCGCGAGCCGCAGATTGGAAATCTCTATCATAAATGTACTAGTTTTACTTTTATTCTCCATCTCAATTAAACACAGTTTTGATGGAAAATAGATACACCGTGTCCCAAAAGTTTAGACAATCGATAAAATTTGAATTACCATAAAAAGTAATAAGGTACAATTAAAATTCGTGAAATAGGTAATAAATAAAAGCAGTTTTGCTGATATACACATATAAATTATGATCAAAGGTTTGTAATTATAAAATATACATTAAATTATATAGCAATGTGCTGTCCCTAAAGTATAGACACAATACAGCATTACATGTTTTCTTTTACATTTTTGTTCACAAAATAAAATATTTTTATTTTCGTCTGCTTCTATAAATGTGCAGGCAATAATTTTTCCCTTTAATTGAAATATCATCTGCTGTATTTTTAGTATAATATTTTATTGAAATTTTGTGGAATCAAATGAGTTCAATGTATTGTTTTGTTTGTGATTTGGAAAAGACATTTTATGTGTATTCTGATAAAAATGCCACATTCTAAAGAAATTTCTAAACATGAAATTATTAAGATTTTACATTTAAAAGCACAAGAACAAAATCCTGTACAAATATCGAGAAGAATAAAGAGATCCTTGAGCAGTATTTATAGAGTTTTGAGATCAGGTGGAACATGGAATACTAGAAAGCGAGTCAGAAGACGAAAGAAAACAATGTTACGTGATGATAGAATGTTATTAAAAATGGCTTCAGTTAATAATTTATCAGTGCGTAAGATTGCATCAATTTGCAGAATTTCAAAAAGTACTGTTACACAGAAGATTTAAAGCTTCAACAAATATTGTTTCCAGGAGAATGAAAGCAAATCCTTGCTTAAAGCAGAGACATAAAGATACACGCCTAAAGTGGGCTAGAAAGCATATGTCATATGGTGGAAAATGGATTTCTGTCATCTTCAGTGATGAAAAGAAATGAAATTTAGACGGCCCTGATGGTCATAAATTTTACTGGCATGACCTAAGAAAAGAACCCAAGAACTGTTTCAGCAGGCAATAAGGCGGAGGATCCGTAATGACCTGGGGAGGGTTTTCTTTCAACGGCCAAATATTTCTAGGATTTATGGACAGAAAAATGAAGTCAGAGGATTATCAGGATATTTTACATACCAATTTACTGCCAATTATGGACTTGCTAGCAGGACTGGACTGTGTTTTCCAACAAGATGGGGCATCCATCCACACCCCCACATCATCGAAAACATGGTTTAGGCAAAACAATAGCACACTATTAGACTGGCCAGCACTTACCCCAGATTTGAATCCCATGGAGAACATATGGGGGATCTTATCTCATAACATATATGAAAATAGAAAGCAATATACATGTGTAAATGACTTAAAAATCGCAATTAACAAAGCTTGGTATGAAATACCTCCTTCTGTAATGCAATGCTTAGTTAATTTTATGAAACAACGTGTATTTGATGTTATAAAGTGTCGTGGTCATACAATTAAATATTAAAAGTAAGTTTTTAGCTAATTTTATAAATGTAAAACCAAACAAATTACTGGTGTCTATACTTTTGGGACAGCACATTTTTATATAATTTAATGTATATTTTATAATTTCAAACCTTTGATCATAATTTATATGTGTATATCAGCAAAACTGCTTTTATTTATTACCTATCGCACGGATTTTAATTGTACCTTATTACTTTTTATGTTAATGCAAATTTTATTGATTGTCTAAACTTTTGGGACACGGTGTAGTTAGCATTAAAACATACTGCCTTTAACAACAGTTGTTTCAGGAAAAGTTACCATTAGTTTTTTACTTTCTGGTAAGTCAAGATTTGGTCAATATTATAATATTATAATAGAATTTTCTTTATAAAATAACTGGTGCAAGTTCTTTTTTTCAACAATGAATGAATTTATTGTATAAAAAATGATATTTTAATACTGAATTAATGACTGACTTGACTGCGTCGTCGTCGAAAACCACGTTTAGTTTTAACGGTTGCACATGGCTGTAGTCAAGGGGTTAAATGTGAATATAGTTATTCGATTCGTGATAAATTATTTGTGTAAGAGTTTTTATTCAAAAACTTCATTCAGACATTATCTCAAATTTTCTCGCACACACTCCTATTTAAAATTTTATATTTAAGTACTTTTTAAAGCGTTTTTTCGTTTTGTTACTTTTTGTATTAAAGTACTATTTTACGCTTCGTGCGTTTTTTTTGTTTGTTTTTTTAAATTTTTATATGTTTGTTGCAGCATTCACTCCTATTTAAAACATTTTATATTTAAGTATTTTTTTAAGACGTTTTTCTGCTTCACTACTTTTTGCATTGAAATACTTTTTACTTACCCTTCATACGTAGTATAGGGTAAGTCTTGTAATCGTTTTGAAAATCGAAAAAAAAAAATTTGATGGATTTACACGTTTTCGACACTGAAGATTCCGAAAAACATATTTTTAGAAATAAATTTTTGCCGTCCGTCTGTGTGTCTGCATGTCTGTGTGTCTGTAAACGCTCTATCTCCTAAAAAATTTGAGATAGAGACTTGAAATTTGGTATGTACTTAGTATGTAATAATGGAAAGAAGCTTATTGAATTTCAGTAACCTCGATTATCCGGAACTATTTTTTTCGGACTCTCAAAATATTCGTTCTGATAAAAGGTATATAAAAATTTTCGAAATTGTTTATTTTAAGGAGTGAATATAAAAGACAATAAAAAACATAAATTTTGCATAAAGCATGAAGTCGATCGGATAATGAGTTGCCGAGATATTTGTAATACTATTTTCTACACTCTTCGATTTTTCATGACCCTGTATTTCATCCAAACTTCAATTCAAAGATATATTTTAATTGGAAATGAGACGCTTAATCAGATGCAATAAAACGCTAGTTAATAGGATTATTGTTTTTGGAGTTATAGGGATATTTCTTTTAAGCAATTCAATAATCGAGCCTTTAAAGTTCATGACGTCATCAAATCACGATTTTATTCGAATCGCAATACATTTTATAAGTAGGTTGCACATTTTTTATTTTAATATTTTATATTACGCATATCCATGATGTGTAAGTATTACGGTGGCCCCCAACGACGAGTTTAATTAAAAAAATTGAATTCATACAAGAAAGTCATAGCAGTAATTTTTATTTGATTTAATGACAGACATTTCGTGAATACTTAAATTAAAAATTCTTCTTTCAGAATTTCCGGTATGAATTTTGAATTTCGGAATAATAAAAAAAAAAAGTCAAACTGGCAACCCAGTCACTTAACTACGTCGCCGTCGAAAGCCACGTTAGTTTTAACGGTTGCACATGGCCGTAAAATGTGAATATAGTTATTCTATTAGTGATAAATTATTTGTTTACGAGTTTTTATTCCAATACTTCATTCAGATATTATATCAATTTTCTTGCATTCATTCCTATTTAAAACATTTTATATTTAAGTACTTTTTAAAGCGTTTTTTCGCTTCGCTACTTTTGTATTGAAGTACTTTTCTATGCTTCGTGTGCGTTTTTTTTTTTTTTTTTTTTTTTTTTAATATGCGCTCGATAATTCCCAACCAAACGAATGCAAAATAATTATTTATTAATACAGTTTTTTCCCCCGTACGCGAGGCTTTGTGCGGCCGCATACATCGCACACGACTATGGACGTTTTCCGTGGTCAGCAGTGTCCTAATGTATTCAGTTTACATCACAAAATTATATCTTGACATGTTTCAAACTTTCTCAAATTCTTAATAGCAAGAAATCGCTATTGTGACGCATTTTTTTGAACGATTAAGCTCCGCCCCATATTTTGCGCACACGACTATGGACGTTTTCCGTGGTCAGCAGTGTCCTAATGTATTCAGTTTATCTCTCAAAATTATATCTTGACATGTTTCAAACTTTCGTAAATTCTTAATAGCAAGAAATCGCTATTGTGAAGCATTTTTTTGAACGATTAAGCTCCGCCCCATTTTTGCGCAGATGAGAGTTATATAGCACAAAAAAAGATATGTTTAAATGAAGATATTTTTTAGAAACTATATATAAAAATAGATAGATATAGGTATAGATTGGCAGATATAGATAGAAATATATAAGGGAAATTTGGGATGTTTGACCCACTGCCTTTATTTTATTAAAATCTTTTTTTGTTGATAAGCTCAAGACAAAGCCTTGCCTAGTTACTGTTGTTTAAGCCTGTTACTAGCCAAAGTTCTTCATCCATTTGTAGTGATAAATTTCCTTTTTTTTATTTTGGTAAATAACATTGAGCTACAAAAATGAATATTTTACTGGTACGAATTAATATTTTACAATAGTTGGACAAGGTTGCCAGTTTGGTATTTTTAAATTCAGAAATTTCGAATTCTTACCAGGAATTATGAATAATAATTTTTGGCTTATTTAATTATAGACAATTCGTGATTACAGTGGTGGACATAATTATGAGACATGCACCGAATTTCACATAGAATTAAAGAAACAATATAAAGCTTAACCCTTTCCGGCACAAGGAAAGTCTGTTCGTAAAATGAGAAATTACTGACGGACACCGGAATTTACAAACGACTTTTTTAGAAAATTAAAACTCCTTATTTTAATAAATAAAAATTTTTTGTAAAAAATAAATATGTTTGTTCTTTTTAAGCGCTATTTTTGTTAAAGCTTAGCTTTGCCTGCCTTTTCCACCTGGCATTTATGTACTGTTTTTGAACATGTTCCGAACCCTATTTTACACCTTTTCAACTTTTTTCAGTAGTTAATTTTAACTACAGCTATACCATTTTACTTTTTTCCATTTATTAGACTCTTTCCGTAATCTCTATAGCTTTACTTTTTTATTCCCATTGTTTAATTTTTCTTCTATTTTTTATTGGTCTTTCTTATGTAGTTATACTACATTTAACTTTTCCCAACGGCTCAATATTTACAAGACAGTTTACTCACAAATTGACTGGGCGTAAAGTTGATCGCAACTCGGAAGCCCCTTAACCGACATCAACTGTTCGGCAACTGTTCGGCAAGCTTTCATTGTAGAAACAAAATTTTATTAAATATTCTTGGTGTCGAATGCATGTTTGGAATTAAAATTAGGTGTGCCCGGAGTGGGACCACTGTGCCGGAAAGGGTTGAAAATGCATTACATCAAATATGACAAAAACATAAATTTACTCTGTTATCATATAGAATTATTTTATAATAATGATATTTTCATACAATTTAATGAAAAACCTTAAAAACATTATGGACAAAATTATAAGACACCAACCTTTTTTTCCAAATACAGTGGTCAACATAATTAGCAGACACTAATCGTTTAAAAGAAAATCCTCTAACATGGTTATTCAATATTTGGTTATAGCATTCTTTAGGTCTTCGACACATGTAAACTGAAACTGCCTCCCTTTTCGGTAAACCTCACGAGCTAAGATCCCCCACAAGTTTTCGATGGGATTTAAGTCTGGGGAGCTAGAAGTAGAGATCTGCACGGGCCGGGCCAAGGCCCGAAGCCCATACTCGGCCCGGCCCGGCCCGCGGGCCGGGCTCGGGCCTATTTTTCTTCACGGCACTCGGGCCGGGCCGGGACCGGGTCATATTTTTTTTTCTGAAGGCTCGGGCCGGGCCGGGCCTAGTGATTACTCTTTACGGGCCCGGCCGGGCCCTACTTTTTTCCTGAAGGACAAGGACGTGCCTTAAATTATTTTTTCCGTACAGATCCGGGACTGGTTTCATTCTTCCTAGTCTTCATGCCTTAAAATTTTTAGTCCTGGTTTTGACTCGTATGAAAATCATTGTCTCGGCGTACCTGGTCCGTTCGAAGGTCAGTAAAATAAGATCTGGCATAAAAATCTTTTCAAAACATGCATACATTTTTAAATCGCCATTATTTTATAATTAAACATTAAAATTTATTCTTTTTAAAGAATAGTAGATTTATACACTTATTAAAATATAGCTAAATTAAAATATAGTAAAACGTGTGAAAAAGAACCTGCTTATGATGGAATCCTGTCTTAAATTGAAAAATGTGTTGATCCATTAAAAATGAATATACTAATATGTAAGAAAAGAATATATAATACATTTACACTTGCTAAGAAGGCAAATTGTCTATAACTCATTTTTTTTTCTTCCCTATGCAATTCCATCTTAGATTTTACTGTATAGCATTTTTCTGATTTTTAACACTTCAATAAATGGAATATGGATTAACAATATCGATGATAACTTAAACACATACATACAACAAAAAGAGATTTATTAAAAAAATAAATATTCCAGCTTGCGGCACCTCTATAAAAATGAAGATTATAAACATGAAAAAAAAAAAAAAAGGCTGAGATAGGAATTTTTGGTTAGATCTCCTTCTATGGGGCAAATTTTTAACCAAATCGACGTAAAAATTATGTTTTGTAGAAATTCACTCGGGCAGGGCCGGGCTCGGGCCGAACTTTTAACTTTTAAATCGGGCCGGGCCGGGCCAATATTTTTTTTTGTTCGGGCCAGGCCAATATTTTTTTTTGTTCGGGCCGGGCCGGGCTCGGGCCGAACTTTTAATTTTTGTATCGGGCCGGGCCGGGCCAAATTATTTTTTGTATGGGTCGGGCCGGGCCCGGGCCTGGAAATTTCGGCCCGTGCAGACCTCTAGCGAGAAGGCCACGGAAGAACATTGATACTTTTCTCTGAAAGACAATTTTTTGTTACGTGTGATGTTTGAATCGACGCGTTATCGTGCTGGAAAGTGTAGTTTTCGCCACAACAAGTTCACCGTATATGACTAGTTGATCTTTAAGAAGATTCTTATACTTTTCGGAATTCATTCTTGAATGCACAAAAACGATATCAGCTTTCCCTTGAGACGAAAAACCAACCCAAACCATTACTGAGCCTCCACCCATTTGGCGGCTCATTTGTACATCAGGAGACTTCCATATATCATGCCAATAATAGTGAAACCCGTTAGGACCATCCAGGTTAAACTTTTTTTCATCAGAAAATAACACCGAGTACCATTTGGAGGTCCAGGACGTAGTTTGTTTAGCGAAGTTTAAACGGTCCATTTTGTGCCGCCTTAGAAGCGGTGGTTCTTTTCTTCAATTTTTTTAATTTCACATAGGAAGCATTGTGCAACACCCTGCGAATGGTTCTCCTTGAAATATTCACTTTCAAAGAATTTTTAATGCCTGTAGTGGTCATCTTATTCTGTGTAGCGAGCGAAAGCACATGGCGTCTGTCTCTCGAGGACAAGCAAGAAGTACGTCCAAATCTTTTAATTACCGATCCATTACTTCCTCTTTTCAAAACATTTGAAATTGCACATCTAGAGCATTTAATAACTTTTGAAATATTATTAACTGAAGCACCAGTTCCATTTAATCTCCAAATATCGCGAATTTACTTTCTTTTAATTCTGTACCTCGTGGCATGTTTGTAAATGCGTGAAGTCGGTTATCGTTTGCTTTTGTTAACTGCTGACGTCATAACAGCGTGCAGCAAATTTGCATATTGCACATTATTTTCGAAAAAAAAGCAGATGTTTTAATTAAAATGTTAGGGTGTCTTATAATTTTGTCCATGGTATTTTTAATTTTTTTTATTAAACTCTATAAAAATATACTTTCTGTAAAACAATTACGTATGATAACAGAATAAATTTATGTTTTTGACGTATTTGGTAAAGCATTTTTAAGCTCTGAATCTTTTCTTTCACTGTATGTCACATTAGGTAGGTGTCTTATAATTATGTCCACCACTGTACCTAAAGTAAAAATTTTTCTTTCGCAATTTCCGGTATGAACTTGGAATTTCTAAATAAAAAAATCGGCCAAACTGCCAAGTCTGTAGCTGGATATCCAATGCAAAGTTTGTGCAATCAGCCACAAGAGGGCACTATTTTCAATTCCCTAAATTTCTCCCACTCGCCTTCACAGGCTTAATATATAAGGGCTTTGCCGTTTGCATCTCAGCAGATGGTCTGACGTTCGGCACATCTCGGCTATTCCATAACTGAAGCAATGTTTTATTCAAGGCCCCCTTATCATAATAGTATTATGATAAGGGAGTCTTGGTTTTACTCTTGAATGCAGCGCCGACATATGTATGAAATGGATTGCTTCAATTGATGTACGGCTTATTGCTTCACTTCGTGAATCTTGAAAAATTTGTTTTTACTTCCTTCTTTTATTCTAATGGTGTTCTTTTGGCTTAGTTTTGGAATTAGGTGCAAAAGCGGCGAGGTAGAATTTAAAAAAAAAGAATGGTTAACGATGTTTTTGTGAACAAGGATAAATTAAAGGAGTGTTTTTTGAAATCTTGAAATTCGAGAATACACCATAGGACAAGACATTTAATGAGGCTTTTGGATTTCAGCGTTATTTGGAAAATCTTATTTCCAAAAATATTTAATTTACAGCATCCTCATTATTTTTCCTCAGCTGCCACTGTGGGATCCCACTACATCAGTGAGATCTCAAATTCCTTTCGCTAATGTTAAACCTATGGGCGTGGAAAGCATTCTTATTTTTTAATATGTCATCAGAAAATTAATATTTCTAACTTTTATGTTCAGTATATTCTTCTCAGAGAATGTATCTTTCTTTTTTAGTTGACAAAATAATACTTAAATATATGCTTAATGTAATATTTTATGTATTAAAAGATGACGAGCTGTGACTAAGATTTCAACACTTCAAATTAAAATAAGTGTATACAGGGTATTCACAAATGATTGTCCCGGTTTCCTTATTTCAAAACTTTTGATTTAAGAATATGGCGAAAAATATTATTACATTTTCGTAAATTGCAACTCAAAAAGTTTGTTTAATAACACAAACAAAGTTACATATGGATAAATTTGCAACTTAAAACGCTATGAATCAAATAACGATTATAATCAAGTGATAATTAAAGCCCGACCAGTGACTGAGAGGTTCTGCTCTGAAAGCTGGTAGACGGGAGGTGCTGGGTTCAAAACCCTGTCACGCTCGTCGACCTAACCGTTCGGAGTTTTTCGTGGTTTTCTCCGAACCTTGCCGTAAATACGGGTTAGGATCCCTTAGAAAAACCTCCACGTAGGGCACTCCCTCTACGGCCTATATCCCTCCAGTAGTTGTAATCGGCCGTCATAAATCAACTAACCAACCAACCAAATGATAATTAATATTAAAATTTTATCCCATTTATCAAAAAGCTGCTAATGAATTATGAGTACAAAGTTAAATAGATAGATATTACATAATTTATTAATAATTTTTTAATAAATCTGATAAAATTTCAATATTAATTATTATTTGTTTATAATCGTTATTTGATTCATAGCGTGTTGAGTTGCAACTTTACCCATATGTAACTTTGTTTGTGTTATTAAAAAAGCGTTTTGAGTTGTAATTTACGAATGTGTAATAATATTTTTCGTCATATTCTTAAATCAAAAGTTATGAGGTAAGGAAACCGGGACAATCCTTTATGGACACTCTGTATTTTACAAATATTTTGTAAACTAAAAAAGAAAGTGGAATCCTTTAAGACACAGAAAAAAACTAGTCGGATGTGCCAATCCCAAAACTTTCTTCTACCTCACACAGGTTTCGCATACATAAAAAAGAATCAGTACCAATTTATATCAAGGTCTAACTGAATCTAAAGTTCTATTAAATTCCGTGCATTAATTCTCGAGATTACTAAAATCGTGCTGTTGCTAAAATCGTGTAAATACTGCAAAACGTAGCATAGCAGCGCCACCTGTTGAGATATTTAGACCAAAACCTAATCAACAACAACTTTTAACAACGTCTAATTGAATATGAAGTTTGATGAAAATAAGTGCATTAGTTCTTGAGATAGAGCTATTCTGGAAATCGCGAAAAATGCAGCAGAGCAGCGCCACCTACTGCGCGATTTTCACCAAAAACTAATCAGCACTAATTTATATCACGGATTAACTGAATATAAAGTTTTATTAAATTTCGTGTATTAGTTCTTAAGGTGAACTGATACATGAAGTGCCCACAAAATTTTTGTCACACACAGTCAGACAAACAGACAGAGTCACTGAGTCACAGACAGACATTTTCTAAAAATAGTCAAATCGTGTTCAGGACCTTCTAAAACGTATAAATCCGTCGAAAACCGGAAGTCGAAAATTTTCACGAATCCAATACTTTCTTCTTGTAAAGATAGATGAAAGTAATAAGTTAAAAATATTAATTTTGTGATGAGATACAGTGTCTCACATAAGTGATGGGACACTTGTGCTTTACAAAAGGAAACTAATCAAATAAATTAAAAAAACATGTACACATTTTTTTTGTGGGTGTGTTTCATACTTAAATTTAGTAAAGATTATTACATAACATACATTTTGTCAAAATATTAAAATATTAATTTAATAAAAATACAAATGTTTAGAACGGAGCAAAAAATAGCTCACATAAGTGATGGGACACCATTATATATGCAACAAAAATCGCCTGAAATAAGCAATAAAATATTTTTTGGGGTTTTATTTTTACTTAAAAGCAATTGGCAATAATTTATAAAATCGTCTGCAGTATTTCTCTCCAGTTTGTTTTGGAATTTTTGTGTTTTTTAGCTCTGTGTAGTCATGAATGCTAAACGAAAAGAAACTTCGCCTGAAATTCGAAAATTAGTTATTAATTTGCATATTGAACGTGGAAAATCTATTAGAAAAACTGCTGAAACAGTTAACTTGAGTCGTTCAACAGTTTTCAATATCATTAAACGATATAAAAAGAATCATATGATTCAGGATAAAAGAAGACCTGGCTGACCATCAAAGCTATCCAATGGAATAAAGCGAATTATCGTTCGAAATATTAAAAAAAATCCAAGAATTAGTGCTTCAAAAGTTGCTGCTGATTTACAAGCATTATATGGAATAATTGTTAATCCTGAAACTATTAGAAGGGTAATTCGATCTGCTGGATATCACGGTAGAGTAGCCAGGAAAAAATTCTTCGTAAGTGAAAAGAATAGAAAACTCAGACTAGCTTTCGCAAAATCCAACATAAATAAGAATTCTGATTACTGGAATAAAGTTATATTTGCTGATGAGAGTAAATTTAATATATTTGGTTCTGACGGTAGAATCTTGGTGTGGAGAAAACCCAGGGAAGAACTTCACAAACAGAACTTGGTACCAACAGTAAAACATGGTGGAGGAGGAGTTATGGTATGGGGGTGTATGTCGTCCGCTGGAGTTGGTAATCTTGTTTTTATTGACAGTATAATGGATCAGTACAAGTATATTGATATTTTAAAGCAAAATTTGAAATCTTCAGCACGAAAATTGAACCTTCATAACGATTTTAAATTCTACCAGGACAATGACCCCAAGCACACTGCTCTGAACGTTAGACTCTGGCTGCTATATAACTGTCCTGAAATAATAAAAACACCACCACAATCTCCAGACTTAAATCCCATAGAGAATATTTGGCAAGAATTGGAATCAAGAATTCGCAAACACACCATTTCTTCAAAACAACAACTAAAATCGGTGCTTCAAGAAGAATGGGGTAAAATCACTCCAGAAATCACAAAAAAATTAGTCGAATCCATCCCAAAAAGATTAAATCATGTTTTAAAAGTAAAAGGAAATCCAACAAAATATTAAAACCTTTTAAAAAGTAAAATTTTTGGATAAATATTTGATGGAAAAGTAAGTGTCCCATCACTTATGTGAGCCATTTTTTGCTCCGTTCTGAACAATTGTATTTTTACTAAATTAATATTTTAATATTTTGACAAAATGTATGTTATGTAATAATTGTTACTAACTTTAAATATGAAACACACCCAAAAAATTTTTGCACATGTTTGTTTATTTATTTTATTGCAGTTTCTTTTTATAAAGCACAAGTGTCCCATCACTTTTGTGAGACACTGTATTTTCGAAATAAAAAGGCATTCCACGTTGATAGGCTTAACATTAGCGAGGGGAATTTGAGATCTCACAGACCAACACTCTTAAAATTAATATCTTCGAAGAGAAAAGATTAATATATATATATATATATATATATATATATATATACAGTACGTACGTAAGGAATGAATACGATAAAAAATCATTAACACTAGTCAACTTTTTTTCAGAAAGTGATACAAATTGTTGAGAATGAGTACTACGGCGAGAAACAAAAGATCATTTACACACGCAGACGATAGTAGTAAAGCATGTGAAATAAACCGTCAGACGAGCAGGTTGTTTAGGAAATATATCCCACTAAACGGTGGATTCGCTTGACGGGATCAGAGCGTTGTAGCGAGCAGATGGAATTAAACAATAAGAAGAAAATATATGTCGTAGTTGTTGAACCGCAACAAGTTAAAAAGAAGTCGAATGCCTCTTTTTTTAATAACATTTGTGGGTAGTTCTTACAACTTTTCGTACTTTCTTTTCCACAGTTTCTGATCGACCTCATTTTCTGGGTAATTGTTCTTCATTTAGATTCTTTTTCTTTGAGGAATATATATGCATTTTACAGAGCTATAACTGATTAGTAGTAACGGAAAAGCACAGAGTACATGATATTGGAGATCTTTTCTAAAATTAATATATATATATATATATATATATATATATATATATATATATATATATATATATATATATATATATATATATATATGTTACATTATTAAATCTTCCTTCGCGATGTTTCTCTGTTTTATAATAAATTATCACCAGTTTCACTATTTCCTTATTCCTGAATAATATCTATCATTAATTCTATTTAATTCTATTAAATCCCCCTTAAATTCATTATTATTTTGCCCAATTTACTTAAATATAAAGCTCTCAGTTACTCTTAAATTATATCATAAATTCTGATTATTTCTGTGAATTCGAATGTTTTTTCGAAAGCCATTTTATTTTATTTTTCCTTTTCTTATTTCCGAGTTTCCCGCCCTCGTCCTGTTCACTATAAAATGCGTCCGCTTAGAATATGTTAGAACTATTTATCATCCTCATTGGTCATGACGTAGATCGTACACGTATTCCAAATTATCTCATTGGTTAGAACACGCGTTACGTCATGATCTGGTACCTTTCCGCTTATTCACAAAAAGCGAGTGTAACCGTGCTTCCCTCAGTTTTTTTGGCCGTTTTGCAGTTGTTAACAGTCCCCTGGCAGCGTCTTTTAGTCATCCTGTATTCGAAATAATTCTAATAGTAGTAGTATTCTAATAGTTGTCGAGAAGTATGATCATATTCGATGTTTTTTAACAACAGATTGTGACAATTATTTCAGTGAGAGACGGCACTGCACATTTGAATCATGTGAGAACTGCTTCCATGTCGATTTTTGAAATAAAACATGGAACTCTGAATCGAATGTCTTTTTCTTCATACTTGAGAAACACCCACGATTGCCTGGATCCGCTACGACGACTGCCACTATATTTATTCTTCGGATAATCGACAACTGCGTCCAGTTTTATTCATTGAAAGAACAACCCACTTCACTTACATAATTAAACTGCAATTTCGTACACCTCATCGCCAATCTTCTTCAACGATTTCGTCGAATTATAACATATATATATATATATGGGAAAAATTGTTGTCTTTCCTTCGTGTGGATACGAAAGTATAACAGTATATTAAGATGAAATAAATGGGTCGGTGTCTAGGTTCAACAATAGTCAAGACTGTTTTCAAAGTTAACTACGTTGAGATTTAATGTCTTGGTTAAAATATAACTATATAAAATATTTACAATAATAATTTAAACTGTTTAGATAATTTTCCGATCGTCTGTCGGGTTTAAAAATTAGTTAATTGCGTGGTCCACCGACCGACATAAAAATTTACAAAGAGAGGCAGTCTCTCGATCCATCTGATCAGGGCGAAAGTTCTCGCACATCTGCTCTGCTTTCTTCTCACGATGAAAATGCATATATCATCAAATTTTTATTGTGCGGGAATCATCGAACTTAGATCCCAACTCACAAGCCTCAGTTAAATATGTGCTGTGCTTTGCAGTCCGAAGTTCAGATGAAGAACTATTGCTACCATATATATATATATGTTCGAAAATTTTTAAAGCAAGGTCTTCCAAAAGGTTCTGAATAATGTTTACTTTGACAGGGTTAACATTTGAATACAATAAAATAATTACAAGAGAAAGTAATACAAAGATTAACAAAAATGTAATTTTAATAATATTACAAAAATAGTCTAATATCGGATAATATTACTAATATCTAATTAAGATTTATGAACTGATATGAAACATAAAGTTAGCTTAAATGTCGCATTTTAATTATACGGGGTATTCCAAAAAATTTGAAACTCGCTTTTTATTTACCTGTTGAGTATTGAAGGCTATGTAAACTGGAAACGTGTTCAAAATAAGGAAGGGAAAAATATGTTAATAAAATAGCTTGTATATTAAAAAATACAGGGTACGTCCAGTTCTACCACAACTTTCGAATGAATTTTTCGCAGTATTACAAATTCTGCGATTAATCGTAGGAAATTTTCTAATCTTAAAAATATATATAAAGCGAATATTTTTAATCTAAAATAGTGGCGACAAGTTTCTTGGAAATTCTAAGGAGTGTATGCACCTTTAAATTAACAGAAAAAAAAGCTGATTAAGGCGGTATTAAAAAAAAAATATTTTTCCACGCTCAAGAACTCAAAATTTTGAGACACATTCTTAGACTCATTTTTAAAAAGAACAACAGGAAACTTGGCGGCGTGATTTATGAAGAGATTTATAAGGGCCCCATGTTTTTATTTTTCGTTCAATTAATTAGAAATTGATTTACATACAATTATTTTCACATACAATTATTTTGTTTCCAGCGGTATCGCTTTGGGAAATTCGGTTCAAAATGTCCACTTTGACAGCATTTTTAGAAATATATTCTGCCTTTATCAAAAAATCGAGACAATACGGACATTATAAAGTTTCTGAATAAGAGAACCTGCCAATTGGATGCATTTTAGAGCAAAAATGAATTTACAAATGTGTCTCAAAATAAGCAGTTTGGATTTGAATACACCCTTAATACCATTTAACCTTTACCCCATAACAACGGGATACATACGTTACCATGGGAGAAGAATACTCATACAAATCAGAAAATAGCGATTGTGGAACTCATAAGCTAACACATGGGTTGATAAGTTCCCGGTCTAATAAAGAAAACACAACTTTTTAACATAATTTTATAACTTTATAACTTTAATAAATAACATAACTTTAATAATAAATAATAATAATTTAATTTTAATAATAATAATAATAATAATTTAATAATAATATTTTAATAATAATATTTTAATAATAATAATTTAATAATAATATTTTAAAAATAATAATTTAATAAATAAATAATAATAATATTTTTATACTAAATAACATAATTTTATAACGGAAAAGCTCCAAACAGTGCTCAGAATCATCGACTCGTTGTTGATTTTGGTCAAAAGTCAACACGCGCGGCACCCACTTTGACAACAGCCTTTTTAAAGACAAATGTTCATTCAAAATAAAACCTACACGCTCCTTGGATATCTTCAGAGTCTGAGCTATCTCCTGCAACTTCACTTTACGGTTCCCCAAAACGATTTTGTGGACTTTTTTTATGTTTTCCGGAGTAGCCACCTCTTTTGCGTGGTGCATTACTGGTGTCCGTACGATCACGTTTAAATTCAGCAAACCAGTCAATAATGGTTGATTTACCTGGTGCAGTGTCCGGATAACGCTTATCAAGCCAAGCTTTTGTTTGAACGGTGTTTTTCCCATCAAATAACAATTCTTGAAATTCTTGTTCATCCATTTTTTTTGTTTATCAACAAAGTCGTTCAACTAAAACCACTCTAACGTTTTATCCACATGGCGAATCGTCTTGACATTTTTTCTGCTACCTTTTAAAGGTTAGTATTTACTAAAAAAATCATCGGGTCGGCGATTGCAACGCCATCTGTGTGCCAGACCGGGAACTTATCAGCCGATGTGTTATTGTCCCAGTACTTCAGTGTTGTTCAAAGTTGCCAGTTTGGCCTTTTTTATATTCCGAAATTTTGCATTCATACCAGGAATTCCCTATAATGTTCTTTTCTTTATTTAATGACAGACATTTCGTGATTGCTTAAACTAAAAATTCTTCTTTCAGAATTTCTGGTGTGAATTCGAAATTTTTGAATTAAAAAAAAGGCGAAACTGGCAACCTCGGTGTTGTTAAAACGCGGCCCTTTTTAACACTTCCAACATCGTTGAAAAGTGTTTATGAATTTGATTTGTCTGTGTATCTGTCTGTCTGCCGTCTGTCCGTACTCTAACTCGCGTAAATGTACTCAGATTTCCATTCAATGTAAGCTTGCTATGACAAAACAAGAAAAGTTTTTTGAAACTTTCGTTAAAATTATGAATCCAAGTGCACCCTGTATTTCTGACTCATTAAATTGATTGCGGTTCTCGTTTTCTATACAAAATTGTTTGTTACCATGTCTGCTACATCCATACTCGAAATTTGTATACGGAATTCAGGAACGCTTTTGTACATGACTTAACAGGGTTCTTAAAATCTTAAACCTTAGGGGAATAATACAAGATTTTTCGTAAAGTAATAGTTGCCATATTTAAGGAAAAAGTTCTGTTTTTAAATATGGTGACTATTAATTCACAAAAGAAAAAAAAATGTTTTTAAATCCCCTGAATTCCCTAAGGCTTACAAACTTCGCTTAAGGGTTAAAACATCATTAAAAAAAAAAAAGATAAATACACTGTCAGTTTGAATGATGATGTTATTTTTCACACCCGTTCACTTTACAAAGGTTTCAATAAAACCAGTCATGTATAACTGATTGAAAACGTTTCTTATGCTTGAAATTGTATAGCTACATCGTCCAAACTAGTCTGAGTCATTGTCCTTCTGGAATACGTTTTTATTCATTTTAATTCATGGTTCTGATTTGGTAACATAAACTGGAAGTGTTAAAAACTACTTCGAAGACAAATCGTCGCTACCATGTCAAACTTTCGAATGTGAAAAGATACATTTTTCATTACTTTTAAAAATGGGCCGATTGTCACCACTAAATTTTAATAGTATTCTTCACCAGAGTTGCCAATTTGCCCCCCTTTTTCATTCGGAAATTCCGAATTCATACCAGAGTTTTGAAACAGAAATGTTTGCCATATTTAATGTCAGACATTTCGTGATTTCATAAACTAAAACTTTTTGTATCAATTTTCCGGTATGGATTCGGCAACTCTGAATAAATAAGAAGGCCAAACTGGCAACCTTGTTTTTGACAAAAATTTTGTTAGTATTTTTAAAAGACGAAGAATTCTATTAAAATTTAATGGTGACCATCGACCCACTTTTAAAAGTAATGAAAAATGCATTTTTTCATATTCGATAGTTTGACATGGTAGTGGAAGTGCCAAGCTCTCATTAATCTTCCGTAATAGATGAGTTAATTTGACCCAGGTTTAACCCCTTCGCGACGAGCGTCCTTTACAGAATTTTTAATCTTTTACCACCGGTTTTTCAAAACAGAAATTTGCGTCTAATTGAATAGCAGAAATGGTAAGATTAAATAAGGCAAAGATTACAATAAAATTTAACTGGTGGGAATAATGAAGGATTCTGAGCATCTTATGCGTCACGTATACGTGTCACTCGTCCCCAACGGGTTAATACGTTTCGCACCAGAATTTTTTTTTTAAAGAAATTAATTTAAATTATTTCCGCATTGAAACCTGAAAAGAAATATATAAAGATTCATCCAATAATTTTTCTGGTTCGACGCGTTGTTAGACTGGGTCAGATTAAGGCTTCTATATTAAAGAGCTGGTGCATCGTCCGACATTAACATTCCCAAGTGGGAAAACGTTGGCGCTAGATTTTCCTAGAACCCATTTGGCGCATTTATTGCCGTCTTCGTTGCTTTGCAGAATTTATCAAAAAGTACGATAGGGAATGAAAGTTTCGAATAAAATACGTACTCTTCATCATTGATTTTCATTGCAAATTGTAGCCTGCATGTTATTTATTGTTCAATAAAATTAGCAATAAATTTATTTACTTTTATTAAGAAAACCTTTGGTTTTACAATGTACATTCATTTCACTAATTAATTATACAAGCAGTGTTGAATTCATGGAGTGACCCGGTATAGTAGTATCCCCCCCCCCCCCCCCCCGCCCCCGGAGAAAAATCTTTGAAACATCGGATACAAGTTGGACATCGCAAGTTTTGCAATTCGGAATGCAAATTTTACATTTAACTACTCCCCCCGCACCCCCTTTTTTTGCATAATTTATCTAATTAATTCTTACATATTTCTAAAAGTTTTATTTTACTTGTCCATAGAAAAATTATTATTATTATTATTATTATTATTATTATTTTCAGAATATCAGCAGCAATTTCTTACCTTAGTGTAACAATTAAAATTTATTCTTCAAGTGTACTTTTTTTCAAAAAAATAATGATTTTTTATGTATTTTTAGTATTATATTTAGTAGCTCTAGGTCAGATTAAACCACATATTACGGAGGATTAGTGGGAACTTGGCATCTCTGCATGGTAGCGACGATATCTAATCTAATACGTTATGAACTAATCTAAGGGATATATTTAATAACAATTGTTTTAACGAAGCTTTGTTATCATTTTCACTAAATGCGAACGACTTGTAACAATGTACACGCCGCACATCGAAATACCCTTTTTACATTGCTTAAAAAATGGCTTAAGGGGGCATACGATAGTTAAATCTAAAAAAAAATTCGAAAACAAATACATATGATTTTTTGGAAAAAATACATATGAAAGAACATTATTATCTTAGCATTTTAAAATAAACCACACAAAATAATTCCTGTAAGTGCACTAATTATGATTAAAAAAGTGTCAGGTGTTCTCAATGTATTCCGTAATATGTTTTTAATTAAAAGTATACTTTAAAGTGGTTTATTCCAAAATGTTTAAAAAAGGTTCTTTTTTATTTAAATGTGCGCAAAATTTCCGTTGAACTACTTAAGTCTTTTACATGCAATCTTCACGGGTTAACCCCTTGAAGGGCACCGGTATATAATATATACCACTTAATTTTAATCCCAAAATGCCACAATGACACCAGAATTTTATAATCAAATTTTGAATTTATAAGGTATTTGAGGAAAAGTTTTTACTTATTTTTAAATAAATTCGTTAGTGAATCCTGGTGTCAATCATTTGTTTCAATATTTTAGCTACAAGAGTACTTTGCCCCTGAAGGGGTTAATAGATTATATCTATGTCCTAAGGCTGAACTTAAATTTATTTATTATTTCAGTCACAAAAATAATTTATGCAAAGATAAACTTCGGAAAAATATAATATTTTCAATATTACTTTTAAAATATATTTTTTTCTAAAATATGCATAAATTTAGGTACCGGCTTAAAATATAAATATAGTCTCTAAATATATGAAGATCGCATAAAAAAAATAATTAGAAAAATATAAGAAAATATTAAATTAAATTAAGTAGTTCAAGAGAAGTTTTGTGCGCAATTTAAGTAAAGGACGTTTTTAATATTTTGAGATAAACCAATTTAACCCCTTGAAGGGCACCGGTATATTATATATATCACTTAATTTTAATCCTAAAATGCCACAATGACACCAGAATTTTATAATCAAATTTTGAATTTATAAATTACATGAGGAAAAGCTTTTACTTATTTTAAAATAAATTCGTTCGTGAATCCTGGTGTCAATCAATCATTTCAATATTTTAGCTACAAGAGCACTTTGCCTCTGAAGGGGTTAAAGTGTTCTTTTAATCATTGCTTCCATCTAGAACACCTGACACCCTTTTTAGTCCTAACTAGCATAATTGTAGGAATTATTTTGTCAGGTTTGTTTAAAAATTCTGCGAAAATATTGATTGCTCTTTCATACATTTTGCTTTTTTAAAACCTCAAAATTTCAAGATTTAACAGTCTTATCCCTCCTTAAATATAATTCATGCTTTATAATTTCCATTGCGTTTCATCAAATAAATTTATGAGATACCCTTTGAAATACGCCTGTAAAAAATTCAAATAAAATCTTATAAATTAGCTAATTGCGAAAAAAAATAAAATAAATAAACGTGTCCCACGACAAACGCAGGGTTCCCATTTCCAGCAATTATTGTTAACAGACTACCGGATTCTTTTGTGTCCCTGTAAATGAACGATGAATGACAATATTCTGACAATTATAACGGAATTATTTTGAGTGTCCCTGTAAAGGAATTATAAGTGCTAAGCACACCATATACTATAGTAAGCCTAGTGTACTGCATCTCAGTGATATATATCAATTTCAATATGTTTGAAATAGTGTAACATCATTAAAATAACCGCAAATGATTTTCCCGCAGACCATAATGTAACGGAATTCTTTTGAGTGTCCCTGTAAAAAAAAACTATAGGTGCTACACACTCCATTTTCAGTACAGAACATACAATAATAAATCTCAATAACATATATCAATTGCATGACAAACCAAACATATTTACGCGAGTTAGAGTACGGACAGACAGATAGACAGACATGCAAACCGAATTCATAAGTACTTTTTAACTTTCTTGGAAAGTTTAAAAAAAGAAAAAAGCAGTCTAATAAATTCACCTATCACAATTTCCATCATGTTTCATCCAATGAATTTACACACTTAAAAATTTCAAAAGTTATGTATCTAATAAATTCGCTAGTTGTAAACCCAGTGACAGAACTATCTTCAAGTGTCTGCAACGCTAATAATGTTTTCAAAAATAGTCTACCATACGCGATATATCATATAAATCTGTTATTGCTGCTGTTGTAGTTGTAGTGCTAATTAATTAAGGCATCAACATTTATCAGCCTTTCCGAGTAAAAAAAAAGATTCTGAAATTCACAGCAAACATTCTCAAAGATTATAGTCGGGGTGGGGGGGAAGGGGGAGGAGGTGAGAAAATTCCCTCTCGGCAATAATTATTCTTGTTGCAGGTCGGATTAACTCTGCTTTTGATTCGAGTCGATTTCAGGCTGAGTGTAGATTCTTGCAAATTGGGTTCGGATGAACCCGATTTTTCAAAAGTTAGTTCAGTATATTGTTTCAGATTAAAAACTATGCCTGTATTAATAAGCATAGAATTTTGTGTGTCTGCTGTTTTTTAAAGGAATGCTGCATCTTTTCCGGGACTATTTCACAAAATTCACGTTTTTTTCGTGAACTGACGAAATTAGCGTTTCTTTTTCCCCCCGCGATCTTTTGACGAAATTCACGTTTTTTTTCATGGCCCTTCGACGAAATTCGCACTTTTTCCGTGATCCTTTGACGAAATTAGCAGTTTTTTCCACGATTCTTTGACAAAATTGGCATTTTTTCTGCGGTCATTTGACGAAATTTGCGTTTTCTCTGTGGCCCTTGGATGAAATTCGCATTTTTTCCACATTCTTATACAACAAAACTCATGTTTTTTTTTTTTTTTTTTTTTTTTTTTTTACAGTCTTTTGACAGAAATCAAGTTTTTCCGCCGCCCTTTGACGAAATTTGCGTTTTTATTGCAATCTGTCAACGAAATTAGCAATTTTCCCAGATCCTTTGATGAATTTCGCGTTTTTTTTTTAGGCCTTTAGACAAATTTCGCTTTTTTCCGCAATCCTTCGACGAAATTTGCAGTTTTTTCGAAATACTTCGACAAAATTTGCCGTTTTTTCAAGATCATTCGACGAAATTTACCGTTTTTTCGAGATCCTTCGACAAAATTTTCCGTTTATTCGAGATCCTTCAACGAAATTTACCGTTTTTTGGCGATTCTTCGACGAAACTTGCCGTTTTTTGGCGATCCTTCGACGAAATTTTTCGTTTTTTCGAGATCTTTCAACGAAATTTACCGTTTTTTGGCGATCCTTTGACGAAATTTGCCGTTTTTTCGCGATCTGTCGACAGAATTCTCCGTTTTTCGCGATCCGACGACGAAATTTGCCGTTTCTTCGATGAAATTGACCGTTTTTTCGCGATCCTTCGACGAAATTAACAGTTTTTTCCACGATCCTTTGACGAAGTTGGCGTTTTCTCCGTAGCCCTTCGGCAAAATTCGCATTTTTCCGCGATCCTTCAACGAAACTCATGTTTATTTGACGAAATTCACGTTTTTTTCACGGCCTTTTGACTAAATTTGCGTTTTTTCGCGATCTGTCAACGAAATTTGTCATTTTTCCCGATCTTTAAATGAATTTCGTGTTTTTTCGGCGATTCTTCGACAAAATTTGCCGTTTATTTAACGATCCTTCGACGAAGTTTGCCGTTTTCTCGCGTAATTTGCGCGCTATAGCGCGTCCGCGGAATCGCTGTATGTTTTTAGTCTGCAGGTGCCTTAAAAAGTCTGCGACGCCCGTCGCAGCGTCGCGTACATTCTGCCACGGGGGTTGTAAATAAATAAAAATAAACGTAAATCTCCGTGTACTTATACTCCGTATGGTAAATAGAGTCTATGGTTTAATTAGTTCTAGGTTTAATCAGTTTCGCCTTTTTCTTTCCCCGACACAAAAAACTAAAAATAGCGACCATACACCCTTTTTTCAATGGTCGGGCAAAAGAAACAGTAAAAGTGGTTAATAGCAAAACTTTTGTTGCACAAATAAACTTATACTGCATATGCTTATACTGAAGTATCATAATCAACATCAGATATTTCCTCATAAACATGTCTTTCAAGAGACATTACGTTCAAAAACACCGTGTACCTTTTTTATTATTTTAATTTTTAACTTGTATTAATAACACAACTTCTAAAAAAATAAAAGTAGTTTAGTAATTTTTTAGGAAACTCTTTTTTAACACTTTTTGACATAGTTTAAAAACAAATAGTTTAATTAAAAGTGTTAATTACAAGTTGTGGTGTTTGCTTGTTTTCAATTTTTACGAACTGTTATAGCTTAAAAAGAAAATTCATAACTCTATGCAGTTAAATATTTGTATCCGAGTGTTACTTTTAAAGCTGTACATTAAAAATATGGATCGCTCAATACTTTTGGCAAAATCTGTATATTATCATTTATTCCTTTACACAGAAAAATTATTGGAAATTTACACCGGTAAAATTTAAAGAAAACATAAAATTGTATTAATAGGCATAAGATTTATTAAAACTCTAAGTTAACAATCAAAATGCATTCGAGGTGTCTTGCTGTCTATTACAGACGGTTAGAAATACCAAATAGTATCTATGTATGTATGTATATATAAAGAGACTGATTACTTTTTGGATGGTAAATAGAGTCTATGGTTTAATTAGTTCTAGGTTTAATCAATTTCGCTTTTTTCTTTCCCCGACACAAAAAACTAAAAATAGCGACCATACACCCTTTTTTCAATGGTCGGGCAAAAGAAACAGTAAAAGTGGTTAATAGCAAAACTTTTGTTGCACAAATGGTTTTTTACAATGAGGAAAATGGACATATGAATAAAACTGACCAGTAAAATAAAGTCCGATTTATTATACGATAAAATTGCTAAAATTATCATTCAATAATTTTTAAAGGCTTTAAAAACCAGAAAAATAAAAAAATCTCCAACTAGGAAACCACGCCATTAGTGTAATAATGAAAAAAAAAAATCTAAATAAGCAGCAATCGAAAGAACATTATGGACATATGGAACATATTTTTTGACGCTTAAATCATTTGCCATGGTCTCCCCACCATCGAGATATATGTCTCGGCATTTGCTAATTTATTGATTTAATGGGATGGAAGGAGGAGTCAATAGAATTGAAGGAGGAGTCGTTACGTTTTCAACATAACAACATCATCAAACTCCAGTCACTTGTCTATTTCCAGTTTAGTACGCAACAATAGTCCATAATAAAAAAAAATATATAAATAAAAAAATATAGACATAATAATAAAAAATATAGACAGTTTTTACTGTCCTTTGATGGAATAAACGAGACGATATTCTGTCTTGACCAATGTTGTTTGCAGATAGTTTTATCCTTGATTTTTCTTTAGAAGTTTAAACCTGCATCTAAAAAATATTAGCTAATGGTAAGAAATATTAGACTGCAGCACTGTAAAAAAATTTCTAAAATTGGCAAAAAAAAAACTGTTAATTTTGGCGCCGCGCCAGTGGAAAAACGTTTACTTTACAGAAAATATCTGTATATATTTTCATTAAAACATTTTTTTCTGTAAAAAATATAGATTTTTTCCGTAAAAATTACAAAATCCACATTTTTTACAGGAAAAACCTGTTTTTCTTTAAAGCAGGTCTTTTCTGTAAAAAAAAGAAATCTCTAAGTTTGACTGAAAAGTCAAACTTAGAGATTTTTTTTTTTTTTTTTTTTTACAGTGATGCGAAATCCTCGCAAGGATCTACTGGTTAATAACTTATTTTGTTTGTGGAAAGTATTAACCCTTTCAGGAGCAAAACACTCCCATTGCTAAAATGTTGAAATGAATGAGTGACACCGGAATTTACGAACAAATATATTTGAAAATAATAAAAAGCTATATGTCTTATACATAGTAAACGAAAAAAAAAAAAAACGGAATAAATAAAAAAATTGTCATTCGTTTTGTGAGAATTAAAAAAAAAAAAAAAACTGTAACGGACATAATATAGGTGTAATTTTTAATTAAAATGGTAGTTACAAGTTTAATCGCTAATTTTCTTGAAATGCAATATATCCAAAATGAGGTGGAGTTTTTTGTACTGTTTCCATGAAACCAATGTAATTTTTCGATATCAAAATTATGACAGGATTGATTAAGACATGAATGTAGTATTGGCTTGAAAGTCAACATCTTTCTTTAATATCGAAATATAAATATTTTGTAAGAACTAAATATTTTGTAAGAAAATGTAAGAACTTTGGTCACTTTTGGCCAATTTTAAGCATTTGGCACCCTCTGAACGAAAATACAGGTTCCTGCTATGCCTTCACCCCTCAAATGGGGGGTCCGGGGCAGATGTCCCGCATTCCGCTGCATTAGTCAGGTCCTGATAGTATTGCACCCGCTGCGTTTTCCTTGGATCCCTACTTTCAAAATGTCACCGAAACTAAAACAGGTCTAATAAAATAATTATATCTTATATGTATATAAAGTTTTCTACGGTCCTCCAAAAAGCACGTATGCCTAGGGCTCCGCAAGTTAATAAATTGATTCCCGATTTTATAACTGCATGATTACATTAACCCCTTGAGGGCACCGGTATATTATATATATATACCACTTAATTTTAATCCCAAAATGCCACAATGACACCAGAATTTTATAGTCAAATTCTGAATTTATAAGATACATGAGGAAAAGCTTATACTTATTTTAAAATAAATTCGTTCGTGAATCCTGGTGTCAATCAATCATTTCAATATTTTAGCTACAAGAGTACTTTGCCCCTGAAGGGGTTAATAAAATGACACTTACATCATCTTCATTTCTTGACGATGGAGTAAAAACTTGATTATATATTAATGATATGCAAAACATAATAAATAATGATTCACAAAATATTCGACGCGTCCGAAAATCCTAATGAGATTTCAGAATTAAAGTCAATAATAATATACTTGCAAAAACGAATACTGCTGTTTATAATCCAGATTGTGACACGATGAGAAAAACTGTGATAATTAATCTTCCTAATTAAATTGAGTCACAAACTTTCTTAAGATGATGACCGAGGAAGGAATTTTTAGGATTTCCTACAGACTTTTTTAAGCTTCTATAATGGAAAATGTATTTTTGCACATGGCTTTCAACTAGCGACGAACTTAAAAACAGAAAACTAATCCAGTGGAAACCCAGGAAATGATTGTTTAATTTTTACATGCGTAAGCTTTTAATATGTCTAAAACACATCAACTGATGTTTAACATTTACTTTGTTATGAAGAAGAGGAAGCTAGCTTGTGAAAAACAAGAAAAGATTACAATATCCTGCGCATGTTTTTCAAACGCATATTTTTTCATTTCTTTCAAAATTTCTTGTTAAAAGGCAAAATATTCAATTAAGATTGGAAGTAGAGGCTAAAAATACATAGAAGTAAAAATTTAAAAAGAAAAATATTTAGTTACGGGGTTTTTCTTTTAAATATTAATAGCATTAGTGACATTAATATTAATATTAGCTATCTCTGGCGACCAGTTTTTTTTCCCTTAAATGTATGCTAAGCATCTAAAAATCTTTAGTTACGGGGTTTTTCTTTTAAATAATAATAGTATTAATAACATTAATATTAATATTAATAACTAGCTACCTCTGGCGATAGTTTTTTTTCTTCCTTAAATGTATGCTAAGCATTGCAACATGTTACTTCTATTCATAATTTAATTTTCTTGCTTAATCCTTCTCCAAATCGGAAGATTCTGATAGAGAGAAAAAAAAAAAAACTTAGCGACTATGGCAGCATTTTGTATATTTTCTGTTACGTATTTCACTTTTCTTGATTAACAAAACGCTTGATTCACTTAATTAGTTATTTATGCGTCATGTCCGTTTGCAAAATGTCCGTAATTGGGTTAACTACCAGTTGGCGCATTTCAGTTATTACGATTTGGTGCAATGAAGAATTTTTTGTGTGAAAACCCTTTAATCGTATCCGCATTAACACTAAACCATATTGTTGTCAATATATTTTTGGCTGTACGCTTACCTTGGCTGTAGATTTGGTTATCGGAAACTAGGAAATCTGTTTTTTTTTCTCATTTAATCGTTTTGGATCATGTGCCACAATGGGCTGCATACGTACTGACGTATTTTTTGCATTTATATATAACTGTATAATATATAATATAATATAGATATATACATATGTATATTATATTCATAGATATAGTGTATGGTTAGAATATACTTCTCGGTACTTTTCTAGCATAGGGGCCCTGGCGTTTTTAAAAAAAAAAACTTGGGCGCATTTTTTTTTACAGAATATGAGATTTCTTGCCAAATGATGTAAACAGCTATGAAAATAATCTTGATGGACTTTTATGGTTGTTTATGTATGTATTTATATACATATAAACATTTTATTTATATATATATTATTATTGTTTTTTATATACAATTTACTTTTGTTTGTAATGTAAAAATAAATTGGCTTATTTATTTAAAATAAATTGCATAAATATTGCAAAAAATGCTTGTAACAGTGAATTAGGTTGCCAGAAAATATGCATGAAACATTTCCTTCTTTCGCCAAGCCCATTTTTTCTTTCTCGCCAAGGTCCCTTACTGTAAAAGTACCTATATATCATGTTCATTCTGGCGGATATAACATACAGATTAAAATTAAAGCACAACCGCAAATATCTCAGATAAAAGCCGCTAATCTGATGTTATGTGTTTAAAAAATTTATATTAAATTATATTTAAATTATTTTAGTTTGCTCCTATTTTATTTAAAATTTTTAATGTTGTTACATATTTAATAAATGTTCATTAATTTACCCTTTTTAACGCGACTGGCTATTGACAATGGTAAACATGATTAGCGATTAACAACCATTTTCGGTTATATCATTGCTACCATGTCAAACTATCGAATATGAAAAAATGCATTTTTCATTAATTTTAAAAATGGGCCGATTGTCACCACTAAATTTTATTAGAATTCCTCGACTAGCAAAAATACGAATAAAATTTCTGTGAAGAACTGGGTTGCTAGCTTGGTCTACTTTTATTCAGAGATGTCTTCTTAACGGATTTTTTTTTTTTTTTTCACTTTGAGTAATCAGGAAATGTTTGTCGTTAAATAAATCAAAAGTTTCTATTTGAAATTTCTGGTATGGATTCAAAATTTCTGAATGAAAACGTAGATTAAACTGGCAAGGCAACCCTGGTGAAGAATACTAATAAAATTTAGTGGTGACAATCGGACTATTTTTAAAAGTAATGAAAAATGCATTTTTTTTCACATTCGATAGTTTGACACGGTAGCGACGATATATCTTGGGATATAACCAAACACACTCCCAGTACTTGTAAGAACGAATTCCTGTTTATATTTGATTGATCCTTGTAAATAATAAGGGGCTTAGTGATGCGGTAAGGCGCAAATAGAACAACCCTTTGTTTTTTAAGGTCTCGGTAGCATAAAACAATAAGATAAAAAGTTTGAAAATTACACAAGTCCAAAGGATTTTAAAATATCAGAATGATTCCCTTAATATACTTTTGTTCACTCAAATATAATCGTAGTGTTGTAATTAGATAGAATTTGAGTTGTCTACTATAGTAATTTGTCATAAATATAGTCGATGTCAGCTAATTTTTTTTTCTGTTTTTTAAAATGGGAGCCTCTGAGCATAAACGCTTAACCCCTTGGGGACGAGCGACAGGTATACGTGACGCATAAGATGCTCAGAATCCTCGACTTTTCCCACCAGTTATTTTTTATTGTAAGATTTGCCTCATTAATTCTTAGCATTTCTGCGAAAATTTCTGTTTTGAAAAACCGGTGGTAAAAGATTAAAAATTCTGTAAAGGACGCTCATCGCGAAGGGGTTAAAGTCCTAAAATGTATATGCCCGCCATTGCTTACTTATAGTATTAGTCAATTTGAAATGTTATTCTACTAAATAATTGTACTCTAATGGATTTTTGAGATGTTAAATATTAAAGCAATGATTAAATAAGAGCAATAACTGCACTTCGACTTCATTATTACTTTTTAATAGTCTATGGACAAAGAAAGGATTTTAAAGAATATTTAAAATGAAGGTAATTTAAGAAGTATTTATTTATCTCAATCCATCTAACGCGTAATTAAAATCTGCCAATAAAGCAGGGTATTTAAAAATCTTTTTTTAATCCACCAACAATATCCTAACTCTAAACGTTTTCTAAGTAGTGTTTTTTAAAGAAAAGAGTTTTAAAAAATGTTATCCTGTTTTGCTGTAGGTCATTTTTATTACATCAAATTGAAATTACGTTAAATTAAAAAAAAATGCTTCACCTAAAGACCAGTTTTATGCAATTCCAATTCAAATGAACAATCACTTTGACTGAAAAATACAGGAAAATATCCATTTGGAACAACTGCAAAAAACTAGACACGACAAAACATTTCTCAAAAACTTCTACTTTTTTTCACAATCTGCAGACGATAAACATTGAACAACAATGCAATATTTTTTGTAGCAACTTTGAAAATCGTCGAGTTCGTTTCCCTGTAACATATCACTGGTTTGACAGGCATGGTTTAGACACAAGTAATAAATAGAACATGGAGAAAGCAGAAAGGGAAAAAATCGAATATTGAGATGTCATTAAATAAAGAAATTCGCAAGGAAAAAAAAACTTCCATTACAGGTGAAACGGTTATGTTGTGTTGTGATGCATCGACACCTAATCGAAAAGAGAAAAAAAAAAAGAATAAAAGCGATTTTGTTTTGGTTACTTTGCAAGCTGCTTTAATAAATCTAGGAAATTTTGTGAAAAAAAGTCGTATAGAGTAAATAGAAGTAAATAAGAACGATATGTAGCAATTCAAACATTTAATCATATTTATCGCGGCGCTTTTTATTTAAATTTAATTTAGCTCATGTATTTAAAGATGGAATTTTGTAATCTATTTTTCAACCACTTCCTGAAATTATGTTCTGTTGCGTGTCCCCGATGGCAATACAATATTTTCATAACTTAAATATCAAATAATAGAATAATTTTAATTAAATTTTGATTATATGACGAAAAAAAATAGGAGTTTTAGAGAGTTTAAATAATTTTTATGCATGAAACTTTAAAAATATGTTATTACATGACTCAACAACAAATATTTGCTCGTTTGAACAGTATAAAGTACCATTTACAATAATATAGTAATGCCTCGTTTCTTTCAAATTGCCATACCTAAAAAAGAAACTAAAAAAAAATAAATTTTGTTAACATTTTCTTAATTTCGAATCGTAAATAATGCTTGGAGGTTTTTTGAAAAGAGTATGAACACGAAGCCGCTGTGGTCGAATGACGTATTAAACACCCCGACCTTCACGTACCTGCAGATCAATGTCTTAAACTTATGGAATTTAGGTTTTAAATTTTTCCGGTGGCGATATTCTGTGATTCTATTACCGTTCCGATCAATTATTGAAGGAAGGGACCTCTGATTCCGACGCGCGCCCCCCTGTTCTGCGAAGTAGCGGCGGTAGGGGTTTTATATAGAAATGCGACGTTGCTTGTCGTTCTCCATATGACGCGTCGTATGAAGAACTTGACTTTACATTTATACAACATTAATTTTTAATTCGGAGTATTTCTATTTTTAAGTATACCAATGAAAGCATGTTAAAAAATAAATAAATTTACTGTTATCTTAAATCTTAACATTCTTTTATCAAAAACGTTTTAAGAAATCATCCATTAATTACGCCACTCAAATTTCGTGCACCCCTAAATACTAGGCCTCAGCGCTGACACAAAAAAATAGCGGACGCCGTGGGCAGATTTTAATCAGCATTTGTACGGTCCCTTGAATTTCTATACCAATAATTTCTTAAAGTTTTCTCGCCTTATTTTTCTGAAATCAAATAAATTAAAGAAAAAAAATTGAAAATACTGGTGACAAAACTGAAGGGACAGTACAAACGCTTAAAAAAAATACGTCTACGACCAGCGTTGCTAGCAGGCTACTTTTTTTAAAATTCAGATTGTTTGATTTCCACCACTTTTTTTAAAATAGTGTAATTGGCCTTATTCTTGCATTATTCAATCTGTTATTAAATAAGGCGAATACTCCTACTTCAATAAAGTGGTGGCAATCAAGCAATCTGGATTTTAAAAAATTAGCGTACTGATAACACTGCCTACGACAGCCGTCATTTTTCTGTCAGTGCGCAGGCCTAATATTCAAGGGGCGGTGGGTCAGCCATTAATTACGTCACTCAACTTTCGTATTGACCACTTCCTCTATCTATGCCATAGATTATAACACTCACGTGATACCCCTTCCCTTAGTCACATTTTATTTAGATAATAATACAGTGATCTCTCACTTATTCGCGATACACGGAAATTATTTTTCAACACCAGTTTTTTTTAACGTAATTTTCAACTTGTTAAATCCAGAATTTTTTAAATCGAATTTTACTGTTTTAAAATAGTGGTATGAAAAAGTAATTACTGAACATCGCGTATAAGTGAGAGGTCTTCAGATTTGTCATATAGGTTGGGTTAAAACAACACTGTAGTTATCATTAATACCATTGGACACGTGCGAGGCTATTTTGCTGCAATCATTGAGATTATTTGCTGATACATTTTTTTCATTAATTTTTAATTAGTTCCAAATTTTAATCAAACAATGTGTTGTAACGAAATATGAGTGTACTGTGTCAAAAGCCTTTTTTAAAACCCTTTCGTGTTCATTCACTTCGTGTTCCCTTATTCATCGTTGTGTGTTTTGTATGTGCATTGAAAAGATAATGTTCACAGGAACAGAGATTAACCATCTCGGAACTCAGCTTTCGCTTCTTAGTGTAGGTGTAATCTCGGAGTCGGCAGGGAAATGTTGACATCAGAAATAATATATATCAGTGATGGGCATAATGAATGATTTTGATATTCGAATGAATTATTCAGGCATAAGAAAAAGCATTGCTACCGACCTCTGTATTCTTTTTAATCAATTTCAACCAGAAAAATTTTGTAAAAAAAAAAAAAAAAAAAAAAAAAAAATACTAAGATTACTTACTAAGTTTTAAAAAATAATTCTAGGTTTTTAAAAAATTAAAATTTCTGGTTTCAATTGATTAAAAAGAATACGAAGGTTGGTAGCTATGTATTTGTTCATGCCCGAATGATTCATTCGAATATCAAAATTATTTATTATGTTCATCATCAATATACAGGGTTATTCCAAATGATGGACCCATTTTCAAAAAATTGTATTTATTAAATTACAAATCCAAAATGAACAATCTTTATACCAATGAAAAGAGGAAGTTTCAAAGTTTTTTTTAAGACATTATAAATGTTCAATGTGTCCCCGTTTGCTGCACGGCAAACATATACGCGATAGCCAAACTCGTCCCACACACGAGAAAGCGTATCTGCTGTTACTGAGTGCACGGCTTTCAAAGCGGTGATGGTTCCAGAGGCGGCCAGTAGAGGTCGCGTGGCAATAGGCCACGGAGAGCTGAGTGCATTGCTGCCGTGCATTCAGTAACAGCAGATACGCTTTCTCGTGTGTGGGATGAGTTTGGCTATCGCGTAGATGTTTGCCGTGCAGTAAACGGTGGACACATTGAACATTTATAATGTCTTATAAAAACTTTGAAACTTCCTCGTTTCATTGGTATAAAGATTGTTCATTTTGGATTTGTACTTTAATAAATACAATTTTTTGAAAATGGGTCCATCATTTAGAATAACCCTGTATATAACTAGTGGACCCATGCGAGGATTTCGCGCTGCAGTCCAATATTTTTTTTTTTTTTTTTTTTTTTTTTTTTTTTTTTTTACCAATATATAATATTTTTTAGATGCAGGTTTAAACTTCTAAAGAAAAATTAAGGATAAAAATATCTGCAAACATTAGTCAAGTCAGAAAATCATCTTATTTATTCCATCAAAGTTACAGTAAAAACTTGTCGAAGATAGCAAAAGGCACGCGCGAAGGGAAAAAAAAATGACAATCGTATTTTAACTGCATTAGAGGATGACGTCATCCGCGACCGGAAAAACAGGGGACAAAGAAAAATAAATTGAATAGATGTGAAATACAATTTAATTTAATATAACAAAGTATACCTTTTAGGCTACACGTAAAATACCACTTCTTCGATCGATTGATGGTGTCATTCTCTTCTAAACATTTAAATTTAAACTTTACTTATTAATCATAAATTTAAAACAAACGCGTGCAGTGACGTTCTGCTTTATCTTTTTTGTGCTATTTATTTTTTGATAATCATTGTTGCGCACGATATAATGCGGTATTTAATTTTTGTGTCAACATTCATTTGAGAAAATCCTTCCATTTTGTTTATGAAAACAATGTCGATTTAATTTTCTATTAACTGCAATTTTTAATCAAAAACATTCTTTAATGAAATGTAAGTGAACTGTGTTTCAGAAGTCGGTTCAAAAACCTATCGAAAGATAACCGTGCATTGTTGTGCGTTTTGTAAATGCATAGAAAAAGGGATGTTGACAGCAGAAATATGATGATTAAGGTTAAAATTCAGATTTACTGAAAAATGCCTGCCATCGTATCATATTTTACTTAAATTCATAGCTGATAATTTTAAAGTTTTTTTAAGTGAAATAAACACATTTCAAGCCGTAAATTTTACTTAATAAAAAAATCAAATAAGTATCACATACAATCAAGAGATATTTTGTAAAATAAACATTTTACCCTATCTAAGTTTATTTCACTTGAAAAAATAAAGCGGAAGTTTGGCAGCTATGTAAATTTCTAAGCACCAAAGTGCGTAGATAAAATATGGAGTTCCCATGTAAATATTTTAAATTTTAATTTTCAGAAAGACGTTATGTGTATTTAGTACAAAAAAGAAACATTTTCATGCATTTTCATAAAAGCAGTTGTAAAACTTAAAATAATTTAAATTTTGTTTCTCCGTTTGTTTCTAAAATACAATTTAAATCTCTTTATTACTTACCCAACATACGTAGTATGGGGTAAGTCTTGTAATCGTTAAAAAAAAAAAAAAATGACAGATTTACACGTTTCAGATACTGGAGATTCCGAAAAACATGTTTTTAGAAAAAAAAAAAAAATGCCGTCCGTCTGTATACGCTCTATATCCCAAACGAATTGAGATAGAGACTTGAAATTTGGTATGTACTTAGTATGTAATAATGGGAAGAAGCTTATTGAATTTCAGTCACCTCGATTATCCAGAACTATTTTTTCGGACTCTCGAATTATTCGTTCTGATAAAAGGTATATAAACATTTTCGAAATTGTTTTTTTTTTTTAAGGAGTGAATATAAAAGACAATAAATGAACATAAATTTTGCATAAAGAATGAAGTCGATCGGATAATGAGTGGCCGAGATATTTGTAATCACATTTTCCACACTCTTCGATTTTTCATGACCCTGTCTTTCATTCAAATTTCAATTCAAATATATATTTTAATTGGAAAAGAGACGCTTAATCCGACGCAGTAAACTGTTAGTTAATAGGATTATCATATTTAGAGTTATAAGGCTGTTTCTCTCACGCAATTCAGTAATAGAGCATTTAAAATTTATGACGTCATCAAGCCACGATTTTATTCGTATTGCAATGCATTTTATAAGTAGTTTACACATGTTTTATTTTCATATTTTATATTATGCATGTCCATGATAGGTAAGTATTACGATGGTCCCCAACGACAAGTTTTATATATATCTTAAAGTACAATTTTGTTAAGAAATTTTTTGTCTACAGCCGATTTAATTTGTTTTTGGGAAACGAAAAAATACGGGCAAAACGTTTAGAGAGTTAAATAAGTACCAGAATATAAGCTTGGAAATTGGATATCACTGCAGTTTTAGGCGCAAATTTCACTCTGTTGTCTTCTTTTTAACACTTTCCAACAAAGTTGAAAAGTGTTTATGAAATTGGTTTGCCTGTCTGTCTGCCGTCTCTCCGTTCTCTAACTCGCATAAATATACTCAGATTGCGATGCAATTGATATATGTTACTGAGGTTTACTATGGCTTGTTCGATATTGAAAATGAAGTGCGTAACATTTATTGTTCGTTTACAGGGACACTCAAATAGATCCCGTTACATTATGGTCTATGGGAAAAAATCATTTGCGGTGTATTTTAATGATGTTGCACTATTTCATAAATATTGAAATTGATATAAATCACTGAGGCACACTACAAGGTGCTTACTATAGAATAGAGTGTGCATTCATCGTTCATTTACAGGGGCACACAAAAGAATTCGGGTTATAATACTGTCTATGAACAACAATCCTGGATGCGCGCTTTCAGTTGTGGTACCGCTTTTAAATTTAACTTTTTTTGTGTGTGGATATTACTTGGTATGTATAAATTCTATAGATCATACACAGGGCTGCACAAAAGGTCTTGCCGTTCATTCACGGAAATTGCCGAATGGTAATTTTCAACTTTGCTATGCATTTCCTAACTGAACTAAATTATAGCATACTATGTATAGTATATATACAAATCTATTGATCATATACTGGGCTGCACAAAATATTTCGGACATTTTTCTGACTGTTAATGGTAATTGCCGAAATTGAGTTTTCAAATGTGTTACACGGTTATACTTAGGTTTGTAAATTCAGTTCATAACTCAGTTAGTATCTATTCGGATAGTAGTTCCTCTGTTAAATCAATATTTAGGGCTTTTCCCAACAATCAATTAGAACACTCTATTTATAAAAAGTTTCTGGCCGCTGGTAGCAGACAAATCTATATTGGATGGATAAAGGCCCACGCCGGGTTACATGGTAATGAAAGGGCAGATGATTTAGCAAAGCGGGCCACTTCTGCTGACTCTCATGCTCCGTTACTTGAAATTTTATATCCAGTCTCTTTGCTGAAACCGTATTATCGGGATAAGTTGATTGATACCTGGCAGCAGTCCTGGATAGCTTCAGCGGATGGTAGGGATACCTATAATGTCTTAAAGAAGGTTAACACTGAATTTATCTGTAGAAAACAAATTTTAGTTTATTATCTTTCTAGTCATGGCAGTTTTCCAAGTTTCCTCTATAAAATAGGAAAACGTAGAAATGACCTCTGTGACTGTGGCAAGAAAGGAGATGTTTTTCATTTCATTTTTGGTAAATGCTCTTTAATGCCAGAACACTTCACTTTTGACAGAGATCAATCTGTAAGGTGGAACTTAAAAAATGTCATCTTAAATCCTCAATATTTTGCTCGTCTGACTTTAAACTATAATAAGTTGAATGATTTATATTCTTTTATTAGATATAAGTTTTAATTGAGTCATGGTGTAACTACTGTTTATGAACTATAAGTTAGTTGTGAATTGGGACGTTGCCATTTCCAACCTTTGCACGTTAATCATTATCGAGTTCATAGATTTAGTTTTATTTTGTTAAGGCTTTACTAAAGCGGTGTTCAAGAATGACTTTCATGTTTATCTTTATATCAATGTTCTTTCAGCTGGTTTTCTCCTTCAACAAGTTGCAGTGATGTTGCAGTATAAATCATTACATGTAGTATCCTTCATCATTTACACATGTTAATGCGACTAAGACTATGCGTTTAAGACTATGGACATGACGGACTTCACTCATTTACTTCAGCCATTTGATAGAATGAGCTTTTGTAATGCGTTGGACTGCTCTCTTTTATGCACCTGCCCTTCAATTTTCCAAGACTAATTAGTTGTCATAGCTTTTCAGTGGTACTTGTTTTAAATCCTTGCAAGTTGCAGTGATAATGTTTCTACTTAGTTAAAGTTGTGCGACTACTCTTTAGTTAGAGTATTGCTTTACTGAGTTGGCTCTTCTTTAGCTGTCACTGTTGCAGTCGGTTTGCTGGTATATTCTGGAACGTTAACTTTGAATGATTCTTTTAATGCTTTTATTCCTGTTTCATACTTTTCAGTGTGATTTTAATGCTGGAATTAATTCCTGCAATTGACTTTTGTGGCATATATGGACTTTACTTGTTAAATAACATTGACATTCAATTCTGGCTGCTACTTTAACTGCAGTTATGGACTATTGCTATCTTGTAAGCTGTGGTGCTTTCATTGGATCTCGGTCAGTGAATGGCTGATGAGTGATTTTTAAAGAGACCTCATTTGATAGCTTGGTTTCTGCGGAGGTGAACTAAACTATATCAAACTGGATGTTGTAAATTCTGCTTATCTACATTGGCTTTTGCATTTTCAGTTGTGTATGTATATGGGTAGCAAGTTATCTGCTCACATCTCATGTTTCATTTGTAATATACTGTAACTCTCCGTGGTGAGATGCTCTGTAATTTTATTGTTTTTTTCTTTTTCGTTTTGCTGTAAATTTTGTGATTTCAGTAGCTATATAATTGGTAATTGTATTTTAGAGTAATTGCATTGTATGGGAGGCTATGTATTTGTTTTTGGTTTATTTTAGCTTTAGAATTAGGTTTAGTGAGACAATTGTAACAAATCTATTTTTAGAGTCTCTTATAATTCTTAGTTTGTAAATTAGCTTTAGTAGTATTCTGTTTTCGGTTCGCTTAGTTTATTTTTTTTTTTTTTTTTAGTTCCCTGCGTGAAGCAGCGTTTTCTCACTAAGTTGGTGGGGTGTTGCTGTTTTGTTTTGATTTAATTCCAGCAACCCTGTTTCGGGTTCGTCTTTGAGCTGTGATATTGCTGGGTGGTGAAGGGGATTCTACCGCCGGAGGTTTTACGCCGCAAACCCTCACAGGTTGGTGCTCCGGCTGGGTGATCTTGTTTACTTAGAGATCATCTTTCACCTTATTAATCTATGAAGTTTTGTTACAGTATTCTGAATGTGTTTGAAAGTGCTTCATAATCTATGCTTGACGCATGTTTTTTCGTTCTTGTTTCATTAAGCTTGACTTTTGTTTTACTATTTGTCGATAGAATAATTTAAAAAGTATGTATTAAAAACTTCATTCTAACATTACTTTCGACATAAACATCCCCACCAGTAAAATCATGCTGTACTTTTTATAAATAAATGAGCACGTCGTCGTCATTGATGAAAGTATCATTATAAGGTATGTTCATGAAACAAAGCTGGCTTTTCCAGCTTCGAAAGCAATTGAATTAACGGCAGCACGTATGTGTGCTAGAGATATGGCGGGTTCAGCTTTACACAGGGTGGTTAAAATTAAACTGACGGTACTCAAAGGTTCATAGCTGCAGTTCTAATGATCGGATCCGAATGAAACTTGAAATATATGTTATGTACATCATGCGGCCAAGGTTTTCGTTAAAAAAAAATAGTTTGAAATTTTGCTACCAGATGGCGCTGTATTGCTGAAACCATATGCAAATGAGTAACAAATGTAATTTCGCTATAAAAACGATACGTATGGTTCAAAGAAATCATTCGTCTGCAGTGAACATGCCGATGAACAAGAAGGAACGCGCATCGATCGAAATTTTTTTAATCAGAATGAGAGCAATGCTTCGGCCCTGAATAAAATTTCCTCCACAATCGCCGACTCAGTTGCTCGTCGTCCACTTCCGGTGCAACATCCAGAGGACCGGTTTCTTCAAACTTACGAATCGTGCTCTAACTTCATTTACGGACATTTTTCATCCACCGATAACCACGGAGTGCTGCCGAAGCATTGCTCTCATTCTGATAAAAAAGTTTTCGATCAATGTGCGTTCCTTCTTGTTCATCGGCATGTTCACTGTGGACGTATGATTTTTTTGGAACCATACGTATCGCTTTTATAGCGAAATTACATTAGCTACTCATTTTCATATGGTTTTAGCTATACAGCGCCATCTGGTAGAGAAATTTCAAACTATTTTTTTAAGACGAAAACCTTGGCCGCATGATCTACATAACACATATTTGAAGTTTCATTCGGATCCGATCAGTAGAACCGGAGCTATGAGCCTCTGAGTACCGTCAGTTTAATTTTAACCGCCCTGTACTTAGAGAGTTCGCAGTACGTGTTAAATTGTTAACGCACACTAGCGTTACTTTTCTCTCATGCGGCCGGTGGTCAAAATAAAAGTGTGCTGCACCCGCACAATATGCAAATTTTGTTCGCCTACATGAGCGCCACTTTCCACTCCTGTGGCGAGTTGTCAAAGCAAAAGTTCGTAGAGAAAACGAATAGCTACTAGTAATTCATAAGTTCCATAAACCTTCTCACTGACTTTACAGAAGCGTGTGTTTCCAATCGACAACGGTTCAAGCTTGAACCTTTTTTTTTGGTGTTTGCAATTTCCAGCATTAATATCAATCGTAAGAGGGCGTTTTCAACTTACGAAATTCTTCCTTTCATCTGCTTAGGCTCAATATGTAAGTGCTTTAGTGTCTCAGAACCCGGTGGCTCGGGATCGATTTTCATACGTCTTTGGGTTCAAGCTCAAAGTAAAAATTTTATTTATTCAGAAATTTAAAAAAAGGAAAAAAAATTGCTTTTCCACTCTCTTAAAACGAAAGAGTGGATTTTGCTTCTCAGAAAAGAGCTCTAATTTATTGGATCGTGAATGAGTTGATTTTTAAATGTTTCACTCATCATGATTTGAATTTTTATTTTCTTAATGCACTCCAGAAGGGCGAATACTAAACAACTCATCTCGATAAAAAAGCACTCATTGGCGAGCGGAAATCCAGTAAGCTGACGCAGTTGACGTGACCTCACTGTCCCCATATCCGCTGAGCAGACGACAGACGTGTGGTGTGTAGTACGCGGCTAACACCACGTTGTTAAAATTTTAAAGAAAGAATACTTGAAAAGGTAAGAATTTCTGCTGATTTAAATACTTTAATTATGTTTTTTATAATGATTCTGTTTTATATTAATTGTTATTTTATATATGGCGTGATATTTTTCAGTTTATATCAATATTTTTATTAAATATGTCTTAACCCTAACATTTAGGACTATTTATACGAGCGAACATTTAGAGATCTTTTAAGTTGGAAGGATAAATATTAAAAAATACTCTAAAATATAATGAAATAAATCCTTTGCCTCTCCTTTATGTTTTTTTTAATGTTGTTTCAATAAATATGATTTATATAAATAGCATTTAGTAGCAATTTAAACTTTTAAAGAAAATATCTTGGCGGTACGTTTGTTTATATAGTGAGGGGTCGATGCAAGTTTTTTATCTTGGGGCCCATTTTGTGAAAAATAAAGGTTGTTTTTGTGAAATTTATTATATTTTTGTGAAAAATAACATTTTGTAACGAAAGTTGAAATCCAGCTAATCAAATTCGAACCAAGCATTTATAAACAAAAAGTTTTTAAAATCCTTTTGCTGAAGTTTTTCTCTTTTTTGAACTTGTTTGTTTACAAATTACACATTTTAAAACATCATAAAATAATAAATAATAAGTTTTTATGGAATAGAATTTTGTGAAAGGATCAATTTTAGTAATAGGAATTTTGTGAAGGGGCCAATTTTATCAAATTGATTTTTGTGAAGGGGAGCCATTTTATTAAATTGATTTTTGTGAAGAGGGTCCCTAAATAGGCCCAAAATTTTGTCTGGATCGAGCCCTGATAGTATATATTTTTAACGATGTTTCAGAACTCTAACTTTTATAATACTATAAATTGAAAATTGACTTGTCTGACTTTAAAAATATTGTTTTAAAGTAAACAAATTATATTTCTTATTTTATTCTCAGTCTCAATTCTAATATTTTAAAATATACTTGATTTATGAAACTGTATAAATCCCATATTTTTTATCGTATGTTGTTAAAAATAAGGTAAATATCTACATTCCCGGATATTCACGGTGTGAATATTCCTAAATAGTATTAGGATTAAAACATATTTAATGATAATATTGATATAAACTGAAAAATATCATGCAATGTATCGAATAATATTGCATAGAAAACATAATCATTATAGCAAAATAAAAAAAATGATTAAAATATTTAAATCAGCAGAAATTCTTATCTTTTCAAATATTCCTTTTAAAATTCTCTTTTTGGGTCGGGGGGGGGGGGTGTTGGGGGTATATATTTCAAGCAGCTCAGAAACAACAACAACAACAACAAAAAAAGATACTTTTCACTTAATTGTTGAATATATACATATATGTAAACATAAATATGTATACATTCAATATGCAAATTACTTTTTTTTTTCTAAAATAATAATCTACCTGTTCATGAAATTTATTATTTCACAATGAATTATTACATTTTACCATAAATTTTATTTCTCCTTCCCCTCCTCAAGTATGAGTTAGTTATAAATCACTCAAGTGCTACTGGATTTAACCTTCATTGATTTGATTTCACTCAAGTATGAGTAAAATAGAGATAACTCAATCATGAGTTGCTTAAAAACAACTCGTTCACTCGAGTTGTTTCAACTCTTCATGAGAAGCTGACTTTCAAATCATGAGATGAGTGGATTTCGGCTCAACTTGAGTTATTTTGGCTCTTTCGTTTTAAGAGAGCAGAAAAAAGAATTTAATCTATAATTCCTAAAGTGTTTCACAACTCTTTAAAAATCAGTTTGAAAGGAAATTGAATTGTTATTTATGCGATGTAAGGAGAAATATTTTGATTCTGAAGTCAGTATTAGTAACACAAAGATACCGTGGGATATCCCTTGTCTATCTTCGAATTCTGTTTTCGAAGCCCTTTTTCAGAATTATTGGAAAGCAGAGCTCATATCTTTCTGCCATAGTTGTTGAATGTAGAATATTTTAAATGAATAAGAATCGTTACTTTTGCATATCTTTCCCAGTGGTTGAGTATAAATAACAAATTTGCTTTCTTAAAAGGAATTTCAGGGATATGAAAATCACAAAATGTTGTCATGAAGGTGTATTTAGGATTAATATTTATTTCTATGTAAGGAGGGAATTTTAAATGAAAAAATTAATCGTGGAAAAATCTCCGATTTCAAATCGTCAAACTCGGGTTCCGAAAAATGATCCCGAGCTCATCTCTTATGTGTACCAATGTGTTTATTATTTTATATTCATTACTATTTCCAAACAATAATCTTTCTGATAGATTTCTCTACTAGAAATGTACGAATATTAGGTATCTGGGGATTCTTTTTCCAGAGTTTTTACACCATAAAGCTATTTAAAAATGGCGGTTAAGGCAAAACATTTTTCTCTTTTTCAGGAATCACGAAAAGTCAGAGATTTATCCAAACGCGATACACAATGGGATGTTTCCAAACTCTCATTACTATTATAAAACGTTATAACTAATGAAGTATTTGATTTAGATGGTGGCTCTTTTTTGCTAATTCTTCTGCAATATCTAAATTTTGTGTTTTTATAGTATATTAAATTTAAAAGTGCATTGGAGAACAGTTTAATTGGAAAAATTAGACCCCTCCTCCAGATCTTTTCACCACATATCGGGACCTTTTTGTTATGTGTATGCGTTTAAGACATGTGTACAGTGGCAGTTCGTGACTGGCTTTTTCGGGACACTATACATGAATGGCTGTCAAATTTACTCTTGTATTTACAATTTTTTTAAAATAAATCTTTGCCTTATTTAATAGCACAACTTCTGCCATTAAATAAGGCAAATATTTCTGTTAAAGTACAGTGTGTTTCTAAATGAATATCGGCGTTTTAACTCTTTGTAGTATCTATTATAAAAAACTTAAAATTATACTTTATACATAAAATGAAAGAGCAACTCAAACAGTTTTACCTACAAGCTTACAAGTGTTCAATGTGAACATCTTTCGTCACACGGCACACATCAAGTCGAATAGCTCAGTTCTTCCCAAACGCCACTCTACGCTCACCCGATCTCACGCCATGTGATTTCTACCTGTTGGGGTTCATAAAGGATCGAGTGTATGTGCCTCCACTTCCAGCTGACCTACCCAACCTAAGAACCAGGATTGAGGCAGCTGTTGCAACAATTACCCCACAAACATTAATTAACGTTTGGGAAGAACTGAGCTATCGACTTCATGTGTGCTGTTTAACGAAAGGTGTTCACATTGAACACCTGTAAGCTTGTAGGTAAAACTGTTTCAGTTGCTCTTTCATTTTGTGTATTAATTATAATTTTAAGTCGTATGTAATAAATACTACCAAGCTTCAAAACCCCGATATTCATTTAGAAGCACCCTGTATATAGGCAACAGAAAAGTGTCAAGCATGTAAATGTACAAAAAAAGCCAGTCAGAAGCCGCCACTTCTGGTGTGTGCACCCAAGTTGAGGGCATGACCAGAGTTCCCAAATGATCCGCTTTTTGAATAGCATTTTTTTTTTTTTTTCAAATCAAAATATTCCTTTTCGATTTTTCTTACAAATTTCGTAGAAACGTACGCCAAAGATAATTAATTTTGTAAATGTTGTAGAAACACACCTCGAAAATTTATCTTTAGAAAAACTGGAATAATAATAATAATAATAATAATAATAATAATAATAATAATAATAATAAATGGACCATTGGGAGACCTGCATTACGATGCTGAATACACTGATTTTGAAATACTGAGGATAACTATAGTCGAACATGTTAAAGCGTTGTGAGAGTTGATGTAGAAACTTTAGATACTGAAGATGACTTAGCAAATAACAGCAATAATCTATCTTATACTAATAAAAGAAAATAGTTTGTGTGTGTGCGTGAGTGCGTGAGTGCAATGGCATTACGATGCTGAATACACTGATTTTGAAATACTGAGGATAACTATAGTCGAACATGTTAAAGCGTTGTGAGAGTTGATGTAGAAACTTTAGATACTGAAGATGACTTAGCAAATAACAGCAATCATCTATCTTATACTAATAAAAGAAAATAGTTTGTGTGTGCGCGTGAGTGCAATGGCATTACGATGCTGAATACACTGATTTTGAAATACTGAGGATAACTATAGTCGAACATGTTAAAGCGTTGTGAAAGTTGATGTAGAAACTTTAGATACTGAAGATGACTTAGCAAATAACAGCAATAATCAATCTTATACTAATAAAAGAAAATAGTTTGTGTGTGTGCGTGAGTGCAATGGCATTACGATGCTGAATACACTGATTTTGAAATACTGAGGATAACTATAGTCGAACATGTTAAAGCGTTGTGAGAGTTGATGTAGAAACTTTAGATACTGAAGATGACTTAGCAAATAACAGCAATAATCTATCATATACTAATAAAAGAAATTAGTTTGTGTGTGTGCGTGAGTGCAATGACATTACGATGCTGAATACACTGATTTTGAAATACTGAGGATAACTATAGTCGAACATGTTAAAGCGTTGTGAGAGTTGATGTAGAAACTTTAGATACTGAAGATGACTTAGCAAATAACAGCAACTATCTATCTTATACTAATAAAAGAAAATAGTTTGTGTGTGTGAGTGAGTGCAGTGGCTGCTGAAATTTGCCGCACGTAGAGGTATGAAAATTTGGATGAGGATAGTCCAAGACAGGTCCTAATGCACCTGAGGTTCAGAGTTTTCATTTTTTGTTAATTAATTGAGAAATTAATTAAAAACCACAATGAACATTCCAATCTATATTTTAAAATTTTCTCAGGAACTTTTGGTCAGATTTGACTGATGTTTAATGTAGTTAAGTGTCAGAAATTAAATCATCAATTACTATAACAATGAATCCTTAGTTCGTTTGGATATATTTCCATTTAAAAATATAAAATTATGTAAATTGGAGGGTTTACGCAGCGAAGGCAATAAGGTACCCAACATTAGGTTCGTCTGAAAAGTTTTTCTTTATAACTACCGTATCTACAGCGTATAAACCACGACTCAAATAACTACGTTTCCTACCAGAATATTAAAAAAAAAATGTAACTTATTTTTACCTAGCCACTTCATTTTTCAAAATAAAATTTCTGGTTTGAAACAGATTTATCTTAGTCGTTAGAAATTTCGGTATATAAATTCATCCAACACCGATTTTTGGTGTATTTAAAGTTATCATCACGGTATCGGGCTACACCGGTCTTAATAAAATATAAAATCCAAACAGAATAGAGCGCCCGTGTACGCTGCTGAAGGCAGTGGAGCCCCTAACTCTAGGTTCGTTTGGATATATTTTCATTTAAAAATATAAAATCAAACAAATTCGCGAATGTTTGCTGCCAAAGGCAGTGGGATCTACAGCATTAGCTTCGCTTGGAAAGATTTTTGCTAACACTGATTTCAGGCATATTTAAGGATATTATCACGGGCCTGGATAACTCCAGTTTGATCAGCTAGTATTAAATAGTTCATTAATTATTATATTTTGCAATGGTAGGAGGACTCCAGGGACGCCCTGTATATATTCTATTTTCTAACTTTCATCAGTTTAAAGAACTAAATGAAAAACAAAACTGTTTGCGAAGCGTCGAAAGAGAAAAAAAAATATTAAAAAGACAAATATGAACTTTGGAATTTAGAATAAATATATCTTAAGCATAGCTTTAATGTTTCGATAACTTTTATATTCTCATAAACAGTGGCACAAAATGTTTGTTAAAGTTCTACATTATTGAACTAACAAAATACACTAAACCACAATTACACGAGAAACTTCACACGTATTTTTTTCCTTCTGGCATTTTGTTGTTTAGGTGTTATTAACTCATATTAGACTTTCACGCCGTTCTATGAATAGAACAAATATATTTAACATATTAAAATAAAAATGACAAAAATACTTTAGATAGTCTTTTACATTACACTTTTTAACAGGGTTAAATCTAACAATAAACATTCTTGGAATTTTACTCAAGTTTATAAAAATATTTCACACCAGAATTTTTATTTTAAATTATTTAGATTTACGATTTAACTTATTTTTGTGGGATTTCTGTTTTATTTATTTTATGAAAACATTTTTGGTTTGAATGGAAATATTTTAATTTGGTACTGATTAAATGACCAGTTGTTGGTATATTTAGCACTAATATATATATGCGAACAATGAACATTCAAATTTCATTTCATTTTACAACATGGCGATAAAAATGACCCTTAAAAATTATCCATTTTTTACTCGTTATTTCATATCAAACTTATATATATAAACTTAATGTAAAATTAAACCATTGAAACATAAGAAATTGACCATAGACAATGAAATCACAATACCAGATAGCAGAGTCAAATTACAAATTAAATTGTGTAGTTCTAATAAATGAAATATTATTAATACAAATAGGGGAAAAAAAGAGTATAAACACAAATGAAAGTTTATAATGTAATTCACTTTTTCAAGGGTAGGGAATCTACTATTATAAGCAAAAAACGATTGTTTTCTGCAGATAGCACCAGCTTTATGCCAAAAATAATGTTATCTCGCTGTCCGAACAATCGTTGAAACAAGATTGAAAAACAAGAAAACCTTTTAAGATGGAATATTATAAATCATACAAACAATTTGAATAAGAGGAAAAAAAAGGAAAATAAAGAAAAGTTTTATACTACTTACATTAAATATTTACCTATTTTTTAACTATAATCCTCTTAGCACATGTTCAAAAATTGTATCTAACGAAAAAGGTTAATTTAACAGTTAAGAAGTATATCTTTCAAATCATAAATTGTAACCAACGGTTACAGCTATAATAATTTAACTACAGAGATTACAACATTTTTTAAAGATAAAAAGGAAAAAAATAAAAATAAATAAAATAAAAACTATTAATTAAATTACTATAATGTTAATTAAATTAAATTAAATTATATATAATATTACTTGATAATCTAAAATTATATCATAAAGGATAACACTCGTTTTCTATAAATTCCATCTATATAATAATAATAATAAAATGCCGTACATTTTGGCGTATAACGCATACCCCCCTATTTTGAAAAGAAATTTTCACGATGTATCAAAGATGAAAACACATTAAATAAAATTGAAAACTGTCCATGATAGTAGACTTTTTCTTAATACAGTCTTGCCAAGTTTCACAGATATCACTTGGGTGCTTTTCCACAGACTTTTCAGTGGTCATAAATGGAGTCTTCCTAACGATCCATTTAACAAACACCTAGCCGGAGACCAATTGAAATTTGTAGTACCACTGGATGAAACACGACTTTATTTAAGCGGCATTAACTAAAAAAATCCCTGACGACTCGGCCTACAGGCACAGGTAGATTTCGAAAACGCAGACCGTGGGGCGTCTGCTTGTTGGGAATTGCGGAAGAAATGACCTTTAGCCATGATGAGGCAGTTGGAACCGCCTACTTCGAAATCTAACTTGTTTGCAGGCAGAGCCGGTAGGGATTTTTTTGTTTTATTTATTTATTTTTTTATTTATTTTTTATTTATTTTTTATTCTATAAGGGTTGGTCTTATAAAAAACTTGTCAATATAAAAGTTTTAGATAATATTAAGAGGATTTATAATAAATTTAAGTGGATTTGATATCTTGTGAATTGACGAAGTTATGAATTTTTTTCTTCTACCCCCCCCCCCCCCACCCCCTTGGGGCCATTTTTAATGATATCAAAAATCTGTACATAAGTTTTCGGCCCTTTTCCTAGAAGTAATAATAATTTTTAAAGGAATTTGATACGTGTCACAATTAAGACGTTATGGGTTTTTTTCTGTTTTCACAAAAAGCCCCCCATCCCCCCCCCCTTGGTTCGATTTTGCCCATAAACGAACTTGACCGATATTTTATGCCCCTTGATTTTATGTATCAGTTTGGAAGAGACACGTGCAGAATTATTGGAGGTATCGCATCCATAAAAAAGTGACATAGATAGATAGATAGATAGATAATGTTCTGAACTGGGGGTGGTTTTGGGTTCTGGAGTCATGATCGACGTAGATCTACAAAAATTTTTCAAAAATTCCAACTTAGGAGAGAATGTAATAGGTAGTATTTCTTACGAATTCTACCTAAAAGTGCATCTTATTTTTCAAAGAAGTATCAAGTAAAGTAAATTCCTCTGTTATCAGCAAAATATTTTAGAAGGCATTTTTGAAGAAGAACTTCCAGCTTTATAAAATACATTAATAAAGTACAACTTTACACATGGATAAAACTTACAAATTGTCACATCTGGCGGATTTTTTAATCAGAAATTCGGAATTCTCACCATAAAGATTAAATAGTTATTTTTGGTGTATATAGTGAAAAAATTTCAAGAATAAAACGTCGCTACCATGTCAAACTATCGAATGTGAAATAGTGCATTTTTCAATATTTTTAAAAATTGGGCGATTGTCACCACTAAAGTTTAATAGTATTCTTCACCAGAGTCGCCAGTTTAGCTTCATTTTCTATTCATAAATTTCGAATCCGTACCAGAAATTTCAAATATAAATTTTTGCTTTATTTAAAGGCAGACATTTCGTGATTAATTAAAGTAAAAAAAATTTTCAAAATTTCCGACATGAATTCGGCATCTTTATATAAAAAAGAAAGCCAAATTGTCAACCTTGTTCTTCACACAAATTTCATTAGTATTTTTACTATGCGAATAATTCTAAAAAATTTTGTGGTGTCATTCGGCCCATATTTAAAAGTAATGAAAAAGGCATTTTCTCATATTTGATAGTTTGAAATGGTAGCGATGAAAATAAAATTATTAAAATTTTTCTGATATGAATTTGAAATTTCTGAATAAGAAATTCTGCAGATTTGGTAACACTGCCTGCAATCACATTTTCAAGTCATCTACTGCATATTTAACGAAGTAAGATTCCCAAATGTGTATAAGCTTTATCCCATATAAAGGAATCCTTAAATTCACCTGATACTTTCCCATGAACTTTACTGCATTTGGCTTGTTAAAGAAAGAGCAAGAAAGACACCATTCAAGAATATTGAAAGGACTTTGGAAAGCCACTCAACACATGTGAGAGAAAATTTACATGACTGTAGTACAGCGCCTAGAACGCATAGAGTGGAAAACGGCTACAAAATAGTACTAAAAAATTGAATGAGATAAATGCAGAATGATGTTGAAAAGATAGCAGGTCAATCGCAGCGACATCTTCTGGCAGTGGCGCAGACAGGGTGGAGGTCCAGATGATTTAGATACAACTAATTAAAAAAAAAAAGTTTGGCCTTGTCTAATCGCAGAATTTTCCGTGATATTGAAGGCGAAGAAAACTTTATAACATTACTTGTTTTCAGAGTATTTGGACCCCCCTCTCTGGCTACGCCACTGTCTGCTAGCTCTTTTCAACGCAAACATTGTATAAGAATCGAACTGAGAAAACGTTTCAGCTGGTGGTAAATATTTTAAATAATTTAATTATAGCCTATTTCCTTTGACTTGGATAGAGATTTTCATAAGCTTTGAAAATATGAATGAGATATTGATCATGGACAAAAAACGTGGTACGCATTCTTTTGTGCCTGGTTGCAGTGCTAGATACCAGACATCAAACTAGAAGCTATCCCTATTTAGCATACCAAAGGATGAATCTCTGCTAGAAGAGTGGAAAAGATTAATTCCCTGATATAATAAAAAACTAACTTCAAAATCAGTTACATCTGAAATATACACTTTCAAGAAGATTTTATTAACAGAAATGATGTTCATGGTGTCAATAGTTAAACAGTTACTTTTGCTAGAGGTAAATCTATTTTTAAAGCAAATGTCGCTGCGATCGCCCTATTGTTGTACCGCATCGTTGCACGTTTATCGGCTACAATTTTTTAGCACTTTTTAAAGCATTACCAGTTTGGCTTTTTTTTTAAATTCCGAAATTTCGCATTCATACCAGAAATTTCCTATAATGTTCCTTTTGTTAATTAATATCAGATTTTTCTTGACCTTCTTAAAGTAAAAATTCTTGTTTCAAAATTTTCCATTTGAATTCAAAAATTTTGAATAAAAAAACGGTAAAACCGTTTTTCACACTATGTATTTTAGGCGCGGTAACTGTAGTAAGAAATAGTTTATCGTGGATTGGGAGCCAAAGCTATAGCCAAGAGTCAAGGCAATCCAGTAGATTTTAAAACTTTTCACGAAATATGGAATTTGTGTGTGAAAATTAACTATGAAAATCGCTCCCATAAAGTTTGAATGTCCTTCTTTAGAAAACTCATAACAGAGAAATATCAATGCTAGTGCTCATCGTTTTACACTTTCATTTATAACGCTTACCTGTATATTTTCATCATTTTTTTTTTTTTTTTTTTTTTTTTTTTGTAGTAAAAATGCGCGTCATACGTGAGAATACAATTTTTGTACATACAATTGTACTGCACATACATTTTTTTTCTTTTATAGGTATTTTTAATTAATACAACATAATGGTGAATACTAAAGATTAATAAAACTTAATGAATACCAAACAAAATTAAAAAAAAAAAATTGTTTTGTATTTTTGTGCGTTCCGTATTCAACTGAAGTCTTTAACATTTTTAATGTTTTTTATTCGATTTTTTTTTCAGTGTTCAGTATGGGGTTAATTTGAATATATATGTAATTAACTTTTACATTTAATCCCATTGATTTGACTTTACCAAAGTAGTTAGTAACAATCCAATCACGTGAATCCAAAAGCATTCAATATTGTCATTCATGATGAGAACACCGCACGAAAATAGATCAATGTTGCTCTCTCTTTTTTTAATTGCTGTATATTCTCATTTCCATTAAATTCTGAAAAAAAAAATATATATATATATATTTTCTAAACATATATTTTACAAAATAAAATCAATATTAAGAGATATATTTGAAACAATTACCATACTATTTTCGTGACATCATAGCTGGGGAAAATGATGCTTCGTTTGTTTGTTTAGCAGCTGTGTTCGTAAAGTTTTCAAACGTTTTACTAGTCATAAAGTCGTCTTTTTTGTGAAAATAAATGTCAAAACAGAAATAAAGCTAATGAATATAAAAATATTATTCAATCGCTCTTCAGACCTGAATTGTGAAAGAAAAAAAAAGCGATAAAAGTAGAGCTTAAAAAACAAATAAATAAAATAATCGAACCTCGATTTAAAGATTGCAAAGGGTCCCTTGAAAATCACCGTTGACTACGGACCGGGACATATACGTCCCAGTGGACTATTCTTTTAAAAATTCTATTCGTATCCTTTTTAACTGAATTGCCTGAAATGTAGAAAAAAAGCAATAAAAGTATGGCTTAAAAAACAAATAAATAAATATAATCGAACCTCGATTTAAAGATTGCAAAGAGTCCCTTGAAAACAACCGTTGACTACGGATAGGGACATATACGTCCCAGTGGACTATTGAAAAAATGCTATTCGTATAATTTTTAACACTTTCCAACATAGTTGAAAAGTGTTTATGAATTCGGTTTGTCTGTCTGCCGTCTGTCCGTGCTCTAACTCACGTAAATATACTCGGATTGCCATGAAAATGGTATATGTTATTGAGGTTTACGGTGGCTTGTTCGATATTGAAAATGAAGCGTGTAACGTTTATAGTTCATTTACAGAGACACTCAAAAGAATTGCGTTACATTTCGGTCTATGAGGGAAAATCGTTTGCGGTGTACTTTAATAATATTACACTATTTCAAATGTATTGAAATTGATATATTGGGTTGTTCGGAAAGTTCTTTCCGTTTGGGAAAGTTAGTTCGTACCGGAAAATTCTATCATTTAATTATTATATAATAATTCCGATTGCTAATAATTAATAATTGACGAGCAGAATTCCCCGGTACGAAATTGTTTTCCCAAACGGAAAGAACTTTCCAAACAACCGAATATATCACTGATATGCACTACAAGAGGTTTGCTATAGAATAAGGTATACATAGGATTCATCGTTTATTTATAGGGACACACTGTTCGAAACGTATACTCAAATTCCACGAAATTTTCTTAGTTTTTGACGAAACTGTTTCCTGGGAAATGCTCCGAGCGAATATTTCGTCAAATCGAGTAAATTTCTATCCTCAAAAAACTGAGGAAACTGATTTCGTCAAATTGCTTGTTCGAAAAAAGACTGATGGCGCCATCTATTGACAATTTTAGAAGCATCTCTAATTGACAGGGGGGGGGGGGAACTTTACATCGCATTTCTCAAGTCTTCAAAGGGATTCGAACGCGCAACCTTTGGCGTGGAAGACAAACGTGCTGCCTGCTTTGCTAGTGAGACCTTGTGTGAATTTGATTTTAAATGTATCTACGGGATGTTGATGTGTGTTTATATTTTTAAAAGAGATATTTTTATCGGTGCTGTTATAATTTCCGCATGTTTTAATTAATATGGCTAGATTATTATTATGGTTTTTCTGTGGTTAATAAATAATTGGAATATGGCTTGATTAATATAATTTATTAGAGAAATTTCCTTTGTTCAATGAATGATTAGAATATGGTCTAGTTAATTTGTTGATCAGAAATAATAAATTTTGAAGTGCATATTGTAGGAGAGATTTTAACACGTTACTGTTTATAGAGGGGAAAGGGATCAGTTATGCATATTGTAAATTTGATTGTTGTATGAATATATTTCTTAAATAAAAAAGAGCTCCGAAAATTTTGATTTTTTTTTTCTTTTTTTTTTTAACCATTGGGAAAATGGTTGTTGCTTTCGGTCGAAAATGGACCAAATGATGTTCGCATTTTACTATTTTAACCGAAATTCTGTAACTTTAGAAGAATTTTTTAAGCGTTTTTAACGAAATTCTGTAATTTTAGAAAAATTTATCTTTTAGTAGGCAATAGAAATGTATAAAATCGTTACAAAACTGTTAAAGTTACGAAAAGGATAGACGCAAAATATCAGATATGAAAAATAAAGTAGAAATTTAGTAATTCGTGTTATAGCGGCCCCCAAGGATGAAATATTTTTGTTTCTGTTTTCATTAATATATTGTAAATTTGGTACTTTCATGTAATTTTTTTTTTGAACGATTTTGTAACAACAAAAATAATCTGGCCGTGAATGGGGAAACATTTTTGTTAAATATTTGAGATTTTCCATTTCATTAAAAGTCACTTAATTTTGAGACGAAATGATTATCAAAAATGATGAAATATAGCTCAAGAATTGCGGAATCGTCAAAAGTGAAAGTTTTATTTTTGACAGTGAGGAAACAGTTTCGTCAGATATTTGAGGATTCGCGTTTCGACAAAAACCACGTGACTCTGTGACGAAATGATTGTCAAAAATAACGAAATAGGGCTTAAGGATTGCCGAATCGTCAAAATTAAGTGTTTTATTTCTGAAAGTGCACACAAAAGAATTCGGTTACAGTACTTTCTATGATTAAAAAATGGTGGGAGTGCGTTTTGAGTTGTAGTACTCGTTTTTAAATGTAACTGTTTTTTACATGACTGATGCACATTACATGTTGCGTATAAATGCTATAGTTCATATACAGGGCTACACAAAAGACATCGAGGAAATTTCCATTTATTGACGGAAATTGTTGAAGGGGAAATTTCAACCTCGCTACTTGTTTTTTAACTGAACCAAATTTTATAATACTACGTAGTATACATACAAATAATCTTTATCGTAAAATTGAGTTTACACCGTATTTCACAAAATGTGCAATAAGCATAAAAATCGAAAAAGTAAAACTAAACTTAATCTGATTGTCTGAATTCAAACGCTGGACGTCCCGTTTTGTAACTGGAGACGTTACCTCTGCGCCACTAAAGCTCCATTTACTTTGCCGAAATATTTATCATTTATACTGTGTCAAATTTCCTTGGTGATTCTTCCTGTATAATTGGTTTCAAAATGGTTTGAAAATGAATTAAATATCTAATCCGATCGCCGATATTTACGAAAATGTATACAGTTCATGCGACAGTAGTTTATAACATATACGTCAAATGGGAGCTGTATCGGAAGTACCGTTTGGCTGTTATCGTGTTCATTCATGCACATACAAATTATAATTACAATACTTTGCTTACGCTATATGTTTGGAAAATAATAAAGGTTGCTAGAAAAGGCTTAGAATTTTTTTTCTCTTCTCGCTAAATTCAATCTCGCTGTTTTCTCCATCACGCAAGGCCTCTATATAAAGGGATTACCTACTTTAAAAATAGATCTAAGTTTAATATGCAGACGGAAAATGAACATAAAATTTAATTTACTTTTAAAACAAGACCGTAAGAATGATCTTTCAAAAATATCTCATTTTTATTCATTATATAATATCAAACGAAAAAAAAAGCGTAATTTTCTCCCCCGAATAATACAAAATAGATACAAAATAAAACTCGAAACATTAATAGAACTTAATACAAAACAAAATTTCAATATCTATCTATCTATATATATATACTAGCAGAGCCACCCGGCTTTGTTCGGGTTAACATAAATTAAAATACAATAATAACGACAATAACAATGACGGATCTTTGTGCATTCTCGACCATAAATCGATAAAAAAGACAATTAGAAAAAATATCGGTACTTTGACTCAGTAATAGTAAAATTTCTCAGCTTTGTAAATGAGAATACGCGTTTTATTTGCACATACAATAGAAAAATATATGATTTTGCTGACAATGAAAAACAATCAACCAAATGTCGTAACATTTTGCGAAATTCGCTTTCATATGCCATCTATCTATATTATGAAACAAAAACATATCCGTGAGTAATGTCGACATCATATTGATGGTAGCAACGACCTAACCATTAAATTTTGCCTGTACTGCATTTTTGCAACTACTAAATATCGCATAATTTCATTTTTTAAACTGGCAATTAGAAAAAAAAAATTGCACTTTCAAATGTAGTTTAAAAAGTTTATCTCAATTTACTGATTTTTTTTTATGGATTAATTTTAAAGCATGTATATTTTTTAATGTGTCCAATCCAATTACAAAAGATTAACTTATTTGATATTTATAAAGTAAAGACCATTTACTTCTAAACATAGCACATTACATTTTTATGCGGTCGAATAAAAAAAATGTACTTTCAATGTTATTTGTTTAAAAAGCGTATCTCAATTTACTGATGTTTTATGGATTTTAAAGTAATTTTCAAGAATGGATAGTTTTAAATCTGTGTGCGACTCAATTACAAAAGATTATCTGGTTTGCCCTTAAAACAATGTAAATAATTCAGCATTTGTTGGTTTACGTGTAATATTCCATAACTAAACTGCCAAATTAATATAAAACTTAGAAATAAAAAAAATTATAATTTCACAAATTACAATAACCATTGGAAAAATGTTCCAAAAGCTTAAAAAAAAAAAAAAAAAAAAAAAAAAAAAAAAAAAAAATTACTGTACTTTTGTGTATAGCGGCTCCCACAATTATGATTATGAAAAGGTTGCAGTTATGATTTCGCCAAGATCATCACAAAGCTTATATATGCATCCTATATACGCATATATATATTCCAAACACTCCTATATGTACCATATATGTCATTATACACATATTATTTATGTCTTATAGGTTGTATATACATCATATACACATGTCATATATATGCATCATATATGACTATAACTTGGCCACATACGTCAAGAAATGTTATATTATATTATTATAATCTCATACATGCTTTATAATTTGGCGATAAATCTTGGTCGCTTGGCGATTCATCTTTGAGGGCTGCTATAACACAAAAGTACCAAATTTACAATACATTAATGAAAACAGAAACAAAAATATTTCATCCTTGGGGGCCGCTATAACACGAAAGTACCAAATTTCTACTTTATTTTTCATATCTGATAATTTGCATCTATCCTTTTTGTAACTTTAACAGTTTTGTAATGATTTTATGCATTTCTATTGCCTATTCAAAGAAAAATTCTTCTAAAGTTACAGAATTTCATTACAAACGCTTAAAAAATTCTTCTAAAGTTACAGAATTTCGTTAAAAACGGTTAAAATAGTAAAATGCGAAAATCACGTTACCACTGCTTCTAAATCAATAAAACACTTAGCAATATAACATATAGCTATAAGGTACAGCTGTAGTATTGTATTATACAATCGAAGTAGGAATAAAACATAGCAGACGATTACTTAGACTGAGTTTGAAATCAAAACTTTTAATAGAATGTGACGTCATACCTAGTTTTTTTAGTTTTTTTAATTGTTTTATTTTTTTAATTGTTTTCTTGAAATTGAAACATCTGTCTGTATTAAAGTAGATTTGTTAACTACAAATAAATTAAAATTAAGGTACTACATCATTTTAATGCATTTAAACTTTTCGTTTTCTATTTATACAGAAAAAATGCGCATTTTCTTCTTAAAATCACTTCAATTTCGGAAATTAAAAAATATAGAGTGATTCTGAAATTTTATTGGCTTATAAAAAGAAAATAAATGTGTTATCATTTGTTTTTAAATTTTTGTGCCGTTTTTTAGAGTGTGGCAACAGGAAAGGATTATTGCATTAGAAATTGAAAAAATAAATAGATTTCTGTAATGATAAAATATGGGAGATGTTTAAAAAAAGTGATAAAGAATGGTCTGAGAAAAATTTAAAGTTGACAGTAATTTTACTCGTGTTCTAAAACATATGTACATGAAGTTTCGTTCCAATCGGACAAAAACTGTAGATTTGTATAAGGAACATACATACCAAGAACGGCTTTTATATATATACACTGCTCAAAACAATTAAAGGATATTGCAGTTTTAGGTGGATTTTGTATCTGGGAAACTTTTTAGCTGATTGATACATGGTCGACAGACATAGTAGGTTATATGAGAATAAATTACACATGTTTGGCAGAAAAAAATGCATTTTATTGCGCATTTGTGTACAAAAGGAAAAAAACACAATTTGTGCATATGAGAAAAAAAGAATAAGAAAAGGTGTTTTCTTCAAAGAAAATCATTTTCAGTAGGGGGTATGGTTTCCACGGGCGGCCAGCAACGTTGAACACCTTTGAGGCATGGACTCAATGAGGCTATTAATGACGAGTTGGGGTATTCTGCCCCACTCTTCCAGAAGAGCTCTTTCCAGTTCTTGGAGAGTTTGTGGGGGTTGTTGGCGGCCTGAAACTCGTCTTCCTAGAGCGTCCCAAACGTGCTCGATTGGATTCATGTCTGGAGAACACGCTGGCCATTCCATTTGAACGATTCCTTCCTCGAAAAGGAAATCCTCCACCAGGTTTGCACGATGTGGCCTGCAGTTATCGTCCATTAAAATGAAGTTATCTCCGATTGCTGCAGCGTAAGGGACTACAATAGGTCTGAGGATCTATCTCATCCCTATATCGGTGACCAGTCAGAGCTCCATCTCGAATGATGTAGAGGTCAGTGCGCCCGTCAATGGAGATGCCACCATACACCAACACTCCTCCACCGCCAAATCTGACACTTTCGTGCACGAACGCAGGATTATTCCTACTGCCACGGTCCCTCCAGATGAAAATATGCCTATTATCCGGATGCACAGAAAAACGGGACTCGTCAGAAAACAGAATATTGCTCCATTCATTTCTCCTCCAGTTGACATGCTCTGTTGCCCACTCCCTGCGGTCGCGACGATGCCTTGATGTTAATCTAACACATACCATCGGTCGGCGAGCATACAGACCTACAGCATGGAGCCGGTTTTGGACAGTCTGAGTTGAAATCGTGATGCCTGTAGCCGAGCGAAGGTGTTGTTGGAGAAGAGTAGCGTTCATGTTTCGGTGTCTCCGAGCTGTTAACGCTAAATACCGATCTTCATTGGGCGTTGTTTCCCGTCTACGACGTTGCCCTGGTCTTCGGCCTGCACATCCACTCTCCAAAAAACGGTTCCAGATCCTGGAAATGACACTTTGTGACACTCCAATGGCTTGCGCTACTTCGGCTTGAGTTTGGCCCCCTTCTAACCTACGAACAATTCTCCAAGCTTCTGAATCTGTCAAATGACTTCGCTGAGACATCGTACTCATCGAAACAAAGCAACCACTGAATACCGATCATCCTTGTCTTCATTCTCTTTTATCCAGTTGAAAGTCAAATTTCATTCGCTGCCGCTGAAGCGACGTTTTTGACGTCGAACTCAAAATTTTCATACTCCACAGTTTGAAAACCAGAAAAATTTGCATTTGTGATTCTCTTCTTCTATTTTCGGCAAAAAAAAAATTCGTCTATATCTTTATTTTATATAAAACTTCAAATATCCTTTAATTGTTTTGAGCAGTGTAGATTATAATATGTGTAAGTACTCCCTATTATCGATGTTCTCAAGGTTTTTAATGTTTTATATTTCAAACTTTTATAAATGATTCACTATGGGTTAATTTGAATATATCTATCATTAGCTTATATTTTATCCCTTTTTACTTTACCAGACTAATGGCAGTCACGTGAATCTGAAAGCATTCGAAAATACATGATTGCGTACTTCATGTCGTTAGCACGCGAAAACGGATAATTTTTTCCTCTCTTTTTAATTGCTGTATATTTATTTTTTCTTTATATTCTATTGTTTTTTTTTCTAAATGTTTATATTTTCTAAAATGAAATCAATATGAACAGATTTATATGAAATATTTACCGTAATATTAATGAACAAGACATCACAGCGGGAAAAACGACGCCACATTTGTTTGTTTAGCTAATTCTGTTCTCAAAATTTTCCAACGTATTAAAACGTCACAAGTCTTAAAAATTGTCCATTTTATGAATACTACTTTTTTCTGACACAAAAATCTTTTTTTAGTTCTTTCTTGCAAATTTTGCAGAGACCAGTGTTGCCAGATTGGGGATTGTGTCCCTGTTTTGGGGGATTTTGAACTTTCAGGTGACTTTTTTGGGGGACAAATAATTCGTGGGGAAATTCTTGGGGAAAAACTTGGGGAATTTTTTTCTCATTATTTCATGTAAAATTTACTTTTAGCATAGCTGCCAACGTTTACGCTTTTTTGATACCACTAAAAATTAACAGAAATTTTTGTCTTAATGAATCACACGATTTCGGAGATTTAATAACATAAAATTTACTATAAAATTTTAGTGGTAGGAAAAAAGCGTAAAAGTTGGCAGCTATGCTTTTAGTCATTTGGAAACACTGGATCTGCTTCGAACTCGGTTTTTATTCGGAAAATGAAATACAGAAATCGGAAATATCAATAATTATTTTGATAGTCCTGCTCGTCGTTTATAACATTACAGTTTACACGTTTCTTTGCATAATTTTTAACCATTTGTGTGCATTTTTAACGCTCTGACAACGGAAGTTATATTATTACTTTTTACCTTAGTTTTTTTTTTCTTTTGAAGCTTTAATTGATGTTAACTTTTCAACGTACTATAAACAAATATAGTAAATGAAATTCTGAAAATTTAATGTCATAAAGCATTGTTACCTTACATAAATTCAGTAGATTGCGCAGAAGGAAGATTTTACGATAATCAATTAAATATATGAGTTTAAATGTTTATTTTTTTTTTTTTAAAGGGCTTGATTTGAGGGGGAAAAATTTAGCTTAAATTTGTGAAATATTTTTTATAGTTGTAAATTGAAAATGGAAAATTTACTTTTTTGAGTAGAAACTGAGTTGGGGACTTTTTCGAAAAAAAAAAATTATTGATTTGGGGAAAGTTTCAGAAATTTTGGGGAAATGGACTTTTGGAAGTTAATTCGCAAGTTAAAATTAGCGCCTTCTTACATGTCTTTTTACATGCTGGAAAAGGAAAAGATTAACCCAGAAAAATCAAAATATGAAATTGAAAGATATTAATCAAGACGAAGTTGATTAACTAAACTGTGACCCCTGAATTAACCCTTCTTTGCATGAGTTTTTCTTTTGCAATTGTCTTTTTTTATGCATATATTAAATATTAGACACCAGAATTTTTAAGATAGATTTTTAACTTTGTTCAGCGACATTGTTCACGGGAAATTTACTGGATTAATATTTCTATATAAATATAGTGGTGGCGAAGAAGTTGATTTATTTATTAAAAGTTAAATAAGAAATGATGGAAATTTACATCACTATGCAATTAAGGGTTAAACACACGCCTCTGTTAAGGCAGTGAAATAGACTTTAGCTTCAGAGAATGGAACATAGGAATTAGTGGTAACTGTTTTTCTTATTTTGTTATGAACTTCTGTTCTGTGAACTTGCCGCAGGAGAGGAAAGTGGCGCTTATGTATGTGAACAAAATTTATATAAGGTGCGCACGCAGCTCTTTGGTTTAGACAACCGGCCGCAGGAGAGGAAAGTGGCGCACATGAGCGCAAACAAATTTAACACCTACTGAGTACGCTCTGTAAGTATAATCGCTCTGGTAGTCATAAAGTTGTCTTTTTGTGAAAATGAATGTCAAAACAGAAATAAAGCTAATGAATGTGAAAATATATTCAATCGCTCTTCAGCTCCTGATCCTTAAAAAAAAAAAAACTGCTAAAAGTATGACTTGAAAAATAAAGAAATAAATCGTCAAATCGGCGAAATAGACAAATTAAATCTGCACACAAGTTTGTTATTAACCCTTAACTGCTATGACAGAAATTGTTGCATTACTACTGTGAGTGGTTTCTAAGACCGCTTCATCGATAAATGCAAAAAAAATCGATTAACTCATAAGATACTGCTTCTATAATAAACATTATTACTGGAGTATTATAATTAAATCCACCTATTCAGATGTCTCTAGCGATAATACTAGGGCTCCAAACGAAATAAAATTCCACTAGAATCTGTAGTTAAACTCAGGGCCTGCTTAAGACATAGAAGTAGGGGAAGCCCGATGTTACTCAGGGGGACCCCTATTACTCTACCAATTGCTTTGTTATTTACTAAATCCATTTTTCATATGCTGCAACAATATGAAATTTTACCATCAAAATTTCGAGTAAACAACTCCTTAGAAAGAACGAGCCTCATAATTTAGATACAAGTTTCGTAAGAAAAAAAAATTGCATTTTTTACCTTGATTCAAATTTATTTTTCTAAAAATTTATTTTGAAAAGTAAATTTGGGGCCTCTTTGTATTTTTTGGGGGTAAGTATGGGCTTCCCGGGTCTATTCGGTAAACAGGCCCTGGTTAAACTGAAAATTACATGTTAAAATGTAAAATAATAATAATAATAATATTAATAATGAAGCAGAGTTCTGTGAGACCACTAACAGCAGTTAAGCATTAAAGTTTTAATATGTTTATTTACCATTAGTATTGAATTACATTTTTCTTTTGCCACATTAAATATATACCTATTAATTTGGAAAAAATAACAGCTGATATTCCCTCCCCCCCCCCTTTAAATGTAACCGGCGACATGGCTTTTTCAGATATTTTAAAAGTATTATAAATGTCCATCTATATCATATCTCATTAAGTATTTTTTCACTGCATCTAATCCAGCATCCAATTTTGCTTCAATTGAAGTGACTTTAAGCGAAATTTTATCATGTTCTGTATTAAAATCAGAATCTGAGATAGACAGAATTTTATCTGTTTTCAGAGCCTGATTATCCGCCGAAGCAAACTTCCATAGGTAAAAAAGAATAGAAAAATTTGCTTTATTTATAACAGGAATTTGGCATGAAAAAGACGTATAAATAAGGCGAAATTTTCTATTTAAATTTACTGGTGAAAGTTTGACCTTGTTGTATAATCAAGCCCTGCCTGTTTTCGTCACAAAATTCTTAAATATCTGTAGCACACAAACGGGAACGAGTCATAATTCACTTAAGAGCCTACACTAGTCACGGGAAGAAACGTCAAGCTAATGTTAAGTCTATGGAAGGTTCTAGCACGATTTCTCGCTCGCATTTTAATATTTTTAAATGCTTTTTTTTTTTTGGATAGGATAGTTGAGGTCAATCTCCAACGTTGTTAGTTTTTACTTTTTCGATTTTTGTTGCAGTTGTTTTTATAAGCGGGCATTTTCAATTTTGGAACCGGTTCTGAAAGTGAAAGTACCCTTATATAAAATAACTGGAGCCAAAATGAAAAATAGTAAAAACTAACAACGTTGGAGATTGACCTCAGCTACCCTATGCGAAAAAAAGCATTTAAAAATATTTAAATGAGAGCGAGAAATCGCGCTTGAACCTTCCCATAGACTTAACATTAACTTGAGCATTTTTTCACATGACTGATGTAGGCTCTTAATCTATAAATGAAAGATTCTTGCTAGAAATGTAACATCTAATTAACGTTTCAAATTTCTTTGTCTAAATGAAACCCGTCTTCATCACACGTCGGTTAACAGCGAAACAATAGAGATAAAAGGGGGGCAATTTTTGTAACTTAAAAGAGTTTAAATTATTCGAAATGCGTCAAAATTATCTTTAAACAGATGGAAAATACCGTTAAAACGGGAATTATTTAACACAGAAGTAAATATAGGTGAATACGGACTTAAAGTTTATCGTTACAGTGAGGAAATCTTTAACCCTTTTTATCCTGACGGTACTTATAAGTACCACATTAACCCCTTCGCGACAAGCGTCTTTTACAGAATTTTTAATCTGTTACCACTGGTTTTTCAAATGAGAAATTTTCACCTAATTGAATCGCAAAAATGCTATGATTAGATAAGGAAAACTTTACAAAAACAAAAATAACTGGTGGGAATAATCGAGGATTCTGAGCATCTAAAAAGTAGCTGGAAAATTAATTCAGGATATAAAGGGTTAAATCGGGTTTATGCTGCATTTCGTAAAATGTCCCATAAAAAAAAGCATGAAAGTAAAAATCACCTAATTTGATTCATATTACGTAACATATCGAGGACGGGAGACGCGAATTCGCGTCTTTTGGACATGTGTAATTAATTCTGCCCACGGACGCTACTTTTTCATTGTATGTGTTACATTATTTCTCAAAAAAAATATGCACAAAATTCGAAACTTCAATTTTTTTACAATTACCGTACTATGCATATAAATATTTCGATTACAAACAATACCATTATTATATACATATAAAACAAACAGAGAAAAAGTTTAGGTTAAATAATGCAGTATAGCATAACGCCCAAAGTGCAACATAGTATAACGCTCATAGGCGGGGCTCCCTGTTTAAAATAAGAAAGCCACTTGTTATCAAAGTGTTAATAACTGAACACTTATCTTACTCATTTTTATGTATTTCAGATACTTTTCCAATTCTTTATTTAAAACAAAGAATACAGAAAAAAATAGTAGACATTCACAAAATTTCACAAAACTTAAAAATAAACCCGTACTTTTATATCATTTGGAATATGTTTGAAGTTGGTAGAAAAATGAAAGAAAAGACGCAAATTTTGCAGATTTCGAAAAAAAAAAAAAAAAAAAAAAGAAAATACACTTTTAATATGAGGCGTTATTTATTATTATTATTGTTATATTATACAACTTATATCCTTTAGCCCCACCTCCCTAAAAAATCTTATTGGCGATCATTAACAGAAAATCGTTCATTTTCTTTCTTTCCCATAACACTAAATATACCAACAATCGGTCATTTGACTGGCGACCACATGAAAATATTTCGGTTTGAAACAGAGCTTTTTTCGTAAAATAAATAAAAATAAATTACTAAAAAATACGTTAAAATAAAAAGTTAAATATTTTAAAATAAAATTCTGGCGTGAAATATTTTCATAAAACTTGAATAAAATTAGCGGTATGGGTAGTATTAATTCTTGTTTAGTTTAGTTTTTTTTTATTTTACTTATTTGTTTTTTAATCTAATCTCTTATATACCATTATTTTATTGTATTGTATAACCATTATTTAAAAAGTCAATCCTTTTTAATGCTGTTTTTATGCAGTATTTTCTATTTATTATTTATTTGAAACAATTTATTATATAGATAGCCTGTCTAATCATAAATCAAAATAATGAACAAACATTTCAGAATTTATTATGGCAACGGTGATAAAACAATATTCACTATTCAGGTTGAATACTAAGATTCTTTCATGAACATTGAGCTTGAATTTGAAAATTACAAGTTTAAGAAATGTAGAAAAAAAAAGAATAAACATTTTTTTTAAACCATTGAAACTATGTTAAACTCATTTATTATAAGCTATGCTAGAAACGTACAATTATTTCAGTCGTCAATACCTTAGTTTATTCTATTTTTCTCAAATACATGAATATTTATTTTGTAGAAAAGTAATCTTTAAATACACAAAAAATTGTTCTATCACTGCCAAAATAAAACAAAACAACATTTATCTATCGTATTTTTAAAAGTAACTTCCAAACAAACGCTTAAATAATATTCAAACATTGTTGATTGAACATTTGTTGAAAATAATGCTAGACTGAGATTTTAGAAATGTATGAAACCATTTTAACGATTCTAAGCATGTAATTATTTATCATACGCTTATACAATGGAATTTTCTTTCGAACGTATAATTTGAAGAATATTCTCCACTGATGCCATATTTATTTCCCAAATAACCTTCTTTTTTTAATGCGAAATATACATTATTGTCGTGCAATTCCAAATCACAGTTGTGGATTCGAATACTTGCCGATTGAACGTAGATACGATAATTTTGCGAAGACTAATGAATAACTAATGATTTTGCTAATAGATGCATATGAATAAATAAAAAACATCTCATTTCTTATTCAAATTTCGTGCAGCCATTTATAATGCTGATTCCACTTTATCAACCATAAATATTTTCTATGACTGCTATTATATTTGGACAGAGATTATTCCGTGTAGATTTTGAGCAACCATATTCACTGTAAATTGCACTCTATTTTTTTTTTTTTTGGTAGATAAACGGCAGGTGTTTTTTGTATTGCTATTGACGTAAAATCACTGCAGATGCCACTATAATGGCTTGATTACTGATATGTATTGTTACGAAGACATGTATATCAAAATGTATACAAATAAAATAGATTCTGTTTTTAAATATACAGATTTTTAAATTCTTTTACTTAGAAAGGACTCTTGTAATAATAAACGAATAGTCCATTTTAACAGATTTATTTATTTATTTTTATGGGGGGAAGGGGGAGGGTTGAGCGACTTTTTTTTCAACTATTTGGATCTATATGGTTATTACATAATTCTTATACTTTGCTTCCCTGTATTATTGCAATTTACATAACAGTTATGTTATGTAACATATATTTTCGTGTAACCGTTATATGTACGAGATTATTTGACTGTCAGAAGTAACTTATGATAACAATTGGCAAGGTTTATACACTGATACACAATTGTTATTATTATTATTATTATTATTATTTTATATTATTATTGTTAAGATTAATTATTTAAATCTAAAAGAAAATTCTGATATCATATGACTAAACTAGTAAGTAATCATTGACTAGTCAGCCAATGTAGCGTAACTGAATAATAAAAGAAACAATTTTATGATCGAACAAAATTTTATTTAAAGGGTTAGTTTGAATGTTGTAAAACTAAAAAAAAAAATATTTTTTGCATTTAAGGTTATATTACAATTGAATTATTTTGACAACAATAATGATTTTTATTGATTTCGTATATTCACTGAAAAATATTAATATTATGTATTCTTTTGTAAAATTGAGCGACATATAATATGTAAAACTTATGCTAATGCGTGGAATTTTTATATGGCAAAAATACATGTTTATGCTTCCTGTCATAGAAGTATGTTAATCTTTAGGATATAACGCATGCAATAATTGTTTGTATTAGTATAATTTAAATCTCCGAGATTAAATGCGATCATATTTTATTTGTTAGGGCAAAGAAAACAAAGATGGATTTTAAGAAACTTTAATTATTTCTGTCAAGCATTTGTATCATATCACAAAAGAAAATCAATATTTTTATATGAGTCTTTCGGAGATGTTTTAAAGGGTGTTGGGATTAAATTTAAGATCGCAGTATTAAGTTATTTTGATTATTTTACTGCTGCTAAAATAATATAAATAAATAATATTAAATTTCAAATATTATTAAAATTGGTCTTTTTTTTTTTTTTTTTTTTTTTTTTTTTTTTTTTTTTTTTTTTTAATTATTATTATTATTTGGAGGATATTTCTCAGCTATGTTGGTCAACAATTTTGGTGTGCAAATTGTACAACGAAGCGTCTTTGTATTACTTTCGAAGCAAACTTCATGAGAATCATACCCCCTGATTATGTACTCAAACGAGACATTGCTAATACACTATTTGTAGTGTTGAGGCAATAAATTGAATTTCACATCATCACGGTTTTAGTAGAAAGTAATTAATAATGTTCAAAGTTGTATTATTCAGGAACGAACTCATTGAGACCGAGTTCGGTCGTGAGTTTAACTCATTTTCTGTGAGTTTTGAGTTAAAATTGATACTCTTTTTGAAAAGCGTGCCTGAATTGAGTTATGCTAAAAAATCCGTGAGTTTAAGTTCAAATTACAATTCAAACTCATTCCATTTTATTTTATTTAATTTATTTATTTATTTATTTATTTATTATTATTATTAGTATTTACCATTTTCTGAAAAATGTTCTAGCCGTAAAAAACACATTTTTTTACTTTAAATGTCTGTTCCCACAAACTAGCGGAACTCCAAGGTAGAATTCTGAGAAAACATGCGTGGTAAACGTGTGCGGCGATGTATTTATAGTGTCTCACACACTATATATAGTTGCTACAGACCAGCAGAACTGAAAGGTAGAATTAAGAGAAAACATGTTTGGAAAACTTGTATGCGGGGATACGTTTACATCTGCATTTTTATCTCACAGACAATCATCAGATTTTGTGTGCTACCAACTATCCTTGTAATTCCAGATGCAATTTTGTTTCATTTAGAGCCTAATACTATCGCTAGAAATTTCTGAATAGGTAAATTTTAATTACAATAGTTCTGTACATAAAATTTAGTACAGAAGACCTTTAAGTACAGAAACCCTTTAACCCCTTGAAGGGCACCGGTATATTATATATACCACTTAATTTTAATCCCACAATGACACCATAATTTTATAATCAAAACTTTAACTTATAAGGTACATGAGGAAACACTTTTACTTATTTAAAAATAAATTCATTCGTGAATCCTGGTGTCAATCAATCATTTCAGTATTTTAGCTACAAGAGTACTTTGCCCCTGAAGGGGTTAAGTTAAACAACCCTTTTATTCATATTTTGATCAAACGGTTTCAGTGACCACTCACAGTCAATCATCAGGTTTTGTGTGCTAACAACTATCCTTGTAATTTTCAATCTAACTACAGGTGCAATTTTGTTTCATTTAGAGCCCTAATACTATCGCTAGAAACTTCTGAATAGGTAAATTTTAATTATAATAGACCTTCCTTTACATAAAATTTAGTACAGAAGCCTTTGGCGGGGTCCACAAAAAAGGACACCTAATTTTAATTACAAAACTGACAAACGGCATCAAGAATATTTAATTAAAAATTTTCTTTTATTAAGTATCGGAAAATAAGCAAGTTTTTATTTTCTAATGAATTTGTTTTTAAATTCTGCTGTCAGTCCAATATTTCATCATTTTACAAACAGACGTACTCCGCGCCGGAAAGGGTTAAAGTACAGAAACCCTTTAAGTTAATCAATCCTTTTATTCATATTTTGATCAAACGGTTTCAATAACCACTCACAGTAGCTATGCGACAAGAAAAAAAAAAAAAAAATCTGATAGTTCTGGATATGTACCTAATATAATATCATTGAAATTTACCAGCTGAATCTCAATAGAAAATCTGTAAAATAAATAATAAATTATGGAGTTTTTTCGGCAAAAGCGATTTGGCGAAGGAAGGAGACAGGCGATCACCAAATGCATATGACGGAATTTACAATGCTTACTGAATTTAAATTTAAACAGTACCTCCGTAATAACTAAATGTCTGTCGTATTTGTCTCAAAAATGGAAGTCAGCATGTCGAGATAGTTGCGCCACCTAAGCGCTACCATCTGGGGCATGTATTATCAGTTGCTACCAGTAATTTTAATTTAATCCACTAGTTTGATATTTTGCATTAATCTTTTGCAAGCTTTCTCATAGTTTTTGATCTATTAATTAAATTTTAAAGTGTTAATAAATATTTTTGCTCCATAAATATTGTTTGTGTTATTTTTTATGGAAATTTATTTATAAGTAAGGGTCAGTGTTATTAATTTATGTATTAGTATTAATTAAAAAAAGAACTTTTATATTAAAAACAAATATTTTAAACTAAAAATATCAGTTACTACAGCAATTTAAATTGTTATTTATAAAAGAAAAGATAATAAATACATTTGTGAAATTCTGGAAATTAATTACAAAGTTTTTTTTTTTAAAAGCTATATTTTTCAACTTTCCATATAAATATTCTCAATACAGTCTTTGTTTACGTTATTTACTGATCATTACCTCCGTAATATATACGTTAATGCATTACAGAGGTAGCGTACTGATATCTATTGAAAGATCATGTCAGTTGTCGCCGATAGATGGCACTGTACTCTGGGAAAAAATTGACTTCCAATTTCTGTATGGGGAAAACGTGAATACGATCGGATTTAAACAATGAAACAGCTGATTGCTTTTTTGTATAAGGTTATGCTATACAGTGCTGGAAAAAATTATAAAGCCGATAGAAAAATTTACAAAATTCAAAAAGTAATGCAATTGTTGATAACGCAAATTCTATTTTCATTTGCATGATCAACATTGCAATAATACACATAAACTTTTTTTGGAAAAACGGAAGGGGGAACATAAATTATGCTAATTTCTTACAACCAATGAAAAACAACTTGGAAAAAAGTATAAAGTCGATGGTTCTAGCCGCATTTGACATAATGCCAGACTTAAGAAAATAGGTCGCCATGAAAGTTTAGGTAAATGTAAACGCGTTACTTGCATTCATTTTATATTTGGTTTGTTTAATACAATGCCAAGAGGAAAAAAGTTATCCGATGGTCAACAAATTAAAATATTAACTTTAAATGAAGTTGGAATGTCTGGTTCTAATATTGCAAGAAAAATAGGAAGGTGCAAGGCTGCAGTAAACAGTTTTCTCCGAAATCCCAAAGATTACGGCAGTAAGAAGCATACAGGAAGACCCAAATTCTTAACTGTAAGGCAATCAAGACACATCCGGAAGCTAGTTTGCCGACAAAAAATGTCGTATGCCCAAATTCAAGAACAGTTACAATTACCATGTACAAGCTGAATGGTAAGAAATGTTTTAAGTAACAATCCCATTGTTCAATTAAAAAAAAAATTAAAGGAAAACCACCTCTTTCTAAGTACCACAAAAATGCTCGCTTCGACTTTGCACGAAAACATGTAACCGAAGGCACAAATTGGAGAAATGTTGTCTTTTCCGATGAAAGTAAATTTAATTTCGATGGACCCGACGGCTATAAATATTTTTGGCATGATTTACGACAGGAGCCTGATATTTTTTCAAAGCGTCAATTTGGAGGTGGCTCAGTAATGGTTTGGGCTGCATTAGCTGCCTGTGGAACCACACCAATTGTTTTCATGCATAACAAAAAGAATTGGGTTATGTATCAAGAAATGTTAGGAGATAATTTATTACCCATTTGCTCCTCTTATAACTTCAGGAGACTGGACATTTCAGCAGGACAACGCTTCCGTTCATGTTTCGAAGTCAACTAAATCGTGGGTGGAAGCTAATCAGGTGAAATGCTTTCAATGGCCAGCTCATAGACCCGATCTGAATGTAATAGAAAATCATTGGGGAATTTTAGCTCGAAATGTTTACAAAAATGGACGAAAATTCAATTTAAAGTTAGATTTGATGAATGCTTTTAAAAACTGCTGGAAAAATACTGATGCAAGTACTTTGTGTGGTCTGATAGATTCAATGAACAGAAGACTAGTCAAAGTCATCGAAAAAAATGGGTCTCACATCGATTATTGATGAAATACATGTATCGACTTTATAATTATTTCCAACTTTCTTTGTACAGAAAATTTTCTTAAGTCTATTAATCTTTTATTTATGTAGTTATTAATTAATTAATTTTTTTCTTTACTTCCTTGTAGCATGTAATATATATGTATGAAATTTCATAAATGTTCTATATTTTGTTTTTTAATTATATCATATTTTCAAGTGACTTTATAATTTTTTCCACCACTGTAGCACATGCAAGTTGTGTATATTTCAGTTATTACTTACCCATCATACGTAGTATAGGGTAAGTATTGTAATCGTTTTGAAAATCGAAAAAAAAATTTTGACGGATTTACGCGTTTCAGACACTGGGGATTCCGAAAAACATATTTTTAGAAAACAATTTTTGCCGTCCGTCTGTGTGTCTGTGTGTCTGTAAACGCTCTATCTCTCGAAAAAATTGAGATAGAGACTTGCAATTTGGTATGTACTTAGTATGTAATAATGGGAAGAAGCCTATTTCATTTCAGTAACCTCGATTAACCGGAACTATTTTTTTCGGACTCTCGAAATATTCGTTCTGATAAAAGGTATATAAAATTTTTCGAAATTGTTTATTTTAAGAAATGAATATAAAAGACAATAAAAAAACATAAATTTTACATAAAGCATGAAGTCGATCGGATAATGAGTTGCCGAGATATTTGGAATCCTATTTTCCACATTTTTCGATTTTTCATGACTCTGTATTTCATCCAAATTTCACTTTAAAGATATATTTTAATTGGAAATTTGATGCTTAATCAGATGCAATAATCCGCTAGTTAATAGGATTATTATTTTTGGAGTTATAAGGATGTTTCTTTCAAGCAATTCAGTAATCGAGCCTTTAAAGTTTATAACGTCATCAAGCCACGATTTTATTTGAATTGCAATGCATTTTATAAGTAGTTTACACATTTTTATTTTAATATTTTACATTATGCATATCCATGATGGGTAAGTATTACGGTGGCCCCCAATGACTAGTTTAATCTTAGCATTGAAAAAAACTTTTAATAATGAGCTTCTTATTTTACTTTGCAAGCTACAAATAATTATTTTAACGCGTAGTGAAGTTAACATTTTAAACCTATTTTTGGATCTGGAAAATTAAATCGTTATGTGGATTTAAAAAAAAAAAAATAATGACTATAAAAGTCATTATTATTATAAAAATAATAATTTGAGAAATATCATCTGGATTTTATTTAAAGAATAAGCAGAAAAAAAAATATGTAAATGACAAATGTTACGAAAGAGGAGGCAGAATTAAAAACGACTTTGCCGAAAATTTAAAACAATATGAATTTACACTATGTTAATGTGCGTGAAAATTATTAAGAAAAAATTTGATATTGTATCTCCTTTGTCAAACTAAGTTATTGATTCAGAAAACTATTACAAAATTCTAATGAAAGAGTAAAAGGGCAGGTCGTCATCTCTTGGTGAAGCATTTAAAAAAATATTAATGTATATTTTTATACAAGAAAGTATGTTATTTCTATATTTTTTTCTTGATTTATGACCCTCTTCCTCTTGTTTGGAATAATCTTTAGTTTACGAGGGAGGGATGATGGTGTCATTTCTATATATTTCTATATCAAAATAAATTACAAATATTTTTAATTAAATTAACCCGTGAGAAGTCGCGAATACCCAGGGTACAGCGCCTAGAATACATAGTGTGGAAAACGGTTTTACCGTTTTTTAATTTAAAATTTTCGAATTCAAACCGGAAATTCTGAAACAAGAATTTTTTCTTTAAGTAGTCACGAAATATCTGCCATTAAGTAACGAAAAGAACATTATAGGGCATGAATGCGAAATTTCGGAATTTAAAAAAAGCCAAACTGGTAATGCTTTAAAAAGTGCTAAAAAATTGTAGCCGATAAACGTGCAACGATGCGGTACGATAATAGGGCGATCGCAGCGACACCTGCTTTAAAAATAGATTTACCTATAGCAAAAGTAACCGTTTAACTTTTGACACCATGAACATCATTTCTGTTAATAAAATCTTCTTGAAAGTGTATATTTCAGATGTAACTGATTTTGAAGTTGGTTTTTTATCATATCAGGGAATTAATCTTTTCCACTCTTCTAGCAGAGATTCATCCTTTGGTATGCTAAATAGGGATAGTTTCTAGTTTGCTGTCTTGTATCGAGTACTGCAACCAGGCACAAAAGAATGCGTATCACGTTTTTTGGCCATGATCAATATCATTCGTGCATCACGTTTTTTTGGCCATGATCAATATCATTCGTATTTGCAAAGCTTATGAAAATCACTATCCAAGTAAAAGAAATAGGGTATAATTTAATTATTTAAAATATTTACCACCAGCTGAAATATTTTCTCAGTTCGATTCTTATACAATGTTTGCGTTGAAAAGAGCTAGCAGACAGTGGCGTAGCCAGAGAGAGGGGGGTGATCAAAATGCTCTATAAACGAGTAATATTATAAAGTTTTCTTCGTGTTCAATATCGCAGAAAATTCTCCAATTAGATAATGCAAAAATATTTTTATAAAAATAGTGGTATCCAAACCATCTGGACCTCCATCCTGTCTACGCCACTGCTAGAAGATGTCGCTGCGATTGACCCGTTATCTTTTCAGCATAGTTCTACATTTATCGGATTCAATTTTTTAGTACTATTTTGTAGCCGTTTTCCACACTATGTATTCTAGGCGCTGTACCGAGGGTATGAATGGTTTTTACTTTGTCACCAATAAATACAAATAATAATCGTCACCTTATTTAGTCGGAGACAATCGTTACACATTCTGCGATAAGGTTAGTTAAAAGGTTACTTCTCGAAAAATAGTGATGATAATTGTAAAAACCGTACTGTCATACCCTGCGCGACTGTTCCCGGTTGAAATAAATAGTTTTTGTTTTGCTTCAAAGTTTATTTTATTTCGGATTTGATTGGTATTCTATTCTTGCTTAATTCTCCATTTCAAAGTTTTTTTTTTTTTAAGTTTCATGATTTTAATAATTTAATACATGTTTCAAAAAAAATTTTGAGTTTCAAAAAAATTTCTCAAGAATTGAAATTTTGTTTTAACCTGTATAATAAAGTTTTTAACAAGTAATAATTATTTATAAAATAGTATTTACAAAACTGGAAGTCATAAGAAATGTACTTATTCAACTTATTTAACTCTGCAACGTTGACCTTTGTGTCCCCATTCTTTTTACTGCAATACTTATTGACAATATCTCCATCTTCAATACTTTCTACAATACTTATTGCAATACTTACTACCTCTTTATTACTCAGGGATGAGATTTCTCCGACTTTTTATTCATACCAGTATAATCTTAGAGAAAAAAAAATGTCCTCTTAAATCGCAGAATGTTCCGATTAAATAAAGAAACATTTTCTCTAAGATTATACTGGTATGCAAAAAGTCGGAGAAATCTCATCTCTGTTACTGCAATTACTTACTACCTTCTTATTACTACAATTATTTACTAACCAATGTATCACTACGATGCAAGTCAGTCTTGCAGGGTTAAACTAGTTCTGCTTGTAGAGTAGGAAATGTTATAAAATGAATATCTTCTAACACGTAGAATGGAAGCTTATGACGTTCACAAAAGAAAACAAAGCCTGTGTCCGTAATTTTTCGTAATTTAATGTTGCATCCCTCCTAACCTTCTCTTTTAGAATGATTTTCGATTTATTACATTTGACATTTCCAATTCTCAATACTTTTACAACAAAATTAATTTAAAATATTTTAAATGAGTTTGAATAAATAAATGTATTTTTTTTTTTTTTTGCCACAAAGTTTATTTTATTTCCGATTACTCTTACATTACACCATTGTTGAATCCGCCGTTCCATGAGTTTTTGAGAGTTCAACGGTTCCACGGTTTAAGTAATTTTTACACATGTTTTAAAACTAATTTTGAGTTTGGAATTTTCTTAAACAACTTAAATTTTGTTCTAAATTGTATAATAAGATAGTTCAACAAATCAAAAAAGCTGTACATTTGTATAAGCTAATGTTTTAAAAATGCATTATTTAAGTTTAATTTTTTTTAAAAATAGTCTAGCGTGTAGACAGGCACGTAGCCAGGGAGGGGGCTAAGGGGGCTGAAGCCCCCCCCCCGAAAATTAAAAAAGATTTTGCAAAATTATCTTTAATGATAAAATTTGACAATGTTTTTGTTTTTATCTTCCGTTACATTAAACCTACGCACATTTCGTTTGAAAAAATATAAAATTATTCATTTACACTTACAGTAATCCTCGTTATATTGTTCATTCGGATATAGTGTTTTTTATTGGTATATACCACTAAGAATATAAGTTCTTAAAACACAATTTTGACTATCTTTATGCACAGTAAAATTCGATATGTGTAATTCGGTATTATTAATTTGACTAAGAAAAAGTAAGTGTAATATGCATATGGCATATACGTTAACTTTAGGAATCACAATGAAAACTTAGAGTGGTCAATGTTAAAATATTTTGTAGAAAAAGGAGTCAAAATCTTTAATAGCTATCTATAATGTAAATTCGTGTGAAAATTAATTATTTTAAAGAAAGTATCTTTGAAAATTGTGTTATAACTGTAAAAAGTTTTTTTACTTAAAAAAATAGTAGCAAGAAATATTGAAAAGGAATTTGTTCGATAAGAAAAAAAAATTGATAAGTCATCGAGAAATCGTCAAAGGCGCCATGGCGGCGTCCCCCAGGCTCTTCATTGAACAACTTAGCTTTAAATTGTTTTGTTTTTGTTTGCATATGAATATTAGAAAGAAAGTGTACTAAGAGTAGTTAGTCTGTTTGTCTGGGAAATTTTCTTTGTCTTTTGTATAATTATCAACCTTAGGGATGGATACATCTATGTAGGGATTTTTTGGCAGTTTTTCACCGCTGCTTTTAGAGTAGATATAGGGACATTTTGAGCTGTGTGTAGGAGCATAATAAAAATTTAATTGGAAACGTCTGTCTTTTGATAGAGCATTGTTTAAGAGTGACAAAGCAATCACAAAAATGAAACGGTTAAAAAAAGTTCAGCCTACCATTGAATCATTATTTAATAAGAAGCTTAAAAGAAATGATGAAATTGGTAAGTAAGGCTTTATTATTATTATTATTATTGTTGTTGTTGTTGTTATTGTTGTTATTGAAAAGAAATATTCTTTTTATTACGAACTTTGCTTTCTATTAACTTACAATTATGTTCTATATTGTGGCATTTGGTGGTATTCAAATATTCAGAGTCAATTTCCGTCTACTTTATTTTAACTTAGAGAATTAAAAATCTGAACATATATGTATTTTGGAGGGAAATGGACGAATTGGATATTTATTTTTAAAACTTTAAATCTTAAGGGGCCAAAAGGGGCACATAAAAAATTATTAGAATCGCCATATCATGAGGCAAATAAAAACAAGAACGAAAAATCATGCGTAAAATATAGATTATGTAACACTTTCTAAAACTTCCAAAATAATTTTAGAAATCCTTAAATTTTAACAAAGTGAAAGATGATATTTTGGAAAACGCATAAAATATTTAAACATTTCAAGAATTACCAACAATATTCGGAAAAAATATCCGAACTCTTTTATGCAACCCTGTATATGAACTATAGATTTGTATATACTACATAGGAGGCTAAATTAAAGTTCGGTTAGGAAATTGCGTAGCACAGTTTAAAATTACCCTTCAAGAATTTCCCATCAATAAACGTAAATGTACTCGAGAACTTTTGTGCTGCCCTGTATGGGATCTATAGAATTTATTACACAACGTACTATACAAATAATGAGTTAAATTAAAAAATGTTCAGCAACTAAAAAAAAAAAAAAAAAAAAAAAAAAAAAAACACTTCCAGCAAATATTGCTAACAGACTGTACCGAATTATTTTGTGTGTCCCTGTAAAGGAACGATGAATATTATACAAAAAATATTCTATAGTAAAACTCTTGTATTGCTCCTTAGTGATATATATCAGTTTCAATATGTTTAAAATAGTGAAACATTGTTAAAATAAACCGCAAACGATTTTTCTCCATAGACCGTTATTTAAGGGAATTCTTTTGAGTGTCCCTGTAAAGGAACTATAAGTGCACACCATATTGCACACCGTTGCAGTCTCCCCCCCCCCCCCCCCTAAAAATGCTTCCGGTTTCCGAACCGGCTTGGAAACTAGAAGTGCTCTTGAAAGCAAAAATTGAACCGAAATCGAAAAAAATACGAAATAACAATTTTTGACATGGACATCAAGTATCCTATGTAGGAATATACTTTAACTTGCTTTGTTTATTTTTTTTATGTAATTTACACTTTAAGTTATGAAATTACTACTGTCTGATCAAAATTTTTTTTCCAAGATTGAGCCCCCCCCCCCAAGGGAAATTCTGGCTACGGGCCTGCGTGTAGAGTAGAAACACTTCTTGGGTACATTTTACCCAACCCATGGAATGGAAGATCAGTGATCACAAAACAGTATACCATAATTTCGCGCGTATACGCCGCACCTCAGACAATTCGATTTCCTACCAGAATTTATTTTGAATAAAATGTGACTTTCTTCTGCTTAGCACTTATTTGACTTTTTATTTTCAATAAAATTTCCGGTTCGCAAAAGACTTAACTAGGGTGCGGCGCATACGCGCGAAATTACGGTATTTTATTTATTTCATTGTGGCACCAATTAGCTATAAATTGCCAAATAACGAAATTTTAATTATTGTTTTACGGTCGCATAATTGAGATTCCGCAGAAATTAGTTTTATAAACAAATATGCCCATATAAAAAAAAAATTTTGCTTTTTTTTTTTTTTTTTTTTTTTTTTAAATTTTGTGTCTGCGCTTATGATGACCTTAATTCTTAGACAAGTTATAGGGGCCATACAAATATCTTAAGTATTATTCCAAGATTCCGAGGTGCTGTGCTTAAATTTACAGATTTCACTGAATAATAATAAAACCTCCGATCGTTTTAATTATCCCTGATCAATCTGTAAATGACTTATTCATTCTTTTATAAACTGTTGCATTTGCTTGTCACGTGCGTAGCTAAGTTGGTGGCGTCACAGGTGGTTAAATCCCCATCGCCTTAACACGTAACGACAATTATGTGCTTTAAACACGCAAACCGCACACTTTAGCACAGACAAATGACTGCGCCATGTAGGTAATATCCCACATAATGAAAATGAAATGACACGCTGACTGATTCTTTATTCATACCCCCTCCCCCTTCATGCTGAAAGTAAAAGTGCTCGGGAAAAATGAAATGAAATCAGGAGAATGATTACGTCACGAAATGACAGTCATGAAATTAAGTGGGAGTGTAAATGGGCGAAACAAAAGTGACAGCTTTGACAAGGCATGTTAATTCGTTTAATTTTTGTGAAGGGATTATTATGTAGGATAAGCATAGTGTATTGGTGATCATTCTGCAATATTGAAAAATGATATTTTAATATTTAATTGTATTTTTACTGTTGATTTTTTTTTCTTTTTTCTTTTTAAATTTATTAGTTTGGAGTTTTTTTTTTTGTTATTATCCTCCAAAATTTATCTAAACACAACAGGTGTTTAATAAATATTACAAAGAACATAAGAACAATGGAACAATGTAGTTGGCAGCATGGAATACCTAGTTGCGTACCAACTGAACTTACAGGTTATAGGTATTTGACTTGCGAGGCAAAAGGAAGCCGTAAGAAATTTAAAAAGTTAAAAATTAAATAAAAATATTTAAAAATATAAAAATTTCCTCTCTCTCCAATTATACTTAATTTTTCTTGTCTTTGTCTTTGTATTAAAAAAGAAAATAGCCTGCCTATTCCCTTTTTATTTTTAAATGTTTATTTTTTGTAGCTTTTGAACTAAATATATGGTTTCTGAAAGGAGCCTTTTTTTTTTTTTTTTCATTTTTGAGATGGGTTCGACATCTTCGCCTGTCCTTTTTTTTTTTTTTTTTTTTTTTTTTAATCTAAATTGAATTTTATTTTATTTTTGAGATGATAAGAGGAATTTCTAGAAAATCCATTAAAAGTTTGTATTTAATTTATACTGGTGTGAATTTCATTATATATATTTTTTCTTTTCATTAGTATTTAATTTTATTACATTTACACTCCTAAAATGACGCTCTGCCTCATTCTTTATTCCCCCCCCCCCCCCCCTAAATCACCTAAATCAGGAGAATGATTTCGTGAGGAAATATCGGCCATGAAATTAAGTGAGAGCGTAAATGGGCGAAACAAAAACGACAGCTTTGATAAAGCATGTTAATTCGTTTAATTTTTGGGACTGGATGATTATGTAAGATAAACATAGTGCATTGGATTTCATTCTGCATTATTTTCAAAAAATATTTTAAGCTTTACTATATTTTTATTGAGGATTTTTTTTTTCTTATGAATGTTGAATCGGAGTTATTTTTTAAAATATTTTTGTTTCCAAAAATTTATCCTAAGCACTAGCAATTTGTTTAAAAATTATAAAAGGAAAGAACAATGGAACAATGTAGTTAGCAGCATGGAATACCCAGCTGCATATCAACTGAACTTCCAGGTTAAAGGTAAGTGACTTGCGAGGCAAAAAGGAGCCGTGAGAAATTTAAAAAGTTAGAAATTAAACAAAAAATATTTACAAATATAATAATGAAATAAAAATATAACAAAAATAGTAAAAAAGTGAATAAAAATTAAATTAAATTCCATTAGATCCATAATAATAATAATAATAATAATAATAATGACAGACGAAACCTACCGAGGGTCGAACCCATCTCAAAAAAGAAAAAAATCCCTAACTGCTCGGCCTACAAGCACAGGTAGATTTCGAAGACGCACACCGTGGGGTGCCTAATTGTTGGGAATTGCCGAAGAAATGACCTTTTTGCCATGATGCGGCATTTGGAAACGCCCACTTTGAAACCTAACTTGTTTGCAGGCGGAACCGGCAGGGATTTTTTTTTTTGTTTGTTTATTCATTTTATTTTTTATTTTTTGCTATAAGGGTTGGTCCTATAAAAAAAACTTGTAAATATAAAAGTTTTAAATAATATTAAGAGGATTTATAATAAATTTAAGCGGATTTGATATCTTCTGAATGGACGAAGTTATGAATTTTTTTCTTTTAACCCCCCCCCCCCCCTTGGGACCATTTTTAATGATATCAAAAATCTGTCATACATAAATTTTCGGCCCTTTTCCTAGAAGTAATAAAAACTTTAAACGGATTCTATACGTATCATAATTAAGAAATTATGGGTTTCTTTCTGCTTGCACAAAAAGTCCCCCCCCCCGCCCCCGGCTTGATTTTACCCATTAACGGACTTGACCGAGATTTTATGCCCTTTGATTTTATGTATCAGTTTGGAAGAGATTTGTGCAGAATTATGGGAGTTATCGTGTCCATAAAAAAGTGACATAGATTAGATAGATAGATAAAGGTTTTCGGTTCTGGAAGTCATGATCGGCGTAGATCTGCAAAAATTTTTCAAAAAATCCAACTTAGGTGAGAATGTAATAGGTAGTATTTCTTACGAAATCTACTTAAAAATAGACCCGCTTCAGAAACCATATATTTAATTTAAAAGTTACAAAATGATACAGTATCTCTAGAAAACTCTTTAAAAAGCTCGTTTTTAATTTATATTGGTGTGAATTTATAATTTTTTGTTGTTGTTGTTGTTGTTTTTGTTGTTATTTAATTACATTACATTTTAATGCCGAAAATGACACGCTGACTGATTCTTTATTTTTCCCATCTTACAACGAAAGAAACAAGTTGGAAATTGTACGTCAAACGTTACAAACGAGGTGCGTTCGTACGCACGTTTTAGAATTAAATTCATGATATCCCGTGCGTAGAACGGGTTAAACAGCTAGTTAAGTATATATTTTATGACACTGTTCATACAAATATCTTAACTAGTTATATAAATATTCAGATATATATGTATCAGCTAGTTATATAAATATTCAGATCTTGATGATTTTTAATTCTGTGAAATGAATTATATCGTCTGCAGATTAATTTCTGTCATAAAATAAGTATCTCGGTCGCTTGACGATTTAACATCCATCGGAAGCTCCTCTAACAAGAAAGCACCGATTTAAAAAAAAAAATTCAAATTTCTTAATAAATATTTTTATTAATATCTCCTAAAGTTTTGATTCGATTTTAATAAAATTTGAAATGTCTCGACAAAATTCTTCAAAGATAATATATTTTAAATTGCAAACCATTTGGTTGGGTAGTTTTTGCGTTGTTATATGCGGACAGACAGACAGACAGACGGGCGGACAGACGGACGGACCAAACGACGACTATAGGTGCTACGTATTTATATAATTACGAACGCACCTAAAAAGAGCCCAGGAAAGAAAATGAAATTAAATCAGGAGATTGATTACGTCACGAAATGCCAGTCAGGAAATTAAGTGAGAGGGTAACTAAACAGGGTTACCAGAAAATTCTAAAATATAATTTTGAACACCACTATTTTCCTATAGAATTATTCTCCTGTTTTTTTTTCTCATAATTTCAGAAATTAAACAAGGTGGCGATTTTTATAGGAAGATTAGTAGTATTCAAAATAAAATTTTGGGATTTTCCTAACAACCATGGAGTGATAAATGGGCAACCAAAAGTGACAGCTTTGACAAAGCATGTTAACCCATCAAAGCCTATCGGTACCATATGGTACCGAGATAGCTGCCCTCTATTTTGTTGTTTGTATACCACTATATTTTAAGAGAAATATTCTTTTTATCTGATGACAGAAACTCTGTAATAGAAGGAGACCAAAGTTGCTACTTTGAAAAATTGGTATGAAATGCAATTTTTGAATTTTAAAGACAAAAATAATCCCGGCTTTAATGGGTTAATTCGTTTAATTTTTGTGAAGGGTTATTATGTCAAATAAACATAGTGCATTGGAGTTCATTTTGCACTATTTTGGAAAAATGACTTTTTAATATTTATATATTTTTATTGTTAAATTTTTTTACTGTCTCATAAATTTAGAATAGGAGTTATTTTTTTAAAATACAGTAGACTCTTTTAAATCCACATAGCTTGGGACCAGAGGTTGTGCAGATTTTAGAATTTTGCAGATTTCTGGTCAATGTTTTGATTACATTTTTTAAACAGCAATTTGCATGTAATAATGCAGTCAAAATTAGAATGAATGCTAATATTAAAATAATAATTAAATAATATTAAAATAATTAAGTAAAATAATTAAAAAGATGTTTAAAATATTAAAAGTAAAGATCAAATAAATAATAAATAATGTATAATTAAATAGGCATAATAATTATGAGATAATTTTTTCTTGAATCATTCAGTGAAATTCGCCTTATAAAGGTACATTAATAATTCACATAAAAATCTTAAAATAGCAAAGTTTTATTTTATGTTTAGCTATACTTAATATCCAAAGAAGCTTAATACATAAATGTATTTGGTAAAAAGATAGCGATTGCACATCCAGTGCCATCTTGGATTTTTTCAGAAATAAATTTATCATGATAAAACATGAATTTAATCATATTAACCAGAATTACATTGTGTATATTAAAATGTGTACATATACAGAATGATATATATATATATATACAGGGTGTAACTGAAATGCTTCAACAAACTTTGAGGGATGATAGTACTCATGAAGACGAACAAAAAATGCAATGGAACATGGGGTCGCAAATGACGTTTAACCCCTTCAGGGGCAGTGGTATATATATGAAAGCGCTTAATTTTAATTCCAAAACGCCATAATGGCACCAGAATTTTGCTAAAATCTTTTCCATTTAATATGTATGTGAAATATAGCCTTTTTCTTATTTACAAACAAATTTTTTTATAAATTCCGGTGCCAGTCATTTATTTCACCATTTTAGTACTAAAAGTAGTTTGCCCCTAAAAGGCTTAAAGGATAAAAATAGAGAAAATGCGTCTGAAAATGGACTGGCACCGAAATTTACAAAAAAAATTGTTTGTAAATAAGAAAAAGGCTATATTTCACATAAATATTAAATGGAAAAAATTTTAGCAAAATTCTGGTGCCATTGTGGCGTTTTGGAATTAAAATTAAGTGTTTTTTTAGACATACCACTGTCCCTGAAAGGGTTAAATGTCATTTCGACCCCGTGTTCTATTGCATTTTTTGTTCATCTTCATGAGTACTATCATCCCTCAAAGTTTGTTGAAGCATTTCAGTTACACCCTGTATATATATATATATATATATATACAGGGTGTTCCGTTAAAGGGGTCCAATATTAATAGGGGTAATAGAGGAGATCACACGGAGCATAAATCAGTATGTAATGCCTGGCCGGATCTCAATAATTTTCAAGTTACAGCAAATAGAATGAAAAATCGGAAATTTGTAAAAAAACCCTCATTGCTAAACTATCGATAATGCTACATAAAAACGAAGCACATATTTAGAAAGAGCAGAAAAAATCCTACGAAATGACATAAGTTGTTTTAGAATATTGAGAATTAATGGCGAGTTACAAGCTCTGAAACAGTGAAAAAATACAAAATCAAATATTTAGCAAAATAGTTAATCGTTAATTCCAAAAATGCAACTCTACCTACATCAAGGAAAATGTTATAAAATTTGGTCCATTCCGAAAGCTTTCGAAGAAGCTGACAATAAACCATATCAGTTTAATTGTATGGGAGAAATCAAGCAGTTCCCTAGTTACAACTCTGTACTGTTGCACGCTCGGAAAGAGCGAAACTCCACCCATGACGATTGTAAACACCCCGTTTTAATATCTTTCAATTATACATTTCTGATCAACCTCTATCAATACCCTTTCATTGTTCAGTCTGGTCAAGTGAATGACATATTGTGCAGCTCTCGCCTTGTCTTAAAGCAAACTCCGTGACTGCTGCGTTTCCTCCATGAACTTTCAGGATGATGAAGAAGAAGTACTTTTTATGCAAATTTTCTATGTGTATAGGAAGAAAAGTGTAATAAAACAGCAGTCATCAGTGGGCGTTATGTTAAAGGGAGGCTGTTGTAAGTGGGATTGTAGTAAGTTGATGTATAATAATTATGCCGGAATACTCTAACGTAGAATATGCGGACATGCATCTGATGTACGGGCAAGCTCATGGAAATGCATGTCTAGCACAGCGCATGTACCGTGAGCAATTTCCAAGGAGACGTTGCCCAAGTTCGAAACTCTTCATAAAAATCGATAGACGATTACGGGAGACTGGATCGTTTAATACAGCAAGCATTGATGCAGGGAAACCTCGACATGTACGAACACCTGCAATGGAAGAAGATGTACTGAATATTTTTAAAGATAACCCCTCCTAGAGTACACGAGCTGCTGCGTCTGAAGTCGGTGTTTCTCACCAAAGTGTGTGGCGTGTTCTGCGTGCAGAAAACATGCACCCCTTTCATGTGCAGCGGGTACAACTGTTATCAGTAACAGATTGTGCTCAGCGGACAGAATTCGTACGCTGGTTGCTTAATGTAACAGAAAATAATCCACAATTTCTGGAAAATATTTTATTTACTGATGAAGCAACATTTACGAGAGAGGGCGTGGTAAACACGCACAATATGCACACATGGTCATATACAAATCCGCACACTGTTTTCCCGTCGAACGCACAACAAAAGTTCAGTGTGAACATATGGGCAGGTGTCCTCGGCGATTATCTCATAGGACCATATTTACTCCCAGATGTACTCAATGGCAGTACGTACTTGGTTTTCCTACGGGATATCTTACCGCAGTTACTGCAAAATGTGCCAGCAACATTGCGCCACAATATGTGGTTTATGCACGATGGCGCACCGGCACATTTTTTCATAGGTGTTCGCAATCACCTCAATTCAACATATCCTGGGAAATGGATTGGACGCAGTGGACCTGTTGCTTGGCCTGCACGCTCTCCAGACCTCAATCCGTTAGACTTTTTTGTTTGGGGACACCTTAAATCGCTGGTGTATGAAACGCCTGTGGATACACCGGAGGATTTACTAGCGCGAATCGTTGTCGCTGCAGGAGACATTCCCAACTCCGTCGGAGTTTTTCGGCGTGTTCGCCAATCTTTACGACGTCGCTGTCGGCTGTGCGATTCTGTTAATGGGCGCAACTTCGAACACCTATTATAATAATGTCCGTTCGTCTGCCTTCCGACATTGAACTGTGCAGCGCAGGCCAGAAGACTATGCTTCACATATGTCATAAAGTACGTGGAATGTAATTCTTTATTTGTCATTTTTCTTTTATTTTCAACACTTTTTGGCACAGTATTTTGTAAGTCACAGACTGTGGTGTACTCAAATTGTAAATTACAAAGTTTATATGAATTAATTTAAAATTTAGTGTATTTTTTTAATTTATAATTAATAAAATTATTATGCTATTTGTTATTATTATTTCCTATCATAAATTATGATGCACATATACATACAATAATTGTCCATGTAAAACATGTACTGAAACTTCTTGCATAGTTACAAATCGCAATATTTTTAATTATTTCCGAATTTTCACCACCAGTTTAATTTTAAGGAATTTAACTTAAGCTTTATATCAATAAAAGACCACTTTAAAATGTAGACTATTATTGTAAAGTTATTTTGGTTCATTCAACTCTTGAATAATTAAAAATGTTGCATCTCAGAAGAAGCATGATCGAAAATGTATAGTTGAGAGTAATTAAAAAGGCGGTGTTTCCAATCGTGATGGGCGGAGTTTAACCTTTGCTAGTGTCAAAGAAAGCGGAGTTGTAACTAAGAAACTGATTAATTTCTCTCACACAATTAAACCGATATGGTTCATTGTAAGCTTTTTCGAAAGTTTTTGGAATGGACCAAATTTTACTACATTTTCCTTGTTGTAGCTAGAGTTGTCTTTTTGGAATTAACGATTAACTATTTTGATGTATATTGGATTTCGTACTTTTTTCACTGTTTCAGGGCTTGTAACTCGTCAATAAATATTGCTATTTTAATACAATTGATGTCATTTTGTAGGTTTTTTTCTGCTCTTTCTAAATATGTGCTTCGTTTTTATGTAGCGTTATCGATAGTTTAGCAATGAGGGTTCTTTTACAATTTTCCGAATTTTCATTCTATTTGCTGTAACTTGAAAATTATTGAGATCCGGCCAGGCATTTTATACTGATTTATGCTCCGTGTGATCTCCTCTATTACCCCTATTAATATTGGACCCCTTTAACGGAACACCCTGTATATATATAAATTGAATTTTTCGCCTACATCTTTACTGTAAGTTTCATTCTTTACATCTGAAACAATGTGCAGATTTTAGGCGTTTGTGGATTTAGGTTGCGGACTTGTGTCTACTGTATTTTTGTTCCCCAAATTTTATCCTAAGCACCAACAGGTAATTAATAAAAATGGCAAAACTAAGCCATGTTTTGTAGAAAATCATTTAAAAATTTTCTTTTAATTTATACTGGTTTAAATTTTGTAAAAAATCCTTATTTCTTTTTGTTGTTATTTAATTACATTACATTTATATTCAGAAAATGACATGTTGACCGATTCTTTATTTGTACTTCTCTCCCCCCTTTTTCTGCGGAAGGTAAAAGAGCTCAGGAAAAAAAGTCCTTCCGGCCTGTACCGGGAGGAAAAGGTAGCTTTCCTATATCTTCGTTTTAAAATTTTAGCTAATGTTACACGAAAACAGCAAGCTAAAATGCAAAGAAACGTTTACAAAAGATTCGTTAATACTGAATTTGAATAAGAAATTCGCCAAATTATTGAGCAATAGTCAAATTGGCTTCATTTATGAAGACTTATTTTGATCGCCAAATTTGGCGATATTTCGCCAAATGTCGCCCAATTTTGCCATTTTTGTCGCCAATGTCGCCAATTTTGGCGTTAACGGATATGAATATATAGTTTTATGCGTATGATTGGAAAAATTATTACAACAATGAAAGAAAATAATTTGCGAGTAATCGCGTTAATGTGCTGTTTTGTTTCAAAATGTCAGCCACCCTAGAATTTCAAACTGCTCTATCTCAGCCATTTTTTAAGATAGAGGTAAACCAAAAAAAGCTCTGGAATCCTTGTATCAAGGCCTAACACGTAATTAAAAAATAAATTTGAATTTTTAAATTTTTTGTATATTTATTTTAGATTTTAAGTTATTTTACATCTTTAAATGGCCGCCATCTTGAAACAAGATGGCGGACCAAGCTGGCCAACGAACTCGGTCGAGACATTAGTGACCTTAATACACACAATTAGTTTCATCAAAATCGATTCATAATTACGGGCGTTATCGTATGACATAGGTCAGATATATATATATATATATATGGAGATATATATATATATATATATATATATATATATATAAATCAACATTTGAACGGAGGGTGGTTTTGGGGTCTGGGGGTCATGATCGGTGAAAATATATCGAAATTTTCCGGAACTGCTTTCCTCCGAACGGCTGCAATAGGTAGCTTTATACTTTTTTGTATTGAAAGCTACCTAAAAATCAGAAGAATGATTACGTCACGAAATGTCAGTTATGAAATTAAATAGGGATGTAATTGAGTTGACAAGGCACGTAAATTCACTGTTTCATCAAAGCAAAAAAAAAAAAAAAAAAAGTAATTTGTTATGTATGTTGAAAATAAAATATAATTATGGAAAATAATGTACTTACAAAAAGATAACGAACAAAATTCATATGAACGTATTTTTAATTAAAATTTTTATTATTAACTTTTAATCATTTAGCGGAGCTTGACGGTTTTTCTTTTATTCTTTTTAGGATATATTTTCTAAAAGATCGAATTTTTCGGATACATATAATTACATTCTTCCTTTATATATATTATTCCAAAAATCTACCGCGATCTACGTTTCATTTCAGTTTTCTTATTCCAGAAATGTTCGGTTATCACACATATAATGATGAGAACTGAAGATTTCTTTGTACACAAATGAGAGAAAATCTATTGTAATATACGTTGCGGATTTTTTTTACAGCAATCTTCTATTATTTATTTTAAATTTCAGATAACACTTTCTCTTCTATAATGTTTAAATACAAGCTGAAACTTTCCAATTTGTGTCCAATCCGAAACTTCCAATCCGAAAAGTGTCCAAGGCGGGAATCGAACTCAGAACCTTTTGGCTTAAATTGCCAATGCTCACATTTCCAATTACCAGGAATGAGAGACAGGCCTACACAATTCACCAGATAACCTTTTGGTAATAAAATCTGGTCTGCCATGTAGAAAACTCAACAGTATAGCCGTAGGTAAAAGAACTGCATAAAATGATGGAACGTAGATGCGATTGCTTATTTTTACAAATCATGCTGATTGGTAATATATCATATAAGTTCAGCCTTTTCATCCAATTGAAAAAAGTCTAAGCTGGGAACCGAACTCAGAACCTTTTCGCTTAAATTGTCATTGTTCATTCATTTCAGCTGTCTACATGGCAGACCAGGGCATTGGCAATTTAGGCCAAACAGTTCTGGGTTCGATTTCCGGCCTCGACACTTTTTCATTCAGTTCCATTCGACACTTTTTCATTCAGAAAATTTCAGCTTGTATGATATCTTCACCAATCAGTACGATTGTGATAAAATAATAAAGTGCAATGTTTAAATATGTTACTGTACATACAAATGCACTTAAGGGTGTTGGTCAGTGAGATCTCAAATTCCCTCGTTAAGGATAAACTTACGAGAGGGGAATGCATTCGTATTTTTTAAATATCTCCTCAGGAGATTTATATCTTTGACTTATTTTTTCTGTGTGCTATTTTTAAAGGATGTCTCTGTTTTTTTTTTTAATTGTTAAAATATGTCTAAAGTACAGGGTGTCCATAATTAAACGACTCTACTTTAAAGTTGTCTACAGACGAAACTATTGGTCAGAAAGTTGTGAAATTTTGTGAAGAACATAATGAAGGAATGGGAATTTATTTGAGGGAAAACAAAATTAGTTCAAAATTTCGTCATCAGATGGCGTTTTAAATGAATTACAATTTTAGCATACATTTACGATAGTTTACATACAAAACATATTCCATATGACGGCCATCATTTTCAACTACCATCTGGAATCGCAGGATAGCATGTTCCACAGTTGACAGCAGTGTGTTCTGGGAAATTCTAAAAACATGTCGTGAAATGCTGTCTTTAAGATCAGGTAAAGTTCTTAGTTTATCATGACTTACCAAGTGTTTCAAATGCCCTCAAAGCCAAAAGTCACATAGATTGAGGTCTGGAAATTTGGGAGGCCATAGATTGCGAAAGGGGCGGCTGATGATACGTTCTTCTGTGAAGTGATTCTTAAGGACGTCTTTAACACAGCGGATAATGTGTGGAGGAGCTCCATCTTGCATAAAAATTGTACGTGAAAGGCACTGACGTGATTGCAGCTCCGGAATAATTTTATTTTCTAACAAAGATGCATGTCGCTGCCCGCTGTTACTGGGCCGCTAGCACTTAAATCCGCGAAGAAATATGGGCCGAGAATAAACGATGCAGAAAACCCATACCACACCGTCACTTTTGGTGAATGCAACGGAACCTGTAAGACTGAACACGGTTTTTTTGGTTCCCAAATTCAGCAGTTGTGAGTATTCATTGAACCGTCCAAATGAAAATGCGCTTCGTCTGTCCAGAGATAATCCAAGGCCATTCTGAATCAACCTCAAAGCGAGCAAGAAACTGAAGTGAGAACCGGTGTCAAGTCTCGAAATCATGTGGGAGCAACTACTGCACAAGGTGAAGCTTATACGATAATCTGCATGATCTTTTGGACAGTTGAACGAGGCATATCCAATACTTCAGCCACATGATGGACACTGGTAGTAGCCTGTACGTTGAAAGCTTTGATTTCTTCCACTTGAAGCGCAACCCTCTCTATAGTCCAGTAGAAATAGCGCAAAAAAGGGCCTTGCCTCACAAAAATTCGGGTAACTCTAATTTTTGGATATGTTGCATAGGTTGACCCTCTAATAAAGAAAACATGTTTTCGACCTTCTAGACCTTGTGTGTTTTTCACAAAATCGAAAAAACCAATATTTTTCGGCCTTTTTTTAGATTTTTCTTAAATATCTCAGTTTTAGTGCATTGTACAGAAAAAGCATTTTCATCATTTTGTAGAGGATAAAATTCTCTACAACATGCATCATTCATATTTGTAAATTGTCCGAATAGGGGGTGAGATACGGAGCCGGGAAAATAGGGTAAAATTTCCTAAAAGTGCAAAAATTCACAAATGATGTTAGTTTTTGCTTAATAACCCACTTTTAGTGCGTTTTAGAGGCAAAAGTGTCATAATAAAAATTTTGTAAAGCATGAGGTAGTTTATAAGTTTCATTTATGAGATTATTAAATATCTATAATAGATTCTAAAAATCAGAACAACACGATTTATGGTTAAAACAGGAAAATACCGCCTGACAAGTCACTAATTTAAAAACGAGCTTTTATTTTTTATATTGATTAAACGATCTGGTAAATTAATTGAAGTATGTACAATAAAAGGTAACTGTTGAATAGTTGAGGGGGGTGGGGAGCGAAGTTAACCAAAAAAAACCTAGTCGGTAGATATAGGCGCGGCAAAGGGGTTGGGCCAAGAATTCAAATTCGAAAGTAAAATTAATAGCTGGGAAAAATGTAAAAAAATACTTGAAAGATAAATTAGTTATAATTTAGAAGTTTTAAAAGGGAAAAGGAGTATCTAAAGTTGAAACTAAGGGAGGTGGGAGCAAAAGGAGCATGTGGCCCGAGCGCTAGAATGGAAGAAGAAGAGGGCACACAATGAAGATTTGGTTTGTCATGTTTGTATTAATTTGTCCCACATATTTTTGTAAGTTACTCAAACTTTACATTGATGGTAAATGTATCTCATGTTGCGAATGTTAGTCCCAACAGAAAGAATACCAACAATTATACCTGATAAGACGGAAATCTGTATAGAAGGGAATTGTTCTCCGGGGTTTTGAATTCAGTTTTAAGTTTTAAAATAACGAAAATATTAGAAATTAATAACATTTTCTGTGTAAATTTAATTTACAGAGGAGGAGGGGGGGGGGGGGGTGAAAAATCCATGTTTGTCCAGTGTGAAAAAAAAGCGAGTATCATCCCTAGGAGTGAAGAATAACTGGTAAAAGTGAAGGAAGGTATGCGCAAAGGCACCAAGTCGATGTTTGTCTCTGCCTTTACCCCCCTAACAAGTGACATAATATTGGGAACGAAATGAGTGGAGGTAGTTGATGGAGGATATCTTCTACACAAAGTTCGTTGGGATTGCAACGAATGTTTCTCTGCCATTTTCGCAAAATATGTGAGGAAGTATTGCATCATCACAGTGAAAATGCTGTCGTTGTCTTTGATGGTTATCCTGAACATAATAAAAAAAAAGTATTAAAGGTGCAGAAAGAGCTCATCGCTGGAAGATTCATATTTCTGCTGAGGTTAAGTTCAATGAGACCATGTTTCCACAGATACCACAAGAGAAAATGCTGGGGAATGAAAAAAACTAAGAACTTTTCATTTCTATGCTTCGAAATGAATTTAAAAAAGCACAAATGATCACTAACCAGGCCACTGAAGATGCAGATGTACTAATAGTGAACACAGCTATATCCTTAACCGGTGAGTACGATGTTGTCATTGTCAATGGTGAAGACATTGACCTTCTTGTTCTTGTGGTTTCTCTAGCTCCAGACAATGTTTATTTCCAAAGGGCCGGGAGAGGGAAACTGCTTGATCCAACAAGTGTTTCAAGTTTAAGGAAGTTGCACAAAATATTCTTTTTCCCCACAGAAACCATCTCTGGTGGTGACGCTAAAAGATGGAAGCCTGACAATACAGGAAATCCGCAGAACACTAAACAAAGAAATCGACTCAACGACATTGCCAAATCTCAGTTGCAGGCCAACAAAAGCAGGTAACTTAGTAGTTACCTGCAATGATGAGAAGGATCTCACAGAACTACAGCAAAAGCTAGTAGATAATGCAAGACTAGCACCAAAGTTAACAGTGAGCAAAATAAAACCCCGAACTCAAAAAATAATCATATTTGGAGCCCCTGCAATAACAGAACACGAGGTAGATGAAGCAAGAAGCACCGAAGGAATCCAGGATGACATAGAATATTGTTCGGAGAATATTTTAGCCCCGGCACTGCTCAGGACATTAAGGGTGGAAAAAGCAAACTTCAAATTACACAGAATCATGAATTCTGCACAAAACAATGAATCAACGAATCTCATCGTGGAATTGCCACAAAGGGACGCAGCACTCCTGGAACAAACAAAGGTCAACATCGGTTTTAACATATGTGGAGTTCGCAAATACATAATCACACGGAGGTGCTTTAAATGCCAACGACTAGGCCACATGTCAAGATAATGTAAAAATCCTGAAATGTTCGCGAAATGTGCAAAATATCACAATACATCGGACTGCACATCCAACAACAAAAGATGTGTGAACTGTTTAGATGAAAACAAACAACGTACAGGAAGTGATAGACACTTGGACACAGAACACTATAGCTATGATAGCTGCTGCCAAACGTTACCAGAAAACACATAGACATTACCAGAAAACTTACATTCAACACCGGACTCAGATAGCATTACATTCAAGGTAATCCAGTGCAACCTGCAACGTTCCAAAAGTAATACGGCAGCATTTGTAAATTTTATAATTGAAGAGGGTTTTTCACTGGCATGCCTCCAAGACGCTTACATCTACGACGGCCGTCCGGCTTCTTTGCCCCTGAGTGTGCCATGCTACAGCTACAGCTCACTAAATAGTCACATCCTAATTTTAGACCAAAATCTTAAACATTGTCTATCAGAAAAATTTAACAACTTTGTATTTATAAATTTAGACCTACAAAACGTAATTTTGAGCATTGGGAGCCTGAACTGTCCTCCGAGGGCTGAACTCGAAACTGACCTCCAGGATTGGAGATCTGCTAAAAATTTGAGCGACTTCTGTTTGGTCCTAGGGGACTTTAATGCGCATGACCCACTTTGGGAGTATAATCAGGTGGATGCCAGGGGAAGGCTCCTTATTGAATTCTTGCTCGCACATAAACTTGTAATACTAAATGAACCATCTTGCCAACCAACCTATGAGTCGGGCGGAAGGGAGGGCCGACCAGATTTATCAATCTGTTCACAACCCCTCTTCCAACACTTCAGTAACGGGGAAGTTGTCCCAGAACTTTTCGGTGACCACAGGCCAATTATTACACAACTATTTTTAACAGTAATGGATTTACCAAAACGCAGATTTAAAACTAAAAACATTCCCCCCTATAAATTTCAAAAAATGGTTCAACATAAATGTTTAATAGATAATATTAATTTTAAAACAATTAAAACATCCCAAGATCTGAACATCCATTATGAAAAGTTCTACAAATATATTAAAGATTCAGCAAAAACTTCATTTAAAAAGAAACCCTCATTTCGAAAACCTAAATTTTCCTGGTGGTCGCCGGACCTTTGGGCACAGAGGAATAAAGTAAAAGCTTTATATAATAAAACAAAAAACTCTAATTTCGATCCAATAAACAACCAAAATTACAAAAAAGAAAAAGCCAAATAGAAAAAACAAATCCTCTGTGCAAAAGAGAAAGCATGGGACAATTTCTGTAAAAAACAAACTGACCCTTTTGGCATCTCAAAAAAAAAAACTCGCATTCCAAGATTACCAAGATAAACTAATTAACTTTCTGCCGGACTCATCTTTTCCGGTTTCCAGGTCCACTTCATTAGCTAACCTAACAGAAAGAATTTTTGGGGCTTCGGCAGGTATGCCAGTGCAACCCGCCCAGGCATTTAACATACAACCTCAATCAGACCAACCAAAATTTACAAAAAGAGAATTAAGAAATGCAATATATAGCATCAACCAAAACAAGGCCCCAGGGCCAGACGAAATCAATCATCGTATGATAAGAGCGATATTTGCAATAATACCAGATACACTACAAGACTTATTTAACTCAGCACTTTCCCTAAACTATTTCCCGGTGGCCTGGAAGCTGGGGGAGCTTATCTACTTTAGAAAGGAAGGAACTTGACGAAAATACATCTGATAGACCGATAACTTTACTTCCAATAATAGGCAAAATTTTTGAAAAACTATTGCTGCGAAGAATTAATCATATACTAACGCAAAACAATAGATTAACAAATAAACAACATGGTTTCACACAATTAAAATCAACAGAAACTGCTCTTCAAAATGCACTATCGTATATCGACATCAACAAAGAAATTAAAAATTACACAACATTCATATCGGTGGATTTCATGGGGGCATTTGACAACCTTCCATGGGACCTGGCGATTTCATCACTAACCGACTTAAGCATCACGCAGCAATATATCAATACAATTATCTCCTTCCTTTCGAGTAGGCGGGCTCAGGTTGATTGGCAAAACCATAATATCTTGCATTACTTCACAAAAGGCTGCCCACGGGGCTCCTGCTTTGGTCCTTTTCTCTGGTTGTCACTCTTGGAGGGCTTACTGCGTTACTTTGTCTTCGAGAACTGTGCGATTGTGGCATACGCGGATAATGTCTTGTTAATTATTTGGGGTCCAACACGCGCTATAATGGTAGGATTGCCCTGAATTATGTTCAAAATTGGGCTACGAGCATCCACATTGAAATACCATTGAATAAATCAAAAACAATTACATTTGGCAAACCTAAAATCTTAAAAAGGGACCCAATCTTCAAACTAAAAGGACAAAACCTACAATCAATCAAAACCTTAAAATACTTAGGAATTACAATAGACCAACATCTTTCATTCCTACCCCACATAGTAATAAAAAGGGAAGAAATTACTAAAATTACTCAAAATTTATATAAATTTTCGTCAATTTCGGGTAGGTTGCCAACTCATTTCTTTAAGATATGGTCCTCGGCAATCCTACAGCACCAAATCGCTTATGCCTGTGAGGTCTGGTTCACGCGTATGAGACGGTCGCATGGTGGGCGTCACCTCTTGGCAGCGCAGAGAAAAGTACTCCTACTCATTTCAAGAGCGTATAAAAATACGTCAACAGCGGCATTGCAGGTCCTAACGGGTATCCCGCCCCAGGACTTACAACTGGAAGCAGAGGCTGAATTTGCTAGAGTCACTAGATTGGTGATATCATCAACGCGTATTAATGCACAAACAATAGCCACAAAGATTTCAAAATATAAAATTTCACCAACTCTAGATCAAATAAAAACTTGTCCGGGTTCAAAATTCAATGGAGAATTCGATATCTTTACAGACGGTTCAAAAACAGCTGAAGGCACAGCATCGGCTTTCTGTGCTTATAAAAATAATATAATTCATCACACGTGGCGTGCAAAACTAGACTCGGGTAATTCAGTTTACCAGGCCGAAATACTTGCGATTGGAGAAGCTGTGCGCTGGGCTATGGAAGAGGATTCGGTCAACTTTCTAATTTCATCGGATAGCTTATCAAGCTTAATGGCTCTTTCAAAATTTGACATAGATAATTATTTAGTTCAGGAAATTTTAGTACGTATAAATCTATCCTCCAAAAACTTCTTTTTTAATTGGGTCAAGGGTCATTCGGGTGTAGCTGGAAATGAACTGGCGGATCAGTTGGCGCGGTCAGCAACAAACGATGAAACACTGGAAACAAATTTTCTTCCTGTACCACCGTCCACACTCAAAAGAGAATTAAAAAAACAAATCACAGACAGTTGGCAACAACGCTGGTCTACAGCACAAGTGGGTCATTACACAAGAGACTTCCTTCCGGAAGTCTCGCAACAACTAGAAATACACAACAGATATCTATACCTATTTTTAACAAATCATGTACCATTTCAACAACACCTATTCCAAATTAATAGAAGTGACTCACCACTTTGTATCTGTGGATCAGAAGCAACATCGTTACACTACATATTAAATTGCACTCTAACTTCACATTGCCATGTCAAAAAATCACCACAAATGTCACTTAAAAACTGGTTAAAATATCTCCTGGACCGTCCGGTTCTTCTCCAGCGCATAGAATTGCTGCATGAAATTTATTAAAAAAAATGAATTTTTATTTTCAAATCCTCTTCCTTTGTAGTCGGGCGCCCGCTTGTCCAATCTAGCAGGGGTCCTGTTTTCTCTGTACATATGTATATAAATAATTGTATTTTGTATTTGAATATAATAATTGTTGTAATGAGAGTTAACATCACATTGTCTGTATATTATTAGTATCTGCATATTATTTGTAAATTTTCAGTGTATTCGCATCTGTATATTCATATTAGTATGTTATTAATTGTATTAGAAGTATTTAACCAAGAAACTGCATCGCATTTAACCAAAAATCCTAAATATAAAGTCTGCACAGTACTTGTATATAGTCATATTCTGGAAATGGTCTAAACTGTATAATTGTATAATCGAATTAATTATAATAACTGTATGTGTGCATCATATTTTTCCACGAGCAGGGTCTCGGTCAAAATTAGCTTTGAGTTCAAATATCCTGACGCATGACCAAAATGACCCGCTAATCAATTTTTCTCAAACATGTGACCTAGCCCAACAGTCTTCTCGTGTCCAAAAACTACAGGAGGCAAAATTTAGTGTAAATAGTCCGAGACTTTTTATGATAAAATAGCTTGACCCATAATGACCCATGACCAAAATGACCCACTAATTGAATTTTCTCGCAAATGAGACCTAGCCCAACAGTCTTCTCGTGCTCGAAAATCATAGGAGGCAAAATTTAGTGTAAATAGTCTGAGCCGCTTTTTAAATAAAATTAGCTTGACCCAAAAATGACCCACTAATCGAACTTTCTCGAACACGTGACCTAGCCCAATGGTTTTCTGGTGCCCGAAAACGGTAGGATACGAAATTTCGTCAAAATCGTTAGAGCCGTTTTTAAGATAAAATTTGCATATATATATATATATATATATATATATATATATAACCACACACAAGATTTGCTCGTATTAGAATATATGATATACATCAATTGTAGTAAAGTATTTGTATAAAATATGCTAGCCAAGAATAACCCATCATATTTAACCAATAATAATTTTAGGCATGGTGCCTGCACACATTTGTAAATAGCTCATCCGGAAATTATATATTCTGCATACATTGAAATAATAATAATAATCGTATGTATGAAAGCAATAACTGTATTATAAGACAAAATTCAATTACTTTCACTACAAAGAAAATCACATGTAAAAGTAAAACTTCTGAGAAGAAGAAAAATTGTAATATTATATTGTAAAACTTGCATACATAATTCTGTGACTGTGGTCTCGTTGGTGATAGAGGCGTGTCAGCCCCTCAGGATTGCACACAAACTCTAAGGCTTAGGCTGGGTTTCCTGAGGTGGTCATCCCTGTAATAAGTGGTTGCGACACCACTTCTGCGCTCTACAGCCATGGGAAAATGAAATATGGCAGAATTCTTCAGAACCCATCCCTGAACAAAAAAGTTCAAATCTTTGCAGAGAGGCACATACTTGTTAAAGGCACATAAGCTGTACTTCTTGCACTGTATGGAGGTGATCCCAGCCAAAATTTGAATGTATTGCGGTATGTCAGCTTCGCTAAAGCAGCTAACAATAATAAATTAAATTTAGCGAACTTACCACTTACTCGCGATGCTACTGAATATCATGCGTTCCGAACATACCTAGAAGTTCAGACATGGCTGGGAAACGAAAAGGATCCTCTCGAATGGGGCTGGAAGTGGGGTGGTCATGGACTCATTCCACTCAACATGATGAATGAACCAGCCCCTCAAACTTTACTCGATTTCATATCTTGCCCTTGCAAAAAAGGTTGCAGCACGAAGCGTAGTTATAGAAAGGCAGGCTTGAAGTCCTCAGTTATATGTGTGAAGTGCCACAACCAACTATGTGGCAACGTTCCTGATATTATACTGGACCTTGAGGACTTTGAGGACCTAGAATATCCAATCGAGTAAAGTACAGAGACGGACGATGAAGTATCCGAGACGATGATATCATTACTAGGGTCAAGCAGCAGAAAAAGGAAACATGTATGACAAAGTTTAATTTCTTGTACATTCTATCATTAATTAACCACATCGTGTTTTCAATATCAAAAATAAAAGCTCGTTTTTTAAATTAATAACTTGTCATGGTTTTTTTTCCTGTTTTAACCATAAATCGCTTTGTTCTGATTTTTAGAGTCTATTATAGATATTTAATAATCTCATAAATGAAACTTATAGAATACCTCATGCTTTACAAAACTTTTTATTATGACACTTTTGTCTCTATAACGCCCTAAAAGTGGGTTATTAAGCAAAAACTAACGCCATTTGTGAATTTTTGCACTTTTTGGAAATTTTACCCTGTTTTCCCGGCTCCGTATCTCACCCCCTATTTGGACAATTTACAAATAGGAATGATGCATGTTGTAGAGAATTTTATCCTCTACAAAATGGTAAAAGTGCTTTTTCTGTAGAATGCACTAAAACTGAGTTATTTAAGAAAAATCGAAAAAAGGCCCAAAAAATATTGGTTTTTCCGATATTGTGAAAAACGCACAAGGTCTAGAAGGTCAAAAACTTGGTTTTTTTATTAGAGGGTCAACCTTTACAACATACCCAAAAATCAGAGTTACCCGAATTTTTGCAAGGTAAAATGCTATTTCTACTGGACTACTATTGCTTCTGAGGAAACAGGTTTTCATCCTCTTCCAGAACGAACATTCAACGATCCTGTTTCTTCAAATTTGGCTACCATTAATCGAAGATTTTTAACAGTCAATATACCTTCCGTATAGTAACTAATGCGGAATTACCGTTTTGCTAAAACAATTTTACTAACAAGGCTCGGTCTATTAAACGTAACGATATTCTGTTTACCAACAGCAAGCACATTGAAAACAAACTCTCCGCGAAAGTTTCCAGGTTTATAACAGCTCACCCCCCCTGAACACTAGGCCTGCGCGCTGAAAAAAATGGCGGCTGTCGCAGGCGGAATTGTTTGTACAGTCCCTCGAACTTCAACACCAGTAATATCTAAAAGTTATGTTTGACTTATTTGATCTCCGAAAAACAAAGCGAAGAAAACTTTTAGAAATTATTGGTGTGGAATTTCGAGGGACCGTTCAAACGCTGAAAAAAAAATCGGCCTGCAACAGCCGCCATTGTTGTCAGCGCTCAGGCCTAGTATTCAGGGGGCGGTGAACAGCTGCTGCGTGACGTCGACAGAAATTTATTTGCATTTTTATTTAAATTGTAGGATTTCATGCCCTCTGGCGGTGGAATTTTACTAGTCGATTCCAGATCACAGTTGTCAGTCTGACCTATTTTTTAATTCAGGAATTTGGAATTCTAACTGGAAATTCTGAAAGAATATTTTTTTGCTTTATATAATAACATAATATCCTAAATTAAGCAAACGGAAAAGAACTACTAAGATTTCGTGGTGTGAATTCGAAACTTCTGATTTAGTAAAAAAAGTTCTGTTGAAAATGTTTTCTTGCAATAAAATTTGTAAACTATTGTAAATGTATACTAAGTGACCGCTTCCTGAAAAATATAATCTGAAAAAAATAAAGCGTAAAAACTTAAAAAAATTATTGGTGTTCGAATTGAACGGACCGTACAAACTCTGAAAAAATCCGCCTACGACAGCCACCATTTTCTTTGTTAAAAGCTCAGGCCTAGTATTCAGTGGGCGGTGGCTAAATGTGTAATTCATTAAAAACGCCCTCTGGTGGCGAAATTTTGAAAAAAAATTTTTTTTCGCTTAAACAAATTCCCATTCCCTCATTATGTCCTTCACAAAATTTCAGAACTATCTGACCAATAGTTTCGTCTGTAGACAACTTTAAAGTAGGGTTGTTTAATTATGGATACCCTGTATACAGTGTCGTAGACAGGGAGGGGGTTTAAATGCTCTGGATACTAGTAATATTGTAAAGTTTTCTTCATCTTGATTACCGCAGAAAGTTCCCCGATTAAGTAAGGCAAAGAAAGCGTTAAAAAATTAGTGGTGTACAGAGCATCTGGACCTCCACTCTGGCTACGCCACTGTCTGTATATGCTTAATTTAATATTTTATGTGGTAACCGTTTGAGTGCTATGAAGCGTGATAGCGCCGCAATGTATTTGCGGATCAAACAAATTTTGTTTCAACCCAGAAATTTTATTCAAAAATTGAAATCATTTAATTTTCATTCAACAGTGGAAGTATTTACGGCGAACTAGTAAGTTACATTTTATAAGATAAAATTTCTGGGTTGAAACACAAATGTTTGTTCCGCGGATTATAGGCCGAATTTTCAGCACTCAAACGGTTAAAGTCTTAGAGAAGTTGACGAGTTGTGAGTAATATTTTAACGCTTCAAATGAAGTTAAATTCATATTTTAACCCTTTCCGGCGCGGAGTAAGTCTGTTTGTAAAATGATGAATTATTGGACTTACGCCAGATTTTAAAAACGAATTCATTAGAAAATAAAAACTTGCTTGTTTTCCGATACTTAATAAAAGGAAAATTTTAATTAAATATTCTTGCTGCCGTTTGTCAGTTTTGGGATTAAAATTAAGTGTCCTTTTTTGTGGACACCGCCCGTTAAAGGGTTAAAACTGTTTTGATAACTAAAACAGAAAAAAAGATGCATCATTTAAGAAAAGTATTACACAGGGAAAAAAGTTAAAAATATTATTTCCTGAGGAGATAGTTTAAAAATGCGAATGCAGTCTGCGGTCATAGGTTTAACATTAGCGAGGGAAATTTGGGATCTCACTGATGAATACGCTTAAAGACATTTCCCCTATAAACCAGAGAAGTAGTGCAGGTGGACGAATTAATCATCAAAATTTGTGTACTAAGAACTAAAATTTGCAACTTTTTTTTTATTTAATTTTTTAGGAAGCGTTTTATTCAGTTTATATATTACTTACCCATGATACGTAGTATAGGGTAAGTATTTCGATCATTTGAAAAATCGAAATTTTTTCTTGATGGATTTACACGTTTTAGACACTGGAAATTCCGAAAAGCATTTTTAGAAAAAAAAATTGCCGTCCGTCTGTCTGTGTGTCTTTATGCGTGTGTCTGTAAACGCTCTATCTCCCGAACAAATTGAGATAGAGACTTGAAATTTGGTATGTACTTAATACGTAATAATGAGAAGAAGCTTATTGAATTTTAGTAACCTCGATTATCCGGAACTATTTTTTCTCGTACTCTCGAAATATTCGTTCTGATAAAAGGTATATAAACATTTTCGAAATTGCTTATTTTAAGGAATGAATATCAAAGACAATAAAAAACATAAATTTTGTATAAAAAATGAAGTTGGTCGGATAATGAGTTGCCGAGATATTTGTAATCCAATTTCCACACTCTTCGATTTTTCATGACCTTGTATTTCATTCAAATTTCAATTGGGAATTCCATGATGGGTAAGTATTACTGTGGCCCCCAACGACTAGTTTTCATTAGTTCAAATATTTCAAAGCCATTCTTTAATTGCAGCCCATTTCCTCCGGCGGTATTAACCTTTTGATTCAAAGAAATTTTTTTGCGGTAGATTTATCTTGAAAGTATTATTCTAGTATAAGCGTGGCAGAGATTATTTTTCAATGAATGGGGCGAATAGAATAAAGAAATAGTCGCTGTGACGATATATGTCCCAACTCCATCATCCGAGGGTAAAGTTTACTTCTAGATGTGAGAGCATTTTAAAGATTTCAACGCATATTCTTATTACAAGTATTCAAGCACTGAAATAAAACTGCCAGAAATGCAACTTTATTACACCAAACCGCGTGACAAAGTAAATTGCAAGAGAATATTGAATTTAAAAACAATAGTTACTTTTAGGATAATAAAGGATACGCAAGATACTTTTAGGTTGCAGTTCTATTAATTTTTTCCGATTTAACAACGAAAAAAAAACGCCTTAAAATCTTGATAGATGCTGACAAAAAAGTTTCGCGACACATGCTCTTGCGGCACACCACTGAGCCGTGGTACAGTGGTTGATAGGTAATATCGCTGCGACTAAAGTGGGTTGAATTCCATTCGTTTTAAATGTTATTTATTTATTCGACAATTTTATCAGTTTAATTCATTAACGCAGATCCATTAACTCCGTTAATGCCGATCCATTAAAGCCGATTGGCAAGAAAACTTGCCTCTTAAGAAGCACGAAACATTTAAATTTGGAAATCAGTATTTTAGCAAGGAATTTTTCCCCTTATCTAATCTGAAATATTTACAGTGTAAATAAGTCAAAATTACATCATGGAAAAACTGGTCTCAACTGGTATTGAAGAATTTAAAAATTGTAAAATATTATCGTCGTGAATGGGTTAATATTATCGAATTTATACACTTATCAGATTCTGATTACAGATATTTCTAATTGTGCGAATATTTCCATATTTATTATATTTTTTCACTGCGATTGAAAACCCTTCCATTAGGAGATTTTTTTTTTCTATAGGTAATATTGCTGCGACTAAAGGGGTTGAATTTCAATAGCTTTAATTGTTAGTCATTTACTTAATTGATGATTTTATCACTTAACATTAACACATTTACACATTTATAAGATTCTGATTCAGATATTTCTAATTCTGTGAATATTTCCATATTTATTATATTTTTCCACAGCGATTGAAAACCCCTACATTAGGAGAATTTTTTCTATAGGTGATATCGCTGCGACTAAAGGGGTTGAATTTCAATAGCTTTAATTGTTACTCATTTACTTAATTGAACTTGAACTTGTGATAGGTTCAATGGGCTTCCAAGTTGCGAAGCAACTGCACACCCTGGCTTTGAGTAGGTGTATATCAAATCCTGAGAGAGCCATATGAAATGTCTAGCCGTAGTCGAATTGACTACATAAAATAGGATAGTGTTAAGTATATCTATAAAATAATGAAAATTTACTAGTTAAAGTATAAAAGTAAAAATAGTTCATAGTTCAAAAAAAAAAAACAACAAAAATATGCCAGACGAGGTAAAGTAAAGATGTTAAGAGAAGTTTAGGAGAAAAGTCAAAATAAAATTATCAGTAAAAAATTATATAATATATATATATATATATATATATATATATATAATTTTAATTAAAGAGAAAAATTTTGAGGTAAGAATTATAGCTCGGAAGGACTATTCATCAAGAATAGTGGAGTACCTTGGTTTTTTCCGGTTGGATGGACTGCAAGCATCGTAGTCAGGTAGCTCATAAATGAGTTCATTTGGTATGTGATTAATGTCATTGTAGAATTTTTTCGCAAGGTGTTTAATGCGATGTTTGAGTGAAGTCGTTTTCAGATCCTTGAGGATTGTGGAGTTTTTGAGGTATCTAGACCCGTTCCTGATGTAACGGAGCTGTTTGTAATGGGTACTAGAGAGGCTGTTCATACTGGTTTTGCAAGTGAAGCCCCAGATTGGACATGCATATGTGATAACAGAGAGAATGCAAGCATTATATATTAAGAGTTTGTTGTGTATGGAGAGTGAGTGACTGCGAAGAAGGGGGGCGAGGGTTTTGGAAATTCCGGCGACTTTACAGCGGATATTAAGAATATGCTTTTTAAAGGTAATGCGTTTGTCAATGGTAACTCCCAGGTACTTGGCATCGTCAGACCAGGGAATGGTAGTGTTATTGATGGTTAATCTATTAGGAGTGGAGAAGGTTCTAGAGAAGTAAACAGCAGTAGTTTTAGATTCGTTTATCTTAATGCGCCATTGATCACACCATTCCATGAAGATGTTGAGGTGGTGTTGTAGATTTTTGTAAAGATTGTATGGATGATGTGCAGTGCCATAGAGAACAGTGTCGTCCGCATAGAGTGCGAGTGATGTGAAGAGTGTGCGTGGAATGTCATTAAAGTATATTATGAATAAAATAGGGCCAATGACTGAACCCTGAATAATACCACAGAGTATTATGTGTAGTAGAGAAAGTGAGTTGTTTACACGGACATAGAAGTCACGATCACCAAGGTAAGAGTGTATTAAATGGATAAGTCCAGACGGGAACTTAAGCCGAATTAATTTGTAAATGAGGCCCGCGTGCCAGACTTTGTCAAAGGCCTTGGCGACATCAAGAAATATGGAGAAGTTTCAGTTAAGAATTCCACAAATCGAAGAAGTTGGTGTTGGGTGGAGTGCTTGGCTCTGAAGCCGAATTGTTCAGGCATAAGAATGTTGTTGTTGTGAAGGAAGTCATTGAGCTGTGATCTAATGACGCGTTCGATGACTTTACTTAGACAGGAGAGAAGACTGATGGGACGGAAATTAGTTGGGTCATTAAGATTGCAGGATGGTTTAGGAATAGGAGAAATGATAGAGGTTTTCCAGGGTTTAGGAAAATAACAGTGTTTGAGGATAGAATTAGTGAGCTTCGTAATGTAGAGAATACAGTTGATAGGAAGTTGTTTAAGAGTATAGTTGGAAATTTTTTCGTACCCAGGAGATTTTTTATTATTAAGTTTTTGAATAATATTGTTGATCATGATGGGTTGAATTTCGGGGAGAGGGATAGGAGGGGTTGAGAGGAAGTCATTAACAGTATCATTGACATTGTTAAAGTGTGCTTGACTTGCGAGGAAGGGATTTGGAGAGAATTGCCTTTCATATGAGCTAGCGAGGCATTCTGCCTTGTCCTCGTCAGTATACGCAGTTTGATTATTGGCAGTAAGGGGAGGAATAGGGGTATAATTATTATTGAGTTTCTTTTTGATTTGCCAAAGAGAGTTATCCTCGCAAGTAAGACTTTCGAGAAATTTAGACCAGTTTTTTTGCTTATCTTTCTGAATAAGGGTTTTAATTTTATTGTTGAGCCTGTTGACAGCTGTTTTAAGGGTGGGATCTCTGGTATTTTGGTAGAGTCGACGGAGTGTGTTGCGTTGTTTACAGATATTATGTATGTAAGTGGGTAAGATGTAAGAGTTATTATTTTTGAATTTGGTGTAAGTGGCATCTTTTTGAGCTTTGTAAATGATGTTGTTGAGTTTATTAACTGCGTTATCAATGTCAGTAGTGTTGTTGATTGTGGGGTAGGTAAGGTCGGTGTTGTTGATGTAATTTTGGAATTTATTCCAGTCAATAGCTACTGAAGGAGGAGGAGAGATAGGGTTGATAAGATCAATTTTGAAGAAGACAGGAAGGTGGTCAGAGCTTAGGTCATTAATAACAGAAGTGTTGATAGGGAAGGTAAGATTTTTGGTGATAGCGAAGTCAATAATAGAGGGGTGCTGGTTGCGAGCAACAGGAATGTGTGTTGGTGTAGTAGGTGCGTGGAGACTGAGATTGAAATGGCTAACCAAGTTGTGAAGAGATCTACCTCTGGTAGTGGTGGAATGACAGTTCCACTGCCTGCTATGTGCATTGAAGTCACCAGCGATAAATGCGTGTTGGTGTTGTGTAATGATGTGTGTCAGGTCATTTATGGGGTATCGTCGCCCGTGTCGTGCGTAAAAAGATGTGAAGTTGATTTTGGCATGGGGCAAGTTGACGACAATACTGGTGTAGTCAATGCCTGGGAGTGGAATATTTTGAGTTGTGTGATGTGGGATATAATTTTTGATGTAGATGGCTGTGCCACCCCAGTGAGAGTTTTTACTTAATTGATGATTTTATCACTTAACATTAGCGCATTTACACATTTATAAGATTCTGATTCAGTTATTTCTAATTCTGCGAATATTTCCATACTTATTATATTGTCCCATACCAATTGAAACCCTTGTTAGGAGATTTTTTTGCTATAGGTAATATCGCTGCGATTAAAGGGGTTGAATTTCAATAGATTTAATTGTTAGTCATTTACTTAATTGATGATTTTATCACTTAACATTAACGCATTTACACATTTATAAGATTCTGATTCAGTTATTTCTAATTCTGCGAATATTTCCATACTTATTATATTTTCACATAGTGATTGAAACCCCTTGCATTAGGAGATTTTTTTTTTCTGTAGGTAATATCGCTGCGACTAAAGGGGTTGAATTTCAATAGCTTTAATTGTTAGTCATTTACCTAATTGATGATTTTATCATTTAACATTAACGCATTTACACATTTATAAGATTCTGATTCAGTTATTTCTAATCCATACTTATTATATTTTCCCATAGCGATTGAAAACCATTGCATTAGGAGATTTTTTTTTCTGTAGGTAATACCGCTGCGACTAAAGGGGTTGAATTTCAATAGCTTTAATTGTTAGTCATTTACCTAATTGATGATTTTATCACTTAACATTAACGCATTTACACATTTATAAGATTCTGATTCAGTTATTTCTAATTCTGCGAATATTTCCATACTTATTATATTTTCCCATAGCGATTGAAAACCCTTGCATTAGGAATTTTTTTTTTCTGTAGGTAATATCGCTGCTACTAAAGGGGTTGAATTTCAATAGCTTTAATTGTTAGTCATTTACTTAATTGATGATTTTATCACTTAACATTAACGCATTTACACATTTATAAGATTCTGATTCAGTTATTTCTAATTCTGTGAATATTTCCATACTTATATTTTCCCATAGCGATTGAAAAATCTTGCATAAGGAGATTTCGTTCTATAGATAATATCGTGCGACAAAAGTGAGTTGAATTTCAGTAGCTTTAATTGTCATTCATTCATTTATTTGATGATTTTATCACTTAATATTACCGCATTTACACATTTATCAGATTTTGATTCAGATGTTTCTATAATTCTGTGAATATTTCCATATTACTAAACTGTTATTCGTATTCAGTTTACTAAGCTTCCACTGTTTCAGAAACCGTTTAAACGATAAGTATAAAGAGAAAAACGTAAAAAAATCGATAACATCAATAAATTAAAATATCACCAAGTAAAACGCTGAAATTCGAAAATCCACGATGATTCCTTTGTCAAATTTATTGCTATCCCCTATCAAGATAAAATAAAAGCATGAATAACTCTTAAAATTCACCACTTATTTCCGCGCAAATGATTTACTATTGCCAAGTATGAACATGCATATAATGTTATCGGTTTCCATGCTTCACAAATTTCTCAACTCAAAGCTTTTGCTAAATGTTCTTCCTCTTGTTTCACCGCATAGTCAGTCACGTGTGCTGTTTTCGTTTTTTTGCTCTACCGTCATACTTATGCCTCTACGAGTATTGTTCTGGTATATTTGGAGTAATTAATTAATTTTGTACCTGCAACAGGCACATTAAGGATATTCCAGAAAACTTCCCCTTTTATAGATGCAATTAACGCTTCCTTTCATCCTAAGATATGACTTGTAAAACCAGTGACGTAGCTACATGTTCAGCGCCCTGGAGCAAGTACAATCGGATCACCCCCTTCTCTACCAGAAAAGGTGGCCCAAAATTTCTAAAACGAAATTTCTCCCTGTCCCTTGCGATTCCGTCTTAATATACTTCATTGTACTTATTTCAAATTAATACAATTATTTTGCTATAAAACACAACCTGTAAACCTGTAAAGCACATGCAAATGCCCTCATTTGTACTTTTGAACGTTCTTTACAATTTTCATGAATTCAGAGGCATAAACAATAGATTTATAATGTATATTATCTTAAATAAAAAAATTTATGTCAAGTTCAAGGAATACTATAGTTTCATTTATCTAATTTTTAGCTAAAACAAAATCGGAAAGCATTGAAAAAGTATTCCGTTTTAGACAGGTTTGCGTATTAGTAAGTATAATCACGAAAAATTTCTATAAAAGACAGGATGCCGCTTTCACAGGTTTTACTGTATAATTTGTATATTTAAAAAAATGGCAAATGTAAAAAAAAATATTTATACAAATAATTTCGTTCCTTTGTAATTAGCGCTCTTATTATTCTAGCGCCTGGAGGAATGTGCTCCAACTGCTCCACAGTAGCTACGCCCCTATGTAAAACTCCATACTTTTAGCATAGTTGCCAATGTCCCGATTTTTTTCATACCAATATTTTTATGTAAACATATCTGTTTTATTTAATCGTACAATTTCTGCTATTTAATAAAGCAAAAATTTTGGTAAGATTTTACTGGTGTTGAAAAAATCGGGAGGTTGGCAACCATGCTTTTAGGGATGGGCATAACGATTATTTTGATTGTTCGAATGAATCATTCGGGCATGCGCAGAAGCATATCTGTCAAACTTCAGTTTTTTAAAAATTCAATTACTACCAGAAATTTAAATTAAAAAAAAAGAGAGAGAGAGAGAGAGAGAGAGAGAGAGAGAGAGAGAGAGGCTTTCAATAAAATCAGAAACTTCTGTTTTTTTTTTTTTGCCAAAATTTGAAGTTTCACAGATATGTTTCTGCGAATGCCCGAATGATTCATTCGAACAATCAAAATAATCGTTATTCCCATCACTAGTACTTATTATATTTTCAAACTACGAAATTCTAACTTACATATGTGAATTTTTTCCTTTTATTTCTTTAAAGTATAAAGGTAGTGCAAGCGTTCGCACATTTATTTTCTTTTTGCTTTTATTATTTTTAACAGTAAATAGTATATCAACAACCGATGTGACCGTGTACAAAATGAAAATAGTCCGATTCGAACCTGAATTTTTTTTGTAAAATAAATAAAATATAAATCACATAAAGAAAAAAAAAAAGCAAGTAAGTTGAATTTTAAAGTTAAATAGTTTTAAATAAAAATTCTGGTGTGAAATTTTATAAAACTTGAGTAAAATTCCCGGTACGTTTAGTGTTAAACTTTTTATGATTGAATTTTGTTCATAGAATTACGAAGAATATAAGAAACATACAATACCATAACCCTTTCAATGGTGGTGGAAAGTGGAAGTCTGCACGGGTCCTTTCATTATTTCCAAATTTGATGGAGCCCAGAACGGGGCTTACTTTATCCTGCCGACTCAGGACAGGACGGGCCTGGACCCTCCCCCTTCTTCCCCGAATCCCTGTTGGGTTGGCATTTTATTTATTTAATTTTGTAATAATAAAGTGATGTTGCACATTTGTTCAGCGAAATCTTTAGAAACTCAATTTAGTTTAATAAATTACAAAGAAATATTTTTTTAAAACTTACTTTTTTCTTTGTAGATCTTTTAAATTGTGATTTACTTACTTAATCATCATTTGAGTGTAATTCTCGAAATCAGTTTTTTTTAATGAATGTTTATGTACGTTAGTGTCTAAAAGGTCATTATGACATTAACATCAGTGTTATTCCGTATTCCATAAATTGTTAACACATAATTTAAAAATAATATCTATGAATAAGTAAGTGTGCTTTTTGAATAATTTGAATAATTTGTAAGATGATGTTGCTTAAGAAATATCGGCAGGCTTTGTAGAAAATGAGCCGGGTGGAATTTTTAACTTTTATACCAGGCTGGTCAAGGGCAATAAAGTTTATGTGAGGGATGTGTTGGGTCTGGGCCGAATTTTTAGATTTCTAAATAGGACAGCCGGACCAATAAAGTTTTTGCACGAGACGGGTAGGACAGAAGAATTATTTTCATTTGCTGCATGAAAACAGCATATTTCAGGCCGTGCAGCTTCTAAAGGGAAGTATATTTCCCACTTAATTTTAATACCCAACAGCCGAATTGTTCTAGAATTTTGGAAAACAGTTCTGCTTTCATAATGCACGCGAATAAAAACTTTTATTTACTTTCAAATCAATTTGTTTGTAAATTCTGGAGTCAGTCAATCATTTCAATATTTTAGCAAGAGAATTATTTTGACCGTGGAAATGGTTAAATTATTATATGCATCTAAAATGTCGGAATACAAAAATACCTCTGTTAGCTAAGATAATTTGTCCCCGAATCACATTCATTAGCCGACATCTTCGTTAACCGAAATGTGATTTTCTGCAGGTTTCTACCTAAAACCGTTGAATTCGTTCTGTATGATGCCCACGATTTTAAAGATAAGGTTTATATTTTTATTATAAAACAAACACATGTTCGTGAGTAACTTTGACGCCATATTGATGGTGACAATACCTGACCAAGAAATGTCACTTTTGCTGCAATTTTTAAACTTCTAAACATCGCACAATTTCAATTTTTACGCCGTCGAATAGGAAAAAAAAATTTTCTTTCAAATGTAATGTGTTTGAAAACCGTATTTCAATTTACTTTTTTTTTTTTTTAAATGGTTTTGAAACATATGTGAAAACAATTTAACATATTGTGTTCGTTTTCTTTTTACAGACTATAAAATTAATATTATATTCTTGAACGATTTATAATGTTTTATACTCAATATTTGTGAAGAACTGATCAAACATTTCGCGACACTTTAAAACATCGCCCGCATCCCATGGTTGGAGAACCGCAGATCTAGTATATACTCCAGCCACCATCACTTATACTTAATATTTATAATTTCGAAAAAAAAAAAGTTTTATATTCAAGATTTGCGAAGATTTGTGATCGAACATTTCACGACACATTAAAGCATCACCCGCGTCCCATGGATGGAGAACCGCTGATCTAGTGTATACTCCAGCCACCATCATTTATACTTAATATTTATAATTTCGAAAAAAAAAAACAAGTTTTATATTCAATATTTGTGAAGAATTGTTAGAACATTTCGCGACACATAAAAACATCGCCCGCGTCCCATGATTGGAGAACCACTGATTTAATATATACTCCAGCCACTATCATTATACTCCAGCCTACTTAATATTTATAATTTCGAAAAAAAAAAAAGTTTTATATTCAATATGTGTGAAGAATTGATTGAACATTTCGCGACACATTAAAACATCGTCTGCGTCCCATGGTTGGAGAACCGCTGATTTAGTATATACTCCAGTCACCATCACTTATACTTAATATTTATAATTTCGAAAAAAAAAAAAAAGTTTTATATTCAAGATTTACGAAGATTTGTGATCGAACATTTCACGACACATTAAAGCATCACCCGCGTCCCATGGATGGAGAACCGCTGATCTAGTGTATACTCCAGCCACCATCATTTATACTTAATATTTATAATTTCGAAAAAAAAAAAAAACAAGTTTTATATTCAATATTTGTGAAGAATTGTTAGAACATTTCGCGACACATAAAAACATCGCCCGCGTCCCATGATTGGAGAACCACTGATTTAATATATACTCCAGCCACTATCATTATACTCCAGCCTACTTAATATTTATAATTTCGAAAAAAAAAAAAAAGTTTTATATTCAATATGTGTGAAGAATTGATTGAACATTTCGCGACACATTAAAACATCGTCTGCGTCCCATGGTTGGAGAACCGCTGATTTAGTATATACTCCAGTCACCATCACTTATACTTAATATTTATAATTTCGAAAAAAAAAAAAAGTTTTATATTCAAGATTTGCGAAGATTTGTGATCGAACATTTCACGACACATTAAAGCATCACCCGCGTCCCATGGATGGAGAACCGCTGATCTAGTGTATACTCCAGCCACCATCATTTATACTTAATATTTATAATTTCGAAAAAAAAAAACAAGTTTTATATTCAATATTTGTGAAGAATTGTTAGAACATTTCGCGACACATAAAAACATCGCCCGCGTCCCATGATTGGAGAACCACTGATTTAATATATACTCCAGCCACTATCATTATACTCCAGCCTACTTAATATTTATAATTTCGAAAAAAAAAAAGTTTTATATTCAATATGTGTGAAGAATTGATTGAACATTTCGCGACACATTAAAACATCGTCTGCGTCCCATGGTTGGAGAACCGCTGATTTAGTATATACTCCAGTCACCATCACTTATACTTAATATTTATAATTTCGAAAAAAAAAAAAAAAGTTTTATATTCAAGATTTGCGAAGATTTGTGATCGAACACTTCACGACACATTAAAGCATCACCCGCGTCCCATGGATGGAGAACCGCTGATCTAGTGTATACTCCAGCCACCATCATTTATACTTAATATTTATAATTTCGAAAAAAAAAATGTTTTATATTCAACTAGCTGACCCGCCCGGCGTTGCCCGGGCAGACTATCATTGAAAAATATAACAGTGGAGTGGACTTCATAAAAAAAAGATTGAATAATATTTATTTATACCAAAAATTTGTAGCAAAAATTAAATAAGAGCTAAAATTTTAAAAGTATAACAGTTACGTTTAAAAAATGAAACGATCAGGGGAAATTATTACTCTTAATTTTCCCTTTTCACTAAACATCCCTTTTTAAAAATCATTGCTATGTTTACATTTTAAATTTTATAATGCTGATTTTGTATTTTTTAAATTATAAATATTAAATGCTTATAAAAATCAATATTTCAAATCATTGTTCGTTTCGCTTTAGTTCCTGTAGATGGCAGCACCAAACAATGCGATGCGTTTCATTTGGGTGTTGCCATTAAACAAGTAACAAATAATCGCAATTTCTGTGCCACGTACGATAGCGTAATATATATATATATATATAGATAGATACAGATATCTGTGAAGAATTGATCAAACATTTCGCGACACACTAAAGCATCGTCCGCTACCCATGATTGGAGAACCGCTGATTTAGTATATACTCCTGCCACCTACATTTATAATTAATATTTATAATTTCAAAAGAAAAAAATTCTGGATTCGACTTTCCGAACAATTTATAAAATACTATGCGTTCAAGTATAAAATGGTAATGTACAGTAACACTAAATAAAAACTTAGATATAAATTTTACAAAGGTGAAGTATTTCCACCGATAAAAATGACCTCATGTTAAAAAAAAAAAAAAATAAATAAATAAATTGCACTTTCGTTCATAAAGCTTAAACATTTTTCTAATATCGTAATTATCAATAAATTGTCATTCCGCCCGCGTTGAAATTAAGGCAAATATATAAACAGAATTGAAAAACAATTATTTTACTAATTTAAGTCACGTTCTGGTGAAACATAGATGTTGTAACGATATAAGATGAACTTTAGCAATAAAAATAATTTAATTGCGATATAAGAGAAAATGTTTAGCAGTTATTGTCACAGAATGGTTGAAAAATGTTTGAAAAAAGGTTTAGATACCTAATCCGTTGGCCGATTTCTTCGAGAATGAATACATTTCTTGCGACTGTGGCTTGTAACATATTCGTCAATCGAAAGCATACTTTGGGCCAGGGGTAGGAAAAACTACTTTTTTATTGTAGCGAACTACAACTACAACTACTTTATCGAAAAAGTAGTTAACTACAACTACAACTACTTGTTTTAAAAAGTAGCAACTACAAGCTACTTTTCAAATGTAGTCATACTTCGCTACTTTCAGACTTTGTCAATGTACACTCGAAATTGAAAAAACGGATGAAATAATAAAAGACCCTCTGGGATACAATTAAATAAATGTGACTTAACCGAGGGCATTAAAAAAATTAAGAAAGGTAACATAGAATATGTTTTGTGTTTGTCTCCAAAATGTTAGTTTATGCACACAGTACAAATTACATAGCAAAATTCAGAGAGATATTATAATCTAGAAAATTACAGAAAAACAACTCTAAATGGAAACATGAAATAAATCTATAAATAAAACCGTTCCAATTAATAAGAAACTCGCCGTTAAAACACAAACATCTAATAACGAGTAAATAGACAAATGTCGCCAGCAAGAAAATTAATTCCTGAGGTGGGCTAAGTACTTGATTTTAGTAGCAAATGTAAATGGGAAAAATCTATGACTTCATGGAATGCGTTGCTATACACTGCAGCGGAGATTCGCAAGTTGTGGAGCAGATCAAATTTTACTCAAAATAAGCAAGTTTCGAACACATGATTTGTAGAATGACATATTCCAACCACCCCCCCCCCCTGAAGTAGCGTTAAAAGTAGCGACGGTTTTCACTACAAACTACTGATTTTTTGTATCGCTACACTACGTTGTTCAAAATGTAGCGCGCTACACTACAAACTACTGTAAAAAGTAGCGACTGCTGTAGTTTCGCTACTTGTAGCGTGCTACTTCCGACCCCTGCTTTGGGCGCTATCGTGTTCACCCATACACACAAACATGCCGACATCGTCGAAAAACCACAAAAACGAGCTCTGTGGACCTTAAAACGGGAAGCAATTCTAATATACACGCATACATTCACACATACATATAGACTCATTGTAAAAATATTGAAAATGGATTCAGGAAACCTCAAATTATAGAAATATTAGCAGGCTACGCCCGTTTCGCTGTTCGATTTTCCCAAACGAACATCAAATGGTTAAAACATCTTTTGGTTCCACCTTCCACCGCCAGGGCCGTACGTATTATTAGTACTTGTATATTATATATATATATAACTTATTAGTACGTAATTAGATGGTCTTTCGTCGCTTTCAAATTTAATCTCTTCTCAATTCTTTAATCCATGATCTGTTGAAACAACGCTCACTAAAATACGCCAGTTGTCTGTGAACCCGATTACAGAAATTTCCCTCTACAAACATATATACATGTGAATAGAAACATGCGTACACATTAATACATAGATACATACATATGAATGCATACATGGCATAAAATTTTTCTCGATTTCTTTGGAATGCGGCGGATACAAAAGTACCCAAATTCGTATTCTCCGTATTCGTATCTGATTTCTTTCTTTCTTTCTTTCTTTCTTTCTTTTTTCTTTCTTTTTGTTAAATATAAAGTTCAAACCAAATTACACCGATTTGGAAGTTACAAAGGACGTAAGGACTAATTTGACTACCTATCAGCTCGCACTTTCAAAGAAAAAAAAAACACGTCGTAGTTAAGTACGTAAGAAGTAAGACTTCTAAAATCAATCTAATATATTACGAATCACAGATAATGTGCATCAGTAATGTTGACGTGATAACGATGCATACAACAGTGAGGTTAAACTGCATAAGGTACATGAATGGAGCTAATGTTTTAATCAATATCAAAATGGCACGTTTTTTGTTATTTTCTTTCCTTTTAAGAAAGTAACCAGTTTTTTGCAAATATTAAGAAAAATTACCGGCAGATTTTGCCAAAATTGGATTTTCGGATGCAGACAATTTTTCTACATTTGTGTGGGGAGTTTTAAATCGATACCTAAAATACTTTTCTTAACATTAGCAAATTAGTGACAAAAAAAAAAAAAAAAAAAAACACTCATTGTCATCGGCAAAAGAGAACTAACCGTTTTTTTTTTTTTGCCTCCACGTACCTTAGCGTTATATATATATGTATATATATAGATTGCCATAATCGAGTTTTTATAATGATTACAATGCTTCCCTTACACTGTATGTCTATTCGGAAAGTAAGAAGGCTATTGGTTATTTAATTCTTGGTCATTTATTTATTATCACGAGCATTTAAGGATGATAATCAATGTGAATACAAACAATTATTTTTTTAATATAGGGACCCAGTGTCGCAGTCCCTTTATTCAATCAAAAATTCAGATTTTCTCACTTCAAGCGAACTTGGATTTTCGTTAAGGCACTGGAAAGATTTCATGATAGAAGCCAGGTCCTGATTACCGCAGAGGCAAACTTCCACCAGTATTTGAATACAGTAATTTTCGCCTTATTTAAATACGGAATTTCTGTTTTTAAATAAGACCACAGTGAATAAGGCGAAGACTTCAAGCATAACATACTGGTAGAAGTTTGCCCCTGTGGTAATCAGGCTACGATAGAATCCCCTTTTTCAATGCAAAATGAATGAAAAGCAACAACACAAAAATAGATGTGTTAAAGCTTCTGCTGTTTCTTATTCGTTTTCTTTTACTGTGGCGTGAAAATTGAAGTAGGGGTTCCTTTTATGAAGCTTTGGAACACCTGAATGCTGAATCGACTTTGGTTGCTCGTACTTTTCATTACGTCGTTTTGTCATGTATTAACTATTTTATAAACTTGTAAAACAATGAAATGGTTCGTTTTATTAGTAATAATGATTCAAAACCCTTTCCAGCTGAAGATCCTGGCTGCGCCACTGCCACTCTCGACTGTACCACTAATTTGTAACATATTTTCAAAAGACTTACTTTTTTTGCAAAATGGGCTGAAATCCCAATAACAAACTGATTAATTAATTAACAAGCAATAAAATTAAAAAGTCAGAATCAGAGTCATATTTGTGCATGTTAATATTCCTTACACAGCACTAAGAAAAGTAATTAAAATAAAAATTCCTATCCTCTTTAATAAAAAGCTATGCGTTGCTGACGACTGGGATTTTCGATAATCGTTGCCGCAGATTAATGTCGGAAAATGAAACATTTGAAGTTGGTGAAAAAATTAAGAGCTCGAAAAGTATTTGTCCGAAAATTGTTAGACAAACTGCGTTAGAAAGTTAAAAAATTGTATTTTTCTTGACATAAATATCAAATCTAATTATTATGCCTTTTTTCAATTATTGAATTTCGAAAATTACCAAATTTCACAATGGAGTACCATAGCGAAATCCGCACGCGCAAAAAGATAATGATAACGGCCATGTGTCCTGATTTATACTGGCAGCACGAGTCACAAATTATAGTAGCCTTACTATTCTGTTAAAATATAAAAGTGAATTATGATGCCACGAGTACATGATTTTTATTTAATTTTAATATAATCCTCTTAGAAACAAGATTTTGGAAAAAAATTTTCGAATGGGACTAATAAATTGGGCAATACTGTATATTATTTTGAGTTTAAAAGAGGAAAGGTTGCGGAGCGTTTTATATTATTTAGGTTTCCCCAGGAACTTTTGGTCAGAATTGAAAGTTTAATATATCATAACGTCAGAAATTAAATCGCCATTAAATAGGCAATAACTATAACGACTGTCCTTCAGTTCGTTTGGATAAATTTTCATTTAAAAATATAAAATCAATCAACATGGATTTTAGGTATTTTTAAGGTTATTATCACGGGTCCGGGCAACGCCGGGCATGTCAGCTAGTCTACTAATAAATCATCAACAGTGATACAAATATACAATTGTTAACTTGGTGAAATGTCTGTGATTTCCACCAGCTTCAGAGGTCCCGTCGTAGCTAAAATGTATTATACAAGTGTACACTTTAGACATTTCATTATTATTTTTTTTTCTATATTTGGTTACCTTTAATTTCCGGCCTATAACCCGCGGATCAAACAATTCTATTTCGACCCAGAAATTGTGTTTAATAATTGATCTCAAATATTTACAGCGATCTAGTAAGTTACATTATATGAAATAAAATTTCTGGGTCGAAAGAGAATTGTGTGATCCGCGGATTATAGGCCGGAAATTACGGCAATACATTGATGCTTTAATTTAAAACAAACATGCATTACTATTTTAAAAGTAATTATTCAAAAAGTTCATTTCCTGTAACCATACTTAAAAGTCCGTATTCGAATCATTACCGGGCAGGGCCTGGTTACCGCAGGGGCAAACTTCCACCAGTAAAAATGAATAGAAAATTCCTCCTTAATTATGAAAAAAATTCTGTATGAATAAGGCTTTTAAGTAAGGTGAAAATTTCTATTGAAATTTCCCCTTAATTATGAAAAAATGTCTGTATGAATAAGGCTTTTAAGTAAGGTGAAAATTTCTATTGAAATTTACTGGTGGGAGTTTGTTACATCGGTAATCAGGCTCTGCTGCCGGGGCCTGCAGACTTTCTTTGTGGTCCTGAGTATACGCACGTAGAATTTTAAAAATTTATCCAAGTTTTATAAACAGGGTACGTACAGTTTTATCAGAATCATGAATGAACATTTTTTGCCATATTTATTCGTAAAAAAGTATTGGAAATTATGCGTTTAATCGCAGAAATATTTTTAATCTGAATGCAAAATATTAGACAAATATTTCTGATCTGAAAGAGTGGTACCATACTCCTTCGAAATTCCAAGAAGAGTACGCACTTTGTGTAGAGAAACCCCAGCGAAGGAAATCTAAGAACTACTGCCCTAAATAGATTCTAAAAAGAAAAACCTCTCATTTAATAAGTCAAGAAGAAATCCATCATTTCTGAGTGATGTAGATTACCATAGAAAAAAAATCGAAAACGCGCAGCTCGCGACAATCAAATTCAACAACGCAAATGACCTATCGGTCGCTTCATTGGTCAAAAGATCCTCGGGCATAGATGAAAAGAGCTGCATTGATTGGTTACAGCTCCATGCTTGAGTGACCATTGTCGAGCAAGATATTTTTCGAACACAGATTATTTCCAGATTGTGAGTCGAGAAAAGAGCAAGCAGACATTACCCTAGAATATCATTACAAGATCGCATATATATTTATTTTTTTCTGGAATGGCAACAAGTTAACTGAATTATTCCTTCATAATTTTTTGATATTACATTATATATCTTTGTGATCTAAAATGCTGATGACTTCAAAGGACATATTCGTGAATTGTTTGTTTGGTTTCTGGAGAAACTTTTTAATTGTTTTGTGCGGCTAAATAACACTTGAGCTGGAAATCCAAAACTGTGAAAATTTGACTTTGTGCCGCTAGCCTGGCTCGGATATGACAAGTCCAGGTAAGGTTATTTCATTTGCACATATTTTTTTTTTTTTTTTTATGTATTTAAAACTATCTAATTAGCAAATATAAAATGGAAATTTTAAAAGTCTTATTGAATATTGTAACTAACGTAAAGTGTTTTATGAAAAACTCAAAATACAACAGCAACCGGAATTTTTATAAAAAATTATTAATAATTATATTTAAATTCTTAACCCGTTATTAAAGTTGATTAATACTGGTATAAAATACATTTGAGCTCCCCACATTTTGTCTAAATTTTTCAATTTTTCTATACTAAAAAAATAAAATAAATATTCAACATAAAAACTGTTACGTTGTAACAAAAACAAAACTGCTCTGAAATGTGCCTTTTCTTTTGTTTATCCCGTGGCTTTTGCCACTTCCTGTCCTTGTTTAACCTGTATGGAACTAGTGCGTTACATAATTTTTCACTTAAGTTCTCAAAACTCTTGAAAGTTAACTTTTTATATTTTTATTATTACTCTTTAAATTTAAATTTAACTTTCTATTTTTATATTAGTCTTAATAATTAATATTAATTTTTTAACTCTTTAGGCTCTACCCCTTTTCATTAATGTTAATTATTTAAATTCATTAAAATGTTCTAAGTAGTTTCATAACTACAGTTATACTTTCCCAGTAGCTCATTTAATAGCAAGACACTTATCTATAGATTGGGCGTAAAGCTGAGGTCAGCTCGGAAGCCCGCCAAAGTTGCTTACACTGCCTAGCACACTATTCGGCAGTGATCGGCTTTTTAACTTTTGTGTTCCAACAGCACTTTAATCCCATTAAAGACAATTAGATTTAAAATTTATTTTATGCGTACATAACAGAAAATTTTAGATTTAATGCTCTTTTTCTTCTTTATTATGCATAAAAAGCTAAACCAATTTTGCGAAGAAAATATTTTTGAACATGGATATTTTCTCCATCCGTGTGAATAGGTTTTACACTGTTGAAAGATGCGAGCATTTTTACACCTAAAATATTCTCACAGATTCTCCCTTGAAATTTGTAAGCATCAGGACTAGATTATCGCAGGGCAAATTTCCACCAGTAGTTCAGTATAACATTTTTTGCTTCACTTAAACACAGATTTTTTTTTTTTTTAATTATAAATAAAACGAAAATTTGTCTTATAAAATACTGGTGAAAGTTTGCTACTGCTATATAAAAGCGGTATTCTACTGCAATATCCACGCAGTGTACACACTTCCTTTTACCTCACTTGAAAAGAGTAAAATTTTACTGTATTTTTGTTATTACATTAGAATTGTGAGATTTTAAAAATCAGTATTATTAATTAATCTAATTATTGTCGCAAATATTTTACAAAGAAAAAAAAAGGGGGGGCATAATTATTGCGTTAACCCGTTTGGGGGCAAATCATTTCTATTCATAAATCAATGAAATGATTGATTGACACCAGAATTTACAAACAAATGTATGTGAAAATAAGTAAAAAATACTCTTTACGTACTTAATAAATGGAAAAATTTCATTCCAAAATTCTGGTGCCAATATGTCAATTACGGATTAAAGTTAAGTGGTCCGAAAATGAACCAACGCCCTTCAAGGGTTAACTCATTTGCATATCATTATCGCATATATATGTCTATTTCAGTGATTTCTTTTTTATTCCGAAATTCCAAATCTATACCGGAAATTCCGAAAGAAGAAGTTTTACTTCATATTTTCATGAAACATCTATCATTAAATATAGCAAAAATTACTATTCAGAATTTCTGGTATGAATTGGGAATTTCTAAATAAAAATGAAATTCCTGAAATGCACGTTTCTTCTGCGAATGGTTTAATGACTTAGTTTTATGGAAGAATCCTTAAAAAAAATTCCATAACATTGTTACAGAAATTTTCTAAAACTTCAAATATTACGAAGGAAAATTATTAAAGTGGAATTTTCTTAGATCATAATTTGCGATATGAACAGTTAAACGGGACTTGCATGGCGGTTTTTCTATTGTCATTCTCTGAAATATAATTTATGTAAATAATTTATAAAAATAAAAAGAATATAGGAATATATAATGATATTTACAACTTTTAGTGGTCTTTCTAATATCATTCTAACATAAAAATCACAACTTTTATTTTTTTAAATGACAAGAGTTAGATACTACGAAAATATATGGTCTTTGACAGGCATTCTAACAATATTAATGTATAACAATAGTCAATTTTGATTAAATTCAATAGCAGTGCAGGACATAGTGATATGTGAAGTCTTTACTTGTCTTTCTAACAGTATTCATTTATAATAATCATAAATTTGGTTTAAAAGTTGTCTAAAGTCAAGTAAAAAACTATGTACACAACCTTAAACCAGGCAATAATAACTGTTTAACAGATTCCCAGGAAACAGAAACATTTAAATAATCCCAGTCTTCAATGAGCATGTTAATAGTTACCAAAAGCAAAATAGCAATAACTTCAGGAGTATAAATATGTATATATATATATATACTTCAACCCCTTGAAGGGCAAGCACATGGTCTAAAAATGCTAAATTTTGCGATGTTTCGACACCAGTAATTTTTAATAATGAATTTTTACCGTCTCAATTTGCAAAAAATAATACTAAATATTTTTATTTAATAATACTGGTGGCCAAGTTATACATTAAAAAGTGGTATATATTATATACCGGTGCCCCTCAAGGGCATTGTACCGACATTCAGTGGCGTAGCCAAGGGGGGGGTCCAGGGGGTCCGGACCCCCCCCGAACCCCGAACGAAGAACTGGTTTACTGAATCATAGATATAACAATATTAAAAACTGATAAGACGGAATCGCAAAGAAGCAATGAAAAATTCCGCTTTAGACAGGTGTTTGTCTTAGAAAAGGTATGTCTTTCGCCGGGGCTATGAAATTTTTCCGTTTAAGACAGGTTTTTGTCATAAACACGTCCCATTTTGTCAAGCATCCTCCAAAACTGTTAAAACGTATCCACTCTATAGTATACTTCTGAAAACCATAGATGTATTATAATAAAATCTGTGAAGATGAGAGCTATCGTAAACAGCAAAAGTTCAAGGTTCAACGAAAACAACACTACATATTTATACCTTCTATGATTTGAAACCTATCTAAAATGGAACCTTTTCTGGTTGTGATTCCTTGTTGGCAGGTTTTCTGTGAATACGGAATCCTGTCGTAAACGAAAACATTTCATGGTCTCGATGACGGAAGGATAACTATACAAGTATACCTGATATGACGGAAATCTATCTACAACGGATTTTTTTAAGGATACCTGACGATTCCGTTTTCATAGATTTTAATGTAACTAGATTAAACGCAAAACTTCTTCAACAGAGATTTCGATGGGACCAACTGTTGCCAACACTTACGGGAAAAGACGAGTTTAGATTAGACGAATGCAATAACAGCAAATTAATCAGAGTTTTGCGACCCTTATCTTTGTTCATTTTATAATTTTATATCGAGCAATGTTAGCATTTACTTTAAATCTGCTTGCTGGAATTTAAAAAAAATTAACTTTATTCTTCGACTAGATATTTGTGAATTCTTATTCAACATTACACTGCCACTTTCAAAATACCTGCATCGTAATGTGATTTGTCTTCTGCTGTAAACCATGATGAAGACGTCCTTTTTCAACTTTATGTAACTTTACATTAATCAATAAGCAAGGAAGAGGAGACTGGTGTTTAAAAGTTTTCTGACCTGTTCAAGAGAACACAGTCCTTTGCTAAAGAAAAGTCTGACACAATTTTCTTTAGTCACACATATTCCTTGTCAAGTTGACCATCAGATACGTCTGGTTCAATGTCAAACCTGAAGAATATTTCGAGAGATCAATTTTTTCCTCCTTTTGATACTTTTATTTCTGATCTCGTTATTCGTTAATCATTAAAGAAAAGAACAGAGGAATATTGAAAGAGTTTGACGTTCTTCTGGGTTTGTACAAAATAATGGTAATTCTTGTTATTAAACTTTTCAACCTGAGCTATTTTTAATTAACTCTTAATGGAATATTACTTTGTTGTATATTATTTTAAAGGGCAGGTATTTACCTACTTATTTAGTATTATAATTTTGTTTTTCGCTATTGTACAGGGATATTTAAGGCAGTTGTAGAACTTTGGGAAATTTCGTACGATTTTTTTACTAATTCAAAATGGTACGATAATCAGCGGAAACGGCTTGTATATCAACCACACTACAGCGTTGAATGCAGAAGAGCGGGGGTGGGGCATCCGCTCCGGAGCATCGAAATGACCCCTCAAAAGATCTGAGATTTTATGCTTATTAATAGTCTAGGAGTGCAATCTTTCTCCTTCCTTGAACTCCACAGTGTATAGGAGATTCAGGAGAAAAATGGTACCCTCCGCAGAAATACCCCCTGGAGAAAAAATGTCTAAATTCAACATTACATTTGACCGAAGTACGACTTGTGAACTCACAGTTTAACATTGTTTTCAGAAATTTCATGATGGCAATGAGAGTTCGAATATGAAGGTCGTAGGTGGCATTCGGTTATTAACAATGAGAAATTGAAAGCAAAGATTGAAGCTAATCTACTTACCAAAAGTCTGAAAGATTGCTGCTGAACTTGGAGTACGTTCTAAAATTATTTCCAATCGCTTAAAATAAATTGGTTGAAAAGTAAAATAGCAGAAACTACCATTATTTTTTACACAATCTAATACTTCCCAAGATGTGCTAATCCATCGTAATAAATTTTTTTATAAAAATTTAACATCTTTTAAGTCGACCAGATATCGGAAACAACTATTGAGGTCGCATATTTACATTAGTATCAAAAGCGGTGAAACTTGAAAAAGAATTATGGCTGTTTTAGACAATTGTAACAAAATTATTTTTCCCAACATCAACTATATTTGTTGCGTGTGTTTGTTACATTACTAGTTTCTGTAGCCGAAAAAAAACTTATCTCAGAAACACCCATGGTGAATCAACGGCTGACGGCATTGACAATTGTGTCAACTCATTATTCATTATACCTATTACAGCACTAGTTCTTAATTCAATGACAGGAAATTAAGCATGAAAATTGAAAAAAAAAATTCAACCAAATGCTGTTATAAACTTAACCCTTTGATCATAAATTTAGCGTAATCAAATGTTTATATTATATGAAACTTGATTTAAATGCATTCTTCAGTGCGTGCTCAGTTTTTTATATCATAGTGTTTGTAAAATCTTTTTATTTGTTAAATATTAATGTAATTCCATTGTATTATTAGCCACAATTATAGAGATTGATCTTACTTTATTTTACACATGCTATTTTTTTTAAATTAAGAAATTGATAAGGAAATATCTAAATTCTTAAAGTTACTCGAAATATTTCTATTGCATATATACAAACACAGTCAATCCTGTCACACTATATTTCAATCAGACGCATTGTTCGTTTCTACGGGATCCCGAAACTTTTAAGTTTGAGATAGGATTCCGTTATAGAAAGTTTCCATTTCACAGGCTTTACTGTATTTATAAGTAGGATAAAAACTGACAAGACGAAATAGGAATCACAGGAGAACGGTGAAAAATCCCGTTTCAGGCAGGTTTTCAGCAGACTTAATTGTATAGTTATCCATATCAAGGCCATGTAATGCTTCCGTTTAAGACAGGAATCTGCTATAGACAAGTTTTAGTATACATATTACATACATAAGTTATATTTTTATATATACAGCAAATTCTGTGGAAACGAAATGTGCCTATAACGGAATGCTAACTTAAACGTAAATATTCATTCGTCAAATAGAAAAGAATGCCATACACCTGCTAAGACGGAAAACTGTCTAACACGGAATTTTTTACCACTCTTTGCAATATTATCTTGGCAGGTCTTACTATATATATAAGCTGAAGAAAAATTTTGGACCCCTCCCGAAAGGAAATCCTGGCTACGCCACTGCCGACATTGATATATAATAATTATAATTGTTGTATAAAAGATGTTGAGAATCACAGGAATATATGAATATACACAGCTTTTAATAGGCATTACAAAAACATTAATGTATATTTTGTAATTTTTTATTCCCTTTATTTAAAAGATTGTCAGAAACAAAGAGATGAGTTTAGTCTTTAACAGACATTTTAACAACACCGAGTTATAACTCTTTATGATTTTTATTTAAATAGAAATACACATGTAATAACTTTTCTAGTTAGAGTTAAAATAGAAATTAATAATCTTTAATAGAAATTAAAAATTTTAAAATGGAAGTTAGTAATCACTTTTTCTTTTACTACCTTGAAAATTGTAAATGCGGGGTTTTAATGTACTTTCGTTATTTTATAATAATTGAGATATTTTAAAAACTAGTATTACTAATTAATCTAATTATTGTTGCAAATATTTTACATATTAAAGGCTCATAACTCTCGAGTTAATCACTCAGTTTTAATGGACGAATCCTTTCTAAATTCCACAATTATTATTATTTTTTAATCTATCTTCAAATAAAGAAAGAAAATTATTAAAGTTGAATTTTTCTTAGGTCATAATTTGCGACATGAAAGGTTAAATTATCCTTGTATGGCGGTTTTCTATTGTCATTCTCTGAAATATAATTTAGATTTAATATAAAGAATATTGGAATAAATATAGAGATAGTTACAACCTTTCGTAGGCTTTCTAATATCATTCGAACATAATAATCACAACATTTATTTTGGAGATAACAAGAGTTAGAACATAGGAAAATATATACAGTTTTCATAGACATTCTAACAATATTCATGTGTAACAATAGTCAATGTTAAATAAAATTAACAGCAGCCGAAGATGCAGGAGTATATGAAGTCTTTCTAACAGTATTCTTTTATAATAATAATCGCAAAATTGGTTTAAAAGATGTCGAAAGTCCAAAAAATAAAAAATAAAAATAATAAATAAAACAATGCATACAACCTTAAATAGGCATTAATTTTTTTTTTTAAAGTGTCCCAGAAAAGAGAAACATTAAAATGAGCCCAGACTTTAATGAGCATAATGATAGTTACTATAACAAAATAGCAATAACTTTAATTTAAAAGATGATGGTGGTTAGATTTATAGAAATGAATACAGTCTTCAACAGTCATTAAAATTTGCGTTTTGAACATAATAATTTTAATTATTGTTTAAATGTTTTCTAAGTAAGGAATATAAATAGGTATTATAGATTCCAGACTTTAATAAGCATACAGACTTTAATAGACGTTGTGACAACAATGCGAGATAACAATTATAATTTTTGTTTAAAAAATGGTTGATAATTGTAATATAAGAATATATACAGCTTTTAAACCATTAACTGCCAAAACTATGCGGGCAGAGTCTTCGATATTTTTACTGAAATTCGTTTCCCACCAAAAATTCTGAAAGATAATGTTTGATAACTTTAATAGCAAAGTTTTTGTCATTAAATAAAGTATTTTTTAACATATTAAAATAGTGGTTGCTAGGCAGGTTTTTTTTTTTTTTTTTCATACACTTTTATTTTGAATGTTGACAACCACGAGTATACTCGTGGTTACAGCGAATGGGTTAATAGGCATTATAAAATCAATAATATATATTTCTTAAATTTCTTATTAACTTTATTTAAAGTACGTCAGAAACATGGAAATATTTTAAGTTTAATAGACATTCTACCAACACTGATTTTCAAATAATGACTTTTATTTAAATAGGATGTATAGACATGAATATAATGAATAGACACATGTATTTCAAAGTTATAAAATAACTTTTCTAGTTTGAGTTTAAATAGAAATTAATAATAATAATAATAATAATAATAATAATAATAATAATAATAATAAAACGGCCTAATAATGTATACATGTGTGCAAATACTACATTATGTACAAAAAAAAATTTCAATTTTATAAAATACATAATAATATTTTCCTTCTAAGTTTAAACACATGCAAGTAAATTCTGTTTTAAAAGGTTCTCAATTATTGATCGTCAATCTTCTTCTTTTTTTTCTACTAAATAGTTAAGTTTAAATACTTCATCTAGAAATATTTGGCTGTATTATCATGCAGGCTGATTTTTAAGGGTGGAGGGATATCATCCATTTAAAAAACTTTGAGCTATATTTTATGTGTCACAGTTTGTTCAACAATAGTCAATTTCGAATAAATTTAACAACAGCCGATGATATAGATATATGTGAAGTCATTCTAACAGTATTCATTTATAATAATCCTAAATTTCGTTAAAAAGATGTCAAAAGTCTAGAAAAAATAATGCAAACAGCCTTAAATAGGTAGTAATATTTAATTAAAAGATTCCCACAGAAAACAGAAACATAAAATAATTCCAGCCTATAGCACTAAACATACCAAGAATTTTACTCAAGTTTTATAAAAGTTTTCACACCAGAATTTTTATTAGAATTGTTTAAATTTTACATTTAAATAATTTTTGTGTGATTTGTATTATAATTATTTTAAGAAGAAATTTCCGGTTCGAAAAGAAATATTTTCATTTTATACCATTAAAATGACCAGTTGTTGGTATATTTGGCAATGAGCATAAAAATAGTTACCCAAGCACAGTAGCAATAACTTTAATTTCAAAGAAACTGGCACTCAGACTTATAGGAATGAATACAGTCTTTAATAGTCATTAAAATTTGCATTTGAGCATAATAATTTTAGCTATTTAAAAGTTTTCATAAATTAGGAATATAAATATGTATAAAGACTTTAGTATAGGCATTATAACAACATTGATACATAATAATTATATTTTTTGTTTAAAAGATATTGAGAATCAGGAATCTAGGAATACATATAAGCTTTTAATAGGCATTATACACACATTAATTTATATATTTTAAATTTCTAATTAATTTTGTTAAAAATATGTCAGAAATATAGAAATGTATGGTCTTTAACATACATTCTACCAACACTGATTTACAATCAACGAGATGACTTTTATTTAAATAGAACACATGTATTTAAATGCTCTAAAATAAATTTTCTAGTTTGAGTTTAAATAGAAATGAATACTAGAAATGAATAATAATAACGTATATGTGTACCAGTATACCATTATGTAGAAATAATTATAATAAAAGTAAAAATAGTTTAAAAAAAAAACACTCCTTTATAAGCATCAAATGTTTATTTCAAAAATCACGCTTAATTTTATTATTGTAATTCACGTAGTTCCAAACAATTTCTGTTAAAAAGCATTAATTTAGCGTGGACGCAGATTATTCAAAATCCACCGCTTTGTTTTATGTTTAATAAAAAGCTAATAAAAAAAAATATAATTTTTGCTATGTTGCTTTTTTAAAATATGGCAGCAGGAAAGAAAAAGAAAGTATTAGTTAAATTGTCTATCCATCTTGTGCTGCGTTTGTAGCCTTGCCAACATGTTATAGTGAGAAGTGCCAGGCTGGGTGTCGTTCCAAGTGGTTCAGTTGATAGAACGTCAGTGCGCTACTGATGCCCCGGGTTCGAGTCCCGGCTTGGATACTTTTTCACTATGTTGGCTATTATGCCTATTAAGCAATTAAAATTTGAATATTACGAATGCAAGGCGTGAGAAATTTTCTATGAAAAAATTTCCGAGTATTAAATATAGATTTATTCAATTATCGATGCTGGATTTTCTTTGGTTTACTGTTTGCCCCAGGATTGGTGGCTCACGGAAAATATTCCATCTTGTGCTGCGTTTGTAACCTTGCCAACATGTTATAGTGAGAAAGTGCCAGGCTGAGTATCGTTCCCAAGTGGTTCAGTTGGTAGAACGTCAGTGCGCTATACTGATAACACGGGTTCGAATCCCGGCTTGGGTACTTTTTCACTATGTTGGCTATACGCCTATTAAGCAATTAAAATTTGAATATTATAAATGCAAGGTGTGAGAAATTTTCTATGGAAAAATTTCCAAGTATTAAATATAGATTTAGAAATTATATTCAAACGTAAAATATTTTTAACTTTTATTTTTAATTTGGCAAAAATAAGTTTATTAAATCCAAATTTCAAAATAACAGAATCAGAGTTATTCAACTGACTTCGACAAGAAAATAGACAAAAAATTATTTTCTTGCTCATTATTTCTACTAATGAAGGGTGTCACACAAACAAATTAACAACGTTTCCATTCCATATGCATACTGACGGCAAAATCACTAAAATCCAAATCTGTAACAAGGTTCGTCCGCTTTTATCACAAATTTTTAATACATTTTTTTAATTTTATATTTAAATAGCAGAAATTGTAGACGCCTCGTTTAATTGCCGGATTTGTAATACTTTTCTGCCTTTAAATAAGGTGAAAAATTCTAATAAAAAATTGTGGTAACAGCGTACTAACCCTGTGTAATAGTGAACTGACTAAATCTGTAAAAGTGAAACTATGTTACGAGTTGTTGGAACTACGTTACTTATTGGGAGTATAAAGCTAAATATTTTAAACATATTTAATGTAACTTGATTTCTATATCACTGTCACATCTGGTAATTATTTTCCATTCACTTCTTTTAATATACGTTTTAATGTATTTACTATATTTCATTAGTGATTCAATGTCATAAACTAGAAAAACATCTGGTCAAAGGTGTAAAGTATTTCTCAATGATTCCGAAAAAGAAAAAAAAATCACATTTGCTATATTGTTTAGCAACACAATATAGCAAAGCAGAGATGAAATTTTTCTTCAATATAAAAACAAGAACGAAAAATCATGCGTCAAGCATAGATTATGTAACACTTTCCAACGCTTCCAAAATAATTTTACAAATCATACCGTTTAATAAGCTGAAAGATAACATCTAAGTAATCCGAATACTTTTATTCAGCCGTGTATAGGATTTATAGATTTGTATATATACTACATAGGATGCTAAATTTTAGTTCAGTTAGGAAACGCGTAGCACAGTTTAAAATTCTCCGTCTGGAGTTAAATAATACGGAAATGTGTTCGCGAACTTTTGTGCTTCCCTGTATAGGATCTACAGAATTTATACACACCACGTAATAGACAAAAAGCGAGTTAAAATTAAAATCGCGTTCAGTAACTTAAAACGCATTTCCAGGAAAAATTGTTAACATACAGTAGAGAATTCTTTTGTGTGTCCCTGTAAATGAACGATGACTGCTATACACACACTATTCTGTAGTAAGCCTCTTGTAATGCACCTTATATAAATTTCAATGCGTTTAAAATAGGGAAACATTATTTAAATAAACCGCAGACGATTTTTCTCCATAGACGTAATGTAACGGAATTCTTTTGACTGTCCCTGTAAAGTAACTATAAGTGCTATGCACACCCTTTTCCATATTAAGCTTCTTCTAATGCACCTTAGTGATATATATAAATTTCAATGCGTTTAAAATAGTGAAACATTATTTAAATAAACCGCAAATGATTTTTTCCCATAGACCGCAATGAAATGAAATTCTTTTGAGTGTCCCTGTAAAAAAACTATAACTGCTACACACTTCCGTTGAAATAGGGAACATGCTATAGATAACGACTATAACATATAAAAATTGCAGAGCAATCCGAGCATATTTACGGGAGTTAGAGCATGGCCAGACGGCAGATGGCAGACGGCCAGACAAAAAGAAGTCATAAACACTTTTCAACTAGGTTGGAAAGTGTTAAAAAACTAGTATAATGTGGCCATCACAAAACTTTCTTCTATATAAATAAAATCGTCTGCTACCAAAATTAAAGGACAATGTATGAGTCCTTGAGAGAGAGCTATCACGGAAATCGTGAAAAACAGATTATAGCAGCGACACCTCTAGGGAGGTATGCACCCAAACCTAATAAGGTTCTGTTTATGTCAATGTCTAACAGAATATGAAGTTGGACGAAATTCCACGTATTAGTTCTTGTGATATAGCTATCGCGAAAATCGTGAAAAATGCTGCATAACAGCGCCACTTGTGGGGGGATTTACACCAAAACCTAATCAGCGTTTATTTATAGTCAAGATCTAACTGAATCTGAAGTTTGATTAAATTCCCTGCATTAGTTCTTGAGATAGAGTGCCCACAAAATTTGCGTTATATACAGACAGACATTTTCTAAAAACTGTCAAATTCGGTTCAGAACCTTTTAAAACGTATAAATCCGTCGAAAACCGAAGTCGAAAATTTCCAGTCGAAAAAGCCAATACTTTTTTCTTGTAAAGATAGAAGAAAGTAATAACTGCGTCAAAATGAATAAAAAGTTAATATTTCAGTGCAAATTCACCTTGTTTAATAATTAAAATTCATAAAGATACACATAAATGTAAATATATTGTTTGAAGGTGCGTAAAAAACATACATAAAACATTTAAAAGCACATAAAAAACCTTTTAAAAAATTCACAACGTTTTCAACCGAAATATTCGGTCTTTCATAGAAAAACTAATAGTTAAGTTGAGTTGTTTTCTCTTCGCTTACCCACCTTATATTCCACACCCTTGAAGTAAAATGGTTTGTTCCGGGCAAGCTAGAAAACGCGATGAGACAACAACTCAACTCAACAATTAGTTTTTCACTGATGATGACCGAGTATTTCGGTTGAAGACGTTTTGAATTTTTTAAAAGAACTTTAATGGGCTTATAAATGTTTTTATGTATGTTTTTACGCACCTTCAAGCAATATATTTACATTTAGTTGTATCTTTATGAATTTTAAGTGTCAAAATTAATCTAGTGTAATCATGTATCCAGCGTTTACTGGAGTTCCCATTACCTACGATTTATTTTGTTGAGCTGATTCAGATATCAGACCAGATGCTGTGATCTATAAGGTTAACTGCGGGTGAAATAGATCCGCCAGATTTGTCCGGGATTGCTTAGTGGTAGACCATTGGCAACTTCAACCAAGAGATCCCTGGTTCGAATCCTAGAGGGGACTTTTTCCTCCATTTGGTAAAATTACATCTCATATGATTTCTTTACCAATTTAAATAATTGTGTCAAAATTAATCTAGAATATTTTCATTATTTTTAAAGTTATACACGAAAATTCAAGTTAAGCCTTAAGACAGACATCCCTGTTTTATGATTGAATAAGTCCAATTAAAACCTTTTAAAACGTATAAATTTATCAAAAACAGGAAGTCGAATTTTTTTCACGAATCCAATACTTTTTTTTCTTGTAAAGATAGAAGAAAGGTTTGAATGTAAAAATGTTATCATTATTTAAAAGACGTGCAATATCAATACATGAAATTCAGGGATTCAGAACACCGAAAAGTAATTTGGGTTTTGATTAATCTCTAATAATATTATGAGACTTTCTTATAAAATACAAGTTAGTTGGAGATCACGAGTAAATTAACAAAGTTTCCGTCTGATGAAGCATACTGAAGGGAAAAATTACAGAAATCCAGCCTGGATAAGTCAAAAAGTTTTCAAGTATTGCCCAATGTTTCCGGAAACAAACAAACAAACAAACAAAAAAAAAAACTAGTCGTTGGGGGCCACCGTAATACTTACCCATCATGGATATGCATAATGTAAAATATAAAATAAAAATGTGTAAACAATTTATAAAATGCATTGCAATTCGAATAAAATCGTGGCTTGATGACGTCATAAACTTTAAAGGCTCGATTACTGAATTGCTTAAAAGAAACATCCCCTTATAACTCCAAAATCAATGGTCCTATTAACTAGCTGTTTATTGCATCTAATTAAGCGTCTCATTTGCAATTAAAATATATCTTTGAATTTAAATTTGGATGAAATACAGAGTCATGAAAAATCGAAGAGTGTGGAAAATAGGATTACAAATATCTCGGCAACTCATTATCCGATCGACTTCATGCTTTATGCAAAATTCATGTTTTTTTTATCGTCTTTTATATTCACTCCTTAAAATAAACAATTTCGAAAATTTTTATATACCATTTATCAGAACGAATATTTCGAGAATCCGAAAAAAAAAAAAAACAATTCCGGATAATCGAGGTTACTGAAATTCAATAAGCTTCTTCCCATTATTACATACTAAGTACATACCAAATTTCAAGTCCCTATCTCAATTTTTCCGGGAGATAGAGCGTTTACAGACACACAGACATACAGACACACAGACACACAGACATATAGACACACAGACATATAGACACACAGACGGACGGCAAATTTTTTTCTTCTAAAAATATGTTTTTCGGAATCTCCAGTGTCTGAAACGTGTAAATGCGTCAAAAAATTTTTTTTTCGATTTTCAAAACGATTATAAGACTTTACCCTATACTATGTATGATGGGTAAGTAATTACGCAAAAACACACACATACGCATTTGCTATATTGTTTAGCAATATACAATATCGCAAAGCAAAGACTTTTTTTTTTTTCAGTATTAAAATAAAAAAGGAATTGTGTTACTATTACTTAAAGAACTCGCAGTATCAATATATGAATCGGATTCAGAACACCGAAAAGAGAAAACATCGATTCAGGTTTTGATTAATCTCTAAAGATTATGAGACCGTCTTATAAAATACAAGAATTTGGAGATCACAATGATAATGGATGTTTGTTAGGAAGCCGTAATGACAAGTGCCATAGAAGTAAATTAACAACGTTTCCGCTCTGATGAAGCATATTGACGGGGGAAATTATTGAAATCCCAACCTGGATAGGTGAAATTGAGCTGATCCTATTACGTGTTCCAAATAGTAGTCCGCACTTATTATTTGAAAGATGGTGTTGGATGTTTTTCAACACTTAGAGTGATCAGCTGCAGCCAATTTGACTGCGACCAAATGAAAAAATGGCGATTCGAACCAGAAACTGCTTCTTAAAATAAGATAAATATACACCAAACAGATATAAGTTAAATAAATAAGTTTAAATAGTTTTAAATAAAAATTCTGGTGAAAAAATATTTTTATAAAACTAAAGTAAAATTTTTGACCCTTTTTAGTTTTTCCCGTTTCTATAATTTATTTCATTCAATTCAAACCAGAAAAAATTTCATAAAATAAATTAAATAAAAGTCACGCAGTCCTTAGTTTAATAAATGTGTTAAATAGTTTAATATAAAAATGCTAGTGTGATTTATTTTTATTTTTTTAATAAAGATGGAGTAGAATTTCAACAGTGTAGGAAGATTAACCCCTTCAGGGCGCTCCATACACAAGTTTTATTTGGCTTTCACCACTCTTTTTTAAACATTTATTTTTATTTAGGTAGTCAGAAAAGTGCTCTAATTAGGCAAACATTACGTTTATTTATTATTGGTACCAAAACCAAATTCTGTATACACATTTTGAAGGTGCACATATGTATCCATGGTCCCAAAGGGGTTAATGTAAATAGATTTCTATTTTCGAATCTGGTAATTATTTTATAATATGTTTTTTTAAGATATCCAACATATTTCGATAGTGCATTAACGTAATGTGGTGCTAAGAAAAACATCGGATAAAAAGTTTAAAGTATCCAATGTTTCTGGTGAGAGCATTGGGGAAGGGGGTGGGTAATAAAACTTATTTTGCTGCATTGTTTAGAAACGCAAAGGGCGGATTTTTTCTTGCAATATATGTATTATTTAATTAATAGTGTTACTGATATTTATAAAACTTATGTTACGAACACTTGAATCTGATTCGGAACATTAAAAAAAGCAAACATTGATTCAGGTTTTTGAGGCATCTCCAATGAGATTATGAGACGTTCTTATAAAATATAACTAGTTAAAGATTATAATAATAATAATTTATATTTGTTTGGAAAGTTTGATAACGTGTATCATATAAGCAAATTAACAACGTATACACTGTTAGACGGACAAAATCTCTGAAATTCAAATTTGGATAAACGAAACTGGTCCTCCTGCATGTTCAGGGCCTGATTACCCTATAGATAAACTTCCACAACTTTTTTTAAACGAAATTTCCGTCTTACTTAATCGCAGAATTCTGTGATTGAATAAGGAGAAATTTTCTTTTCTAAAAAGGTAGTTTTAGTTTTTCCCATGTGGTAATCAAGCCCTGTACATATTTCAAATCTATAGCGCTCACTTGTTAATGGAAAGATGGTGCTGGATATTTTTAATGTATTTAATGCAACTGGATTCTATATCATTTCCAAGTCTGGTAATTATTTTCTAATATGTTCTTAGCAGTAATAAGTATGTTTCATTGGCACATCAACATATGCTAGAAAAGCATCGTACATGTAAAGTACACTCTTAAAATATAATATAACCACAAGGTACAATAACCTCTTCCGGAATAAGCATGATTCCTAAAAGAGTTCTTTTTCTTTAGAAACCCCCAAAACTAATATATTTTTCAGATTTAAAGAAGCAGTTATAAAAAGAAAGGTTTCTTCTGCTGCTACTGATTTTTAAAAACGTTTCCGGGTAGCTTTTATAGCGTATTAATCAGTTTTATCAACCCGGAATATAGGTTTTTAAGATGCTATCAGGTCTCAATTAAACATTTTCAGCTGCGTAACTAATTTTATACATGCAACAGTAACAAAATAATATATATGTTGATGATAATGTTAATGTTGTTAATTTATCACGTTCGTCTATAAAACATGATGTGCATGTTTTTATTGACAAACATGTTTTTATTTACATGTTTTATTTACATGTTTTTACTTTTTTTTTTTATGACAAACATGTTTTTCTTGTGCATAAAAATGACTACTTGAGAACTGATATAGCATCCGAAAAAACAATATTCCGGGATAAGAAAACTGATTAAAACACTATAAAAGCTATACTGGAAAATGTTTCCGACAATCAGTGGCAGCAAAAGAAACTTTTGTTATAAGTGTTTCTTTAAATCTCAAAACATATATCTGTTTCTGGTGTTTCTAAAGATATAGGTCGTTTTTCAGACTTCCTCTCGGAAGTGGTTATTGTATACTTTCGTTCGTGTTTATATTATATTTTCCTAAATTAACCTATATTTTACCATCGTCCTATATATAATAGGACGCTAAATCTGGCGGATTTTTTATTAAAAAATTCCTAATTCAGGCCAGAAAATTTTGAATAGCAATTTCATTTTATGTTATTCACGAAATGAGCAATAATATATAAAGCAATAAAAACAAATGAAACTTTCTGGTGAGAATTCAGAATTTCTGAATAAATGCTGTATATAGGACGATGGTAAAATATGGGTTAAGAAACATTTGTCTTAACATATTTTCAGTGTATTATTCCATCCTCTTGAGAGAAAAAACTTTTTTGTTGCAGTATTACCAAAGGGCTATTTAAAAAAAAATCAGTTTGCTTAATTGACACCACTTTATCGAAATGTTATTAATTCACCTTGTTTTCACCGTATTTAATCTGTCACTGAATAAGGCAAATTTTATTTTCTCAAAAAAAAAAAAAAAAAACTAGTGGCAATTAAGAAAATTGAATTTACAAAAAAGTAACCCATTAGCAATATTAATTTGTTGTATAGTTTAGTACCAGAAAGTTTAGAATATTTGTTGCAGAGTTTTATATTAATGAAACGTGTTACTAATATTAAAAAAACTCGCAATTTCAACACCCTAATCTGCTTTAGAAAACATTCACCAGGTTTTGAGGCATATCTAATAAGATTATGAGACGTTCTTGTTCTTATGATCACAATAATAATAATTGATGTGAGTTAGGAAGGCATAATATGTGTCATACAAGCAAATTAACAACGTTTACGCTCTGATGAATTGGAAGCAATACCTTGACGGGAGATAAAAAAGAGCTCTCTTATCCAAATCTGGATAAGTGAAATTGATCCTCCTACATGTTGGAAATGTTCAGCGGGAACTTCCGGCAACATTAAGATGTCTTAATTGATTTGTAGCCGGAATAAGTTAAGGCTGTTTACAAAATCCAAAGGAGCTACTTTCTGACATATTTCTGAATTCATTTTTGATCGGAAACGAATGAAAGTGGCAGGTGTTCTTATTCAGAAAATACTAACAGTCTCTCTCTCTCTCTCTCTCTCGTCAGAAACATTGGATACTTTAAACTTTTTATCCGATAAAATAAGTTGAAACTGGTGTGAAACACTTAAGAACTAAAATAACTTCTTAAAACACCATAAAAATACACCATAATTTTATGGTGTTTTAAGAAGTTATTTTAGTTCTTAATTTTTTATCCGATGTTTTTCTAGCACTATATGACGTTGATGTACAATATAGATATGTTGGATATCTTAACCCCTTGAAGGGCGATGGGACATATATATCCCACTTATAATTTTATTACTTATTATGTTATTTCATTTAACTTTTTATCTGAAGTTTTTTCTAGCACTATATGACGTTGATGCACCATAGAGATATGCTGAATATCTTAACCCTTTGAAGGGCGATGGGACATATATATCTCACTTATTATTTTATTCTTATTCTATTATTTCATTTAACTTTTTATTCGATGTTTTTTCTAGCATTATATGACGTTTATGCACCATAGAGATATGTTGGATATCTTAACCTCTTGAAGGGCGGTGGGACATATATATATATCCCACTTAATTTTAATTCCCCAATATCACATTGAATAGTATTTTGCTTTTATAGCGTAGGTGAGGAAAATCTTTTACTTATTTCCAAATAAATTTGGTTGTAAATCCTGGTGTCAATAATTGATTTCTACATTTTAGCAACGGAAGTACTTTGTCCCTGAAAGGGTTAAAAAACATATTAGAAAATAATTACCAGATTCGAAAATAAAAATTTATTTACATACCTTAACACTTACAGATGAACAGAAAACTTTACTGAAGTCTTAAAAAATTATTTTACACCAGAATTTATATTTAGAATTATTTATGTTATTTATTTAACATTTTCGTGCGGTATATGTTTAATTTATTTTATGAAGAAATTTCTGGTTCGAATCAACATTTATTCATTTGGTCGCAGTCAAATAGACCATGCAATCGAATGGTATTTTCCAGTTTTTGGTAAAGGCAGATTTTTCAGAAAATACTCATACGTAATAGTACTCGTAGTAGTATGTAACTCATAAGGAACAATTTAGAAAAAGTGCTTTAAAAAGTGCTTAAAGTGCTTTAATTCATTTGCATCATTACCGCATATATGCGTCATTTCAACATTTATTTTTTTTTAAATTCAGAAATTTCGAATCCACACTGTAAATTCCAAAAGAAGAATTTGTAACGAAATGACTGTCGTTAAATAAAGCAAAAATTACTATTCAGAATTTCTGGTATGGATTCGAAATTTGCATGTTAATGATGAAAATGAGTTAATGGATGTGTTAATTCTAACAAATTTATTGTATATAAATGTACAACGAACTGAAACCATGTCACCTTTTTTTTAGGTGCGTTCGTAATCACATAAATACGTAGCACCTATAGTCGTCGTCTGGTCCGTCCGTCCGTATATAACAGCGCAAAAACTATCCAACCGAACGCTTTGAAATTTAATATATATAATCGTTGCAGAATGTTGTCGAGTCATTTCAAATTTTAAGAAAATCAAATCAAAACTTAAAAAGATATTACTAAAAGTTTTCTTCATTCTGTTAAATCCTATAATTTTTAATCTATATTATAAAAGCACAAGTCATGTGAATGAGGAAAACAAATACGGGATGACCACTTCTTTTTTCATATGCCAAGTGGCCATTTTTATTAAAAATTATTTTTTTCGAATAAAATTGCATAAAAGTTACATTTTTAGGAAGATCGTTCAAAAAAATTGTTTGCTTGAGAGATGAGTTACATTAAAAAATATATAGATTCTGAGATAACTTCAGTGGAAATTAGGTTAACAGCCGAATATCTGAATCCATTAAAGTAAATAAACACAAGAGATTCGTTCATGGTTAGTCATAGAAATATTAAACCATGGAGGTAATCATTCGCAAAGCAAGATCTCCATGGTGAATTTTTCTAGCTGTGTGGTGTCGAAAAAAAAAAATCACATCTGTAAACGCGGTACACGTAATAAGAAAAAAAAAGTATGCTCATTTCGCACATAACAAACGATATAATTCATTTCACTGAAATAATAACGATAATTTAAAACTAGTTATAGTTCGAACGCACCTCATTTGTCATGTTCAACGTACAATTTACAACTTGTTAAAAGTTTGTAAGTTTTGATGCATTCTTTTATGCAATAAATATTTATTAAACAAAAAAAAAAAAAAAAGAAAAAAAAGAAAAAAGAAAGGAAAAAAGAAAAAAGAAAATTAAATATACCAAAAATATATATATATAGATATATTTGTTTAAGACTAGTTCACGCTTCAGGAGATATGGTATGTTAAAGATTTTTTTATTATTATTATTTATTCCAGCTGATTCTTTACAAACCCAATGCTCGAGTAACTAAACTGGAATAATAAAAGTAAAAATTTTAAATAAAACACGTTAATAGATATATAATGACAGGTAAATACTTTAAAAAATTCGTTGTATAAATATCTACCAAATTGAGATTATTTTTTTCTCTCTACTTCTCTTTTTTACATTTCGTTTTGAGAACAAATTTATAATGAGAGAAAATAAACAAACTTTAAAAATATGCTTAAACGTTTACAAGTAAACATTATCTGAAATTAAAGAAAAGGGTAACCTTTAAACACTTCTTTCACGCATCACGAAGCACGGTATGTTAATGATTATAATTTAATGCTAATTATTTATTTAATCTACCTATATAAATACGAAAAAAAGAAAGAAATAGAGAAAACAAAGTAAACGTTTGGAATGTATAACTTCAGAATTGTATTTTTTTGTATATGACAATGACCTGATTCGGTGACATTTTTATATCAAATCCGGGATAATTTATTTTTAGCATTTATTTATTTTTGGATACATACCCTATTCTATTGGGTTGTCCGGAAATTTCGTGCCTGTTGGGAAAATCAATTGGTACCGGAAAAAATTCTGCCCATTAATTATTAGACATTAGATATCGGAATCAATCTCTAATAATTAAATAATAGAATTTTCCGGTACGAATTGATTTTCCTGACCGGCACGAACTTTCCGGACAACCCAATAAATTCTGGTGTCAATCAATCATTTCAGCATTTTACGAGTAAAAGTACTTTTTTAAATTTAAATTTTATTTTTTTTGTGAAAGGGTTAAGTAGTTTAATTTAATGAAATTGACTTAAGACTGCTCGTCAGTAAACTTCCCGATTCCCCGCGCTAATGTTATTCCTATGGGCGTAGAATGCATTCGTATTTTTAAAATATCTCCCCAGGAAATTAATATTTTTAACTTCTGTTTTCTTATGTCCTGTTCTTAAAGAATGTCTCTTTTTTTCTTAGTTATCAAAATATTTCTAAACTATGTGCTTAATTTATATTTTTATGTGTTAAAATCTTAGAGAAACTTAATAAGATTGTAACATTTCATATAAAATTCAGTATATATTTTAGAAGAAAAAATTGACAACTAAGAAAACAAGTTGGAAATTGTACGTCAAACGTGACAAATGAGGTGCGTTCGTACTATATCTAGTTATATAAATATTCAGATCTTGATGATTTTTTATTCTGCGAAATGAATTATATCGTCTGCAGATGTAATAAAATAAGTATCTCGGTCGCTTGACGATTAAACCTCGGAAGCTCCTATAACAAGAAAGCACCGATTTTTAAGAAACATTCAAATTTCTTAATAAATATTTTTATTAATATCTCCTAAAGTTTTGATTCGATTTTTATAAAATTTGAAATGTCTCGACAAAATTCTGCAAAGATAATATATCTTAAATTTCAAACCATTCGGTTGGGTAGTTTTTGCGTTGTTATATGCGGATGGACGGACGGATGGACAGACAGACGGACCAAGCGACGACAATAGGTGCTACGTATTTATATAATTACGAACGCACCTAAAAAGAGACATTCTTTAAGAACAGTTCAAAGAAAACAGAAGTTAAAAATATTAATTTCCCGAGGAGATATTTTAAAAATACGAATGCATCCTACGCCCATTAGGAATAACATTAGCACGGGGAATCTGGAAGTTTACTGACGAGCAGCCTTAACCCGGGAGAAATCGCGCATATCTAGGGTATGAAAAGTTTTTACTTTGTCACCAATAAATACAAACAATGATTCTCAACTCATTTAGTCAGTGACAACTGTTATAAATTGTAGGATAAAATACGCTAAAGATTACTTTTCGAACAGTAGTGGTGGTAATTGTAAAATTCGTACGCACTCGGGGTATGTCATACCCCATGCGACTTCTCCCGGGTTAACCCTGAAGCAAGCGAGTGCGCGCAAACTTTACGACAGAAGTGAAACTTCTCAAAACGTTTTGAAATACGGCTCTGAAACTGTTCTGAAGGTCATTGTTTTACCTCAATTGAATTTTCGTCTTTAGATTAAAACCGATTTCGCCGATTTCCAATGCAGTTTTGCGGGTCAATGATAAATTTGTTTTGCACGGATGCTGTAGCAAATAGATATATTAATTATTTATTCAACGTTTAAAAAATGTATTTCTGCATAAATGTAATCGATATGTTTTCCACTGATTTCTTTATTTTTTTAACATAGCATTGTGAAACAAAAAATATTTCATAGAATTGGAATAAAAACTGGACAAATGAGAAGATATTCAGTATATATACAACGATCCAGAAGAATCAATTAAACATAAAAAAAAATAATAATTTTTATAGTTGCATGGATAAAACAAAATAAATTAAAATATACGACGAGGTGAAAAACGAAAAAAAAATATATTGTAAAAGTTTTTTTCTGGCATAAAAAAATCCCCCGAAAATATGGAAGATAAAACTATAAAACTAGATCATTTTTTGGAAATGATTATGCATATACACTGGTGAGAAAAATTAAAGGAACAACTATAAAAACTCATCGAACTTGAATAATTTTGCAGATAAAAACATGAAACTTGCACAAAATCTTTATTTTGTTATCCCTGACATATATTTAAAATACAGAATTGCCTATTTCTACGAAAAATAAATTTACATGAAAACATAGGACTGTGTTATGTAAGAGGGGATAAGGAAATTGCACTGTTACAATATTTTAGAGAAACACAGGAAAAATCAATAAGGTATGTGGTCATTCCTGACCGAAATGCAAGTTTTACTGCGATTTTTCAGACTGTGGATTAGATTAACCAGAAGTGCTTGAGGTAAAAATATGTATTCAAGATGAATAGTACTCCGAAGCTCCTGGAGAGTGCTAGTTGGGGGTTTCCGAAATGCAAGTCGGCGTACTGGTGCGTCCCACACATGTGCTATTGGATTTAAATCCGGATAATATACAGGCCACTCCATTCGCTGGATTCCTTCGCCCTCAAGATAATCAGTTAGTAGTGCAGCACGATGAGGTCGCGCATTATCATCCAATAAAAGGAAGTTATTGCCGATTGAACCCCTAAACAACTTAACATGATGATCAATAACCTCATTTCTGTATAGTTCAGCATTCACAGTTGCACTGGTAAAAATGTGTAGGTCAGTGCGGCCATTCAAAATTATGCCCGCCCATACTATGATTCCAGGACCTTCGTATTTCACGGATGTTTGCAGCCTTATTGCGTGTGTTGTTTTCTCTCCATACGGTATTACGTCTGAAATCACTCTCCAAACAAAATGGGGATTCATCGGTACAGAGAACTCGGCTCCAGTCCGTGGTGCTCCAATGACGATGATCTCTGCACCACTTTAACCGGACGCATTTCGCTACCGGAGTTAGTGCAATGCAAATCATGGGTTTCCTTGTATACGGCCCTCTTTTATTCAGCCTTTCACTCACAGTAAATATGAATAGTCAAGTTCTTGTTGCTGCAGTGAACCCCTTGCAATCTGAACTGATGTCAGTTGCCTGTTTCTTTTAGCAGTCGTTGCCAAATAACGGTTCTGACAGTCTGTTGTTGCATGTTTTCGACCTTAATCTGGTTGTCACTGTACATTACCAGTATCTTTAAACCGTTTCCAGATTCTTGACATGGCGCTTTTGGCTATTTTTAAGTCTTTATAGACCCCTGTCAGTGTCTGTCCTGCTTCCATTCTCCCTATCGCATGCCATTTCTCACAATCGGTCAAATGTCTTCTGGATAACTTATTCCACCTTCTACATGCGAAAATTTTATGCAACTACATGTAAAATTCTTGAAATTAGACTTCAAACCCGACTTAGCCGTCAAATCCGTTCCTCCTTTTCAAACATGCAGAAAGAACGGGCTCAAAAATTTGCATATTTTTCTGTAGCAAAGATTAATCCCATTGAACTACGTGATAACATTAACATTGAGTTACCAACCAATCACCTTTCATTGAAGTTCCCTCAATAGAATTCACATAAAGCACCTTTTTATGGTTGTTCCTTTCATTTTTCTCGCCAGTGTATTTTTTAATGTAATAGATTTTTGGTACCGTAATTTCCGGTGTAAAAGCCGCGGGTAAATTAAGTCTTTTTCAAACCAGAATTATTTTTATAGAAATATATTCAAATATGTGCCAAGATGTAGCACGCTACATTTCATTAAAAATAATTTCCGGTCCGAAACCGATTTATTTGAGCCGCGGCTTATACGCCGGAAATTACGGTACTTCTTTGTCATCGCAGCCCTGAGGATGAATCGCCCAGCGACCAAGACGTAACATCATATTATAAGAAATATATGACATTATAATTATATATGATGTGTATGGCATTTCCTGATGTAATATGTTCAAGTTTTAGTTATATAACGTTATTATATATATATGATGTACGACGTGTATGGCGTATATATGTGACATGTGTGTATAAAATGTATATGACGTATATATGACATATAAAACGCACATATTACGCATACAAAACGCAAATATTACGCATATATAGCGCATATATGAGCATTTGGAGTACATATCCATCATATATATATGATGGATATATAAGATTGGCGATATCGTTACTGTAACCTTGGTATAATCGTAATTGCGGGAGCCGCTGTAACAAGGAAGTGCCAGACTTTCATACATTTGCATTCTTGCATTAAATCATGCTTGATGTATATTTTTACGAAATAATCGATACTTACATTCTTTAAACGTATATTTCCGGAAATTTTTTTTCTGCATGTAAATATATTATTGAAATTAAATTTTCTTTAATGATATGTAACTTGCGCCTATTGTATTACTAACATGAAATATCTTGCATTTGTAAAAGCGTAACAAAGTGAAGCATTCGTTTAGAAAAAGTACGGCCCGTGCGCGCTCATGAGATTTTTTTTTTTTATCGCGCCCGCTGAGCGTTAAAAAATCACAGAAATTCTTTAATACATTCTTTAATAAATGTCCACCATGCTGAAAGTCTTTCTCTCTCTCTTTTTAGCTCACAGGCTATCAAAGCCTGAGAGCTTATGTGCCCGCCGGTTCTGTATGTATTTATGTACGTACGTACGTATGTAAGTATGTACGTAACGCGATAACTCTTGATAGAACTAACAGTTTTACTTTAAATTTTGTTTATAGGTTCCTTGTTATAAGGCGCTTCCCTGATTAGTTTTGGAGGTTCATTGATTAAGCATAAAGGTGGGAAACGGGGGGCTAACCCCCCATGAGTTAGATAAATTGGTTTTTCATGCAGAATTATCCCATTTTCTTCAAATTTTGTATATAGGTTCATTTTGATAATGCGCTTCTGTCAATAGTTTTGGGGGTTCATTGGTTAAGTATAAAGGGGGAAAGGGGGGATAACCCCCCCTCCCTAATTTAGATAAATGAGTTTTTCATGCAGAATTATCCCATTTTCTTCAAATTTTGTATGTAGGATCATTTTGATAATGCGCTTCTGTCAATAGTTTTGGGGGTTCATTGGTTAAGTATAAAGGAGGAAAGGGGGGATAACCCCCCCCCCTAATTTAGATAAATGAGTTTCTCCTGCAGAATTTTCCGATTTTCTTCAAATTTTGTATATAGGTTCATTGTGATAATGCGCTTCTCTGAAGAGTTTTGGGGGTTCATTGGTTAAGTATAAAAGAGGAAAGGGGGGGGGGCTAATTCCCCCTTAATTTAGATAAATGGGTTTTTCATGCAGAATTATCCCATTTTCTTCCAATTTTGTATATAGGTTCATTTTGATAATGCGCTTCTGTCAATAGTTTTGGGGGTTCCTTGGTTAAGTATAAAGGGGGAAAGGGGGGATACCCCCCCCCTAATTTAGATAAATGGGTTTTTCATGCAGAATTATCCGATTTTCTTCAAATTTTGTATATATATTCATTGTGATTAGAGACTTCCCTGATTAGTTTAAGGGGTTCATTAGTTAACTGTGAGGGGGGTAACGGGGGGATGACCCCCCTTAATATATTGTTGATTTCTTTATTTTTCGAGGGTCTTATTTCAAATTCTTTGAAATAAGAGTATAATATACAATTAGTGTGAAAAGCCTGTGAGCTCAATGCCCTCAGTTTAACTGGGTAGTTTTCTTTTTATTTAATTTTTATTTTAAGAACAACTATTTAATTACAAAAAAGAAACAAATTTGAAAAATACGCATAAAGATTTTACAAACCTGAAAATTTCAAAAAAGTATCTTTAAAGATAGCTTCACGCATCACGAGATAAGGTATGTTAAGTGTTTGTAACTTCCTGCTAATTATTTCAAAATATGTATTTCTATGAAAACGAAATAAAGAAAGAAAGCTTATGAAATTTATAACTTCAGAATTTTAATTTTTTGTATATTATGATGACCTGATTCTGAGTAAGAGTTGATTAAAATCCGGGATAACTTTACTTTTTTGCACTATATTTTTTATATACGGGTAAAGTATGTTGATGGACAGAAAAATGATCAAGGAAACATTTTTCTATAAAAAGTATTTAAACCAGGGAAAGACAGTAAACATTTAAAATATGCATAGACATCTAAAACCTGAAAGTAGAAAACATCTAGAATGACTGTGACCAGAGCCTGATTAAAAACGGGGCAAACTTCTTCGAGCAAAAAAGATGAGAAATTTTAGCTTTATCTATGAAAGGCATTTTATCTGAACAATGTGTTTAAATAAGACAAAAGTTTCTATAAAAAATTGCTGGTGGAAGTTTGTCCGGCGACAGCGGTAATCAGGCCCTGACTGTGACACGTTTCTCGAGGAAGGTATATGCTAAGAAGCTACTTTAATTCACTCAGTCGAAAACATCCGCTCGCTAATGTTAATCCTATGAGGGAAATATTTTACGATATCTCGTTCGTATTTCAATACTTTTAAATGCTATTTTTTTTTCTCGCATTGTATTGCTGAGGTCAATCTCTATGCAGGCCTTTTTCCACTTTTGGGTGCAGTTTTTTTTCCTTTTTAGGGTTTCGTTCATCTCACGAAACCCTATTACTTCCGCTTCGTTGTCTGTCCGTCACAGAGCCAGTTCTCAGAAACTATGTCACTTACAGTCATGAAATTTTGTGTACTTAAGCTAAATACCTATTACGAAGCTCAAAATCATAAAATTTGAAAAAAAAAAAAACGTATTATTTTAATATATAGAGAAAAAACCAAAAATCTAACAGCCTTTTTCTATTAAATTTAAACATTTTTCGTTATAGCAGTTGCCAACAATTAAAAATCCACAATAAAATTCTTTCTACAATAATTAATTTTCTATTGAAAGATTTCCACGTGAAAAATGAAAATGAATTAAAAAGTTTCACCTATTGGAAAAAAGATTAATATGACGTCATATTGGTAATAAAAAGGAAATTTTCAAACATTTCTCAATAATACAAGGAGTATGAGTATGTGTAAATACTGAAAGCAGCTTAATATAACTTCATTAGAGTATTAAAAAGAAAATTAATCTGACGTCTAACATTTTGAAGGTCTCTATACAACATGTTTTATGTTGAAATTCTTTTTTTTTTTTTTTTTTTTTTTTTTTTTAAATATCGTATTTAATCCACTTGACAGATATTATTATGACAGAGGGCCCGCTATAGGACCGGTTCAGATTTTCGAAAAAAGAGAAAAATAGACCGGTAAATTTTTACTTTATAAAAACCATGACTTTTTCTTCTCTCTTTCTTTCTTTTTTTTTTTTTTTTTGGAAAATTAATTTATTTGGATTTATTAACACTAGAACGGCCAAGAGCGGTCATTTTGACCGTTACCAAATGAATATAATCTGGTTCGAACCAGAAAATTCTTTTAAAAATAAACTAAATATGTACCTCACAGATATATGTTAAATGGATAAAACTCGCAAGCTAATGTTAAACCTATGGGAGTATTCTTTTCAAATTTCTCGTTTAGATTTTAATTTTTTTTTCTCTCCATAGGATAGCTGAAGTCGATCTCTAACGTTCTTAGTTTATACTTTTTTGATTTTGGTTTCAGTCTTTTTTAATGAGGCTACGTTTCTCTTTAATTCAGCTTCCTGTTCAACTTTTAGAAATCTAAGCTTAGAAAGATAAATCTAGAGCACCCACCGGTCCATTTTTTTTTAATACCAGTTTTCTCAAACAATATTCGTCTTTTTAAATTTATCTTGCAGATTTTGAAGAAACCTACAACGAAAATCTTTCTCCGAAAATACTGGTATTTGCAAAACGGACCAGAGCGAACCCTGTAAACCGAGTAATTAGTAATTTTAAAATGTTATGTAAAACCATAGTTGCCAACTTTTATGTTTTTTTTTTTACCACAATTTTTGAACAAACAAATTTTACTTATCTAATCCTAGATGTTCGATTAAATAGAGCAATTTTGCAATTAAAAAATAGTGGTAACAAAAAAGTGTAAAAGTTATGTTAAAACGCTTTATCAGATATGCAAATACATGCAATTGTTTTAAGAGGTTCCTCATAAAATTATACAGAAAAATGAAATCTTCCACAAGGTGACATATTTAACCATTAACTGCCAAAACCGTGTGGGCGGAGTCTTCGATATTTTTACTGAAATTCGTTTCCCACCAAAAATTCTGAAAGATAATATCTTGGAACTTTTAATAGCAAAGTTTTTGTCATTAAATAAAGTATTTTTTAACATATTAAAATAGTGGTGGCTAGGCAGTTTTATTTTTTTATCATACACTAATTTTAATTTTAATTGTAGATTCAAATTTTGTTTATTTTTTTATTATTTTTTGCGTCATAGTGTGTCATCTATTTTTTTTTTCAAACAATGACCAAAGTGTTTTTATGAAAAAATACAGACCACCCGTTTTTTTTTATAATTTTAACTCATCAGGAAGTAAGTGAAAATTCCATTCCAAAAGTCTATCTCTACAACAAAAACTAAGTTATGTTTAATACAAGAGTGTAATAATAAAGAGAAGAAGAAAATAATAAAATTTCCAACTATGAATAAACAATGCAGAAGCCTGAAAAGAAAAACTGGAATATTATGCAACATATTGCATAAGTTATGCTAAACAATCATGAGTTTCTGCTAGTTGTATACAGAAATCTATGTTCGGGTAAACAAACTAGATTATTTGCAGGGTGAAAAATGTTAAAGAAAACACTTTACCGGCACCATGTTGCAATATTAAGAATGACCACAGACTGTAGTCAGTGTTTTAGAAATACAAAAATCCGAGAAGAAAAAACTTTCGAAAAAAAAAAAAGAAAAATGTTGAAATATTTAGCTGGAGAAGCACACTAGAATGGATATCTAGGTAAATGAAAAGGCAAAAACTACTGTTTATAATTACCTATGGTGTTAATTAACCTTTTTTAGAAGGTGTGAGGAAATAAAGATTGTAGGAAAAAAAAAGATATGATTAAAAAATAAACTTTTTGTATAGTTTAAGTGACTTGGATTTCCTTCATGACAGTCAAATAGTGAAGATCCTGTTTTTTTTTCTAATTGTTGTTCATTAGAGCCATGGATTTTTTTTTTCTACAAAGTTTCTTTAAAAAAACAAACATACACACACTTTTGTTATTGAGATATGCTAAGTTTGTTTTCTTAAGTTAAGTTCAATAATCTTGATTTTAATGAACACATCTAATTCTGTTTTTTACACGACCCTGATGACAGTCAAATACTTTTTTTTTCTTTGTTCATTAGAGTCATGGATTTATTTTTATTACTGAATAAATACAAAGTTTCTTTTTAAAAAAATGTGCACATGATTTTGTTGTTTTGTTTGTTTTCTTAAGTCAAGTTTGATAATCTTGATTTTAATGAACACATCTAGTTTTGTTTTTACACGACCCTGATGACAATCACATGGTGAAGATCCTCTTTTTTTTCCAATTTTTGTTCATTAGAACCGTGGAATTTTTTTAATTCACTGAATAAATACAAAATTTGTTAAAAAAATATAACGTACACATACTTTTGTCGTTATGAAATGGTAAGTTTGTTTTCTTAAGTTAAGCTTTATAATCCTGATTTTAATGGATATACCTACTTCTGTTTTTAGACTAGATTTGAAGGTTTACGGACATCGAATTCCAATGATATTTGTTTTAATATAGTAACTTTAATTTAGGACTTTTTAATATAGTAATATTATCCTTATTTAATCGGAAATTTCTGTGATAAAACAGGGCGAAGATAACTATTAAAAATAGTGATATTCAATGTTCGCAAACCATTAAACTTATAGGCGTGTAAAAACTGAATTAGGTGTATTTATTAAATTTCGCAAGTAATTCTCGATTACTCTTGAATGCTGTACATTTTAGAATACAATCGAAATTTTATTTTGTGATATTATTTACCACAATATTACTACAATAATTTTTACCCGAATATTTAATACAATTTTTCGCGTTATTTAATCGTAGTAAGATATTGCATATTCCGAAATTAAACGAAGCAGTTGCAAAGCCTGCACTCAAAATACTAAATAGAAATTTTCTAATACGAAATAGTGGTGCTAAACTCCTTAGAAATTCCAAGGAGTGTATACGTACCTTGGAAAAGCTTGTCGAATGTATTTCAATGGTAACGATAAGAATTATTAAAATATTTTTTTTTTCCGAAAAATTGTATTTTTTTTTTTTTTTTTTTTTTGAGGTCTTTCATATTTTTGTGCATATTTTAAAAAGTACATTTAATTAAAAAATATATATCGAATACGTAAACTGCAATTCGCATTGAAGAGAAATGTTAAAAGATAAGTTTTAAATAGCTCTGTATCTTTCTGATTTTTCTCATATTTCGTATGACTTTAGAATAAATCTCATCATTCAAAGGTCCATTATTTATATGGTTGTCAGATACTGTGTATGCGTAAACTGTGGGACAGAAAATAAAAACAAAGCAAGATAAATGTTTTTCAATAAGAACTTTGTACTGTTTTCTTTGATCATAACAAAAATGTAAAAAGTGTGTAAAAGTGGCTCTAATAAGTATAATTTTGATAAAAGAAAAAGCAGAATTTATAATATAATGACATTCTGAACACATCCAAAAAATTTAATTAATAAGAATCGTTATCTTCATAATTTTCCGTTTGAATTTGATTTTCTTTAACTCCTTCGTGACGATGGGTGCATATATGCATTCGAACCCTGCATGGGTCCGGTTGTACCCGATCCGAACCCGAAACATTCACATCTGAACACGATCCGGAAGAAAATTAATAAATTTTTGAATAGAATTATGTATAAGTAGCCTACAATTGAATCGGTGATTGTTGAAAGGAAACTAAGTCCTAGTTTTGGAATTTCCCAAAAGTCACGGACATAGTGTCTTTCAATACTAAATTTTTAAATTCTTCCCTCCCAAACATGTGTGCGTAAGCAGTAACCGGACTGAGCTCCTTTCTTCACGAAATGGTCAATAATCATGCATAAACATTGAAACCATCTTAAACTGAGAAAGGTCAAAATAATGGACCAACCATCACCGATTCTATTATATCTCTAACACCATTTTTTTTATCTTGTTTGTATAAAAAAGAACATACATATTTATTAATATTCTAATGAACATTTTTTTTTTTTCATTTGAAAAATATTCAGCCCATTTTTTTGAAAAATTGGGTTAACCTTAACCGTTTTAATGCTGAAAATCCGCGCAATAAACAATTGTGTTTCAACTTCAACCCAGAAATTTTATCTTATAAAATGTAACTCACTAAATCACTGTAAGTACTTCAACTGTTGAATAAAAATTAAATTATTTAAATTATTGAATAAAATTTTGTGGGTAGAAACAAAATTTGTTTGATCCGCAGATACATTGCGGCGCTATCGCGCGTCATAGCACTCAAACGGTTAAAGAGTTAAAACATAATTTCAAACCGACTCCAACCCTAAGCATTTACAGTCCAGTTAACCCGAGCCGAACGGCAATGAAAAAATTAGCGTGAAGCCGATCGACCCGCACCACGAGTCTGGGTAAAATTGGGTCACCCGCCCCGATGCAGAACTCTAATATTTATCTTCAAAAGGATCATAAAGAAATCGTTTTTTGTACCAGTAATAAAGAAAAGCAATATTTCCCCTAGTGTTGCCAGATAGTGGAAAGTCAATTTTCCCAAACGTTGTAAAATTTCCCCAAATCAGGTGTTTTTTTTTTTTTTCCCAACAAAAGCCCCCAAATCAGTCTTTAGTCAAAAAAGTAAGTTTTAAATTTACCACTATAAAATTAATAAAATTTTTCTCCAAATCGAGCCTTTTTTAAAAAAAAAAAAAATCTCCGTTTACAAAAAAGAAAAAAACGAACTTGCGAATCGCCATTTTTATTGTGATCAATTATTTTTTGAAAAAAAAAAAAATGAATTAAGAAAAAATAAATAGATATATTACAATTAAATGCATAATATAGTAGAACTTAAAATACGTGTAATCGACGAATCCAGATCCAGTGTTGTCAGGTGACTAAAAGATAATATATATAAAGGAAAATATGAAATAATTTAAAAAATTTAAAAGTTTTTCCTCAAAATGGTGATATTCCCCAAACGTTTCCTTACTATAGTCCCTTAAATTCTCCCCCCGGAACAATTCCGCAAAATGGAGACAAAATCCCCAATCTGGCAACACTGATTTCCCTTTTAGGTAGATTTCGTAAGAAATACTACCTATTACATTCTCACCTAAGTTCGAAATTTTGAAAAAAATTCACAGATCTAAGCCGATCATGACTCCCAGAACCCAAAAACACCCCCAGTTCAAAACTTTATCTATCTATCTATCTATCTATCTATCTATGTTACTTTTTTATGGACATGATAACTGGACAAATTCTGCATAAATCTTTTCCAAACTGATACATAAAATGAAGGGGCATAAAATCTCGGTCAAGTTCGTCAATGGGCAAAATCGAACCAAGGAGGGGGGGGGGGGATGGGGGGGGGGGGGGGCTTTTTGTGAAAACAGAAAAAACTCCATATTTTCTTAATTATGATATGTATCGAATCCGTTTGAAGTTATTATTACTTCCAGGAGAAGGACCGAAAATTTATGTATGACAGATTTTTGATATAATTAAAATTGCCTTAAGGGAGGGGGGGGGGGGGGGGAGAGGGGTTTTAGGAGAAAAAAATTCATAACTTCGTCAATTCCCAAGATTTCACATCCGCTTAAATTTATTATAAATCCTCTTAGTATTATCTAAAACTTTTATACTGACAAGTTTTTTATAGGACCAACTCTTATAGCGAAAGAAAAAAAAATCGTGTTGGCTCCGCCTGTAAACAAGTTAGGTTTCGAAGTAGGCGGTTCCAAATGCCGCATCAATGTAAAAAGGTTTTTTCTTCCGCAATTCCCGACAAACAGGCGCCCCACGGTCTGCGTCTTCGAAATCTACCTGTGCCTGTAGACCGATGCGTCAGGGATTTTTGTTAATTAGGGCGTTTCGGTGATTAAATAAGGTAACTATTTAAAATAAGTGATACCAACCAAATAAAATTTACTGGCTCCTGAATACTAAGCCTTCACGTTGACGCAAAAACGGTGGCTGTTGTAGGAGGATTTTTTTCAGCGTTTGTATGGTCCCTTGAATTTAGATACCAGTATTTTCTTTAAAAAAATTCTTCCTCTTTTTCTGAGATTAAATAAGGCAAAGAAAGTCTTTGGAAAATACTGGTATTAAAATTCACATACAAATGATACAACCATACACATACAAATGCTGAAAAGAATACGACTACGACAGCCGCCATCTTTGTGTCAGCGCATAGACCTAGAATTGAAGGGGCGGTGTAATATATTTGTATGAGATTCTGGTTCCAAAGGGGTTAAAGTACGTTTGAACTCACTTTCTCCTCCTTTCTTTTAAATTTCTAATAAACCGTTATAAGTCTAATTCTGATAGATATAATAAGCAAAATCATCCTGTTTACCATAATGCATTCATCTTTAAACTCCATTCGATTTCCTTTATTGTACACAATCGTTGTTCTCTAGTTTTCCTTAATTTATTTTATCTCTATCGTTTCTTTTTTACGCCATTCGTTTACCTTATAGAACTTTATTTTTCGTCGTAATCTATCGCTTAAGTCGATAAAAGCTGGTTAAATCGGATTAAAATTTTAAACTTCCGTCATCTTTGTCGCAGACATCTGAGTGACTGACTATCAATAATCAATTTACTTTAAAGATGTTTCGTTTTATTATATTTCTGTCATGAAATTATGTTAGTAGAGTAAAACAAAGTTTTGATCGTTTTTGTTAATTTATTTCATAATTTTGGCTGTAACCTTGAACGCTTGATCGCACCAAGGATACAGCGAGAGTGTATTGGGAACATTCATATATTAATAAGAAAAATTGTATTAAAATTCTAATAACAACAACTAATATGACAAGCAAAGTTGGAAATAGTTAAATTCAGAGATGCAACGCAACATTTTTCATTTCTTTTCAATACTGAGGAAATAGTAAGAATAGTAGACTGAAAATATATCTATAGAATGTAGAAAACATAGTAAAATGCAATGCTCTTCTTAACACGTTGTAGACCGGTCACCATTTAACTCGTGTTTGTTTCACCAAACATCACTGACTAAGGGCGTGGCTTTTACCTTTCAGAGAATGCATTTATATAATGTTGTCCATATATTTTTTTTTAGATTGTAACACATTTTATATTGAATTCGTACATTGAATCATATTTACTGATGTATAAACTTGAAAAATCTATTTGGAAAACCATTTAATGAAAGATTTTCAGAAGAGGGCGGATCTTCTGCTCTTTTAAACACATTCGCTGCCGAGTTAAAATTACCGAATTATATTTTATTCAGAAAATTCAAATTTATACCAGAAAATACTAACAGCAATATTTAGTATATTTAATTACAAGTAATTTGCGATTACATGAAATAAAAATTCTTCTTTCGTAACTTCTTTTACGAATTTATAAATTTAGATTTAGATATTCGCTGCCAACCACGAGTATGTCAACATTCAAAATAAAAGTGTGTGATAAAAAAATAAAAAAAACTGCCTACCCACCAATATTTTAATATGTTAAAAAATACTTTATTTAATGACAAAAACTTTGCTATTAAAGTTACCAAATATTATCTTTCAGAATTTTTGGTGGGAAGCGAATTTCAGTAAACATATCAAAGACTCCCCCCACATAGTTTGGGCAGCGAATGGGTTAAAATCCATATTTCATACAAAATCGCCGGTCAACAAAGTGTTAAAATATTTTTATACACAGGATCAGGAGATATTTTTAAAACTAAGATCAGCATATTCTTAAAAATATCTCCTAAACTATCAAATATAAATTTTTGTTGTCTCTACTTTCTGTGTATGCTAAACGAAATAATAGGTGATAAAATATATTTAAAGCTGGAAATTTAATTGGTTATTGTCCATGGGAAACGATATCAGTTTCGTCGCAAATGTGTTAAGAGCTCTTACATTGTTTACAGGTAATTTAATATGACATTTGTGTAACTGCCAAACTTCCGTGTTTTTTATTTTTCTAAGCCAAAAACATATACGATGCCATAACATTTATTTTATAAAATTATCTTATAAAGTGAGTTATTTCTTTGTAGTACTGATTTCATTACATTTTTTAATTAAATTTCTTGTTTAAAGTGTATTTTTATTACTTAAAAAAACCTGTAAGGTTAACATCTATGAATCTGAGTTTTGAAGCAACAGAAGCTCCGCCCATTTCTGAAAAATTTTGGTAAATTGGTTAATTAGAACTGATTTTCAAGTTTAGTAAATATCTTAGAATATTATGGATTTAATGTGAAATGTTTAGTCTAATAAAATATATTCAAATATTTTATATAAATTCTTAAGTTTTGCGATAACAACTTTTTATGCAAGAAAAATCGCACAGATGGGACTAAAAATTCATAACATTTGGTTATACAAATACGAATAGATCGCCAACAGTTCGTCAAGAATAAAACAATACAATCAGCAATACACAAATCTTTAACACTAATAAATATTCCAATTATTAATAAAAATTTCTGGTTAAAAAATATCTTTATTTGATTAGAAAAAAAAAAAAAAAAAAACAATGAAGGTTGACAGGTATGCAATTGTACCTCTTCGAATAGAAAAACTTAAAATTTGAATTGTGGTTATTATACATTTCTCACAGAATTCTTATTAAATGCAAATTATGTCGCTTGTATAAAGAAGTTTAAGAGACAATGCTGTTAACTTTTTACCATGAAGTAATAGTCATATTTATTTGAAATTTTTATTTTGGCAATTTAAAAATTAATTCTAAAGTTGTTTGCAAAATTTTGGACAGTTATGTAAAATATAAGTAGAAATACAGGTATGTTCCGCTTGGGGAAAAACACATCTAATGCACTACATACATCGCCTGGATTTCTGGTTTCCAGCTGATTTTCATAAATTTCTTCAATGTCAGATGCTTCTGTTCCATCGTTTAATGCTAAAATATCAATTTCAGGTTCACCTTCAGCATCTGAATCATAAGCAATTAAAGATAAGGCATCTTTAACCGTTTGAGGGGCGGTGATATATATTATATACCACCTAATTTTAATCCGATGCAAACCAGAAACTTTTAATTAACTTTTACTTTTTTAACTTTGACGAGAAAAAGTTGAAAAATTGCTTATTCTTATTTTGAACTAAAATCTTTCCTAAATTCCGGTGGGAGTTCAACGTTACAGGAGCACAAATGCTTGCCCCTGAAAGGGTTAAATGTAAGACACCTTTTAACAGGCATTTTTCAGTAATAATTCAATGCAAACTGCATAAAAATGATCAAAATCCTAAAAAAATATATAAGTTTGTATTCTGGACTACAAATGTTCCACATGTAGAACATTGACATTCAAAAAAGCATAAACCAAAAATAACATAAGATACATCATTCATTTATGCATGAAAATGCATAAAAACAGTGCGCAGTACAATAATCATCATCAGAGCACGTACATGTGTATTCTAAAGGCATAGATAGCGTAAAAGACACAGGCTAATGTATGCAAGTTTTATATATAAAAGATTGCTAAAATCAATTAGCACCATTATTTATATATTTAAAAATATATATACGATACCATAATGTATAAGAAAAAAAATCAATATGAATTGTTGAAATTCAAAATAAAAGATATCATAATATAAGACATCATAAATGACTTACATTCATAATTATATGCGCATGTGCAGCATAATAATTTGAATGCTAATATATAACCATAAATGAAATATTATCATAACACCAACTTAAACAATGAAATAATAATTAAGTATGTAATAATTAGTTGACAATAAAAGATTCCCCAACACACTGAATATGGAAACAAAAACATATTAAAAGAATAAGAAATTAAATTAAAAATTGAATAAATGGAATTAAATGAATGAAATGAAATGAAATTTGTGGAATTTAGACAGAATTATCAAGTCCCAAATGCCTAAATACCACAAATAAAATGAAATGAGAGGTTTCATCATCATATTAGCCATACATTGCTAATTTGTGGTATTTAGGCATTTGGGACTTGATAATTCTGTCTAAATTCCACAAATTTCATTTCATTTCATTCATTTAATTCCATTTATTCAATTTTTAATTTAATTTCTTATTCTTTTAATATGTTTTTGTTTCCATATTCAGTGTGTTGGGGAATCTTTTATTGTCAACTAATTATTACATACTTAATTATTATTTCATTGTTTGTTATTAATATATTTGTGGAATTTAGACAGAATTATCAAGTCCCAAATGCCTAAATATTTGCATATGTTTCATTTATGGTTATATATATATATATATATATATATATATATATATATATATATATATATATATATATATATATATATATATATATATATATATATATATATATATATATATATATATATATATATATATATATAATTATAATATCTATGAATTTCAAAAAAACATATCAAGTTCTATTATCATTCTACTTAAATCTCCAAAGAGATAATTAATGATATTGTGTATACAGAATACCACATAGCTAATAATTAACATGTGCAAACATAATATTACCATAGCTTGTGCTTCAATGGTAATTGGCCAAATTTTACTCATACCTAAAGAATATTGAAAAAAGAAAAAAGAAATAGAGAGAAAGGGGAAAAAAAAATTATAAATTGGAGTTGCAATTAAGTAAATACAAATGGATTAATAAATTAAATATGAACCATATACAATGGAAAATTGGACCACATGAGAATTAAATATGAATTGGATATGAAAAAACACATGCACATGTACTCATCAGCCTGGATGCACCCACATGTGTTTTAAATAATAATTCAGTGTTTCATAATTCTACTGGCATAATGCTAAGATCAGTAGAATCATCCAGGTACACTGAATTATTACCAGACAACAATTGGAAATATTAAAATTTGGAAATATTTAAATGGGAAATAAAAAACCATTAAGAATATACAATATATTTCACACACATCGATTATCCCAAAAACTGTATTTAACACCTCACGAAATTACCACGAGATAACAGTTTTGAAATAATAAAATTGGAAATATGAACGCGTAAAGTGTAGATAAAATATTTTACTCACAATAATTATACAGAATCCTTAAAATGTCACAACTTCTGCATAATATTCACATCCACATGGCAATGCATCATACATGTTGACTAAGTCGAGTTGAGAGAAATGATTTGAAAGACAAGTTGAGAGCACACTTTTTTTAAAACACAACCCATCGATGACACCCAAACACAAAATGATTCAAAAACACACAAAATAATTCTGGTTTTAATACACTTATAACAAAATTATATCCGTGAATATATATTACTCCATCCAATTTTAATTCCTGAAAGTAAAATTAATATACAATCAATAGCTCCCTCTATAGTTAAATTAAATATAATATTAACAATATTATCAACAACTACCTGAAAGGTAAAGTGTCGCCATCTATTGGTATTATAATAATTCATAATTAATATTTAGTTAGATATCCTCTTTATTAGTTACATACTCACTTCATTAGATTTAATTATATAAATAAACTTTAAAAAACAATACTAACTTGTAGTTTTACTTTAAATTCAAATCAAATATACTACTATATGAATAAATCTACACAGAATTAATTCAACTTGCACAGCATTTCAGATATTCTTAACAAGAATATATTATGTATAAGAGATATTATTTTAATTCAAATTGTTTTTGCTGCCAGCTGTGTTAATCCACTGATATTATAGACATTTTATTAAATAATTAATGTTTTATTTTTACTACTACTTAAATATATATTAGACTTGTTATTAATTAATTAATGTTTAATTTATACTACATTGTAAATGTATTTTATATTTCATAGATTAATTTAAATATCTAATTAAATAATTCATAAACAATTCAAAATATCTCAAAATTTATAAAATTGATAATTAATAGTATTACTACTGTTTTACAATCAAATTAATGCAATGCAGTAATTAAAATACTTGTTAAATTTAATTATTCATAGACAAAAATAAAAGCTATATATATTTATATTTATATATATTGCAAATAGATATGTTTATGAGTTATAATCACCAATGTTATCCATGTATAATTTAATTTGTTATTGTATAAGTTAATTTATAAATGTATGAAAACTGCACATCAATAACACCTTAAACAGAGGTGATCGGCAACGCACAATCACAACTATACAAAGTGTATATAATGTTCAATCAAATATTAAATTTCCTAATATGTTATAATTGTAATTATGTATGTTATAATTGTAATTCTCTATATAAAGTGTATATAATGTTCAAACAAATATTAAATATTAAATTTCCTAATATGTTATAATTGTAATAATGTATGTTATAATTATTATTTTCTATATCTTTTGTTATATGTTATCGCACACTAAAACAATAATTTATTACATACCATGTTTATATTTAAATTATATAATAAATGTTATTTAAAAGAGTTGATGATTGAATTTATCATAAAAATTGGATAACCATATATTTTTGCTTGATCTCGAATATATCTAATATTTTTGTTTTTATTTATATCTGAGCATAAGTATTTTATACGATGTAGATAATTGATAATTATATTTTTATAAACAGATTTATGTAAACATGAAGCAAAATTGGTAAAAATATTTACTTTAAATGGGAAATCAAATCTCTTATCATAAATATCAAAAATTAATTTATAATTATTAGTAATATTAATTTTTAAGTCAAGAAAGTTTATATTATTATTAATTAAATCATTTTCGCTTAATTTAAGCTGAGTAGGATAAAAATTCCATTGAAATTTCATTGAAATAAAATATGATAATGTCATCAATATAGCGATAAAATACATAATCATTGTTCGGACTTATATTTCTTATATATATATTAAAAAATAAAAATATGTTAGAGCATGTCTTTGAAAGGATATATTTAAAATTTCAAACAGATTAAACAAATACTTAAACAGTTACAGTATCCATTTGTGAAACGTTGTCGATTAAATATAACAAAAAAAAAAAAAAAAAGCAAAAGGTTTTAACATGGCAATTGCAATCGAAATATTGGCTGACTGCATAAGATGAAACTGAATATTTTAAAAGGTTGAACAATTCAAGATAAAGTGCTCGTGAATCGATAACTGTATACCAAATAGGTTTATTAGTACAAATTCGGATAATGCACTTAAACAAACTTTCCGAATTTATTTAGAAAAAAACAAGAAATGAAAATATTGAACTGCGTTAAACTTTAAAAGACTCATTTCAATGCAAACCTATTGACTTAACATTCACGAAGAACAGCTTAACAAATGCTTAAAATGTCGAAAAACATTTCGAACAATCCTCTATTTAGCATTATTGAGAAAGTAAAAACCTTTACGATCGCCTTGTGTTTACTGATTAGATGCCAATAAAAATAAAAGAAGCTGTTGCTGATGGTGTTTTTTCACCGTTATTTTACAATTCGTTCGAATTTTCGTGATGCATATCGTCGTAATGACAGATAAGTGTGTAATCGCGTCATACATGGTTACCTGCCCCCTTCATTTCGTTTGCAAATTGGTCTGGAAAACGCAGGAGCGAAAGCGGAAATGATATTACTGCTGTTTCGAGACAAAACAAGAACAGAGAACGGTATTTGTGTGATGACACAAGAAAATGACGTGAGAAGAAAATATATTTTCTGAAGTTTTATTTTACAAATAGGTTTTGTAAGCTAGGTTTTCTGGTGATTCAGCAACCACTAAAACGAATGAAAAAAAAAAAAGTATTGATTTCAATACATTTCTAACTTTAGGAGTACATATCGTATGTTTAACTTTAAAAATCTGTCAATTTATTTGCTTGTCGTTTTGTGGGATTTAACACGTAACCTTCTCAAATCGCGAAGATATTTAAAATTATTATTACTCATAAGTTGATTCATCATTTTGAGTCTGTCAATCGTGATTTTAATATTTTATATCCTTCGTGCAGCTAGTCGGTCACAACAAACCCACCGCCACCACCCCCATAATTTCAATAATGTCCTGAAAAAAAAAATAAGGAATTATCAGAAGTGTTTTCATTATTTTTTTTTTTCAAAAATATGTTTTCTTCGGAAGGTTTTATTTAAAAAAAAATAAGACACTATGACTAGTTTTATTTTATAAATAGGTTTTCGTGTGAAGGCCATTCCTATTTTTCTAATGCAAAGCAAAATATTAACCCGATTGTTAAGAAAATTCCTGTTTTTTAAAATTCAAATTGCTTGATTGCTACCATTTTTTTGAAATTGTAACAATCGGAATATAATAATATTAAAAAAATGCTAAAAATCTGAAAGAAAAAGAAAAAAAAAAAAAAACTCGCAACATTGTTTGGCAGGAAATGCTGTTCTAAGAGATGGTGAAACGTTTCATAATTACCTTATTAACCCCTTAACCGTCGCACCTATTTGCCGTATGGGCTAGAAGAGTTTCCTTGCTCCATTACTCAAATCTTTAGGATATCACTATTTTTTAAGAGTAATCTTTGCTTTATTTAATGACAAATTCTTTCCCTAAATATGACGAAGTTTACTTTTCGATAAAAGGTATATCCATGTTTTTGCACCTAATTATTTTATAACGTTTAAAAAAAGAAATTGTTAAGAGAATTAATAATTAAATTTGATTTATTTTTAATAATTTTATAACCAGAAATATTAACTCGTGAAAATGCATAAAAAATAATTACAGTAGAATTCGATAGAATTGCAACCAACCACAATAAAAAATGAATAATCATGTGTGCCCCTTTCGTTTTGTTTGTACCAAGACTCCCTTATCATAGATCAGACTTGACAATCCGGAGAAAGTCTATGGGAGAAAATGTCCGCGGTAATTGCCAACTTATTAATTGACTTTCTCCGGAAAGTATCGCCGCCTGGTGGATACTACCGCACAGTTGCCATGTTTCGGGCTTTTTGAACACCAGTATATTTTTAGAGAAAATGTTGTTCTTTTAAATCCCAGAATTCTCCGATAAAACAAAACAAAATTGTCTCTACTAAAAAACTGGTATCCAAAAATATAATAGAAAAATCTATAGAAAAATCTAGCTGGTCTGCTACCGCATAGCTGCCAACTCTTACGCTTTTTTCTTACCACTAAAACGTAATAGAATTTTTTTCGTCATGTAATCACACGATCTTGTCAATTTAATAAGATAAAAATTACTGTAAAATTTTAGTGGTAGTAAAACTACTAGTTCATAAGCAAATGCATAGAACAAATGGAGCTGTGAAAAAATTTTGTGTGATTTCGTGTCGTAAATACTATTACTGACGATTGATGGCGCTAGTAGCAGGACAAGTATAGCGGTCAAAGGCAACTTGCTGATTGAGAGGTCTGATACTATGATAAGGAGGTCTTGGTTTGTACATTGGTCTGGCAAATGCGTAAGCAGCGATGGTATTAATGACGTGAGTTGTCCATTGTTTTGTAACAGAACAAGAATAAAGATTGGTGCTTGTCTGAAGGCACAAGAAAGTCACAGGAGTAAAAAAGAAATTTTTTGGAGTGCAGTGGAAAAGTTTAATTAAAAAATGGTTTTGTACAATTGGTTTTCTGTGATTCCACTCTAAAAAGAATAAAAAAATTATTCATTTTGACACACTTCTGACCATATAGTTAAAATATGGTCACTAATATATAATAATTGGTCACCATTATATCTATTTTTTTCACGAATCATTATTCAAATTAGCATACATACGTAAAATGCTAGCCATAATTGTAAAAAAATATTTATGGCATATAAAATCCTGTATATATTTAAGAGATATCACGAATAAAATTTAGTCGAAAACGGACCTTAAAATGCTGGTTTTCATCATTTAAGTCTGAAGCTTCATAAAAGGTTCCGGTGAGCGAGAGGATTAAATAACTTTATGTAAAAAATAACCTAATTACTAATCCGATGTATAACTTGCCATTCAACAAGAGAACATTGCACATTACGGGTTTGACGTGCACATATATTGAATGTACAGTTGTCAAAAAATGAAAATAAAATAAGAGACAGTATATTATATTACTTATGTATATAATATATTATTATATTGACATATGTATAATTATATACATATAGATTATATATTATTATATCTCTTTCGATATTTAAACATTTTAATCGCCAAATTTTTGCGGATAAAATCGAAAATATCCATTCGATTCGGAATTATATGTATTCTTTTAATTTATTTTTTTAATAAAGGGGGAGTCTTCATTTTAAAATTGTAACAAACTTTGAAATTTTCAATACGAATACACAAGTTTGACATCATATTTAGAATCGTCAGTAAATTTTACCAGGAAGCCATTCAGGGAAACAGTTCAGAAATTGCGTATATATAAAGTTTGGAACTCCTAATGTTAAATTCCTTATTAAAAGTTGCAAAGCTGCAAATCGTCTCGTCTTTTTCAAGTGAAATAAATACAGAAATTTTATTAGATAAAATAAAATAATTAATATAACAGTAGAAACAATAGACATTTAATTAAGTAACTTTTCTGGTTAACATTATGTTTATTTGACTTGAAAAAAAAATCAAAAGATTGGCAGCTATGTAGTTGCTAAACGAACTGCAATACAGGTAGCTTTTTAAACCTAACTCGAAAAGTGGCGGAATAAATTGTATATTTAGATTCGCATATTTAAAGCTTCTAGAAATCGATTTTTGTTTAAAAAATTTATAAGTTACAATACATATTTTTCCGAATATTCATTTCATAATGAAAGTATATTTTTTAATATTAATTTAATAATAAAATTGCTTTAAACATGCGAATCCAAAATCACAGCCCATTCCGCCAAGAAAGTTTTTGATTAAAAACTACCCGCATTGCAGTTTGTTTTGCTACTATTAAGAACAATTTTTAAAATAAATTTTAGCCAAATATATAATGTGTATAAAAAAAAAAAAAAAAAAAAAAAAAAAAAAACGCGTCTCAAAACGCGTGACGCGGCATTGTCATTTTGCAGTTTGTTTCTTGTCCTTTTTGAATATGCATTTCAACATGTTTTGTATATTTTTCTCTAACCATATTAATTAAAAAAAAAAATGTTTATCCTTTCTTATACAAATTTACTAAATGCCTCGTCACACACTTATCACTTTTTTTTGCTCAAAAACTTTATAAACAATATTCCGCATGTAGCCCTTTTAGGGATAAGTAATTGTGTTTCTGTAATGTTGAATTCACACCAGAATTTTCGGAAAAATCATTTGAAAATGAGAAAATTCAGTTTCACAACTTTTTTTTTTTCTTTCTTTTCGCCGAGATTATAAAATTAAAGTTTTAGTAAAAAATTCTGGTATAAGTTTTGATTATAATTAACTGATATAAATAATATACAACCTTCTAAGGGGTTAACATTTATCTGTATTATTGATAAAATACATATAAATTTCGCCTTTGTTTGGATTTATTTCAGAAATAGGTTTTTCAATACAGAGCCTGATTTTCGAATAGTAATTTTCTCTTTATTTATGAGAGGAATTCTGTGTTTAAATAAAGTAATCATAATCATTGGTTATGAAAGATAGTGGTGGAAGTTTGTCCCTGCGGTAATCAGACTCAGATTGCGACACACTAGGTGAGAACACTGCTGTATCCAAGCATATATATACAAGGTGTTCATAAATTATTGTCGGGTTTTCCTTACCTCATAACGTTTGATTTTAAAACATTAGTTGATTAATAACGTTTTGAGTTTCAATTTTACGCATATGTAATTTTGTTTGTGTTATAAAAAAAAAACCCTTTTCAGTTACACTTTACGAATGTGTAATAATATCTTTCGCCATGTTTTTAAAACGAAAGTTATGAGTTAATGCGGTATTAAAAACAAATATTTTTCTACGCTCAACAACTCAAAATTTTGAGACACATTTTCAGACTCACTTTTAAAAGTAAAAACATGAAACTTGGTGGCGTGATTTAAGAAGAGATTTATAAGGGACCCATGTTTTTATTTTTCATTCAATTAATTAGAAATTGACTTACAAACATTTATTTTCACAGTACGATAATTTTTTTCTGTTTCCAGCGCTATCGCTTTGGGAAATTCGGTTCAAAATGTCCACTTTGACAGCATTTTTAAAAATATATTCTGCCTTTATCAAAAAATCGAGACAATACGGACATTATAAAAGTTTCTGAATAAGAGAACCTGCCAATTGGATGCATTTTAGAACAAAAATGAATTTTAAAATGTGTCTCAAAATAAGCAGTTTGGATTTGAATACACCCTTAAGGAAATACCGACTGTAATTTATGAACACCCTCTCTATATATTCCACTTTTGAACGAATATCTTTATCAATGTTCTAGTAAATAATATTCAGTACACAAGTACTAAAAATGCACCGTAAAATTTCTGACTTGTAAGAACATCTTGATGTAGAAATAGCATTTCAACCGCTACAACCTATGAAGACGTTCGTTGCAGGTGCTAAATATCAGAAAAGTGTAAAAGGTTCTTTCGGTAATTGAGTTTGCGGAAAATGTCGGCAACGAGCGGATATCGTGTTTCCGTAAACTGCTGTTTGTTTTTCTTGCGCTTGCAGTGCTTAATTAGAAAATATATTCAATGTCTTTAACACGTGGTTATGTTGTAACATCCGGAACGCTTTAAGACGTTTGAGTCAAAATTTTCATTTAGATAATTGGATAAAGATCATTAACCCTTTTCAGCCTATTCGTACAAAAAAAAAAAAAAAAAAAAATCTGTGTAATAGAAATTTTAAATGATTTTTGTCTTTAAAAATGTACAGACCTACTTCTTGATAAGCTAGAATTATAAAAATTACGTTCACATGTGTGTTTCCGATGACAATACAACATTTTAATATTTTTAGAACTTAATTATAAAATTCTAACTTAATTTTAAGACATTTTTCATTTTATCCGCCACAGGTGATAGTTCGCCAAATATTCTCTGTAACTCGCACAATTGTATGGGAGTTTAAAAAAAAAAAAAAAACATAGATTTAATGGTGCGCCAATAGAAATTCGACAAAATATACCAAATGGCTGTGAAATTGCAACAATGAAACATTTTAAAGGTAAAAAGTAGAAATTAAAATAAATAAAAAATGAAGAGTGTAATATTTAAGAAAAAATACGCTTTTATCAATTAATTAATAGTTTAATAAAACAAATAGTTTAACTATATTTTCTGAACGTCACATTTACCTTGAAATTACATTAACGTTAAACTGTACAAAATCAAATAAATAAGTGATTTTATTTTACTAAAAAGGTGCTAAAAGTTAAATAGGTTCTAAAAACTTAAAACCAACGTAGATACGATGTTAAAATGCTTCCTGGGGGTCCTTTTAACATCGTATATACGCTGGTTTTAAGTTTTTAGCACCTCTTTAGTAAAATAAAATCATTTATTTATTAGATTTAGTACAGTTTAACGTTGATAATAGTTTAATATTAATTATTTTACGATTATAGCTTGAGAAATCCATTTAGAAATCATAAAAAGATAGTTCAAATAATATTTTATTTTTTCTTTTCTGTTGCCTTATCTTAAAAAGAAACAGAGCAAAAAATGTATATTTTTTAATAAATTCACTTGCTTGCACTTTCTATCAAGCGTAAAAAATGTAGTGCATTTTTTCATAATCGACTTCGGTACCAACGTTACAAATCAATTATATTTTAGATGTATTTTAACGGACATTTTTGGGCAAAACATGAATTGCATTACAAAAAATTAGTCGTGATTTTCAAGATGAATATTGAATGTTTATAAAAGAACGTTGTTAAAAAAACTTTTTTTGCTTTTATACTTATTTTTCTTGCATTTGCTGTGCTTAATTAGAAAATATATTCGATGTCTTTAACACGTGGTTATATTGTGACATCATCCGGAACGTTTTAAGAAGTTTGAGTCAAAATTTTCATTTAGATAATTGGATAAAGCTCAATGACTATTTTCAGCCTGTGCATAAACAAACAAACAAACAAAAAATCCGTATTAACTGAAATTATAAACGATTTTTGTCTTTAAAAAAATGTATTTTTTTAACCGTAATGCAAAGTACCGTATTTACTTTCGAAAGAAAAATTTGGGTAAAACAAAGATTCCCATAATTTTCGTATCAAGATTATGAGATGATTTGAGATAATAAAACGGCATGTATCTTATCAGTTTTCATTTTTAAATATTTCGATTTGGTTATTAAAAATAAAGTTTTTCTTTTATTTTTTTCGCGTTCTCTTTCTTCGAGCTGCAACTACAACTGATAAAGCAATATCACCAACAATGTGAAACATAAGTGTTGATTTGTTTACACTGAAAATTTCTTATTCACGGTAGAGTGTTTTGTTGCAGGACTGTGATTTTGTTTAATAAAACAGTAAAAGGGTATAGATGGAGAACAATGGCGCAGCGAAATTGGGGGGGGGGGGGGGGGTTAACACCTCTAACAGACCATTTTAAAAACTGAAAAGCTGCATACAAAACCCCTTGTATTAAGATAAAAACATGATATGTAAAAAACAGAGCAAAGAAAAGCATTAACAGCATAAATTTTTATATTCAACTGTTTTCCCGGGTTCATAATAGAAGCTTTTATTTCAACACAAAATTAATTAAAGAAAAATTTAGCAGCAAAAGCAGCAAAGTAGTACGTAAGTTACTGCTACTGCTCTTTCTCCCTTTTTAGGTGCATTCGTAATTATACAAATACGTAGCATCTATAGTCGTCGTCTGGTCCGTCCGTATGTCCGCATATAACAGCGCAAAAACTGCCCAACCGAATGCTTTGAAATTTGATATATATAATCGTTGCTGAATTTTGTCGAGTCATTTCAAATTTTATGAAAATCGAATGAAAAATTAAGAAGGTATTAATAAAAGTTTTTTTTCATTCTATTTAAATACTGTAATTAATTCAACAATATCCCATGATAGGTAATGATTTTAGGTTGCTATGGTGATTACGTCATATTTAAAATGCAGCCATATTATATCCGTATTACTGAATTTAAAAACCGAATTTGTATAATAAAAAGGTTTAATTATGGCAATTCTATAATCTATTGACAGTTTTTTGGATAGATGTTTCCGGAGAAATAGATATGGAAAAGGAGTCTAAATATGAATTTTACGTTTTGAAATTTTCAATTTTCAGAAATGTCAACAAAAGATAAAATGTCGCCAACTTAAACTGTACGTATTTTATTACGGAAATTCATCATATCATAATAATAGACGATGTAATTCATTTTTTCAGTGAAATAATATCGATGATTTTTTTTTTTTTACATTGTCTTGCATTGGATAATTTTAATGTAACAGAATTGTAATTAATTGTTAGTAAAAGTGCAGTGAAACTTAATTTCATAAAATAAAATTAATATCTATAATATGAAAATCGGCTCATAAAATAAATTTTGGTTTCAATCATTTTTACATAAGAATGCAACAGCTGTTCCACCTAGATCTGAGTATGTATAAAACTAGTTATAGTACGAACGCACTTCATTTGTCATATTTGACGTACAATTTCGAATTTGTTCTCTCTGAGGATTGATGGAGATGATCTTTCATGAAACCTTTAAACACATAAATGCTTATTATGGTTGTTTATGTTTTTCGTTACATCGGTTTTATTTTTCATGTACTTACTATACACTACCTTATGGACATGTAACACAACGAAATTGTTCATTTTATACGTATAACAATGGTTTGAAACTCATCCCAGATGAGGAACTTGCTGCACTGGGAGGAGAATTCGGAGTGAATGAAACACTTATTTGATAACTAGCGTAAGCAGTAATATCCTCTGGGAAAAATAATTAAAAGTTAATTTTGTGGTCTCGAATCTGTGAAATACATCTCATAGAAGCTACTAAGGTGTTTTCATGAGTCCTTTCAAGGTCCTTCAAAGCATAAAAGAGTTTTTTCCATATTCTTATGGACACCTAAGGCATAGAGTTTTGAAAAGTATTGGTGGGGCTCAACTCTGTATATAATTCTTTTCCACAGAAATACGTGTTTGTGAGTGTAAAATAGATAGATTACCAATTTAATGTTGCCTTTTTAAGTACCTTTTAAAGAAATTAAACAGAAACGTATACAGATAAATAAATTATAAGTTAAATAAAACGTTAAGATGATGTAAAAACTTGAATTTACAGACCCGTTTATAAAATAATATACTCGCTGTTATTTGCGAATCGTTTATAATAAAATCACAATGAACGGTAACTTTAAATAACATTTTTTTTTTTTTTTTTTTTTTTTTTTGGAATATGGATTTTTTTTTCTATTTTCGTTTTTTATATCAAAAGTTCAAACTTTAAACATTTTATTTTAATTTAAAAATATACCATAAAGGGAAAAAGTTTTCCTAATATCATTTATTCATGTAACAAAAGAAAAAAGTGAAAAATGGCGTAATTCAAGAAAAAAAATTATCTGCTGAAAAATGGCACAATTCAAGAAAAAAAATTATCTGCTGAAAAATGGCACATTAAAAATTCCATAAAATATTAGAAAGTCAAAATACTAAAAACTTTTTTTTTATATATTAAAGGAGGGGAGTGGGGGAAGAGTCCATTTTAGAAATTATTGGTGGGGCTCGAGCCTCACGAGCACAGACAACTCTACACCTATGATGTGATGGATACGAGACGAAACCTTAAACAGAATTTTTCCATTTAGTATATTTTCTGAGATTGCGCACGAATTACACCAAAAACAACGCTGCCACTAGTAACTTTTTTTATATTATATTTGGACCACTATTTTTAAAATATAAATTTTATAATATAGTTCTCGTTCACAGTGTGTCAAAGTACATATAAAAAAAATTATTCATCGAGAAACTGGTGCCAAATAGAGTTATAGTATATAAAATAGTCGCTAGAGGCAGCCCAGCAAAATTAATTTTTGACACTTTAGTAGTAGTAATGGCGCATGCCAGTGGTTAATCACGAATGATTTCTGTATTTATGACAACCTTTTTGATTTTGATTGTTCCAGTGTTTAAGCACGTGATTTCAGTACACGTCTGATAATTTCATGTTTAATTTATGTATTTATATATTTGTGAAGCTTTTATTTCGTGTTACGGAATGTTACACGGAAGCAAATAATTGCTGAATTTTGTACATTGTTTTAAGTGCAAATAGGTTAATCTTCCGTAATCGAACTGTGCATCCATTTTTCAGATAGATTTTAAAGAATTCATGCTTGAAAATTATTTTAAAAATCCATAACATATTCAGTAAAGTGATATGCAGTTTTCAAACAAATTACATTCGAAAGTGCCTTTTTCTCTTTATTAGATGGTGTGAAAATTTAAATTATGCGATGTTTAGAAGTTAAAAAATGTACTATAAAATGAAATTGATTGCTCATGTCGTTACCACCTTCGATATGACGTCAGTGTTTCTCATGGACATGTTTTTGCTGTACAATATAGATAGAAATATTTTAGAGTAAGTTTTTATTTAATTTTACTCGAAAATATTACTTTCAAGAAGGACATCCATCTGTAAGAGCCTATATCTACTTTTGTCTATACATTATAATCTTGTTAATTTCTCTGCATGGATAAATTAGTACAATACACATACACTTTTCACGTATACTTACTTAAATAAACTAGTCGGATGTGTCAATCCCAAAACTTTCTTCTATCTCACACAGGTTTCACATACACTAAAAAGAATCAGCACCAATGTATATCAAGGCCTAACTGAATCTAAAGTTTTATTAAATTCCGTTCATTAGTTCTTGAGATATGACTATTTCTAAAATTGTGTAAATCCTGAAAAATGCAGCATAGCAGCGCTACCTGTTGGGAGATTTAGACCAAAACCTAATCAACAACAACTTATGTCAACGCCTAACTGAATCTGAAGTTTGATGAAAATCCGTGGATTAGTTCTTGAGATATAGTTAAAAATCATGAAAAAATGTAGCATAGCAGCGCCGCCTGTTGGATATTTGCACCAAAACGTAAGTAGTATCTATTTATGTCAAGTTCTACAGAACCTGAAGTTTGGTGAAATTCCTTGCATTAGTTCTTGAGATATAGCTATCGTAAAAATCATGAAAAAGTGGTATAGCAGCGCCACCTGTTGCGATATCTGCACCGAAACGTAATCAGCATCTAATTATGTCAAGGTCTAAATAAATCTGAAGTTTGATGAAAATGAGTGCATTAGTTCTTGAGAAAGAGCTATTACGGATATCGCAAAAAATTCAGCATAACAGCGCCACCTTTTGGGCGATTTTCACCAAAAGTTAATCAGCACCAATTTATATCGAGACTAACTGAATCTAAAGTTTTATTACATTTCGCGCATTAGTTCTTGAGATAGAGCGTCCAAAAATTTTTTGTCACATACAGACATACAGACAGACAGACGGGCAGAGTCACAGACAGACATTTTCTAAAAACAGTCAAATCGTGTTCAGGACTTTCTAAAACGTATAAATCCGTCGAAAAACGGAAGTCGAAAATTTTCATGAATCCAATACTTTTTTCTTGTAAAGATAGAAGAAAGTAAAAAATACTATAGGAAATAACTTTGCAATAATGAACCCGTGTTCAAAAAAAGAAAATAGACGTAATTACACTCCTTGATCTAACATTATATAATATCAAAACTGACTATAATATATTAATGTATCGTTCCAAACGATACAAATTGTTCCAGTCATGATAAATAGGTTAATATCCACTCAAAACGTAATTAATTGAAATAACTACACAATTATGCAAATTCTAACTGGTATCATTTTCAAAAAACAATGATAATGCAACCGCAAAATTGTAACAATCTCGGATTCTCGGCTATTCCTAATATTGAATACATATAAATATTTAAATTGTTTCATTCATGATTTGATACGGGTTACTATTTATCTTGAGGCAAAAAACAAGTTTTATTTATTATTACTTTATGTTAAATCGTGATATCAAAGGAAGTATTTCGAATCAATACTTGGGAGTTGATTGAGTTTTAGTATAGGAAGGAACTCTGAATTTAGAATTTGCTTACAAGTCTATATACTATAATTACCGTAATTTCCGGCCTATAATCTGCGGTTCGCTCCAACAATTCTATTTCAACCCAGAAATTTTATTCAATGATTGAACTCAAATATTTACCGCGATCATGTGAGATACGTTTTATAAAATAAAATTTCTGGGTTGTATCAGAATTATTTGATCCGCAGTTATAGGCCGAACATTACGGTACCAAACTTACCGATATTTTATTACCATTATTTCTGAATAAAAAATAATCTTCGTTTTATTTAATCGTAGAATTTCTGTCATTAAATAAAGATAATATTCCTTTCGGAAATTGTGGTACTTAAAAATTCGAAGGTTTTGCTGGTATGATCATCATGCTGAAAAAAAAAAAAATGCACACGGGATAACGTTTTATATTCGATTTGAATGCAATGTCATGATGCGTAGAGGTGTTTCTTTATGGTTGCCACTATTTCCGAATAATAATCATCGTCTAATTTAACCCACTCGCGACGGTAGGCATGTATACGTGCCGTATAAGTGACCCAAAATCCTTGAATTTGAACAACAGTTTTTTTAAAACAGATTTTTTTTTTTTTTTTTTTTTTTTTGGTTTACTTAATTTTGATATTCCTCTGATTAAAATAGATCGTAATTGGAATAGAAAAATATTGGTGCTCAAAGAAGAAGAAAAGCGTACTTGATGCTCGTCTCGAAGAGGTTAACCCTCTAATGCCCATGGTAGCATACACTATATGGCCAATGATGACCGGTCACTTGCGATTTTAGACGTTTTGTTAAATATCTAGAAAGATACCTGAGGAATTATCCTGGAACTTCAGGAGTGCAAACAACATGATAGACGTCATATATTTCCGAAAAGATTTTTTCCTGAAACCCCATAAGGGGCCGCCAACAAATTGAAGAAAAACGAATATCTTTTGGATAACCCTGTAAAAACTAATATCGCAAAAGCGTTGAAACGGCACATGCTTAGGAGGCTTCTTTTAATAAACTATGTTCATTTTTATGAGGATAGCACGCATACTCGTGGAGAAATTAAGGTTTTTATAAAAACAATCCCAAATTTCACCAAGTGTTTTACTTATAATTTTCAGAGTTCCTAATATAAAAGAATGTTCTTTTCAGGAACGATGACACACAACATTATATACAATACCCTGCAATCAGAATTAAAAAATAATAAATATTGGATGAAAAATGAGCAGGTTCACTAAATATTGTTTCACTGCGCATGCGCGAATTCAATCAAAATATACTGTGCATAATATATTAGCTAAATATATAGACCAACTTTTGTGAAAGTCTCAAAAACATAGCTTGAAAATTCTGATAGTAATCGTCGATAGACTAAGCTCGAAATTCGCTGTTCCCAAAAGGAAGCAAAAAGATGAGGGGTTGTATCCAAATATACTAGCTTATGAAAGTTGAAATAATAAGAATGAAGTGTCTCTCATTGTATATTTGGATACCGCCCCTCATCTTTTTGCTTCCTTTTGGGAACAACGCATTTCAAGCTTATTCAATACTTCTATTCTATAGTAAATTTTTTATTCAGCTATTCTACATTCATTCCAGAAATTTAAAATAGCAATATTTACTTTATTTAATAAGGAACATTCCGTCATTAGTAAAACTAAATTTCTTACTGAAATTTTCTGGCATGAATTCAGATTTTCTGAATTACGGAATATTTAGAACGTATTCTACCATGGGAATTAGAGGGTTAAGGGTTGAAATTCTGTGATTAAATGAGGCAAAGATTACTATTTGGAAATAGTAGAGGTCAAATGTAAGCATCTTTAGAAATAAATATTTTAAATAAAGATTTTTAGAGAAAGTGTTTTTTTTTTCACTTGAAAATATGGCTTTTAAGAAAATCATTCATATATACAGGGTGATTATTTTTTAAGTTGTGAAAGTAAAGCCCTCTAACAAAAGAACCACTGATCCGAATGACCTAAAATTTCACGAGTATGCTCCCAAAGCAATGGGAATTTTTTAGGCTTCGATAAAAGAAAAAAAAAAACTTAAAATTATACCGACAGATGGCGCAGTATATGCAGTAAAGTCGGGAGACGAACTTGCGCCCGGCACACGCACAAACGTGAAGTACGCACACCTCGTGTTCATTATTCTACGGAAATCCTCGCAATGACTGCGCCATTGACGGACCGTGCGTTGTTAGTGAAACTGTATTATCAGAATAATGACAGCGCAGAAACTGCTCTTAGGAGATTTAGGACACTTAATAATTTAAGAAAAGGTCCAATGACGACAGAGGGCCTACGGAATATGGTTTCTCAAAGTACCGTCCATTGTTTTCCTCCCACAGACGATATTCTTTGTTTCTGCTACCTTACAGCGTCATCTGTCGGTGCGATTTTAAGTTTTTTTAACCATGCCCAAAAAATCCCCATTGCTTTGGGAGCATACTGGTGAAATTTCAGGTCATTTGGATCAGTGGTTCTTTTGTTATAGTGTTTTACTTTCACAACTTTAAAAAAAATCACCCTGTATATAGCGTAGATCTTCCGATAGTTTATTACCACTATTGGGGCTATACATATATATAACGATATCAACTTTTTGGTAATTTTGAACCCCCTCTCCCCTTTACGATATCATACCTTATCATTCATCGACCCTCCACCTCCCCAATTATATCGTTATCTATGTCAAAAAACTCTTTTTATTTTTACATTTTCTAATTTTTTCTTTTCATATATTGAACTAATTACTATTTAAAAGTATTTGATAACAGATTTTTGTCGGCAAGTAATTCAACAATAATATTGTCTTCCTGCGCTTGCCCCCTGCAGGGGAAGGGGCAAACAGAATTTCTTATAAACAAAACAGGTGGACAATATTCTTTCTTTTTTCTTCTTTAGTAAACAGAACAAGTAATATTTCAAACATACTTCGCATCTGGTTTCTTTAACAGCAGATGAATAGAAATGTCAAATGTTGGAGTATTCCATGTTTTGGAATGAAATAATTTTATAATCATTTTACGGTTTTAATAATAATTTTGTATTTTCATGAAAATACAAGCTAAAACGGACTATTTCGATGTAAAAAAAAAAAAAAAAAAAAAAAAAAAAAAAAAAAGGCTTGGCCTACAGACACAGGTAGATTTCGAAGACGCAGACCATGGGGCGCCTGTTTGTCGGGAATTGCAGAAGAAATGACCTTTTTGCCATGATGCCGCAGTTGGTTTTCCATAAGAGACCGCCCACTTCGAAATCTAACTTGTTCGCAGGCGGAGCCGGCAGGGATTTTTTTTGTTTTTAATTTTTTTTTTTTTTTTTTTTTTTTTTTTTGTTATAAGGGTTGATCCTATAAAAAACTTGTCAGTATAAAAGTTTTAGATAATAGTAAGAGGATTTATAATAAATTTAAGCGGATTTGATATCTTGTAAATTGACGAAGTTATGAATTTTTTTCTTCTAAAAAAACCCGCCCCCCCCCCTCCCTTGGGGCCATTTTTAATGATATAAAAAATTTGTTATACATACATTTTCGGCCCTTTTCCTAGAAGTAATAATAACTTTAAACGGATTCGATACGTATTATAATTAAGACGTTATGGGTTTTTTTCTGTTTTCACAAAAAGCCCCCCCCCCCCCTTGGTACGATTTTGCCCATTAACGAACTTGACCGAGATTTTATACCCCTTGATTTTTATGTATCAGTTTGGAAGAGATTTGGGAAGAATTATTCGAGTTATCGTGTCCATAAAAAAGTGACATAGATAGATAGATAGATAAAGTTTTGAACTGAGGGTGGTTTTGGGTTCTGGGAGTCATGATCGGCGTAGATCTGCAAAAATTCCAACTTAGGGGAGAATGTAATAGGTACTATTTCTTACGAAATCTACCTAAAAAAGTTCCAAAAAAAAAAGTTCACCCCCCCCCCTCTCCGCCCCCATAGAGATATCTTACGAACCCCTCCTCCCCCCTAAAGTGATAACGTTATATATGCACAGCACCATTTCAAAATAATAAATAATATTCGTTTCATTTAAACATAGAATCTCTGTAATTTAAAAAAATCTTGGTAGATTATGTTTAGTAGATTACAATCTTTTCTGGCTGTGCAAATGAGTACAATACACATTTCGTGATACTTTCTTTAAAACATATGTAATTGGAAACAATTTTTCAATAATAAACCGCTACACAAAAAATGAAAATTGACATAAATACACTCCTTTATCAAACATTAATTATTATCAAAACTCACTATAATGTATTAATGGTTTTTTTCCCCCAAACTCTGGAAATTGATTCGGTCATTATAAATAGGTTAATATCCACTCAAATAGCGATTAATAGAAATAGCTATACACTTTTATAGAAATTTTAAGTGGGTATCATTTTCAAAAACAATGATAATGCCAGCTCAAAATTTTAACAATCTATAGGATTGACGGCTGTTCCTATTGAATACATAAATATTTAAATTGTTTCATTCATGATTTTATGCGGGTTTACTATTTATCTTGGGGCAAAAAATGAATTTTATTTATTTTATGTTAACTCATTATAGGTATCTGGAATTATTACTTGGGATTGGATAGCATTTTAGTAGGAATATTATAAGCTGTTTGAATATCTATTACACAAATCAGGGTATCATTGTAGATAAAAGAAAGAAAAAAGAAAATACTTCTATTATTTCTATTGTGATATTGCAGATTGGATAACGTTTCATATTCAATTTCAATGTAATTTTCAAATCAGGGATTCGCGATCTGTATTGTATACAGGGTGTCTACAAAGCCTCTTTCCAATTCCAAGCTTTTATTACAAATATAAGTGAACAGATACATGTATTGAAAGTATTAGGTTGTTCGAAAAGTTCCTTTCGTAAGCTAATTCGTACCGGAAAATTCCGCCCGTCAATTATAGACATTAGATATTGGAATTAAAGTCTAATAATTAAATGACAGAATTTTCTGGTACAAACCAACTTTCCGAACAACCCAGTAGTACAATATTAAGAGTATATATTGATTTTTTTATTTTGCATTAATTAATAAACCTCGTCGCAACCATGCCAAACTATCGAATGTGAAAAAAGGCATTTTTCATTACTTTTAAAAAAAGGCCAATTGTCACCATTAAATTTTAATAGTATTCTTCACCAGGGTTTTCAATTTGTGAAACAGAAATTTCAGATCTATATTAGAAATTTCAAATAGAAATTTTTGCTTTATTTAATGACAGCCATTTCGTGATTACTTAAATTACTTTTTTTTCTCAAAATTTCCGCTATGAATTCGGCATCTCTGAATAAAAAATAAGGCTAAATTGGCAATCCTCTTCATAGAAACGTTATTAGTGTTTTTACTAGACAAAGAATTCTAATAAAATTTAATGGTGACAATCGGCCTATTTTTAAAAGTAATGAAAAATGTATTTTTCCATATTCGATAGTTTGACATGGTAGCGACGATATGTGCACCGTATGTTGCGCGATACACGTGAAGGCGATAATCGTAAGACGGTTTCCTCTTATACTATATTTCCTCCACTCCTTGCTTTATTCAATACAGAATCAGTCTCTACGAATTTCTTGAGCCATTCACGAATTGATGGACATGAGCAAAAGAAATTCTTGGAGACCTGCTCAATATTGGATAAAACAAGGAGCTTATGAAAAAGAGTACCAGAGGGAAACGTTGGTGAGCGTAGCTCATAGGGGGAAGAGCAACTTAGTCATACTACAAACAAGTAGGTAAGTAAGTGTGATCGAAGATCGCACAAAAGGTTTCGTTTAATATTCCTTTCAAAACACTTTATTCTTTAATTAATTAATCCAAAATAATTACACTTATCATTTATCAATAAAATGGCAGTACCATTAAATTTAATAATAATATGATAACAAGAGAAATCATTTTTAAAAATAAAATTAAAAATATTCAAGAACTGCTTTTCAGAAAATTGCAACACCATATGTTTGTCTTTTTTTTTTTTTTTTTTTTTGGGGGGGGGGGGGGGAACTAAATGGATACCAGAAACATATATTATTTTCATACCATTATTTTTTATAAGAGATTTTTTCCTTGTTTAATGGCAGAACTTCCTGACAGTAAATAAAATAAAGTATTCCTTTTTAATAATAATGGTAAGAAAGAATAAATTTAGCAGCCATGCATTTAGTGCCCCCAAATAAATCCAGTCACGAACCGCTACTGCTGAAAAATATATTTAATTATATCGTCGATACCATGTCAAACTATCGAATGTGTTAAAATGTATTTTTCATTACTTTTAAAAATGGGTCGATTGTCACCACTAACTTTTAATAGTATTCTTCAGCAGGATTGCCATTTTGGCTCCCTTTTTTTTTTCAACGATTTCGAAGCATATCAGAAATTTGAAATAGATTTTTTGCTTTATTTAATGACAGCCATTTCGTGATAACTTAAGTAAGACTTTTTTTTCTCATAATTTCCGGTAAGAATTCGGCATCTCTCAATAAAAAAGAAGACCAATCCAACAACCCTGTTCTTCATAAAATTTATATTACTATTTTTACTAGTCAAAGATTTCTAACAAAATTTAGTGGTGGCAATCGGTCAATTTTAAAAAGTATTGAAAAATGCATTTTTTTCACATTCGATAGTTTGACATGGTAGCGACGATATAATTTAATTTTAGCTTAAAAAAAAAATCGCAATTCTTAAAATGGCACAAAAATACCAAAGTTCTTTTTAATTAAATCCATCGGACAATGAAATGTAAAAGTTGAAAAAGTTCAACTTTCGTCACTGATAATGATTTCGTCACCAAACTGGAACCTTTGGGTTACGAAGAAAATGCCAACACCACTGTACCATCTAGTCCATGCAAGAAAGAGGTTTGTAAATAAATTTAAGATTATAAGAGATTAAGGTAGAAATAAGAGATTAAGGTTCTGTTTTAAAATCTAAGAAAATCGCCGAAATGGTCGGATGACATTAAATTAATTCATTTGATTAAAATAATAAAGACTTCTTCAAAATTTTATTATTTGTCGTGTGACAGGAGGTATTCAACTATAAGTATGCAATATTCCAAGTCTCTGACTTATACAGTTTCCAAGTACGAACTCTGTGACGGACGGGCAGACAGACACAGGAGTGAGACGAATAGAGTTTCGTCAGAAAAACGAAACAGTAAAAAGAAACAAAGAAAATATTCCCATTATCCCCATTCTGATAACGTTTCATATTCAAATTGTCACACGCAAATGCAATGTGATGGATATCGCATATTTTCTAAAACATCCTTTAAATTCTGTATTAACCCGCGCACAACATAACAACAGTTTAATATTTGAAATAATATTTAAACATTAATCCCTTTCGGTAATTTATGCCTGGCAAAAGGTAAAATTACGAGCTATAGTCGCCGTTTGACTAAAGTTACGTAAAATCCTTTTACTATCACAAAATTTTTATAGCTCCTGTTAAAAAATAAATTTATTTACTAATTATTTTAAAACGTTCACTGCCAGGTTAAAATTACCGAAATTTTATTTTAATTAGAATTTGAATTCATATCAGAAAATACTAATAGCAATATTTATTTAATTACAGACATTTCGTGATTACATAAAATAAAAATTCTTCTTTCGGAATTTCCGGTACGGATCCATAATTTTAGATTAAAAATCCACGAGTATACTCGTGGTTGGCAGAGAATGGAATGAAACAGAAATCCGTGTTGCATATTTTATTATAAAACGTATGAATCGTAAAATGAAACAAAACAATGAAATGAAAAAACAACAACAACAACAAAAACTCGCTCTGTTTTATGCATATTTCTTCTCGATTAAATTTTACCAACTACTAATGTGATGTTCCAGCCAAAAACCGATTCTACTGTTCTTTTATCATTATTATTATTTGGGAGTCTCTTCTGGATAGACTCGATTTTTGCAAGAAAGTGCAAAAACAGTTTTAGACAAAATAGCAACTATAAGTTTTGGAGCTGTATGTTTGAATATTATTGAGCTTATGTATTGAATTTATTTCTTTAAGAAATAAAATGTACATTGAACATGTAAATCTGTTGAGTATACTTCTATAATTACATACAGATATGTTAATTATTTTATTTCATTTTAGGTTTCGAACCGGGTTGCGGGTTAACGAAAATTGTTTTCTCGTGTTCGATTCGTGTGATTTTGAGGCTGATTTCAAATGAAATTTCAGTTTGGGTCGGATCTTAACTGTAATAATGTACTGAAATATTTAAATTATTACATATATGATTTGATATGGAGGGGAAATTAAGCTTTCAGAGCATTATATTTTATGTTAAACAATTAAACAAAATAAAATATGTTGAATGATAGTAGAGTTTAGAAAATTTTAGCTGTAATTTAAATTTTCAATTAAGAAACTAATTGAATATGTGTAATCTATAAGATGGATCACGGTGTACATATATTTCATAGTCAATAAATAATAATACAGTAAAACCTCTAAATAACGGACACCTTGGGAGCTCAGAATTTGTCCGGTTTTCGGAGGTGTCCGCTATACAGAGGTAAAAGCACCCAAATGTATAGGTGATGGGGATTGAAAAAGTGTCCGCTAAATAGAGGTGGCCGCTAGTTGGGAGTGTCCGTTATGGAGGCTTTACTGTAATAATAATAATAATAATAATAATAATAATAATAACAATAATAAAAAATAACAATTACTATTGATATAGAATCTTTATTCTATTATAACAAGTGTGCTATTCATAGCGCAATATGAATATTTATCAAATTTACTTTGATTTTAATTTTGAGCCCAGTGATATTATATCACAAATATCATGATATTTACAACATCCAGTAAATTCTGACTTTCGCACATGACATGATAATAGTTTAATATTGAGTTGCAGAAACACGTACACATGTGCATAAATAAAAAGTAGCAGCATCTAATAAACAATGCAAATAAGTTTTATGCATCCTTAAATAATACAAATTTATTATTATGTCCTTTTTGTAGGTATAAATAATTTTGAATAATAATGAAATTCAACAAGCATATACTTCCCCTCAGCATATACATTTCCACTTTAGGGATTAATTAAAATATTATTTTGGTGTTTTTCTTTAAATTTTTTCTGGCTAGAATAAACTGTTATAAATTGCATTGGCAGAAGAATTTGAATTTAAGTTGGCCATCTTTTAAACACGATGCTTTAACATCTTGAAATTTCTAACTTAGAATAAATGAATCAGCACAACGACCAATCTTGAACCAAATTTGTGCCCGTCGACCTCTTGACTTATAAACATTGCTTTGTAAGAGAAAACAAATATTACACATCAATAAAAACACTTCATTTAAAAAACAAACAAAAGGAAATTGTTTTTTGACAATGAAGCTACAGAGAAAAAAAGAAAATACATACACATGAGTAAAGAAATATCATAAATCGATAAAAACACTTCCTTAAAAAAAAAAAAAAAAAAAAAAAAAAAATTCTTGAATAATGAAATTATATATATATATATAAAACAATTTTTAGTATATATAAACACACACACACACACACACACATATATATATATATATATATATATAGGATCAAAGAAATATCACAAATAAATAAAAATACTTCCTTAAAAAAAGATAAAAAAAGAAAATTATTTTTCAATAATGAAGTTATATTTAAAAAAAGAAAATACATAAGTAGGAGAAAAAAATATCACAAATCATTAAAAACACTAAAAAAAAAATGAAAATTGTTAATCAATAATGAAGCTACATAGGGAAAAAGAAAATACATATATAAGAGTAAAGAAATATCAGAAATCAATAAAAAACACTTAAAAAAAGAAAAGAAAATTGTTGTTCAATAATGGCGATAAAAGGAAATACATATATAGGAGTAAAAAAATATCAGAAATCAATAAAAACACTTCCTTTTTTTTTTTTTTTTTTTTTTTTTTTTTTGTACTTTAATGATAAAGATACATAGTAAAATAGAAAACACATATATAAAAGTAAAGAAATACTGCAAATCTATGAAAACATTTCCGTAAAAAAAGAAAGAAAAATGTTTTTCAATAATGAAAAGAAGAAAAGAAAAAAGAAAATACATATATAGGAAGTAAATAAATATCACAAATCAATAAAAGAACTTCCTTTAAAAAAACAAAAAAAAATTGTTTATCAATAATGAAGCTATATTTAAAAAAAAAAAAAAAAGAAAAGAAAAGAAAAGAGCACACATTTGTATTTTTTTTTTCTTTTTTTAAAGATTATTTAGCATCAAATTTTCTAAATGCATTCAAGTTTCGTTCCAAACTGTGCAAATCGCTCTAGTCGTCACAAGTGGGTTAATATCCATTCAAAAAGCAATTAATTGAAACAATATTACACTTATGTATGCAAATGCTAATAAGTATCATTTTCAAAAACAATGCCATTTCAAACAATTCCAAGCTCAATGATTTAACATTCTTGGATTCTCGGCTATGTCATTTGCATACATAAATATTTAAAGTGTTTCATTCATACTTTGATAAGGATTAAGCTTACTATTTAGCCTGAAGCAAAATAGAATTTTCAAGTATTATTGTCTTACGCTAAACTTTTACACTTAATGAAGTATGCTGAATCATTACGTAGGTGTTTATAGTATTTTAGATGGAATTTGGATTATCAATTTAGAAAATGATTGAATATATAGATCAGGATGTCATTCTATAAACAAGACATTTTTTTAATCCTTCCGCTATCGTTATTGTTATTTGGATATTGGAAAATATTTCTCATGATGTTAAATTACAATATCTAAATCAGAGGAACTTTACGATGGATATCGTAACATCATACAATATATTATTACAGTTCGAATTATTTCACATAACATGACAATAGTTTAATATGTAAGTTAATTAATATATGGAAATTAATCAGACTGGGGATTAAGTTGACTATTTCCCTTAAAACAAAATAAAATTTTTATTCCATTTATTTCTTTATTGTTTACGTACTTCTTTCTCCATTATCCCGTCGACCACTTTCCATGAAAAAACTATCGCCAAATTATAAGATTTAACGCCAAAAATGCGTGGCGTCACATTCACTTGGCATCGGATGTGTTACTCGTGTTTGTTATATTATCAAGTGATTTTTAAATCGACGTTTATATGTATTTTTAATTATGTTTGCTGATTTATTAGTTATTTCGTTAATTAAAGTAACAATTACGTCATTAAACGGCGACGTCATAGCATTAAAAGAGAAAAATCATTAAAACAGTGTTGTGATACATAATTACATTCAATAGATCAGTTCTAACGGATGTCACAAACATTTATCCACACGCCGAGAGTGATAATTAAGAAATATAATGTACATAAATGAATATCCAAGATAATTTGTTTTCTGTTTGCATTCATATGGCGTTACAGTTTGGAGATAGATTTTTTATATATACAGTGGTCGACGAGATATACAGGTTTATTATGATATATTTATTGGTATACAGGTTTATTATGATAACGCGCTTCCCTGGTTAGGTTTGGAAGTTCATTGGTTAAGTATAAAGGGGGAAACGGGGAGGTGGGCGCAATCCCTACCTTGATTTAGCTAAATGGGTATTTCATTCAGAATTATCCGATTTGCTTCACATTGGGTATACAGGTTTATTGTCGATTTCTTTATTTTTCGAGAGGCATTATTCTTTGAAACAAGAGTATAATATACAATTAGTGTAATTAGCCTGTGAGCTCAATGTCATCAGTTTAACTGGGCACTTTTCTTTTTATTGTATGTAATCGATGTAATCGATTGTAAATCGACTTTGAAATTGATTTTTTAATCGATTTTTAACTCACTTCCTAATATGCAAGAATTATAAAAATAATGTACAAATATGTGTTTCCGCTGACATCAGAAAATATAAATATTTATAAAATTTAGTTATAGATTAATAATTTAATTTTAAGGCATTTTTGTTAGCTCGCCACAGGTGATGAATTGCCAAACATTGTTTAGGGTTACAGTTGTATACGAGTTGCAACAACAATGGATTTGATACTGTGCCAAAACCATGCACGACAAAAAAGGCCAACTGGCTGTGAAATTGCAACAATGCAGTACTTTAAAGACTAAAAAAAAAAAGAAAATTAAATAAATAAAAAATCAATAAAGAGTGCAATGATTAAAAAATGCCACTTTTTTAACAATTAACAGTCGGATATTAATTAAATTATGATTATACGTTGAGAAAAAAAATACAAATAACGAATAGCTAGTTTACATGATGCTTTTTTTCTTTTCTGTTGCCTTATCTTAAAGAGAACAAAAATTATATATTTTTTAATAAAATCACTAGCTTGTGCTTTCTACAAAGCGTAAAGAAATGCGATGAATTTTTCATAATATTGTTCGGTTTCCACGCCAAATTAATGTATTGTAATGGAATTTTGTTGTTGGAAAAATGACGAATTGCAATCTTCAAATTAGGTGTTATTTTCAAGATAAACGTTGAACGCTTTTAAAAGAGTATATTAAAAAAAAAAAAAAAAAAAAAAAAAAAAAACTATTTTTACTTTTTTACTATTTTTTGCATTTGGATTGCTTGATTGCCACCACATTTTTGAAATAGTGTAACTCTTTTTATTTTCCCCTTATTTAATCTGTCATTAAACAAGGAGAATGTTACTGCTTCAAAAAAGTAGTGACATTCAAGCGATTTAAATAATGCTAAAAGAAAAAAAAAAGTGCATTGCTTACACAAAGTTAGAACACTTCATTAAAATCCGATTTATAATTGGACAGCCGAAAATCGAAATGCACAATTATGAGAAAAATAGGCGTTCCATTTGCCACAAAATTTTCATTTGTCAATTTCAGTGAAATATGAAATATTTCCGTAGAAATAAACTAAAAATGAAAAACAAACATCGATGAAAATATTATGAATTAATGAATTACTATTGCATTTTAGTGATAATAGTTAAAGAAAGAAAATATTATATATGCTTTGCTAACCACGAAAATAACAGTACTCAAAAGCTTTCGTGATTTCTACCATTTATTATTATTTATTTTTTTTTGTTCTTGAACTCCAGACTCAGGCAAAAATATTGTTTATAGAAGTGAAAAAAATTCACCGAAAACAAACAGCACATTAAGAAATTTTATTGATATAAATAAATAAATAAATGAAAGCCCTAAATATAATTCAATAACTCGATTGGCTGAAAGGGGGATCTGTTTTTATCATTAAACATAGATTCTACGCCAGTTAAAAGAAATATTTTACACCAGAATATTTATTTATAAATTAATATTAATGATTTAACTTTTTTAATTAGCCTATTGCTATGTGATTTATATTTTATATATATATATATATTTTAAAAAGTCTGGTTCAAATCGAAATATCTTCATTAAGTACCAGTCTAATGATCTGTTTTTGGTATGGTATATTTAGTGTTACTAGAGATGTAAAATTTCCGGAAATTTTGAAGTGCGGTTTTTTTTCTGGAAAATTTGATTTCATACGATTTTTTCTCAAAAATAAGTCACATTTTCTTAAAATATACAAAATAATAAACTTTTTTAAAATTTATGCATACCAAAAAATAGTTTTTTTTTCACTTTACATGAATATATTACAAAAAAGAAAAAAAGAAGTCAACTTTTAAAAGTTTAACCTTTCAATCTCAGAATTTCATAGTAGCTTTTCTTGCTTAATTTAGCATCATTGTTTGTAATAGTATACCATGTCTCTGTTGAAATGATTTTTCAGTTGCATTTCTTTAATTACCAGTAAAGAAAATTTTAAAAATAACAACAAACAAAATCTTATGAGTTTCAACCAATATCACTGCAGTTTGAAAGCAAATTTAAATTGCATTAAATATCACCTCAAGTCAAGTATTGTATATGACGCCATAGTACATAAATGACGCATATAAATAACGCCATTTTAAAGAAACAAATTATTGTAGTTGTGACATTATAAATATTACCCTTTTTAAATCTTCCATTTCTTAAAAATTCATACCAATTTTACAATATTGAAAAAAAAAATTCTCACTATTAGAATTTTCATTTCACGTATATTTAGTTTTGGTTTTAATTTAAGTTTAGATTATTAATATATATATACGTATGTATATTTTTTTAATGAAAGTTATAAAACAGGTGGATTTTTGAATATTTATAAAAATTGTTTTCAACTAAATTTTTCACAGAAAATTTACATTTTCTTTGCAAAGTTTATTTGTATGCCTTTATATATATATATATATTAAGAGAGTATAGTAAGAGAAAAAAACTTGAAATGACTAAATTATTTCAATTGCATGTTATTAAAAAAGAATGTGTTTCTTAAATATTTCCGGTGATTATCATCTGATTATACGAAAAATCACAGCTATGCCAATAAAAATAAATGCATGTTTCAATTTTTATATTCAATTTTCAACCTATTGATATTATTAAAATAATTTTTCACACGGATTTTCAGTTTTAACCAGAGGAGTTGCATGTGTCTGCTTACATTTTTTTTCATGCAATCCTGTTTTTGTAAACCTTTGTATAAAAAATATTGCCTTATAAAAAAATCTTACGAAATTGTCATAAAAAATATAATCAAAATTTTGTGAATTAGAAATTATCGTTATATTTAGGTTCCTATTTAGATATTTTTAATAAGATTCTTCATATATACAGCTAGATAATAGATTCATCAATGATTTCAGCTGTTATATGACAGCTTTTGTTATTCTAAAATTGTCACATTTCTAGAGGATTCAAAATGAAGATTGAAAAATTTTCCGAATTTTGTGAAGGGTCCTAATGTTTTAGGTGAAAAAAACTGTGAAGGGTCCTTTAAAGGACTGAAGTTCTTCCTAAACTGCCTACAGATAATATTTTTCATGGTTAACATTTTCATGCGAGACACTGAACATGAAAAAATATCAGTTTGCAGCCATAACAACATTTTGAATGTATTATTTTATGAATTAAATTTCAATTTTTCCAATTCGGAAAAATTAAAAAATATACCTTCGGAAAAAACCCCGTTTTTTTCCCCCCAAAGTTTCCGGTTTTTTTCCGAGCATTCCCATCTCTAAGTGTTAAATTACAATATTTTTTCAAGGTTGAAAATCAGAAAGAAAATTACACTAATAATTCTTCCTTTCCAAAATAGTCGAACTTAAAAAAGACATTTTAATTTATCTTATTTATTTTATTATATCTGTGATGCTGCTTCCTTCCTTGAAGCATTCTACAAAAGAAATCCAATGTGACTGAGAACCGCAGTATTAGATTATCTAATAAACTAGCTATCTAATTTACATAATCAGTCAATGGTAAAACACGTCATTAAAATTAGATTCTCAATTGGATAGGCGAAAGTCGAAATCGACAGGTATAAGAAAATTGGTCGTTTACTTTTGCTATAAAACTTTCACTTGCATATTTGAGAAAATATGAATTATTTCCATGTAATTATAGTAGTTAATATACATAATTAAAAGAAAGTTTTTGTCTGTATTTGTGTGTGTGTGTGTGTGTGTGTGTCTGTCTGATCGCTCGTAGCAGGGGCGGATCCAGCACTCCATTTGGAGTGGGAGGGGGGGTCTCTCTATCTTTTTAATGGGTATGTGTGCGTGTGTGCGTGGGGGGGGGGGGGTCCTCATATCTTTACATATCTTCACGAGCAACATTTATATCTTAAGTTTGTACACAACTTCAAATGGGTCGTTTTATTAAACACATCCACGAAGTCATTTTCTTTTCATAAAATTTTCAAGTATATCGTAAAAATAAAAAAATCGCAAATTCTATTCAGATATTAAGAAATTGAACATTTTCCCATTTTCTAATAAAGACAAAGACTATTTAAGAAAACGTTACCAAAGTTCACATTTGAATTCGATTTTTCTGACTCGACTGTCACGGAGCGATCGTCATGAAAGAGGAATTAGTTATAATTGATGATGTATCCCATATATATAAGAAAATGAAAAACACTGATTTTTTGGTGTTAAACAGTAATACGCATTTCCGTTTAAAATGATTTCTTGAGCTTCAAAAATATTTGCATTGTAGCGGTAATTTCTGTTTTTATTTATTTTATGTACTTATTTATTAATTACTATTTTTAAACGTCCTTAATGTATATTTATATTAAAAATGTATTGTTGTATAGACATTACATTGTATAGACACTTCATTCAGGGGCGAAGGAGGGGGTCCTGACCCCCTATGACCTCCCCATTGGATCTGCTTTTGGCATGTAGAGGTCTGCAAATTTGGATAAGGATAGAGGAAGACAGGTCCGACTACTCCTGAGCCTGAGATTTTCGATTTTTTTAATTACATCTGTTGTCATTTTATACCGAATTTAACAATTTGTGTATTTCTTCTATATTCCAAGTTCACCGGCTATTTTGATCCATACATTAAATAAATCCAAATTCAATCTTTTAGTTCAATATAGTAAATTTTGTGCTCTTTTCATCAAAGTTTATTCGGAATTCATACACCGATTTTCGAAATTTTTCGCGATATATATTGTTTTAACGTGCTTATTTCGGCGAAAATAATTTATATATATATATATATATATATATATATATATAAACCAATTTCTATTTGATACCTTATCCATCCAATCTTATATTTTATACCCTATTATGAAACAGACTTTCGGGACTTAATTATATATATATATATATATATATATATATATATATATATATATATAGGAAAAAGGTTTTTTTTAAATTAATTATTACAGAAAGTAAAACCATTTTTCTCTGATTGATTTAAATTGATTTCATTGATTTTTTCTCTGAAACGCCGCGAAATTCCAATGAGAGAAATGTTCGAGCTTTGGTTCTCCAAGTAACCTCTTTATCGCCAAAAACCGTTACTATGACAACACACGCACTTTCTGCTCGGGAGCCCGGTGTATAAGCCGCGGCTAAATTGTCTGTTTCAAAACAGAAATTTTACTTAATAAATGCTGTCAAATAAATAAAAAGTAGAAGCATGTTACATTTTATTTAATAAAATTTCTGGAGAATACCGGATTATTTGAGCAGTTTCATATATGCCTGAAATTAAGGTATTATTATTATTTGTCCCGTGGAAAGAGATTCGTTTGAAAAAAAAAAACGACTAGCATAATTAGATATATAAAAGGTAATGCCGTGAAAGCAAGTCTATTTTAGAAAAATTTAAGGTTAATATCCCGGGTGGGTCTACTTGTTAATAAATATCGAAAACCATATACTGATTGATAATGGAGTTATGATTAAATTTGAGTCATAATAATTAGAGAAAGAAAATATTATATTTACTTTACTAACCACAAAAGTTAACGTATGGAAAATATTTCGTGATCTACAATAAATTATTTTTTTTTCCTGTAAAGCAAACTCAAACGAGTTCTTACAAGGAAGTCTCCTTAAATCGCATACTCAGAAATTTTTTTAAAAAGATACTAATGAATCTGCACATATATGTAATAAAGGAACAGTGAAATTTAGCTGCGGAATTCCAGTAGAAAATCTGCAAAAAAATAAAATACATTCGAGTATTTGGCTCAAAAACACACGATTTGGCTAGCAACATTTTTCCTTCGCCAAACGCAAACGATTTTAATACATTTTAATTTGCTGGTAAAATGATTATTCGAATGCGCAATATTTTTATGAATTTAAACTTAAACGATGAAATATTTATTATTTTTTGTATAATATATACAAGCTGCTTGTTGTTGCAGTTATTTATTTTTACCATTGAAAAAATATGTTCAATGTTTTGGAAGCTGCAAATATATATTTTATGTTATAGCGAAGCTGACAATTAAGTTATGTGTATTATTGAATTATTGAATCTGTATGTTTATTTTCACTTTTAGTTAACAGTCGAAATTTTAAAAATATATGAATCTGAAAGGCATATTAAAGTAAGCGAAGAGTTTGAAGAAATTCTTGTTATGAGACTTGTCTATGAGATTTTTGTAAAATTTGAAAGCGCAAAATTGTCATAAGCTTAAAAAATTATACGAATAGGTCGTTCGTCGTTTGCATTTTGCGTTCAACATTTTCAACTCTCTGTATGTTTGCATTAATATTAATTTAAAATACTCTTTAAATCAGATTAAATAAATCACTCACGTTTATTTCTCTATTTATTACCAATTGAATGAAATTTTGCCTATTGTTTTATTCTCCGTTCCACGATTTTTTCTAATTTAAATGGCTTCAACGGTTGTACAAGTAATTTTAAAAATGTATTTTAAAAGAAAAGGCTCGATGACAAACGGATTGGTTATACATTTCTATATCGAAGAAGTCGTTGCTTCCATAGTAACAAAAACTTTCTTGAATTGACAATGTTCAGAATCGGGCTTATTTTTGAATTTGAAACAATTTTAATCAATTTAAATTTTGTTTTAAATCGTAAAATACAACCGTTAAATTCCATTATATACACATATAAATGTGTACACAAAATTGTAGTTATAAAAATTTATTTATTATGTAAGTTAAACATGCATAAACATGTTCAGTATCAAAAAGTTTTTCCTTAAAGAGTATTTGTCATAAAAGCGTATTTTTTTTTTTTTTTCATTCCGTCGCCAACTGGGAATAAATCGTCAAATAAACGAAATTTTCAAAGTTTTTTATGGACGTTATATCGAGGTTCCGCAGAAATTTTTTTTATAGACGTATATATCCTCATGAGAAGAACATTCTGTAATTGTTTAAAAAATTTCTGAGTATGCGCTTATGGAGATATTCTTTGTTAGAAGCGAAAAGAGACTAAAACAAATATCACATTAAGAAACTTTAATGATGTAAATGATAAAAAATATATAAATGAAATCCTAATTCAATAAGTTGACTGCCAGAATGAGAAAAAGATTCTGTTTTTAAATCTCAGTATTTTTCCGTGTTTGAAAATCAAAAAGAAAATTGCAGTAATGTTTGAAAGCAAATTACTGGTTAATTTACTTTAGATTTTCAGTCGGATAAATGAAAGTCGAGTATAAAAAAGAAAAAAAGAAAAAGAAAAAATTGAAAAAAAAAGATAAGCATTTCCTTCTATCATAAAACTTTTATTCGTAAATTTCTGTAAAGTTTTATTTATTCCTATATAAATATATTTATAGTTATCACTCTTCATTCTTAAAATAGACAATTTAAAAGAATATTTTATTATTTTTATTATTATTGTTGTTATAATTGTTATTATTATTGTTGTTATTATTGTTCTTCTTCAAGTATTCCCTCAGGAGGTATCTATTTTGATTGAATCCCACAAAATAAGATTGTCGTTAAATCATTTCGTAAATTTTAGATTTTTAGTGGGATTGACGAAAATTGAAATGAACAAATATAAGAAAAATGGGCGTTTCCTTTGCACACTTTTGGAAATTTCTGCGAAATATGAACCAATTATTTCCATATTAACATAGCTAAAAATACCGATTGAAATCAATAAAAGTAGCATTAATTAATGAGTTATGATTGCATTTCAGCAATAATAGTTAGAGAAAAAAAAATATTTACTTCACTAACTGCAAAAGTTAATAACATGCAAACGCTTTCGTGACTGCAATAAATATATTTCGATTACAATACTTTCCAGAAGAAAGTAAAAATGAATAAATGAAAATCCTGATTCTATAACTCAGCTTTCAGGATGAGAAAAATATTCAGTTTTTAAATCTCAGTATATTTTCCCGTCTTTGAAAATCAAAAAGAAAATTGCAGTAACGTTTGATAGAAAAATTATTGGTTAATTTACTTCAGATTTACAATCGTATACACGAAAGCTGAGTATAAAAAAGAAAACAAATAAATAATAAAAAGAGTAAGTATTTCCTTCTACTACAAATCTTTCATTTGCGAATTTCTGTAAAGAATTAATAATTTCTATGTAAATGTAATATTTATATATTTGATTCCCCTCTCTTAAAATAGTACGATTTAAAAGAATATTTTATTATTGTTATTACTATTGTTAATTACAATTGTTATTATTATTATTGTTGTTGTTATTCTTGAAGTATTTCTCCAGAAGGAATTCATCTTGATTGAGACCACAAAATAAGACTGCCAGCTAGTACTAAAACATTTCGTAAACTTCAGATTTTCAGTTGGATCGAAGAAAATTCAGATTGACACATATAAGAAAAATGGGCGTTACCTTTGCACACTTTCGGAAATTTCTGTGAAGTGTGGATCAGTTATTTCCATATTAACATAGTTACAAATAATGAAAAAATATAAATAAAAATATTAGGAATTAATGAGTTATGATTTCATTTTAGTCCTAATAGTTAGAGAAAGAAGATATTATATATTTACTGTACTAACTGCAAAACTTAACATTGTACAAAAGCTTTCGTGACTACAATAAATTAATTTTTTTCTTGAAAAGCAAACTCTAACGGATGTTTTGTTTATAGAAGCGAAAAAAGGCTAAAACAAACATTAAGAAACTTTATTGATGTAGATAATAAAAATAAATAAAATGAATATTTCACTTCAATAACTCGACAGCCAGGATGAGAAAAACATTCTGTTGCTAAATCTCAGTAATTTTCCGTGGTTGAAAATCCGAAAGAAAATTATAATAATGTTTGAAGGCAAATTATTGGTGAGTTTACTTTAGATTTTCAGTTGCATACACGAAAGTCGAAATCGACGTGTATATATATAAAAGAAAAAGAAAAGAAAAAAAAATGTGAGCAGTTCCTTCTATCATAAACTTTTATTCTGGAATATCTGTAAAGCATGAATTATTTCGATATAAACATAAAAATACTTATAGGTATGACTAATCATTATTAAAATATTACAATTAAAGATAGCATTTTATTATTATTAATATTTTTTTATTAATATTCTTATTTTTACTATTATTATTATTATTAATATTATTATTATTAATATTCTTATTTTTACTATTATTATTAATATTATTATTATTATGATTATTAATATTGTTATTTTTACTATTATTATTAATATTATTATTATTAATATTATAATTATCATTATTATTGATATTTTTGAAGTATTCCCTCAGGTATCTTATTTACCTTGTTAAACAGCGAAGTTTTGTTAAAACATTCTGAAAGTGTTGCGTAATCTATGTTTGACGCATGAGTTTTCTTTCTTGTAATATTTATAAAGATATTTTAAAACCTATACTGTAAAAATAGAACAGAAAAAAATTATAAATTAAACTTTTGTTGTTAAACAATGATTGCAAATCCTCTAACCCAGCGGTTCCCAACCTTTTTTCTCTCACGTATCCCTTGCTTAGATTTTCCATTTATACGTATCCCTTCTCACATAAACCCATTCCAAATATTTTGTTTAAGTTCATTAGTACGCTCTTATGCTAGTTACCAAAATGTTAGGTGCAGTTTTCTTAAGAATTCCAATTTTCCACCACTTATCCGTTTTGAAACACAACATAATATCAACATAAAGTCACACAAAACACTAAATAGTAGCTAAAGATTTCAAATTAAGCACTCACAAAGAAGGAATGAAGCCATTAATACACGTTAATGAGTTTATGCTAATACTGACCAGTCGAACACTAAAATGGTGACCTGATATCAAATGGGTTTTAAATGAAATCATCGAAAACAGAAGATCTCATACGATTAATGTTTTTTCTAGATATTTGTAGAGTTATCAGAAAGAAAAAAACAACAATACAAAAGGAGGAACACATACGAAATCGCAAGACGTTATTAGGAGTGGATAGAGATAATGGCAACAAATTATCAACCAATTTCTAAGTTTAGGTATTTTCCTTCATTCTCTGCGAATACCCTATTTTACTTTTACACAAGTCTCGCTTTGTAAACGAAATATTTAGAGTTTTGTTTATCTCTTTTTATTATATTTTTTGCGTTAGCCGTCATTACCAAATGTAATTTTCACGTACCCCCAACTGTCCCACCACGTAACCCAGATTGGGAACCGCTGCTCTAACCAAAAAAATCTAACTAATAAGCATTTGTGGCCTTATTCTAACCTGAATTCTTAGAGAATCTTATAGAATATAGAAACCTGAATTCTAAAAGAAAAGTAATGGAAGATCTTACGTGAAATAAATGCCCGTCATGAAATTAGAAAGAAAAATATTGACATGAGCTTAAAAACGCCCTCACTGGAAATGTTTCAAAATCTATGAAAATAGGTAAAGGAAAATTTATAAATGTATTGTCACTCTACATATATGCTTAAAATTAGAAAAATAAGGTTTTTATGGGAGATCTGCCTATTTTTATAATGCATATAACATACACATTAATCATCAGCATCTACAATTTGGAAAAGAGATAGTCTAGAAATTACACACTTTTACAAAAAAAAAAAAATACAATATGTAACGATGTAGCATGATATAACTTACCAAAATTGTGGCTCGAGTGAATCCATGGTTACAAATACGGAAATAAACATCCAAGTAAAAAATAAAAAATAACGCGCGTAATTTTAAAAAAGTTCGTGAAAATTAAATAATAGCGTTTCAAATAGCTTCATAGAACGTGCAATTATAAAATATTCTTATTTGTTTTGATAATGGCTCAGATGGAGCTGAAACATGTCAACAGTCTAATAAAACTTATTTTACTGTTTATAATATTTTTATTTTATGCCTTTTAGCAATTAAAAGACGTAGATATATATATTATATATATATATTGTAAATTGATCAAAATTATCAATAATTGCAAGTTTTCGTTATTGACAAAATTAAAAAATTTGCAATAAAAAATTCTCTTTTATTTTTTTGTCATTCCTTTCTATAACTATTAAAGGTTTTGCTTCAACAATATGCACAATTTAGAAATTAATTTTCGGCTTTTCTTTAATATTAAAAAAAAATGGTTTGACGAGATTTTTGTCGTTTTATGTAAAGCTAAGTAAAACCTTATTTCTTTCTTTTTTTCTTTTTTTCCCTACATATATTTCTTTTCGAAAATTTTCTTTTTTTCATAACTCACGGGAGATGATCCACTGCGACATTTTTTCTGTTTAAATTTTCAGATCGCAAAAAGTATATAAATATTTATCTGTAACTCTCATTAGAAAACAGACAAGTACTATCTATCCGATTCAAGACGAAATTTTATCCAAATGTTTCAATTTGTCGATTTCATACAAGTTTTTAACTGAATCGCCTTTCAAACGAAGAGATGGAAAATTTCGTTAAATAAATTTTAAAATTTAATTATTTCAACATTGAATTGACATTTTTCATTCACATAGCCGTCTTTCTAAACAGTTGCCACATTATAAATAGACCGAATAATACAGTGACGTCCAGAAATTAAGGGGCAGTGACCAATTCCAGACGTTTCGTGTAATATCTACTGAAACTCGTGAGAAAATGCCGTTGAATTTTGAGGATGTAAAGAACATGTTTGACGTCATGTTTTTCAGTGAAGATTTTGTCGCGAGGACAATTAGGAGGGGGGGCAATAATAATTTTAATAATAAAATAATATTTTCGATCATCCAAGTAACAGAAAATGCTAAAAATGGTCTGTCGCTGCAGCAAATGGCTGTGTATGTCTTGTTCAACATTTGTGTGCATTTGTGTAAGCATAGCACGTATATTCATGAAGATATTAACGTTTCTGTGACAAATTCAAAAGTTTTTTTTTTTATATATAGCATGCAGAGTTTTCAGCCGAATTTAACACCGCTTTCCAAAAAATTATAGAAATAGTATACTGCAATTAAAATATTAATATGTAATACGTAATATTAATACGTATTAATATTAAAATATTAATACGTTGAATATTTGATGAGCTATGGGTATTTGTATGAAATAAATTTTAACTGCGCATGCCCGAACTACAGCAAAAAATTTTTTGTCATGATTTGATAGTGAATACTATAGGGCAACTCATATAAAAGGACCAGTGAAATATTGTGAAAATTCACAAAGTTACAGCAATAATTGATAAATTGAGGAGGAAATCCCATATAATCCTATGCATAAGTTCGTTAAAACCTTGAAAATTCATTAAAAAGAAACAAATAATGCTAAAAAATTGCGGTTTGTACGAATGGGATTAAATGAATGACGGATTGTTTTTTTAATAAGAAAAAAATTTGGTTAAAAATTACTGATAGATGGCGCTGCATGCATAATATGAAGCAGATTTATGCAAATCAGGCTGTCAATAAAAACCCTCAATGCGCACAGATTCTTCATTGGCTGACAGCTGTATGCCATCGTTACCAGAACAAGCGTTGTTGGTTAAACTCTTTTACAAGAACAGGGAGTCAGCAACTGGCGCATTACGAAAATTCCCCTAAGGCAAAATGAATAAAGACCAGAAAAGAGATTGTTCCATGTTCTGGGATACTGTACCTTGTGAGACGCTTCGCAGAAATAGGTCTTTTACTATAAGACTAATTTAGATGCATCTTCTTCATATTATGCATGCCACACCATCTATCGATAATTTTTTTAATCACAACTTTTTTTGTTATTAAAAAAAAAAAAAAAAAAAAAAAAAAAAAAACAATCTCCCTCTGATCCCATTCCTGCAAACTGCAATTTTTTAGCATCATTTGTTAATTTTTAATGAATTTAAAGTTTTAACGAACTTAGGCTCCCCCGGAATTTACATGTGAAAGAAAAACTTTACAAGAATTAAATTATTTCGTAACTAAAGCTTTTGCTTGTGAAAATTACGTTATATTTTAAATGAAATGTGCATTTTCATGTCTTGAACATTAGCGCTTAGAAGAGAAAGTATTTTTTAAATATACATGGAGCACAAATAACAATACGTAAATAAAAGTTTTCACCATGGACAATTACGTTATGAATAACAAGAAACGTTTATTTTGATCTTTATTTTTAAGATTATTTGAAATTACTCTTTTCTTATTCTAGGGGGTTCCGCCACCCTACTCGCTACGCTCTCCAACCCCCCCCCCCCCCCCCGCGTAATCACTTCGCGATTCCGTTCGGTATCGCGCAACAATCACTATTTTCTAGAAGAAAAGGAAAGAAAAAAAAGTCGGGAAGATCTACGCAGATTTTCATTGGTCCATTTCCAAATCGTTCCTTTTTTTATAATATAGACGGATTTAACATAACTGACGTATTTTATATAAAACGTTATTTTTCTTTTCTGTTGCCATATTTTTAAAAGAAACTGAGCAAAAGTAAAACTCTTTGATATCAATACATTAATTTTGAACATTTAATATATGGTTTCTATATGTGAAATTTGTGTCATATTTAGCAGATTACGTGTAGTTGCCTTTTTAAATGACGAACTTTAAAATTTTATTATGATTGCACAGTGAACTTAAAATTTTATTACGATTATGCATTAAATGGCGCAACTTTCACAGAGTGTTTTCGTTTAGCGTTCTTTTTTCCAGATTTGTCTGGTTCTGTTTGTTTGTTTTTAGTGGGGGGGGGGGGGGGGGGATAGGAGAGCCGACGATGCTTTATTAAATTAAAAGCACTTTCGATGTTTATTTCTTTCACTTAGGACATTTATCTAAAAAAATATTTATCTGAAACCCTTTCAGGAAAAAATAATTGGGTTACTGTAATATTGAATTTAAATCAGAATGTTCAAAAATTTGATTTTACCTAAGCTATAAAAGTAAAATTCCATTTAAAAATGCAGGTACAAGTCTTGTTTAAAATTAAGTGGAATATATCATCACTACCATGTTAAATTATCGAATATGAACAAATGCATTTTTTATGATATTTAAAAATGGGCTGATTGTCACCACTAAATCTTATTAGAATTCTTCGCCTAGGAATAGTCGTGTACTAACAGGCTTTCTTTGAAGAACTAAGTTGCAAATTTGTGTTGAAGGGGCGAGGCTAACGAGGTAAGCGCTGAACATCAAAATATTAGATAAAATTAACTCTAGTCTTCAACATACAGAAAGAAAAGGAATAGCTTACCTTTTCTATGGTCTATCCAATTTTAGAAGTACCAGTATATATATGTATATCCATTAGTTGTGGACTCACTATATTCACCTACATTAATTAAAATTATTTAAAGCTTTACAATTTAGAATTAGAATAATTTTAGCAGGAAACATTGTTTTCCTGTGTCTTTATAGAATGGGATTTAGTAATACACTCACTCATTTTCACGCACAGTCTGGAAAGTTACAAGTAATGTTGCATCAGTTCTTTGAAATAAATGGACGTCACTAACATATATATTTCACAAATAATTAGGGGTTTTTCTGAAGAATTTTGTTGCACAACTGTAAGTTCATAAGTTACATTTAATGATAAATAATTGTCTTTTTAAATGTTTTTAGTTCTGTATTAAGTTTAAAATAACATAATCACAAATCACAAATCACGAATTATAAACATACTTCACATTATTAGAAGAGTGATGATTATAACGATGTAATAAATATCTATAGCTTGGAAACTTGAAACTTAAGAGTCATAAAATTAGATCACTTGTTTTGAAAAGATGAGTGAAATACTATCGTTGGGTTTTTTCTGTGCTTTATCATTTTCCTTCTTTCTTTATTTACTTTGAGTGGAAAATATTAAGTTGATTAAAATGAATGGATTAGTTTTCTACAGTTTGGTCTTCCTTTTTCATTAACAGAATCCGAATTAATACCGGAAATTTTGAGAAAAAAATCTTTACTTTAAGTAGTCACGAAATGTCTGTCATTAAATAACCTTTCTTTAGTCTGCCTAGCGGCTTTTATTTTTCCTGAATTTTACTATTTTGTAACTTTTAAACTACATGTATGGTCTCTGTAAAGAGTCTTTTTTTTCTTTTTTGAGATGGGTTCGGCCCTCGGTAGGTTCCGTCTGTCATCTTAGATCCAATGGAAATTTTTTAGTTCTTTATTGTTCAACTTATATTTCTTTATTATATTTTATATTTTATTTTTACTTTCATTTTAACTTTTAATATTTCTCACGGCTCACAACTTGCCTGGTAAGTCGCTTACATTTATCCTGGAAGCTCAGTTGGTACGCAACTAAGTATTCCATATACATTGTTCCATCGTCATTAAACAAAGCAAAAATTTCTATTTGAAATTTTTGAATGAAAAAGGAGGCTAAACTGGAAACCCTGGTGAAGAATACTATATTAAAATTTAGTGGCGACAATCCGCCCATTTTTAAAAGTAATGAAAATGCATTTTTTCACATTCGATAGTTTGACATGGTAGCTACGATGTAATATAAAACCGGCTTTCAAAGTGTTTAGTGCCCCAAACAAGATCAGTCACTACCCGCCACTGGTTAAATTTTTATTAAGTTTCTATATTTGCATGTCTTTTTCTCTCTTTAAAATAGAGCAAACTAATTTTAGAGCTCCCGGGGCCTGAACATTGGTTGCATATATGCCAACTTTTACGTTTTTGTTCAAGTCAAATAAACATACACTGAACCAGAAATTTTGCTTTAAGATCAAATGAAATAAATATCACATAGAAACAAGAAATCTGTTATGAAAATTTCCAGTTGAAAATATGTTTATTTGACTTGAAATAAAACATAACAGTTGGCAGTTTTGGAGTTGACTAGTTTAGCTTGCAAGAGGAAGAGCAGAGCGATTATACAGAGCAAGTGCAGTATATGTTAAATTTGTTACAGCACACTATGACCACTTTCCTCTCTTGCGGCCAGTTGTAAAAGCAGATGAACATTGCAGGGAAACCAGTGTGCTGTCTTTCATACGTTTTTCTTTTCTTTCTTTTTTTTTTTTTTTTTTTTTTTTTTTTTTTGCTTGGAGCAGCGTTTAATTTTCGCGTTTCCTCTTTTAAATGCTTTCTTATTACTGAAGTCTTTTGTATTAGTACTAAATCCTTAACGAAAGTAAAAAGAAAAATTTCAAAATTCCTAAAAGCGGACTAGATTAATTATGTTTGCAGATTTTAAAATTGGGCTTAAAATAATTAACATTTTACTGGTACAAATTAATATTTTGCGATAGTTGCAGTGTTGCCAGCCTGCTACATTAAAAAAATATATTCAGGTTGCTTGATTGTCACCATTTTTTTTAAACTAGTATAAGTCAGCTTATTTTCGCATTTTTAATCTGCCAGGAAATAAGGCGAATATTTCTACTTCCAAAAAATGAATTCCATTTTTTTTTTTTTTTTTTTTTTTTGCGAATTGGCAACACTGAATAACTGGACATCAACCCTTTGAATTGCGGTGGTTCATTGTTGGATTAATTAATTTTAATCTCTAAATGCAACATTGGCATCAGAATTTTGGAATGAAAATTTCCATTTATAAAGAACTTGAAGAAAATCTTTTACTTCTTTTTAAACGTTCAATCATTCCAGCACTTTACGAACAGAAGTACTTTGTCCCTAAAAGGGTTAAACGCGAAGTTTTGTGCAATCGTCCACTAGAGGGCGCTGTTTTCAACTCACTAAATTTCTTCCATTCATCTACGCAGGCTTAATATATAAGGGCTTTGTAGCAGGGAAAGAGCTCCCTAATTTGTCACAAAATAATAATAATCGCGATTGGCATAATTTTTCGCGAAAACAACTTTTCAAATTAATAGTGTCGCTGAACTGGCCAAAGAAAAATAATTATTCTTTTTCTTATCATTTCTGCTCTAGATAAAAATAAATGTTGCAATATTTAAACAAAATGTCGTATAAATGAATGTATATATCTGCAAGCAATTACCCGAAGGATTACAATAGCGAATGCCTTGGGGTTAATACGAAATCTTTTTACTTGAAATGTGACAATAAATAGCCTCTTCGGAAGCTGTCACATTGTTCAGAGAAACCCGGCATTATAAAAAGGGAAGTTTTTATATATTTTTTCGACTAAAAAGCTATGCTCTAATTAACTAGCACAGTATACAACTGTGGAATAAATCAAGCGAATCCGGAGATGTTATTTATGCGAAGTTAAAAATTTATTATATTGAATTTGATTAATGGTGTGTAATTAGATGCTTCAAGATAGAAACGCAATTTTAAAAAATGATATGTTCTTAATATGTGTAATTAGTTTTTTGTTCTCAGATTTCAAAATTGGCACAGATGACGCATTGTGCAGTCAAATGATTATATTTTATTGGTAAAAATATTGAGTCATTAAATGAAGGTGAATCAAGAAGGCCATTAAATGCTCTATATTTCAATAACTGTTAACTTTGAAAAAATTCGGCTTACAAAATGCTTCCAACAATTTAAGCTTATTCTGAAAAAAAAAAAAAAAAAAAAAAAAAAAAATTCTCCGTGAAAAAAACACATTAACGGACTCATTTTTATGACGAAAATCATCATATTGGTAGGCAAGAATATTGAAATAATTTGGAATCGAATAGCGTTCGTGATTTTTCGATAAAGCTGTCTCATGACGACCTTTATCGGGTTGCAGTACAATGTGCAGAAACGACGAATTTCCACGATATAGGTAAAAATTGAAAATTTTAAGTATTTTCCCAAGGTTTACCCACTATGTAGAGTTGTTCTATAAATCCCACTGCATGATAAACGTATATTTTTTCCCTTACATACCGTATAACCCCGCAATTCGAAGTAAATGTTTAGGAAAAGTAGGAAAAACCGGTAAAAACCCGAAATGAGGAAATGAGGAAAGAAAATTGGGTATTTTTGGGTTATAGCGGCCCCCGAGGAGGAATCGCCAAGTAACCAAGATTTATTGCCAAATTATAAAAAGAATATATGGTATTCTAATAATATATGATGGACATAACATTTAATGACGCATATGGCCCAGTTATAATCATATATCACACATATGTGACGTATATATATGAATATATATAAGATGTATATGATGTATATGTGGCATATAAGACGTAAATATTACGTATATAGTGACGTATATCACAGATATATGAGCGTTTGGCGTGTATACCGGATGTCCTAAAAAGAACTGACTTATGTTGAAATTCAATAACTTGCAAATGGTGAAATATATTTAAAAAAATTCTTGCAGGAGAATAATGTTTGATGTCAGGAGTTTTTTTTTTTTTTTTTTTTTTTTTTTTTACTGCGATTCCTGGATTTAGTTTTAAATAGCAGCTATAGATGGCGTTGGAAGCAATAGGCGCTCAATCAGGGCCAAAACTGAAATCACCCAGCACTGAAACGAAAGAAGGAGGTTCAATATATGGAGTGAGTCTCTTTCGTCAGTACAATCTTGATCTTAGGGCCCGATTACGGACCCACTCCATATATTTAACCGCCTTCCTTCGTTTTAGATCTCGTCAAAAATTCTTCTATTCATTTGCGCAGGCTTGACATATAATGATTTTGTTTGCTACCACTATTTCAAACCAAAAATATTTGTAATTTACAAAAGAGGGTATCGTATAAAAATAGTGGTAGGAAAGCGAAAAAAAAATTAACAACTGTGCGATCATATTTTACAGAATTTTTATTCTTTTACCACCGGTTTTTCAAAAAAAAAATGTTTACTTATTTTAATCTGAAAAATTATTTTAATTAAATAAAGCAATGTTTACAATTAATAATTATTCGTAGGAATAACCAAGGATTTTGAGCAATTTATGCGTCACGTATACGCGAAAGGGTTAATAACTTTAAAGATATCTCTTTTCTGCTACGACAGCATTTCTATCATCTCCGTCCTAAATTTCGATTTGTGTTTTCATTTGGTTTTGCATGTAAAATGGATAAAATTTTAGACGCTGTAACCAAGGGAAAATATTGCATTACTTTTTCCATAACAATAATAATAAAGTTTTGTTTAAATGCTGTGTCATTATAGCTTTGAACGATCGTTACTTTTCTGTTGACACTTACATCATCGCATGACTATTGACTGACTTGCATTTAACCTTTGTTTTTTGTTTTTCACTACCTCCCATTAAACTTATGCAAGTACTTTTCAAATGCGACATAGTTTATGAAATATGAATTATCTACTTTTTCAGTTTGAGCGTGATCGCTACAAAAATAGTAACGAAAATTATGGTGAACACTGGAATAAGCTGCTTTTAAAATTTAAACCTTTAGATAGTGCACATAGAAGCAGTCGAATTTGATGTTCTGCATGCTATTTGCTGTCCAATGCTGCATCGGATCTCCTCCCCCTTTTTTTATGCGGGTTTGGTTGATTTTTTCTTCTTCTGCGAACAGCGTTCGAATCTTAATCCATTGAAGGGTGGTGGGATATAATATATCCCATCTAATTTTAATCTCTAAATCCCACAATGCCACCAGAAAATTAGAAATTTTTTCTTTTTCTTTTTTCATGTACGTGAAGAAAAGCTTTTACTTATATATGCTAATTAAATTTTCCAGCAGAGCGAAAATTACGAGATTGCTTATATAACAAAGGATATGAATGATTCCTTACTACTCACAGAAATGCCAAGCTCTCATTAATATTCCGTAATTTGTGGGTTAATTTGACCCAGGTTTAACACGTTTCGCACCTGAATTTTTTTAAAAGAAATTAAATAAAATAGATTCTACGTAGAAACCTGGAATTAAATAAATAACGATTTATCCAATAATTTTTCTGGTTTGAAGTGTTGTTAAACTGGGTCAGATTAAACCACATATTACGGAAGATGAAATGGAACTTGGCACCTCTGCTACTCAGCGTATAACCAACAGAGTGGAAAAAATGTACAGGATCGAATCCGGATCGAAGGAGGATCGAATCCGGAACCTTTACTGTTACTTGGTAATATGGTATTACTTTGGTAGTACCAAAGGTTCCAATTTCAATCCTCGGTCTGGATATTTTTTCACTCTGTTGGTTATACATGCCTGAGTAGTAAGTTATAATTCATATCCTTCGTTATATAAGCTTTAATTACTTTCAAATAATTTTGTTTCTAAATTCCGGTGTCAGTCAATCATTTGAACATTTTGGCAACAGAAGTAATTTGAAAGGGTAAACAAACTTTTCTGCGATTTTTGACGTTTCGTTTGACTTTTAGTTCTAATCTAGAGTATCGGGTTCGGACAGTGGTCGCAAGTAGCGCGCTACAAGTAGTAAAGCTGCAGTAGTAGTTACTTTTCCGGTAGCTTTTCTTTGTAGTGTACTGCGCTGCATTTTGAAAAAATACAGGGTGCTTCTAAATGAATATCGGGGTTTTAACGCTTGGTAGTATTTATTACATACGACTTAAAATTATAATTAATACATAAAATGAAAGAGCAACTCAAACAGTTTTACCTACAAGCTTACAAGTGTTCAATGTGAACACCTTTCGTCACACAGCACACAGCACACATGAAGTCGATAGCTCAGTTCTTCCCAAACGTTAATTAGTGTTTGTGGGGTAATTGTCGCAACAGCTGCCTCAATCCTGTTTCTTAGGTTGGGTAGGTCAGCTGGTAGTGGAGGCACATACACTCGATCCTTTATGAACCCCAACAGGTAGAAATCACAAGGCGTCACAAGATCGGGTGAGGGTAGAGTGGCGTTTGGGAAGAACTGAGCTATCGACTTGATGTGTGCCGTGTGACGAAAGGTGTTCACTTGAACACTTGTAAGCTTGTAGGTAAAACTGTTTGAGTTGCTCTTTTATTTTGTGTATTAAGAATAATTTTAAGTTTTTTATAATAGATACTACAAAGCGTTAAAACTCCAATATTCATTTAGAAACACCCTGTATAATGTAGCGAGTAACGCAGGACAAAAAAACAGTAGTTTGTAGCGAAGAGTGACGCTATTTTTAACGCTAGTTCGGGGGAAAAGATGTGCCATTTTTTTAGTCGCATGATAGTTGCTTACGTTTTTTGTGCAAAATGTGTCTGCGCAAAAAATTACGAACATTAGAAACTGAGAATGGACCAACATCAAGTGGTGCTTGGAACTTGGATATCTATCATTTTATGAAACGTTAACCCATTTGCATTCGAAGCGTGCATTTCGGGAATTTCCTTTTATATTCAGAAATTTCAAATTCATACGAGAAATTCTGAATTATTATTTAGCAGGGGAGGTCTCGTAATTACTTAGAGTAATTTTTTTTTCTTTCGAAATTTCCGGTACATATTCGGAGTATCTGAATAATAATAATAAAAAAAAAATCTTGAAATGGATGCTTATAATGCGTCTGTGATGCAAATGGGTTAAACAGATATGGAAGAGTGCAACACCCTGTGATTTTGACTACACTGCAAAAAATAATTGTCGATTTTACAGTATAAAACTGGCACCCCAGCTGCCAGTATTATACCGTAAAATTAACAGTATTAAACCGTAAAATAAGCAGTAATACGCTGCCGCGCAAGCAGTAATACGCTACCGCGCAGGCAGCGTATTACTGCTTATTTTACGGTTTAATACTGTTAATTTTACGGTATAATACTGGCAGCTGGGGTGCCAGTTTTATACTGTAAAATCAACAATTATTTTTTGCAGTGTAGATAAATTGATTGCGATCGGTGATTTCTCAGCAAAACTTGTTTGTCTTGCGTGTAGTATCATCCCCCCCCTCCCCCCGTGTCTGTGACGATATTAATTGTACACCCTCTATTATAGTGAAGATTATAGGTTATTATGGGGAAGAATATAAGTTTCTATAGTGAAGATATCCTTTGGCGTGATACGGTTGATAACATTAACGGTGAAAATGACACTAACAGAGATGTAACCATTTTTGGACGACACTATACCACTTGACTCGGAAAAATGGCACGTGAAAGACGAATTCCAAATACCAGAGCGCTGCCGCAATAACTGTAATATCCGACATCCTGCGTGCGAGAGCTGTAGTGTATATAGAGAAAGCAAAGATGTTGATGCAACTATAGTTTAATGAAAAATCGAAAACATTACAGTCTCAATCTTCATCTACATTACTTCACAATTTTTTAAATCACTGGTTATTGCAATAAGAGGACGACATTCTAAAAATAAGGAGACACATTCTGCTCGGAGGTGATGTGATGAAGTTAGCTTATCCAGTGTGGCGCAGGGGCTCTAGACATCTTTTTGGAGGTGTTTAAGCGATGAAGTTCAGAGGCGAAGTGTCCGTCGAGATATGAAAGCGTGCTTTAGAAATACGATTTACATTTTGAGCCAAGAGAATTGCATTTTTGCGTGGGATACTGTAACCATTACAGATACATCATATTAACTTCATAACTGACGACAGGGGTAGGGAAATCTTTTTTGGCGAAGAGTGCACTTTGGCTGAAAAGAGAGTGATTTAGAATTTTACTGTTTTATTGTTTTGGGAAGTGCAAAGAAAGGCATTTTGCAAATATGTTGTAAGGGCGCCATCAAGACGGGTGATCATATGGTCGCTTTTAGATAGTCAAAATTGACCATGAGAGAGGAAACATTTTATGCATTGTATAATTTCATTTACATTGATATGTGGGAGACAGATTAAAGTACGTTAATGATAATTTAAAAACAATATGTATGATTTTGACTAAAAGTTTTCGTTGATAGAAAAGGAAAGCGGGTGCGTTTTAACAGCCGGGAATGTATATAAAATACGATAATGCAGAAAAGGGAAAATATATTTAATAAAATACTTGAGATATAGATTTCTTTAATTTTGAAACGAATATATATGGTATCTTTACCATATCTATTAAAGAGGTAATAGAAATTCATTTTACAGTCTTCGAAATAATTGCTTGTGTTAAATGAAACTAGCGGAGCTTAGTTTTATTAGGTTAGTAAAGGCTAGTAAAGTTCACTAAAGTTCATTGGGCTAGTAAAGTCCGCTTTACTGGTCGGTTTATTCCAGGGATGAGATTTCTCCGCTTTTTCGCATACCAGTATAATCTTACAGAAAATGTTTTTTTATTTAATCGGAACATTCGGCGATTTAATAGACCAACGTTTCTTCTAAGATTATACTGGTATGCAAAAAAGCGGAGAAATCTCATCCTTGGTTTATTCCAAACGAATCTCGAATTAAATGAACTCATGATTGGGGGCCCCATTGTCTTCGGTACTGTACGCAAGCTTTGGTGTCGTTAAAATCGCTGCAAAACTCGGAACAACGTTAAAAATTGCATAGAAAATTTAAATAAAAGACAAAACCCTCCTGCTAAATCTTTAAAAAAAGGAAAATAAAAGGCTTGGCAACCCAATGCTCATATTACACCTCCTCCTCCTTTTCCTTTCCTCGTGCAATCCGGTTCGTTCAGCCCGCTCTCAAAGCACGTGGAACAATGAAGATCAACGCTTGTGCTCACTCACTTCTTATACATAGGCGCACTTCCTTTTCGCTCCTTGATTTCGCTTCCGGACCATAGTAAGCCGGGAGGGTATTTTCCTAGCGCTCTTCAGAGCTAAACAGGTTTCTCGTTTCTGAAAATAGGAGAACATCGTTCAAAAAAAGTTGACGAATGCGCAATAAGGTAAATTTGGTGCGAAAAATCTTGTGTGAATCTTAGAGAAAGAATCTCCTTTTCGCTTTAATATATAGGATAGAAATTATAATAATAAAGAAAAATTATAAGAAGTGATATTTGCATTGTAGAAGAATTACAGTCTTTAAGCTCTGAATTAATATGTATTCAAGTCATGCGATACATTTTTCTATACGGTTAGAACAAGGTGGTATTACCTTATCCTTAAAAACTTTTATTTCCAACGCTTCATAAAATAAATTACAAAAGTTGCGACTGTTTTGTAATATAAGATTTTCCGATAACAATGATTGTAAAGTATGTTTTTACTGTTATATCATTATAACTTCCGACAATCGTTATCTCGTTGTTGACACTTACATCGTCGTAACTATTGATTGTGTCATATTTTAGTTGCTGTGTTGTACTACATTACATCAAACTTATACAAGTAATTTACTCGACATAGTTTATTATATGAACTATGTATTGTTTTATTTTTACTTATGAAAATAGTTGTATTATTTCTTTTCTGCATTTTGAGCGAGAGGATGGGGGGGGGGGAGGCACCCAATTCCTTATGTAAGAGAATAATGAAAGTATAAAATTTTACAGAAGTTAGAAATTACAGAGTAACATTCGATCAAAAAAATTTAAAAGACATAAAAAAGGCCGAGCTTTCGTGCTCTTTATTTAGTATAAAGTTGATCTTTAAACTTACCATTAAAATAAATCATGTTTTCCATTATTTATGCATTATTTTTTTTATTTTATTGGATTCTGATGATGGGCATGTTATTATACAAAGTGAATGGAAATTTTCTTTTACACTGTCAAAAAAACCTGAAAAAAAAAATAGATAGCCAAGTTATGTTACTTGCATGTGTAACAGCAGCACGTAAAGTTTTATTTGTAAATGAAGTGTTTCTGTTTAATGGGTTTTTAGGTGCGTTCGTAATTATATAAATACGTAGCACTTATAGTCGTCGTCTGGTCCGTCCGTCTGTCCGCATATAACAGCACAAAATCTACCCAGCCAATTGGTTTGAAATTTAATATATATTATCGTTGCATAAATTTGTCGAGTCATTTTAAATTTTATGAAAATCGAATCAAAACTTAAAAAGATATTAATAACGGTTTCCTTTATTCTATTAAATCCTCTCGTACGTAATTTATTTAATAAAAGCGCCAGTCATGTGACTGAGGAAAACAAATACGGGCAAACCACTTCTTTTTTTCCTATGCCAGGCGGCCATTTTTATTCAAAATTATTTTTTCGAATAAAATTGCATAAAAGTTACATTTTTAGAAAGATCGTTCAAAAAAATTGTTTGCTTGAGAGACGAGTTACATTAAAAAATGTATAGATTCTGAAATAACTTCAGTGGAAATTAGGTTAACAGCCGAATATCTCAATCCATTAGAGTAAATAAACTCAGGAGATTCGTTCATTATGAGTCATAAAAATATTAAACCATGGAGGTCATCATTCGCAAATAAGCAAGATCTCCATGGTGAATGTAGCAGAGCTGTCTATGATGTAGAAAAAATAATTCGCATTTGTAAACGTGACATACGTAATAATGTGTAAAAAAAAAGAAAAAAGAAAAAAAAAAGGTATGCTCATTTCGCTTCTAGCAGACGATATAATTCATCTCACTGAAATAATAAGGATGATTTTTTTACATTGTGAAACTAGTTGTAAAACGAACGCACCACCTCCTATGTCACGTTTAACGTACAATTTCCAACTTGTTCTTTTAAACTTCATTCGAAACTAAATAAATAGATAAATAAAATAAATAGTAATCAATTGTTGCAAGACAACATTTGAACCAGAGCCGTCCTTAGGGGTGTGCACAGGAAACCAGTGAAATTATCAGGATCAAAATGGCTGCTGCAAGTAGCGATGTTGGGCGATTTCTTCAGCTATTAACACATTGGTAACAGGCAGTTTTGTATGAAATATGGGTTTTAATAAAGTAAGAACTTTGCCCTTTTCTGAAAATCTGTTTTCAATATAAAAAAAAAAAAAAAATAGTTTTCACATATTTTCCGTAACTCGGGAAGACTGGGTTATTCTCTTGTTTTATTAGAGGGAAAAAAAAGCATGATTTTCTTTTTATAAGTAAAAAATGAAACCTATTTTTCTTACACAAATTTGTTGTTTCAAAAAGAAACGAATTATGAAGACATAAATATATTTTCAGTATTGAAAGTATATTTTGAATTGAATTGAATATTAAGTATATATTTTGATCTTCAATGCATCTCTCTACATAAAAACGATTATTATAGGCAAAAGAATTCTTTACTTCGATCATAATTTACAAAAACAAGTTGGAAATTTTACGTCAAACGTGACAGATGAGGTGCGTTCGTACCATAAATAGTTTTCTAAATATTCAGATCTAGGTGCAATAGCTCTTACACTCTTATGCAAAAATGCATGAATAAAAAATTTATTTTATGTGCATTTCAATACACTTTTACAAACAATTAATTACTATTCTGTTACATTAAAATTGTACTATGCGCAAATATCCAATAGAAAACAACAGTGTAAAAAACTCAACGTTATTATATCATTGAAATAAATTATATCGTTTTTGTTATTATGATTTATTTCTGTAATAACATATATACATTTTAAGTTGGTAACTTTTTTGCTTTTGCTGACATTTACTGAAAATTTCAAAGGAGAAACTTAAGCCTAGCTTTGAAAATTCCAGAATTTGACATTCATATTTAGACTCTTTTTCCATTTAATATGTATTTCTCCGGAAACATCTATCCAAAAAACTGTCGGTAGACTATAGGATTGCTATAATTAAACATTTTAGAATACAAATTCGGTTTTTAAATTCAGTAATACAAAAATAATAGGACTCCATCTTAAATAGGATGTAATCATCATGGCAACCTAGAATCATTACCTATCATGGTATATCATTGAATTAATTGCACATGATAGGATTTAATATAATGAAGAAAACTTTTATTAATATATTTTTAAGTTTTGATTCGATTTTCATAAAATTTGAAATGACTCGACAAAATTCTGCAACGATTATATATATTAAATTTCAAACCTTTCGGTTGGGTAGTTTTTGCGCTGTTATATGCGGACAGACGGACGGACCAGACGATGTATTTATATAATTACGTATTTATATAATTACGAAGCACCTAAAAATGTGGAAAAATTTTAAACTATTTCTATAACAGTTTCTATATTATAATCGATGCTTTATTTCGGAAAAGAAAGAGAAAAAAATAAAAAATAAACTACATTACTACAGTTTCTACTTATATTCAAAATTGTAGCAAACTTTTTTCATGCAAATTTGCTTTGGGGAATGGTTTATGGAAATATAGTTCTATAAAAGCAGCAGAAAATGAGATCTTGATGTAAAAAAAAAAGTTTTCCTTCACGAGAGAAATAACTACTATTAGGAAAATAAATCACGACAACGAATTTGAAATTCATTGTTCCTCTAACAAATGTTATAAAAATTGTAAATGCTCTTTTATAGCTCTGAAATCGATTTTATATCGTCAAAAAGGGGATTAAAATCAATAAAAAAAGCTTTGAATACGAAGTTAATGTCTGTTTCACGTTTTAAATCAAGTTTCTAGGGGGGAAAAAGCACTTTCAAAGGCGAACAGTAACAGTTAATTGATGATGAAATAGTGTTAATGCATGAGTGATTTTAATTTAGTAGTGTAAAAATATTTTGCGGTGTGAAGTAGAAGCACGGATCCGGGCTGGCAAATTGAAGGCAAATTTTTAAACGGGCCTGGTCGGGCCGGCAGTATAAAGACAATTTATTTAACGGGTCCGGGCCAATAAAAAATAATAAATGGAACTGGGTGGGCCAATAAAAAAAACACTGTCCAGTCATGCCGATACAAAAAATTAAGCGGGCCGATTGGTCCGATATAACAAATTTAAGAGGGTCAAACTAAGCTGATAAAATATGAACAATTTTCAGTGGCGTGATTGGGACGAAAATAAGTAATAAATGTGCTGTACGAGCCGATGCTAGCTTGTCAACATCAATACCGAAGTATAACATGTCCAGCTTAGAAATCGGCATCGGACAGTTACATCGTGCCTGATCCCGGGTATATTTTTTTCAGCAGACTTGGGCAGGCCGAGATGAGGCTTTCATTTTATTCTACATACTCAAGCCGCTTCGAAAGTGTAATTAATTGTTCCCAGGACGTGCCGAGCACGCAATTTGTTTTGTAAAAATAGCAATAAAGATAATGATTAACTGTTAAGTGAACCTTTGGAACTCTACTTTAATAAATTATAAAGATACATCTTCAAAAATCTACTTTTTTTTATTATACAGCAACAAAAGTTATGTTTTTACCCATTTTTTTCTTTCATTCTAAACTATATTAATTTTTTAATGTCTTTATTTGAATGTAACAGTCTAAGTCAGCCATACTCAACCTGTGGCCCGCGGACCGCATGTGGCCGGCGGCCCGAGACACATATTCATTCATCCCTATTTAAAAAATAATTGAGATGTGCATGTGACAGGCTTTTAAAACCTTCACTGTTCTTTTATATTTTTTCACGAGAAGTCAAAATCTTTCCTCTAACTTATATTTGCTAATTTAAAATTATGTTAAAACATCTTCAATGCTGTTTCCTTAGTCAAAAGTTCTTTTTACTTGTAGTCCTATTTGTTCTACAGTGGCGCATAAAATTTTTAATCTTCAACACTAATCAAACATTATTCCAAGTTAATTAATTTTGCGCTATATATTTCTACATAAAAAAAAGGTTTTCTATCGAGCAAATGACTGATTTATTAAAGAAAATATCCTGATTTTTTTTTCTTTAGAACTTGGAAATGTTGCATTGTTATATTATTACGTTTTATACTGATCACGTAGATAGATAATAACGCTTTTAGTGTTAAACGTTTGTCGCAGAAAAAAATTGACAGCACAAAATTTTACACCACTATTTCCAAACAATAATCTTCATGGCATATTTCTATATGATTTTGAATAGAAATCAGCCACGAAATATATTGTTTGGAAATAGCTTTGTTAAAAATTTTGGTAACATTTCTTCCGCGACAGATTTTCAATCCGCCTGATTATATTAACTTTATTATATTGCTTTGTAACACTACTTTTATTAGATTACTATTTTAATTATCCGTTTTTACAATAATATATAAATGCGTTGCGGCCCGCCTAACATCGAAAACATATGTTTGTGGCCCGTGAGAAAAAAAGGTTGAGCATGGCTGGTCTAAGTGATCGTTAATGTTACTACTCTGTATTCTATGGCTTGTGAACATAATAGGTATCTAAATTATAGGGCAGACCGGGGTGATTCTTGGTCACTTGCAACATGGGGTGATTATTGGTCAAATAAATTTTCCTCAATACTAATGATAGAATCAAATGAAAAAAAATACTGGATGTTAAACAATTTCATTGTTATTCAGCAACACAAACGATTTTTTGGTTCAAAACATAATTTAATGAGAAAAAATATTTTAACTAGACATATGTATAAAACTTGAGCAAAAAATAAGGGATTACAAAATCATGCTTTTTTTTCATAAGGTGGCTGTAATATGAAATTTAGCTACATGATAATCTAGAAGGGTTATATAGAAAGAGAAATATACATAGAATATGTATGTATGCATATGAACACTGTATGAGTATATACATTAGGGAAATAGAGGGCTAAACATCACCCTAAATACATGGGGTAATTCTTGGTCAACATGGGGTGAATATTGGTCAGCATGGGGTGATTCTTGGTCATGTAATTTTAGCTTTAAAATTACTTATAAACTCACAAATTGTGCAGAAATGTTTAATATTTGTCAGTTTTAGATGGCAGCATCTGCATTCAAAAGTTTTTTCAAGTTCATGTGGCAACACTTTAAGAGTGAACCACATTGTTCCACATTGTTCCACATTTGATTTTTTCAGCAACTCATAACACAAATTACATTTGAAATAACTGAACCTTTGTTTATCCATTTCTTGAAGAGATATTGGGTTCATTTCATTCACTTCTCAGTCAACGTCTGCAAATTGTACCACACACATGTAAATCGCACGCACACGCAAGGAGAAAAATAGGAACAAATGCAACAGTTATCACCAACGAGGATTTCATTAAGTTGTATGAAAAAGTTGAAAAAGAAAAGGAAAACTACATTAAACAAGAATACAGCTGAAGATGCAGTAGCATCATCCTCTGAGACTAGAAAGAAAACACAGCAATGCACACAAGACACAGATATAGATATGAAAGTAGAAACGGGTGAAGCTGAAGAAATTCCGAAACTGCAAAAAAAAGATTCTGATATTTCAGCTACAAATAAATTAATGAAAATACATAAAGCCATATGTGTAGAGAAGTACTATGCTGTCTACTTTGAACAGATGCCATACATCGGGCGTGTTATTAGTATTCAGGATGATATTTTGTCTTGCAAATTTTTGGAAAAGTCTGCAGAAAATTACCGCTGGCCAAAGAAAATGGATCTTACGCCAGTGAAGCGCTCCTTTGTGTTTTATGGACCAGTTAGACTCTATGGTACAGGGCCATTTGAGATCGAGGAAGATGAAATGCAAGCTGCATACCTTAAATACAAAAAAGTCTTTTGTAAATAAATGTATCATTTTGTGAAATATATTTGAAGTTCCAACCATTTTAGTAATGTTCTTTATTTTATAACATTTTTCATAACTCTGTTTATATTTACAAACAATATAAAAGTATTAAATTTATTCCAAGAATGTTTTATTCAATCATTTATTAAATTTTTGAGTGTTTAAAAAGTTGGTATTTAATCATAAAACAATGACCAATAATCACCCCATCCCTGACCAATAATCACCCCATTGCCGGGGTGATTATTGGTCAGACATTTTTTTATTTTACTAATATTATATATAATTTTAAACAAAATAAAACTAATTAAGATTGTTAGGGATTAGATTCTCTTTCTGCAAGTATAAAATTTTTGTTTCAATTCAATTTAGTTACTGAGTTATATGGATCTTTATGAAAAGTGACCAATAATCACCCCACTCCACCCTACTGTAAAAATGTCCTACAAATATGTATGCAGTATTCATTAAAATAGTCTTAAATGTATGTTAAAAAAACGAAATTTTTTGTAGAAATTAAGTCGGGTCGGCCTGATTTAATCAGAGCTGCCACGGTCGACAATTTCTTAATTCTAAAAATCACATATATTTTGACAACATGTACAAAGAGATATATTCTAAAAAATTATTTTTTTTAAAATAGTGGTGCGAATGAAATATAAAAATACTCGCCAGTGGCAATCTTGTTTAATTTATTTTTGCACGGGCCGAGCCAATGTTCACTGTTTTTTGGACGGGACAAACCGGGCCGTGCCGGGCTCGGGCCAAACTTTTAGGTTTTACACCGGACTGGGCTAAGATAGCTTTGTTTCGGGCCGGGCTCGGGCCTAGAAATTCCGGCCGGTGCAGACCTCTAGCGTGAAATCATAGCTGCCAACTTTTGCGCTCATTTCTTACCACTAAAATTTAATGGAAATTTTTGCCTTCTTAAATTTCAGATTCCGACTGTTAAAAAAAAATCAAAATTTACTCTTTTCTTACCACTGAAATTTAATAGAAATTTTTGTGTTTTTAAATTTCAGATTTCGACTGGTTAAAAGAAAATCGAAATTTACTATTCAATTTTAGCGGTAATATAAAAGCATAAAAGTTGGCAGCCATATGTAAAGAATACATATACTATCTAGAATCAGTAAATACATAGTTAAGATTTGTTTTCTTTATTTTTAATTGATAAACAGGACTCGTTCAAGCCAAAGAGAGGTTCAGGGACTGGTATTCCTTCCCGTTCCCCCCTCTTCTTCCTATACAAAAAAAAATAACATTTTCGTCAGTGGCGGACAAAAAAACTGCATCACCTGCGAAAAAGTGGAAAACGCTGCAAATAATGTTTTTCAAGTGCAGGTATTATGGAAGGATGATATTTTTACGATAAAATACAGTTGTAGGATTAATCTCAATTAAATTTTATTGGGATTTATAAATTATCTATGCATAATTATTTGGAAAATAGAAAAAAGTGAAAAACGCTATATTTTAAAAAACTTGGAACAAAGTAATAGATGCATATTTTCTCTAGTTAATGTAAATTTTACATAACTGCAGTCATATTGTATGTACTTAGATGTGCATGTGTATACATGCATAAGGATCGCTTCAGTATTTAGTAGATCCTCCAAGAGCTGCGATGAGAGCCTTGCAGTGGTCCGGCATAGAATATATCAAATTCTGAATGTAATCCTGGCCAATTTCATGCAACCAGACCCTAATAACACTTTCCAGCAGTTTTATTTTAGTAGCGGGCTTCTGAGCAACAATTTTTGTACCCATTATACACTGAAAAAAATGAAGTACTCAAAAATGAGTAAGTCCATGTACTCATTTCGAAATGAGTATTTTTGGATAAAAAATTAACATATGATCAAACCCAACATACTTGTATATTGCAGAATGTGTAATGGCGAATTTTCGGAGCCTAAAAAGCTATTATTTGAAGGAAAAACGAAGAATAAGAGAAATGAAAAGTGGATCTGGTTGTTAGGGATTTTCATCAAAGTGGATCCACTACAACACATTTACTACTCTTTTTTTATTTTCTCACATTTTACACATCTACTTTTTTTTGTCTTGATAGTACTTCAAAACTATGATTTTTTTAAAAATTTATTTTAACTTGTTTAACGTGAGGCAATATTGTGTTATTTAAAAGTTTCATAACATAATATCTTTGCAAATTATATAGCTATGCAAATTGATATTAAACTAAGCTGATTTGGCTTACAAATTTATAAATTACGCTAAAATTTATTATTTTATAAATTATAATTTTACAAAGTTTATAATTTTTTCCTTAAATTTATAAAATTAGTTAATATTTTTTCTTTACTTTTATAAAAATAAAGTTTTTAACTTTATAACGTTTTTACTTTATTTCTTTAGCTTATATTTTTATAAATTAAACTAATTTAATTTAAATAAAATCAATAAGTCCAGATTTAAACCTACCTATTCCAAGGTCATTAATTTCAAATTTGTCTCTAAAAATAATTTTTTTTTAACTATTTAGTTTAACAGAACCGTACGCAAAAGCTCTTAGCATACCTGAAATACAATAATTTATTATAAAAAAAATTTTTACATAATTTTTTTTAAATAAGACATAAAAAAATTTTTAATAGCATGTAATAAACACGTCTGATTAAGACTATTGTTGTTTTTATTAGAATTGATAAATAGATAATCAGGCAAATAATTTAAAAAAAGTATATGTTCGAATAAAGAAATTGTTGGTGCTGTTGCAAAAAGAAGCAATCAGTATTCTTAATGCAATGTTTTATGCATATAATCATAGCTGCCAACGTTTACGCTTTTTTGATACCACTAAAAATTAACAGAAATTTTTGTCTTAATGAATCACACGATTTCGGAGATTTAATAACATAAAATTTACTATAAAATTTTAGTGGTAGGAAAAAAGCGTAAAAGTTGGCAGCTATGATATAATACATAATAAATTGAAATTTATCTGTTATAAGGCACCAAATCATACAGCAAAATATTGAAAATTATGAAAAGAAAATATTAAAAACATTGGAACTGAAAAAATCCATGTACAGATGAAACCTCAAGTTTTTGCAAGTTTTGCAAAATAACTAACAACATTTGAGAAGGAGGCGTGACCACTCATGCCGCGTTGGTCTGAGTTGTCAGGTTAGTACACAGGACATCACGGGTTCGATTCCTCGCATTGGGCAAGGATTAGTTAATTACTATAAACTCACGCAGGAATTAAAAAAAAGGAGCAGAAATGTATGTATCCCTTTTAAGGTTGTCCTCGCGAAGTAACTTTTTTTTTAATCTTATAAATTTTATTTTAACGACATAAAAATTTCTAAATTTGAATACCTCTATGGGATCAAAAATGAGTACATAGCAGTTCATATTTGAATACATCCATGGGATCAAAAATGAGTACATGTGTTTCTCAATTTTGAGTACATTTGGATCGGAGCTATTTTGAGTATGTGACGTATTCAAAATTGAATACTTTTTACTCAATTTTGAGTACCCATTTTTTTCAGTGTATGCCAACAATTTTCAATGGGATTCAGATCAGGACTATTCCCAGGCCATTCCCAAACTTTAATGCCAGATTTTTTCAGATAGGCCGTCACCTAAAGGGAGGAAACTGGGTGAAAATTAATTTTCCAATATCCTTAATGTTATGGAGATTAAAACTTGTAAATTAGGCAACAAAATAATTCATGAATAAGTTAGATTGTATTTACCAATTTCGCTGTATGGCAGGGTGCAGAGTCCTGTTGAAAAATACAATTTCTAGCACCTTTAAAATCATCCTTAATAACTGGTTTTAAACACTCCTCTAAAATATCGGTATAAACGGGGGGTGCATTCACAGTTCCAGTAATACGTTTCAGACATCCAACACGTTTGCTGGATATACATCCCCAGACAATTTGCCTGACTTGGATTTTTACAGTAGGCGATATGCAGGCTGGATGATAAGCTTAACTTTTACGTCTCGGAACATATCGCTTACCGTCTGATCTATGTAGGTTGAACTTAGATTCGTCCGAAAACATTACTGAATCCCACTGAGCCTTTGTCCATGAGACATGCTCTTTTGCCCAAGAAAGTCGTTTCTGCATCATTTTTTTTTTTGTAAGTAAAGGTTTTTTCTTTGGGCGATACGCATGCAAACTGCATTCCACAAGTCGTCTTTGGATAGTTCTTGCGCTTAAATTAACACCACATACTTTCTCAAAAAAGATTTTTAAGTCAGGAGCACTTGCATGACGATTACTCGGATACATCCGTTTCAGATATCGATCATCAGAATTTTGGGTCACCCTCTTTCTGACCGATCCAGCCTTTCTCTCAACATTACCAGTTGCCCGTTCTAATTTAATCGTCCGCCAAACTGTCGATTGATTGCAACCAATTTTTTTAGCGATCACACGTGTCAAATATCCTTCTTTAACTAAAGCAAGTATCACACATTTTTTTCTTTCGTCAATTGAACATACGAAGCCATCATTTGACCACTTAAAGAACCTTTTGCCGCACTATTTTTAAAAATTTGATGACACAATACTTCATAAGGGGTATATTATCCAATAGAAATGTAGAATGATATCTTATCTTGCTTTAAAACAACTAAGATTATTTTATTTGAACGGAATAACTCATTAGCATTACAAAATGTTAATTTTTCTAGATGATGCAGTTTTTTTGTCCGCCACTGTAATTATATAAGTATGTAAATACATATTTAGACATATATATTTCTTGTTTTCAATCTTATCCTATTCTAAACGTACAAAATATTGATTGTAATCAGTTAAGAGTAAAAAAATATTTAAAATATAATGTTTAAGAACCAATCGCAAACCAAATTTAGCCCCCCTCCCCTCCACCCCTTGCTGAAGGAGGACTACCTGGGTCACATCCCAGTTGGCTCATGCTTTATTCAGTCCTTGTGTACAAAGGAGTTTAATTCTATGGACATAATTAAGTAATATATTAATATAAGCAGATTTACGTAAATAAAAATCATAATGTATAAATATATTTACATTCAAAAGAAATCCTGTGCGTTTGTCATAAGTATCGAAGATTAATTTATAATTAACAATAATTTTTATTTTTAAGGAAAGTTAAGTAAATTAATTTCTTTATCTTTAATCTCGATTTCACTTACAAGGAAGGTCTGTTTAAAGCGCATACTCAGAAAATTTTGAAAAAAAAAATGCTAATGGGACTACTCATGTACATAATAAAATATCAGTCAAATTTAGATTTTGAATCCGAGTAGAAAACCTGTCACAAAAATTAAATATTTTCGAGTATTTGGCGCAAAAAGACGCGATTTGGCGAGCAACACTTTTTCTTCGCATAATGCAAAAATAAAATTATAACTCGCAAAATGCGATTTTAATCTATTTGAAAATTTTTGGTTAAATGAGTGTTTAAATGCGTAGTACTTTATAAATTTAATCTTAAACGATTAAATAGTTTATTATGTTTTCTACTAGGGGGCTCTGCCCCCTACGAGCTACGCTCGCCAACCCCCCCGTTGTGACACCACAAACTGTAAAAACACTCTGATTTGATCACCCTTAAAACGATTGCGGAAGATTGAATTATAATTAAACGACCTGCTGTAATCGGCTGCTATAATCGGCTGCTCGCTGTAATATCTGCTATAATCCGGTTTCCATTCATTTTCCTTTGACCAAGGTATTTTAAAGCCGAATCAACTGCTGTCGAGACAGCTAACAACTGTTGATAAAATAAGATTAATTAAACATTTGAAAATGAACTCGTGCAAAATGGTTAAGTAAGCAATGTCATTGCATCGAGAAATTTTATAACGATGCTATAGAAAATTGGGTATTACTCCATTATCCCGACTACTACTTTCTATAAAAGAAAAGAACTGTCGACAAAATATAGGATTTAAAGCCAAAAATGCATATCTGTGGCGTCGCATTCAATTGATACCAGATGCGTTACGCGTGGTAGTTATGTCATCGAGTGATCTTTAATTCAACGTTTATCTGTATTTTTAATTATATTTTACCAATTTATTAGTTATTTATTTGATTTAAACGTAATTATTAAACGTAAAAATATAGCTTTTAATTGAAGGGAAATATTATTAATTACGTTGTTTTAAAATTTGCAATAATAGATAAAATATTTTGTCGAAATAAATTAATCTTACTCTACTTAATGCTTTGAAAACGCGGAATAATTTAATTATTTATCTTTTTAATATTCACGCGCAAGTATATTTTTTATTCCGTTATTTTCTACATTTATTGCTTTTAACACGTGATCATTTAATTATTATTTTAAAGTTTTATTTCTGTTTTTAATAGTCACGTGTTAATACATTTCTTAATTGAAAGGGAATATTATTACGTGCGCTATTTTACAAATTGGCAACGATTCAAATAATGAAATTTATGAAATATGAAATAAATCTTCGTCAAAGTAATGAAAATTTTGAATAAAAAATTGAAATATAACCTCAAAAATTGAGTCAAATTGAAAAAATAATTGCAGTCTGCACACCCCAACCTTGTCAACTATATCCTTACAAATTATGGTTAAATTCCTGTGCATAGATTTCGTTTCTATAAAACTTTATTTTATTATTTTAGAAAATTATTTTGACCAACTTTAATATTAAATATCTCTTAAAATAATTCTTCGATTTAAAAACTGTCTACTTCAGCGTGTTTATCGAACATTTCTTTATAAAACCACCAATTTTTAAATTTTTATATGCAATAGTTTTCTGGATATTAGTCCAGAAAGACTTCAAGGCACAAAATCTTAATTGACAGCGGCGGCCGCGGCGGTAGTTACTTTTTTTTAATATAGAGAGATAAGTTTTGCTGATTTACACGGTTTCGCCGGCAGAATAATATAAGTTTTAAGTGTATTTTAACAGTAACTGCACGATTAAGAACGCTCTCATTAATACATTACGATATAGAATTTCAATTTTATTCTAAACCGTAGAACACGATCGTTAATTTTCTTTATATATACATATAAATATATATGGCAAAATCTTAGTTATAAAAGTGTATTTATTTAAGTTAAACTTACTTAAACTAGTTTAGTATAAAGAGTAGAAAAAGTTTTTCCTAAAAAAGTATTTATCATAACATCATTTTTTTTTTTTTTTTTAATTTCATTGTATCGTCAACCAGCAATAAATCGCCAAAAACACGAAATTTCCATAATTTTTTACGGTCGTTATATCGAGGTTCCGCAATATTTTTATTTTATTATTATTATTTTTTTTAAATAAACGTATATATTCTCATGAGAAGAATATTCTGTAATTTTTTCAAATATTTCTGATTATGCGCTTATCTAGACCTTTCTTGCTAGTTGTAGATTTATATGAAATTCAACAGGCAATGAGTATGTGGAATTAAATTCATATAAAAACAATATTATCATCAGTGTGCTTATAGTTAGCGTGACTAACTAAATTATTCCTTCCATAATACTATAAATAATACATGAGAAAGAATATTTGACCATTTTCCATCTTGTGGCAACTTGATAACTTGTTTGCATCTAGTAGTATCATTATAAATTAAGAAAAAAGTACGGTTAAAAGTTTTCAAAGGTAAATAGTAACAATTGATCGATTACGAAATTTTAAAATGCTTTTTTAATTTATTTGAGTAGAACGATTTTGAGGTACGAAGAATAAACACAATTTTTAGCTTTATAACCATACTTCAGGTAAAAAGAAAAAGAAAACAAAACATACTTTGAACCAGAAAATGTATTCAATTAAACGTCTTGCGTCTAGGAAAATATCGTTTAAAATCTACTTGATTTAATTCAATTAATAAAATTTCTAGTTTAGATATGTTTGTTTAAACCGGAGTCGTCTGTTAAAAAACGGGTGTTTTTGGTTTTTGTTTGGCCGGTTATCTTCGCGAAGGATATAGGCCGAAAAGGGAAAGAGCCCCTCTCCGTGGGGTCTTCCAAAGGAACTGACTAGAATTTACGCCATCTAAGCAAGGTTCGAATTAAATCACCGTAAACTCCGAACGGTTAGGCGGACGAGCATGAAATGGGTTCGAACCCAGCACCTCCCACCAGCCAGCTTTGAGCACAAAACCTCTCAGCCGCTGCGCTGGCGGTGTCCATTAAGAACAAGATAGTTCGCAAGTAAAGTGACCTCTCACTTATACGCGATGTTCAGTAATTACTTTTTAGTACCGCTATTTTAAAATAGTAAAATTCGATTTATAAATTCTGCAATTAAATAAGGCGAAAATTACTTTAACAAAATACTGGTACTGTGAAATAATTATCGTGTATCGCGTATAAGTGAGAGGTTACTCACTGTATGTTGATAACCATAGGCTAACCGTACTTTTTCCTAGATGAGGTAAGAAAAACTAAAACAAAATAAATCAAGACAGCAAATTTAAAGTTTATTATCTTTCTATATAATACTATAAAAATTATAAATGCAATTTTGCAGCTTATAAACTGACTTTCTATCGTCTAAATAAGTACAAAAATCAATAAAAAGTTTTGCGGCCACAGTTGATATTTTTCTTCACGCTATAAACTAAGTTTATATGTGAAAAAATACGCTCATAAATTTTCAAAGACAAATAGTAACAATTGATTCGAGAGGAAATTGAGAAAATGCATGAGTGACTTTAATTTAGTTGAGTAAAAAGACTTTGTTTACACATGCAATTACAGCATTGACAATAGAACGGATTTTCAAACGTTTTCCATTACAATTAAAAAGTTGCAAAGAGTTGAGATTCTGTAGCGTGTCCGGTATAATTAAACGCAATTTTTGTTGCATAAAAATACATAAAAGTTAAAAAAAATAAATTGCATATTTTTCTAATAAATGCTAGAATATGTCTTTTCTTAACTCGTCAAGCCAGTATATATTTTACCTAAACACAGATATTTTAACGAAAAGTATCACTATTTCGTTATTTTAAGGGAACAATTCAGTTTTGAACGTTCAACATTATTGATTTTATTTTTTTAACACTTTCCAACATTGTGGAAAAGTTTTCAAGTCTTTAGTTTGTCTGCTGACTTTTGTCGTCTGTCCGTACTCTAACTCTCTTAAATATGCTCGGACTGCCACGTAATTGATATACACTGGCATCCAAAAGTTAAGGTATAACTAGTCTTTTGTGTCTAATTTGAAAACAAATGAAGATAAAAACATGAAATTTAGAAGAATTGTGCTTTTAACAGTTATTTATCGAACTTTACTTAACTTTAACATCAAGTATGATTTACAAATAAAAAATTGCATTTTTTGCAGAAGTCCACTGTTTGATAAAAAAATAAATAGCAATTTTTTGTGAAAAAAAAAATTAAATAAACAGATTTTAATAAAGCATGTGTCCGGCCCTACTTGTAAAGAATTTGTGGCATCGACTTTCCATATTGCCAATTAAGTTGTCGGACATGCAGCAACGATTGTTCCAGCTCATTTAACCACTTTGGAGGAGGACTTATGGCAGCCACCTGTCTGCTGAGATAGTCCCAAAGATGCTCTATAGGATCAAAGTCCGAAGATTGTGCTGGCCATTCCATTCGCTCCAAACCTTGATCCTCTAGATATTCATCAACGACTCTAGCTCAAATCGGTCTGGCATTATCAACCATTCAGATTAATTCATCACCAATAGTACCACCATACAATGTGACAAACGGAGCAAGGATCTCGTCCCGATATTTCACAGCAGTCAAAATTCTTCCATGGCACACATGGAAGTTACTGTGACCAAAAGAAACATTCCAGCCGAAACTGTGATTCCACCTTCTCTATCACTGTGTAGACATTTAAAAAACACATTTTAAAAATACATAACACATTTGAAAACCAGATTTCAGCAATTACTGCACATAGCTGGAAAGGTACTCCAAATCTTTTGTACAGCCCTGTTTATGATCTATATATATTCTACATAGTATACTAAAATTTAGTTTAGTAAGAAAACGCATAACACAGTTGAAAATTCAAATTCAACAATTTCTACCAATAGACGGAAACATACTTGAATTTTTTTGTAAAGACTATATTACCTACAGATTTTTATACGCCACATATTAAACTAAAATTTAATTAAGGCAGAAACACGCTTAAAACTTCTGAAATCATACTTCAAGAATTACTTTTCATAGGCGGCCGTGTATCCAGTCCTTTGCATAGCCCTTTATATGATTTTCTTTATATTCTTCAAACATCCGTTAGCATGCTTATTTCAAACATGCTTTGAAATATGCATGTTGCATGTGCTCCACTAAACATAGTTGAGCTTGAAGATGCATAACTCAATTTAAAAACACCTTTACGCGTTTCACGCTCATACTCAGTAATGCTTACGAATTCGTTTGTGTATCCCTGTATATGATTTGTAGCATTTATGCGCACCACGCAGTATGCAAAAATTTAGTTAAAACGCATAAATAACTGAAAACGCACTTCCATCAATTATCGCTAATAGAGAGTATTTCGGATACAGTACTGTATCCGAAATCTTTTGTATGCCCCAGGGAATGAATGAACACCATTCTTCTCGAAAACGGCGATATAGATTTCTGTCCGAGAACATTTTTTTAATTCTGGGCAAATATATAAATTAGTCAATCTTCATTATTTTGAAAAACTTAAAGGAAAAATTATTAGCGAAATAAAACATAAAGTGAAAATAAAAAGTATGAACGTAAAATCTAAATGAAATCTCAAAGCTGCATCAGTAGAATTTTAATTTATTTTCCATTAGGGAAAAAAAAAAAACTTTTTTTTTCTTTTAATGTTTGCTCATGCAAAGATAATTAAATACAGCAGTGAATTGCGTGTTTAGAATTTCAGAATAACAGTAAATAAATAAAACCACATTGCTATCTTAAAACTGAAAAATAATACATATGTATAATTACTTTTTTATCAATATTTCAGCAAAATATAAACATTTATGGTAGATTACAAGATATTCCACTTCTATGAAGTTACGTTCGTACGTTTTTGATTCTTTTAAAATAGAAAATCTTATATGAATAATAAACACGAATTCATAAGATATCTGTATAAAAGAATATCAAAAAGTTAAAAAATAAATAAATGCTTGAACTACTAAATTATATTTACAGAACTCAAGTAAATAAAAAAAAAAATAATAAAACGGAAAACAATATATGATGTATGTTATATTTTTAAATGAATGTTATTTTTAGTTTATTTGAACCCACATTTCACGGTTCATGAATTTATGTATTATCTATTTTTTTTGGTTTTCGAAAAAATTCCAGTGCATTTTTTCCTGTTTATGTTATAAATTTAAATATCTACTAGATGAAACCCGTCAAAACTTGACTTAAAAAAATTACTATAACAATATCAGTAAAATAAGAATAATAAATAAGGTTATTTATTACATAAGTATGAAACAGTCTTTCAAATATTTTATTTTAAAAGTTTTTTTTTCTCCCAGTGAAATACAGCACTATTTCCGATGCAAACTCCAAACAAACAATCCGTAAACAACTGTGTAATGCAAATCAGTTTGACATTACCGCCATATTCCTCACGGCCAGAAAGAAAATTTCATGGACCTATGAAGTATCATACAAATAGTATATCCTTATTTTCATTTCATATTCAGTAAATAAAAGAATATAGTAAAAAAAAGCGCACATAGCCCCCCCCCTCACCCCGTGATAATGCAACCGAATGAGCTCCTGTTCGCATGTGCATTGCATCTGCCCAAAGGCACCGTTGAAATTCGACGTAAAAAAAGTTTTAAAATGTTTAAATTAAAAGTTTTAAAATGTCCTTTTTAATCATTGTTCGTTTCAAATCCAGATCTTCTAAAACTCCAACTCTAAAAAATTGCTTTAAGCTTATCAATTTTTATGTAAAGATGAAGAATTTTTTTTACAATAATAAATCAATCTGCAGATGAGGGAGATTTTTAATGTTTACAAGTGTAATTTATTTGTATGGTTTCTTCGGTTCCTTTACATAATCAGGATGATTATTCCTTTTCCATCACAGTCGGGGATATTTTCCCTCTTATACAGTTAAATATCCAATCGATCTTTAAAAAATAATAAAGTACAGTTCCTAGCACACAGTTGCAACATATAGTACATCAACGAATTCAGCATATCAATTTTATGTTAATCATAAACTGATTTTTTTTTCTTTTTTGACAGATATTAATTTAGAGCCAAAAAGCCCTATCTTATGGATAATCTGATCTTATGATTTATCAGGGATTTTTATTTTTTTTTCACTTTTCATGATGGTTAGGGAAATCTATTTCAACTGTGGCAACTTTCCCAGGGGCTATTTTACATTATTAAAGCAAACTGATGGTCATTGTTGAGATAGAATTAAAAAATATTTCATGCTTGAAAATTATTTAAAAAGTCGTTAAATTAAGCGGCAGTTTTCAAATAAATTTCAATCGAAAGCCACCTTTTTTTTAAATTGATGATGTAAGAATTGAAATTGTAAAATATAGTAAAAAATTGAAATTTGTAGTATTTAGAAGTGGTTTAAGCGCGATGAAAGCTAAAGCGAAACCGTTATACATTTGTCACAACCGTGATACATTTCTAAAAATTGCCACTGTGTTTTGGTTGACGTCCAAATGTAGACTACAATTTTTTGACATCGAAAGAGAAATTCACAGTGAAAGGAATAGGACTTTGCTGCTAATTAGGAGCTGTTAAATGAACTTATAACAAACCTATCAAAATAATTCGTATAAAATATTAGCCTCACATTGTTTATTCTAGCTAAAAATACAATAAGTATTTCAAGGTTTTTTTTTTTTTTTTTTTTTTTTACCATAACACTATTTTTACTAATTTTAATTCTCTGAAATCCTTTACTTTTGTGAATTTTTTTCTTAAAAAATGAAATCTTCTAACCTATAATTTAAAACAAGTAATTGGTAACATGTAATCGAGGTATGCAATCAAGATGAAGCAACCAGTTCATTAGAACTAAAAATTAAAAAAACTTTTATTAAGAACTCTAAAATTAAAAATTGAAAAGTCAGTTAAAATTACGTCATGTTGACACAATCCACCGCCCCCTGAATACTAGGCCTGAGCGCTGACAACAATGGCGGCTGTTGCAGGCCGTTTTTTTTTTTTCAGCGTTTGAACGGTCCCTCGAAATTCCACACCAATAATTTCTAAAAGTTTTCTTCGCCTTGTTTTTCGGAGACAGCCCCTCGGGATTGCACTTCAACTCTAAGGCAAAAGCCGGGTTTCCCGAGGTGGTCATCCACCATCCACTATCCACTGTTTTTCGGAGATCAAATAAGTCAAAGATAACTTTTAGATATGATTGGTGTTGAAGTTCGAGGGACTGTAACAAACGATTCCGCCTTCGGCAGCCGCCATTTTTTTCAGCGCGCAGGCCTAGTATTCAGAGGGCGGTGCACAATCATAAATTTTTCTTTAGTTTTATCAATGTTAACCCTTTCCGGCGCGGAGTAAGTCTGTAAAATGATGAAATAATGGACTGACACCAGAAATTACAAACGAATTCATTAGAAAATAAAAACATGCTTATTTTCCGGCACTTAACAAAAGAAAAAGTTTAATTAAAAATTCTTGGTGCCGTTTGTCAGTTTTGGAATTAAAATTAGGTGTCATTTTTTGTGGACACCGCCCGTTAAAGGGTTAAAATGCATTTCAAGCTAAGCATAACGTCATTTTCACCGGCGCAAACTTTTCACACGTACTTTGTATACGTTACTTTTATGCTTAAACACCATGTATACAAATAAAAATATATTTTTTATTTAATTGTAATGAAAAAATGGCATCAACGAAGTTATAATGCATAATGATAAAATAAACCCAATGTACAATATTTCCATGGCGTCACAATAAATATGAATTTTTATTCGCTTATGAAACACGCGAATAAATATTTTTACAGAAATTTGAGTTGCAAATTGAAAAATTTGGCCTAAAAGCCACGTGATTTTAATATTTATTATTTCTCTTTTATTCTCGCAACCACAGAGTTTCTCGTTACTCTGTGCCTCGCAACAGTGGGCGTTATCCGATTGGCGACTTTATGACGTCATACGCAGAAGTAAAATTTTAATTTAAAATTACGGCTAATTAATTAAATTTACGAACAAAGAAATGTACGATAACAAATCTGTGTCCAAATATCTTTCATTTAAAAAAATAACGGTGTAATTTGATGTAGTAGTTTGTTCTCACGGATTGTCGAAAGAAAACGCTTAGCGTTTTAAATATATAGATTCTATACGTATATATGTGAGATGTTTATGATAAAATTCTGCTTGTGTCATTTATCCCACTTGGTCCGTTTTTTGAATACCACTGTTTTTAAATAAAAATGCACTTTTTATATTTCTGTAACCAATGTTTCAGAACCCTACTCCAACGGTTATTTCTTTTGTAAGTGTTGTAAAAATCTACCAGGAAAATTATTCTTCGGGATTACTGGTATTCACACACACACAAAAACGGACCTGTCAATACAAAGTTCTATATCTTAAACGCAAGACACATTAAAGAAATAATAATGCAAGACATTTTTACATGAACTAGTGTAAGTAAACATTTCGTGAGCTTTAAGTGTATGTAAACGTAGATCCAAAAATTCTTTTCAAATGTAAAATACAATCACCCTAGATAATTCAAGTTAAAAAAATAATAATTGATTAAAGTACCCTTACAAAAATTCGTAATTTTGAAAATTAAGGTAGTGAGCTAAATTTGGACAAACAATCAATATAAGTAATTCTGCTTCGCAGATGAATGGGAGAAATTTTGCGAGTTGAAAATAGCGCCCTCTTACAACTGATTGTCTTTTTGCATGTTGGAAAAAGAAAAGCATAACCCACAAAACTCACAAAGAAAAATTGTAAACTATTAATAGAGACAAAAATGGACCACTAAGCCAAATGTACACCCCGGATTAAAAAGTCGATGGTTTCGGCTGTGGCGTTATATAAATGGCGGGTAATGGAACCTATGAATTACTAAAAGTAGTACTTTTTTTTTGTGATGAACTTCGGTTTTGACAACTCGCCGCAAGAGAGGAAAGTAGCGCTAATGCATCCGAACAAAATTTACATGTAGTGCGCACGCTTTACGATAGAAGCGCTTTGCATTGGAAGGCTGGCCACAATTAATTGCCTTTACTGTTACCGCTAAGTAAACAAAAACAAAACTAACTCAATTGTACGAATTTTGAATAGGGCTTCTGATTCCGGTCCCCTTCTAAAATTTAACACGTTGATTGCCAAGCTTATTGCCGAAGCACTGGGAACGTACTAGTATCGTAGTACGCAATCAACGTGCTAAAATCCATATAGTATTTGAAGTGGGAGATTTAGAAAAGTACCAATTAATATCCGCGACGAAATTTATTTTCTTGGATATTTCGTTATCTTTTCTAGCTCTCTTTAACACGGTTGCCAGGAAATACTAAAATTTTATTTTGAATACCACTATTTTTGTATAGAAATAGTCGCCTTATTTAATTAAAGAAATTATTCGATTAAATCAGGAGAATAATTCTATTCCAAAATAGTGGTGTTCCAAATAAAATTTTGGTGTTTTGCTGGCAACAGCTCTTTGAAGTAGCTGTTTTTTCGCCCTATTTTGAGACCCTTAGTGATTATTTGTGGGGAGATCGTGTAAATAAAATAAAATGAATGAAGTGTCAACTTTAACAGAAGTTGAAGATGGGATTATGGGAACTTCCCCAGTTTCTTTTGGACTGGTCACTTTTAATTAACCACTTGATTTAATTCCTGAGGAAGACCACTCGGCAAAGGGCGAACCCCAGCCGTTGAGCGTGTGGTATGTCTTCCCCGGATGGCTCCCCGACACGCAGGGATTAGGTGGGTGACTCCATTGGTCGTCGGGCAGAGAGAGCGCACGCTGGGACCTCCAACGCAATATTCGCCTGTCACTCCAAGAAGAGCGCCCCCGAAATCGGAACGCCTGCCCAGAGGCAGAGACAAAATGCTGCCGGAACAAACCAGGCAAACCGCTGCACCAGCCGGCCAGCACCACCACCGTTTATTTAAAAAACTAAAACAGGTGGTGGTACAAACTGAGTCTGAATGGCCGGTCCTGCCGGGCCATCGCCCCGCGCAACAGACGGCAGGAACTATGACGAATTACGAAGAAGATTCACAAAACAAAGGTCTGTCGCTGTGACCAGCGTCACCACGCGACAATCAGCGACAGAACGGTTGAGGATGAATGTGCGCCTGCACCATCTGTGCAGTCCGCGATGGAATTGCAGTGGAAGCAGTCCATTGGTACGACTGTACCAAAAATACAGTTCGTATGGCTGCCCAACGTGGGTGAAGTGGCGGGGAGATGCTAAGTTGTTGAAGAAACCTGGGTCCTTCTCGAGGCTAACGAAAAATAAAGGCTACCGCGGTGCTTTACGCTTGTCTTTTTTTACAGACCGCCGGAGTCACGTGATGCTCGAATGCACCAATGGAGATGTACGAAAAGAGCATCACGTCACTCTAGCGGTCTGTAAAAAAAGATAAGTGAAATGCACCGCGGTAGCCTGTCTTTTTCGTTAGCCTCGGTCCTTCTCTACTTGCGACTGGGAGTCCACGGCTGAGGTAGGTGGGTAGAAGTAGCGGGCTTGCGGATGGAGGAAAGGATGGTGCCAGAAGTTGTTCCAACCTTCGTGGATGGTGCCAAAAGTTGTTCCAACCTTCGTGGATGGTAGGTGAGGTCGAAGTGGGCAAGGTTCCTCTATGTGTGTAATTTGTGGATGTGTCGTGGCCATTTTGTTGTTGTGGTAAGTGTTGTAGCTGATTAATTTCCTGTGTGTGTTGAAGGTTTTTTTGTGTGTGTTGCCTTATTTGGTTTCTGTGTAAATTCTCCTTCTAACTTTCGTCGTGATGTGTGGTTTTAGAAACTTGAGGGACTAGAAGTATTAAATATGTTAACCGCTTCCATGGCCTAATATGAAACTCATAGGCCAAGAAGAGATTGAACGAGAAAAAGATGATCTCCAGTCTACAAATTTCAAACATACAATGACAAAAAACGTATCAGAGTAATACTCTGAATTTTAATAAATACTATAACGAAAGTCTGAAAAACTAGGCGAAGAAAACTTTTAGAAATTATAGATGTTGAAGTTCGAGGGACTGTTCAAACGCTGAAAAAAAAAATCCGCATGCAACAGCCGCCATTTTTGTCAGCGCGCAGGCCTAGTATTCGTTATGACATTAATTATTTAGAAATTCGCTTATTATCTAATTTGTTTGTTGGTTCATTGAAAAAAAAAACTGAGATAAAAAGTAATAATAGAACTTTCGTTGTCAGAACGTTAAAAATGTACCCAAATGATTGAAAATGATGCAAAGAAACGTGTAAACTGTAATATTATAAACAAACAAGCGCGATCACGAGAAAAATGATGGATATTTCCGATTTCCGTATTTTATTTTCATTTTCCTAATCAAAATCGAGTCGAGTACCAGCTACCAGACAGATACAGTGTTGCCAAATGACTAACAGTAAACTTTACGCGAAAATAATGAAAAATAATTCACAAAGTTTTTCACCAAAAATTTCCCCACGAGTTACTTCCTCCAAAAAAATTCCCCTGAAGGTTCAAAATCCCCCGAAATGGGGACAAAATCCCCAATCTCACAACACTAATTATATTAGTATAGATTATTTTCCAAAATTTTTTTAGAAAATTCTGGTTGCAAATTCAACATTACAGAAACACAACTATTTGCCTTGAAAGGTTAAAAACAGGCGCAAAATCGTGCAGTTATTATCTTTTGAAAACAAAGAGCTTTTATTATCTTTTGGTCATACTTGAACAAATATGTGTTTTTGACGAGAACATATTAAATACGTCGAATATATTGTCTTTTACAGACAATTAATGTTTGAAAAATACAATGCTTCATGTTGTTTTATTTATTCATACATCTATTTATTTGTTTGTTTGTTGTCAATTATACATACTATTACAGACATTTAGTCAAAAGCACTATTAGTTTTTTACGTAAATAAAAAAATTGCATAACTAAGGAAAAATACTTTCATAAGAAAAAAAATTTAAATTCCAACTAAAATGTTCAAATGATAGCATGAAAAACATTCAGTAATTTATTTACTTAGATAGTATAGCATTATGTCAGAAATCTAATTGCAGAACATTATTTTTGCACAATTCTAGTTCAGCAATTAATATTTTAATTTTAAAAGACACTGTATAGTTCGTGACTAAAAAGTAAGGTTCATTACCAAAAAAAAAAAAATGATATCTCGACATGTTGCTAAATAGGGGAAAAAAAAAAAAAAACGTTTATTATGAAATAAAAGTTATTTTACAGCTCGCTTTTTAAATAATGGAAAACAAAATGCGCGTTTATAGTCTAATTTGAAAAGGGAGGTGACATGAACCTATTTTTAGTGAAATTAAATGAAATTTGGTAAAATAGTAGTCGTTTGAAAAAAAGTGTATTTTTCTTTTTTCGGCTTTTTTCCCTCTAACTTTAACGTAGCTTAAAAAAAATTATTATTATTATTATTGTTATTTTACATATGATAAATTCGTAACACACAAAATAAATAATCATTAATTTGTAAAAAGATAAAACTTGATTGGTTGATCCACTTACACGCTACTTTACACGGCGCACAATGGAGTAATTGAGGCCAAATCCTGGTCAAAATTTATTTTCCTGTATTTTAAAGTTAAAACCATTGTTGTTGATTTACTATTAGTAAATATACTAAATTAATGTTAAATAAATATATAATAAAATGTTTATTTGATTGTTTACTGTTTATAATAGATTATAAGAGGAAAATAGTTGTTGATAGGTTTGTTTTATTTACATGTTTTAATTGTTGTTGTAATGTTTAATTAAATGTGCTTAATTTTACTACACATGAATGCTTAATCTAATCTATATATATAGACGTGTGTGTCCGTATATTTCACTTTGCAGCCAAAACTACCCAGCGCAGACCACTGGTGTTTGTGTGTGGTAGTAACCTGGAGTCTCCCATCGTGCACTATGGTGGTTGTAGCTGTGGGGGTGTGGAAGATATGGTGGTTGAAAGTAGTCTATCTAGGGCATTTTCATATTTCGACCAAAATGTTCTAAAAAATGTTTGGAATCTTCTAGAATGTTCTTGAGTGTACTAGAATTTTCTAGAATGTACTAAAATGTTTTTTATATTTTATACATACATATATATATATTTACATATATATATTCATACGTATGCATATTTTTTATTAGGTTTACATATGGATCCGGCATTTTCATATTTCGACCAAAATGTTCTAAAGAATGTTTGGAATCTTCTAGAATGTTCTTGAGTGTACTAGAATTTTTTAGAATGTACTAAAATGTTTTTTATATTTTATACATACATATATATATATTTACATATATATATTCATACGTATGCATATTTTTTATTAGGTTTACATATGGATCCGGCATTTTCATATTTCGACCAAAGTGTTCTAAAATTTAAAAGAAGAAACAAAAAAAGAAATGTATTTTAATGCACGTCTTCTATATTAAATATAGAAAAAACTGCACAGATGTGCCAAAAAAAAAAAAAAAAAAAAAAAAAAAAAAAAGAAAAAAGAAAAGAAAGAAAAAACCCAGCGAAGCGGATTGTCCTCAGTTAGTTATTTATAAAATCCAATGCGTATAATATATAAATAATTGTAATACCTTCTTGCATTTAGCAGTTGCCAAAGTTGAGTTTCAATAGTATAAAAATGCTGGTTTTTCAGTGTTTTTAATAGATTTGCAGTCCTCCCCAAAAACATTCATATCTAAAAATGGCTACAAAATGCGGAACTTTTTTTTGAATTGCCTTCAAAACTATAACCAATACGATTACAATTCAAAAATGGTCCGATAAACCCTGACACAGCCTTAAAAAGCTTTGAATATATTAGATGGTATATTTCAATAAATATATTTCAATAAATTAGATCTATTAAAAAGGCCCATTTTTAATTTTAATTATATTTGAGTAAAATTATTTAAATGCACATGCCAAAGTATACATTTAAACACAATAACAAAGCTCAAACATAACAACACTGCACGTCTTCTCACAAAGAATCTTTCACTTCAACTGAGGCTAGGAGCCGCCGGATATGACTCATACTCCTGAAATAGACATAGATCGACACACCATTTCGTCCGCTATTATAAAATATGTGTTTTGAATTGTGAAGTAAATTTTAATTTCAGCCTTCTTGGCCAGGAGTTCGCATCAAATACCTGTGCGGCGCGCTGAAAAATGTTGTTTCAAGAAAAATGTGATTAAGTTTTTTTTTTTTTTTTAAAGAGTAAAAATAGAGTGTACTAAAGAAAAATAGTATAAACATTTTAATTTTAAGGAGAAGGTGGTATCCTTAAAACTTCTTTTTAAATTTTCATGTTAGAATACAAACAAGGTTTTTTTAGGTAGATTTCGTAAGAAATACTACCTAATCTATTACATTCTCTCCGATGTTGGAATTTCTGGAAAATGTTTGCAGATCTACGTCGATCATGACTCCCAGAATACAAAACCACCCCCAGTTCAAAACTTTATCTATCTATCTATCTATATCACTTTTTTTGGACACGATAACTTCCATAATTCAGCAGAAATCTCTTCCAAATTGATACATAAAATCAAGGGGAATAAAATCTCGGTCAAGTTCGTTAATGGGCAAAATCGAACCAAGGGGGGGGGGGGGGGCGGTGCTTTTTGTGAAAACAGAAAAAAACCCATAACTTATTATGATACGTATTGAATCCGTTTAAAGTTATTATTACTTATAGGAAAAGGGCCGAAAATTTATGTATGACAGATATTTTTTATAATTAAAAATGGCCTCAAGAGTTGGGGGGGGGGGGGAATAGGGGTTTAAGAAGAAAAAATTCCTAACTTTGTCATTTCAGAAGATATCAAATCCGCTTAAATTTATTATAAATCCTCCTAATATTATCTACAACTTTTATATTGACAATAAGTTTTTTTTATAGAACCAACCCTTACAGAAAAAAAAATATTTGCCGGCTCCGCCTACAGACACAGTTATATTTCGAAGTGGGCAGTCCGAACTGCCGCATCATGGCAAAAAGGCCATTTCTTCTGCAATTTCCAACAAACAGGCGCTCCACGGTCTGCGTTTTCGAAATCTACGTGTGCCTGTAGGCCGAGCCGTCAGGGATTTTTTTTATATCGTAAATTGAATAAAAATTTAATTTACAAAAATAAATTCAGATTCAGTTGACAGTTCAAGCAAGATTAAAAAATTTCTAACTTTTTAAAATATTTTTTTAAATAGCTACTACCTACTAGACTCTCAAATATTATAATTCAATTATTTTGCTCAAGATTACGATAAGAATACTTAACAAAATTGGGTATAGATTTTTAAATCAATCACATAGTACATTTTACTTTTTTTAACCTAAAAAATATCGAAAACTGCAAATATTTTGATTATGTTTTTAAATAACTATAAAACTCAGAAGTAATAACAACCATATACTTATTTATGTTCCACACACATTTGAAAGTATCTACAAAAAACTCAAAGCTCTATCTTAAATATAAACAAGAACGAAAAACCATGGCCAAGCATAGATTATGAAATACTTTCCAACACATCCAGAACACTGTTAACAAAGCGTTTAATAAGATGAAAGAAGATATGTAAGTAAATAATTTGGAAAACGCATAACACATTTGAGAACCCAATTTAAGAAATTAATATCTATACTCTGGAAAACATTAGAATTCTTTTGTGCAGCCCTGTATGTGATCTATATATTTGTTTTACATAGTATGCAAAAAAATTAGTTCAGTTAGGAAAATTCCTGTTCTGTAATTTTCGTCAATAAACGGAAATGTACACGGAAAAAAATGACACTTTTAAATCTGAGTAAATCAATGTTTTCATTTTGTTATGAAACTTTTTGTTTCAAATATGATGACACCATTTCTGAAATACCAGAAATACTCGGAATATTGAAACATGGATATACTCAAAACTGAGCACATAGAGGTCATTTCATACTCATTTTTGAAACATGACATACTCAAAACTGAGCACATAGAGGTCAGTTCATACTCATTTTTTGAAACATGGACATACTCAAAAATGATTAGAATCAGTTCAAACTCATTTTTGAAACATGACAATACTCAAAAACGAGCACACAAAAGTCAGTTCATATTCATTTTTGAACATGGACATACTCAAACATGATTAGAATCAGTTCAAACTCATTTTTGAAACATGACAATGCTCAAAAACGAGCACACAAAAGTCAGTTCATATTCATTTTTGAAACATGGACATACTCAAAAATGATTAGAATCAGTTCAAACTCATTTTTGAAACATGACAATACTCAAAAACGAGCACACAAAAGTCAGTTCATATTCATTTTTGAAACATGGACATACTCAAAAATGATTAGAATCAGTTCAAACTCATTTTTGAAACAGGACAATACTCAAAAATGAGCACACAAAAGTCAGTTCATATTCATTTTTGAAACATGGACATACTCAAAAATGATTAGAATCAGTTCAAACTCATTTTTGAAACATGACAATACTCAAAAACGAGCACACAAAAGTCAGTTCATATTCATTTTTGAAACATGGACATACTCAAACATGAGCACATGATGTTTTATTCTTGAGTATGTGTGCATGTTTTCAGGAATGAGTATATACATGTTTCACACTTGAGTAATTTTGATTCGGAGCCATTTTGACTATGTGCGACGTACTCAGATTTGTGTATTGTTTGCTCAGTTTTAAAAATGTCGTTTTAAGAGTGTACTCGAATTTTCTTTCCTTCTTTCTTTTTCTTTTCTTTTTTTTTCAGTCATGTACATAATGTATAGAATTTATACACACCAAGTAACATGCAAAATATCAGTTCGATTTAAAAACGCGTACCACAATTGAAATCGCACCAGAAATTATCGCTAATAGGTACTGCTGTAATCGACATCTTTTGTGTGTAAAATGAAGGATAAATACTGTAAATGAATGATAAATACCATGCATGTCACATTCTAAAGCAAGCATATTGTAGTGAACCTCAGTGATGTATTCAAATTTTTTGAGATAGCACAACATCATTAAAATAAATCACACATGATTTTTCTCCATAGACCATAATGTAACGGAATTCTTTTGAGTATCACTGAGCTATAAATACCATGCATTTAATTTTCAATAGTGAACATGTCATTGTAAACCTCAATAACATGTGCCAATCACATGACAATCCGAGTATATTTACAAGAGTTAACAGACAAACAGAATTCATAAACACTTTTCTATTGTGTTGGAAAATGTTAAAAATGCCTTAGAATTTTGAATATACTATCTGTTGAAGAAAAAACAAGTAATATAAAAAAAAATTTTAAAGTCAATTCCTACTTTTTAATCATAAATATATAAAATAAACCCGTACAGCATTAATGTCCCACGTTATCTTTATTGAACATTATTTTATAATCATCGTTGCGGTATTTTATTTTTTGTTGGCATCACTCATTTGAGATAAATCTTTCATTTCATTTATGAAAACAATGGGAGAAATTTTTTTCTCCCATATAAAAATTTAAATTAATTAATTAAATTTAATTAATGAATTAATATTTGAAAAAACTGTATTAACATCAATTGTCATCCAGTACAAGTTAAAAAAAATGTATTTGAACTTGAATGGATGAATAGAAAATATTTTATTAACGATTGAAAATTCCAACAAGATATATATAGAGAGAGTGTGAGCTAATAGTAGGAATTTAATAAAACCTGTGAAAATCGTGTTTAAACTTTTGAGACCACATGAAAAATTCCATCTTCATCAGAAAAATGTGTTTTTTTTCCTTCTAGAAATAATGATAATTACAAGTGTGATATTTTACACGAACGTGCTTTACTTACCCACGCGATTGAGAAGATTGGATATATTTCTTTGCATTGATTGCATTTTATTACATTGCGTTATGTCAGAAATATAACTGTGGTATATTGCTATAGCATCGTGATCGAACAAACAAAATAAAATACTCATTACAAAGTATGAATTCCCGCACGTTGCCAAATCGCATTAAATAAATAAATAACAAAAAGTTTATGATCAAATAAATGTGTTTTTACTGTTCGTTATTTAAATTGTGAAAAATAAAATATATGTCTATTGTCACATAAAATGTATTTTACAGTTCAATGAATGAAAGCGGTTGAAAAAACAAAAAGGCGACGATTTGAACAATGGAATAAGGAAATAATGATATTGTCTAAAAAAGAACAAAAAAAAAGGGTAACAGATTAACAATTTGAGGAAGTAATGCTGTTGTTGTCCATAATAGCTGTAGTCTATTAACTCTTTTAAGCTATTATCCCTCAAAACTAAATCGTTTTTTCATTATCGGATTTTAAGTAATATTGTTTGAGAAATTCCAAAAGTTTTAAAGTAGAAAAAACAAATTGAACTGTCATTGTCTTAAGTGGCGTTTTTCTGCATAGTTTGATCGGTTTAAGAGAGAAATAGGATCAATTAATGATGTGAAGTAGAAATTTGTTTGATTTGTACGAAATAAACTGAATTTTGAAAATGAGCAGCGGTCGGAAGTAGCGAAACTACAGTAGTCTTTTTCCGGTAGTTTGTAGTGTAACGCGCTACATTTTTGAAAGATGTAATGTTGTAAGCGAGTAAGTGCGAAACAAAAAATATCAGTAGTTTGTAGCGAAACACTGAAGCTACTTTTAATGCTATTTCAGAAAGTGTCCTTATAAAAAATCTGTACCCAATAAAATGACTATTAAAATGCATAATAGCTATACACTGTGTAAAATGCATACACTGAAACAAATATTCAAATAAATTTACGGAAAAAGTCTGGCAGGAGAAATTCCAGAAAATGTCGGTAAAAAAAAAAAAAAAGGGTTTAGACTTTTGTTAACCCTTTCCGGCACAGTGGTCCCACTCCGGGCACACCTAATTTTAATTTCAAACTTGCATTCGGTACCAAGAATATTTTAATAAAATTTTGCGTCTATAATGAAAGCTTAAAATAAGGAATTCTTATTTTTTAAAAAAGTCGTTTGTAAATTCCGGTGTCAGTCAGTAATTTCGCATTTTACGAACAGAATTTGTCTGTGCCGGAAAGGGTTAAACGGTAAAAACTTGCTCGTGAAAATATGTCAGTTTTCAAAAATATACTTTCATAACGTAAATTTTAGGAGAAATTGTGAAATGAGTGAAAAACATTTTAAATATGTTCTAAATTACGAATTATTTGGAATTGTTAGGACTAGAAAATTGAAATTTCATATAGCTGTTACTTTTAAGACATAATTGCTCCCACAGAAGAGTTTCTATTTTTTTTTACAATTTACAAGGATAGGCGCAAAAAGAAAAGCTTCTAAAATTTCAATTTCTGTGATGCTGTTGGGGCTAGAAACTTGAAGTTTTGCATGGTGGTTACTTTTAAGAAGTGCTTACTAAGCATAGCTACTAAAAAAATTCTAAATTTAAAAAGGGTAAAATAAACAGAAAACATTCTAAAAACGTTTTAAATTTAAATTTATTTGGAAATGTTTGATTAAAAAATATATATGAAATTTGCTATGGTGGTTACTTTTAAGATGTAAATGCTGGCTAAGAAAGTTTGTTAAAATATTCGAAATTTAAAACAATGAAATGATCGGAAAATGCTCTATAATCATGATTATGCTGAAACTACTGGCACTAGAAATTCTTAATTTGACATACAGGTTGCTATTAAAACGTAATGCTTACTCCCAAAGAAAAGTTTTCAAAAAACAATTCAAATTTCAAGTGGGTGAAATGGGGACAAAGCGTTTTAAAGTTATACCAATGATTTCTCTGAAACTATCAACTAAGAATCTTTAAATTTGGCATATAGATAACTTCTATATGCCATAGATTCACATGAACAATGGTTTTTAAAATTTAAATTTGAAAAGATAAGAGTAAGCAATTATTTGTTAAGCCAGTGTTAGATACAACTTTTCTGAACAATAAAATAAAATGCAAGTACTAGTAACTGCTATAATTAATTAAAATGATAGTAATAAAGAAACATGATTGCCAACTAAGTAAGCCAGTACTTCATATCTAGTGTCCTTCAGCTTCAAAAAGTGGTATTTCCCGCAAAAATTACAAGCCAAATAAATGCACATGAATTTATATACCTTGTGATCCATAAGTTCGTAAAAACTTTTAAAATTCATTAAAAAGAAACAAATGATGCTAAAAAAATGCAGTTTGCGGAATGGGATTAGAGGGAGACTAGATTTTTTTTTTTTAATGACAAACAAAGTTGTGATTTAAAAAATTACCGATAGATGGCACTGGAATGCATAAAATGAACCAAATGTCAAGGCGGGCCTATAAGAAGTATACTTTAAAAAAATTATTAAAAAGAAAATAATAAATAGGCATAAAAATATTTTTACAAGGCGGACCTATAAGAAGTATATTTCTAAAAAATTATTAAAAAGAAATAAATGATGCTAAAAAAAATACAGTTTACAGGAATGGGATTGGAAGGAGATCGGATTTTTTTTAATAATAAAGAAATTTGTGTTTTAAAAAATTACCGATAGCTGGCACTGGCATGCATAAAATGAACCAAATGTCCAAATGTCAAGGATGAACTTCTTCGATCCTCCAAACGACCCGTTTCTTCGAAGCGTCTGACAAGCACAGTATCCCAGGACATGAGATGGACCCTTTTCTTGTCTTTAGTCCTTTTGCCGTGCGGAATTGTAGCAAAGCAACGATTGCTGATTCCCCGTTCTTGTAAAAGAGCTTAATCAACAACGCTTGATCTGGTAACGATAGCATACTGCTGGTATCGAATGAAGAATCTGTGTGCATTGAGGGATTTTATTGACAGCCGTATTGGCATAAGTATGCTTCATATTATGCATGCCAGTGCCATTTATCGGTAACTTTTTTAAACCCCAACTTTTTCTACTATTAAAAAATATCCGATCTCCCTCTAATCTCATTCGTTCAAACTGCAATTTTTTAGCATTATTTGTTACTTTTTCATGAATTTTTAATGTTTTAACAAATTTATAGCGCACCCGGTATATGCATATGTATACCATATATATATATATATATACCATGTATAGTCCATAATTATACTTTAAAGTTGTCTGCAGACTATTGGTCAGAAAGTTGTGAAATTTTGTGAAGGACGTAATGAAGGATTGGGAATTTGTATAAGCGAAAAAAAATTTAGTTCAAAATTTCGCCACCAGAGGGCGTTTTTTAATGAATTACACATTGAGCATACATTTACGATAGGTTACAAATTTTATTACAACAAAACATGTTTAACAAAACTTTTTTCGCGACATGTTTTTAGCATTTCCCAGAACACACTGCGGTCAACTGTGGAACATGCTATCTTACGATTCCAGATGGCAGCTGAAAATGATGGCCGATATGTGGAACATGAAATATCTAAACTATCGTAAATGTATGCTAAATGTATAATTCATTAAAAACGCATCTAGTGGCGAAATTGTAAACTTTTTTTTTTTTTTTTTTTTTTTTTGTCTTAAACAAATTCCATTCCTTCATTATGTCCTTCACAAAATTTCACAACTTTCTGATCAATAGTTTCGCCTGTACACAACTTTAAAGTAGGGTCGTTTAATTATGGACACCCTGTATATATGCAATAAAACTTCCATAACGGGCACCTCTATTTAGTGGACACTTTTTCGATTCCCGACATCGATATATTAATACAATTTTATCTCTGAATAGCGGACAAATTTCACACTCCCGTTGTGTCCATTATCCATGGGTTTTACTGTATATATAGTTTCTTTGCAGTAAAACTGCCAACCCTACTGTTCTTTTCATGTAAAAAAAAAACATTTTAAACCCGAAAATTTGTTTAACAAAATGTATGTTGTTTGTATGTTGCACTTGATTGACTTTGACTTGAAGAAATGAATTTGTATTTGATTTGAAATGGAAAAAAATAGGTCGGTTGGTAGCTATGATTATGTACCATGTACCAGGAAGGAGATTTCTCCGACTGTTTGCATACCAGTATAATCTTAGAGAAAATATTGCTTTGTTAAATCCCAGAATGTTCCGATTAAATAAAAAAAACATTGTCTGTAAGGTTATACTGGTATACAAAAAGTCGGAGGCATCTCGTCCCTGATGTACGTTTTGTGTACTGTGTAAGCTATCCATATTTTGAGGCGATTGTCCTATTTTTATGAAAGATCGAATTGCGAAAGACAGACAAATTGACAAACATAGCATTTTTGGGTACCAATAAAATTTAAACGGTATCACCATAGAAAAAAAGTTACATACGTTTACATATGTTATAAATATATTGGAATATTTCGTAACTTCTATTTTTTAAGGTTGTTATAAGGGAAACTTTCTGCAGTATAAAAACTCGTACTACAATGCATAGTTAAAAGATTTCACTTTTCACATTTACGTTCATGTCATCAACAATGCGTCATTCACACGCTGTCTTTTTAGCAATTACTTAACTTACTGAATAACGTTCTGTTTCGTGATGATTGCAACGATTTGAAACATTTTCTATGCATTAAACACGTGTTTACTGACACCCCTCCCCAACCTCCCACACGGATATCTTACCCTGCTTCGGTGCACACGAATGATGTTAGCTTGTCTCATAACGCCAGACATAGATAAATCGGTAGAGAGTAGAAAAAAATCCACTAATGTCAAAAGAACGATTGCGTTCATCATACATTATAATACGAGCAAATCTTGTGTGTATCTGTGTGTGTGTATATGCAAATTTTATCTAATAAACGGCTCTAACGATTTTGACTAAATTTTGAATCTTACCGTTTTCGGGCACGCGAAAAATTGTTGGGCTAGGTCACCGAGAAAGTTCTATTAATGATTCATTTTGGGTCACTACGGGTCAGGGTCAAGCTAATTTTATCTAAAAACCGGCTCAAACGATTTTGACTGAATTTTGTATCCTACCGTTTTGGGATACGAGAAGACTAATGGGCTGGGTCACATGTTGGAGAAAATTCGATTAGGGGGTCTTTTTGGGGTCAATACGAATCAATACATTTCAAAGGTAATGAAGGTTGAAGCAGTTATTAAGTTGTTGAACAAGCCGGCAATGCAGTAAACGAAGTCGCAAAGTTGGCAACATTTCGCCAAATTTGGGAAAATGGTGGCGTCTTTGGTAGAAAAATCGACTTTCTAGATTACCAATGCCAAAATACATGCGTGGCGCGAAATGAAAGAATGTCTCCAAATTTGTCGAAAAAATTGGCTTTCAGAATCTAAAGGAATTTTTTTAGAAATCCACAGTAGGAGCCGAGATACATAATTCAATCAATCAGAGTCCATAGACCGTTCTCAAAAGAAGAATTCAACCAATCAGGGTACATTGAATTGATTGTTATATGTTGTAAAGAGATTTTGTTATATCGCGTTGAGCTGATTTCACCGAGCATAGCTCGGTCTTCCCAGCTAGTAGAAAATGGTATACGACATCTATACAATCGAACTCGCTTAAACGAGAACACGATTAAAACGAGCAGCTTGTAAGTTTAGTATGGTTCTTTTTACGATCTTCAAAAGCTGGATCATGGATATTGCGAGCAAAATATCAATTCATTTCAATGTGGTTTTCAGTGAAAATTAGGGTAGAATTAGAAAAAAAAATCAAAAATACACAACCGAGTTTAACGAATTTCGTGGACTTTTGGGAATGCTACACAGTGAGGTTGCTGCATCCAGTGATTTTCATCTTCGTTTTCATGGGCGCGAAGCGTTCATATATGTGTTAGTGATTGCGACTTTAACGAATGTCATGCATTTTTTAGATTGCTACACGACAAGGTTGATGGATCTAGTGATTTTTTTTTTTCATTTTCCTTTGGCGCGAAGTACTTATACATGCGTTAGTGATCGAGTACATGATAAAAAAAAATACTAATTTACAAAGTTTACAAACAATACTCACAATATTAAAAGCGCACGAGGCGCACAATTTGCTTTATTGCGTTTGTAGTAATTGAAAAAAAAAATATATTTGATAAATGTACGTAACTTATTTATGAAAGTATTTCTTTAAATTATTCAGAATCATCATTAAATTGTGTTATGTGCATCAAAAATACGCGTTGCATAATGCAGTCGATCACCACTTTCAAGACATTAAAAGTCAGTATGGTCTGGATATTTAAATCTGGCGAGCCAATCAGAACGGCTCTGAAGTACGCTAGATCTGAACCAAGTAGGTATTGTGAATACGCCTGCTCCCAATCTTATTTGATACTTATGCTACTAACTACTCACCAGGAGCTATCGGCTTCTTACCGTGGTTCGATCCATACGCGCCGATTTAACGGGGGCAAATCAGGCAAACTTCCACCACTTATTTTAGAATCTTATTTTTGTCTTAATTAATAACAGTGATTAAATAGGATAAAAAAAAGCTTTTTAAAGTTAGTGTAAAAATAGGCCTGATTTCTTATTTCACCCCCGTACAGTCGGCGCCTATGGTTTGAACTTGGATTTTCACAATCCCCTTGAACTCTTTCAAGCATAAAATATTTCACTTGCTAAAAAGTTGAAATGATTGAATGACACCGGTATTTACAAACAAATTTATTCGAAAATAAATTTACTTCATACCTATTGCATGTAAACATAAATTTCGTACCAGATATTATTCATATCTATATCATAGGGTATCACAAGAAAGATGACAGAAAAGATAAGAAAAAATACTTGTAAGAAAACTAATAGGAAAATAGTAGGAAAATGATGGATTGGTTGACGAGAGTATTTGTTTCAAACTCTCCATTTGCTTAATCTAGGTATGTCATAAGATGTGTAAAAGAAAAATGCCCCTGATTGGTCACTAGTAATGGCTTTAACTCGTCTCTGTACTAGGAAAACGCCCAATAATAAATTTATCTTGAAAATTATGGAATACTAAGTTGTTGCAATAAAAATGTAATCATTAGATTTCTAATGATATAGTTCGTTATTTTTTTTGTGTGTAGGGAGGTGGGGGTGGGGGAGCAGAGAGAAAAATGGAGGGCCACACTCCCTTTCGAAATCTTTGACGATGTAAGAATTTTGATCACTTTTGGCCAATTTTAATCATTTGGCACCCTCTTAGCGAAAATCCGGATTACCCCCCCCCCCTGGGTGCACGGTGTAGCTGCCCCGCATGCCTTTGCATTAGTCAGCCCCTGGGGCTGCATTCACTACAGCACTGTGCCGGATGCGACCGTGGACCACTGGTTGGACAGCTCAGGAATAGACTTTACATGATTATTTACCATTACTGATCAAACAACGAAACTTCCAAGGCCTTCAAAAGAGCCGACATTATACCTTTGAAGCATCATTATGTCTGATGCGGCATCGATTTCTTGAATTAGCTGTCGCTTTGAGGCATTACAAGACATCGGTATTGGTTGACGGGATCGTTTTAACATCAAAAGAGTCGTTAAAATTCAAGGTACACAACACAGAAATTTACTCAAAATTGTACGTAAGATGTGGATGAGATACAAATGTGGGTCAATGTTTGAAACACTTGTTAGAGAAATGTAACGTGTTGTTCGTTCGAGACTTATGGGTATTCAATTTTGTTTATGCCGCTCATCTCTTATTATCGTCAAAGTCACTTTCCAGCATTAATGCTTGAGTGATTTCAGCAGACGGTACTTTTCATTTACAGAAATAGACTCTTCTCTAAAACATTGCATTACGAGTGAGATTCAAACGAGTATCTTAATAAATGTAGAAACTTTCAACTTTTTTTAAAATTTCTGTCTTGTTACAAACAGTAAATGCTCAAGTTTCTTCCGAACTTCTTACCGTCCATTAGTAATGGCCATAATGAATGATTTTGATTTTCGAATAATGAATCAATCGGGCATGCGTAAAAGCATAGCTATTAACTTCGTTTTCTTTTTAATCAATTAACACCAGAATGTTTTTGTAAAAAGAAAAGAATTGAATTAAGAACCTGGCTTTTAAAATATTCTGGTTTAAATGATTGAAAAGTTTGCAGCTATGTTTTTGCGCAATGCTTGCCCGAAATGCCCGAATGATTCATTCGAATATCAAAATCATTCATTATGCCCATCATTACCGCCCATACAATAACGATAATTTTTTTTCTCCCATTTTGCACGTTAATGGTTCAATTTTGATAATTTTTGATTTATTACACGAGTATTTTATACTTAAAATATCAGTTATCACAATATTAACCTGTTAACCCTTTTCGGCATGGTGGGTTAAATTTTGTCCCACATAATTTTAATCCCCAAATCTCACAACGGCACCAGAATTTTGAAATCAATTTTTGTCTTTTACAATGTATGTGAAGAAAGCTCTTACTTTATTTCCAAAGAAACTTGTTCGTATATCCTGGTATCATTCAATAATTTCAACATTTTAGTAACAGAAGTACTTTGTGCCTGAAAGGGTTAACCGGGGAATAAACTTTTGTTCAACTTGTTTCACAACTACCAACGGGCCACACTTCCACCAGTCAAAAAGAATTCAATTCTTTTCCTTATTCATGCCAGTAATTTTGCATGAATAGGGCGTTTTAATAAGATGAAAATTTATATTAAAATTTTACTGATGGAAGTAATGCGTTCAAAATATTTCAGTAGTAGTTCGTGTATCAGGAAATATTTCGTCATGCCCAGTTAACAGGTTAAAGAACCAAATTTGAATATTAGTTTTGCGAAAGGTTTTCGTTCACATTTTTCACAACATACATGTTTCCTAATAAAGTCATTCAATATGGCATGAAAATTATATTTTTTTAAGCGATAAATTACTTTGCTTTAAGCGTACGACTGAATTTATAAATATGTAATTTAAAACTCTTTAAATTTTCACAAACTTTAAAAATAGAAATGCATGATTTTTAATGTTTCTATAATCATTATATTTTAAATTGTCACGTAAACTTAGAATTTATAAGTTACTTAAACGTTAATGTTCAGTTTTCATATTTATATATTGTGTAATTATAAACATATTTTTAAAAAAAGTTTATAAAACAATAATGTAATGTTTAAAATAAGTTGAAACTGGTGTGAAACACTAAGAACTAAAATAACTTCTTAAAACACCATCAAAACGTTAAAATGCGCTAGGCCTTTCGAAAGATCTGAGTCTTTCTTCGTCAGGCGCAAAAAGACGTGCGTCTACTATGAAAGCAGCAGCAAGACTGAAATGAGAGGTAAGGGAGAGGAAACAAGCTGATGCAACAGCCAATAGGAAAGTAGAAATCAAGAACCAATAGGAAAACAGAAGACAACAGCCAATCACAGAAGAGTAAAGTCAAAACAATAGAGAATACAAAATAGAAGGGGAATAAGGAAGTGAAAAAATAAAAATAAATAAATAAAATAACAAATAAATAAAGCACACAAATATATTAAAAAATGGAAACAGATGAAAATTAAGAATTAAATAAGTAACCAAAATATATAAATACTAGCTGTTACCCGTGACTTCGTTCACGCAACATTAAAAGAAGAATAAATACATTAATTAAGAAAATATTTCACTCCCGATAATTAAAAACGTTAAAATTAACTAACTATTTATCACATTTCATAGGCGACAATACGGTATTTTTTTGTTATAGGGACCTTAACATAACTCAGTCTTTAAAAAGTGAAATTTTGTGCCAAATAATCGCAAAAATGAAATTGCAACCAATGCAAAAAGGAGGGCCAAATAAAATCGTGGAAATAGACGAATTGGGTAAAAACAAATGTCAATTTTACCTGATAAACAATTTTACTTTTAACGCCTTTGTGAAACGTTTTAACAGCCATCCTTCAAAAAAAACATTAATTGGAAATAGTACATGCTTTTTCTTTAAATTCAGTTCTGCCTCCTTGGTTTAATGTATAGCTGAAACAAATCTTATTTTCTAAATGACAGTATGTTGACAGGCAATTTTTGTTCTCCAGAATAAATTGATTCATGAAGTTTGAATATGTGAAAATATGTTTTTCTTTTTCGGATAATTTACTGAAATCAAGATTTTGTTTTCACCATCTATTCAAAGTGAAAATCAATTCTGTTTTTCAGTTTTAATGAGAAAATGGTGTAAAAAATATACAGATCTATTTTATTTCTCCTTTTTTTATACACAAATATGCAGTAATTTACTTTCCGTTTTTAGAGAAACTTCGTTAAAAATAACAAAAAAGAAAAAAAAATCTTGGCATCTAATTTAATTTTTTAAATTCTGACAGTTTGTGTAACATCCTCGGATCAATGATAACCGGTATAAAGTAAATCACGTTGCGTTCGATATTCTGGCACTGTAAATGAAAATTGTAAATTCACGAGCATTCTCCGTGAATTGCTGCCGTAATTTTACGGGAAATGCCCCCTTTTCAAGGTAAACTGTCCATTTCAGTAAATTTCATGTTTTTACGGGCAGAAACCGTTTATCTAATAACAAATCTCGTTTATTTAGTCACAAAACCGGTTTTCTTATGGACATTGCCTGGAATCTCTGCTGCAGTAATTTTACTGCAGCAATTTTTTACAATGAGGAGTAGTTGCGAAATACAAACATAGATTCGTGTTCATTTTCCTTTTCTTAAAATTATGATGCGATTTTTAGCAGAAAATTCTCATCTGTATATAACGGATATTCATGCTTAATAATCAGTATAGATAAAAAAAAAACATTTAAATTTTTCGTTATAAATATGGCGTGAAACTCATCTACTTTCTATACTTACTGATCCTTGTATTATTAATGTAAGGAATTGATTCACACTCATTTTAAAACACATTGGAAAATTCCCGTTTTATTTCAAATATGACGCCTCTTTTCCCGCAGAGAAATCCCTTTTTAATGACATAATTCTTGTTAATTTTCTTTTCCAGGCAATTAATTTCAGTACTGGCATAGGGGAAATTATGTTGCTTTAACGAAATAATATTAAATCTTTAGTTTTTATCAACAAAAATGGAACTATTAACATTCGTCATTTTTTTTTAGGTAATCGAGTGATTTCTTTTAGTTTTAAGAATGAAAATAAATATTTCTCGCTATCCATGACATCATTTTCGATATGGATAATTTTGCGGAGCATATTATTGATATTTGCTGACCATTTTCTTTTGAAAATTCTTTTTACTTTTTTAAAATTTAAATAAAAAATACGGTATAGTTATATTAGCCCTGCGCAGACGGTAAAACGCCAAGAATTATTACCATACAAAAGAAAAAGCGAAGAAAAAAAACCCAAGATCATTTTATTTCACCAATCAAAGATATCCGCTTTATTTTTGATGTATGGCGTCATATTCGCCTGTTTCCTATGGTTACTCATATTGAAACCTTGTATTATTATCAAAAACTAAAAAAAAGTACGTTTTATTTCTAATAATATTATTTAATCGTCTTATTAATTCTTTAATTTTTTTATTTCATTTTTATTTTTTACGTGAACATTTTTCAATTGAAACTAAATTGTTGACTAAAAATTATTATTCCGGAATTTGAATTAGTTTTGGCAACGATAAAGTATTAGCAACGGTAAAGTAAATTTAACCATGTTAAAATATTATACGAAAAAAATGTCCATTTACTCTCTATGAAAAAACGAAATTTTGAATTATAAAGAAAAATATTTGAATAAAATAAACAAAAACCAGCCTATATTCAAATGAGGGTTATAATCAATCTGTATGCAAAAATACAGGATCATTAAAGGCTCCATTTTGACGCTGGCTTCAGCCTAACATTTGCGCACAATCAGATTTATAATATTATTAGGATATATAAAAAACAGACTAAAATTAATTAATACAAAATAAATTATATGGAAGTACTGAAGAAGTTTTTCCAAGCAGCAGAGAGCATTGTGGAATCAGATTTATCATTAACAATAACTTCACGACTAAGATAAATAGCTAAATTTTCCAAAAAGTCCAATTCAGAGATACTATTAGCATTAAAGATAATTTTAGCATTTTTAAAATTAAAACAATGGCCGGAATCCCAAGAGTGCTTGGCAATGGAAGATTTAGAAATTTCTTGATTAGTTACATAACGAGAGTGTTCTTTTAAGCGGATTTCAAGATTTCTTTTAGTTTGACCAATATAAGATAAATCACAGTCATTACAAGGAACATTTATGTGTGGACAAGGAACATTTAATGTTCCTTGTAATGACTGTGATTTATCTTATATTGGTCAAACTAAAAGAAATCTTGAAATCCGCTTAAAAGAACACTCTCGTTATGTAACTAATCAAGAAATTTCTAAATCTTCCATTGCCAAGCACTCTTGGGATTCCGGCCATTGTTTTAATTTTAAAAATGCTAAAATTATCTTTAATGCTAATAGTATCTCTGAATTGGACTTTTTGGAAAATTTAGCTATTTATCTTAGTCGTGAAGTTATTGTTAATGATAAATCTGATTCCACAATGCTCTCTGCTGCTTGGAAAAACTTCTTCAGTACTTCCATATAATTTATTTTGTATTAATTTATTTTAGTCTGTTTTTTTTATATATATTTATATATTTTGGTTACTTATTTAATTCTTAATTTTCATCTGTTTCCATTTTTTAATATATTTGTGTGCTTTATTTATTTTTTATTTTTTATTTATTTTTTTTTTCACTTCCTTATTCCCCTTCTATTTTGTATTCTCTATTGTTTTGACTTTACTCTTCTGTGATTGGCTGTTGTCTTCTGTTTTCCTATTGGCTGTTGATTTCTACTTTCCTATTGGCTGTTGCATTAGCTTGTTTCCTCTCCCTTACCTCTCATTTCAGTCTTGCTGCTGCTTTCATAGTAGACGCACGTCTTTTTGCGCCTGACGAAGAAAGACTCAGATTTTTCGAAAGGCCTAGCGCATTTTAACGTTTTGATGGTGTTTTAAGAAGTTATTTTAGTTCTTAATGTAATGTTTGTTATTCCTTTTATGTAGTGACTTTTATATATTTGTGTTGTTTAAAACGTCTTTTTGTTTCAACCTTGATTTAAAAATATTTCAGCAAATTAGGTTAAAAGGATCGTTTTTAGGTGCGTTTGTAATTATTAGATACGTAGCACCTATATTCGTCGTCTGGTCCGTCCGTCTGTCCGCATATAACCGCTCAAAAACTACCCAGCCGAATGGTTTGAAATTTAATATATATTATCGTTGCAGAATTTTGTTCAGTCATTTCACATTTTAGGAAAATCGAATCAAAACTTAAAAATATATTAATAAAAGTTTTCTTCAATCTATTAAATCCTATCATGTCATGTGCAATTAATTCAATGATATTCCATGATAGGTAATGATTCTAGATTGCCACGGTGATTACTTCCTATTTAAGATGGAGTGCTATTATTTCTGTATTGCTGAATTTAAAAACCGAATTTGTGTACTAAAACTGTTTAATTATAGCAATCCTATAAATCTACCGACAGTTTTTTGGATAGATGTTTCCGGAGAAATAGATATTAAATGGAAAAAGAGTCTAAATATGGATTTCAAGTTCTGAAATTTTCAAAACTAGATTTAAGTTTCTCATTGGAATTTCAATAAATGTAACAAAAGATAAAATGTTGGCAACTTAAAATGTACTTATTTTATTACGGAAATTAACCCTCTCATAATAACAGACGTCACTGAAATAATAACGATGATTTTTTTTTTAAATTGTCTTGTATTGGATATTTGCGCATAGTATAATTTTAACGTAACAGAATTGTACAGAATTGCTTGTAAAAGTGTATTGAAACTTAATTTCATAAAATAAAATTAATATCTATAATATGAAAAATATTATAGACTTTTATATCTGCGCATAGATAAGCTAGCACTCTCTATATCTGCACATAAAAGAAATTTTCTATTCATGCCTTTTTGCATAAGAGTGCAACAGCTATTGTACCAAAAGATCTGAATGTTTATAAAACTAGTTATACGCACCTCATTTGTCACGTTTGACGTACAATTTACAACTTATATATATATATATATATATATATATATATATATATATATACATCTTTAATTCCTTGTATTCTTTTTTCACGTGTTTCTAGACGAAGTGATGACCCTTATTAATACAGAGATCTTAGCAGTTATCCTTTTCGGCGACAACTGTTTCAGAAAAAAAAAAAGACTTTGTGAAGGATTTGTATAACATTTGAAAAATATATCTATCACGAAGGTGGCCGCTGAGATTCCTGTATTAATAGGGTTCATCACTTTGTCAAGTGATGATACTTAACAATACATAATAATACATAATACATACTCCAATTTGGACAACTAGTTCATTTTCACCATTTTTTAAAAAAACCTACTATTAAATTATTTTTTAATAAATTTTGCAATAGCTTAATATAATTTTGCTCATGCAAACAATATTCTGATATTCTTTGGGTTTATGGAGGAATAGAAACATGAATATTTTTTGAGGAAACGTTTAACTTCATTGTAAATACGATTGCTTACTTGGAATTTAGCATTTAATAAATATTATACAATGAAGACTACCTAAATATATATATATATATATATATATATATATAATTCTTTTTTTTTCCCCAAACAATTGAAAAATCCTATGCAATTTAAATGCAACATATCGGGTTGCCACACAGTTACTTTTATAATAACATTTGAAAGGATAAATGGAATAAAAAATTAATCATAAATTTATGGAAATTTCAATTTATTTGATATGCCCTGCGCTTAGAAGAAATGTGTTCTATTTTACAATATATTTCAAAGGATTTTTTTCCAACATTTTCAGGAGTTTAAATTTCCAAACCAGGTGAATTTAACGGTCATAAATATTAATGTGGGGTTTTTTTAGTGTGTGTGTGTGTGTGGGGGGGGGGGGTGATTTTGATGTTAAGGTTTACAACTGATCTCATATATTTGGGGCAAAATATAAACATTTACTTTATTAACCATCGCATAAAAAACTTGTTTCCTACACTCCTGAAATGCATAGAAAAAAAAGTATATGTATCGTATGCATATTGTTCATCTCCATGCATATTTTATGCTAATGATTTCAGGAAATGTATATATCTATATATATTTCACGAAGTCACACATTCAGAATGTTCTTTTTATATATAAATCTGGGAAATTTGCATAGGGATGCATAAAATTTTATTTGCCAGCTCTTTAGAATCGAATAGCGTTTTTCGTTTTCCTAAAAATATATCACATTTTAAATTATAATGTATTGCTCCACAATGACGACTGATGCAGAGATTTATTTGTCGAATATGAAGGGCGAATTCATTTTTTTTAAATCTGCAACCTTTTTTTTATTGTTCAAATTAAAATTGTGCAGTAACAACAACAGAATCTAAATTAGCACTTTTCAAAATTTCCACCTTTAATCCTCTTTGGCCTCCCCTCCCACCTCGCAACACATAATTCATAACTTAATAAATTCATAACTTAACAAATATATATATGTGCCCATCCCCTTTTGTTCTTTTGAATTTATATGGATATTTCATATACAAGGGTCGATTCAGGCAAAATTTGGGGCCTAATTAGGGCTCCTTCACAAAAATCTATTTAAATAAACAGGGCCCTTCACAAAAATCAATTTGATAAAATGGGCCCCTTCACACAATTCTTTATAACCAAACAGGAGAAATTTTATACAAAATTTTTTTTAATAAAATAGGCACTTTCGCAAAATTCTATTCCATAAAAATTTACTGTTTATTAATTATTTATTATTTTTGACATTTTAAAATGTGTCATTTGCAATCAAACAAGTTCATCAGAGAGGAAAACTTTAGAAAAAGGATTTAAAAAAGTTTTTGTTAATAAATGCTTGGTTCGAATTTGAGTTACTGGATTTCAACTTTCGTTACAAAATGTTATTTTTCACAAAAATATAATAAATTTCACAAAAATAACCTTTACTTTTCACAAAAGGGACCCCAAGAAAAAAAAATTGCATCGCCCCCTGATATATAATGTGTCATACTTAATTTTATAAAAAATAATACTTTAATAAGTTATTTTTGATTATTAGACATTTTTATATTTTTAAATTAAGAACATAAAAATATTTTTAATGTCATTTTATTCGATGTTTTATTGCATTAAAATATATGCTTCTTTTTAATTATTAAAATATAGCCCTTATAGGTACTATTAAATATTAAAACTTAGTTTCATTAAGAAGAATAGATTTTAAAAAATCGGAGTAACTGACAAAAAATTTAATATATATATATATATATATATCATATATTCTAATACGAGCAAATCTTGTGTGTGGTTATATATATATATGCAAATTTTATCTTAAAAACGGCTCTAACGATTGTGACGAAATTTTGTATCCTACCGTTTTGGGGCTCCAGAAAACCATTGGGCTAGGTCACATGTTCGAGAAAATTCGATTAGTGGGTCATTTTGGGTCATTTTGGGTCATGGTCTAGCTAAATGTATCTAAAAAACGGTTCAAACTATTTTGACGAAATTTTGTATCTGACTGTTTTCGGGCACGAGAAGACTATTGGGTTGGGTCACATGTTCGAGAACTTTCGATTAGTGGGTCATTTTTGGGTCAACGCGGGTCAAATTAATTTTATCTAAAAAACGGCTCTAACGATTTTGATTAAATTTTGTGTCCTACGTGTTTCGAGCACGATAAAATCATTGGGCTAGGTCACATGTCCGAAAAAAATCGATTAGTGGGTCATTTCTGGGTCATTGTGGGTCAAGATCTAAAAAGCGGCTCAATTTACACTAAATTTTGCATCCAATGATTTTCGGATACGAGAAGACTGTTGGGCTAGGTCACATGTTCGAGAAAATTCAATTAGTGGGTCATTTTGGGTCATTTTGGGTCATGGTCAAGCTAATTGTATCTAAAAACGGTTCAAACGATTTTGACGAAATTTTGTATCCGACTATTTTCGGGCACAAGAAGACTATTGGGCTGGGTCACATGTTCAAGAACTTTCGATTAGTGGGTCATTTTTGTGTCAAAGCGGGTCAAATTAATTTTATCTAAAAAACGGCTCTAACGATTTTGATTAAATTTTGTATCCTACGAGTTTCGGGCACGCGAAAATCATTGGGCTAGGTCACATGTTCGAGAAAATTCGATTAGTGGGTCATTTCTGGGTCATTCTGGGTCAAGATCTAAAAAGCGGCGCAATTTACACTAAATTTTGCATCCAATGGTTTTCGAGCACGGGAAGGCTGTTGGGCTAGGTCACATGTTCGAGAAAATTCAATTAGTGGGTCATTTTGGTCATGGGTCATTATGGGTCAAGCTATTTTATCTAAAAACGGTTCAGAGGATTTAAAATAAATTTAGCACCCTACAGGTTTAGGGAATAAGAAGACTATTAGGCTAGGTCACATGTTGGAGAAATTTGTATTAGTGGGTCATTTTGGTCATGGGTCATTATGGGTCAAGCTATTTTATCTTAAAAACGGCTCAGACTATTTACACTAAATTTTGCATCCTATGGTTTTCGGATACGAGAAGACTGTTTTCATTGGGTCACTGTGGGTCATTTTGGTCATGGGTACATGACCAAATAAATAAAATTTCCGTTCGCAATCAACAAGATCAACAATAAGGATCTACCAATCAATGCCTACAATGAATCTACCAATAAGGATCTAATGGACAATATCCATTAAAAAGTTTTTAACACTTTCCTCACGAGGTAAAAGTCATGTAGAGGAGATCGGGTATAATTGCAACATTTTTATATTTCATACTGCAGAAAGTGTCATAAAATTTCTAGATTTGTTTTACAATGTCATGTACCCATGTCATGTAGAATGAACATATTTGAACTCAAATTTAATTTTGACCGAGCATAGCTTATTTTTAAGTTTATTTGCTTCTATCTATTAGATAATGCGTTTCTGAAAGTAAAGATGATTTTTGCAAATACCTACTATGTTGTTGAAATAACGGCTTAATGCGATTATAATTTTCAATGCGAAAATACGAAAAACAATGGTTGCTTTAAAACATTAGAATGCATATAATGCATTCAAATTGTAACCAAGATTTGGGATTCTCTGGAATTAAACGGAGATCAACCATGCATAAAGAAAATAATAATAATGATAAATGGGAATAGTAATGGGTAGCCAATTTCAAAATGTGATTGTCGTAAGATATACTTATTTTATCTCTTATCTTGCCCGATGATTTTTTTTAAGTGAAGGTTTTATCGAAAAGTGTGTCATATATCCATTCTCTCATATCATTACATTAGCGTTGTTTACATATATTAGTAGTTTACATCCAAATCTCTGCAAAACTATATACATCACCTAGGAGAAAGATTACAAGCATTAATGTGATCTTCGGTGATTAGCGATGGAATAAGCAAGTATCCTTATAACCATTATGTAAACACGGGTAATATTTGAATAATATGGTACCGTAATCCGGAGCTACTTTGCATCGTTTTTGATAGATCTCTGAGAGGAATTGCTTTTCCTATTCACGCTAAATGCACAAGGCATTCACATACACTTTCTTCTTTAAAACATTCAAACACTCTCACTAACATAATGTAGAACGGTTTCAAGATACAACCAAGCACAAAAGTTTAGACACAGAGGCAGTTCGTAGAAATGGTCAAAAGTTTTTGTTGAATTTCACTGATGTTTTAAGATAAGTACTCTTAAAATAAACAGTAAATTGTACGACGTGAAATATTTAGAAAAAATATTGAAACAAATGCTTTTATAGCGAAATATTACTTTTTCTTGCGACAAAAGTTGATAAGATTTGTGAAAAATTAATAAGCGAAGTGATCACATGTTTAAAGGGGCGGTTCCTAAATTTGTTTTTAAGGTTACAGTTACAGCGCCTAGAATACATAGTGTGGAAAACGGTTTTACCGTTTTCGAATTGAAAATTTTTGAATTCAAAACGGAAATTCCGAAACAAGAATTTTTATTTTAAGAAGTCACGAAATTTCTGCTATTAAGTAACCAAAAGAACATCATAGGAAATTTCTGGTACGAATGCGAAATTTCGGAATTTAAAAAAAAAACCAAACTGGTAATGCTTTAAAAAGTTCTAAAAAATTGTAGCCCATAAACGTGCAACGATGCGGTACAATAATAGGACGATCGCAGCGACATCTGCTTTAAAAATAGATTTATCTCTAGCAAAAGTAACCGTTTCACTATTGACAACATGAATATAATTTCTGTTAATAAAATCTTCTTGTAAGTTTATATTTCAGATGTAACTGGTTTTGAAGTTAGTTTTTTATCATATCAGGGAATTAATCTTTTCCACTCTTCTAGCAAAGATTCATCCTTTGGTATGCTAAATTGGAATAGTTTCTACTTTGCTGTCTTGTATGGAGTATTGCAACCAGGCACAAAAGAATGCGTATCACGTTTTTTGGCCATGTTCGATATCATTCATATTTTCAAAGCTTGTGAAAATCAATATCTAGGTCAAAGAAAATAGGGTATAATTTAATCATTTAAAATTTTTACCACCAGCCGAAACGTTTTCCAAGTTCGATTCTTATACAATGTTTGCGTTGAAAAGAGCTAGCAGACAGTTACGTAGCCAGAGAGAGGGGGGTGGTCAAAATGCTCTAGAAACGAGTAATATTATAAAGTTTTATTCGCCTTCAATATCGCAGAAAATTCTCCGAGTAGATAAGGCAAAAATATTTATTTAAAATTAGTGGCATCCAAACCATTTGGACATCCACCCTGTCTACGCCACTGCTAGAAGATGTCACTGCGATCGTCCCTTTATCTTTTCAGCATCGTTCTACATTTATCAGATTCAATTTTTTAGTTACTATTTTGTAGCCGTTTTCCATACTATGTAGTCTAGGCGCTGTACTCACTAACATAATGTAGAACGGTTTGTTTCAAGATACAACCGAGCACAAAAATTTAGACACAGAGGCAAATCGTAAAAATGGTCAAAAGTTTTCGTTGAATTTCACTGATGTTTTAAGATAAATATTCTTAAAATAGACAGTAAATTGTACGACGTCAAATATTAAAAAAAATATTGAAACAAATGCTTTTATAGCTAAATATTAGTTTTTCTTGACACAAAAGTAAGCCACGTTTATAAGATTTGTGAAAAAATTAAAAAGCGAAGTGATCACATGTTTAAAAGGGCGGTTCCTAAATTTGTTTTTAAGGATAGAGTTACAGCGCCTAGAATACATAGTGTGGAAAACTGTTTTATAATTTTTTAATTCAAAATTTTCGAATTAAAACCCGAAATTCTGAAACAAGAACTTTTACTTTAAGAAGTCACGAAATATTTGACATTAATTAACCAAAAGAACATTCTAGGGAATTTCTGGTATGAATGCAAAATTTCGGAATTTAAAAAAAGCCAAATAGGTAAAGCTTTAAAAAGTAGTTCTAAAAAATTGTAGCCGATAAACGTGCAACGATGCGATACAATAATAGAGCGATCGCAGCGACATCTACTTTAAAAATAGATTTACCTCTAGCAAAAGTAACCGTTTCACTATTGACAACATGAACATAATTTCTGTTAATAAAATCTTCTTGTAAGTGTATATTTCAGATGTAACTGATTTTGAAGTTAGTTTTTTATCATATCAGGGAATTAATCTTTTCCACTCTTCTAGCAGAGATTCATCCTTTGGTATGCTAAATAGGGATAGTTTCTAGTTTGCTGTCTTGTATCGAGTACTGCTGTACACAAAAGAATGCGTATCACGTTTTTTGGCCATGATCAATATCATTCATATTTTCAAAGCTTATGAAAATCACTATCCAAGTCAAAGGAAATAGAGTATAATTTAATTATTTAAAATATTTACCACCAGCTGAAACGTTTTCTCAGTTCAATTCTTATACAATGTTTGCGTTGAAAAGAGCTAGCAGACAGTGGCGTAGCCAGAGAGGGGGGGGGGGGGTCCAAATGATCTGGAAACCAGTAATATTATGAAGTTTTCTTCGCCTTCAATATCGCAGAAAATTCTCCGATTAGATAAGGCAAAAATATTTTTATAAAATTAGTTGTGTCCAAACCATCTGGACCTCCACCCTGTCTACGCTACTGCTAGAAGATGTCGCTGCGATCGACCCGTTATCCTTTCAGCATCGTTCTACATTTATCAGATTCAATTTTTTAGTAGTATTTTGTTGCCGTTTTCCACACTATGTATTCTAGGCGCTGTACTCTCACTAACATAATGTAGAACGGTTTCAAGATACAACCCAGCACAAAAATTTAGACACAGAGGCAATTCGTGAAAATGGTCAAAAGTTTTCGTTGAATTTCACTGATGTTTTAAGATAATTATTCTTAAAATAAACAGTAAATTGTACAACGTCAAATATATAGAAAAATATTGAAACAAATACTTTTATAGTTAAATATTTCTTTTTCTTGACACAAAAGTAAGCCACGTTTATAAGATTTGTGAAAAAATTAAAAAGCGAAGTGATCGCCTGTTTAAAGGGGCGGTTCCTATATTTGTTTTTGGATACGGTGTAGGGATGAGACGGACTTGGGCTCGATTTTTATGCCAGTCTTCGGAATTAACCGGACACACTTTATTTATTCACAAATGTAAAAGGGGAGAAAAAAGCTCGCTATTTGAGAAACAAGAACATAATCAAAGTTTTTAAAGTGTTTTACAATCCTGTAAAAAACAGTTTGAAAGTGAATGGAATTGTTATTGGTGTGATATAAGAAAAAACAGTCTGACTGATTCTGAAACCTTTCCACAATGTTAGTAACTTAAAGAAGCCGTGGAATATTCTTTTTCTATCCTCGCTTTCTGTTTAAAATCCTTTTCCAGAATTACTAGGAAATAGAACTCATGTATTTCTGTCGTAGTTGTACAATACTATTTAAAATGATAAAAATTAGGACATTTGAAGATTTTTGCCAGTGGTTGGGCATAAATAATAAATTTGATAGTTTAAACAGATTTTCAGAGACACGAAAATTGAGCTGATTTATTGCCCCTTGCGATGTTTTTTTTTTTTTTTCAGACTTAACTCATTAGGAAACGGAATTACTTTTCTCTTTAAAATACAAAAAAATATACACTTTAAAATACAAATAAATAAGGATAAAAAGGATAAAAAATAAAGTTTCCATTTATTTCGGGAAAATGTACGATTTTCAATCAAAATAAAAAGCTTCCGTACCAATTTTTCACAATAGCAACTTTTGTCTCCTGTTATCACGGAATTTATGTCATCAAATAAAGATAATATTTCTATTTAGAAATGCTGGTATTCAAGGAACAAAATGGTTGACAGCTATTTCGGGACCATATGGGTTAATACAAGGTGTGGCGAAGAATATGTGCAAATAATATTCGCATTGGCATACAAAGCTGTATCTCCAGTAAAATAAGCAGTAATACACTGCTGCGCATGTTCGGTAGCGTACTACTTCTTATGTTACTGTTTATTACTGTTAATTTTACGGTATAATACAGGCAGCTGGAATGCCAGTATTATACTGTAAAATCAACATTTTTTTTTTTTTTTTTTTTTTTTTTTTGCAGTGTAATGATATCAATGGAAGACCGCGTGTTTGATGCAATGTTTATATAAATATAACAATTCAACGAGTAACTTGAGCTACAATTTTGGTAAATTAAACAATGCTACATCGTTACATATTGTATTTTTACGTGTTACAATCTCTATGGTTTCTCTTATAATGGATTGATAGTATAGAGTGCAGGGTAAATGGTTACTCCATGGTTACAAATCCTCTTTAATAAAAAGCTACGCGTTGCTGATGACTGGCTTTTTCGATAATTGTTGCCACAGGACTTTTTCGCTAATCGTTGCCACAGATTAATCTCGGAAAATGAAACTTTCGATTACTGAAAAAATTAATAGATCGAAAAGTACTTGTCAGAAAATTGTTAGACAAACTGCGTTAGAAAGTTAAAAAGTTGTATTTTTCTTGCTATAAATTTAAAATCTAATGATTATGCCGTTTTTCAAATATTCAATTTCTAAAATTACCTAATTTCATAATTAATAAATCAGTAACACATCATTAAAAATACATTAAACGTCGAATTAAAAATCACTTGATGAAATAACAAGCACGTGTAACGCATTTGACGGCAACTGAATGCGACGCCCTGATCATGCATTTTTGGCGTTACATTCTATATTTTGGCGATAGTTTTTTTTTTTTAACGGAAAGTGGTTGACGGGATAACGGAGAAGTACCAAAATTCTTATAAATCGTATTAAATTGAAGGGTTGAAAATACAATTAACGTTTCTCTAACTTCGACGTTGTTGTTCGTTACAATACAAATAAATTACGGTTGAAAACATTAAAGATCTGCCTCATCTGTAGATTGTATATTATTATTGTACGAAAATTTCTCCATCTTTACATAAGAATTGATTAGCTTAAAACAATGGATGCATTTTAGAAGATATGGATTTGAAACGAACAATGATTAAAGAGGACATTTTAAAACATTTTTTTAACGTCGAATTTCGACGGTGCCTTTGGGCATATGCAATGCACCATCGCATAGGAGCTCACTTGGTTACATTATCACAAGGGGAAAAATATGTGCTTTATTTACTATGTTCTTTTATTTACTGAATGTGATATAACTGTAGTAATATACTATTTGTATGATACTGCATAGGTCCTTGAACTTTTCTTTCTTGCAGTACTCAATGTGGCTGTAATTTCGCACTGATTTGCTATTCTTCTGATTTGCTATTCACTGATTTGCTATTGATGCACTGATTTGCTATGATTGTCGAAATTCTGTAACATCTGTCAACAGTCTATCTAATAAAACCCATTTTACTGTTTATAATGTTTTTATGTATTTACGGATTGTTTGTTTGGAGCTTGTATCGATAATAGTACTGTATTTCATTGGTGGGAAAAACTCTTTAAATAAAATTGCTGAATTTTTTTTCCTCCCTTCCCTGTTAAATAATAAAGAAGCTTATTTTACTGATATTGTTATAGTAAGTTTTTTCGTCAAGTTTTGACGGGTTCCATCTAGTATGGAAATAAACATTCAAGTAAAAAATAATAATAACGTGCGTAATTTTTTTAAAAAGTAGGTGAAAAATTGAATGATAGCGCTAACTTCATAGACAGTGCATTTATAGAATATTTTTGTTTGTTTTAATAATGACTCACAGATTGAGATTAAACATCTGTCAACAGTCTATCTAATAAAACCCATTTTACTGTTTATAATGTTTTTATGTTACATCTTTTAACAACTAAAAAGAAGTATATAGTTACAAGGTGTTATTATTTGTTATATTCAAAAAGCTTCCGTTAAAAGACAGAGATTTTACATAAAATCCCCTGTATATACACTGTAAAAACTTTGCAGCAAAGTATCCGGTCATTCGACCGTTTTTATAGAAAACGGTTACATAACAGTAATTTAACAATATTCTGACCATAATATGGACACTATTATGGTCAGAATAGCGCATTAAATTACGGTTATGTAACCGTTTTCTATAAAAACGGTCGAATGATCGGATACTTTGCTGCAAAGTTTTTACAGTGCATGCGAAATTGTTTTACAGTGTACAATGTTTATACAAATCAAACTCAAAATATTCTTTTTTAGAAGTAAAAAAAGAAGAAGTGAATTCTATTAATCTAATCAACTGAAAATACTTACTTTTAAATTTTACAAAGTCGTATAATTACGTATTTTGACAGGAAGGTCCGGAAATTCCGGGTTTTCTCTTTTTTAATAAAACAAATTCCTGGTCTAATTTTCGCCTTTAAATTCTTCGCTTCATGCTTTGTGCGCCAGAAATGGATAGATACCTTCTTTAAAAACATGTGAACATTGTCATTAAAGAATTTAATGCAATTTTTCCTTCAGCCTAAAAACTTCCCGGCAAAAATCAGTGAGGTGTTAGGTTTCCGTGTTGCATTTTATCAATTGATTTTTCTTTTCTTTTTTTTTTCAATAGTACTAGATGTGTCGGTGAAACGAAAGGTATTTATTTTAATGTTACTTAACTAATTACCCTAAATTTGTGTGCTTTTAATTTGTTTTTTACAGGTATTTTTTGCATGTAAAAATGCAATTTTGTAATCGATTTTTTCACTCAGTTCCTGGTATGCTCGAACTATACAAATTATGTTTCACAGATGTGTTTTCGATGGCAATACAACCTTTTAATTATTTTAGAACTTAATTATAGATTAATATATTAATTTTAAAGAAATTTCCCAATAGCCAGTCGCAGATGATAAATCGACAAAAATTCTTTATGGTTACAACAATTTTCGAGTTACAAAAACAATGGAGTTAATTTTGCACCAAATCACGTATACCAAAATAGATCAACTTAGTTGTGACACTGCGACAACGAAAAATGTTTAACACTAAAAAGTAGAAAATATAAATAAAAAATAAAGTGTTCATCATAAAGTGTATTTTAGAATATTTTCTGTTATCATTAATCAGTTTAATATTAATTAAATTATGATTACAGGGATCATACGCTTTTACCCCAATTTCTTTAATAGAATTTTTCGATTTAATATTTATATAGCAGAAATTGTAGACTCTTTGTTTCATTGCAGGATTTGTAATAATTTTCTGCATTTAAAAAAGGCGACAAATTCTATTAAAAAATTGTAATAAGAGTGGCATTTCAATCTTGTTCGCATGGGGAGACGCAAGCATATTTACATGGCTTAAACTTTTGAATCAGTTTTTAATCTTTTAAATTTGGCACTGATGATGGAGCTTGAGGGGCTCCGAAACAGCTGTTTGCCATCTTATATTTTTTTTATTTGTGCTATTTTACGTTGATCATTTATTTTTAATATAACGGCACAAAGTTCAATCTACCTATTTTAAATAAAAAGAATTTTTTTTTTTTTTTTTTTTTTTTTTTACAAGGACTCAATATTACACACAAAAGAAAAGTTTCTCTAATATACTAGACTTGATACTGTTAGTTTTATAAACAATAAATAAAGAGTTTAGAATGATAGGTAGTTAACATTCGCTTGTTTATTTTATGTATATTAAAGCATAAATCCTCAATTCGATTCAGAAACGTGTAGATCGATTTTTATTGAGTGTTTGCTTAAAAGGGTACATTTTTCCAATGGCACCTTGTTAATTTTTATTTAAAAAAGCGATCACGACCTATACGTTTTTCGATGTTCAATTTATCAACTGGTTGCATTATCGATATTATGTTTCTGTTAATGACAAAAACTTGGATCGTTAGACACGTTATAGATCGATTTGAGAAACCATGTTTCATGATAAAGGTTTAATTTATTTAGTTTAATAATAATTCAGTATAATCAAAACCCATTTAAAAAGTTTTATTTATTTTATTTTATTTTATTTTATTTTATTTTTGAAAGGTTCAGGTAATTTTTTTTAAAATAATGATCGTTGAACAAGAATGCAGTGATGACTATATAATTAAGAAATATTTGTTAAAATTATTTCAATAAGTAAAATTTTTAAACATTTTATTTCATTCGTAACTAAGATATTTCAAAAATTCCTCGGGGAAAAAAAAATCTTTAAAAATGAATACATAAAAAATTATTTTCTTTAACATTTTCTTGTAATAATTATTTTTTTAATGATTTGTTTCTTTTAGCAAAAGTAAATACGGTCGCCAGGTCGCCATTGCGACCAAGTTTTCCATCTGACGACTAAGTTATTTAATCTGACGTTTCTTATTTCGTTCGTTATTTAATCTGACGTTCGACAAGCAGTGATATTCCTTTTCTCTTGTATTTTTAATGGAAGAACAAAGTTACAAAAGCATTTTCCACCTCATGCTTAGAAAACGCCATTCTTTACCGCTCCTTCCAGCTAGCATGTCACATGATTAGAATTTGAAAGGAGGGGGATCAATAAAACAGTAAAAAATACTGTCAACCCAGTTTCTGTGCACGATGCTAAAATATGCTTAAGTTTTCTTGTAAGTTTAACATCCGATTTCTGCATTCAGACTTTATTCTATCACATTCCTTTTAACGAATAATAATATATAAGTGATTATAAGTAATTCATTTGAATTAAATCTCTAAAAATAAATTATGTACTATTCTAAACTATGTAACTAATATTTCTAAACTATGCTTGTTATTATTTTTTCTTGATTAATTCATAAAAAAAAAATTGTGGTTTTTGAAAATCAATGAAGGGGAGGGGTGGGTGTAAATATTTTTGACTGGCGACTAGAATTTTTCGCTGGCTACCAGATTTTACGAAATTTGTTAAGCCCTGCATTTGGGGCAATACAACATCCGATATTGTTTAAAATCCGAAAACCGAATATAATTACAAACTTCAACTATCTGCGAATAGTTTTCATAGACAAAAACTATTTTACGAAATTACTATTTTACGTTAAAAACCCTACCATCTGTTTGAAAAAATATTATTTTTAACCCTTTGAAAAAAAAAAATTCAAAAAAGTTCAATTCCGCGTTTTTTTTCTCTATTTTAAGGAAGCTCGCATCAGGTTCAATTTTAGAGATATGGATAAAAGAAAAATTCCCACTGAAAGTGGGCACCTTCTTCTCTACTACGGTGTGATTCGTTTTAAAAATACAAATATTATTTTTTTCAAAAAAATTCGCAACTTCAGGTCATTTTGCGCCTACCGGAGCCACTCTTTTCTCTACGCTAAAAGTAACTAAACGTCAGTATTTTAACACAATCTTTTTACACGTTTTTTAGTACACTTGATTTACATCTCCTATAAAAATCTCGAAACATTCGGACGACTAGAAAAATTTAAAAAAATTATAAAATCTGCAAATTTTTCGCTCAGAACAGGAACACGTGGGCGGTTTCGGTTCATGTTTTTACGACTAAATATCCATTTTTTTTGCACGAAATTTGTATACAGGCTTCAAAACCGTTATATTTATAACTGATAAAATATCAAAGCATATGGATTACAAGAACTTCTTTTTATGTTAAAGGAATTGACTTGAAAAAAAAAAAAAAAACGAAAAGATTTTTTTTTAACGAGATATCAATATTTCTTCATGATTTTTTTACACAGGCTACGGAAATATTACATTTTATTACCGTTATTAACTGATTGACTTTTGTTATAATGTACAACTCACAAAAAACTCGCCGAAATGATCTGGAATTTTGTATAGGCCTGTTAAAATCCTCTAGAAATCTATTTCTTTTAAAATATTTATAAGTTATACAAATATTAATTTCATATTTCATATCATAAAATCATAGATATTTATGTTTAAGTTTTACAGTAGTCTGTTCACACAAAAGAAACCCAGGATGATAAGGTAATATGACAGTCATGCCTATAAATATAAAACATTAATTTAACATTAGAAAGACAAAAATTTTAATAATTGTGATGTAAAGTAGTTTAAACCAAATAACTTGAAATTATAGGACAATATAAATTATATGACGACAAACAATGAAATTATAGACAATATCTGGACAAAAATTGATATGTATGATAAAAATATTTTGTCAAAATGTGATATTACCACTGAAAATTTCAAAGTTACTTTTAATTATAATATGCAAATGGGTCCCCGAATCCTAATTTGTGCATTGCATTTAATAGTATATCTTATTAATAATTAGTTTATAAACTCAAAAAACGACATTTTCAAAACTGAGCAAAAAAGACTCAAATCTGAGTATGTCGCACAGTCAAAGCGGCTCCGAATCAAAATTACTCAAGTTTGAAACATGTATATACTCATTTCTGTAAACCTGCACACTCTCAAGAATAAAACATCATGTGCTCATAATTGAGAATGTCCATGTTTCAAACAACAGTAAGCAACAGCTAGTAAAAGAGCGCTAGTGCTGCTATCTCTGGTTCTATTTACGATATGTGAGGATAAACTAAATTTACGCTTTTACCCAGAGCCAGCATCAAACCCTAGTCCCGCTAGTTACAAGTCCATTGCCTTATCCACTTCGCCATCCAGATCACATGCGTGGGTTATATTAAATGCAAGTCATCGAATGATTTGGACGCATGTTGATGTTTTTATAGGATTCATTAATTTGTAGCTGAGAAAATTGGAAATTTTTAACGGGATTTCGTATACATTTGGTCAATTTGAGATGGTGGTTAAGATTGTACAACTTTATTATTTATGTGGGGAAGGGAAGATACGTATTACACAAATTTTCAATTCGATTGTTATCAGTATATTTCTTAAATGAAAAAGCGCTCCCTGGATATTGAAATTTAACTGACTAAATTTTTCTTTTAGACACATTTTAACTCATTAACGCCACAATTATGTTTCTCTTGAAAAATGGAAATATTGCATTTCATTCAAATGAGTATGAACTGACTTCTATGTGCTCATTTCTGAATATTGTCATGTTTCAAAGATGAGTTTGAACTGATTCTTATCATTTTTGAGTATGTCCATGTTTTGAAAATGAACACTCTATGTGAACACTTTTGAGTATGTCCATGTTTCAATATTCTGAGTATTTCTGGTATTTCAGAATTGAAAGCATTGTGTCGTCCTATTTGAAACAAAAAATTTCACAACAAACTGAAAACACCGATTTACTCAGATTTGAAAGTGTCATTTTTCTCAGTGTACCGTTATCATGTTTTCCTCCCACGATTGTGCACAATTCTTTCTGCTGATTAAATAATATCTACAAAATTTAATGTGCATGGAATGCTATTAAATATGTATATATATTTTTAATTTGACACGTTTCTGTTCATTGGATGGTAATGATAAATTAATAAAATTAATATTAAACAAAAAATATAACTTAAAAAAATAATAATAACACACTTTTTTGCTCAATTTCCTTTTTGACACTTTCCAACATAGTTGAAAAGTGTTTATGACTTCGGTTTGTCTGGCCGTCTGTCTGTCTGCGCTTTAACTCGCATAAATATAGTCGGATTGCAATGTAATTGAAATATGTTTTTGAGGTTTACTGCTATAGCATGTTCGATATTGAAAATGAGGTGTGTAGTATTTAAGGTTTCATTACAGGGACACTCAAAAGTATTCCGATACATTATGGCCAGTGAGGAAAATCGTTTTCAGTACATTTGAAGTATGTTAGTACAATATTTCAATCATAATGAAATTGATATGTGTCACTGAGGTAGACGTCAACATGTTTATATATATATATATATATATATATGTGTGTGTGTGTGTGTGTGTGTGTGTGTGTGTGTGTGCGCGAGTGTGTTTGTGTGTGTGCGTGCGTGTGTGTGAATGCGGTTAAGTGTTCCCACCAAGTTCACATGACAACAAGCAATTCTCACGATCAGGCTGTGACGTCGGCAGATCGCAAGTCACAAGGAATGCTGAGATTAATTTTTGGCCTCACCAGCCAGGGAACAGAAAAGTTCATATCGTAACTAGACGTGTAAAGGATCGAGTCCTGAGCGCTCTCGAGACGGGAGAGCAAATATGATCAAATCGCCCGAAACACGGCCGAATGTTACCGAAATGCCCGCAGTTAGGTAACTGCAAATCCTTCCTTCCCCTAATTTAATCTGTAAATAATACTGTATTATTTTGACATTTAGTCCAGAACATTAAACTCATGTTATACATTAATTCAAGCCTCTGTTTACCTCAATCCTAATACTCACATTTATAGATATATATATAGATTACAGAACAAGTAGCAATTGTTATTCGTTTACAGGGACACAAACAATTATTCTGTTACATCACGGTCAATGGAGAAAAAAATGTTTCAGTTCATTTTAATAATGTTACACTGTTTCAAAAATAATGAAATTGATAAGCATCAGTGAGGTGGATGGCAACATGCTTTCTATAGAGTATAGAGTAAGTAGCAATTATAGTTCGTTTACGGGGACGCACAAAAGTATTCCATTGCATTATTATCTATGGGAAAAAATAGTTTGCAGTGTATTTTAATGAAATTGATAAGCATTACTGGGGTGTCCTACAGCATGTTTTCTAAAGATTATGGAGTACGTAGAATTTATCATTTATTTACACAGACTCTCAAAAGATTTCGGTTACAGGACTGACATAAGCCAAACTGCTGGATGCAAGTTTTCAGCTGAGATATGCAGTTAAAAACTTAACCAATTTTTAGTGTTTTATGAGGTGTGTAGTTGATATATAGGGTTGCACGATATAATTCGCATATGTGACCGGCTATGGACAGTAGTTGCTGCACTGAGAAAAATGACACTTTCAAATCTGAGTAAATCGATGTTTTCATTTTGTTATGAAACTTTTTGTTTCAAATAGGACAACCCAATGCTTTCAATTCTGAAAAAACCAGAAATACTCAGAATATTGAAACATGGGCATACTCAAAGCTGAGCACATAGAGGTCAGTTCATACTCATTTTTGAAACATGGAAATACTCAAAAATTATTAGGGTCAGTTCAAACTCATTATTTAAACATGGACATACTCAAAAATGATTAGGATCAGTTCAAACTCCTTTTTGAAACATGGACATACTCAAAAATGAGCACATAGAAGTCAGTCCATTCTCATTTTTGAAACATGGACATACTCAAATAGGATCACATGATATTTTACTCTTGAGTGTGTGCATGTTTTCAGAAATGAGTATGTACATGTTACAAACTTGAGTCATTTTGATTCGGAGCCATTTTGACTCTGCGACATACTCAGATCTGAGTACTTGTTGATCAGTTTTGAAAATGTCGTTTTTAGAGTGTAAAAATAAACTTTTACTGCGTTGCGGGTTTTTTTTTTTTCAGTGTTTATTTAGATATCTCATTTCATTGTATGAACAAAAATGAAATTTCTTAACATTATTCCGATAGAGTTGGTAAGTGTTTCATAATGTTTTTTCCTTCTTGTTACTTACCCATCATACGTAGTATAGGATAAGACTTGTAATCGTTTTGAAAATCGAAAAAAAAAATTTGATGGATTTACACGTTTCAGACACTGGAGATTCCGAAAAAACATATTTTTAGAAAAAAAAATTGTCGTCCGTCTGTCTGTAAACGCCCTATCTCCCAAACAAATTGAGATAGAGATTTAAAATTTGGTATGTACTTAGTATGTAATAATGGAAAGAATCTTATTGAATTTCAGTAACCTCGATTATCCGGAACTATAGTTTTCGGACTCTCGAAATATTCGTTCTGATAAAAGGTATATAAAAATTTTCGAAATTGTTTATTTTAAGGAGTGGATATAAAAGACAATAAAGAAACATAATTTTTGCATAAAGAATGAAGTCGATCGGATAATGGGTTGCCGAGATATTTGTAATCCTATTTGCCACACTCTTCGATTTTTCATGGCCCTGTATTTCATTCAAATTTCAATTCAAAGATATATTTTTATTGGAAATGTGACGTTTAATCCGCCGCAGTAAACTGTTAGTTAATATGATTATCAATTTTGGAGTTATAGAGCATTTAAAGTTTATGACGTCATCAAGCCACGATTTTATTCGAATTGCAATGCATTTTATAAATAGTTTACAGATGTTTTATTTTCATGTTTTATATTATGCATATCCATGATGGGTAACTATTACGGTGCCCCCCAACGACTAGTTTAACTATTGTTGTAGCTCACGTAGCGTTGAAATTATTACACTCCCTTATTTAACATAACTTGGTTCATGTAATGTAAAGATGGAATTTTGTAATCAATTTTCTACTCACTTCCTGATAGGCTAGAATTATTAAAAAAAAAAAAAAAAAAAAAAAAAAAAAAAATGTACACAGGTGTGTTTCCAATAACAATACAATATTTTAATATTTCTTGAACTTAATTATAAATTAATAAATTAATTTCAAGGCATATTTCCGTTAGCCGAGCGAAGGTGATAAATCGCCAAACATTCGCTATGGTTACAATAACAATGGAGTTACTTATGCGCCAACCCATGCTCGCTAAAATATGCCATCTCCAATTGGCTGCGAAATTGTAATAAAGAAATATTTTGAACATTAAATGTAGATTTTTTTAAAATGAGTTTAATATCTATTTTTTTTAATATGCTTTCATCAATTAATAGGTTATTTTTTTAGATATGACTTGAATTATATGAATAATAAATTAAATTGATACTTACGAACTATCCGGGACAGGTCAGATACAACTGCGTCAAGCATGGCGCCAATTTTACTAATTACGGTAACCCTTATTTTTTTAGAACTATGTAGCTTATTTATTTATCGTAGTTTACTTTTTATTATAGTTTATAGTTTTATTTTTTATTATTATAGTTTATTTTTTATTATTTACTATATTTCATTTATTATATTATATTTATTTATTATAGTTCATTTAGTATATTTCATATATTTATTGTACAGTATTTACCATTTTTAACAACGTTATTTTTTTTAATAATGTTAAATTATTGTTTTGAATTTGATTCGGAATGATAAACAATATTGGCAATTGTCAACCATTTTTGACGATGTATCTCCTGGCCCAGAAAATACGTAAGTACCATTAAATTAAATTAATTTAATGAAATTAAATATGAATTTAAAAAAATTGTCAGAAAATAGCCAGTTTGAATTCGAGAACAGCCTTAACAAGTTTATTAACGTTGTGAGAAAATCTGGTTATAACTAAGTCAAGGGTATTAGGATTAATTTCACCCTTTCTTCAGCTTCGATATATGCAAATTTTACAGCTTTATAGTTTTACGGCATAATCTTTCTTAATCACAATCGAATAATAGACGTATTTAAAAGAAATATTCCTGTAAAAAATCAGAGAGTTATTTATTTTATACGATTTCTAAAGGGGTAATTTCTGATAGCTACTTCACTGAAAAAAGATAAGAAATAGTAACGCTGAAATCCACCAAGCGTTCATAAATGCAATGCTTGAAGGATTTTCACTTATGGAAACAGTTGATAGTTTTATTTCTTTAAGTGTGATATGAATACAAAAAAGAAGTGACTTTAATCAATTTGTTCTGAAAAATATTTTTCTTTCCTTGTATCCCTAAAATTTTGCACTAGCCTGCAGCTTCTTCTGAAAATATAAGCTGAGATTATAAGATAAACATTTCATATTACAGAAATATAGTAATAAACCTGTCAGGGTAGCAGGAAATTCAACCAATAAGAAAAATATTTCGTTTGATATATGAAGAAAAAATTAAGTCCGTAAGAATAGTTTGAATTTTTTTTATAAATAAAAAAAGTACATACGATGCCGTTGAGCCGGTAAATCATCTCTTAACATGATTTATAAGTGATCAGAATAACAAAAACATATTTTTCTTGTATCTGAAAACTTATCAAAGAATAAGTTTTAAGTACATATATTCTTTGATTGTTCTTAAATCAAGTAGAACGTTGACGTTTTGAACTGAAATATTATTATGTTCATTTCAGACATCGCCCCCACACCTCCCCCATTGTACCATATACTAACATATTACATTCTTGTCATATACAATAGAATCTACGAATATACAAAATATTAAATTATAAAAGAAAATCTGTAATTATCAAAATTTTAACCTTTTGATTAAGGGAAAGGACTGGCGGCTATTTTTATATCCAATCGTACCACAATTTACAAAAAAAATTTATTTGTAGTAGATTATCTAATAATATTCCAGCATAAGTGTATGCCAGAGAAACTTTTTTTCAAAAAGTGATGCGAATAAAATATAAAATATCCGTTGGGATGTACGGTGTCCCAACACCATAAACAAAGGGTTAGAAGCGAAATCTTTTCAGAATATATCTTACATAAAATAACTTAGAGGAAATTTTGGAAGAAACTTTTATTCACTTAGTAATTGTGCAAATATTTCTAACAATAAAAATAGTTTTGACATAAAAAATAATTTATTAAAATAATAAAAAATATAGTCTGAATCACATTTTCTAATTTAAAGTAAACGCGTTGATAATAGTAATCTGGTGCTGTATTTTTCCTTCCTAGATCTCTTAAAATTTAGTTCTAATTGGTAGCTTCTTCCAAAAATATATCTTACATAAAATAACTTAGAGGAGATTTTGGAAGAAACTTTTATTCACTTAGTAATTGTGCAAATATTTCTAACAATAAAAATAGTTTTGACATAAAAAATAATTTGTTAAAATAATAAAAAATATAGTCTGAATCACATTTTCTAATTTAAAGTAAACGCGTTGATAATAGTAATCTGGTGCTGTATTTTTCTTTTTTAGATCTCTTAAAATGTAGTTCTAATTGGTAGCTTTTCCAAAAATACAAGCTGCTATTATAAGATAAACATTTCATATTACAAAAATATAGCAATAAAACTGTCAGGTAGCAGGAGATTCGACCAAACAGAAAAATATTTCATTTGATATAAAGAAAAAATTAAAACAGTAACAATGGATTTAATTTGCCTTGATACTTAATAATGGAAATTTGAATAAAAAATTTGAAATAATTTGTTCTAATGATCAGATTTTGACGAAATTGAAATGGGACCACCTTGGGGCCTTACTCTTTCAAACAAAATAAAAATTATCAAAATCGATTCACATTTACGAGAGTTATGCGTGAACAACATAATACATACATACGGGTCGAATTGATAACTTCCTCCTTTTTTTAAGTCGGTTAAGAAGTACATACGATGTCGTTGAGCCGGTAAATAAGCTTTTAAAAGGCTTTATAAAGTATCAAAATATCAAAAACTTATTTTTTCATATCTGAAAACTTGAAGTATCTGCACGTCATTTTCGATCAAAATATCGATTTTCAAATTAATTATAATGTTACAATTTAATTTTTTATCTTTTCAATACTGTTTACATTTTGTTTCTACCTTATTTAGATTCAGATTTATAGATATTTTAATATTACAAGAAAGCATAGTATTGAATGTAGTTTTAAAATTTTTGGCTTTTCTTAAAATTATATTTGTAGCTGTTTATGTTTACGCAAAACATCACATCTCAAAAAGTTATGCTTAAAATGCCATGACATTTTATAGCATTATTTTCTAAATGGGAACAGACTATGTCGGTGATAATATATTAATAATATGCTAAGTTATTTTGCAGTAAATTGTGAATTGAAATCTTTTTTCCGAGATTTTTCTACAAAATCTTCTGTAGCTTTATAATAATTACTCAATTATCAATTGCGTAGTCATACTCTAAATTAAAAAAGAATGGTTCATTTTTATGCAATCGTGTTTTATGGAAGTGTTAATTTTACCTATTATTTGCTTCAAATTAAAAAAATATATATAATAACGACTAAAATTTTTGTGTGATTTTCCAAGCTTTTAATCATGTTTCATACTAAAATGCATTATAAAGTTAATTTTTTTTTTTTATTATTAAAATTTTCTCAGAAGGTGAACAAAGCTCCGAAAGCTTAACAAAGAATATGTTTTAAATAGTTATACTCTTTGATTATTCTTTCATCAAGTAACTACACATTGTCTTTGTGAGTTGGTTTGTTATTATGCTCATTTTAAACATCTATTGTACCATATACTGACAGATTATTTTCTTGTCATACACAAAAAATCTACAAAAGGTTAAATTATAAAAAAAAAACCTGTAATTGTCAAACAGGTCACACTTTTCAGCAAATATTCTTGCACAAAAGTACTTAGAGGAAATATTGGAAGAAAATTTTATTCACTTAGTAATTCTGCGAATGTTTTCATAGAATAGAAATAGTTTTGAAGTAAAAATAATAAAAAGTTAAAATAGAGTAGTTAAAATAATAAAAAATATATTCTGAATCATATTTTCGATATGCATATTTGTAAATTTAAAGTAAAAACTTGATAATAATAATCTGGTGCTGTAATTTTCTTTTATGGATCTTTCAAATTTTATTCTTCTAAAAATATAACCTCCAATCGTACGATAAATCTTTTATATTAAATACAGCTGTCAGGTTTGTAGGAAATTCAATCAGAAAAAAATATTTCGTTTGATATAATAATAATAAGCCCATAACAATAGCTTGGAACTTTCTTAATAAGTAAAAAAGTACATACGATGTCGATGAGCCTGTAAATAAACTCTTTATCCCCTTCAGGGGCAAAGTACTCTTGTAGCTAAAATATTGAAATGATTGATTGACACCAGGATTCACTAAGGAATTTATTTCAAAAGTAAGTAAAAGCTTTTCCTCATGTACCTTATAAATTCAAAATTTGATTATAAAATTCTGGTGTCATTGTGGCATTTTGGGATTAAAATTAAGTGATATATATAATGTACCGGTGCCCTTCAAGGGGTTAAATGCTTTATAAGGTATAAAACATCAAAAACATTTTTTTTTTCTTATCTGAAAACTTAACAAAGAATAAGATTTAAATAAGTTATACTCTTTGATCATTCTTATATCAAGTAACTACACATTGAAGTTTTGAGCTGTTATGGTTTGTTATTATGTGTATTTTAGACATGCATTGTACCATATACTAACAGATTATTTTCTTGTCTTATACAATAAAATCTACAAAAAGTTAAATCATAAAAGAAAACCTCTAACTGCCAAACAGGTCAAACTTTTAAAAGCGAAAACTTTTCAGCAAATGATCTTATACAAAATAACTTAGAGAAAAAGTTGGAAAATTTTAGTAACTGTGTACTTAGTAACTGTGTAACTTAGTAACACTTAGTAACTGTGCGAATGTTTTCAAAGAATAAAAATAGTTTTGGCATAAAAAAGAATTTGTTAAAATAATAAAAAACATATTCCGAATCATATTTTTAACCAATAAAAATAATATATTTTGTTTGATAGAAAGAAAATTTAATTAAAAATATATAGAAAATTCCATATATTAAGAACGTCAAATTCACCTTCTCAAACTTGTAAAAACACAATGCGAACACATTGATAATTTTTTTGTTTGTTTGTTTGTGCAATAATTAAAAACACAGTTTTAAAATATTAAAACTATTTATGATGTAAAATCAAATGTCAAAAATACATAAGCGCTTTCGGCTAAACATTAACCTTCATCAGGTGATAAAAACCAGTCGAAAAACACAGTTCCGAAGAAGTGCACTGGCAGGGTGGCTAGTGGTCAGGGAAAATTACAGTCAAAAAAAGTGATGTACACCAGTATATTCTAATAGAAAAATTTATGTTGATTATTCGATCAAATAATCAATTTGAATTATTTCTATAAGAATACACTGGTAATTACAATTTTTTTACTGTATTTTTCCCTGACCACTAGCCACCCTGACTGGACAGGTGGAAAACGAGCGAAACCAACAAACTATGAAATGGAGATAGTGAAGGAAGCTGTGACGATGCCACTTGACCCCCCCCCCCCCCCTCCCCAAGCCTTTAGTTTTTACAAGAAAAATTTAAGTCCGTAATAATGGCTTGGAATTTTTTTGAAAAGTAAAAAAAGTACATACGATGTCGATGACCCGGTAAATAAACTTTTAATATGATTTATAAAATATTAAAAAAAAAAAAAAAAATCTTCTCTAAGAACTTAATAAAGAATAAAATTTAAATAGTTATATTCTTCGATTATTCTTAAATCAAGTAACTACACATTGACGTTGTGAGCTGGTTTGTTATTATGCTTATTTTAGTTATCCATTGGGCCATATAGTACAAACAGATTATTTTCTTGTCATTGGAATAGAATCTATGAAAGGTTAATTTATAAAAGAAACCCTGTAATTGTCAAACAGGTCAAACTTTTAAAAGTGAAATGTTCTTGTTCTAAAACTATGCCCTGCGCGGCACACGGTTACCTTTATATATATATTATTATACGGTTATCTTTTATATTGAATACAGCTGTCAGGCTTGTAAGGAATTCAACCTTCAAAAAATATGTCATTTGATATCAAATAATATTAATAATAATAATAAAGCCTGTAACACTGGCCCTAAATTTTCTTGAAGAGTAAAAAGCACATACGATGTCGTTAGTCCGGTAAATAAGCTCTTTATATGCTTTATAAGGTTAAAAACATGTTTTTTCTTATCTGAAAACTGGACAAAGAATGGGTTTTAAAGATTATTTACTTGTCATATACAATAGAATCTAATAAAAGAAACCCTGTAATTGTCAAAAAGGTCACATTTTTAAAAGCAAAATGTTCTTGTTTTAAAAATATAATCTGCAATTATACGGTTACCTTTTATATAGAATACAGCTGTTAGGCTTGTAGGAAATTCAGCCCCAAAAAATATTTCATTTGATATACAAATATAATAATAATAATAATAATAATAACTGAAACAATCACCTTAAATTTTCTTGAAAAGTAAAAAGTACATATGATGTCGTTAGGCCGGTAAATAAGCTCTTTATATGCTTTATAAAGTCAAAAACATATTTTTTCTTATCTGAAAACAGGACAAGGAATAGGTTTTAAAGATTGTTTTCTTGCCATATACAATAGAATCTAATAAAAGAAACCCTGTAATTGTCAAACAGGTCAAATGTTTAAAAGCGAATATAAGCTGCAATTATATGGTTACCTTTTATATGGAATACAGCTGTCAGGCTTGTAGGAAATTCGACCCCAAAAAATATTTCATTTAATATACAATAATAATAATAATAATAATAATAATAATAATAATAATAATAAAGGCTGAAACAACAACCCTAAATTTTCTTGAAAAGTAAAAAAATACATACGATGTCGTTAGGTGGGTAAGCTCATATGCTCATATCATTAAGGTGAAAAACATATTATTTCTTATCTGAAAACTGGACAAACAATAAGTTTTAAATATTATTTTCTTGTAATATACAATAGAACCTATACAAAAATATAATTATAAAAGAAACCCTGTAATTGTCAATCAGGTCAAACTTTTAAACGCGAAAACGTTTCAGCAAATATTCTTATACAAAAGAACCTACAGGAAAATTTGGAAGTTAAAATAATACAACGTTAAAATAAAGTATTTAAAATAATAATAAAAAAAAAATATTTTGAATCATATTTTCAATATGCACATTTTTAAATTTAAAGTAAAAATGTGGATAATAGTAATCTTGTGCCGTAATTTCTTTCGTGGCCTGGATCTCTAAAATTTTGTTCTTTTTCTAAAAATATAAACTGCAATTATACGAGAAATCATTTTTTTATATATTGAATACAGCTGTCAGGCTTGTAGGAAATTCAACAAAATAAAACATATTTCGTTTGATATAAAATAATAATAATAATAATAATAAAGCCCGTAACAATGGCTTGAAATTTTCTTGAGAAGTAGAAAAGAGCATACGATGTCGTTGAGCCGGTAAATAAGCAGTTTAAGATGTTTTAGGTATAAAAAAATACATCGCTTGACTAAAACGTTTACAAAGAAATTAGCTTCAAACAAAGTAGCTACATGCATGTCTACTATTTTTATATCAAATAATTACATATTTGTTTTAAATTTCTTATTTTAACTTGTGTTAACTCTCTCATGCGTGAATTACTTTTAAATTGAAGAGAAACATGTTTTCCATTTGAGAGGAGATTCTACTTCTTTGGCTTAAAATTTACGTGATTTTCGCAATTTGTTTTCGGTTATAAAGAAAAAAGATATAACCATCGGACTTTTTGCATTATATTTATTGGTATTTCATTTACATATTTAAATATTTGTGTGTAAAAAAAAAAAAAAAGTGTAATACGTCTTGTGCGACGGGTACACTGTTAAAAATTTGCAGCAAACTGTCCAGTCATTTGACCGTTTTTGTCGAAAACGGTTGCATAACCGTAATTTAACAATATTCTGTCCGTAAAATGAGCAATAATACGGTCAGAACATAGTTAAATTACGGTTATGTAACAGTTTTCTACAAAAACGGTCAAATGACTGGACAGTTTGCTGCAAATTTTTAACAGTGTAGTACCTGCAGGTGTGGGCCGTGAGCTTCCAATCGGTGACAATTTCTTTTTTAATTAGAAGCATCTGAAACGAATTTGTCCGCCAAATTGTGAAAAGGCATTAAATTATCTAGAGTTTCTACCAACATTTACTTTAAAAAGTGGATTTTTGGCAAAACGGTGGCTATTTAAACAAAACAAAAATAATTTTTCGCCTTATTTATTTATTTTTATTTATTTATTTTTATTTATTTATTTTTATTTATTTATTTATTTATTTATTTATTTTTATTTAGTTAGTTAGTTAGTTAGTTTTTGCGAGCTTGAAAAAATAATTAATTAACGAAAATTATACTTTTCAGTGGACTAAGCTCTAGAAAAGAAAAAAAAAAAGATTAACTTTCTGTTAAATAAAAAATGAAAGAAATCGGTCGAATAGTTCGAAAAAAAATGGTTGCCCACTTTGAAAAACATTGTTTCGGGAAAAACAAGTTTAAGCTTTTACAATAGCGTTACGTCCAGCGAGCGCTGTTATATTCAATAAGCAAAAAATATTGTAATGATCACGAAAACGCTTTAGGGCAACAATCTACACATTTAAAGGATACAAAAAATGAAAAAAAAATTGCAAAGATTTAAAATGGACTATTGAGAACAAATAATGTTGGATTTTTAAAAATCTTTTATTTATTACAAAATTTTAAGACGAACTTCTTATGAGATTTACAAGCAGTAAGACAAAATATTATTAATAGAAATTATTTATATTTTTGTGATGATTTAAGCTTTGGGTGCTTTAACACAAAATAGAAAGTTACTAGAAAGAAAAATCATGCATCAGATATAGATGTTGAAAAACTTTCCAACACTATCAGAGTATTATTATAAAATTTAATTTTCTCATACAATGAAAAGATAAATCTAAATAAACAACTTTAAAAGCATATAACGCAGTGAAAATCCATTTCCAGAAATTGCTGTCCAAAGCCGGTAAAATGGTAAAATTATTTCGTCCAGCCCTGTGTATTATCTAAATCTGAAGAATTAATACACTAAGAATGAGTTAAGTTTAAAAATACATACTACAGTTGAAACTAACTTCAAGCAATTACCGCTCATAGCCAGACCTGTAACCGAATTCTTTTGTGTGTCTCTGTTAATGACCGACGAGCAGAGAAGACAGAGCTATGCTCGGTCAAAATTAGCTTTGAGTTCAAATATTATGACCCATGGCCAAAATGACCCACTAATCAAATTTTCTCGAACATGTGACCAAATCCAATTGTCTTCTCATGCCCGAAACTCATAGGATATAAAATTTAGTCAAAATAGTCTGAGCCGTTTTTTAGATAAAATTAGCTTGACCCAAAAATAACACACTAATCGGATTTTCTCGAGCATGTGACCTATCCCAATGATTTTCTTGTGCCCAAAAATCGTAGGATACAAAATTTAGTTCAAATCGTCTGAGCCGTTTTTAAGATAAAAATAGCTTGACCCATAATGACCCATGACCAAAATGACCCACTAATCGAAATTTCTCGAACATGTGACGTAGCCCAATAGTCTTCTCGTTCCCTAAAACTGTAGGATACTAAATTTAGTTCAAATCTTCTGATCCGTTTTTAAGATAAAAATAGCTTGACCCATAACGACCCATGACCAAAATGACCCACTAATCAAATTTTCTCGAACATGTGACCTAGCCCAACAGTCTTCTCGTGTCCGAAAACCATAGGATGCAAAATTTAGTCGAAATAGTTTGAGCCGTTTTTTAAATAAAATTAGCTTGACCCACAGTGACCCAAAAATGACCCACTAATCGAATTTTCTGGGACATGTGACCTAGCCCAATGATTTTCTCGTGCCCGGAACTCGTAGGATATAAAATTTAATCAAAATCGTTAGAGACGTTTTTTAGATAAAATTAACCTGACCCGATTTAAACCCAAAATGACTTACTAATCGAAAGTTCTTGAAACCTGTGAACCAGCCCAATAGTCTTCTCGTACCGGAAAATGGTAGGATACAAATTTTAGTCGAATTCGTGTGAATCTTTTTTTAGATACAATTAACTTGACCCTGACCCATGATGACCCAAAATGACCCACTAATCGAATTTTCTCGAACATGTGACCTAGCCCAATGGTTTTCTGATGCCCCAAAACGGTAGGATAGAAAATTTCGTCAAAATCGTTAGAACTGTTTTTAAGATAAATTTGCATATATAACCACACACCCACACACAAGATGTGCTCGTATTAGAAAACATGATAAATGACTAGCATTCCACAATCTGTAGAAAACTTGTTGTTGTGCCCCTCAGTGATACATGTCAATATGATTGTGCTTGAAGTAGTATAACATGACTAAAGTACTCTGCAAAAGCATTTCCCCGTAGATCATAATATAATGGAATTATTTTGTTCGTTTCTGTAAACGAACTATAAATGTTACTTATTCTATACTCCTGAGAAAGCATGTTGTAATCTATCTTAATTATGCATTATCAATCTTATTAATTTTGAAATATCGTTGCATTAATAAAATGCACTGCAAACGAATTTTCTCCATACACCATAATGTAACGGAATTTTTTTTGTGTGTGTGTCCCGAAAACGACTTATAAATGCTGAACACTTCATTTTTAATACCGATCATTTCTATTGTACGCCTCAATAACATATAAAAATTACATGACAATTCGAGTATATTTATGGAAGTTAAGAGCTCGGCCAGACGGAAAGGCACACAGACAGACAAACCGAATTCATAAACACTTTTCAACTATATCAGAAAGTGTTAAAAATATGCTATGGTCTTATCGAAGATCAGATATTCTTTTATAAAATATATTCTAACGCAGTGTTGCTAGTTCGCTATTTTTATTAAATTCAGATTGCTTCATTGATACCACTTTTTTGAAATAGAAATATTCGCCTTATTTAATAACAGATTAAATAATGCGAAAATAAACAAGATTATACGATTTTACAAAGTGGTGGAAATCAAGCAATCTGAAATTTAAACAAGAACGAAAAATCATGCGTCAAGCATAGATTATGAAATACTTTCCAACATATCTAGAAAACTGTAACGAAACTTCACCATTAAATGAGGTGAAAGAAGATATGTATTAAACAGTTTAGGAAACATCCAACACATTTTAAAATCCAGTTTTAGCATTTACCTTCCATAGTCAAAAAAAGTAGTCAGTTAAAGTAGTTATTGTGCAGACCTAGACTTGGATATATACTATATAGCATGATAAAATTTAGTTCAGTTAGAAAATTCATCTATAGCAACTTTCGTCAATCGATGGAAATGCACAAGAAATCTTTTGTACAGCTCTGTATATTATCTAAAGACTTTTGTACATACCTCATATTAAGCTAAAATTTAATTCCGGTAAAAAACGCATAAGGCAACTTAAAACTCACTTCCAGCAACTACCAACAATAAACGACAATGTATCTTGTTCTTTGCGCAGCCCTGTATATGAATTTATTTATATTCCACAAACCATTAATAGTTTACTAAATATAGTTGAACCGGAAAATGCGTAACACAATTAAAAATACCCTTAAGCAATTTAGTCTCATAGTTAGTAATACTTACGAATTCCTTTGTGTAGCCCTGTATATGATCAACAGAATTTATACACACCACTTACTATGGAAACATTTAGTCAAAACTAAAAATCCAAACAAAAGTTGAAAACGTACTTATCACACATACTCTGTAATTATCGAATAAAAACTCTAACCGAATTATTTTGTGTGTCCGTGTAAATGAACGATAAACGCAATGCACACCATACTATTCGGTGAGCAATTTATAGTGTGAATCCCAGTTATACATATAAATTTCATTATTTTTGAAGTAAACAAAAATATTATGTCTGAACATATTTATATTTACACTAGCTGTTACCCGTGACTTCGTTCACGCAACATTAAAAGAAGAATAAATACATTAATTAAGCAAAATATTTTACTCCCAAACGTTAATAATTAACTAACTATTTATCACATTTCATAGGAGACAATACGGTATTGATTATTATAGGGACCTTGACATAACTCAGTCTTAAAAAAGTGAAATTCTGTGCCAAATAATCGCGAAAATGAAATTGCAACCAATGCAAAAAGGAGGGCCAAATAAAATCGTGGAAATAGACGAATTGGGTAAAAACAAATGTCAATTTTACATGATAAACAATTTTACTTTTAACGCCTTTGTGAAACGTTCTAACAGCCATCCTTCAAAAAAAAAAAAAAAAAAAAAAAAAAAAAGAAAAAAACATTAATTAGAAATAGTATATGCTTTTTCTTTAAATTCAATTCTGCCTCCTTGGTTTAATATATAGTTGAAACAAATCTTGTTTTCTAAATGACAGTATATTGGCAGGCAATTTTTGTTCTCCAGAATAAATTGATTCATGAAGTTTGAATATGTGAAAATATGTTTGTATTTTTCGGATAATTTACTGAAATCAAGATTTTGTTTTCACCATCTATTCAAAGTGAAAATAAATTCTGTTTTTCAGTTTTAATGAGAAAATGGTGTAAAAAATATACTGATCTGTTTTATTTCTCCTTTTTTATACACAAATATGGAGTAAGTTACTTTCCGTTTTTAGAGAAACTTCGTTAAAAAAAATGGCATTTAATTTAATTTTTTTAATTCTGAGAGTTTGTGTGACTTGTTTGTGTTTATTGTTAAGAAAAAAAAAAGAAAGAAAAAAAGCGAAGAAAAAACCAAAGATCATTTTATTTCACCAATCAAAGCATATCCGCTTTATTTTCAATAAATGACGTCATATTCGCCTGTTTCCTATGGTTACGCATATTGAAACCTTGTATTATTATCAAAAACTAAAAAAAGTACGTTTTATTTCTAATAATATTATTTAATCTTCTTCTTAATTCTTTAATTTTTTTAATTTCATTTCCATTTTTTCCCGTGAAAATTTTTCAATTGAAACTAAATTGTTGAGTAAAAATTATTTTTTCGGGTTTTGAATTAGTTTTGGCAGCGATAAAGTATTAGCAACGGTAAAGTAAATTTAACCATTTTAAAATACTATACGAAAAAATGTCCATTTATTCTCAATGAAAATAACGAAATTTTGAATTATTAAGAAAAATATTTGAATAAAATTAACAAAACCCAGCCTATGTTCATATGAGGGTTATAATCAGCCTATATGCAAAGATACAGGATCATTAAATGCTCCATTTTGACACTGGCTTCAGCCTAACATTTGCACACAATCAGATTTATAATATTACTAGCTGTTACCCGTGACATCGTTCACGCAACATTAAAAGAAGAATAAATACATTAATTAAGAAAATATTTCACTCCCGATAATTAAAAACGTTAAAATTAACTAACTATTTATCACATTTCATAGGCGACAATACGGTATTTTTTTGTTATAGGGACCTTGACATAACTCAGTCTTTAAAAAGTGAAATTTTGTGCCAAATAATCGCGAAAATGAAATTGCAACCAATGCAAAAAGGAGGGCCAAATAAAATCGTGGAAATAGACGAATTGGGTAAAAACAAATGTCAATTTTACCTGATAAACAATTTTACTTTTAACGCCTTTGTGAAACGTTTTAACAGCCATCCTTCAAAAAAACATTAATTGGAAATAGTACATGTTTTTCTTTAAATTCAGTTCTGCCTCCTTGGTTTAATGTATAGCTGAAACAAATCTTATTTTCTAAATGACAGTATGTTGACAGGCAATTTTTGTTCTCCAGAATAAATTGATTCATGAAGTTTGAATATGTGAAAATATTTTTTTATTTTTCGGATAATTTACTGAAATCAAGATTTTGTTTTCACCATCTATTCAAAGTGAAAATCAATTCTGTTTTTCAGTTTTAATGAGAAAATGGTGTAAAAAATATACAGATCTATTTTATTTCTCCTTTTTATATACACAAATGTGGAGTGATTTACTTTCCGTTTTTAGAGAAACTTCGTTAAAATTAACAAAATAGAAAAAAAAAATCTTGTCATCTAGTTTAATTTTTAAAATTCTGACAGTTTGTGTAACATCCTCGGATCAATGATAACCGGTATAAAGTAAATCACGTTGCGTTCGATATTCCGGCACTGTAAATGAAAATTGTAAATTCACGGGCATTCTCCGTGAATTGCTGCCGTAATTTTACGGGAAATGCCCCCTTTTCAAGGTAAACGGTCCATTTCAGTAAATTTCATGTTTTTACGGGCAAAAACCGTTTATCTAATAACAAAGCTCGTTTATCTAGTCACAAAACCGGTTTTCTTATGGACATTGCCTGGAATCTCTGCTGCAGTAATTTTACTGCAGCAATTTTTTACAGTGAGGAGTAGTTGCGAAATACAAACATAGATTCGTGTTCATTTTCCTTTTCTTAAAATTATGATGCGATTTTTAGCAGAAAATTCTCATCTGTATATAACGGATTTTCATGCTTAATAATCAGTATAGATAAAAAAAACATTTAAATTTTTCGTTATAAATATGGCATGAAACTCATCTACTTTCTATACTTACTGATCCTTGTATTATTAATGTAAAGAATTGATTCACACTCATTTTAAAACACATTGGAAAATTCCCGTTTTATTTCAAATATGACGCCTCGTTTTCCCGCAGAGAAATCCCTTTTTAATGACATAATTCTTGTTAATTTTCTTTTCCAGGCAATTAATTTCAGTACTGGCATAGGGGAAATTATGTTTCTTTAACAAAACAATATTAAATCTTTAGTTTTTATCAACAAAAATGGAACTATTAACATTCGTCATTTTTTTTTTTTTTTAGGTAATCGAGTTATTTCTTTTAGTTTTAAGAATGAAAATAAATATTTCTTGCTATCCATGACATTATTTTCGATATGGATAATTTTGCGGAGCACATTATTGACATTTGCTGACCATTTTCTTTTGAAACTTCTTTTTACTTTTGTAAAATTTAAATAAAAAATATAGTATAGTTATATTAGCCCTGCGCAGACGGTAAAACGCCAAGAATTATTACCATACAAAAGAAAAAGCGAAGAAAAAAACCCAAGATCATTTTATTTCACCAATCAAAGATATCCGCTTTATTTGTGATGTATGGCGTCATATTCGCCTGTTTCCTATGGTTACTCATATTCAAACCTTGTATTATTATCAAAAACTAAAAAAAAGTACGTTTTATTTTTAATAATATTATTTAATCTTCTTTTTAATTCTTTAATTTTTTTATTTCATTTTTATTTTTCACGTGAACATTTTTCAATTGAAACTAAATTGTTGACTAAAAATTATTATTCCGGAATTTGAATTAGTTTTGGCAACGATAAAGTATTAGCAACGGTAAAGTAAATTTAACCATGTTAAAATATTATACGAAAAAAATGTCCATTTACTCTCTATGAAAAAACGAAATTTTGAATTATTAAGAAAAATATTTGAATAAAATAAACAAAAACCAGCCTATGTTCATATGAGGGTTATAATCAGCCTATATGCAAAGATACAGGATCATTAAATGCTCCATTTTGACACTGGCTTCAGCCTAACATTTGCACACAATCAGATTTATAATATTACTAGCTGTTACCCGTGACATCGTTCACGCAACATTAAAAGAAGAATAAATACATTAATTAAGAAAATATTTCACTCCCGATAATTAAAAACGTTAAAATTAACTAACTATTTATCACATTTCATAGGCGACAATACGGTATTTTTTTGTTATAGGGACCTTGACATAACTCAGTCTTTAAAAAGTGAAATTTTGTGCCAAATAATCGCGAAAATGAAATTGCAACCAATGCAAAAAGGAGGGCCAAATAAAATCGTGGAAATAGACGAATTGGGTAAAAACAAATGTCAATTTTACCTGATAAACAATTTTACTTTTAACGCCTTTGTGAAACGTTTTAACAGCCATCCTTCAAAAAAACATTAATTGGAAATAGTACATGCTTTTTCTTTAAATTCAGTTCTGCCTCCTTGGTTTAATGTATAGCTGAAACAAATCTTATTTTCTAAATGACAGTATGTTGACAGGCAATTTTTGTTCTCCAGAATAAATTGATTCATGAAGTTTGAATATGTGAAAATATTTTTTTATTTTTCGGATAATTTACTGAAATCAAGATTTTGTTTTCACCATCTATTCAAAGTGAAAATCAATTCTGTTTTTCAGTTTTAATGAGAAAATGGTGTAAAAAATATACAGATCTATTTTATTTCTCCTTTTTTTATACACAAATGTGGAGTGATTTACTTTCCGTTTTTAGAGAAACTTCGTTAAAATTAACAAAATAGAAAAAAAAAATCTTGTCATCTAGTTTAATTTTTAAAATTCTGACAGTTTGTGTAACATCCTCGGATCAATGATAACCGGTATAAAGTAAATCACGTTGCGTTCGATATTCCGGCACTGTAAATGAAAATTGTAAATTCACGGGCATTCTCCGTGAATTGCTGCCGTAATTTTACGGGAAATGCCCCCTTTTCAAGGTAAACGGTCCATTTCAGTAAATTTCATGTTTTTACGGGCAAAAACCGTTTATCTAATAACAAAGCTCGTTTATCTAGTCACAAAACCGGTTTTCTTATGGACATTGCCTGGAATCTCTGCTGCAGTAATTTTACTGCAGCAATTTTTTACAGTGAGGAGTAGTTGCGAAATACAAACATAGATTCGTGTTCATTTTCCTTTTCTTAAAATTATGATGCGATTTTTAGCAGAAAATTCTCATCTGTATATAACGGATTTTCATGCTTAATAATCAGTATAGATAAAAAAAACATTTAAATTTTTCGTTATAAATATGGCATGAAACTCATCTACTTTCTATACTTACTGATCCTTGTATTATTAATGTAAAGAATTGATTCACACTCATTTTAAAACACATTGGAAAATTCCCGTTTTATTTCAAATATGACGCCTCGTTTTCCCGCAGAGAAATCCCTTTTTAATGACATAATTCTTGTTAATTTTCTTTTCCAGGCAATTAATTTCAGTACTGGCATAGGGGAAATTATGTTTCTTTAACAAAATAATATTAAATCTTTAGTTTTTATCAACAAAAATGGAACTATTAACATTCGTCATTTTTTTTCTTTTTCTTTTTTTTTTTTTTTTTTTTTTTTTTAGGTAATCGAGTTATTTCTTTTAGTTTTAAGAATGAAAATAAATATTTCTTGCTATCCATGACATTATTTTCGATATGGATAATTTTGCGGAGCACATTATTGACATTTGCTGACCATTTTCTTTTGAAACTTCTTTTTACTTTTGTAAAATTTAAATAAAAAATACAGTATAGTTATATTAGCCCTGCGCAGACGGTAAAACGCCAAGAATTATTACCATACAAAAGAAAAAGCGAAGAAAAAAAACCCAAGATCATTTTATTTCACCAATCAAAGATATCCGCTTTATTTGTGATGTATGGCGTCATATTCGCCTGTTTCCTATGGTTACTCATATTCAAACCTTGTATTATTATCAAAAACTAAAAAAAAGTACGTTTTATTTTTAATAATATTATTTAATCTTCTTTTTAATTCTTTAATTTTTTATTTCATTTTTATTTTTCACGTGAACATTTTTCAATTGAAACTAAATTGTTGACTAAAAATTATTATTCCGGAATTTGAATTAGTTTTGGCAACGATAAAGTATTAGCAACGGTAAAGTAAATTTAACCATGTTAAAATATTATACGAAAAAAATGTCCATTTACTCTCTATGAAAAAACGAAATTTTGAATTATTAAGAAAAATATTTGAATAAAATAAACAAAAACCAGCCTATGTTCAAATGAGGGTTATAATCAATCTGTATACAAAAATACAGGATCATTAAAGACTCCATTTTGACGCTGGCTTCAGCCTAACATTTGCGCACAATCAGATTTATAATATTATTAGGATTAAAATTACAGACATTACAATTACATAAAACATTAAAAACATATTAAAATTGGACGTTTCGGATTTACATGAAAATCCCTCATCAACAAACATTTTTCTTAACGTAAGTCATAGTTCAAAAATATCAACACATAGAAAAGCCAACGTATCAAAATGTCGAGGCCAAAGTTACAGTTATAATAACACGGAGTATTTATTCGGGATTGCACCTGCTTCATTAAGAGGTAAATCTGTAATTTTCGTATACCATGCTTCTAAGAAAGTACGAGTTCTGTAGTCGCTGCACCTCGATCTGATTACAAAAGATTTAGCAAAATCTGTAAAATGGTCAGTTTTTATTCCATGATCCACTATTTTGGAATTTAAATTTTTATTTTGAAATGCACATCTGTGCTCCTTTAGTCTTAACTCAAGTGTTCGACCTGTCTCCCCTATATAGATCGCATTGAATTGTTGGCATGGAATACCATAAACTACATCTTTAAACTGAGAACTGGGATATTTATGTTTGAAGTTGCTTAAAAAACTATTTAAAGGTTTCTGTGAGATGAAAGCTGGATGGATACCGAGTGGTTTCAAGAGATGCGAAATATTTTCTGAAATACATTTGTAATATGGAATTGCTTGAATGAAATGCACATCTAACATGAAAGTACTAAGATGAACCAGTTCGCAGCAATTCCATATTACAAATGTATTTCAGAAAAGATTTCGTATCTCTTGAAACCTCACTCGGTATCCATACAGCTTTCATCTCACAGAAACCTTTAAATAGTTTTTTTTTAAGTAACTTCAAACATAAATATCCCAATTCTCAGTTTAAAGATATAGTTTATGGTATTCCATGCCAACAGTGCAACGCGATCTATATAGGGGAGACAGGTCGAACACTTGAGTTAAGACTAAAGGAGCACAGATGTGCATTTCAAAATAAAAATTTAAATTCCAAAATAGTGGATCATGCAATAAAAACTGACCATTTTACAGATTTTGCTAAATCTTTTGTAATCAGATCGAGGTGCAGCGACTACAGAACTCGTACTTTCTTAGAAGCATGGTATACGAAAATTACAGATTTACCTCTTAATGAAGCAGGTGCAATCTCGAATGAATACTCCGTGTTATTATAACTGTAACTTTGGCCTCGACATTTTGATTCGTTGCATATTCTATGTGTTGATATTTTTGAACTGTGACTTACGTTAAGAAAAATGTTTGTTGATGAGGGATTTTCATATAAATCCGAAACATCCAATTTTAATATGTTTTTATTGTTTTATGTAATTGTAATGTAATGTCTGTAATTTTAATGATTTTAATATAAATTTCATTATGTTTTAAATATTGAAACATCATTAAATTACATTGCAAACGATTTTTCCCCGTAGTTCATTGTGTGACAGAATTATTTTGTGTGACCCTGTAAATGAATAAAAAATGCTTTGTACACCATTTTTCAGAAAAAAAATCCCTGACGGCTCGGCCTACAGGCACAGGTAGATTTCGAAGACGCAGACCGTGGGGCACCTGTTTATTGGGAATTGCAGAAGAAAGACCTATTTGCCATGATGTGGCTGTTGGGACCACCCACTTCGAAATATACCTCTGCCTCTAGGTGGAGCCAGCAGGGATTTTTTTGTTTTTAATTTTTTTTACCTTAAAAGTTGGTCTTATAAAAAACTTGTCAGTATAAAAGTTGTATATAATATTAAGAAGATTTATAATAAATTTAAGCGGATTTGATATCTTGGGAATTGACGAATTTTTTTCTTCTGAAACCCCTATTTCCCTCCCCCCCACCCTTGAGGGCATTTTTAATTAAATCCAAAATCTGTCATACATAAGGTTTTTGGCCCTTTTCCTAGAAGTAATAATAACTTTAAACGGATTCTATATGTATACAAATTAAGAAGTTATGGGTTTTTTTCTGTTTTCACCTCTGCTTGTGTGCGGAGCCAGCAGGGATTTTTTTTTTTCTTTTATTACTTTTTTTCTTTTCTTTTTTTTTTTTTTTTTTTTTTTTTTTGCCGTAAGTGTTGGTTCTATAAAAAACTTGTCAGTATAAAAGTTATAGATAATTTTAAGGAGAATTACAATAAATTTAAGCGGATTTTATGTCTTGGGAAGTGACGAAGTTATGAATTTTTTTCTTCTGAAACCCCTATTCCCCTCCCCCTCCCTTGGGGGCATTTTTAATGAAATAAAATATCTGTCATACATAAGTTTTTGGCCCTTTTCCTAGAAGTAATAATAACTGTAAACGGATTCGATATGTATAAAAATTAAGAAGTTATGGGTTTTTTTCTGTTTTAGGTAGCTTTCAATACAAAAAAGTATAAAGCTACCTATTGCAGCCGCTCGGAGGAAAGCAGTTCCGGAAAATTTCGATATATTTTCACCGATCATGACCCCCAGACCCCAAAACCACCCTCCGTTCAAATTTTGATTTATATATATAGATATATCCATATATATATATATATATTTAAGCTAACCAATGTCTCGACCGAGTTCGTTGGCCAGCTTGGTCCGCCATTTTGTTTCAAGATGGCGGCCATTTAAAAATTTAAAACTAAAATAAATATACAAAAAGGTTAAAAATTCAAATTTATTTTTTAATTACGTGTTAGGTCTTGATACAAGGATTCCAGAGCATTTTTTGGTTTACCTCTATCTTAAAAAATGGCTGAGATAGAGCAGTTTGAAATTATAGGGTGGCTGACATTTTGAAACAAAACAGCACATTAACGCGATTACTCGCAAATTATTTTCTTTCGTTGTTGTAATAATTTTCCCAATCATACGCATAAAACTATATATTCATATCCGTTAAAGCCAAAATTGGCGACATTGGCGACAAAATTGGTGACATTTGGCGAAATATCGCCAAATTTGGCGACCAAAATAAGTCTTCATAAATGAAGCCAATTTGGCTATTGCTCAATAATTTGGCGAATTTCTTATTCAAATTCAGTATTAACGAATCTTTTGTAAACGTTTCTTTGCATTTTAACTTGCTGTTTTCGTGTAACATTATCTAAAATTTTAAAACGAAGATATAGGAAAGCTACCTTTTCCTCCCGGTACAGGCCGGAAGGACTTTTCTGTTTTGGGATTGGCACATCCGACTAGTTCAATTAAATAAGGCAAGAATAGCTTTTTTGAATTTGTGATATTCATAAGTAAGCGCCCATATGATCCCTAACAGATGAAAACACGTTAGGAGACTATCTATTAATTTATATAAGTGAAACTAAGATTGTATTAGAAAAAATTGCTTTGTGTATCCGTACAGCAAGCTTTTAATGCTTATACTGTAAGCTAGTTAGCAAAGACGTTACTGAGACATCACGAATGTCGCAATCGTAATGATGCGTTGCTGTAACGCTACTAATTTCATGTCACATTTGTGATAAATATACCCACACTCTATGACGTTCTACTTGTGAGCTAGCTTTAAACAGTTATTTTAATTTGCTTAAATTGCATTTTTAAAATATGCATTTAAAAACATTTATTTAAAATTTCTAAATGAAACTATTTTTTTCATTAAAAACCTTTATACTTTATTTTGTTTTAAACTTTGTAAAATTTTTAATTTTATATTAAATTGCATTTTTTATTTTTACACCCAGAAAAAAGTTTTGTTGAATAAACAAAAATTTGGTTGACCCAACAAAACTTTTTGTTTAAATATACGTCAATGAAAATTTTGTTTGAATCAACAATTTTTTTTTTTTTTTTTTTTTTTTGCAATTCCAAAAAAAAAAAAAAAATTTGTATCGTCAGCAAAAATTTTTTGTTAATTCAAGTAAAATGGTTCAATTTTACTTGAATTTTGCTAAAACAACCCAAATGTACTCAACAAAACATGTTTTGTAGTTTTAATCAATTCCTTTTTCTGGGTGTATTATATTAGAAGCTAATATATAATTTACGAAATCTGTTTCTAAATAAAACATTTCTAAATCTCTTTTTCTAACATTCTCATCTCAAAAAACCAAAACTTTGTAACTTTTTTTATTTTTATTTTTATTTTTTTAACAACCGTAAATTATTTTCTTACTTTAGATGTTTTTACTTCCCTGTAAAATAAATATTTCTAAATACTGTCCATCCTTAAAAATCCAGTCTCTTGATTGCAGTAATTTTGCAGCTTATTTTTAAAACGTTAAAAGAGAAGACCAAAATTATGTTTAAAAGTATTCATTTAAGTCGAGTTAAATGCTGCATATCTACTTGAAGCACATCCGTTGTAAAAAATGGTCTAACATTACATAACTTTCACCGTCTGCTGATTCGGGTAATAGTTATGAAATGTCTGCGGAAAACGATTCTATATATCTTCGCTAACATATTATAATTTATTTGTATAGTGTTTCGGTAATATTTTTTCGCTCACAGGCTATCAAAGCCTGAGAGCGAATGTGCCCGCCCGTTCTGTATCTATGTATGTATGTATGTACGTAACGCGATAACTCTTGATAGAAATAACCGTTTTGCTTAAAACTTTGTTTATAGGTTCATTGTGATAAGGCGCTTCCCTGATTAGTTTTGGGGGTTCATTGGTTAAGTATAAAAGGGGGGAATGGGGGGGCTAACCCCCTTAATTTAAATAAATTTGTTTTTCAAGCAGAATTATCCGATTTTCTTCAAATTTTGTTTATAGGTTCATTGTGATAAGGCGTTTCCCTGATTAGTTTTGGGAGTTCATTGGTTAAGTATAAAAGGGGGGAATGGGGGGGGGGCTAACCCCCCTTAATTTAGATAAATGGGTTTTTCATGCAGAATTATCCGATTTTCTTCAAATTTTGTATATAGGTTCATTGTGATAATCCGCTTCTCTGAATAGTTTTGGGGGTTCATTGGTAAAGTATAAAGGAGGATAGGGGGGGTAATCCCCCCTTAATTTAGATAAATGGGTTTGTCATGCAGAATTATCCAATTTTCTTCAAATTTTGTATGTATATTCATTGTAATTAGAGGCTTCCCTGATTAGTTTAAGGGGTTCATTAGTTAACTATGAGGGGGGTAACGGGGGGATAACCCCCCCCCCATAATATATTGTCGATTTCTTTATTTTTCGAGGGGCTTATTTCAAATTCTTTGAAATAAGAGTATAATATACAATTAGCGTGAATAGCCTGTGAGCTCAATGCCCTCAGTTTAACTGGGCAGTTTTCTTTTTATTCATTCATATTTTCGTTCTTCGAAAGTATCCGAAAAAAACACAGTGTGAGCAAATACTTTCTGGAAAAGGAAAACAAAAACGAAAAATCATGCATTAGGCATAGATAATGAAACACTTTCAAAACACTAACAAAATTTTGTTAACAAATTTCAATTTTTCATACAGCGAAATGAGCTATTTTAATAAGTAATTTAAAAACACATAACGCAGTAAAGGGGTTGTGCATTGTATAACGTTATCACATTAGGGAGAAGTGGGGGAGGTCTGACACTTGATATCGAAAGATATCTCTAGGGGAGAGGGGATATGTCTTTTGATATCGTTATCATTTTTTATCAAAACAAAATTTTCCTCCCTTTTTTTTTCTCTACATCAAAATAGTCTGTTATGTTTTATTTATTTATTTATGTATTTATTTATATTTTTTAGCTCACAGGTTATCAAAGCCTGAGAGCTAATGTGCTCGCCCGTTCTGTATGTATGTATAAATGTACGTATGTACGTAACGCGATAACTCTTGACATTGCTTCAAATTTTGTTTAAAGGTTCCTTGTGATAAGGCGCTTCCCTGATTAGTTTTGGGTGTTGATTGGTTAACTATAAAGGGGGGAACGGGGGGCTAACCCCCCTTAATTTAGATAAATGGTTTTTTTCATGCAGAATTATCCAATTTTCTTCAAATTTTGTATATAGGTTCATTGCGATACGGTTCTTTCCTGGTTAGTTTTGAGGGTTCATTGGTTAATTATAAGTGGGAAAAACGGGGGATGATTCACCCCTTAATATATTGTCGATTTCTTCATTTTTCGAGGGCTTATTTCAAATTCTTTGAAATAAGAATATAATATACAGTTAGTGTGAATAGCCTGTGAGCTCAATGCCGTCAGTTTAACTGGGCAGTTTTCTTTTATTAGTCTTATCTATTGTTAGGAAAATACAAAGTTATAATTATTGCCATTAAATGATTTAAAAATCATTCCAAAATTTGGAATACCCCAACTTTTGGCTTTACTGTTCTTCTGCCATATACGCATATAATCCGCTGTTGGATCCGATGTTGAGGTTTAATATAGAATGTTTGGTATTGTAAATGAAGTGTGTAAGCATTCATAATTCGCTTACAGGAACACACAAAAGATTTGGGGAAAAATTGTTTGCGGTGCATTATATTGATGTTACGATAGTCCAAACATAATAAGATTGATATGCATTAGTGAGGTAGAATAAATATATTGCTAAGAAGTATATAAGAATTATTATATAAAATTAGATAAAATAATTAGATATATAAGATAATTATAACTATATAAGAATAATATATGCTATAGGATAAGTCAGGGGTCGGAAAAACTACTTTTTTATTGTAGCGAACTACAACTACTTTGTCGAAAATGTAGTTAACTACAACTACTTGTTTTAAAAAGTAGCGACTACAAACTACTTTTCAAAAGTAGTCACTACTTCTCTACTTTCAAATTTTGTCAAAGGGTTCAATTTACACTATAAATTGAAGACATGGACTAAATAATAAAGTGACCCCTTCTTATATCGCGTCTGTCAGGATACAATTAAAAAAATGCGACATAACCGAGGGCATTAAAAAATTAAGAAAGATACCATACAAGGAAATGTTTTGTGTTCATCTCGAAAACATTCGTTTATAGACACTTAACAAATTTCGTAGCAAAATTAAGAGAGATATTATAATCTAGAAAATAACAGAAAAACAACCCTAAATGCAAACAATAAATAAATCTGCAAATGATGCAATTCCGAATAATAAGAAATCCAGCGTAAAACATGAAGACATCTTAACAAGTAAATAGACAAGTGTTGCCAACAAGAAAATTAATTCCTTTGGTGGGTTAGTACTTGATTTCAGCAGCAAGTGTCAATGGAAATCTATGACTTCATGCGATGCGTTGCTATCCACTGCAGCTGAGATTTGCCAATGCGATTCGGAAATTTTTTAGTAGAACAAATTCTGCACAAAAAAAAAGCGAATTTCGACCACGTGATTTGCAGAATGGCACTGTTTTCTCTCCTGAAGTAACGTTAAAAGTAGCGTCAGTTCTCGCTACAAACTACTGATTTTTTGTATCGCGTTACTCGCTACACTACATTGTTCAAAATGTAGCGCGCTACACTACAAACTACTGTAAAAAGTAGAGACTACAGTAGTTTCGCTACTTGTAGCGCGCTGCTTCCGACCCCCGGGATAAGTATATGCTATTTCAAAGGTACAGAATAAGTAGCATTTATAGTTCAGTTACAGGTACACACAAAAAAATTCCACTACATTATGATCTTTGAGGAAAATTGTTTGAGGTGTATTTTAATGATGTTATGATACTTCAAACATATTGAAATTTAAAAGAATCACTAAGGTTCACTACAACATGTTTTCTATGCATTATGGAGTACATAGCACTTATCGTTCATTTACAGAGACGTACAAATGAATTCGGTTAAAGGACTGACAGTGATCGATAATTGCTCGAAGTGTGTATTCCGCTGTGATATATATTTTGAAACTTATCTAATTTTTAATATATTATATGGTGTGTTTGCTGAAAATAGATTTTTACTGTGTTATATGTTGTTGTTGTTGTTTTCGTTTTTGTTTATCTTTAAAATAATATTAATTTCGCAAAATTAAGTTATTAAAAATTGAACTTGCGGATGATGATACCTTTTTCGTTCTTTGAATTGTAAATTTAGCCTTGTTTCAAATTTTTATAGCAAAAAAATTAAATAAAGACAATGGATTTTATTATTTATTTATTTATTTATTTCCTGTATTATTCATTGCTACTCAAATAAACTTTTGTTTTTATTACATTTGTCTGTTTACGTGATCCTTACCTGTGTGACGCCTTGTTTGTGTATTTGTGATGCAATATTTTCCCAATTCTTTTGATCAATGAAATGTATCATTTTGTATATGATCCTTTTTCTCACTGACAAAATATAATGTTAAATGATACTAAAATTATGTATCAGTCAGCTTTTTCCCCTTCATTATAATTGATTTACTTTTTTAAAATACTGGTATGCATTTTTTTCTAATGAAAAGATTGCTAATTGACCAACTTTGTATGGGGGGGGGGGGGTAAGAGTATAAAAAATTAAAGTCATATAAAAATTAAAAAAATGTAACTTTTTAAAAAATTTATGGCGTGATTATTTTGATAACATAATCTCATTTCTTTATTTATTTTGAAAACTTTTGTAATTCACATTAGATGTCTGCACGGGCCGACATTTCAAGGCGCAGCCGGTGGAAAAATTTATTGGTCCGATTCGAACAAAAACTTATTTGTCCAGCCAGGCCCGTTATAAAATCTAAAGGTTTGGCCCGAACCCGACCCGACACGTTATGTAATAATATAAAAATTCGGCTCGGCCCCAACTCAGGCCGCATGTAAACTTTATTGGCTGGGTCCGGCCTGGTATAAAAGTTAAAAATTCCACCCGGGCCGGTTCGACTTAATTTCTACAATACATGTCGATATTTCTAAAGCAACATTATCCTACAGTTAAAATTCTTCAAAAAGTACACTTACTTATGCATAGATTTTTTATCGTCAGATTATATGTCCGCAAATTTCTGGAATACGCAATACTAATAATAATAATAATAATTAATTTACGTAAACACTCATTAAAAAAATTGACTTGGGCAATTACATTCAAATGATGATTCACTAACAAAACTGATGTAGTTTAAAATTAAAAAAAAGTACATTAAAAGAAAATTTCTCTGTAATTTATTAAACCAAATTAAATTTCTTCGGATTTTTTAAACAAATGCGCAACATTATTATTACTATTATTATTATTATTATGTACAAAATGTAATAAATAAATAAAATTTCTAACCTACATGGTCTCGGGGGAAAGAAAGAAATCCGGGTCGGAAAGAAAGAAGTCTCGCCCGGCTAGAGTCTGCAGAAAAAAGTCCTTCCGGCCTGTAACGGGAGAAAAAGGCAGCTTTCCTATATCTTCGTTTTAAAATTTTAGCCAATGTTACTCGAAAACAGCAAGATAAAATGCAAAGAAACCGGTTGCAGAAGATTCGTTAATACTGATTTTGAATAAGAAATTCGCCAAATTAGTCAGCTATAGGCAAGTTGGCTTCATTTATGGAGACTTATTTTTGGTCGCCAAACTTGGCGAGAATTTGACGCTAGCGAATATGAATATGTTTTATGAGCATGATTTGGAAAATGATTCCAACAGTGAAAGATAACAATTTGCGAGACATCACGGTCACTAAAACTCTTAAACTAATCCCTGATTCTTTGTAATCTGCTGTCTTGTTTCAAAATGTCAGGCAACTTAGAATTTCAAACTGCTATATCTCAGCCATCTTTTAAGGTGAGACAAAATAAAAAATGCTCCGAAATCCTTGTAGTATCAAGGCATAGCACTTAAGCCAAAAATAAATTTGAAATTCGAAAATTTTTGCGTATTTTTTTAGATTTAAATCTTTTAGTCGCCGTCATTTTGAAACAAGATGGCGGACTAACCTGGCAAACGAATTCGCTCGAGATATTGGTGAGCCTAATACACATAATTAGTTTCATCATCCAAATCAGTTTATAAATACGAGTGCTATCGCATGACAAAGATCATATATATATATATATATATATATCAACATTGGAACGGAGGATGGTTTTGGAATTGGAATCTGGGGGTCATGATCGGTGAAAATATACCGAAATTTTCTAGAATTGCTTTCCTCCGAACGGCTACAATAGGTAGCTTTTTACTTTTTGTAATTAAAGCTACCTAATAAGGCCCGAGCTCAGCTCGGCCCGATTCTGAAGAAGTCCAGATCCAGCCCGGCCCGAGTCTAAGGAAAAAAACCGGACTTGCGCCGATCTTTAATTCACATTGCCTACTTATCTCCAATAGAGAAAAAAAATGAGTATTTGAACATTTTTTGAACACTCTGTATATATACATAATTTGCCCCTGTCAGAACTTTTCAAGAATTAATTCGAAAAACATTCTCAATTTAAAACTATGAATATCCAAAATATTTGTTTACTATGCTTTTATCTTGCTTATTATTCTGAAGGACTTATTATTATTATTTTTTTAAATTAGTAATTTAGCTGTCTGACTGCTTTTAATAAAATAATTTACAAATTTCGTTTGAAGTCAGACATATTTATTCTTGAATACATTTACCAAATTACTGAACAAGCAAAATTTTTTCCAATTTTTTTCTGCGAACTCTTTTTTATAAATATATATAACTGAACAATTTTCTTTTGAACTTAACGTGTTTCGCGTGACAATTTCTGCATATTTCGTCGATAAATGCCTCAAATACATTCAAAATCGTGTATATACTAATTTTTCGTGCTCTTTCAGTTTCTAACCAGACTAAAGAAATCATTACATGAGCAAATAAAGCAGATGAAATAAATGTTATTGATTGCTTTTTAGGTACGCTCGTAATTATATAAATACGTAGCACTTATAGTCGCCATCTAGTCCGTCCGTCTGTCCGCATATAACAGCGCAAAAACCACACAACCGAATGATTTGGAATTTAATATACACTGCTCAAAACAATTAAAGGATATTTGAAGTTTTATATAATATAAAGATATAAACGAAATTTTTTTTGCCGAAAATAGAAGAAGAGAATCACAAATGCAAATTTTTCTGGTTTTCAAACTGTGGAGTATGCAAATTTTCAGTTCGACGTCAAAAACGTCGCTTCAGCGGCAGCGAATGAAATTTGACTTTCAACTGGATAAAAGAGAATGAAGACAAGGATGATCGGCATTCAGTGATTGCTTTGTTTCGACGAGTACGATGTCTCAGCGAAGTCATTTGACAGATTCAGAAGCTTGGAGAATTGTTGGTAGGTTAGAAGGGGGCCAAACTCAAGCCGAAGTAGCGCAAGCCATTGGAGTGTCACAAAGTGTCAATTCCAGGATCTGGAACCGTTTTTTGGAGAGTGGATGTGCAGGCCGAAGACCAGGGCAAGGTCGTAGATGTGCAACAACGCCCAATGAAGATCGGTATTTAGCGTTAACAGCTCGGAGACACCGAAACATGAACGCTACTCTTCTCCAACAACACCTTCGCTCGGCTACAGGCACCACGATTTCAACTCAGACTGTCCGAAACCGGCTCCATGCTGTAGGTCTGTATGCTCGCCGACCGATGGTATGTGTTAAATTAACATCAAGGCATCGTCGCGACCGCAGGGAGTGGGCAACCGAGCATGTCAACTGGAGGAGAAATGAATGGAGCAATATTCTGTTTTCTGACGAGTCCCGTTTTTCTGTGCATCCGGATAATAGGCGTATTTTCATCTGGAGGGACCGTGGCAGTAGGAATAATCCTGCGTTCGTGCACGAAAGTGTCAGATTTGGCGGTGGAGGAGTGTTGGTGTATGGTGGCATCTCCATTGACGGGCGCACTGACCTCTACATCATTCGAGATGGAGCTCTGACTGGTCGCCGATATAGGGATGAGATCCTCAGACCTATTGTAGTCCCTTACGCTGCAGCAATCGGAGATAACTTCATTTTAATGGACGATAACTGCAGGCCACATCGTGCAAACCTGGTGGAGGATTTCCTTTTCGAGGAAGGAATCGTTCGAATGGAATGGCCAGCGTGTTCTACAGACATGAATCCAATCGAGCACGTTTGGGACTCTCTAGGAAGACGAGTTTCTGGCCGCCAACAACCCCCACAAACTCTCCAAGAACTGGAAAGAGCTCTTCTGGAAGAGTGGGGCAGAATACCCCAACTCGTCATTAATAGCCTCATTGAGTCCATGCCTCAAAGGTGTTCAACGTTGCTGGCCGCCCGTGGAAACCATACCCCCTACTGAAAATGATTTTCTTTGAAGAAAACAACTTTTCTAATTCTTTTTTTCTCATATGCACAAATTGTGTTTTTTTCCTTTTGTACACAAATGCGCAATAAAATGCATTTTTTTCTGCCAAACATGTGTAATTTATTCTCATATAACTTACTATGTCTGTCGACCATGTATCAGTCAGCTAAAAAGTTTCCCAGATACAAAATCCACCTAAAACTGCAATATCCTTTAATTGTTTTGAGCAGTGTATATAATCGTTGCAGAATTTTGTCGAGTCATTTCAAATTTTATGAAAATTGAATCAAAACTTAAAAAGATATTAGTAAAAGTTTTCTTTATTCTATTAAATCTTATCATACGTAATAAATATGATAAAAGTAAAAGATGCGTAAAAGTTACATTTTTAGAAAGATCGTTCAAAAAAATTGTTTGCTTGAGATATGAGTTACATTAAAAAATGTACAGATTCTGAGATAAATTCAGTGAAAATTAGGTTAACAGCCGAATATCTCAATTTATTAAAGTAAATAAACAAAATATTCATTCATCGGGAGTCATAGAAATATTAACCATGGAGGTCATCATTCGCAAAGCAAGATCTCCATGGTGAATTTACAGCTCTGTCTGGTGTCGAAAAAAAAAATTCGCATCTGTAAACATGGCATACGTAATAATAAAAAAAAGGCATCCTCATTTCGATCATAGCAGACGATATAATTAATTTCACTGAAATAATAACGATGATTTGTAATATTATAAAACTAGCTATAGCACGAAACAAGCACACCACATTTGTCACGTTTAACGTACAATTTTCAACTTGTTTAATTTTACGTTATACTTTCTTGATTTAAAATTTTTGAGATAGTTCTGCAAAACTGGTTGCCAAATTTATAAAAATGGACTGGAATTTGGAGATTAAAATTAAGTGGGAAATATACTTCCTCATTGCCTTAGAAAGGGTTAACGGGTAATGGAAAAGTGTCCGATTTTGTTCGACAAGAGAAACGGAGATCTGTACTTTTTAACACTTTCCAACATAGTGGAAATGTGTTTAGGAATTCGGTTTGTCTGTCTTCTGTCTGTCCGTGCTCTAACTCGTGTAAATATACTCAGATTGTCATGCAAAGTCATGTCAAAAATATGCAGAATACTTGGATAAAACATAAAAGTGTCTTTAGAATATGTCATTCGTAGGAGCACTGGAAAAAAAATCTCGTCAGGGAGTCGGAGCTGTGAAAGTCGTATATGGGTAAATCCATCAAAAACTGGAAGTCGGAAAGTTTCCCTAATTTAACACCTTCTTCTAATGAATATGGAAGAAATTAAACAGGCAATTGTTATTGTTACTGCCCTAGAAGGACTGCTCAGACTAGGAAACCAAGTTTGTAGAGCATAGATGTCCCTCCCTGTTTTCGTTATTGAGATATATAAAAAATACATAATTTAACCGTAGCTGATCCCACCGGTAAGCGCGACAGAGAGCGGGGTGCTAAGTATATAATGAAAACAATATTTTGTTAAATTGCGAAAAGAACACAATGATAAATAGGATGATTTACAGCACAATGAGGAAATAAAAATGAGATGCATGGAATATCATCATCAAATGAAAATATGATCAATGCGATCTTGATTCGATGAGTAGAAATTTTATACTGGATGACGATAATACGCATATTCTATACAAATTGTGATTCAGTTACTTTTCTTTGTGTATACACACACATTGATTAGAAAAACAAAGACGATGAAAAGCGAAATATCTAAAACCCGCATTGGGTCATAAGAGGTCCCGGGGGTGGGACCAGATTGGAACTGTGCATGTAAACAGTAAACGATGAAGCTTGTTGATCATAATTTGAGCAGAATTGCTGCGGTTTGTAGGAGGAAATGAGCTATTGGTAAATGTTGAAGGATAAAATTTAAAAATGATGAGTAGGATTTATTGGATAAGGTGTAGACTTGAGATTTATAGTGTAAAGTGAATCGAGCCTTGCTCTTTCTCTATCATAATAGAGTTTGTAGACTGCGCTAGTAGAATCTGAAGATTTGTAATCTATTTGAAATTCAGTATTTTGACGACTAGTATTGTATGATTTGCAATTAACACAAGAGGGAACTTGAGAACATTCACCGGGAGATTGAACACTACCACATAAAAGACAGATTGGATTATTCATACAACCTTTTTCGGAATGACCAAGCTGTTGACATTTAAAACATCTTAGTACAGTTGTAAATGGACGGAGTTTACATCGTTTCAGCCCAACAAAAACAGCATCATCGGCTATAATTCTTTTCATAAGAGGAGGGGACAGCAGCAAGATCCAGTTATAGTACGTGGGATTCTTTAAAGATCTTTTACGAAAGACTATAAATTCATCATCTTGTTTGGAATACAATCTATATCTATATCGTACTGAACTACAGAATTCAATAAGTGAGTAAAGCAAGGAATAATTCACATCATTCCTCGTTTGCATAATATATTAGCCCGATATGAAGAAAAATACCCGAACGAAATTCCAGCCCAGCTCCCTCTCCCGTGCGCCTAGGCTGTAATAGCCTACTCAGCCTAATGGATAATCCATCTCTGGTTGTAGTCGTAAAAAGAACAGAGGGTATACGGAGTTCCTTAAAAAAATTCAGACGGTATATGGCGTATATCACCGTATACCCTCCACTGGTCTTGATCATAAAAGAACAATTTGCCAGATACCTTCAATCCAATGTTACTAAACGATATAGTTATAGAGGAGGTGTAGTTATAATCTGAGATAGAACCTATGTAAATGATCATTCTAATCTGAATGGAAGAACACTGGCTGCTCAGAAATATATGGACTATATCCTTCATCATATGTGAGACACTATTCTGGGATTTCTGATGATTCTTTTATCCTAATGGGTGATAATATTCGACCTTCCAGCGTTAAAATTTTCGGTAGGTATATGACGTATTGTCCACAATAATTTTCAGTGCCGCCGTACTGATGTTATTTTTCTCCCGAATTGAGTGCGGTTGTGTCATTTGCACGAGTAAACAATCCATTATAGCTCCCTTTCTTTAGGGTTAGACATCGTCTAAACTCGGGTGAAAGTGTTTCCCATTGATGCGTATGTGTTGAAACACTGAAAAAAAAATACATAAGAGCTCAACAAAATCGAACTAGTATGGTGTGGCCAACGCAAAAGTTTTCCTATATCATTTTAATTAAAGTCATTCATAAATTAACAAGCACAGTTACATACCAACTATATTATGAACATGAAATATAGTGCATTTCTTTGAATTTAACAATGAATTACAATGATCAGTGATATATGACGTATACGACGTATTGTCAGCAATTATTTTCAGTGTCGCCGTACTGATTTTATTTTTCGCACGAATTGAGCGCAGTTGTGGCATTTGCACGAGTAGACAATCCATTATAGCTCCCTTTCTTTAGGGTTATACATCTAAACTCGGGTAAAAGAATTTCCCATTGATGCGTATGTGTTGAAACCCTGAAAAAAATACATAAGAGCTCAACAAAATCGAGATAGTGTGGTGGGGCCAACGCAAAAGTTTTGAAGCTCAAAGTACAGAATAATTGAATTGCGTAGTCCTATCTTTTAACTTCATCAATCATCTTTGACGTTACTATGGGAATTTAAATCGACATCCAATTATGTTCAATAACTTTGCACGTGGGACTGTTCCTTGTATGGTCTTCCCATTGCGGTACCCTACAACTTGATTGCAAGTACGTAAAGGCGCCCCACATGCATTAGAGGTATGAGAGAGCTTATCCCATATTATAAAACAAATGTTTTATTATTTTTCTAAAACTTTTTTTTATTCCTTAAGTATGGAATTATACGAAAAATTCTCATTATTGTCATTTACTTATAAATTATCCACGATGTTGACTGTATTGGAAATTAAATATATATAATTATCCGAGGTATCACGTCAATTCGTCGCGCACAACTCATCGCAGAACAATTTATCGCGCACAATTCATCGCATCGTCAATTCGTCGCAGCGACAACTCTTCGTAGCGTCAATTCGTCGTGGTGTCAATTCGTGGCGACGTCAATTCGCAATTAAAGATAATGTAGTAAAATTATTTAATGATAATTTGTTTTTTAGATATAGATAATTATAACTAATAATTTACATCATTAAATAATTTTACTAAATTATCTTTACTTTTTCATCATAGCCTTCAAATATATTTACGTTGCGACGAATTGACGTTGCAATGAATTGACACCACGACGAATTGACACCGCGACGAATTGACGCTGCGATGAATTGACGCTGCGATGAATTGTGCGCGATGAATTGTTCCGCGATGAATTGTGCGCGACAAATTGACGCAGAACCGTACGACGAATAGATCGTGCAAAATTATGTTTTTATATTTATTTTGTTTGTAAGTTAGATAGGTAACTTGACTTTATTTTTACTTTTAGAGGCCAATATATTTGCATTAAAGTGACATTAATACAAATTTGTACAAAATACTTCTGAAATCAAAAGCCGTCCTCTACGCAGTAGAAATGTCGCAGTCGCTATGGTATTTCTTCCCCAAAAATGTTCTGATATCCCAAATTTTTATCTTTCCTTCCTAACACCGAATAGAATGTATGGTATTTGCAATTTCTCTCCCATCGGACAATTTACTAAATCTGCAGACACAAAACATTGGAGTCGTCTGATATCTTCAATTTTGATTTCCTCAAATCTGATTTATTTTTTTTTGTCTATTTGTTCTACCAAATATATATTTTAAAAACTTGGATTAGAATAAATTATCCATGAATAATTTACAAAGATTATCGAATTATGAATGGACACAAAAGACGTTCTGTTATTGGTTGTAACTTCGAATAAATTTATTCAAGGAAAAAAAATTACATGTTCATATGCAAAGTGGTCATTAAAGAGAACATGAAACCTAAAGAAAAATAAAATGTCAACAATAAAGGTTTCCCTCTTTTTCCTGAAAGTTAAAGTTAATAACCCTTATTCATTTTATAATAATTGACAAGCCTCTATTATGCCAGTGTCTTGATCATGATTGAAAAGCTAAAGCAATCTGAATACAACATTTTGCCTCAGTAAAAAAGCAGTTTTATGCTCCTTTAGAACCTATTAACGTTAAGATTTCACAGTAAATATTTAATGATCTCAGCACACAACAACTCTACTTATCAATAATCCCATTTATACCTCCTAGAAGCATCTTTTGATTTGCATTTTTTTTTTCAAAAGCAGTTACAAGACCACGCATATAACTTTTAAGTTACTATTTCTTTTATTCAAATACTTTTTTTTCTGTTCTCAAATATCTCTGGGGAAATTATAATGAAGGAAGACATGCAAAAGCCTTTAACAAAAAGCGTGCAACCGCAAAATTATGAACCGGACAAAAGACAGAAAAGGTATTGATAATATTGCGTGTGTGGGTCCAGCCACAATGGCCGCTTCTGGACTTCGCCGATGATTGTAGATTATCCACTTTGGTTGGTCTGTGTAGGTCACGTGATCGCGTGTCCGCTCTCTCTCCCCCTTTAAAAAATGCTTAGCCATTGCCAGATGCGTGAGCAGATGTTCACTTTTTGTTTCGTTTGTTTATGTTACATCGAAACGAACGCAGCGGTTTTATGTTTTATTTGGCGCAAATGTTGTTCTGGTCCCTTCTTTTCCTACCCCCATCCCCCCCCTTCCTCGTTTGAACTTTTTTTGAGTAAATCATAACTTCTGCGTGTTACTTCCAATCCATAGCAATCACCTTAATATCGCTGATTGCCATACAGTTAGATATTTTTGAGTTTTCGCAAGATTCAGTGCAAACAAATACTTGAAATAAGAAAATTCTAAAAATTTGTGGTGTGAAACATGTAAGAGCGATTGCGTGCTGTATTAAGAGCAGAAATACTAATTTTACCATTTATTATGAACAATTCCTTTTCAGGTGGTGTTTTGTAGGAGAATGTCATGTACTTCTTTCTTTTTTTATTGCACCATGATATTACAGATTAAAATTCCTTTTTTAAGGGAAGGGCAACGAGTGCTATTGAAAAGACAGTCGAGATGGACAAGAATAACATTTCACAGCTAATGGAACAAATGAGGTGTTCAGAACCAAAGTGGATCAAGTCCATAAAACATTATACTTTTTAGTACAGGAAAAATAGGGTTTTTCAGAGACAACCGACGGTCATTCATCAAAATTTGGGAAGAACTTCGCTTTGCCCCTACAAATAAAGATCCAAATCCCCAAAAAATAAAGTTGTTTTGCCATTTTTTTTGGGGGGGGGGGGCAAAAGGGGACATTTTAACTCAGGGGGGGTGAACTCAACTTTTTTTTTTAAATAGGTCGAGTGGGGTATTGTTTACCATGTAGTTTTTAATTCTGAATCGATCGACACCATCTGCAGGTCGATATGATCATTTGTTACAAAGTTATGACAGGTTTTATTAATACAAAGTCGAAAATTACACTTTAGTGCAGGTGAAATAGGGTTTTACAGCAACAACTAGCATCCATTCACAAACATTTGGGAAGAACTTAATTTTGGCATACTAGAAATGAAGATCCGATCAGTCTCCAAAAATTAAAATTGTTTTACTATGTTTTTTGGGGTGAGGCAAAAGGGGGCATTTTAACTCAGGAGGGTGAACTCAACTTTTTTTTTATATAGGTCGAGTGGGGTATTGTTTACCATGTAGTTTTTAATTCTGAATCAATCGGCACCATCTGCAGGTCGATATGATCATTTTTTTACAAAGTTATGACAGGTTTTATTAATACAAAGTCGAAAATTACACTTTAGTGCAGGTGAAATAGGGTTTTACAGCAACAACTAGCATCCATTCACAAAAATTTGGGAAGAACTTAATTTTGGCATACTAGAAATGAAGATCTGATCAGTCTCCAGTCCTATGTTTTTTGGGGTGAGGCAAAAGGGGGCATTTTAACTCAGGGGTGGAAAAATTCAACTTTTTTTTTTTAAATAACTCAAGTGGGGTATTGTTTACCATGTATTTTTTAATTCTGAATCGCACCATTTGCAAGTTGATACAATCACTTGTTACAAAGTTATGGCGGATTTATGAATAAAAAGTCCAAAATTATACTTTATGAGAGAGCACAACTTTATTACACTTATTTTACGTCCACAACTTCGATGACCTTGAAAAAGACTCAAATGACCCTGATTTTGGTTATTGCTATCTTGAGGACATTTAATATGTTTAAGATTATTCGATATGATATAAAGAATGTATTTTGAACGTAAAATAAGTACAAGCCGGTACCCTAAAAGCTCGTAGCAACAAATTATTACATATAAACGAAGTAAGAGTTATTTCTACTGGGGAATACACTAAAAACTAGTCGTTGGGGGCCACCGTAATACTTACCCATCATGGATATGCATAATGTAAAATATTAAAATAAAAATGTGTAAACTACTTATAAAGTGCATTGCAATTCAAATAAAATCGTGGCTTGATGACTTCACAAACTTTAAAGGCTTCTTACTGAATTGCTTGAAAGAAACATCCTTATAACTCCAAAAATAATAATCCTATTAACTAGCGGTTTATTGCATCTGATTAAGCGTCAAATTTCCAATTAAAATATATCTTTGAAGTGAAATTTGGATGAAATACAGGGTCATGAAAAATCGAAGAGTGTGGGAAATAGGATTCCAAATATCTCGGCAACTAATTATCCGATCGACTTCATGCTTTATGCAAAATTTATGTTTTTTTATTGTCTTTTATATTCATTTCTTAAAATAAACAATTTCGAAAATTTTTATGTACCTTTCATCAGAACGAATATTTTGAGAGTCCGAAAAAAATTGTTCCGGTTAATCGAGGTTATTGAAATGAAATAGGCTTCTTCCCATTATTACATACTAAGTACATACAAAATTGCAAGTCTCTATCTCAATTTTTTCGGGAGATAGAGCGTTTACAGACACACAGACAGACACACACAGAGACACACAGACGGACGGCAATTTTTTTTTTTCTAAAAATATGTTTTTCGCAATCTCCAGTGTCTGAAACGTGTAAATCCGTCAAAAAAATTTTCGATTTTCAAAACGATTACAAGACTTACCCTATACTACGTATGATGGGTAAGTAAAAAGGCGTTACGTAGTTTAAAGTGCAATCTTTCTTTTATGTATTTAACACTAGTTTATTGTTCCGGGTTTTTTCTAAGTTGACTGGTGATTGCTGCTTATTTGGTGGTTAGGTGAAATGTTTACGATTTACTTGAGAGATTATTATATGAAAAGGGATTTCCATCAGACAACCCTGCCAAAATGCGCACAACCAGGCAAAGGAAGGTCGCGGACAACCTTTTCAAATAATTAGTACAAACAAATACTTAATTTTTTTTTTAAATTGTGGTGTGAAAGGTGCAAAATAAGATAGTATTCCGCTTTAACCCTTTGAAGAGCGGTAGGACATTATATATCCCATTTACTTTTAATCCCCAAATGCCACAATGGTACCAGAATTTTTAAATAATATATTGCTTTCTTAATGTATGCAAAGAAAAGCTTTTACTTATTTCCAAATAAAGGATCATGGTCCATAAGCCGTAATTTTGGCCCCTGAAATAAGACTAAAATTCGGATTTGTTATACTGACTTATTTTTTTTTCACTTTTAACCCTTTCCGGCACAGTGGTCCCACTCCGGGCACACCTAATTTTAATTCCAAACTTGCATTCGACACCAAGAATATTTAATAAAATTTTGTTTCTACAATGAAAGCGTAAAATAAGGCGTTCGTATTTTCTAAAAAAGTCGTTTGTAAATTCCGGTGTCAGTCAGTAATTTCTCATTTTACGAACAGACTTTATCTGTGCCGGAAAGGGTTAAATATTAGAAGGTTTATCCTGTACAATTTCAACAATATTTTTTGCATTTTGTTCGGATTTATGTAACTTACACAATCTCAAAGTTCGTATTATTCGTAGTTTTTGATGAAAAATACGCAATTTCTCTCTATTTTACCTCAATTATATATATGAGTGCAATCGTGCAACACTCTCTTCTTTACATATATTATAAAATACATCAAAATCTACAATATATGTAAAAATAAAAGTTTTGCAAAGCTAGCAATAGTTACGTTCATTTTAGCACGTTTAAACACGTTGCTGCATACTAAAGTCTCTTAGTGACGTGAAGGAAAGCAGTTACTTAACTCTCTGTTTTTCATATTTTACTACGAGCGCAGCTTTGCAACACTTTTATTTTTACATATATTGTACATTTTGATGTATTTTATAATATATGTAAAGAAGAAAGTGTTGCACGATTGCGCTCATATAAATACCGTAATTTCCGACGTATAATCCGCAGCTCAAAGAGTCGTTTTTCGACCCAGAAATATTATTTTATAAAATGCAACTTAAAAGATCGCTGTAAATATTTAACTACAATTATTGAATAAATTTTCTGGGTCGAAAAACGATTCTTTGAGCTGCGGATTATACGCCGGAAATTACGGTAATTGAGGTAAAATTAGGAGAAATTGCGTATTTTTCATGAAAGACTACGAATAATACGAACTTTGAGCTTGTGTAAGTTATATAAATCCGAACAAAATGCAAAAACTACTGTTGTTCAAAAATTTCAAATTTGGAAATTTTGTTTGAATCAACAAAAAAATTATTTTTTTGCAATTCCAAAAAAATTTTTGTATCGTCAGCAAAAAATGTTTTGTTAATTCAAGTAAAATGGTTCAATTTTACTTGAATTTTGCTAAAACAACCAAAATGTACTCAACAAAACATGTTTTGTAGTTTTAATCAATTCCTTTTTCTGGGTGTAGAGCTGTTTTAAATTTCCCAGTACCAAAAAGTGTGAAAGATGTACATTCTATTGTCGGATTAACTTCATATTTTCTTAAATTCATAAAATATTACTCCTTAATATACCTAAACCCTTAATGGATCTCCTAAGAAAATACACTAAATTTAACTTCGGTGACCAACAACGAAATGCATTTTGTCAGCTGAAACATATTCTCTCGTCTGATCCCGTATTATGCATTCACAATCCTAGTAGTGAAACAGAACTTCATTCCGATGCTTCCATTGACGGCTACGGTGCAGTTCTCCTTCAAAAATCCTCTGTTGACAGTAAATTTCACCCCGTCTATTTTATGAGCAAAAAAACTATGGATGCTGAACGTAAATATTCAAGTTATGAATTAGAAGTTTTAGTAGTTATATAAGCTTTTAAAAAAAGTCGTGTTTACATACTGGGTATTCCCTTCAAGATAGTCACTGATTGCAATGCATTTGCTCTTACTATGAAAAAAACTAGCCGTTGGGGGCCACCGTAATACTTACCCATCATAATATAAAATATGAAAAAAAAAAACATGTGTAAACTATTTATAAAATGCATTGCAATGCGAATAAAATCGGGGCTTGATGACGTCATAAACTTTAAATCGAGACTAACGAAAAAGAAAGGCTACCGCGGTGCTTTACGTGTATATTTTTTTACAGACCGCCGGAGTCACGTGATGCTCGAATGCACCAATGAAGGTGTACGAAAAGAGCATCACGTCACTCTCGCGGTCTGTAAAAAAAGATAAGTGGAATGCACCGCGGTAGCCTGTCTTTTTCGTTAGCCTCGCTTTAAATGCTCTATCACTGAATTGCGTAAAAGAAACATCCTTATAACTCCAAAATTGATAATCCTATTAACTAACGGTTTATTGCGTCGCATTAAGCGTCTCATTTCCAATTAAAACACATCTTTGAATCGAAATTTGAATGAAATACAGGGTCATGAAAAGCGAAGAGTGTGGAAATTATGACTACAAATATCTCGGCAACTAATTATCCGATCGATTTCATTCTTTATGCAAAATTTATGTTTTTTTTGTTGTTGTTGTTATTGTCTTTTATATTCATTCCTTAAAATAAACAATTTCGAAAAATTTTATAGACCTTTTATCAGAACGAATATTTCGAGAGTCCGAAAAACATAGTTCCGGATAATCGAGGTTACTGAAATTCAATAAGCTTGTTCCCATTATTACATACTAAGTACATACCAAATTTCAAGTCTCTATCTCCATTTTTTCGGGAGATAGAGCGTTTACAGACACACACAGACGGACGGCAATTTTTTTTTTTTTTTAAATATGTTTTTCGGAATTTCCAGTATCTGAAATGTGTAAATCCGTGAAAAAAAATGTTTCGATTTTCAAAACGATTACAAGACTTACCCTATACTACGTATGATGGGTAAGTAAAAGATCTCTGCACCAAGATAGCTCGATGGGCTTTAATGTTAGCTGATTATAACTACAAAATCGAGCACAGAAAAGGTACGCGTATGCGCCACGTTGACGCTTTAAATAGAAATACAGTATGTATGTTGATTCATGATAGCTTTAATTCTAATTCTATACAATCACAAAACACTGACAAACATATACAGTACATCAAGGAATTTTTGAAAACGAAGATATATGACAACAATTTCCTTAAAAATAATGTCCTTTACAAATGTCACGAAGGTCTCGATCTGATAGTTGTGCCGGTGCAGCTCAATGTCATTAAACACGTTAATGACAAAGGTCATTTTGTTCGTAAACGTTGTGATGAACTCTTTAAAAAGGAGAATTTTTCATCCCTAATATGTCAAGCAAAATTGATTGATTTATTGCTTGACTTCAGAATTTAGCTAATATGTCAAGCAAAATTCATAAAAATGTAACAAACTGTGTAATATGTATTTTGTACAATCGTAAACGTGAAAAACAAGAAGGTGAATTGCATCTCTTACGAAAAGAAGAGACACCTCTCCAAACTTACCATATCGATCATTTAGGCCCTCTGGAAACCACTAATAAAAATTATAAACATAGTTTAAGTGTAATAGATGTATTCACTAAATTTGTGCGGTTGTATCCCTGTAAAACAACAAACTTATATTTTTGACAATCCTTCCACCATCATATAAGTGATAAGGGTCCCACTTTTAAAAGGAATGAATTTGATGAATATTGTAAAGAGGAAAATATTAATCACAGAAAAAATACAACTGGCCTTCCACGTGCAAATGGGCGGGTAGAAAGACTTAATTCCACCGTAATTTTCGTAATCTCAAAAATGTCAAAGGACAAACCGAACAAGTGGTTCAAACATGACTCTAAAGTTCACCAAGTCATTAATTCGACTTATCAAAGAAGCATCAAGAAAACACCGCTTGAATTATTACTCGGTACAAAAAAGAAGCAAAAAGGACATTTACAAATTATTGAACAGTGCAATCGAAGAACAATTCATGAAAGATCGAGAAAGATCGCTCTGATCTCGAGAGTGCCGACTAAAAATAGATTTTAGCTTACGCTAGAGAAAAACAGAGTTTTTAAAAAAATGAACTTATTGATGCGGAATAAAAATTAGAACATTAAAACATTGAAATATTATAAGAGACATTTTGATATTTTAATAAAAGAAAGAATTTAAATAAATAGATTTTTTAGAACGGGATTATTTAGGAGTTATGACATTTTAGCAATAAGTAAAGAATTTAGAGAGGTTTAATATACACGGGAAATAATAGTGAATTTTAATAGGGATTTAAATAATAAAAGGGATTTAATTAAGGAATATAAATAGCGCCATTTTTAGATTTGAGCAATTTGGAATAAATATTATTAGGCGGATTAAGGTCTTATACCTTTACATATGGAGATTGATAGATTAGTTTAAGAATAGGTTTTTAATTTAATAAGCCGGTATATTATATGCAGGGATGAGATTTCTCCGCTTTTTTTTTTTACACCAATATAATCTTACAGAAAATGTTCTTTTATTTAATCGTAACATTTTGCGATTTAACAGAACAACGTTTACTCTAAGATTATACTGGTATTCAAATAAGCGAAGAAATCTCATCCCTGATTATATGGAATATTATTAAAAGGAAAATTTATATAAAATAATGTTAACCTTGTCGAAACAAAACATTAAATTTTGTAATATATATATATATATACAGGGTGTAACTGAAATGCTTCAACAAACTTTGAGGGATGATAGTACTCATGAAGACGAACAAAAAATGCAATGGAACATGGGGTCGCAAATGACGTTTAACCCCTTCAGGGGCAGTGGTATGTTTATGAAAGCGCTTAATTTTAATTCCAAAACGCCATAATGGCACCAGAATTTTGCTAAAATCTTTTCCATTTAATATGTATGGGAAATATAGCCTTTTTTCTTATTTACAAACAAATTTTTTTATAAATTCCGGTGCCAGTCATTTATTTCAACATTTTAGTACTAAAAGTAGTTTGCCCCTAAAAGGCTTAAAGGATACAAATAGAGAAAATGCGTCTGAAAATGGACTGGCACCGGAATTTACAAAAAAAAATTGTTTGTAAATAAGAAAAAGGCTATATTTCACATAAATATTAAATGGAAAAGATTTTAGCAAAATTCTGGTGCCATTGTGGCGTTTTGGAATTAAAATTAAGTGGTTTTTTTAGACATACCACTGTCCCTGAAAGGGTTAAATGTCATTTGCGACCCCGTGTTCTATTGCATTTTTTGTTCATCTTCATGAGTACTATCATCCCTCAAAGTTTGTTGAAGCATTTCAGTTACACCCTGTATATATATATATATATATATATATATATATATATATATATATATATATATATATATATATATATATAAACACCTTTCGTGTATTACTATACATTAACGTAAAGTATATAAATACCAATTTTCAATCCATTTTGAATTATGTAAGTGAGATATGAATAATTAGAAAGAAATTGAATTAATTAATAAGAGAACTCTCAATATTTTAGACATAAGTCGAAAAAGAATTTGTGTATTTCATTACAGTTTGTTTTACATGATACTTTGTAAAATAAATTATGTACAGTGGGACATTTTTAAATTTTTGCAAAATTCGGTGGGGAAAAAAAAAAAAAAAAAAAAAAAAAAACCTTATAATAAGAAAATTCTAAAAAATTCTGATGCAAAACTTATAAGAGACTACATTATGCTCAAAACTAATTTTGCCATTTTTTTATGAACAATTCCTTTTCAAGCTGTGTTTAGTAAGAGAATGTCATGTTTTCTTTCTTTTTTATTCCACAATAATATTACAGAACAAAGTTGCATTTCTTTCTTTTTTATTCCACAATAATATTACAGAATAACATTCGTTTTTTAGGAAGATCATGCAAGGAAGGGTAACGAATGGTATTGAAAGGCAGTCGAAATGAACAAGAATAACATTTCACGGTTAATGGAACAACTGTAAGCAATTAAACGATAAAGAAAAATTAGAATAGATAGAATTTTTTTTATGATCATTTTGAAAAATGCACATCCGTATAACACCGTTTAGTTTTGATTTGTTCTTTTGTTTTCAGAAAATCTAACGCAGAAAACTGTTAGAAGCTTTGAACTTTACCCTGACGCATATACACAGGTTGTCCCAAAAGTCCTTGACACATTTTAAAATTCAATAAAAGATCAAGCAATTGGCGTACGAGAGTGCGGTTTTGACGAAAATGCCTCCTGTGACCTGAAATTTTGTTTAAGCAAATAAAAAAATTAGTTCCAAAAATTTCTTGTAGATGGCACTGATTCTGGAAAGTTATCAAATAGCTACGCTTATAAGCAATTAAACGATAAAGAAAAATTAGAATTGTTAGAACTTTTTTATGATCATTTTGAAAAATGCACATCCGTATAACACCGTTTAGTTTTGATTTGTTCTTTTGTTTTCAGAAAATCTAACGCAGAAAACTGTTAGAAGCTTTGAACTTTTCCCTGACGCATATACACAGGTTGTCCCAAAAGTCCTTGACACATTTTAAAATTCAATAAAAGATCAAGCAATTGGCGTACGAGAGAGCGGTTTTGACGAAAATGCCTCCTGTGACCTGAAATTTTGTTTAAGCAAATAAAAAAATTAGTTCCAAAAATGTCTTGTAGATGGCACTGATTCTGGAAAGTTATAAAATAGCTACGCTTATAAGCAATTAAACGATAAAGAAAAATTAGAATTGTTAGAACTTTTTTATGATCATTTTGAAAAATGCACATCCGTATAATACCGTTTAGTTTTGAGTTGTTCTTATGTTTTCAGAAAATCTAACCCAGAAAACTGTTAGAAGCTTTGAACTTTTCCCTGACTCATATACACAGATTGTCCCATAAGTCCTTGACACATTTCAAATTCAATAAAAAATCAAGCAAATGGCGTACGAAGTGCGGTTTGGAAAAAAATTCTTCTTACGATCTGAAATTTTGCTTAAGCAAATAAAAATATTAGTTCCAAAAATTTCTCGTAGATGGCGCTGATTCTGGAAAGTTATCAAATAATTACAATTATAAGCAATTGCTTATCAGCAATTAAACGATAAAGAAAAATTAGAATTGTTAGTACTTTTTTATGATCATTTTGAAAAATGCACATCCGTATAACACCGTTAAGTTTTGAGTTGTTCTTTTGTTTTCAGAAAATCTAACCCAGAAAACTGTTAGAAGCTTTTAACTTTTCCCTGACTCATATACACAGGCTATCCCAAAAGTCCTTGACACATTTTAAAATTCAATAAAAGATCAAGCAAGTGGCGTACGAAAGTGCGGTTTGGACAAAAATGCTTCTTACGATCTGAAATTTTGTTTAAGCAATTAAAAAAATTAGTTCCAAAAATTTCTCGTAAATGGCGCTGATTCTGGAAAGTTATCAAATAGCTACAATGCTTATAAGCAATTAAACGATAAAGAAAAATTAGAATTGTTAGAACTTTTTGAAAAATGCACATCCGTATAACACCGTTTAGTTTTGAGTTGTTCTTATGTTTTCAGAAAATCTAACCCAGAAAACTGTTAGAAGCTTTGAACTTTTCCCTGACTCATATACACAGATTGTCCCAAAAGTCCTTGACACATTTTAAAATTCAATAAAAAATCAAGCAAGTGGCGTAGGAAAGTGTGGTTTGGACGAAAATGCTTCTTGTGACCTGAAATTTTGTTTAAGCAAATAAAAAAATTAGTTCCAAAAATTTCTTGTAGATGGCACTGATTCTGGAATGTTATCAAATAGCTACGCTTATAAGCAATTAAACAATAAAGAAAAATTAGAATTGTTAGAACTTTTTTATGATAATTTTGAAAAATGCACATCCGTATAACACCGTTTAGTTTTGAGTTGTTCTTATGTTTTCAGAAAATCTAACCCAGAAAACTATTAGAAGCTTTGAACTTTTCTCTGACTCATATACACAGATTGTCCCAAAAGTCTTTGACACATTTTAAAATTCAATAAAAAATCAAGCAAGTGGCGTACGAAAATGCGGTTTGGACAAAAATACTTCTTACGATCTGAAATTTTGCTTAAGCAAATAAAAATATTAGTTCCAAAAATTTCTCGTAGATGGCGCTGATTCTGGAAAGTTATCAAATATCTACAATGCTTATAAGCAATTAAACGATAAAGAAAAATTAGAATTGTTAGAACTTTTTTATGATCATTTTGAAAAATGCACATCGGTATACAGGGATGAGAATTCTCCGTCTTTTTGCATACCAGTATAATCTTAGAAAAAAATGTTGTTCTCTTAAATCACAGAATGTTCCGATTAAATAAAAAAAACATTCTCTCCAAAATTATACTGGTATGCAAAAAGACGGAGAATTCTCATCCCTGCGTATAACACCGTTTAGTTTTGAGTTGTTCTTTTGTATTCCGAAAATCTAACCCAGAAAACTGTTAGAAGCTTTGAACTTTTCCCTGACTCATATACACAGCTTGTCCCAAAAGACCTTGACACATTTTAAAATTCAATAAAAGATCAAGCAATTGGCGTACGAGAGTTCGGTTTGGATGAAAATGCTTCTTGTGACCTGAAATTTTGTTTAAGCAAATAAAAAAATTAGTTCCAAAAATTTCGCGTAGATGGCGCTGATTCTGGAAAGTTATGAAAAAGCTAGAATGCTTTTATATATAACAATGCGTATGCACAATTTTTGTCCAAACTATGGTAATCCACATTCCAGAAGTTAACAATACTCGTCTATCCATCCTCAATCGTCTAATCGAAGTCAGGAGGGTGAGTATTGTTAGATTTCTTTAGTCATTGGCAACAACAAGCAGGCGGACGGACAGACACACACACACACACATACGCAGACCTTTTATAGAAATTTATATGACTACAGGTCAAAATAATACCAATATTTGCGTATAGAAAAACTTGCCTTTTGAAACCGTGCGATTACACAAGGCGATTTTTTCTATAAGAAAATACTGGTATATCCATGTAACTGTGTATTATTAATATAGATAATACTTCAGGAAAAAATTAACTTTAGCTATAATCTCAGTTCTGATCAATGCAAGAAAAAAAGAATAGCGTTTTAAATCACACAGAGTTCTTTTATTGGTATATTTTTATTTTGCATAAGTATTCATAAAAAAAGTAAATAGTATGTTTGTCTTTTTGTCTATTTTCTTTGGGGGTTGGGGAATGTTTTTTTTTTTTTTTTTTTTTTTTTTTTTTTACTCTTCTTTGAGCCCTGACATTCGTAAAAGTTGTCCATTTTTCACGAATTTGGAATATGCTATTAGGGTATAGACACAACTATTTTGTGATTTAAAAATAATTGTCGTATAGCGTTCAGCTTTTTTTTTTTTTTTTTTTTACAGGGATACATAAAATACTTTAAAATATATCATCGCCCACTGTTTGTCAAAACGAGCGATATTTCCAAAAATGGAATTTTAAGTTAATGTGACTAACAATAAAACGTTATCACAAAAATACTCTGTTTTTCTCCAAACCTCTCTCGCTAAAATACGCTAACTGGTGTGCAGTAAGTAAATTTTAGTGCAATTAAGAAACAGTGCCGATTTTACTTTTTTTCTTAAAAATCACTTGTTTGTCTTAACCAGTCAGGCATTTTTTCTTGCCTTATTTATTAATTTGATGAAAAAGTATTATCATAAATTACCTTAAAGAAATATCAGGAAAGACATCTGACATTTACTAAGAGCTCAAAATGAAGATTATCGATTATTAAATTTAAAAAAAAGTTCTTTAATACCATCTTTAATCCCTCTAAATCTTATCGTGATTATAATCATTCCTTATTTTGAGAAGATCGTTTTGTCATGATAGTGTCATAAATTAGTTATTCAAAGCGGATTAAATTCCGGATATTTCAGATTTGTAGCATTTAAAAACAAGAAAGGAAAATCATGCGTCAAGCATAGCTTATGAAACACTTTCCAACACATTCAAAATACTGTAACAAAGTTATATCCAATGGTTGGAGTATCATAGTTGAGAATTTTTCCAACAGAGCGCGAAAATATGCCGGGACCAGGACTCGAACCTAATTACATGGTATATAGGAGTTTCCGTGCTATTTCAAGATTCATCATGTAAATGGTATAGTTATAGCTTGGATGGATGAAATTAGCGCTGCAGTTCGCTGCCTTGTCCAACAAATCAGAGTGAAATATGCCAGCCCAGGATATCTTCGGGATAGCTCAGTAGGGAGAGCGTTGGTACGGCTAACCAAAGTACCCAGGTTCGAGTCCTGGTTCCGGCATATTTTCACTCTGTTGGAAAAAATCTCAACTATGATACTCCAACCCTTGGATATAATTTACCTAGTTGAATATACTTTCCTCTGTTTATTATGATAGTGTAACAAAACTTCATCTTTTTTTTACATCACCGCGTTACATATCTGTAACATACCCAAAAGTCAATGTTACTATAGTATACAGGGGGCTTTAAAAGACGATTTTATGTATTGCTGCTATCTCCCAACACGGCAGTTAATATAAATTATTCACAGAATGTTCAACAGACGGCGATGCAGATTTAATTTTTTTTATGCCAGCGTTTTATTTATCATTTGAGCAGTTTCGCATCGTTATTGCTAATAATGCATTTCGTAAATTTAGTCAAATTAAAAAGACTGGAGACGTATTTTTTTTTCTTTCAAAAGGTAATCTTGTATACTGTACAAATTTGTATTAGAAAATTGAAAATATTTATGAGAAATATGTAATTGTCTGTTTATTGTAGACTAGCGTCGTCCCGGCTTCACTCGGAAGGACAATGTGTCGACCTCCTTGGAAAATGTCTTACATAAAATATCTAATCGAAAATCAACAATAGCTGTCTTATTCGTCTAATCATCCATAATCGGGTTCATTGCAGATGTTGACGACGAAATCGCTAAAATAGCTGTGATATGTGTTTAATTTTTTTAGCAGATTGGTTTATCTGTATTTTATGTATTTCACGGTTATAATTTCATTGTTGTAACTATTGTTGCGATTTTTTGTAACTATATTGTTGCAAGATTCATTGTTTTTGTATCCAGCCACCCCTCCCCTTTTAACCCTCTTAGCGGGTGAATTTCCAAAATCGTTGAAATACGTGTTTAACCATTTTTTAGTAAATTTGTTTTCCTGAATTTCACGCTCCTACCTAAAACTTCTGCTGAGCTATAGCAAAATGACCTAAAACTTCAATTCTCACCTTTAACCGGAGCGGGGGGGGGGGATTTCGAGCCCGTTTGCGACCTCTAGCGGACCCCTAATTACATCGGGGCGGGGTCTTGCATACGAACCTCGTAAAAAACTGCTCTAATACTTCACTAGGCAGCGCTGCAAATCATATTTTTAAAAGACATTAAAAAAAAAAACACAAAATACGTATTTTAAAACATAAATTTCGAGTAATTTGGGCTATTTACGTCATTTCGATCTTTTAAACTGCCCTGCTATATCAAAGTAAACAATTCATTATTCAAATTTTGATTTCACAACTGCATAACACTGTAATAAATTTCGATCATTCAAATAACTTCTTTTCTTTTATTTATTAATTAAATAGCATCTAAATTGTATTAATATGACTGATCTTTTTTTTTTTTTTCATTACAAAGTTACTATGTTAAAATTCAAAATTTTATCTGCATTGATATACTTGTTGTATCACAATATTACATTATATTCCTTATATTTTAATCATATTTGATATAAAATATTCATTTTATTTACAATGCAAGCAAAATTGATAAAATGCAGAACAAAGTGCAATTTCAGCAGAATGTTTATTAATAATAATTATATAACTTCAATTTTTAAAAGTTTATCTCAGATTAAAACCTGATTTATTTAAAAAACATGCCTAAAGAAACCTGTAATAAATTTTGAGAATTAAAGATAATCTTTTATTAAATAAGTAATTTTTTTTTCACATTCGCTTATTTAATTACAAATTAATTTTCACTACAAAGCTTCTACTATGTTAAAATGCAAAATTTTATTTGCATTGATATAATTAATACGTGTAGTATACGGCATTACAATTACGTGTTCCTTATATTCTAATTACATTTTATAATAAGAAATATTCATTTAGAATTCAAACTACAATTTCAGAAGAAAATTTTGTTTATATTAATCACCGATAGATGGCGATAAAGGTTCACAACGAATAGAGATACTACATTAGAGAGAGATTGGACATTGACAAAATATCCGCCATGTAAGTTCCAAAGCAGATGGAACGTAGTAGAGCGCAAGGTATTTTCATCACCGTCTAACACATTTTATTGTATTAAAATCATGGAAAATTCGTTTTATATGTCTTCACAAAGTCATGAAAATACATGTCCGTTCTATTGCGTTCCATCTCTTTTGGAACTTACATGGCGGACATTTCGTCAATGTCCAAGAACGAAGTATTTTAGAGAGTATCACGGAGGAAGGAAACTTCCTCCATGGCGAGTATGGTTTGCGATCGCTTTCCGAACGGTTACCTCCATGGTTTAATATTTTAAACGTTCACGACGAATAAATCTTTTGTTTGTTTACTTTCATGGAGCGAGAAACCTAAGTTCAACTGAAATTATCTCAGAATATATGCATAATTGAATAATTGAATGTAAGTCATCTCACAAACATAAATTTATTTTGAATAATCTTTATAAAATGTAACTTTTATGCAGTTTTATTCGAAACAATAATTTTGAATAAAAAATGGCTATGCCTGGAATATAAAAAAGAGAAGTGGTCGCAACCGGCAAGGTTACCAACACTTGCTGCTCTTGTACTTCATTACTAGACCAACATACGATCCTAAAGGATCGTATGTTTGTCTAGCTTTATTATAAGTAGATAGATGGGAAAAAAGTACCTTTTAGTCAATACTTTTTTTTTTATGTAGATTTAGTAAGAAATACTATCTATTACATTCTCCCCTAAGTTGGAATTTTTGAAAAAAAACTCAAAACCACACCCAGTTCAAAACTTTATCTATCTATCTATCTATGTCACTTTTTTATGGGCACTATAACTCAAATAATTCTTCACAAATCCCTTCCAAACTGATACATAAAATCAAGGGGCATAACATCTCGGTCAAGTTCGTTATTGGACAAAATCGAACCAAGGGGAGGGGGGAAATGGGAGGGCTTTTTGAGAAAACCGAAAAAACCCATAATTATAAAACGTATTGAATCCATTTAAAGTTATTATTACTTCTAGGAAAAGGGCCGAAAATTTGTGTATGACAGATTTTTGATATCATTAAAATGGCACCGAGGGGGGGGGGGGGGGGGGTAGATGAAAAAAATTCATAACTTCGTCAATTCACAAGATATCAAATCCGCTTAAATTTATTATAAATCCACTTAATATTATCTAAAATTTTATATTGATCAGTTTTGTATAGAACCAACCCTTATCCTTCTATATTAAAAAAGAGTAATTTGGAACTGAGCCAAAAACGATTTAGAAATGGACCAATCAAATTCTGCGTAGATATTCCGGGTTATTCTCATCGCTTTTTTACTACGGACTTTTTTGAGGAGCGATTACTTTTTTTTTTTCTAGCCATCCTACTGATTCGAAAATCATACCACCAGACGCGAAATATAACAAGCTTTCAGAAATTCAAAAAGTTATCACGGTCAGACAATAAAAACTCAAAAAATCCTTAAAAATCGAGTAAAAAATCTTTTATTGAAAAAGTCATTTTTTTATATTGTTGCCAATTTCTAAATAAGCGCAAAGGATTATGTTTTATCTCAAATAAAAAATGTATTTGCGCGAGACTATTAAAAACAATAATGAAAGTTTAAAATAATAATTAAATGATCACGTGTTGAAAGCAGGAAATAAAGAAAATTACGTTATAAAAATTGTGTTTACACATGAATGTTAAAAATAAAAAAGTTGAATTAAATGAAAAAACATTATAACCAGTTAAATGAAAAAGCATTATAACCTGATTACAGAAGATAGTCGCCGTTCGTGATATCATCATCATCCTCTTTTTAAAACAGGATACATTACCAGGTTTTAACCCTTTAACGGATAAAGCACTTCAATTGCTAAAATGTTGAAATAAATCATTGACACCGGAAATTAAAAACAAATTTATTTGTATATAACAAAAAAGCGATATTTCACATACGTAATAAATGGAAAAAATTTCTATTAAAATTCTGCTGTCATTGTTGCATTTCGTAATTAAAATTTTGTGGTTTCCTAGGGAAACCAATGTCCGTTAAAGGGTTAAGAGGCTGTGAAATCAGAACGGGGGTTGGTGAGGTTAGCGAGCAGGGGACAGAGCCCCTTAGTAGGAAAAAAAAACTTTGCCGGTTCCGCCTGCAAACAAGTTAGATTTCGAAGTGGGCGGTCCCAACTGCGGCATCATGGCAGAAAGGTAATTTCTTCCGCAATTCCCAACAAACAGGCGCACCACGGTCTGCGTCTTCGAAATCTAATTCTGCCTGTAGGCCGAGCCGTCAGAAATTTTTATGTTCTTTTTTTTGTACATGCTTAAAATGATGTATTCTAACATCTCAGTACATATACAGGGTGTAACTGAAATGCTTCAACAAACTTTGAGGGATGATAGTACTCATGAAGATGAACAAAAAATGCAATAGAACACGGGGTCGCAAATGACATTTAACCCTTTCAGGGACAGTGGTATGTCTAAAAAACCACTTAATTTTAATTCCAAAACGCCACAATTGCACCAGAATTTTGCTAAAATCTTTTCCATTTAATATTTATGTGAAATATAGCCTTTTTCTTATTTACAAACAATTTTTTTTGTAAATTCCGGTGCCAGTCCATTTTCAGACGCATTTTCTCTATTTTTATCCTTTAAGCCTTTTAGGGGCAAACTACTTTTAGTACTAAAATGTTGAAATAAATGACTGGCACCGGAATTTATAAAAAAATTTGTTTGTAAATAAGAAAAAGGCTATATTTCACATACATATTAAATGGAAAAGATTTTAACAAAATTCTGGTGCCATTATGGCGTTTTGGAATTAAAATTAAGCGCTTTCATAAACATACCACTGCCCCTGAAGGGGTTAAACGTCATTTGCGACCCCATGTTCCATTGCATTTTTTGTTTATCTTCATGAGTACTATCATCCCTCAAAGTTTGTTGAAGCATTTCAGTTACACCCTGTATATATATTTTTAATGGGAGTTTTGAGTCCCAAAGGATTAATTGCTTGTTTTATTTTTTTCTCTTTTACAGGCCGCGGTGACTTCAGTGGACTAGACAGTGAAACCTTCGATTTTAGCCAACTTGAAGAATGCATTATCGATGACAGCGAACGTAACATGTAAGAATGCGCATTCTTCAGCTCATTTCTTATTTCTTTCTTTTTTTTTTCATTTAATTTTTTATTCAAAGAAGAATAATGATTTTAATTCTCAACCATAACATCTACAGTAAGGGTTTTTCAGCTGAAGCCCGAGTGGAACCCCTATTTACAAACAATAATCATCGCCTTATTTAATCGCAAAAATTCTAAGATTAAATAAGGTGAAAATTACTATTTGGAAATTGTAGTTACACGCGTACCGCAATTGGAAATCCCTGATTTATAATATTAGGGTGGATCAAATAAACACGGAACAGCAACCACAGAATGAAATGACGTGGTTTATTTCAAACACAATCTCCAAATCAACACAAGCACTTGTCCCACTTGTTCACTAAACTGTGAATACTTTGCTCATAGATGTCCTTTGGCTGAAATCGGAACCAGTTTCGAACATTGTCCATGATTCCGCCATCTGAGTAGAAACGGCGACCCTTCAATGTCTTTTTCAGCGAACTAAAGATTGGATAGTCACATGCCGAAAGATCCGGGCTATACGGTGGGTATTCCAAGACTGTCCACCGAAACTTCACCGGTTTCCCTTGCGGAAGTGCTTGTCTCCGTCCTGCACATGAGTCAATGACAGTGCATGTTCTCCGTACACTGCCTTCATTCGCCGATGCACTTCGCGAAATTCAACTTCTTCTATCACTAAATAACGAATAACATCGGTTGCTTTTTTTTACTCGCAAACATTCCGCAGACGCAAATGAATAAAAAACAACCGATTTCCTGACGGACGAAACTATTGGTCGATCGCCAGAGCATATCACGTGCTTCTGCATGACTACCTAAGGCAAGTTCATTTCCTCAGTAGGAGTTGCCCTCCTTACATATACCCACTCTACCCTGTACACAATGTTCACCACACTCATACAAAAATAAACTAAATTATAAACACTGTTCCGTTTACATTTGAACCACCCTTATACAGGGTTATTCTAAATGATGGACCCGTTTTCAAAAAATTGTATTTATTAAAGTACAAATCCAAAATGAACAATCTTTATACCAATGAAAAGAGGAAGTTTCAAAGTTTTTTTTTAAAGACATTATAAATGTTCAATGTGTCCACCGTTTGCTGCACGGCAAACATCTACGCGATAGCCAAACTCGTCCCACTCACCAGAAAGCGTATCTGCTGTTACTGAGTGCACAGGTTTCAAAGCGGTGATGGTTCCAGAGGCGGCCGGTAGATGTCGCGCGGCAATAGGCCGCGATTTCGTTTCTCAGTTGTGAGTGAGGCAGCAGATATGCTTTCTCATGTGTGGGACGTGTTGGGCTATCGCGTAGATGTTTGCCGTGCACATTGAACATTTATAGTGTCTTAAAAAAAACTTTGAAACTTCCTCTTTTCATTGATATAAAGATTGTTCATTTTGGATTTGTACTTTAATAAATACAATTTTTGGAAAATGGGTCCATCATTTAGAATAACCCTGTATATTCGAAAGGGGACACTTTAATTTTAAAACCAATAATTAACATACATGCCAAACTCCGGTATTTATTAAACAAAATTATACTCGAAACTAGAAAATTTGTTTAATTAAAAGTTTGTGGCTCCTATGAGGCAGTCATTTGAAATTAACTTAATTTCATTTCTTAAATAAATTTCTGGTTCGAAGTGTGTTTTCTTCGTGTGTTCATTTAGAAAAAAAAAATAGCTAAAAATTGGCATGTATGAATTACTTAATAATAAAGATTAAATATGTGACATGTATATAAACTAGTCGTTGGGGGCCACCGTAATACTTACCCATCATGGATATGCATAATGTAAAATATTAAAATAAAAATGTGTAAACTACTTATAAAATGCATTGCAATTCAAATAAAATCGTGGCTTGATGACGTCACAAACTTTAAAGGCTCGATTACTGAATTGCTTGAAAGAGGTTTTTCCTTATAACTCCAAAAATAATAATCCTATTAACTAGCGGTTTATTGCATATGATTAAGCGTCAAATTTCCAATTAAAATATATCTTTGAAGTGAAATTTGGATGAAATACAGAGTCATGAAAAATCGAAGAGTGTGGAAAATAGGATTCCAAATATCTCGGCAACTAATTATCCGATCGACTTCATGCTTTATTCAAAATTTATGTTTTTTTATTGTCTTTTATATTCATTTCTTAAAATAAACAATTTCGAAAATTTTTATATACCTTTCATCAGAACGAATATTTCGAGAGTCCGAAAAAAATTGTTCCGGTTAATCGAGGTTATTGAAATGAAATAGGCTTCTTCCCATTATTACATACTAAGTACATACCAAATTGCAAGTCTCTATCTCAATTTTTTCGGGAGATAGAGCGTTTACAGACACACAGACACACAGACGGACGGCAAAATTTTTTTTCTAAAAATATGTTTTTCGGAATCTCCAGTGTCTGAAACGTGTAAATCCGTCAAAAAAAATTTTTCGATTTTCAAAACGATTACAAGACTTACCGTATACTACGTATGATGGGTAAGTAAAATGCTCATAAATTTTGAACTCAAAATTTTAATAATAGTTCAATTTTAAACAATGCATGACGTTGTGCTATTTTAACTTGTTAGAATGATCCAACCATTTAAACAAAAATAATAATAATAGTAATAATAATAATAATAATAATAAAACTTTTTTTTTTTTTTTTTTTTTTTTAAGATCTTTAACTGTACTGTTTTCTGGGGTATTTCTGGACAAAGTGATGACCCTTATTAATACAGCAATCTTTGCAGATATCTTTTTCAGCAACAACTATTAAAAAAAAAAAAAATTGTGATGGATTTGCATATCATTTGAAAAATATATCTGTCTCGAAGGTGGCCGCTGAGATTCCCTGTATTAATAGGGTTCATCACTTTGTCCAGGAACACGCGCGACAAAGGAGTGAAAAATGTTAAACAAGATAGATTGAAGGGTAAAAATTGAGTGACCGTCGATACAATTTTGAATGTTAGTTTAAGCATTTAAATTGGTTAAGGCAAGCACCGTGATCTATTGTCGGAAATTTGAGCTGCTTTTTAAATTACTGCTATGTACAAAAATATAAGCTAAAGTATAAATATGTCACTTATATAATCTTGATATTTATTACGGCTATTGAATAGGTTGATTTTACTGAGAAAAATGACACTTTCAAATCTGAGTAAATCAGTGTTTTTATTTTGTTGTGAAACTTTTTGTTTCGAATAGGACGACTCAATGCTTTCAATTCTGAAATACTCAGAAATACTCCAGAATAGTGAAATATGGACATACTCAAAACTGAGCACATAGGGATCAGTTCATACTCATTTTTGAAACATGGACATACTCAAAAATGATTAAAACCAGTTCAAACTCATTTTTGAAACATGGAAATTCTCAAAAATGAGCGCATAGAAGTCAGTTCATACTCATTTTTGAAACATGGATATACTCAAATATGAGCGCATAGAAGTCAGTTCATACTCATTTTTGAAACATGGATATACTCAAATATGAGCACATAGTGTTTTATTCTTGAGTGCATGGTTGTTTTCAGAAATGAGTATATGAAGAGCAAGTTTCAAACTTGAATAATTTTGTTTCGGAGCCATTTTGACTATGCGGCATTACTCAGATTTGATTATTTTATGCTCAATTTTCATAATGTCATTTTTAGAGTGTGGTGTTTCATTTTGGGACAACTTGTATGCGATACTTCTAGTTTCAAAAAGTTTTTTTTTTTTTTTTTTTTTTTTTTTTTTAATGAAATAATCAGCATTTTTTTCCTTTAAGCAGATGTAAATGCAGTGTTTTGTTAGTAAAAAAATAATTTTATTAAATACATTCTTCATCTTTTTCTGTATCATTTATATTTATAAGAGTGAATTGTTATTCAATGAATTGCTTAAAAAAAATTCGTAAAAAGATTTTACATTGCATACGGAATTAATTAGTTTCTGACATTAATGGGTTAATTATAGTCAAAAATTGATGGATTGATTGATTCTCGCAAAAAGCAGGTATTCTGTATGCTCATTTATCGGGTTTATTTCCTTGAGCGAGATTTTGCTTTTCAACGCCAATCTGAGAGTTCGCTTCAAATTCAAATACAACTTTTGAATTTAGATTAAACACTATTTGGAACTCATTTGCAACACTATTTGAAACACTATTTGGAACTCATTTGCAACACTATTTGCAACACTATTTGCAACACACATTTTGCTACTCATTGATCGATATGTGAACATAAATGACTAAGTTAAATTTTAAAAAATTCTTAAATGTGTTTTGAGAAGAACCTTAAAATATTTAAGTTGAAAAAAAAAAAAAAAAAAAAAGGAGCTATTTAAGAAATTCTGGTGCATGGATAAAAAAATTAGAATCATCTCTATTTTTCTTTATATTGCTTTTATTTAATTTTCAGCTACTTTCACGACCCCCTGGTCAGCTCCAGTGATTTGAGAGTAAGTGGGGCAAATGAAAAAACCCATTACGCCCCGAGAACCAAAGAGCCAACGATATCCTCTTCGGTGAGTCACATCCCTTCAGCCGCTGAAGTAACGGACGCTCGCGGGCAGGTCTTCCTCGGCCATGTCTGCGTCACAGATCCCGAGCACCAGCAGAACGGTTTCGGGAGAAACGGCGACATCAATTCATCCTTCACAAAACCGTAAGTATTTGATAAATGGAAGTAGTGTCAATTTTTGAAATATATTTTAGAGACCGCAAAACAGATATGCAGTCGCCGAAAAGAAAAACAAAATCTAGATTTTTATCTATATGCCCAAATTATCAAAACCAATCAATACTTTTTATTTTTATTTTAAAATATGTATTTATAGTCTGGTGTGTATATATATATACAGGGTGTCCATAATCAAACGACCCTACTTTAAAGTTGTCTACAGACGAAACTATTGGTCAGAAAGTTGTGAAATTTTGTGAAGGACATAATAAAGGATTGGGAATTTGTACAAGCGAAAAAAAAATTAGTTCAAAATTTCGCCACCAGATAGCGTTTTTTAATGAATTACACATTTAACATACATTTACTATAGGTTAGAAATTTTATTACAACAAAGCATGTTGAACAAAACTTTTTTCGCGACACGTTTTTAGCATTTCCCAGAACACACTGCGGTCAACTGTGGAGCATGCTATCTTACGATTTCAGATGGTAGCTGAGAATGAAGACCGTCATGTGGAACATGTTTTGTTGCAATAAATATGTAAACTATTGTAAATTATGCTAAATGTATAATTCATTAAATTTTACAATTTTCTGACCAATAGTTTATTCTGTAGACAACTTTAACCCCTTCAAGGTCGCTTAATATTTGAAAAAAAAAAAAAAAAAAAAAGTACCTATTTTTTTTATTACAGAAATTGAATAATTATAAGGTTTCTGGTATGAATGAGAAATTTTGAAAATTAAAAAAGGGGCCTAATTGCCCCCCTGGTATTTTTACCTTAATGCGTCACTTGGTCCCATACATTCCTATACAATAAATGATTGTTATTGTGTGCTCTACCTACCCTTAAAGTTTGTACCATGAGTTTAGAAACACCCTGCATATATATTAAACATTGATTATCAATAACTTTTTTGAGTATGATATATTTCGAAACATGTAGTACAAAGTCCAACATCACAATCACCGCAATGGAATCTTCAAATGGAAATTCCAGTTAAATTTTACTGGTTTCAGCAGTTTTTTCCAGCAGTTAAATCTTGAGCCCGGAAATACGACGGGCACGAGAAATAACGAACGACACCTCAGCCCGTGATATTGACGGTAGCAAGAATTAAGGGGTTAAAGTAGGGTCGCTTAATTATGGACACCCTGCATATATATATATATATATATTTATGAAGTCTGGAGGTGAGGCAGATTTTTTAATGTTTTCAATCTCAGTTTATAGATAGATAGATTAAAACCTTCTATAAGCGATCTACACTTAAAATAATGAGGTAACTATGAGTATCCTTTACATATTTTTATAATCTGTTACCCGGAAAAAAAGCAGCTACGCTATTGCTAAAGTGAGAAACAGAATCGCCAACGAGCGGCTGTTTTTTATTTCGCCCCGTCTTTGTAATCGCATGTTGACCAAACCGGTTGAAATGCGTACATATTAAAAATGTATTCTTAAATTTCAAACTTTCTTGAGACAGAGCACCTACAAAATTTTTGTCACATACAGACAGACATTTACTAAAAACTGTCAAATCGTGTTTAGGACCATCTAAAACGTATAAATCCATCGAAAATTTTCATGAATCCAATACTTTCTTCTTGTAAAGATAGAAAAAAGTAAAATAAGTTTCTTAAATACGGCAAACATCTAAAATTTTACTTTATAATGTTGTAAGTAATATAAACAACTCTTTTAAATACATTCTTTTAAAACTAAATTTAAGATATATAAGTAAATATCGGCAAATGTGTTCTAAATTTGATGTAGGACATTCAAAATATCGGGAGGACACTGGGCTGATATCTTTGTGCTACCTGGGTAAAGAAGTCCTTCCCTAATTCCTCAAACTTATTAGAATTTCGCTAGATCCCAAAAGGTTGCTTTATCATAGCTTCGACATATTCCGATATTTTCCTTTTGCATAAAACGGGCGTCAGGCAGAAACTGCGGCGACACCTTGCACTAGACTCAGCGCTTTTGTTTTTTCTCCAGCCCATTTTATTAAAGCTTCCTTTATTTATTTTTTCAAAAGTATTTCTTTATTTTCTGGTGTGGAAGTTATTTTTTTGCACTTTACTAGTCTTTTAGTGGTTTTACGTATACCCCAGTGTTGCCAGTAGGCTACTTTTTTTAAATTCAAATTGTTTGATTCCCATCACTTTTTTAAAATAGTGTAAGTGAGCTTATACTCGCATTACTTAATCTGTTATTAAATAAGGCAAATATTTCTACTTCACAAATCTGGTGGCGATCAAGCAATCTGAATTAAAAAACAGTAGCCTACTGGCAACACTGGTATACCCGGGGGATTCAAAATAATATAGTTATGGCGATTCTTTCTTAAACCCCTGGTAATGGAAACACACTTCCAATTTTGAAAAGTATCTAAATCAATGTAGCTTTTAGATATGGTATTTGTTTCGCAAGATGCCTCATAAATATTTAAAATTTTACGTAGTTCCTGTGTTCTATAGGTTATATTAATATATATATATATATATATACAGGGATCTGTTTAGGAAAAAATTGGGTCCTTTAAAGGACTCTTCACAATTTTTTTTTTCAAAACAGGACCCTTCACAAAACTAGTTTCCCTGAAACAGGACCCTTCACAAAACTATTTTTCCTAAAACAGGACCCTTCACAAAATTCTATATCTTAAAAATAGGTTTTTCACAAAATTTTTTCATCTTTAAACTGAACATGTCACAAATTAATCATTTAAAAGTAAAATCTGACCTGTCACTTTTACGCATATAAAGAAAATATAAGTATTTTACATCCATATATATTCTTAAAAATGTATAAACAAGAACCCCGATCATTTCAAATTCACAAAATTATGACTAGATTTTTCACAAATATAAAAAGCTGTTCACAATTTCACAAAAACAGGACCCTGGGAAAAAAGTCTGGACAGACCCCTGATATATATATATATATATATTATATATATATATATATATATCCCAGCTGTAACAAGTAAAACAGTAAAAATTCCATTTATCTATGACCAAACATACTGAGTTATGATATTTTCAATTTTATGAAATTTCGGAGCTTCCCGGCACTTAAAAATAATCCATCTGTTTTTATCATTTTCAAAGAGCACATACATTTTCTTGCGTGGAATCTTTGAAAATACCTGCTAAAACGCTTTAAAACTCTATTGTAGTTATGTTCTGTATTGTAGTTATGTAAACTCTGTTGTAAATTATTGTAGAACTGGTATAGATAAAAGTTAAGTCCATCTGGAAATTGCTGTAACTTTTTCTAACTATTGTGAATCTGAGAAATTTTATTTCATTTCACTCAATGTAATAATGATTTTCCTATGGGGGAACATAATGAAGTTTGGTCTAATAACATTTGTAGGTGCGTTCGTAATTATTTAAATACGTAGCACCTATACTCGTCTGGTCCGTCTGCCGCACATAACAGTGCAAAACTACCCAACCGAATGATTTGAAATTATATATATATAATCGTTGCAGAATTTTGTCGAGTCATTTCAAAGTTTATGACAATCTAATCAAAACTGAAAAAGGTATTAATAAAAATATTTATTAATTTAATTTTTTTTTAAATGGTACTTCCTTGTTATAGAAGTTTCTGAGGATTAATCGTCAAGCGACCGATATGTATCGCCAGGTTATCTGACATGTATGACGTTATTAGTCATATATGACGTATATGACATTTTATAACCTCTATGACCAAGTTATAGTCACATTCTTCATTCCATTAAATCCTATCATACGTAATTAATTAAATGATATCCCATGAAAGGTAATGATTCCAGGTTGTCATGGTAATTACGTCATAATTAAAATGACGTCATATTATTTCTGTATTACTGAATTTAAAAACCGAAATTGTATATTAAAATTGTTTAATTATAGCAATCATGTATATCGTTTAGATATACCGACAGTTTTTTGGATATATGTTTCCAGGGAAATATATATTAAATGGAGAAAGAGTCTAAATATGTATCTCAAGTTCTGAAAGTTTCAAAGCTAGGCTTAAGTTTTCCATTGGAATTTTCAGTAAATGTCAACAAAAGATAAAATGTTGCCCACTTAAAATGTACTTATTTTATTACGGAAATTAATAATATCATAATAACAGACAATATAATTCATATCACTGAAATAATGAACGAACCTCATTTGTCATGTTTGACGTACAATTTCCAACTTGTATATTTTTGGAAAGATTAGATTATTTTACAAAATATAGAATAGATAAAAGTCATATTTTTTTATTAAGCATAAACAGCTTTTTTTTCCAATGTAAAACTACTAAGATGTGACTATCACAAAATTTTCTTCTACGTCTATATTATTCTAATTTAAGCAGCACTGTTACACACCAACATTTACGAAGTTACACACCAACAGTTATAATGCATAACTTCAAATATAGAATTTAATCAATTTCTACCAAATAGAAACTGGGATACAGTTATAACGTTCAATAGCATAACAGCGCCACCTGTTGAGTAAACGGAGCCAAAATTGAATCAATAGAATTTTTAATTAACATCTTACATATTAAATTTGGTGAAATTCCATCCCATAGTTGCCGAGATATAGCTATTACAGGAATAGTAAAAAACATACTCCACTTCCCAGGTATCACAAAGATATCAATCAATGTCCTACCCAGTATTGGCCAATATTTCGACAGTTACTGAATGTTGTACGTCAAATTTACATCTGCCGATATTCACTGATATAACTTAAAATTAGTTTTTAACCCTTTCGGACCTGGCGGTCACCTATGTCTTCCTTACTTTTAAAATGCTTTAAACTATAAATAATGCCTTGCAGATACGTAACAACCTCATAATCACATATGTGCATTCTATATTTTGACTTTTAGGTAGCTTTCAATACTAAAAAGTATAAAGCTACTTATTGCAGCCGTTCGGAGGAAAGCAGTTCCGGAAAATTTCGATATATTTTCACCGATCATGACCCCCAGACCCCAAAACCACCCTCCGCTCAAATGTTGATTTATATATATAGATATATCCATATATATATATATATATATATATCTGACCTATGCCATACGATAACGCTCGTATTTATAAATCGATTTTGATGAAACTAATTGTGTGTATTAAGCTCACCAATGTCTCGACCGAGTTCGTTGGCCAGCTTGGTCCGCCATTTTGTTTCAAGATGGCGGCCATTTAAAAATTTAAAACTAAAATAAATATACAAAAAAATTAAAAATTCAAATTTATTTTTTAATTGCGTGTTAGGCCTTGATACAAGGATTCCAGATCATTTTTTGGTTTACCTCTATGTTAAAAAATGGCTGAGATAGAGCAGTTTGAAATTCTAGGGTGGCTGACATTTTGAAACAAAACAGCACATTAACGCCATTACTTGCAAATTATTTTCTTTCATTGTTATAATTTTTTTCCTAATCATACGCATAAAACTATATATTCATATCCGTTAGCGCCAAAATTGGCGACATTGGCGACAAAATTGGCGACATTTGGCGAAATATCGCCAAATTTAGCGACCAAAATAAGTCTTCATAAATGAAGCCAATTTGGCTATTGCTCAATAATTTGGCGAATTTCTTATTCAAATTCAGTATTAACGAATCTTTTGTAAACGTTTCTTTGCATTTTAACTTGCTGTTTTCGTGTAATATTAGCTAAAATTTTAAAACGAAGATATAGGAAAGCTACCTTTTCCTCCTGGTACAGGCCGGAAGGACTTTTTAGTGCTTAAGTAGAGCCATTTAGCTTTGAAATAGTAAAGAAACAAGAAAGTTGACAAAAGTTTTAATTTTTTGGACTTTAAGAAAAAAGTCAGGGCCGAAATAGTTAAAAGAAAGCACTCAGAGTTTTTTTTGCATTACTTATATCATTATAATGCAGAAATAGTATTCTAAACAATAAAATTTTAATATATTTGCCGTTTCTAAAACTTAATTTTTTAATACCTTATTTAATATTTGGTTTACATTGGTCAGTGTCATAAAAATGATATTATTATTACAACATTTACTATTATATATTACTTATTATATAAATTATTATTAAAATATTTCTTAAATTAAATTGAATAAAAATATGGCAGTGGTTGTAAGGAATCACAACATATATTCGCATTCTGAAATTAAATGAATAAAGATTAATAAAATATATCTTAAATTAAATTAAATAAAAATATGGCAGTGTATGTAAGGAACCACAACAACAAGGAATCTTCAATTTCTTTACACTGAATTTATATATGTATATATATTTTATTTTACAGTCATCATCTACCAGACAGCCCTCCAGATTCCGGATCAGAGCCTCCTTTTTCTCCTCCAAACGAAGGTAAATATATGTTAAATAAATAAATATAAGTATATTATATATCTTATAGAAATAAATATATTTTTAATATCTATACATTTATGCCTAGCGTCTCAAAATTAGGACATTATGATTATTCGGAAATATTATATTTTTAGATAGATTATTTTTTCCATTTTTTATAATTATTTTACACAATTTAGAAATTCAGATTAGTATAATGTAATAACTATTGTACAATATGCAAGGTGTTTCACGAAGGACTCCTAAATTTGAAAATAAATAACTCAGAAATTATGATAGATAGAAGTATGAAACCAGTGGTATGTGTATTAATAAACCCGTAAAATTTTAATACAGAAATCTCACAATTTTAGTAATAAATTGCGCGGACAGATGACGCTGCAGGTGGCATAACCATAAGTAGGCTGTTTCACATCAAAAGGGATTCAAAATGTGTACTTTTCACAAAATACATATCAGACAAAAACGAAGAATGAAATTGCCAGTGACTCTCCATAGCAGCGGTTCTTAAACTGTGGTTCGCGGACCCCTAGGGGTCCGCGAGCTTACTGTCGGGGGTCCTCAAGGTTAATGTTGAATTCAGACTTTTTTTCGGTAGGAATATCTGTGGCTCCTGAGGAGAAAGGTGTGGGTATTTGCTGGACTAAATCTTCTAGCTTCTAGTCTAGATCATTAATAAGTATAAAACCCCAAATCTTTCAGGGGAGACATTTCAATGCTCCGGAGGAGGAATATGTGTGAAAATATTGAGAATCAATTGATTGAACATGTAAAAATCATTTATTTTTTCAGATTGAAACTAACTGATTCACGTTTAGACATTTCTAAAAATGTAAATTTGACAGTTTTCGTTCAATTGTAATTAGGTGCTAAGATATGTGACGATTTTTGTTTTGCAAATCCTTTCAAATTCACACAGCAAGTACAGTTCTATTCACATGTTTAAACAGTTTCAAACAAGAAAATGAAATAAACTGTTCAAGATGGGTCAGAATAAGTACATATGAGGCTCGAGCTACGGATGGACCTGTAAATGGTTTGGTCAGCTTGGTTAAAGATAAAGCACAACATGTAGTTAGGAGATACACATTGGTGTATTCACTGTGTCCCGCGGGTTGCCAAAAAATGTCTGGAGATTTGAAGACTACATTTAACGAAATTTATCCAGCAGCAAATTATATCAATGTTCGTCCATTGAATTCATTACTATTTAAAAAATCGTTCGAAAAATGAAAGTCAACACAAACAGATTCTTCTGCATACAGAAATTAGGTGGCTGTCACGAGGAAAAGTTTTAAATCGCATTTTTTTTTTTCTTCGTGATGAAGTGAGACTGATGTTCATGTACTCCAAATTCCATTTGAAAGATCGTTTCAATGATTTCTCGTGGTTTGTCAAGACGGCATATTTGGCAGTTTTTTTTTTTTTTTTTTTTTTTTTTTTTTTTTTTTTTTCTGAATGAGTTGAATGTAAGATGACAAGGAACATTGGTACACATTTTGAAAGTCCAGAACAAAGTAAGATTGAACAGTAAAAGAAAATAATACCCCTGTCCTATAAGTTTTATGTAGAAGTAGTTTCTTCATGTTCAAACAAGTAAAATAGTAAAAATTTATTCTTCTATCACCAAAACGTACTGAGTTATGATTCTTAGAATTTTATGGATTTTCAGTGTTATCACCAAAAATGGAAAATCACGTTTTTAGTGCCAGAAAACGCTGAAAATGCATGCAATTCGAAGTATCATAACTAAGGTAGTTTTTGTCGTTCAAAAGTTCAGCTTTAACATGATAAAGTGATTTTAATGGTGTGAGTTCATCTCAACAGAAAACAGTTTCTTTACGTCCCAAAATTATTTCAAACATTCTTTTTAAAGGCTTTTTAATAAAACGTCCGTTGCCAACATACATAGCGATTAGTGATACATTACAAAAAATAACAGGTTGTTGGAACCTATTGTCTATGCAACAATGGAACGATGCAACCTGTTAACCAAAAGTATAACTATCAATATTTCCCATCCACACTGGCGATACAATTTCTCCTGATATTATTGAAAATTTTGTTATATACCTGAAGCACATGAAATAAACTTTTAGACTTTTTTAATCCATCGAAGTCAGAAAATGATTGGATGAGGGACCCTATTTCATTTCCAAAAAATTAGTGAAACCAAAACCTTGACATAAAGGAGGAACAACTTGCGGAATTATCATGCGATGTTTCCATGAAAATTGTTTTTAAAGAAAGCCTTCCTAATTTTGGTTGTGCATGAGAAATAACGTATGCAGAATTAAGGAAAAGTTATTAAAATATTACTACATTTCTGCACTACATATTTGTAGGAAAATACTTTCTCCAGCCTTGTGCACATGAAACACAAATGTAAAAATCGACGGAATGCCGAACCAGTACGGTTGCTTGGTTCAAAAGATGAACCAGATATTGCATTTCTAGTAGCAAATAGTAGCATGTATAATTTAACTGTCTGAAAATGTATGTTATAATTATCTTTCTTATTAATACAGCTGATTTTTCTAACACTGTTAACTAAACATAGAATAGGTGTAATGAATAATAAATAAAATGTATACATTAAAATAATTTCTTATCTTACATTAAGAGAAAATTTGTGGGGGGTCCCCGAAATGCATATTACATTAAAGGGGGTCCGCGAGATCACGAAGCTTCAGAAAATCTGCTCTATAGTACGTCACCAGAAATCAACGCACAAGCTTGACAAATAGCCTCCTCCAGCTCGTCGAGTGTTAAAGGATTGCTGCGGTAAACAATGTCACTTGCGGAATTTCTTTCACTCTATGCTAATAGCGATCAGGTTTCAACGGCGAAATCTTCGACGACTGAGCGTTCTTGGTGTTTGAGCTCTCTGTATAGGGGTTCGTAATGATGTCTGCAGCGCCATCTATCGGTGTTATTTTTAACAAAAAATTTCAGGTTTCTGTATCATATTCTTACGGTTGTTTTAGTAAACATACCACTGGTTTCATGATTCTATCACCATTTTCGAGTTATTTATTTTCAAAATTAGGGGTCCTTCGTGAAACACCTTGTATATAGCAGTTATTACTAAACAAAGTACTGGGAAAGAAATGAAAACAGACACAAATGGTTTAAAACGCTATGTATCGCAACAATTAAATTGAGATTGTATTACATGTATTAGGTTGTAAGGCTTAGAGTGCACAGAAAAAGAAATAACAAGAACGAACTAATTGGATATGCCAATCTCAAAGCTTTCTTCTATCTCATACACGTTACTATTTCAAAATTCGCTATCACACCGCCAATAAAATCAATATTTTTCGTCATTCTGTTGTACGTCAGTTGCTTACGAATCGCCGAGTTACCTGGGTGCGAAGCCCACTTCGCTGCACAAGCAACCAAAAAACAGCACAACTGCGAAAAATCGAGAAAATCGCACAAAAAATTTGCTATCACAGAGGCTTCTTCCGGAGGAATATCCTCAAATTTAACTCCGACCTGCTGGCCATAGCAAAAAACATATATATTAAAATTTGATTCAGTTTTGTTCTATGAATTAACTTCAGACTTTTCGATGATGCAATAATAAAAATGGCACAAAAATCGCTATCACAGCGCCTCCTTTTGGCGGAATATCCGGCCATAGCCAATATATATATATATATATATATATATATATATATATATATATATATATATATATATATATATATATAATTTCGTTCAATTCTATGCAATGCATAACTTCGTACACTTTTCGATGATACAATGATACAAGAGGACACACACCACGAACACACGAACAGAGAGACATTTTGTAAAAACACATTTTTCGGGATCTCTGACCCCTAAAATGTGTAAATCCGTCGAAAACCGCGAGTTGAAAAAATTTCGATTACTTCTTCTATTAGGGATAGAAGAAAGTAAAAATCATAGATTCTGAAACACTTTCCAACACTAACAAAATATTAAGAAATTTTATTTTTTCATGCAATGAAATAAAACTAAATAAACAATCCAACAAATAATAATAATAATAATAAATAAATTCAGTCAATTCCTATTTAGGTCAAACATAGAATTTTTTTTTTCCAACGATCTACACGCTTCGCCACTGACGGTATTTATTCCTAAATTTATATCCTACTAAATATCTTATATAAGAGAAATTTATTTTCGAGTACGGGAGAACTTCCTTCCGTCCCAAGCGAGGCTCGATCGTGGGACCTCGTGGTTACGAGCTCACAGCTTAACCGACTGCGCTATCAAGTGAGTGCTTTTAAATGGAACTAATGTCTGAAATAAGTCGGCTGCGTGTTGATATTTTTTCTTCCATATAAAGCTAAAGTTAATTAATTAAATTTAATTAATGAATTAATACTTGAAAAAACTGTATTAACATCAAGTGTCATCCACTACAAGTTTTAAAAAAATGTATTTGAACTTGAGTGGATGAATAAAAAGTATTTTATTAACGATTAAAAATTTGAACAAGCTATATAAATATACTAGCTGTTACCCGTGACTTCGTTCACGTAACATTAAAAAAAGAATAAATGCATTAACTTAGTAAAACATTTCACTTGATAATTAACAACATATATAATTAACCAAAGCTTTATCACATTTTATAGGAGACCATACGGTATTTCTTTGCTATAGGGGCCTTGACGTAACCCAGTCTTAAAAAAGTGAAATTTCATGCCAAATAATATATACAATCGCGAAAATGAAACTGCAACTAATGAAAAAAGGAGGACCAAGTAAAATCGTGAAAATCTTCGTAAAACGAAAAACAACACTGGCAGAATTCTTCTATACAACAGTGCATTTTAGGTGGTATTTGGTGTACAATTTGTATATGTGTGCATTGCTAAATAGGCATTATTATATTGTTTATTTGCATAGACATATGTTATATATTTCTTACTACATTATCTTGTTTATGTATATATTAAATTAAGTGCTTCACGCTAAGTGGTGTAAATAGTGAACAAACTGCTTGTGGATTTTATAAATTGATAGATATTTCACAAAGATATAACAATCTGATGCGGTTCTAAAATGTAAATAAAGGTTGCTAGAAAGTACTTTAAATTCTGCCCAATTTAACCTCGATATTTTCTCTATCGCGTCAAGAACACTATAAGCAAATAAATACCGACGACACAAATCTGATAATCTAAATTTACATATTTTTGTTAGTATATATAGGATTATTTTGATTTATTTCATGCGCTTGAAATTTTTTACGCTTTCTCTAGGGTTAGGTGTCGAATAAATGTACTTTCTTGTTATTTTATTTTGCCATTTCTATTTATTCTATTTTCCATTCATTCCATTTATGGATATTGATTTCATTTACATATTCGTGTCAAAGAATATTCTTTAAAGTTATTATCAGGATTAGAATAGGATACGATTAGGGTTAGGATTAGGAATAAAAATTGAACGACAATGGCATGACCGATTCAGGTTTAAAGTATGAACCAGGAAGTCTATTTACATCAGGAAGCAATAAGAAAATTAGAAAATTATCGGCTAATATTTTTTAATATGTTTTACAGTCATAGTTGGCATCAAAGGTGAGCGGGGAAATGATCATCTAAAATACCATTAAGTGTTTACCACGCAAAAAACAAATCTGGTTACAACAATGTATTTAATTTTGCGCCAAATTTCACTTGATAAAAAAAAAAAAAAAAATCAAATTGATTATGGACCTAATTACAGACCCCTAACCTTCCTATTCTCAGAAATGTTCTACCTATATGTAAAAAAAATTCTACTGTATAGAACGCGCTTTCACGTTTATAATGTTATGAATTGGCACGATCGGCTTGTTTAAGTTTACACAATTCGGCTGGAAGAAAAGATTCATTACTTTTTTATTTCTTCTTTGCTTTTGCATTACGCGAATTTGTTGGTAAAATCGATTTTCTTTTCGATAACATTGTTGTTTTTTAAGTTTAAAAAATATTGCAATTTTACTTAAACATTGCTTTAAAATCTATGCAATTTTTCTTATCCTGCAAGACTTTACAAAAATCTATTATGAAACAACTTTAAAAAAAGCTATACTTAAAAAAGACAACAAAGTTTTTCCTATTTTAAAACTAAAAGAAATGTAAAATTAAATTCCGGTTCGAAACGACGATTTACAAATGTGTTTTCGATTGTGGGAAAATGATAGAGGAAAAATGCTGTTACTTCGACACAATCATATTAAACCTTTAGCTTTTATGAGAAAAGCAATTTTCTTTTAAAAAATATAGTTATTTTTATTAAGATTTTCTGATTTTCGATACGGATAATTTTGCGATGCATATCATTGACATTTGCCATCCATTTTTTTTTTTTTTTTTTTTTTTACTTTTTAAAATTTAAATTAAAAATATGGTATCTTTACGTTAGCCGTGTGCAGACGATAAATCGCCAACCTATCCCATCATTCGTATTGAATTCGTTAAAAATATAAATATTTCACTCATTTCATTTAAAATACAGAACTTTAATTTACAACACATACATTTAAAATACATATATTACGTACATTTAAAATAATTCCTTTTATGTGAAAAAAAAAAAAAAAAAAAAAAAAAAAAAGAGAGAAATTAATCACAAATAATTTGATAACACAAGATCATTTTATTTCAACATCAAAACAAATTTGTTTTATTTTTCTATATATGACATCATATTCGCTTGCTTTCCATACTTACTCGTATTTATGCACTTTGTATTATTATCAAATATTTGAAAACGCACGTTTTATTTCTAATATGACGTCATTTCATATTCTGTTTAATTCTTAAATAATTCATTTCCTTTTCATTTTTCACGTGGAAAATTTTCACTTGAAAATAAATTTTTGATTAAAAATTATTATTCAGGGGTTTTATTTTATATTGGCAACGATAAAGTATTAGCAACGGTAAAATAAATTTAACCATTTTAAAAAAAGTTGCAAAACCGGGCCCTTTGGGCCAAACCAACCAACCATTGTAAAATATACGAAAAAATGTCCATTTATTCTGTATGAAAATAATGAAAATTTTAATTTTAAAGAAAAATATTGAAATAAAATAAAAGAAAACCAGCCTATATTCATTTGAGGGTTATAATCAACTTATATGCAAAGATACAGGATCATTAAATGCTTCATTTTGACGCTGGCTTCAGCCTAACATTTGCACACAATCAGATTTATAATATTACTAGCTGTTACCCGTGACTTCGTTCACGCAACATTAAAAGAAGAATAAATACATTAATTAAGCAAAATATTTCACTCCCGATAATTAAAAACATTAATAATTAACTAACTATTTATCAAATTTCCTAGGAGACAATACGGTTATTTTTGTTATAGGGACCTTGACATAACTCAGTCTTAAAAAAGTGAAATTTTGTGCCAAATAATCGCGAAAATGAAATTGCAACCAATTCAAAAAGGAGGGCCAAATAAAATCGTAGAAATAGACGAATTGGTAAAAACAATTTTACTTTTAACGCCTTTTTGAAACGTTTTAACAGCCATCCTTCAAAAAAACATTAATTGGAAATAGTATATGCTTTTTCTTTAAATTCAATTCTGCCTCCTTGGTTTAATGTATATCTGAAACAAATCTTGTTTTCTAAAGGACAGTATGTTGACAGGCAATTTTTGTTCTCCAGAATAAATTGATTCATGAAGTTTGAATATGTGAAAATATGTTTTTATTTTTCGGATAATTTACTGAAATCAAGATTTTGTTTTCACCATCAATTCAAAGTGAAAATTCTGTTTTTCAGTTTTAATGAGAAAATGGTGTAAAAAATATACAGATCTGTTTTATTTCTCCTTTTTTATACACAAATATGGAGTAATCTACTTTCCGTTTTTAGAGAAACTTCGTTAAAATTTACAAAAAAAAAAAAAAAAAAAAAAAAATCTTGGCATTTAATTTAATTGTTTTAATTCTGAGAGTTTGTGTGACATCCTCGGATCAATGATAACCGGTATTAAGTAAATGGCGTTGTGTTCCATAGTCTAGGAGTAGTTGCGAAATACAAACACATGGTCAGATTTTTAAATAGATTCGTGTCCATTTTCTTTTTCTTAAAATTATGATGTGATTTTTAGCAGAAAACTCTCATCTGTATATAATGGATACTCATGTTTAATAATCAGTATAGATTAAAAAAAGTTTAAATTTTTCGTTATAAATATGGCGTGAAACTCATCTACTTTCTATACTTACTGATCCTTTTATTATTAATGTAAGGAATTGATTCACACTCATTTTAAAAGACATTGGAAAATTCCCGTTTTATTTCAAATATGACGTCTTTTTTTCCCTATAGCGAAATCCCTTTTTAATGACATAATTCTTGTTAATTTTATTTTCCAGGCAATTAATTTAAATACTGGCATAGGGGAAATTGTGTTGCTTTAACGAAATAATATTAAATCTTTAGGTTTTATCAACATAAATGGAACTATTAACATTCGTCTTTTTTTTTTTAGGTAATCGAGTTATTTCTTTTAGTTTTAAGAATGAAAATAACTATTTCTCGCTATCCATGACATCGTTTTCGACATGGATAATTTTGCGGAGCATATTATTGACATTTGCTAACCATTTTCTTTTCAAACTTTTTTAAAATTTAAATAAAAAGTACCGTATAGTTATATTAGCCGTGTGCAGACGGTAAAACGCCAAGTATTGTTACCATACAAAAGAAATAAAGTAAAGAAAAAACACAAGATCATTTTATTTCACTGTCAAAGCATATCCGCTTTATTTTCGATGTATGGCGTCATATTCGCCTGTTTCCTATGGTTACGCATATTGAAACCTTGTATAATTATCAAAAAAATAAAAAAAGTACGTTTTTTTTCTAATAATATTATTTAATCTTCTTTTTAATTCTTTATTTTTTTTTCATTTTCATTTTTCACTGGAAAATTTTTTAATTGAAACTAAATTGTTGAGTAAAAATTATTATTCCGGCTTTTAATTTAGTTTTGGCACCGATAGAGTATTAGCAACGGTACAGTAAATTTAACCATTTTAAAATATTATATGAAAAAATGTCCATTTATTCTCTATGAAAATAACGAAATTTTGAATTATTAAGAAAAATATTGTAATAAAATAAACAAAAAACAGCCTATGTTCATTTGAGGGTTATAATCAACCTATATGCAAAGATACAGGATCATTAAATGCTCCATTTTGACGCTGGCTTCAGCCTAACATTTGCGCACAATCGGATTTATAATATTATTAGGATTAGGATAGGATATAGGAAGAATGTGCATGGCGTAACCAGAGTGAGTGCCCAGATGCTCTGAACACCACTAATTTCGTAAAGCTTTCTTCGCCTTGTTTAACAACATAAAATTTTTCGAATACATAAGGCGAAGAAAACTTTAAGAAATTACTGGTATTCAGAGCATCTGGGTACCCACCCTGGTTACGCCACTGGTGTGAACTAATAGTAGGAATTGAAAAAACAAACCATCGCAAACAAAATATGGTAGATACGAATAAACATACATACAAATCGAAAATTCATAATAAAAGTTTTTTTTATGATTTATTTATATTTCAGTTATTTTAACATAAGATGCTTCCGCAAAAATGATAGATTTTAAGTGATTTACGTATTTTGTTCTTCCAGATCCTAAGCTACGTTGTTCATCACTCGAGCTGCTTCACCAGCAGCAACAGCAGCTGGGTGACATGTCAGCGGAGGAGGCCCTGAAGCAGCATCCATACCTGGGTGGATTCCCGTTGCCCACCAAACATCTCCCCGACTCCTCATCCTCCGCTTCACCCACGTCCACATCCTCCTCTCCTCATCATCATCATGGCGGGCAAAGGCATCATTCGGTGAGTCATAGCTAATTTAACATGTTTGTTACCGGCTCCACATAAGGGTGGTAGAAAAATATCGATATATCCGATAAAAATGATCAAGTTTCGACATCTATGTTACTCTCGATATATATCGATGCATCGGTTTTTTACATCCGCTATATCGAAACTTCTACATGTGAAAATGATCTTTAAGCCTTTTTCACATACATTTATAAATAAAATTAACTAAACTGATTTTGTTTTTTTCAATACATATATGCAGGGTGATTTTTTTTAAAGTTGCGAAAGTAAATCCCTATAAAAAAAGAACCACTGATCCAAATGACTTGAAATTTCACTAGTGTGCTCCCAAAGCAATGGGGATTTTTTAGACGTGGTTAAAAAAAAACTTAAAATCTCAGCGACAGATGGCGCTGTATATGCAGCAAAATCGGGAGACGAGCTTGTTACACACATAGAGTGGCGATAAAAACGTGAAGCAAGCACACCTCATGTTCGTAATTCTACGGATATCCTCACAATGACTGTTTCATTGACGGACCTTACGTTGTTAGTGAAACAGTATTATCAGACTAATGACAGCGCAGCAACTGCTCTTAAGAGATTTAGGACACTTAAGCATTTAAGAAAATGGCCAATGACGACAGAAGACAGGGAAAATGGTTGTGAAATTTGAACAGACTGCTTCACTGATCATAAAACCAGGTAGAGGAAGGAAACCAGTTGATGTTAACCCATAGCGCCATCTGTCGGTGCGATTTTAAGTATTTTTTTAACTACATCAAAAAAAATCCCATTGCTTTGGGAGCATACTGGTGAAATTGCAGGTCATTTAGATCAGTGGTTCTTCTGTTATAGGGTTTTACTTTCACAACTTTAAAAAAAATCACCCTGTATATATATTTCTATACATTTGAAAAAACTATTTTTTTACCTTAGTCTTTGAATATGGCTAGGAAATTTAGCTAAAAAGAAAATATCTTTCACGCAGTCTAAAAGCATAACACGATGATTTTTGATTTAAACATCATTAGCGAAGTTAGGAATTAGGGAAAGGGATTTTTTAAAATATCGATTTTTGACCTCGATGTTACTTTCAATATACCGGGTGATTATAATTAAAGTTACGATTTCAAAAATCGATAATTTTAAAACTACTGGTCAGAATGACTTGATATTTTAGCAGAACAATCGTGAGGCAATGGAATTTTGTTTGGCGAAGAAAAGAAAAAAAGTTCCAAATTGTGCCGATAGATGGCGTTGTCAGGGTAATGTCAGGGGAAAGACCAAAAATGTATTCTTGAACCCTTTCCGGCGCGGTGTAAATTTATTTGCAAAATGATGAAATAATAGACTGACACCGGAATTTACAAACGAATCCATTAGTAAAAAGAAACTTGCTTATTTTCTGGTTCTTAATGAAAGGAAAATTTTAATTAAATATTCTTGGTGCCGTTTGTCAGTTTTAGAATTAAAATTGGGTGTCCTTTTTTGTGACCACCGCCCGTTAAAGGGTTAAACATAGGAATGATGTTGCCAAAAGGAAAAAAATAGAGTTCAGAGATTTACTAAAAATTTATTAGCGAAAAGACAAGACTACGTGTTTACAGAGACGACAGCGATAATGACAAAAAATGAAAAAAAAAAAGAGCTTCATGGAACAAACACCTTACTGATTATTAAGGCATAAGTTGCTCAATATGCCCTCCGCCTTGTTCCGCTACTAATTGGAAGCGCAAAACGGCATGCTCCACAACAGATCGGAGGGTATCTGTACTAATGCAATGGGTGTGTCGTGTGATGCTTGCCTTCAAGTCGGCTAGATTCTGAATCCGCCCGCTATAAACAACATTCTTCAGTACCCCCAAAGCCAGAAATCACATGGGTTTAAGTCGGGGGAACGTGGCGGCCACGTTGTTGGAAAATGGCGGCTATCATCCTATCATCTCCGAAATTATCACTCAGTAGCTGCTTCACAGTAGTAGCAATGTGCGGAGGAGCGCCATCTTGCATGAATATTATGCGATCCACACACTGACGCTGTTGAAGTGCCGGAAGAACATGGTTACGCAAAAGTGCTTCATACCGCTTGCCAGTAACTGTGCAGGTAACGGGACCCGCATGTGTGATCTCCTCGAAGAAAAATGGACCGACGATAAACGCTGCCGTTATTCCGCACCACACAGTGACCTTTTCAGACTGAAGAGGTAATGGCTGTAGCTGGGACGGATTCTCGGTCGCCCATATCCTGCAATTTTGCGTATTTACAGAACCTTGCAAATGAAAGTGGGCTTCGTCAGACCACAGAATGTTCCATGGCCATCCGTTGTCCACTTCCATCCGGGCAAGAAATTGTAGTGCAAAAGATTGACGTGCTTCCAGGTCAGCAGGTAGCAACTCCTGCACATGAGTTATCTTGTACGGATAACAGCGTAAGACGTTCCGTAGGACTTTACGCACCGTGCTGTTCGGCATATCCAGCATTCGGCCAATCCCCCTTGCACTGCTGATTCCAGCATCACTGTCAGTATGTTCCTGTAATGCTGTAGCCACATCTTCCACTGCCGCAGCTGAAACTGGTTTCCTTCCTCTACCCCGTTTAACGTCAAATGAACCGGTCTCTTCGAATTTAGCAATCATTTTTTGCAGACCATTTGTTGTTATTGGACCTTTTTTATGGATTTTAATGTCCGAAACTTCCTAATAGCTGTAAGTGCACAGTCATCGTTCTTATAAAAAAGCTTCAAGAGCAGAGCGCGATCCTTCATAGTCAGAGTCATGATGAAGCATTCAGGCAAAGAGCTGCTGCTCTGCATTTTTATGGTTGCTATGTCTGCGGTGCGCATGTCACGTATTAGTAATTTGCATATCTTCAGACAATGTGAACCCAGACAGCGCCATCTATGGGCACATTTTGAAACTTTTTTTTTCCTTCGCCAAACAAAATTCCATTGCCTCACGATTGTTCTGCTAAAATATCAAGTCAATCTGACCAGTAGTTTTAATTAAAATTATCGATTTTTGAAATCGCAACTTTAATTATAATCACCCGGTATTTAATTAAAATTTTCCTTTCATTAAGAACCAGAAAAATAAGCAAGTTTCTTTTTACTAATGGATTCGTTTGTAAATTCCGGTGTCAGTCTATTATTTCATCATTTTGCAAACAAATTTACTCCGCGCCGGAAAGGGTTCAAGAATACATTTTTGGTCTTTCCCCTGACATTACCCTGACAACGCCATCTATCGGCACAATTTGGAACTATTTTTTTTCCTTCGCCAAACAAAATTCCATTGCCTCACGATTGTTCTGCTAAAATATCAAGTCATTCTGACCAGTAGTTTTAAAATTATCGATTTTTGAAATCGTAACTTTAATTATAATCACCCGGTATATCGATACATCGTTTTTTTTTTGTTTTGTTTTTTTACATGTGAGACATCGAAACTTCTTAGAAATTAATGTTTTACATGTGGAAATCGTTTGTTTAAGCATATTTCACATACATTTAATAAAAAAATTAACTAAACTGATTTTGTTATTTGAGTATATATATATATATTATTTAAAAACTCTTTTTATTTGCTAATCGTTTAATATGGCTAAGAATTTTAGCCATTTTAGCCAATTTTAGAAGAAAATATCTTTCACGCAGTCAAAAAGCATAAAATTATAATTTACATGATTTTTGACTTAAACATCATTAGTAAAGGCAGAAACTAGGGAATAGGGGCCCTACCTTACTCCATTCTATTGCCTCAAATGACTTTGCCTCCCCCCCCCCCCCAAGCACTGACACAAAAATGGCAGCTTTTACGACATTTTTCAGCGTTTGTATGATCCCTTGAATTTCAATAGCAGTATTTTCTAAAAGTATTCAGTATAAAAAGATTAAACAAAGCAAAGCATATTTTTAAAAATACTAGTATTAAAATTCAAGGGACCGTACAAATGATGAAAAAAAGTCCGCTTGAGAGAGACGCCATTTTTGTGTTAGTGCGTAGCCCTATTTTTCAGGAAACCGTGGCCAAGGTATCCAAGATATTTCTGCATACTTTTTGTTTTGTCTTTATTAGTTCGTGAATCTTATTTGATATAGGTGGTTTATTGTGCTTTTCAGGAGTGTTAATGTAGTTTGTATAAACAAAAATATTTATTATTATTCAATAAGTTTATAAAAGTTATACGGCTCTTAAAAGTGGTCTAGGAGATATTTTACCAAAATTAATAAAGCGGGTGTTAAAGAACTTTTATACCGAAAAATACCAATATTAATATATCCGATACGTTAACACATGAAACTGTTCAGTCCTTAACATCAAAAGGATTAGACAATAAAATATCTTTACTAGCTAGCTTATTCTATTTTTAAATAGATTGTCTCAAAAATACTGGATATAATTTCATCAACTTTAGAAACGGTTATATTTGAAACCTGTGTAAAAAGCTTCAAAGCCCTTTTTAAATAAAACATTATTCAACATTAAAATAAGTAAATCATTCCCTGTATTAAAATATTAAGCAACAATGAAAATATTCCAATATATCAAAAAAATGACATATCAATATTTTCTTTTCGATATTTCTCAGGTATAAGATTGGTCTTTAAGACGTTATATCAAAAAATCGATATACCGATATATTGAAAATTTTTTCGCCATCTCTAATTTTGTTCAAACGCCCAAAATCGAAAACAGCAACCAGAAAATTTATGTGAGAAATTCTTTTAACCCCTTGAAGGGCACCGGTATATAATATATACCACTTAATTTTAATCACAAAATGCCACAATGACCAAAATTGTATAACCAAATTTTAAATTTATGAGGTACATGAGTAAAAGCTTTTACTTATTAAAAAAAAAAAAAAAATCGTTCGTGAATCCTGGTGTCAATCAATCATTTCAATATTTTAGCTACAAGAGTACTTTGCCCCTGAAGGGGTTAAATAAAATTTCAAAAAATTTAATTCTCTTTAGGTAGATTTCGTAAGAAATACTACCTATTACATTCTCCCCTCCTAAGTTGGAATTTTTGAAAAATTGTTGCAGATCTACGCCGATTATGAGTTCCAGAACCCAAAACCACCCCCAATTCAAAACTTTATCTATCTATCTATCTATCTATCTATCCATGTCACTTTTTTATGGACACGATAACTGCAATAATTCTGCACAAATCTTTTCCAAACTGATACATAAAATAAAGGGGCATAAAATCTCGGTCCAATTCGTTAATGGGCAAAATTAAACAAAGAGGGGGGGAGGGGCTTTTTGTGAAAACAGAAAAAAACCATAATTTCTTAATTATGATACGTATCGAATTATTTTAAAGTTATTATTATACTTCTAGCAAAAAGGCCGAAAATTTATGTATGACAGATTTTTGATATCATTAAAAATGGCCCAAAGGGTGGGGTGTGTGGGGGGGGGAGGGGGGGGGGTTAGCAGAAAAAAATTCATAACTTCAAATTTTCCTTTCGTCAATTCACAAGATATCAAATCCGCTTAAATTTATTATAAATCCTCTTAATATTATCTAAAACTATTATATTGACAAGTTTTTTATAGGACCAACCCTTATAGCAAAAAAAAAATAAAAATAAATAATAAATAAATAAAAAAATTCCCGCCGGCTCTGCCTGCAAACAAGTTAGGTTTCGAAGTGGGCGGTTCCAACTGCCGTACATGGGAAAAAGTTCATTTCTGCCGCAATTCCCAACAAACAGGCGCCTCACGGTCTGCGTCTTCGAAAGAGCCGTCAGGGACTTTTTTATTTTTTATATATTGATAATGTATATGACTTCATTAGCGTGAAATATGATCCTGGAAGCTGTTCCACTTTCCCCTGAATATTAGGCATTGGCGGCTGTCGTAGAAGGATTTTTAGGTAGATTTCGTAAGAAATACTACCTATTACATTCTCACCTAAGTTGGAAATTTTGAAAAATTTTTGCAGATCTACGCCGATCATGACTCCCAGAACCCAAAACCACCCCCAGTTCAAAACTTTATCTATCTATCTATCTATCTATCTATCTATCTATCTATCTATCTATCTATGTCACTTTTTTCTGACCACGATAACTGGAAAAATTCTGCATTAATCTTTTACAAACTGATACATAAAATCAAGGGGCATAAAATCTCGGTCAAGTTCGTTAATGGGCAAAATCGAACCAAGGGGGGGGAGGGTGGGGGGGCTTTTTGTGAAAACAGAAAAAAACCATAATTTCTTAATTATGATACATATCGAATCCGTTTAAAGTTATTATTACTTCTAGGAGAAGGGCCGAAAATGTATGTATGACAGACTTTTGATATAATTAAAAATGGCCCCAAGGGGGGGAAAAAAGGGGGGTTTTACAAGAAAAAAAATCATAGCTTCGTCAATTCACAAGATATCAAATTCGCGTAAATTTATTATTAATCCTCTTAATATTATCTAAAACTTTTATATTGACAAGTTTTTTATAGGACCAACCGTTATAGCAAAAAAAAAAATTAAAACCAAAAAAAATCCCTGCCGGCTCCGCCTGCAAACAAGTTATTTTTCGAAGTAGGCGGTTCCAACTCCCGCATATTTTCGAAACTGATACATAAAATCAAGGGGCATACAGTCTCGTTCAAGTTCGTTAATGGACAAAATCGAACCAAGGGGGGGGGGGGGGGGGGCTTTTTGTGAAAACAGAAAAAAACTCATAATTTCTTACTTATGATACGTATCGAATCCGTTTGAAGTTATTATTACTTCTAGGAAAAGGGCCGAAAATTTATGTATGACTGATTTTTGATATAATTAAAAATTGCCTAAAGGGGGGGGGGGAAGGGGGGTTTAGAAGAAAAAAATTCATAACTTCGCCAATTCTCAAGATTTCAAATCCGCTTAAATTTATTATTAATCCTCTTAATATTATTTAAAACTTTTATATTGACAAGTTTTTTATAGGACCAACCGTTATAGCAAAAAAAAAAATAAAATTAAAAAAAAAAAAAAAAATCCCTGCCGATTCCGCCTGCAAACAAGTTAGGTTTCGAAGTAGGCGGTTCCAACTGCCGCATCATCGTAAAAAGGTCATTTCTTCCGCAATTCCCGACAAACAGGCGCCCCACGGTCTGCGTCTTCGAAATCTACCTGTGCCTTTAGGCTGAGCCGTCAGGGATTTTTTTTTTTTTTTTTTTTTTTTTTTTTTTTTTTTTTTTTTAAGCGTTTGTACGGCCCCTTGAATTTGAATACCAATAATTTCTAAAAAATTTTCCAACTTTTTCAAATAAATTCAGGGGACCATACAAACAATGAACAACATCCGCTTACGACAGCCGCCGATTTTATTTCAGAGTGTATTATTCAGCAATATAGTTTTCAAGGGGCGGTGGCTTTTCCTTTCAAATGTTAATTTAATATTTCTAAATTCGGAGATATACCCTTAACAAACTTCTTGTTATAATTCTTTGAATATTTAACAAAAATATATAAAGTATATATTTATCCAGGCTGCGTTTATCCAATGAATAACTCAAATATGGTGTCAACAGTAACTGTTAGCATTTGAAAAATCAAAGTGGTATAATTTTTATTATGCAGACAACCCTTATTCAGAAAATTGCATTCATATTATGAAAGAAGATAATATTTTTAATCTGGCATCTTTGGTGTGATCTATCACAAACGATTTGAAGATAAAGGCAGGTGCAGTGTTCTCGCTGCTGAACGCTATCAATAGCGACAAAATGTTTCATTTGCCGAGAAAACAAAAGATTGAAATTGCCAAATTGCAGGAATTAAAAAAAATATTAAAAAATTAAAATTATGAAACATTTTAAAAGTTATTTTATTTTCGAAAGATTGTCAGCGTAACTGTTATTTGCATTTTGATTTTTATCTGAACTCATTCGCATTTTTATGAAATTTTATTTTATCTATTTCTTTTTATTTAATATACTAACAAACTATCTCGATTCACGAGTTAATTCGAGTTTTATTAAATATTTCTACCATAAAACACTTTAGAAATAAATTGGGCTAAAATTTATTTTCCCGACTTAGCACAGCATCTATAATACATTTTTTATTACTTTCTATAGCCGATATGGTCAACTTAGACCAACAACTACTTTAAAAACAATTACAAAAAAATTGGAACATACATTGAAAAGAAAAAAGAGGATATGTTAGAGAGTTAAAAGACTCATTTTTGAATCCGTGTTTCATGGCGAAAATATTGCGAATATCTTTTGCAAACAATACTTTCATTTGGCAATAGTTTTTTTTATTTTTATGATTAACAAAATCAAAGCAGTTAGCAAAGGCTACTCAAAGCCAGTGAGAACCATGGGCAGGTGTATCGTCTTTTCCCATATAGACTGTACATTGTACAAAAATAATTGAGAATCGTTTTCTTATTATAACAATAAAACAACTCCGTTCTGGCGGTGTATTTTTCACTGACACTCTGGTAACTAACTTGTTTAGGCATATAATACCATTATCGGCCAAAATTTAATGCACTCATACTAATTTCTGTTTAAAAGAAAATCAGTACTAGCGCAATAAAAAACAATTTTCTTCTTCGATATCGTACTAGTTCTAAAATGTTAACATTTTCCAAAATATATCCACTCAAAACTCAACCTTCTCTGTCCTTGAATGGCCAGAGGGCCAAGCTGGAGCAAATTTTCAGCGATAGCCTGTCTGTACAGCAGGCCATCCACGCACCAAGAACATCCAACATACTCGTACTAAAGATTAAATTAAAACTCAAAAGCCGCCTGTTCAGAACGCATCTCGGCCACGTCTCAGCACACAAGGGCACTTTCGGCAACGCGTGCGCAAAACAAGTCACCAAACGTACAAACATTAATCACTACTCCAGTCGTTCATCAAGAGGGTCTTGAAATCCAAGATCGTCTCTGAATGGCAGGAGTACTGGGAACTCACTGACAACAGCCGGCACACGTTTTTGACCTAAGTTTTTGACAAAAGGCATGTGAAGCACATGCTTCCCCTCTAAAATTTAAAAGGGGCCCCAAAATGACTGTGAAAAAAGCCCTCTAATTTCCATTTTTATTTTTTTTACTTACATATATACATTTTTACTTATATATATTATACTGTATTTTTAAGGTTTTAGGAAAAGAAAGTTTGCTTAATCCAAGAGGAAATCCACGCACTACTTCACGAAACTTATTTAACAGAAAGATATATGAATGTCATCAATAAGATGTTAATCATATATCATCCTGATATGCCTGTTAGAAACTAGCCGAGAAATTGAAAATACAGCTATATGTACTAAATATATCTGAAGTATATACAGGGAACATAAAAAAACTGTTTAATGAAATGTATGTGAACTCTGCAAAGCTACTCCCGGGATTAATATTAGTACCATTGATGAGTTTTCATGAACGAAGAATTAAGAAAACTTTTGACAAATGAAAGGGGCCCCAAAATCATACCGTGCTTCCCCTAGATTCAGAGGTTAATCGGGCCCTGATCTCCACAATTTCACTCAACTTGTATCATCTCACACCATACACCGCAAACTTCTTAACAGGACACGGCCCTTTCAAATTCTACCTCCAAAAATTTGGATGTGCAGGATCTAATAGATGTGAGTGCGGCGAGGTGGGATCTCCCACCCACGCCTACCACAAATGCACATTCAATGCACAATGGCACATTAAACGCCCAACCACTCCCCCTAAGAGATGGCTACAAAACATTCTTTCAAGACCCACACTTCTAAGCAAACTCAAACACATCCATCAACAGCTAGCACACATCTCTAACCAGACAAGCTAGTTTGTACCCTGTGAAACTCCCATGTCCTCGTATGGTATCGCCTCTTGTCGAAAGCAGAGTTCCTCTGGCGGTGCCAAAGTACCTCTTGTCAGGAGAGAACATGTATCTGGTGCGCAACCCTCTAGCTCACTTCTGTCTGATAACCAGGTGCTGTGCGGCACATCATCCTCAAGTCAATGGGCTTTATTGGGAATCTGGGTTCGAGATTGTAAGAATACCACCAACACGTGATTTCTTACAATATCGACCAATGTATGTATGCGATACATAGACAAACAAATATAAACAGAGCAGGGAGGTCACATGATGGTGGTTTATGACGTCATGCCAATAAAACCCATTTGAACAATCTCGGCACCTCACTGCCTCGTGTCGCGAGGGAGATCTATACTCCGGCAGCGAGATTTTTGTTTTATGAATTCCGGGCAATTCTGACACAAAATCATAGTATTTTTCACCCCGCCCCCTGTCGCGCTTACCGGCCGGTTCAGCTCCAGCTGAAAACTGTATTTTTTTAAACCTTAATAAAAGGAACCGGGAGGGATGTCTATGCTGTACAGACTTGGTCTCCTCGCCTGCAAGACCCTCTTAGGCTGTGAAATATTCCCTAAAAACCCTAAAAAGGAGTTGGAGATCACGTTTCGCATTTTTCTCAAAAACTAAGGATCGTAGAGATATGATTCTTTGTGCCATGTTTCGCGTGATCCGACCTAGGATTTTTCTCTTGTAAGAGTCTACTCAATCTTTCTGGGCCGCACATATTTGAAAAAAATCATATATGAATTCATACTACATATAATTTTCGGTATTAATAGTGCTTTATTGATGAAAAATCGGGTACTTTTGGGTTATAGCGGCCCCTACAATTACAATTAGGCCAATATTGCTGTTACGATTTCGCCAAGATCATCGCAAAGCTTATATATATATATATATATATATGATAAATCATATATATAAATCATATACATCATAAACGTCATATAAACGTCAAATATGACTATAACTGGGCCACATGCGTCTTGAAATGTACATCATACATTATTGTAATGTCATATATGCTTTATAATTTAGCGATAACTCTTTGCCCTTGGCGTTTCATCCTTGGGGGGCTGCTATAACCCAAAAGTACCAAAAATCGCTTAATCGATTACAAATTATTTACCCAATTCTGAATAAGTAAAAAAAATTCAACCTCTTTTCAAAAAAATTCTTTATTCTTACAGCCAGTGCCTGCTAGTCCAGTTCCCGTCCATTCCGCACATTCAACGTCCATGCCCGTCTTAACTGGTCCGGCCAATACCTTGACTGGACAACTGATTACTCAAATTCCACCGTCCATTTTATCGCCATACGTCAGTAATATATTACCGCCGCAAATTCTTGCAACTCCTGGTCCTCATCTTAATCATCTATACGCTGGGTAAGTGCACAGTTTTGATGCTTTTTTTCCCTGTAAAACATTATATCATAATAAAATGCTAATTGTGTGAAGTAGATTTATCTTCACTTTCTATGCAATATTTTTAGAAATCAATATAAGATAATTAACTGCTTTACATGTCATATTATGCCTGCACGACCGATTAATAAATGATTTCTAACTATGATTAATAAAGTATTTTCAATGTAAAACCAATATCTGTGCAATATTGGCGTTTCATTAAAAATATTTCCAATGAGATGTCAATATTTCTCGAATATTTATTAGTTTTACATTAGCAAAATATTTCTTGTTAATATTGGCCCATTGCTACTAGGGATTTCTAAAATTGAGTATATAGGGAAGTTGCAATCAGCTACTCAATCATTGTACTTCAAATGGACGTCGGGGTAGTTCCACCAATCAGAACTGCCTATTTGTAGCGTGTGGCCTCCTACATGACGTCAATTGCAACTGCCCTATATTAAATCCAAATGTTTTATTACGGCATCCTCATATTTGATATTTAATGACGAAATTTGTATATATTAGGATTGAAACATTTTTTTTTTTTTTTTTTTTACAGTGGAGAAGAATTTTTATATGATAATCTCTCCAACACTGTTACTACTACAACCAATAGCAAAAAACGAAAATTGCCCGAGTCTCCTAAACAGCACAGAAACCATCATCATAATAACATACATGTAAAAACAGAACCAAGTAAGTACATCAAAGCATTATATATCATATTTTGTTGTTGTTGGCTTATTCCTTGTGAAAAAAGGCAAAAGTTTCTTAATCTAGGAAAATATAACGACAATATACAATAACGTTTTATGATTTGCCCACGATTCAAAAAAGCTTTCTTTATCTTTAGAAACCCCAGAAATCAATATATTTTCGAGATTTAAAAGAATTTATAATAATAAGGTTTATTTTGCTGCCACTGATTTTCGGAAACGTTTTCAAGTAGTTTTTGGCTCAGAGCTAATGTGCTCGCAGGTTCTATCATGTACGTATGTATGTACGTAACGCGATAACTCTTGATATAAATATCCAATTTGCTTCAAATTTTGTATATAGGTTCATTATGATAAGGTGTTTCTCTTATTAGTTTTGGGGGTTCATTGGTTAAGTATAATGGGGGGAACGGGGGCCAATTCCCCCTTAATTTAGATAAATGGGTTTTTCATGCAGAATTATCCGATTTGCTTCAAATTTGGTATACAGGTTTATTCTAATAAGGCGTTCCCTGATTAGATTTGGAGATTCATTGGTTAAGTATAAATGAGGGTGGGGAAACGGGGTGGGCTAATCCTCCCCTTAATTTTGATAAATGGGTTTTTCATGCAGAATTATCCAATTTGCTTCAAATTTGGTATACAGGTTTATTCTAATAAGGCACTTCCCTGATTAGATTTGGAGATTCATTCGTTAAGTATAAATGGGGGGGGGTTATCCCCCCCTTAATTTTGATAATTGGGTTTTTCATGCAGAATTATCTGATTTGCTTTAAATTTGATATACAGGTTTATTCTGATAAGGTGCTTCCCTGATTAGATTTGGAGATTCATTGGTTAAGTATAAATGGGGGGGAAACGGGGGTTAATCCCCCCCCCTTAATTTTGATAAATGGGTTTTTCATACAGAATTATCCGATTTGCTTTAAATTTGGTTTACAGGTTTTCTGTCGATTACTTTATTTTTCGAGGGACATTATTCTTTGAATTAAGAGTATAATATACAATTAATGTGAATAGCTATGTGAGCTCAATGCCATCAATTGAACTGGGCACTTTTATTTTTTATTATATTGTATTAATCAATTCTCTGAAACCGGAATGTAGGTTTTTCGGATGCTATCCATTCTCAAGTAAACATTTGCATTTTCAACAAAATGTTTTACAGACAAACATGATAAATTAAAAGAGTTAGCATTAGCATTAAATCTATATATTTAAAACGCTAAGCGATTTCTTTCGACAATCCGTGAGAACAAACTACTGCATCAAATTACATCATTCTTTTTTTAAATGAAAGATATTCGGACACAGATTTGTTATCGTGCATTCGTTTGTTCAAAAATTTAATTAATTAGCCGTAATTTTCAATTAAACTTTTTCATCTGCTTATGACGTCATAAAGTCGGCGATCGGATTAACGCCCACTGTTGCGAGGTACATAGTTTATTCTCTGAACTCTATGGTTGAGAGGATAAAAGATAAATAATATTAAAAGCACGTGGCTTTTAGACCGAATTTTTTAATTTGCAAGTTATATTTCGGTAAAAATATTTATCCGCGTGTTTTATAAGCGAATAAAAATTCATATTTATTGTGACCTCACGGGAATATTGTTCATTGGGTTTATTTTATTATTATACATTACAATTTTGTTGATGCCATTTTTCATTACAATTAAATACAAATATATTTTTATTTGTATACATGGTATTTATGCATAAAAGTAACATATACAAAGTAAGTGTGAAAAGTTTGCGCCGGTAAAAATGACGTTATGCTTAGATTGAAATGCATTGTAACATTGATAAAGCTGAAAAGAAAAATGTATATGATTGTGTCAACATGGCGTAATTTTAATTGATTTTTCAATTTTTAATTTTAAAGATTAGAACTGGAGCCTTTATAGGTTGCTTCATCGAGATTGCATTCCTTAATTACATGCTACGGATTACTTTTTTTTAAATTATAGGTTAGAAGATTTGATTTTTTAAGAAAAAAATTCACAAAAGTAAAGGATTTCAGGAAAATTAAAATTATTAAAAATAATGTTATGGTAAAAAAAAATAAGTAAATAAAAAAAATACCGTACTTTTGCTTTATAGCGGCCCCCATATTTATGATTATGTAGGTTGTAGTTGTGATTTCGCCAAGATCATCGCAAAGCTTATATATGCATTCTATATACGCATATATAACTCCTATATGTGCCATATACGTCATTATACACAGATAATTTACGTCTTATATGTCGATTATACATCATGTACACATGTCATATATATGCATCATATATGCATCCTATATGACTATAACTTGGCCACATACGTCAAGAAATGTTATATATATATATATATATATATATATATATATATATATATATATATATATACCATATATTAGTATAATGTTATAGATGCTTTATAATTTGGCGATAAATCTTGGTCGCTTGGCGATTCATCCTTGGATGCCGCTATAACACAAAAGTACCAAATTTACAATATATTAATGAAAACAGAAACAAAAATATTTCATCCTTGGGGGCCGCTATAACACGAAAGTACCAAATTTCTACTTTATTTTTCATATCTGATAATTTGCATCTATTCTTTTTGTAACTTTAATATTTTTGTAACGCTTTTATGCATTTCTATTGCCTATTCAAAGATAAATTCTTCTAAATTACAGAATTTCGTTAAAAACGGTAGTAAAATGCGAACCTGCATTCTCGACCGAAAGCAACAACCACTTTCCCAATGGTTAAAATAATAATAATAATAATAATAATAATAATAATAATGATTGTATTTTTATCTAGAATAAACAATGTAAGGCTAACATTCTATAGGAATTATTTTGGTAGGTTTATTATAAGTTCATTTAACAGTTCCTTATTAGCGGCAAAGTCCTATTTCACTTCTCTTTCGATGTCAAAAAATGGTAGTCTACTTTTGGACGCCAGCCAAAACACAGTGGCAATTTTTAGAAATGTATAACGGTTGTGACAACAAACGGCGCTATCGCTTTAGATTTCGTCGCGCTTACATCACTTCTAAATACTACAAATCTCAATTTTTTGCTACATTTTAGAATTACATTTTTTACATCATCAATTAGAAAAAAAAATTAGCTTTCCATTGAAATGTATTGGAAAACTGCCGCTTAATTTAACGACTTTTTAAATAATTTTCAAGCATGAAACGTTTTTCAATTCTATCTGAACAATGACCATCAGTTTGATTTAATAATGTTAGCTCCTGGGAAAGTTGCCACAATCGAAAATAGATTTCTCTAACCCTCATGAAAAGTGAAAAAAAATATTAATTAAAAACCTGATAAATCATAAGATCAGATTATCCATAAGATAGACCATTTTGGCGCTAAACTAAAATCTGTCAAATATATATATATATTCAGCTTATAATTAACATAAAATTGATATGTTGAATTCGTTGATGTATATATTTCATCAGAACATGCTAGAAACTGTATTTTATTATTTTTTTAAAGATCCATTGGATATTTAACTTCATAAGAGGGAAAAGATCCCCAACTGTTATGGAAAAGGAATAATCATCCTGATTATGTAAAGGAACCGAAGAAACCATACAAATAAATTACACTTGAAAACATTAGAAATCTCCGTCATCTGCAGATTGATTTATTATTGTAAAAAAAATTCTTCATTTTTACATAAAAATTAATTAGCTTAAAAAAAATTGATGCGTTTTAGAAGATATGGATTTGAAACGAACAATGATTAAAGAGGACATTTTAAAACTTTTAATTTAAACATTTTAAAACTTTTTTTAACGTTGAATTTTAACGGTGTCTTTGGGCAGATGCAATGCACATGCGCATAGGAGCTCATTCGGTTAAATTATCACAGAGGGAGGGGGGGGGGATGTGTGCTTTATTTACTATGTTCTTTTATTTACTGAATATGAGATGAAAGTAGGGATATACTGTTTGTATAATACATCATAGATACATGAAATTTTCTTTCTTGCCGTGGGGAATATGGCAATATAATGTCAAACTGATTTGCTTTACACAGTTGTTTATAGATTGTTTGTTTGGAGTTTGCATCGGAAATAGTACTGTATTTCACTGGGGGGAAAACTTTTAAAATAAAATATTTGAAAGACTATTTCATACATATTTTGTTATAAAGAAGCTTATTTTTCTGATATTGTTATAGTAATTTTTTTCCGTCAAGTTTTGACGGGTTTCATCTAGTTTAATATTATTCTGTTACTCTTACATGTATGCATTCAGTTGCGCAGCGGAAAATGTATAAATCATAATCTCAATAGATGCTATCTATTGACAATTGATTGCATCATAAAAACTAATAATTTGGTTTTAGAAAACGGATTAATACACTATAAAAAAAAAACACTCGGACACGTTTTTTAAAATCAGTGCTAGTAAAAGAAACTTAGTTTTTATTAACCCCTTCGCAACGAGCATCCTTTACAGAATTTTTAAACTTTTGCCATCGGTTTTTCAAAACAGAAATTTTCGGCTAATTGAATCGCAGAAATGCTATCATTAAATAAGGCAAAGCTTACAATAAAAAGTAACTGGTGGGAATAATCGAGGATTCTGAGCATCTTATGCGGCACGTATACGGGTCGCTCGTCCCCAAGGGGTTAACGATTTTTTAAATCTCGAAAATATGTGGTTCCTAAGGGTTCTAAAGATAAAGAATGCTTTTCAGAATCGTGGATAACTCGAAAGACATTATAGTATATTTTCGTTTGTGGTTATATTATATTTTCGTATATTAAGATTTGTCTTTTTTTACAGTGTTGTTGTTGCTTTTTAATTGTTTTTACTTTCTTTTTTCTTGTAAATATTAATGTAATGTATTATTTATTTTTATTAATTTGTGAATTTCTGTGAAATTAATGTTATTACTTTCGCATAAGAAATATTGAGGTGTATTGAATTATTGTAAAAAAAAAAATAAAACCTTACGTGGCATGCACGTACGTATTTATTCATCCAAGGATGGAAAGTGTTTCAATATTAGCAATAACATATATGCTTTTATTTCAGGAAACACAATAATTTTAGAACCACAAGTTTCCAATAATGAGTGTTCTATACACGGTGATTCACTCCACTCCACACTACACTCGAAAAAAGAAAAAAATTGTTGACTTCGCGGTATAATACTGTCATCCCAGCTGCCAGTATTATACCATAAAATTAACAGTAATTAACAGTAAAATAAGCAGCAATACGCTGCCGCTCATGCGTGGTAGCGTATTACTGCTTATTTTACTGTTAATTTTACGGTATAATACTAGCAGCTGGGATGACAGTATTACACTGTAAAATCAAAATTTTTTTTTTGCTGTGTATCACAGTGCGACAAACTTTAGGAGGTAGTAGAGCACATCACAACAAACATTTTTTTTCTATAGAAAAGCTGGGTCGCAATCCACTTATTTAGTCATAAATACAGGGTGTCTCACTGCAAGTCAAATCCAGATTTTCGTTCATAACTTTAACAGTAATGAAGATAATTTATCGATATTTTCAAAAGACGTTTTATTTTGTGTGAAATGAGATGATATCTCGGGCAAGTGGATTGTAGCTAGATCAATGACCTATATGTACTGTGAACTACAGTCAGAATTACGTAGTGTCTAGATCAGTGCTGTTTGGGCGCAGATCGTGGCCATTTCCAGAAATTCTCGGAAAGTTGTCACATTTCATAGAAAGCAAAGTAAATCTGTTGAAAATATCGATAAAATATTTTCATTATTGTTAAAGGTATGAACAAAAAATCCGTTCTAGCTTGGAGTGAGACACCCTGTATTTATGACTGAATAAGTGGATTAAGACCCACATTCCCCATATAAAAAATGTTTGTTGCAGTGGTTTCTATTACCGGTTAAAGTTTGTTGCACTGGTTCCTTACGAAAATAGTTCATAGAGCTGTATAGAAAACTATAGAAGTATTTACAAGTTCTATAGAATAGTCATTCTGTAGAATACTATTTCTATAGAGTTTTGAAGAGTTCTATAGAATACTATTTCTATAGAGTTTTGAAGAGTTCTATAGAAAACTATTTCTATAGAGTTTTGAAGAGTGCTATAGAATACTTTTTCTAAAGAAAATGTTTCTATAGAATTCTTAGAAGTTCTGTAGAATTTTTCTTCTATCGAACAGTTTTTCTATAGAGAACTATAAACCTTATAGAATTAAGTTCTATAGACTAATGATTCTAAAGATTTTTTTTTTTTTGTATAAAAAAAATATTTCTTGGTCTTTTAAAATCTATGTGTGTAGTAATTTATTTATAACTATATATTAAAATTAAAAAATAATAATTAATTTTGTAATACATCAGTTTAATATATAATAGTACTCCATCGATTTAAGATGATAATATATATATATATATATTTCAATTCTAACACATTGTAATTCAATTGTCAATGTAATAATATATTTGTCGAACTACTGATTTAAATGGTGATTAATTAATTTGTTTGTTTATAAGTCATTAATTTGTTGGTTAATTTTATAATCATTTATTAATTTGCTGTTAAATTCATAAAACCATCCATCTAATTTAATAAACTTTATTCACTTTAATAATATTGTAATTTTTATTCAAATATTTTAATCTGTAGTATAAATATTTAAACAATTGTTTCAGCTTTAAATATTATTAATTTGTTAGAGTTTAAATATTTTTACAAGACCATATATGATTTGGAATGCAAATCACAAAAGAAACAAAGTTGAAATAGTATAATAAGAGGTTTGAAGTTGTGAATGGTTATATCATGGTGAAGGTGAAAGTACTGGTTATTCGTTCGATCACTGAAGTCAAGCATCATCGAGTGTGTAACTAAGTTGTGTAACTGCGAGTCCATTTGATTTTTAATGAAATAATTTGATGTAGTCAGGATTCCTTTTTTTCTGAGAGTTTTTTTTTTTTTTCTCAATTGTTTATAACAATCTGTGTAAAATGTTAATGGGATATTCTTTTCAGATGCTCCTTCACCCGATCCATCGACAACAGTGCTGCCATCTAGCGAAGAAGATTACGGTTTCGATTTGAACTCTGCAGATGCCAACGCTCTGTTCGTTGATTCAAGTTATCAATGTATCCGATTTCAACCGTTTCAACAAAACACATGGTTACAGTTACTAGATAAAGACATGAAAGAAATGTAAGCAATATATATACATATAATTCTTATTGTCAATGTAATTAAAGGCAATTCTTAACAACTTTATTAATTAATAATTTACTTTTTTCCCCTCTTTTACAAAAACGTTTTGTCAAATTTACTAATATTTCTACAGGAAATTCAAAAAATGATTACATGACCTTTAATAGGTGGTAGAGCACACCACAAGAAACAATTTCTTGAAAAATCACTTATTGAATGTCCAACCAATTATTGAATCAAAATTACAGGGTGCCTAACTCCAAACCGAACACGAGTTTTCGTTCAGAAATTTATGAGTGATGAAGATATTGTAATGTTATTTTCAACAGACTTACTTTGCTTTCTCTAAAATGTGATGATATCATGAGAAGTTTTGTAAGTCAGATACTTTCCGAAGTATGGTTAGTCAAACTCAGAATTGTTTAGAGGTGCGTGGTGGTCATTTCAAGGATTGTTCATGATGTGTCGTCCCATTTCACACAAAACAAAGTAATTGTTTTAAAATCTTCTATAAAAAATATTTTTATTACTGTTAAAATCATGAACGAAATTCCGTGTTCGGCTTGAAGTGAACACCCTGTATTTTTGACTCAATAAGTGGATTTCGACCCTGGTTTCCCATACAAAAATTGTTTCTTGCAATGTGCCCTACCACCTCTTAAAATTTCTCCAAACTTTTTTTGTCACCCTATATTTTCAATTCAGTTTTTCAACATTCTATCACTTTTTGTTTGTTTGTTTGTTAACAGACCAACACATCAGTTCCGGGTGGACGCTGACAAGGGTTTTAACTTCAGCAATGCTGACGAGTCATTTGTGTGTCAGAAGAAAAACCACTTCCAGGTGACGGTGCACGTCCAACCCACTGCTGAGGCTCGGTACGTCCGAACGTCCGAGGGTGCAACACGACCCATAGAGAAGTTTGCTTTGCACTTCCACGGTGTGAAGGTGAGATAATATATACATAGGATTTTCTTTTTATCATCATGTTACTTAATAATATCATACCATCATGGCTGATGACAGGATAAGGCAAAGTGGATAAATTCCCATATGCCCGGGTTCATAAAAACCGACTAAAAGTTGAGTGTCTTTAAATATAGAGTAGCGACATGGTACAGTAAAATTTTATTGGTCCAGAATTTTTTTTTTTTTTTGGAAATATTAGCTTGGCGAGCCTTTCATTATACAAATTAGTGATTGTTTGCTCATGTAACTCGTCTTATAGTGTCTGTATAAGAGAGCAGCGGCATACAGGTAATAAAATTTTGTTGGTCGAGACGATTTTTGATAAAAACGAAAATTCTCCCTCTTAGTCTTTTTAAATTTAAGACAGCCCTCAAAATTATGTCAGAATTGGGGATTCCAAGTCCTATTATTATTATTATTATTATTATTATTATTATTATTATTATTATTACATTGCATTTTGAATGTTCTCTTGGAAAAACGTGTCTAAGGCAAAAGAAAATTCGCCCTAAAGTTCGAGAAATCTCTGAAACTAATCATGATCGAGTGGAATTTCGATGAAAGTAAATATACTTTATAGTACTTCTGTACGGGCAACATAAAAAAAATAGTTGTTGAATGATACCTGCAATGTGCTAAGACACTCTTGGAAATAATATTTATTGCATTTATGAGTTTTAGTGTATGTAAAATTTAGAAAACATTTCTTACATTAAAAATGACCACGAAAGGACGCTGGGCTTCCCCAAACTTCCAAGTCGAGTCCTTTAAGGATCGGGTATAATACGACCCGAACCCGAAAGTTCCACTTCAAGTCAACTCGAAACCCGACTCGAACCCGTGAAAAAAATTTTGTCAACCCAAGACTCGCCCCGTATCCGAAATACTTAAACCCGAACTCGAAATGAAATAAAATCAAAACATATTTCAATACAAGTATGAGAAAATGTTTACAAATATATTCCTAAGATCAATTTTATCTTTTATGTAGAAAAATGAACATATATGTGCTCATTATGTTCAAATATATATTTTTTTAATCTAAAAAAGTATTCTAGACTTTTTGAAAAATCGGGTCAACATAAACCCGACTCAGAAGAGTCAAACGACAACACAACCCCAATCCGAATTCGGCCCAAAACGTAAATAATTGTCTAAACCGGACCGAACCGATGAAGGACGCTACTTCAGAGGTTAATCAGGCCCTATGTGTGTGTGTATGTGATATAGAGAGAGGGAGATCGCTAGAATACTCAGAGGTTTACTTCTTTGAGAAAATTAAAATTGAATCAGTAAATTTCTAAATTACAAAAATACATTGTGACACATACCCATTTACAGGTTTGTGCACGATTTGGCCAAAGAGATGTCATTTCTCACAGTAATGAATTCAGACACTTTTCTCCGGGAGGGATTTCTGTGACTCCGGGGGGAAAAGTGCACTTTTTAACCATTAAAAGCATAAAATCTCAAATCTCCCGGGGGGACATTTCAATGCTCTGGAGGGAATGTCCCCCCCCCCCCCGGGCCATCCCCGTAATTCAACACTGATTCTCAGAAAGATACATGGTATTTGCTTTATATTTAAAACTCTGAAGAATTATTTTCCCTCTAAAGTGTATATAGTGCAATTCTGGGGGAAAAAATACCGTTGAGACTAATCCCACTGAAAAAATATGGAGCATAAAATGTATCAGTCTTTGTAGAAGGGTCCAACAAAATTAAGATATTGTTAAAACGCCATGTTTGCCACATTAAATACTAAAAATAATTATTGCTAAAATAACATATTTTTTTTAAAAAATCATGTTCGTAAATATTTTGGAAATCTTCTTATTAATTAAAATTCTATTAATCATGGAACTATACTTATAGATACTTTAGAAATCCATAAAAAAATTGGACAATACTTTAAGGGGTGACACTGCTTTAACGTCCCGAAATTTAAGGCATTTTTCGGGAATTTTTTTTAAGAAATGCAATTTTTTTTTTATAAATATCCATTTGCAGTAATTTATTATACGTAATATTAAAGTAGAAAACCGTATTTTTGTTTAGTTGATACATTAAAATATGGTGGCTTGACAAGGGCCGGCTTATCACAAGTTGAACCAGTAAAACCGAATAGAAATTTCCGCTTATTCATGACAGAAATAATGAATAAGACTTTTAAATGTAAGGCGAGAATTTCTATTGAAATTTACTGGAGGAAGTTTGCATCGTCGGTAATCAGGCTGTAGGCTTGATACCACTTTCGGCGGGAGCACTTCGAAAAAAGAACTCTAAGCTATGGACACATAAATTCATGGTAGACTTAACTTAGAAAATTGTAACAAAATAATTAGTTTTCTCAATTGAGAAGCTAGTGAAATACGTAGCCATTTAAAAAGGATATTATTTTATTTAAGTGAAATAGCATCGAATCAAAGTGAATTGCAAATTTTTATTCACAAATTTCGTTACTTAACCCTTTCCGGCACAGACAAAGTCTGTTCGTAAAATGAGAAATTGCTGACTGACACAGGAATTTACAAACGACTTTTTTAGAAAATACGAACTCCTTATTTTAAGCTTTCATTATAGAAACAAAATTTTATTAAAATATTCTTGGTGACAAATGCAAGTTTGGAATTAAAATTAGGTGTGCCCGGAGTGGGACCACTGTGCCGGAAAGGGTTAAAGTTACGCAGAATAGCAAGATATCGATAATTCAAAAAAAAAAATGCTACGTATTTCACTAGAAACAGACAGTGACGATTAATTTTCAAAAAATATCCAGCAGATTGATTGAAAATTGGCGCAGGTACAGTGGAAGCATGTGATTTCCGTGCGTTTTCGTTAATCAGACTCCACTGATACAAAAGAAGTGCAAGCGTTGAGGGATATTATAAATAAATTGAAAACAGGATTAATTGCCTATCTTGTATTTATTGAATATATTGTTTGGGCTTTTTCTTTTTATTCAAAAAAACTCTTTTGTTTTTCTTTCTCAGGTGGAATCTCCCACTCAACTTATAAAAGTCGAGCAATCTCAATCAGACAGAAGTAAAAGGCCGTTTCATCCAGTTCCGTAAGTACATAAAATCATTAAGCAACTCTTTCACGACCGGCGGCGGGTGTCCCATACACGAATTTTATTCGATTAGCACCACTTTTTTAAAATAGTTACCTGTTACTTAAATAATCATGAAACTGTTTTAGTTAAAAATGACGACTATTACTTTTTTTTTTTCATTACGCATACCAAAAACAAATCCTGTATCCTGTAATGCACCTTTAGAAGGGATATGCACCTGTGGTCTCAAAGGGGTTAGGAAACACAACTTAAATGTTTTGTTATTATGAAAACTGATCTTTATTGGGATTATTTGCTGGATTGAGCAGGCCTCCTGAATGGTCCGTTATTTAAATACCAGTATTTATTAATAATAATTTTCGTGGTAAGTTTTACAACATTTGCAACAGAAATTACCTTCGGGGTAAGTTTCTACAAAGTTGACAAAAAAAAATCTACAAAAAAATTTTTTGTTTGAAAAAAGTGGTATAAAAAACTGGCACCGCCGTACCCAAGTTCTGAGGATTTTTTTACGAGCACGACCAGGATGAGTGATGTGTGCTCTACGGTCGGTGAGGGCAACTCCACCTTCGCATCACCCCCATTTCCCACGTTATTGATGACTTAGTCGTTACGACAGCATGCGACGGTGGAACCCGTGCCCTACGGGAGACCACCGCGCTCTTGGTGACGTGCCAGAGTCTCCGGCAGCTTCGAGAATCAGAAACCCAGAAGGGAACTGGACCCCAGGCCTTAAATCAGATTTCTCCGGCCCGTACTTCCTGTACCAAAGCTCTTGGGACGTGAAAATCTACAGAGCTTGAAAGAAGTGGTATTTAAAAAGTAGACCATTTGGAAGCCCAGATTGGGGAATGGTTTGGCCATACATTTATGCATATCTATCAATTACTCCTATTTTCAGTCACCACTATTTGTGAAAAATAATCTTTGCCTTATATAATCGCAAAAATATGTGAAGGTAAAGATTACTATTCGTCGAAATAACATATATTTTTTCTTTTTAAAGCAAACGTCGTCGAGTATTGTTTTTATTATTATTATTTTCTTGTTGGTATTTAAACTGTTTTATGAACGCTGAAATAAAATTCAAAGACAAAGATCAAAAATTTGTTAATTAATAGACCGGGAGGCGGCAGCACAGATAATCACCTTATCGAGTTCACGGCTGAAATTCCAGAATTAGTTAAAACTCGATTCGCATATTAAAACGCAATCGGTCTGCCAAGTCATATCTTGGTGGAAAACACCTTAAAACCCAATTTTAGAGGTTGACTCGTAGGTTTACCATTGTGTTTTCCTGCACCCAAAGGTATGAAAACATGAAGGACTGGGAGCAAGAACACACAGTAGTAAACCTACAAGCCAACCGCTAAAATTGGGGTTTCGGGTGTTTTCCACCAAGATATGACTTGGCAGACCGATTGCGTTTTAATATGCGAATCAAGTTTTAACTAATTCTGGAATTTCAGCCGTGAACTCGATGAGGTGATTGTCTGTGCTGCTGCCTCCCGGTCTATAATGGAAAAACTGAAACAAGTCTCAGAAAGTAATTCTATTGTAACTGTCTCAATATGATTAATAACATTTTTTAAATAAAGATGTCGAGTCTTTTATCAGTTATATAATCAAAAACAAAGACAGAGGCGTGCATATGATATGACAGATATGTTGTAGATGAACGATGATTATTTTTCTGTTACAGGCTGGAATTGGTGGTGGACCAAGTGACGAAAACGACGGTCGGCCGACTTCATTTCAGCGAAACCACCTCGAATAACATGCGTAAAAAGGGCAAGCCTAATCCCGATCAACGCTACTTTTACCTAGTCGTCAGTCTTTGCGCCCATGTTCCTGGGGACAGCGGACCCTACACAATTGTAGCTTTTGCGTCGGAAAAGATTATTGTTAGGGTAAGATTTGTATTCTATTGTATTTGTTTAGTACTATTGTGCATCGTTGGGATAACACAAATTGCTATAAAATACATTTATTCTAAAAATATAATAAATTATAACACCTTGTAATAATATATTTCTTTTAAATGCTAAGAGGTGTAAATTAAAAACATAATATAAAGTAAAATAACTTTTATTAGATTGTTGACATGTTTCCGCTCACTCCGAGCCATTTTCAAAAACAAATGAGAATATTCTATAATTGCACGGTCGTCGAAGTTATTATTTGAAATGCTGTCATTTAATTTCCATGTACTTTTTGTTAAATTATGCGCGTTATCTTTTTTATTTTCAATGAAAGTAAAATAATTTTTCCCTCCAGTCTATCCTATCCATCCATAATAAGAGAAACCATAGAGATAATAACACGCAAAAATACAATATGTAACGATGCAGTATCTTTTAACTTACCGAAATTGTGACTCGAGTTACTCCATGGTTACAAAATTAACAACCAAGAAAAATAAAAGATAACGTGCGTAATTTTTAAAAATTACATGAAAATTACATGATAGCATTTCAAATAATAACTTCAAAGACCGTGCAATTATAGAATATTCTCATTTGTTTTTGGAAATGGCTCGGAGTGAGCCAAAACATGTCAACAATCTAAAAAAGTTATTTTATTGTATATTAAGTTGTTAGTTTACAACTTTTAGCATTTAAAAGAAATATATATTTTTTCTATTAACAACTCAAGTGGTTGTGACCAAAGCCTTTATATATTAAGCCTGCACGGATGAATGGAAGAAATTTGTAGAGTTGAAAGTAGCGCTCTGTAGCGGCCGATTGTGCAAAGTTTCATATTTGATGTCCAGCTATGGCTATCGTAAATTTATTCGTATCTGTAAAATATTAATTCTTATTGGCCATTGAGCTCAATATGTAACAGGAGGTCTGAGACGGCAGTCAGAAGCATGAAAGGCAAATGAAGCATGCAAGGCAAAAGTAAAAAATAGTCCGCGTTGTCAGTGTTAGATATTGGTGTTCTCGTTCTCATTTACTTTTATCCTAATTTTTTTATCTCTAATTAAGATATGCTTATATAATTCATAAATGATTCACTAATCATGTAACATGTAAACGTAAAGGAATGCGATAAATAGCATATTTTGTCATAAATCAGAACTAAAAGTATCATCACTGTATCCTTCCGCGCTGACCGATGGAAATCATGTTGGGTAATAGGAAGACAGATCTCCTGTTATATATGGAATTCAATGTTATTGGCATAATGTTAAGATATAACCCAGTCCGCTTATTTAAAATTTTTAATTTATCGTTTTATTTTCGTTAGAGCTTTGGTATTTACACAAAAGACTTTAGTAATAAGAAAGCTTTTAAAGTGGAAAACACTAAAATAAAACGCTGCTTCAAACGATAAAAAGCGTATGAAATACTAGTAGCTGGTTTCCTTGCAGCGCTCTTTTGTTTTTACAATAGACTGCAGGAGAGGAAAGTGGTGTTAGTGTGCGCTAAAAAATTTAAGACATACTGCGCACGCTCTAAGTATAACAGCTCTGGTTGTTGTGACGGATTAGACGTCATCCTCAGTCTTGACACCGCCCACTGAATACTATGCCTGAGCGCTGACACAAAAATTGCGCAGTCGTAGGCGGAATTTTTTTAGCGTGTGTACGGTCCCTTGAAATTCAATACCAATAAATTCTAAAAGTTCTTTCCGCCTTATTTTTCTGCGATTCAATTAGTGAAAGAAAACTTTTAGAAAATACTGGGGTGTAAAATTAGGGGACCGTACAAAGGTTTTACAAAATCCGCTTACGAGCGCCGCCATTTTTGTGTCAGCGCTCCGGCTTAGGGGCGGTGGTCTTGATTGTGTAAAGTTTTAAAGAAACCAAAATTTATACAAATAATATGAAGTTAAGTTGATGTCAACTAGGAAGCCCCCAAATGTTGCCCACATTGTTCAACACTGTTCAGCACATTTGAAGTGTATATATTTTTTTATTTTTCCGGTATTTTTAAAATTAAAACAAGCCGTTGTGAATGAGCTCGACGGCTGGAAATTTGCCACATAAATGGTTAAAATCAATGTGTAAATAAAGAACATGATGAGGTATAAATGATATGAAGAAATATTCTGCATTTATACAATGATCTTTCTCAACCGGTGTACTGCAACATACTGATTCTTAAGTATGTCGCAAAAATTGTTTTATAAAATTTTATCTAAATTTTAAGGATTAACAGAAACATCCTTACTTTTTTTCTGGAGTTTAATTTACAATGAGATTTGATGTTATAAAGTTTTATTTACTGCACATGTATTTCAGTGTTTGAATACTCTTTATAAGAGCATGTGGATAAATCGCGAAATTGGGTTGGCATATTCAGGTAAATTTAATGCTTTCAAAAGTATATATATTCGCCGGGAATTTCTGACGATATTCTGTATTATTTTAGATCATGTAGATTTTTTAGGAGTTGTGGAATTTTATAAGAATAGCAATTACCCGAAGTACAATCTATTTGGTCATTAAAAGAGAAATTGTATATGAAAATTAAATTCTTACCAGTCTTCATGAAAAAGTAATTGAAGTGGGAACATTGATGATGTTCTTTTTAATTAAAAAAAACTGCTCTCTTTGATCATATAAATAACAGGAAGGGTTTCCTTATGTCCAGGGGTTTAAAAACTGACATTCGACAATGACAGCTGTGACAATCGCCTAAATTTTATTAGTATTCTTATTAGGAGAAGAATACTAAAAATTTAGTGGTGTCAATAGGCCCATTGGCGCCCATTTTTTACTCCCCTGCTCATGGCCATTAAAAAATTGTAGAATTAATTCAATTGAAACAATCCTGAAGGATTATTTATGAAGGGAACTTTTGGGAACATCTTCGTTATACAATTTTTAAAATGGCAACTTTTTTCAGCAAACCATCGTCGTGATCTCAATGAACAAAGGTACAAACTCTACTGCCTCTGATCCGTATGATCAGAAATCAAATTTTATAAAAACGGAGTTTGCAATATAAAAATCAGGCAAATTTTAAAATGATAGGTCGAAAAATGAAACTTCAGCTTTTGAAGAAAGCAGTAAAATCTCCGGATAGCGCATACTCATCTATGACGCAGCCGAAAATGCTCCGCGACATCCATAACGTATTTGGCATGGTTTGGTTGTCTGCTGCTCACCAACCCTCTACTAACTTCTCTGGATTTAAAGAGAAATGCCGTTGTTTTATATGCCACGTGATAGAGATTTACATCGAATCGGGTAACCCTATTTTACGTCCCACGCTCATGGAGAACATGCGATGTTTCTGTGATGCAATACACCGCTAGAGATGAAGCAGATCTCTCAGACTGTGAATTAAAATTCCTATCTCAAAGCGAGAAACCTCACAAAAAGTAGGTAACAACAAAAAATACAGTAGAAATCTCCGAACTAGTAATGAAGTGTAAACTAGATAAAAATCTTATTGAACAAATTTTAAAAACTTTACATTTACAGTACACAAATTTTGAATAACCCATCCACTCACCAACCCTCTACATAACTTCTCTGGATTTAAAGAGAAATGCCATTGTTTTATGTGCCACGTGATAGAGATTTACATCGAGTCGGGTAACCCTATTTTACCTCAGCATGGACCGGCCCGAGGTTTTGGTCGGGTCTGACAAACGCTATTTTTTTCAGTGCGGGTTGGGTTGACTTTAAATGTCTTAGTTTCAGGTTGATTTTTCATTCTTTAGGGTCCGGATCGCGTTGGCTCTTTTTTTAGAAAAAAGAAAGTTCTGAATATATTTCAATTAATAAAACTATATATTTGAACTAGAGGCTCTGCTCCCTGCGTATTTCGTGCGTTAACCTCCGGACTTTTTAGGCCTGTGTGTGTCTATCTGGCTATCTCTATGTGTCTCTCTCTCTCTGTCTATCTGGTATATATCTACCATCTGTCGGTTGTCTGTTTGTCTATTGTCTGTCTGTCTGTCTGTCTAAACTCTTTCGGCTGCGTATATGCTGTCCCTCTGTTTTATTTTCTGTTTTATTCCTCTTTGCCTGCTAACTGCATGCTGTTTGTCTATCTGTTTTCTGTATATACTTTGACGGCTATTTGTATGCTGTTTGTTTGCTGTCAGTCTTTGTTTGTCTGCTGTCTGTTATCGTGCTGTATCTCTGTCGGCTGTTTGTCTGACTTCTCTCTCTGCTATTTGTCTACCTGCCGTATGTAAGTCTGTTGTATATCTGTCTACTGTATGTCTGCTGTATGCCTGTCTGCTGTATGTCTGTCTACTGTATATTTGTCTGCTGTCTGATTTCTAACTATATGCAGTCTGTTGTATGTATATCTGATATCTGATGTCTGTCTACACTCTGTCGGCTATCTGTCCGCTGTCTGTCTGTCTGCTATCTCCTGTATGACTATTTTCTGCATGTCTGTCTGCCGTATGTCTGTCTGCCTGTTATCTGCTGTATGTCTGTCTGTCGGTTGTCTGTTTGTCTATTATCTGTCTGTCTATGTCTACACTCTCTCGGCTTCCTATATGCTGTCTTTCTGTTTTCTGTCTATCTAATTCCTCTTTGCCTGCTAACTGCATGCTGTTTGTCTGTCTACTATCTGTTTTCTGTATATACTTTGACGGCTATTTGTATGCTGTTTGTTTGGTGTCAGTCTTTGTTTGTCTGCTGTTTGTTATCTTCTGTCTCTCTGTCGGCTGTTTGTCTGACTTCTCTACGTGTCCGCTGTCGGCTGCTATCTCCTGTTTTTCTGTCACCTATCTGCTGCCTGTCTGTCTGCTATCTGTTGTCTTTCTGTCTTCTATGAGTATACACACTGTCGTCTATATGTACGCTGTAGCTGTATGTATGTCTGTCTACTCTGTGTTTGATAGATCTCCTGCTTTATGCTGTTTTCTGTCTGCCTCCTAACTGACTGCTATCTGCTACCTTTCTGTCTGCTGTCTGTCTGTCTGATATCTGTTGTCTGTCTGTTAGCTATCTGCTGTATGTCTATTTGTTGTATGTCTGTTTGCTGTATGTATGTCAGCCGTATGTCTATCTGCCGTATGTCTGTCTGCTGTCTTTCTGCCTCCTATCTACTGTTTGTCTGCTGTCTCCCTGTCTGCTATCTCCCCGTCTGGTATCTGCTACATGAATGGCTGTTGTCTGGCTGCCTGCTATCTGCTGTATATCTGTCTGTTCTCTGCTATCTTCTTCAGCTATCTACTGTCTGTCTGCACTTTGTCGGCTGTTTTTATGCTGTCTGTCTGTATGGCATATGTCTTTGTCTGTTTGCAGTCTGTCTGTTAGTCTGTCTGCTATGTGCTTCATGTCCATCTGTTCTATGTCTATCGGTTGTATGTCAATCTGCTGTCTGTCTGTTTGCTATCTGTTTGCACTCTGTCTCTCTGTCTTCTGTCTGTCTGTCAGCTATCTGCTGTCTGTCTGCTAGATTTCTGACTGCTATCTGCTATCTGTCTACACTCTGTCGGCTGTCTGTATGCGTCTGTCTGTTTACTATCTGCTGTCTGTCTTCTAGCTCTCCCTTAGCTCTCCCTGCTGTTTGTCTGTCTGTTTCCTGACTGCCTGCTAACTGTATTCTGTCTATGTGTCTGCTATCTGCTGCATGTTGGCTGTCTGGCTGTAATAACATACTAAAAATACATTACCGTCAGCGTTCAACAAACCTCGCATTTAACATATATTCGTATTCTTTTGTGTGGCCCTTTAAAATAACTATAAATGCTATATACACCTTCTTCGACAAAAAACATGCTGTGTGTGACTGTAACAGCATGCTAAAATTTCATTACCGTCAGCATTCTACAAATCCCGCAATTAATATATATTCATTTCACATATTCGAATTATTTTGTGCGGCTCTGTATAAACAACTATAAATGCTATATACACGCCCTTCTAGAAAACTCTTGCTGTATGTTGTATGTGACTGTAACAACATACTAAAATTTCCTTATCGTCAGCATTCTACAAATCCCACATTTAGCCTGTATTCGATTCATGTTTTCGTATTCTTTTGTGCGGCCCTGTATAAATAACTATAAATTCTATATACAAAACATTCTGTGTGTGACTGTAACAACATACTAAAACTACTTACCGTCAGCGTTCTATAAATCCCGCAATTAACATATATTCATTTAATCATTCGTTTTATTTGTTTAATCAGTCGTTTCATAAAATCGTTTCATAAAATCATTTCATAATGAAGTTTAATTAATATTATACATATACATATGATCGATATTAATGAGTGTATATATGTTCATTTTCATACAAAAAAGATAAATTTGACGTTAAATATATAATAGATTAATTTTAACATAATTTTACTAATTGGTAAATAAATCATATAAGTTGTAATTTTCCAACTGAGCGAAAAATTACCGGGCCAGGATTCGAACCAGGGAGCTCTTGGCTGAAGCTGTCAATGCTCTGAAAACTGAGCTATCCAGGACGAATCTGGAGGACATGATTCACCCAGCTAACCTAGTTGATCATAGTATCTGGTTTGATATTTGAATCAGCTCAACAGAATAAATCTGGGTTAGCTGGGTGAATTAGATCATCCAGAATCATCCCGGATAGCTCAGTTGGCAGAGCATTGCCAGTTTCAGCCAAGAGATCTCTGGTTCGAATCCAAGTCCGGACATTTATCGTCCAGTTGAAAAATCACAACTCGTTAGAGATATAATTGTCTGTAGACTACTTTTTTCCACAAATGTATTTAAATACGGATTTATTTTGTTTCACTTCGGGTTCTGCTTTGAATATTTCGGGTTCTGGTCGGGTTTCGGGTTGACTTTAAGCAGAATTTTGCACAGGACTCAGTAATTAAAACATACTGAAGTACATTTTTATTGTAAACAATTATAGATAATAAATACATCTGACAGACAATATCAATTTTTCAGGCTTCTAATCCGGGTCAGTTTGAGAATGACATGGAACTATCCTGGCAAAAAGGACATACGCTAGATTCCATATTTCACAATGTAAGTATTAGAATAAAAGTATTAGATTTGAATTCAACTATTACATGTTATTTTTTGTTTTCTCAAATCTTGTATGTTAAAATATATATGTACTTGAAGTTAAGTAAAGTTATTTGCAATTGGTATATTTATGTGTATTTTCAGTTAGGCAAATTAACCTTTCAACTGACGCGCTAGAAATTTTCTTGCGTACGTAGCATAGGCACCGATTCCACGGAGGCTACAGGGGCAATAACCAAGATTTGACGACCGCCTAGGTAAACTTTCAACACTAAATCTAACTAGTCGTTGGGGGCCACCGTAATACTTACCCATCATGGATATGCATAATGTAAAATATTAAAATAAAACTTGTGTAAACTACTTATAAAATGCATTGCAATTCGAATAAAATCCTGGCTTGATGACGTCATAAACTTCAAAGGCTCGATTACTGAATTGCTTAAAAGGAACATCCTTATAACTCCAAAAACATTAATCCTATTAACTAGCGGTTTACTGCGTCGGATTAAGCGTCTCATTTCCAATTAAAATATATCTTTGAATTGAAATTTGGTTGAAATACAAGTTCATGAAAAATCGAAGAGTGTGGGAAATAGGATTACAAATATCTCGGCAACTCATTATTCAATCGACTTCATGCGTTATGCAAAATTTGTTTTTTTATTGCCTTTTATATTCACTCCTTAAAATAAACAATTTCGAAAAATTTTATGTACCTTTTATCACAACGAATATTTCGAGAGTCCGAAAAAAATAGTTCCAGATAATCGAGGTGACTGAAATTCAGTAAGCTTCTTCCCGTTATTACATACTAAGTACATACCAAATTTCAAGTCTCTATCTCAATTTGTTCGGGAGATAGAGCGTTTACATACACACAGGCACACAGACGTGCAGACACACAGCCCGACGGCAATTTTTTTCTTTTCTAAAACTATGTTTTTCGGAATATCCAGTGTCTGAAACGTGTTAATCCGTCAAAAAAAAAATTTCGATTTTCAAAACGATTACAAGACTTAACCTATACTACGTAAGATGGGTAAGTAAAAAGTAACTTTTTCCTTATTTAGTCGATTTTTGCCCTCAATTGAATAGGAAAAAATTATATCTCAAAATTAGTGGTGGAAGTTTATGTAGGAGGTAATAAGACCCTCGCAATTTTCCACATCACCCCCCTGAAGAAGGCTCCTGTGGCGCTAAGAAAATAGATAAGTTAGCTAAGCAATTATGCATGTCAATAGCGAAATTTGAATTTTAATAATATTTACATCCAGAAAACAATATCCGGAAATATATTCGTTTAAAGAAGGCAAGTGGAGGTGGGGGGGGTAGATGCGTGTTACATTGGATATACGCCGAGGAGGAGGGTTGTTACTTTTCATGAGAGTCTTTCTAAGGGAACCTGACCCGTATTTACACTAGATTCGAAGAAAACCAAAGAAAACTCCGAGCGGTTAGGGCGAAGTACACAACATATGTTCGAACACCTTCCGTCTACCTGCTTTGATAACAGAACCTCTTAGCCACTGGTCGGATTAAAAAAAGAATAATACTAATTATTAATGATGAAATAATAAGATAATTAAAAATATATCAAGCATTAGTTAATACAAAACGAAAAAGATAAGAAAATCTATATATTCAAAAACAGATATATTATTTTTTTAAAATGATCCAGTTTCATTTTCGATATTTTTCGCAATTTTCTTTATGTCAGGAAGAGCTTTTACAATTTACAACTTTCGTTTTGCACCTCTTAGCATATTCTATTTTACGCCATTTTGTAGTTGTATCTTTACAATATAAATATTTTTATTTTTCTGATTATTTTGGATCGTTGTCAGATAAATATTGGATATCTTTCCATTTTTGAGCCATAATGCCAAAATACTGCTAAATTAGATATATATATAACTATATATATATATTCAAATTTTCTGAAAGACACATAAGACTTCACATGAAATTGGAGAAATTGGTTTTATTCGGAAAGGAAGTAATTATTTATGAATTAAAATACGAAGTCAAATGTGTCTGGAGTGTATATTTTTATGTGTTCTTTATTCCAAGAAACTTTTCTTTTCCTATCTGTATCATCTTTTCCCTGTCGTAGGGAAGGGTTGGTATCAATACAGACCGTCCTGAAGAAGCACTTGTTGTCCACGGAAATATTAAAGTCACTGGTCACATACTTCAACCCTCTGATATCCGAGCCAAATATGACATACATGAGGTAAGATTGCTCAACCTTTTAAACTTATTCATAAAAATAGTTTTATTAGGGGTATTTAATATATCATTCTTCATTTTTCTATGATTATAATTTACACTATCCGTACCGGGAAATTTACTCAAGTTTTATAAAAATATTTTACACCAGAATGTTTACTTAAAACTTTTTGTGGTATTCTCACATTCACATAAAAGGCAAAATTGGCTAAAATAATTGTTTTAGCCCTCCTAGTACCATTGGGGTCTTGTTTGACCCCCTTTTTTTTTTTTTCGTTTGAAATTTTTATCGTATTTCAAACCAGAAAAAAATAATAAATTAAACCTAATCAATAAAATAGAATCGGCACTTCATGGAAAGTAGCATCATGTAATACAATTAAATTTCTGGCTCAAATCATGCAAAACTAAGAATGCTCATCAAAAATTAAAACCTGGATCTAGGAGGGTTAAACTTTTGAATTTATAGAATTTAATTTTCTGAAAAGAAAAATGCGCATCAGGTTTTCATTACTTTTCAAACTTTTTTTTGTATCTGATACCTCTTTATACTGTGCACAATGTTTGATGAATGACCAATCAGTAAAATTGGGTATGCCAAGTCCACGGAGGAGACAATTCAATTTTTAACTACTTTGGTTTTCAGTTTGCTAAAATGGTGCATTTATTTTTATTAAATGAAATGTTAAGGCTATCTAAAATTTGCATTATGATTATAAATTTTCTTACCTTTTTTACACTGGTGTCCAGAAATTAAGGGGCAGTGACCAATTTCAGACGTTTCGTCGAATATCTTACTGAAACTCGTGAGGAAATGTCCGGAATGCCCTTGTACTTTCGGGATGTAAAGAACTTGTTTCACATCATGTTTTTCAGTGAAGACTTTGTCGCTAGGATAATTAAGGGGGAAATAATAATTTTAATAATAAAAAAAATTTTCGATCACCCAAGTAACAGAAAATGATAAAAATGGTCTGTTACTGTAGCAAATGACTATGCAAGTCCTGTTTAACATTTGTTTGCATTTGTGTAAGCATAGCACTTATATTCGGGGAGATATTAACGTTTCTCTGAAAACTTCAAAAGGTTCTTTTCTTTATAGCATGCAGAGTTTTCAGTCGAATTTAACACTGCTTTCCAAAAACTTGACAAAAAATCGTAGAAACAGTACACTGTGATTAAAATATTAATATAATGAATATTTGATGAGATATAGGTATTTTTATGAAATAAATTTTAACTGCGCATGCGCGAACTACAGCAAAGATTTTTTGTCATGATTTGATAGTCAATGGTCAATACTAATGGGGAACTCATATAATAGAAAAGAAAACTGCCCAGTTAAACTGAGGGCATTGAGCTCACAGGCTATTCACACTAATTGTATATTATACACTTATTTCAAAGAATTTGAAATAAGTCCCTCGAAAAATAAAGAAATCGACAATATACTAAAGGGGGGATCATCCCCCCGTTCCCTCACCCCCTTATAGTTAACAATTGAACCCCCAAACCTAATCAGGGAAGTCCTTTATTACAATGAACATATATACTAAATTCGAAGCAAATCGGATAATTCTGCATGAAAAACCCATTTATCTAAATTAAGGGGGATTACCCCCCCCCGTATCCCCCTTTATACTTGACCAATGAACCCCAAGACTAACCAGGGAAGCTCCTTACCACAATGAGCCTATATACAAAATTTGAAGAAAATCGGATAATTCTCCATGAAAAACACATTCATCTAAATTAAGGGGGGAGGATAAGCCCCCCCTTTACCCTCTTTATACTTAACCAAAGAACCCCCTAAACTAATCAGGAAAGCGCCTTATCACAATGAACCTATATACAAAATTTTCAGAAAATCGCATAATTCTGCATGAAAATCGCAGTTATCTAAATTAAGGGGGGGGCAGCCCTCCGTTACCCCCTTTATACTTAAACAATGAATCCCCAAAACCAAGCAGGAAAACGCTTTATCACCATTAACCTGTATACAAAATTTGAAGAAAATCGGATAATTCTGCATGAAAAACCCATTTATCTAAATTAAGGGGGGATTACCCCCCCCCCTTTCTACCTTTATACTTAACCAATGAACCTCCAAAACTCTTCAGAGAAGCGCATTATCACAATGAACCTATATACAAAATTTGAAGAAAATCAAATAATTCTGCATAAAAACTCATTTATCTAAATTAGGGGGGGTATCCCCCCTTTCCCCCTTTATACTTAACCAATGAACCCCCAAAACTATTGACAGAAGCGTAATATCAAAATGAACCTATATACAAAATTTGAAGAAAATGGGATAATTCTGCATGAAAAAACCTATTTATCTAAATTATGGGGGTTAGCCCCCCATTTTCCCCTTTATGCTTAACCAATGAACCTCCAAAACTAATCAGGGAAGCGCCTTATCACATGGAATCTATAAACAAAATTTAAAGTAAAACGGTTAGTTCTATCAAGAGTTATCGCGTTACGTACATACATACATACATACGTACGTACGTACATACAGAACCGGCGGGCACATAAACTCTCATGCTTTGATAGCCTGTGAGCTAAAAAACCAGTGAAATATCGTGAAAACTCCAAAATTTACAGCAATAATTAATAAATTGAAAAATAAGTCCCATAGGATTATATGGGACTTATTTTTCAATTTATTAATTATTGCTGTAACTTTTGGAGTTTTCACGATATTTCACTGGTCTTTTTATATGAGTTCCCCATTAGTATTGGCTGTCAAATCAGGACAAAAAATCTTTGCTGTAGTTCGCGCATGCGCAGTTAAAATTTATTTCATAAAAATACCTATATCTCTTCAAATATTCAATATATTAATATTTTAATCTCAATATACTATTTCTACAATTTTTGTCAAGTTTTTGGAAAGCGGTGTTAAATTCGACTGAAAACTCTGCATGCTATAAGGAAAAAACCTTTTGAAGTTTTCAGAGAAACGTTACCATCTTCACGAATATATGTGCTATGCTTACACAAATACGAACAAATGTTAAACAGGACCTGCATAGTCATTTGCTACAGTAACAGACCATTTTTACCATTACAAAATCTTCACTGAAAAACATGATGTGCAACATGGTGTGAAAATTGTAAAAAAAAAGTAAATTGTTTAAATGTCAATGAAATGAATGCTGGTGTTTAAATGTAGGGAAGTCCACGGAGTGCACTTTCGACTAAATTTTAAAGTTAAATATTAAAATTATTTTATCAGAAATGTATTTAATAGCTTACTTAAAACTTAAATATACGTATGAATGAAAATATAAGGAAATTTGCTACATTTCCTAATGTTCATCTTTCTCGGGATCGTAAAATGTATCTTTTCGTGAGAATGACTGTTTAGCTTTTTTGAACCAATGAACCAATGCATTTCAGAAGTGCCGACGTTTCCCCATCGTTTCTTCCCGCCCACGTTTACCCATCGAGATGAAATAAATCTCAAGTCTATGCGTTTACCTTCCATCGAAGGTTATCACTCGATTTAACTTGATGAGTAGATGTTTAGCAATTAACTTTTTTATTTAACCTATTTTGGGGGGTTTATATTTTATTTATTTTATGAAAATTTTTCTGGTTTGAATCGAAGTATTTTTATTTGGTATTGGTCAAGTGACCGGTTGTTAGTAAATTTAGTGTTCACCTTTTGATTCCGGGGTTGGGACATAAGTCGTCATAGCGACTACTTTTTCATTCTACAGGTACCACTATTTGAAATATGATATCTGTCACACACTCATACTAGGATATTTTCAAGAGAAATCTACCATAAAGAAAATTTTCTGTAAATTGTAGTGAGACTGAATATAAAAATAGTCGCCATTCCTGACCCATAATTAAAAGTTTAATTTATTTATATATGGCAACTAATTTTATTGAAACTGTGGCTTAATCCTCCAACGCCAGTTGTCATCTCTGAGATGACACGTATTTGAAAGGACCTCTAGGCTTAGATTTTAAGTTAATATGTACCATGGCGGTTTTATTGGAGTCTAGAAGAGTTTACCCAATCATAGAAAAAAATCCCATACCTCTCGGATTTTCTGATTATGATACTATAACATTCCAAAGTTTTGTATCTCCTTCAAATAAGCAAGGACTAGAGTTAGTCTTCCTTTTTCAGATAAAAATGTCAAAAAAACAGCCAGTCTCTCTCTCTCTCTCTCTCTCTTTTCTATTTTTTTTTCCTGGCCTTGTTTTGTGTTACTTTTTTTTAGTAAAAAAATACAATACAACCTATGAAATTGAATAAAAAATTAACTTATGAACGTTGAAGGGTTGATAAACTTAAAATCTTGAAGTTTTACGTAGCATCCATTTAAAATTCCACATAAACATTATAGTTGTCGACACATCTTCGAAATCAATCTGGTGCGTTTACAAGTTCATGGGCTTCCACTAGTCCGTTCTTTGAATACCTGTATTTCAGAAGAAAAATTTTCGCGTTAGGTTTTCACTACATTTGCAATAGAAATAATCGGGGTAAGTTTCTTCAAAATTTGAAAAAGAAATCTAAAAAGAAGAGTATTCTTTGAAAAAAAAAAGTGATATTTAAAAAACGGACTAAGTGTGAATACTGCAATTTCAAAATACAATTTTCTGTGCGGGACATTATAATAAATATCGGCATTCTTTATAATTTCTTTAATTGACATACAGTTTGGATGAAAGAAATTTTCGACTTTAGTCGAAAGTATGGTCCCGTAAAGTTGACAGTTTTGCATATTTGTTAATAACTTCTCAATCAATGATAAGAAATGAGCAAAAGTTTATTTTATTTATTTTATTATTTTCATTTCTTTGAATGAGGTGGCGGGAAGAACAACGTTAATTCTGATGGTGACCAAGAAAGTACATGTTTCTATTTAAGAATTTTTAATAATAGAATTATTAATTTTAATTAATATTTCAAAAACAATTTAATCCAAAATACGCATCCGCGGTATGTGGGGATTTTTACAAAGTATCATATAAACTAAAAAATTATGAATTACATAAATAATTATTCGAATTATGTCTAACTAACGGTTTGAATTTTTCTTTTTAATACTGATTGGTTATTTTTTTTTAAATAATTTACATCTCACCAACTAATCATTAAAAATTGGTAAACATTTGTATTGCTATGTTTTTGACTCCCTGAACTTAAATTTGTAATGTGATGTTGATGCTGAACTTTTGAAGTTTGATTCAATTTTAAAATCTTGATCTTATGACAAATAATCTTATATAATTGTAGAGGACTTTCTAGAAAATAAAAAAATCGCTATTTTTCTAACATCAGTTAAAACTAAAATTGCAATCAAAACACCGAATTTATTATTTATTTTTATTTTTTATTTTATTTTATTTTATTTTATTTTATTTTATTTTATTTTATTTTATTTATTTATTTGCACGGTACATTTATCTGATTTTTTATTTTAACTTTGTTTAACGATTCAGGAGTGCATCTCACATAATAAAATACATGTTACGTATATTACCTTTATTAAAAAATATATTTAAAAAATCTTTCTTTACCACAGTTGGATACACGAGACCAGCTTCGAAATGTTGCCAATCTTCGAATCGTCCGATATCGATACCTACCTGAATTTGGAGATCGATTGGGCATCAGTGTTGGCCTCTCGGACACTGGAGTCATAGCTCAGGAAGTGCAAGATGTGATTCCAGAAGCTGTCGTCGAAGCTGGTGATTTGGTTTTAAAGGATGGAAAACTCATAGAAAAACTCCTCGTTGTCAACAAAGTAAGAGATGATAATGTACAGGGTGTTTCCTTAATTACGTTTCCCCTCCAATAACTGGTGAACCCAGTCAGCTAAGGCATACACGTGGTGTCTTGGTATAGCAAAATGAGTATGCGATGCACGATGAGACATCTGGTAGCGATCCCTAGCTGCAAACTGACGAGTTAGAGCTCCTATCTCGAAAACGGAGCAATATGAAAAAAGTCTATTACAAAGTTGTAGAGTGCCCTCGATTTAATATAAAATGATATCTTACGTGTAAAAGTAACTTTATTATACGCCTTGATATATAATTATCTTATATCGCCCCTAATTGCATGCAAAAGTCGGTCATCATAAAACAGATGCACGATTACTAGTAACACTAAGATATGTAAGCAAGGTACAGTTTATTTTAATAACAAACTCTAGTTAAGTATGTTCAATGAGTTCACTATCTAGACACACGCAGAGTACATTGCTGAAGATTGTGAAGACACTGAGCATACTTAAACTTTATTTTCTTATTAAAATAAACTGTACCTTGTTTACATGTCTTAGTGTTATTAGTAAATGTACATCTGTTTTATAATGACAGAATGACTCACTTCTGCATGCAGTTAATGGCACGTTTAACCCCTTGGCGACGAACGCCCTTTACATAATTTTTTATCTTTCGTCACCGGTTTTTTAACATTAGAAAGTTTTGTCTGATTTGATCCAAGAAATACTTCGATTAAATTAGTCAAAATTTGCAATTAAAAGTTACTAGTAGTATTAATCGACGATCTGGGCACTTTATCGTCGCAAAGGTGTTAATCTGGTGATTGGATATAAAAAAAGTTTTACATTTCAGGGTTTCAAATAAAATTATTTATAAATATAAGACATCATTTCATGCTGAATTGAGGACGCTCTACAACTTAGTAACTGATGTTTCCCCGTATTTCGTACTATTTTCGAAATAGGAACACAAATTCGGCAGTTTACAACTAGGGGTCGCAGCCCAGTACCACATCATGTAGCGCATACCCATTTTACTGTATCTATATATACTATATTTATGGCTATAGCTAACTTGATTCACCATTTATTTGAGACGAAACACAATTAAAGAAACACCCTGTATTTTTAATAATAAAGCTTACATTATATGCTTAAAATTCACAAATTCTTGTAAATATTGACGTGTATTCATGCAAAAATTCGTCTTTATATTGCAGGAGAGAATCTTCATGGAGAACGTAGGAGCAGTAAAAGAACTTTGTAAAGTCACAGATAACCTCGAAACCAGAATCGATGAGCTCGAGAGGATAAACAAGAAGTTGAGCAGTTTAAAGCGAAAAGACAGCATGAAATCAACTTCAACAGATCTCAGGTGAAAAATAAATAGCAATAAAATATATTAGACAAAACTGAATACTAATGTGTCTGCAATAAAAATAATAATAAAAGAAAGGGATTTATCCACTATACAGAGAGACTAAAAAAAAGTTGAACAAACTTTAAGAGCATACCTGCCAACTTTGCACTAAACTTCCGTAAAATGTTGGTTAATTTAATCGAGGTTAAACACGTTTGAAACCAGAATTTGTTTTTAAGAAATGCATTTAAATAGGTTCCACGAAATAACATGAAACTACACATATATTAATTTCTCAGATATATTTTCTGGTTAGAAACGTGTTTAACTTGGATCAAATTAACTCACATTTTACGGAAGTTTAGTTGAAAGTTGGCAAGTATGTAAGAGGTGGTTAGGGCACACTAGAGTCCTGCATCGGGTTAGGTTATCTGATTTTATCCGAGCACAACCCAACCCGTGGTTCACATCGAGTCGCGTTGACGTTAATTTTTTTCGGTGCTGGTCGGGTAATTTTAAATATTTCAGGTTCAGGTCGGGTTCTGGTTGTGTTTTGATTCTTTCGAATCCGGTTTTTTTTTTTTTATAAAAAGGAAAATTATATATTTGAATATTTATGAAATATCTATATATTTAAAACGCTAAGCGATTTCTTTCGACAATCCGTTAGAACAAACTACTGCATCAAATTACACCATTCTTTTTTTAAATGAAAGACATTAGAACACAGATTTGTTATCGTGCATTCGTTTGTTCAAAAATTTAATTAATTAGCTGTAATTTTCAATTAAACATTTACTTCTGCTTATGACGTCATAAAGTTGACAACTCCCACTTTTGAGGGCATAGAGTTTTTTCCCTGAACCCTGTGGTTCGCCAATCTTTTGACATTAACTAATATCAACTAGGTAATATTTTAACATTGTAGTATAAAATCTTTAAAAAAAAAACTTAATTAGCTAGAATATAATCATAATAAAATATCTAAACTTAAACATATCAAGATGAATAACAAATCTCACGTAAAATGTTGCGATTTAAATGATTCCAATTGAAACAAGATTTGGAGAGTTATCCTTGACGCCCAGCTAACATAAAAGTACCTATTTTATTTTATTTATTTACACACATATTCAAATCTATATTTTTAAAACGCTAAGCGATTTCTTTCGACAATCCGTTAGAACAAACTACTGCATCAAATTACACCATTCTTTTTTTAAATGAAAGATATTAGGACACAGATTTGTTATCGTGCATTCGTTTGTTCGAAAATTTAATTAATTAGCTGTAATTTTCAATTAAACATTTACTTCTGCTTATGACGTCATAAAGTTGACAACTCCCACTTTTGAGGGCATAGATTTTGTTCCCTGAACCCTGTGGTTCGCCAATCTTTTGACATTAACTAATATCAACTAGGTAATATTTTAACATTGTAGTATAAAATCTTTTAAAAAAAAACTTAATTAGCTAGAATATAATCATAATAAAATATCTAAACGTAAACATATCAATATGAATAACAAATCTCACGTAAAATGTTGCAATTTAAATGATTCCAATTGAAACAAGATTTGGGGAGTTATCCTTGACGCCCAGCTAACATAAAAGTACCTATTTTATTTTATTTATTTACACACATATTCATTTTATTTATTTACACACATATTCAAATTTATTATTAAACACCAGGTTGCCATACAAAGCAAAAGTCGTCATTTAGGTGCCAAAAAATAACCCAGGTGCGTCTGCGATATCTGTACTGATTTAATCAAAATTATTTTGGTTGCACCGCATATTGCAAAATTAATTAAATCCATGATTATTGTTTCTTTCTCAGATTAAAAATAAGAAAATTGGTACTTCTCTATTATCCCGTCGACCACTTTTCATAACAAAAAACTATCGCCAAACTGTAACGCCAAATAAACGGGAGAACGTTGCCATTGGAATATCAAAATAGATAAATAAATAAAATACATGAATTTAAGGACACAATTGTTATTTTAATTAATGAAATAACTAATAAATCAGTAAAACATAATGAAAAATAGACGCAAATCTCGAATTAAAAAACACTTGATGACGTAACAAACACGTATAATGCTTCTGACATCAATTAAATCGGACTGTATTTTTGGCGTTTAATTTTACAGTTTGGAGATAATTTTTTTTTTTATGAAAAGTGGTCGACCGGATAATAGAAAAGTACCAGAAAATTTAATGTTTAACGAAATTCAATTATTTGATCGATCGCAAATTTTGGTTCTTTTCCGTTATACCGACACCATGCCATACATGTAAATATATGCTTGGCGACAATGGTGTCCGTATAATGGAAAAGTACTCAATTTTTTCTTAGTTCGGGCTATACCAAAAACAAGCATTTTACAGGTAACAAAAAAATCGCCGAAAATGGCTGCTTCATCAGCTGTTATGACAGCAAAGTTGGATAAAATCTAATAACCTGAATTTTACAACGTTTATGCCGCAGAGCCGGCCCAACGGTATTTTGGCGCCCGTGCGAGTATCCGTCGGGCGCCCCCCCCCCCCCCTCCAACCCCGAAAAAAAGGAAATACTCTTGGATTATTCTTAACTTTTTATATATTCGTTACTTTTAAACATACTATTACTAATTACTTATGATATTATTTAAAGAATACATAAAGGCATTGAAGTTCAATCCCTTTTTTATAAAATGTCCTTTAAATAATAAAATGTCTCAAAAGGAAAATTTTAATTTTACAATAAATAACAGTTTTACTATGTAATATTACGATCTCAGATTGAAATACGATATAATAATCTGGGGACGCGGACAAAAACGAGGCAAAGAGACTGATCCCCAACAGACAACCAATTGCCTTCCTCACCCCCCCCCCCCTCCTTTGAGGGGCAATGGCAGAAAATTTAAAAAAAATCATCCGATCTGATGTTTATATTCTTAGAAAGCATATTACCAACATTTTATCTGCAAAAGCCATCATAGATTCTGGATAACTTAAAAACAAGAAAATTTACGACAAAAAGTTTTAAATTTCAATTTTCTCGCAATTTCATTTTTGTTACATAACATATTCCTCAAAGCTCTTCCATTTATACAGAATTTCAAAGATCTGATAAGGAGAACTTTACTCACAAATAAATACACTCTGGAATTTGAAGCATAGGCCTACGTGGCAGAACCCCCAAAAAAGTTTCCCGTATTTTAAACTACAGAATTTATTTACGCACTGCATGGAAACTGAAATTACCCCACACGCTTAAAGCCACAGGGACGTTGCAAAAAATTCGTCCTTCCTCAAAGGATGCCCCTGCTAAGATGTTCTTATTACCTACTCCTGGACAATTAATGGACCAACAACTGACAACTATATCCTGGTTTACTCGAAAGAGATTAATTATCACTTCTTAGAAATACTTACATTGGTCATTTCCATACCCGAAGTGTCCCCTCTCTCACCGGCTGTGACCACAGCCACGGCCTAACTCTATTTTCGAGAATCGAGTTTGGCCGTGCCACAGCACATAATGTTTTACAGCTTTGTTGAAAGACTACTAAACTGGAATTCTTAGAACTGATTTTTTACCATCACTCTCGTGACAAAAAAGATAACTCTCGCTCAGATTCGGAGCCTACCGAAATTATTTAACTTTATTTCTTCTGGCTCCCTATTGCTCCAAGCCACATAACTGTTTTTCCTTTGACTCCCCCTCCTCCCTCACACACACACTCACTTATGTGTGTGTACTCGTTTTGATTACATTAGTTCTCAAATCAGAAATAATTGTATTTGTTTGTGTAATCTTTCAAATATTTGTAAATTAAAATTTTGAGTAATCAGTGTCATAACATTTTCACTTGAATTTGAAATTCTGGGATGGGGCATGCCCCCCCCCCCTACCCCTCCGTCTAGTTACGTCTATGCTTTTATCCCATTCTTCTTTTAAACTTTGACAAAATTCTTTAGCTATATTTTGAAGAAAAAAAAGTGTGATGGCCGCGAAACAAAATATTTATAAATATGATTTTACTTTATATTCATAATCATATTTTTCTAATTTTATTTTCTTGAAATGGAAATTTATATATCTATTCCCTTTTAAATGTAAATTCTTTAAAGAGATTTATCTTTTTAAAATTTTTCTAAAATATTCTATCTTCTATTTTTTTTTTTTTTTTTTTTTTTTTTTTGCCATACATTTTCACATTTGATATGGAAATTATAAATATTGATTTGACTAAGGGATTTACAGAAATATTTATTTTAAAAAAATTACAAATTTTTAAAAGAACAGACCTTTTTTTTTTTATGAGTACTTTTTACTACGAGAAATTTTTTTTTTTTTAATTTCACTTAAAATAAAAAATTCCGAAACCAATTTAAAGATTACATAGCTGAAACACTTTGTACAAAGTTTCATGGTTTTATCTTTCATATAAAGTTAAATATGAAAAGTCTTGATAAAAAAATATTTCCCCAATCAACAACATAAAACTATAGCTGAAAAACAATGTACAAAGTTTCATGGTTTTACCTTTCATATAAATTTAAATATATCAATTTAAATATAAAAAGATTTAAAATATATTTCCCCGTTCAACAACACAAAACTATCTGATACATTTTCTGACTCGTTTTTAAGCATAAAAGCACGAGACTTGCAGGTATGTTTTTTGATGTAATATGAAATCGAAAAGTTTTTTTTTTTTTTTTTTTTCTGTTAAAAGAATTGCATCTTGAGTTATAAATGATTTTTGTCTCAGTACAACAGTTTTTCCCCTTTCCTGCGCTGTCGTGTCCGGAAATTCTGTTCAAAACGCCAACTTTGACGGCATTTAAAAAAAATTCTTCTGCTTTTACCAAAAAACTGAAAAATGGTTCGATTACATTAGTATTTTAACAAGAGCATCTGCCAATTTGACACGTTTGGGATAAAAAATGTGCTAAAAAGCAGCCAGTTTGGATTTTGGCCTTACACAACGAGTTTTAAAATAAACCTTCTATCTCTCATCGGAAAAAGCTGTTCAAAATAGATTTTAAAAAAAAATTAAATCATTGATATGTTTCTTAAAAATATATAAATATTAAAATTAATAAGATGAACTGACCTCACAAAAATTTTACAATGCATTGTTTTCTTCAATGTTAATAATATCACTCTTTAAGAACGTTGTGTGATTTTTTTCTAAAATTTGAACTAGAAAAATGTTTTTTACTAAAATGAACTAAATTTATCTCCTATATTTCCTGAGAAAAAAAAAAAAAAAAAAGAAAGAAAGAAAGAAGGTGAGGACCAGGAAAAAATAGTTACATAGTCCTAATTTCATATCAATAAATGTTTTGACTTTAAACTTATTTGTTATGCATTTCACATTGTGTTGTTGATGCAAGACCGAGGCGGGGGGGGGAGGATGTCCTGGGCACAAGAGTAGAAGGCGGCGCCAAAAGAAGATTTCGTTCGTCCTTCAGTACAAAAAACAAATAACGAAATTTAGGAAAAAATGTCATGGAATCGTACGACTCAAAATAAAGCTATATTCGTTAATTTTATACTCTTTGTTTTGAACAGGGCGTGATTTTTCTATTAAGAGACTGCTTAGGGGCGCCAGAGAATAAAATTTGATTAACGAATTCATCTAAGATACCTGTAAGATTTATACACTGTCCCAATTATATTTGAATTGGTTCAATATTTCGGACATCGTGATGACAAAATTTGCTTTTGTGTGTCTCTGTAAACAAACTATAGGATTTACATACTTGATTAATGAACACACGCAGATCCAAGGTACTTGTAAGATCAATACACTGTTCTAATTATGTTCGAAATGATTCCATTTTCGAACATTATTGTGTTAACAAGATCTGGATTATATATATAGATTAGATAAAAACGAAGCGATTACAGTAGGTCCATTTCTAAAGAAAGCAATATAAAAATATTAAGATAAATATGCTTCCTAACAATTATTTCATATTTAAAATAAAACTTAGGGGAATGGGTTGAAAACTTCTCTGTATACATTTATTTTGGAAAAGGATTGGAGAGGGCGCCCCAAAATGCTTGCGACTGAAAAATTCCTAGTTTCTGCCATGTATTGAAATACTATTACACTATTATTGATTTAATACAGATTAAATTAAGAATAACTAAATAAAACGATGTGCTGAAGTTAATTTTTTGAATAAGATTAATTACATACATAATTTTTAGTTAGAGAAATTTACCTCTAATAACCTTTCATTTGCGTCTTCGACAAAACATTTGGCGCTCCGATTATATCCTTTTTTCCATCATGGTTTTTACTTTTTTTTTCTTTTTTTTTTTTTTTTTTTTTTTTTTTTTTTTTTGGCGCCCTCTTGATCCTGTAATAATTTCCCGATTTTTTCATGCACGGCATTTTGAGTATAATCTTTAAATTAATATTGTTTAATACCAAAAAAAAAAAAAAAAAAAAAAAAAAAAAACGAGAATAAGTAATTTGTACGATTCTCTGCAACTACAAGATGTTATCTGCCAAAAGACACTTGCCACTATCGGCTGCATCAAGGGGACAGTCGAGACCAAGCAGCGGGAGAAGAGAGTTCAGGATCGTAAAAAGGTCAGTAGTAATTAATTAACTTCCCGCAGCCCTGATGTTGAATAGAGGTTTCGTTATGTCTTTCCAGCATGTAATTTGAGTGTTAATAGCCTCGTTTTCTCAGATAAAGGAACCGGACATATGGTCTGTATGGGAAGATTTCAGTGTCCTTGAACTGTTATTTAAACCCAAGGTAGACCCACTCTCACAGACCGCAGCCTGGAAAAAATGAAAAAGAAGAGAAAAGAAAAAAAAAAGAAAAAAAACGCGAAATCTAAAATTATTTTTTATCGGTGATCTTTTGACTTTTGAGCGCCCCTTAAGTCGTTTCGCGACTTGGCGCCCCGTGCGGTCGCACACTTTGCACGCCCCTTGGGCCGGCCCTAAACACCACAGAGAACACACGCTATTTTTATATAAGTAGGGTATATTTAAACGAATAAGAGAACTAACAACCTTCAATAATATAATGCATGAAAAAGTAAACAACTAAGTGATTCAGCAAATCATAAAAATATGTATTTCTTAATATAACTATAAAATACAGAAAAATATTCTGGTACCATAAAAAATATTCATTATCCCGTCGTCCGATTAAGAAAAAAAAAACTATATGCAAATTAGTATATATATATATATATATATATATATACATAATAACAAACTCCAATGGAAAATTACTTGCAGAATCATTATCATAAAAGCCAACCAAAATCTAAAAACCACATAAATTCAATACTAGAAAAACAAAACTATATACATTATATATATTTGTATCATAATTCGCCAAACTGTAGCGCCCAATAAACAAACGGAAGAATGTTGCCATTAAATCTCAAAAAAAGAATAATAATAATAATAATAATAATTAAGAAAAGCCCCATTTACTAAAGTATCATTTATCAGTAACTTTTAACAATAAAATTTACAATATATTAATGAAAACAGAATCAAAAATAATCTTGGATATTTATTTATTTACATTATTTCTCTTAATTATGGAAAAGGAATAATCATCCTAATTATGTAAAGGACTGAAGAAACCATACAAATAAATTACACTTGAAAACATTAAAAATCTCCTTTTTCTGTAAGATTGATTTATAATTGTAAAAAAAATTCTTCATCTTTACATAAAAATTGATTAGCTTAAAACAATAGATGCGTTTCAGAAGATATGGATTTAAAACGAGCAATGATTAAAGAAGACATTTTAAAAATTTTGATCAAAACATTTTAAACTTTTTTTTTAACGTCGAATTTCGACGATGCGTTTGGGGAGAAGCAATGCACATGCGCATAGGAGCTAATTCGGTTGCATTATCACAGGGGGCGGGGGGAATGTGTGCCTTATTTAATATGTTCTTTTATTGACTGAATATGAGATGAACTTAGGGATATGCTATTTGTATGATACTTCATAGGTTCAGGAAATTTTCTTTCTTGCCGTGGGGAATAGGGCGGTAATGTCAAACTGATTTCCATTTTGTTTACGGATTGTTTGTTTGGAGTTTGCATCGAAAATAATGACGTAATTCACTGCGGGAATTTTTTTTTAAATAAAATATTTGAAAGATTGTTTCATAAGCTATATATATAGGATACTAGGATCGCTATCACCTTTTGAATAAAAAATACAGGGTGTCTCACTTCAAGTCGATCGCGGATTTTCACTCATAACAGTAATTAGGATATTGAAAGGATATTCTTAACAGACAAGTTTGCTTTCTGTGAATTGCGATGGCATTATGAGAAATGTTTGAAATACACTGTAATTCAATCCGTAATACAGCAGAAACCGTCAGCTATATTCCACCTACGTCTAAACAACAGTGTTCAGATATGGGGCGGACATTCAAGCCCTTCTCGTGGTGTCCTGATTAAAGATATTTATTATTGTTAAAGTGGTGAACGAAAATACGTATTAAACTTACAGTGAAACACCCTGTATTTTTGCTTCAATAAATAGATTGCGATGCTGGTTTCCTGTACAATTTTTTTTCTTGTAATGTGCCCTCCTATGACCTCTTAAATTTTGCCTAAATTACTTTGAATCCCACTTTATAATACCAAACCAAGCCTATTAAATAACACAGGGAAGAAAAAACAAAAGAAAATAAAACAGAGTCAGACTTTTAAGTAAAATGGCTTTACCGGCCCTTATTTTCTCTATAGCCTTCAAATACGAATTACAATGTAAATGGTTACAAATTCAAAAGTCAATGTACAAACTAACTATGAAACTTGGGCTATAAATACATCATCTTTCTTTATTTTCATAAAAATAAAACTTTCAAGGTTCACATAAAAATACTTATTAATGCAATAAGGTCTGTCTCAAAAGTTTAAGCACAACCATAAAATGTCAATTTTCAAAGAATTATAAAAAGGTTAGAATTAATAAAAAAAATTTTATTTGCAGATTTCGCAACATTATTTAAATAAATGATATCAAAAGTAGAAAAAAAATAAATTACATAATTGTAAAAAATATAATAAAAAAAATTTCACAAAAAAACTGTCTCAAAAGTTTATGCACAATGTCAGAAACAACCAGATTTATAATTTTTACAGAACTTTTACTTACAAATTATTTTTCCGTGATTTCGGATTAGTTCAAATAAACGTGCATTCATCGAAATTATTAGTTTTTGTAGGGTTTCTGGTGGCAAAAAGTACCTTGCTTTCTCAATAGCCTCTTGGAGTTCTTCAATAGAGTCATACTGCTTTCCATTGCCGTAAACCTGGCGGGTTAAAATACCCCAGACAATCTCAATCGGGTTTAAGTCTGGACTTAAAGCTGGCCAGTCAAGAACTTTAACATTTTTCTGAGAAAGACAAAGTTTTGTAGAATGTGATACGTGGATTGAGACATTGTCTTGTTGAAAAGTCCATTCAGCCCCCCCCCCCCCACATGTCACCGAATGGAAGCAAATGTCGGTTTAGCGTCTCTTGATATTTTTTTTTAATCTTGTCTTCCTTTTAGAAAAGCCAGAGAGGACTGGCCATTGAATCCAAATACCTCCCCCCCCCCAAAAAAAAAAGAACCACAACAGATAGATTTACCGTCTTGCTGACTGCTGAAAAATGCCCTTTGTTCCTTTCGTAAATCATGTCAATACACGTTCCAACCATCCGGGCCATCTAAGTTCCACTTTTTCTCATCGCTGTATAAAACAGTAAGCCATTTGTCCCCGTAGGACATGTGTTTTTCAGCCCAGTTCATTCTTGCCTGTTTGTGATGTAATTTGAGAGACGGTTTGCGAGCCATTTTCTTTAGTATGATGTAATCACACTCTTTAATACGTCTATGTACAGTGTCTTTGGACACCTGTACACTGAGATTATTTTTAATTTGCCGTATGGACATATTTTGTCTAGATACCAATCTCCGCATTCTCCAATCAGTCTGAACAGTCGTCATACGTGTTTGTCCACATCTTGGTTTTCGCTTAAAATTATCATTTCTAGAGAGTACTTGATTTATACCTCGCTTTGATTGATTTAAAACTTTTGCAATTTCAGAAACAGTTTTATTTTGCGATTTCAATTTAAACACTTTCAAAATCTCACATTTTGTGAATTCTTTACCCTTCGGCATTTTTAAAACGAGAGGAAATAATTTCTCCACCTTTTGTACTTTTATAAAAGTGCAATATGATGTCATACAACGTCATTACACACGGCCAATTCCGTGTTTCTAAAAAAATTTGCATAAAGTGCTTAAACTTTTGAGACAGCGTTTCTTCAAGAAAAAGGAAAAATTAAATAAAAATAAATATATTTTTTATTTTAACCACCCAAAATGGCTTATTTTATTTTATTTTGATTAAATGTCGAGTATTTATTGTAAATTAGCATAAAATATTTTCTTCTTCAATTATTTTAAACCAGATTTGCAGAGTGCTTAAACTTTTGAGACAGACTATAGTATAACGCAGTCCTTTTTTTCGCAATCACTGTTAATATAATTGCATGTGATGTTGATTTAAAATATAGAAAGTGTAATTGTAATCAGGGGCGCCATTTCAGAACTTTCTTGGGGGGGGGCAAAGTTTTTTTTAAGGTAGTGGAGTTCGGGCGGTTGCCCCCCCCCCCCCCCGCAACCTCTCCGAACGAGAAACGTTTACTGAATCATATATACAGAGACAGCAATACTTCTAATATGGAATCTCAAGTGACCTCTGAAAAATTCCGTTTTAGACAGGTTTTCGTCTTTGCAAGTAGAATTTTAAAATATTATAAAAGTTTTCAGTTATAGACAGGTACCGTTTTTTTTTTCAGGTATCCTTTAAGACTGTTAAAACCTCCTTTTTATAAAGCACTTCTGGAGAGCATAGGTGTAGTACAGTGAAACGTGTCTAAGCGAAACCTGTCTATAACATAATTCTTTCTCAAACGGGTAAAAAAAATCAAGTTTCGACGAAAAAAACGCCATACAATTATACTTGCTAAGATGGAGATCTGTTTAAAATGGAGCTTTTTTACAGTCTTTTTCCATTCCTTCTTTGCAGGTTTTACTGCAGGGGCGCCATTTCATGAGTTTCTTGAGGAGGGGGTGGGGGAACAAAGTTTTTTTTTAGAGACAGGGATTGAAATACCGTGCAGGACTGCCCAAATCGTGCACAAAATAGAAATAGGCCCCATAATAAAAAATGCAGTGTGAGATTTTGCCTTCTTATCTTAACTTCTTTCACAAACATGTGATTCTTTAGTAAATATATTTTTTATTTTAGTGGTAGTCCTCGAACTTTTCTTCTTTTTTTACGCAAAAGCAATTCGTCAACCGATCGCGGTAAACATCGCGAATTTTACGAATTGGAATTAGAAAAGATAGTTAATTTGGCAAAATTGGTCACGGAAAAAATCGTTAATTTTTTCAAATGACCATGGAAAAATAATGCCAATTTCGCCAAAGATCACTGAAACAAATAGAGATTTTCGTCAATCGGCCGCGGAAAAAAATCACGAATTTAGTATAACTATTGCGGAAAAATATCGCAAAATTCGTCAAAAGATTGAACAAAAAATAAATGGCGAATTTAGTCAAACAATCGCGCAAAAAAGGGGAATTTCCTCAAAGATCGCGAAAAAAAATATCTACTTTTGTCAGTCGGTTGCGGAAAATGACTTCCGAATTTCAACAAACGATCGTAGAAAAGTCACGAATTGCGAAAACAAATAGCGAATTTCGTCGATCAGTTGCCGAAAAAAAAATGTCGTGAATTTCGACAAATGGTGGAAAAAAATTCGTCAACGATTGGAATTTCGTCAAAGATTGTGCAAAAAAAGAGCAATTTTTGAAAGTCGGCTGCGGAAAAAGACTCCCGAATTTCCACAAACGAGCGTAGAAAAGAATCGTGAATTTCGTCAAAAGATGGCGAAAACAAATAGCGAACTTCGTCGATCGGTTGAAAAAAATGTCGCGAATTTAGACAAATGGTCGATAAAATCAATTCCGTCAATGATTCACAGAAAATAGCAAATTTGGGAAAATTATCACAAAAAGAAAAAAAATGAAACAATCACAAAAAAGTCATGAAATTCAATCGATCACGAGATAATCAGCACACGAACACCACCAAGAAGTTACGAAATTTGCAAATGTTGTAATCCATAGGTATAAGAAAATTTTTATTATGATTTTTTTGTCAGTAAAAATTTTCCGCAATCATTTTCTGCCTTCCTCTTCAGACTATGATCTAAATTCCATACAATTCAGAAATCTGTCAAATCCTTGGTCTCATGTCATTTGAATTGGCTGGGGCAACACGACCCAATCTGCAGTACGAATCGAGCCGGGTTGACGCGGCTTATTTTCGTTGCGGGTCAGGTTTACTTGGAACATTTGTCTACGGTTGGGACACATATGTCCCAGTGGAGTATTTTTTATTCTACTAGTACGACTTTTTGAAATCTGTCATACACTTATATTAGGGTATTTTCAAGAGAAATCTGTCATAAGGAATTTTTTTGGAAATTGTAGAACGATTGAATGCAAAATTAGTAGTCAATTCTGGCCCGTTATTAAATGGTTAATTGTTTCGGGTTCAAGTTGGGTTTTCCCTACTTTGAGTTGGGTTCGTGTTGTCCGAGTTTTCAAAGAAATCCTAAATATTTGCAGATGAAAAAAAAATAATTTTCTACATAAAAGATAAAATTGTTATTAGAGATATAATTGTAATGCACTTTTCGAAATCATATTGAAATATGGATTAATTTTCTTTAATTTCGGGTGGGTTTGCGGTCAATGAAATTTTTTTGGACGTTTCTGGGTTTACTGGAAATTACAGTCCTGCATCGGCTACCCGAAATGCAATTTCGTTTTCTGTTTAGTTGATTCATTTTTATTTTTATTTTTATTTTTTATTTTTTTGCGGGTCGAGTAAATTTTTTACGCTTTGGGTTATGCTTTGACTCTTTCCAATCGGTTTCGAGATGAACCGATTATACAAAAGGAGGTTCTGAATACTTTTCAAATGAAAAAACTATAGTATTTTTCAATATTAATAGGTGTATATATGTGTTATTTTTTGTACTTAAGCGGTAAACTTGTAGATTACTTTTCCATAAATGTATTAAAATATACATTAATTTTTTTTTTCACTTCGGGTTCAGATATGAATATTTCGGATTTGTCTTGAAGTCTGTCGAATTAACGTCAGGATTCGGGTCGGTTTCAACCAAATTTGGACAGGACTCTAGTGTCCGGCTGTCGAGATTTTTAAGAGCATACTGTATATATAATATCATTTAATAAAGCAGATGATTTAATAGCATTATAACGATTGGAGTAAATATAATGTGACACTAATAAAACAAAATTAACAAATCATATAATTAGGAGATTGAGTACTCCTCCCCCATCCTCCCCCCACCCCCACCCCCGAAAAAAAATTTCTCCGTAAATTTTTGGCTAAAGAGAGATTTTATCACTAAAATTCTAGCCTTGAGGGTGACGAGTTTTCTTTTAATCATGCTGTACACAGCTCAGAAGCAATTTATAGAGTTTTTTCTCACATATATTTCTAAAACTAGCCAAAATATTACTAGCCATATCATTAATCATTAATGATAAATGTCTCACCTACAGAATGTTTCAATAGCAAGGCTTTAGAAAACATTTCAATGTTTAAAGTGTTTATTAAATGTTTATTACTTTCTTCTATCTTTACAAGAAAAAGGTATTGGATTTATGAAAATTACAACTTCCGGTTTTTGACGGATTTATACGTTTTAGAAGGTCCTGAACACAATTGGACTATTTTTAGAAAATGCCTGTCTGCGAGTCTGTCTGTGTGTCTCAGTGTCTGTATGTGACAAAAATTTTGTGGGCGCTGTATCTCAAGAACTAATGCACGGAATTTGATAAAACTTTATATTCAGTTAGACATTGATATAAATGGGTGGTGATTAGTTTCTGGTGAAAATTGCCCAACAGAAGGCGGTGTTATGTTACATTTTTCCTGATTTTTACGATAGCTATATCTCAAGAACTAATGCACAGAATTTCACCAAACTTCAGCTTCGGTTAGACCTTGACAAAAATAGACGTTGATTACGATTTGATATAAATAGCCCAACAGGTGGCGCTGCTATGCTACATTTTGCACGATTTTCACGATGGCTATATCTCCAGAACTAACGCACAAAATTTAATAAAACTTTAGATTCAGTTAGACCTTAATATTAATTGGTGCTGTTATGTTCTTGGTGTTTGTGAAACCTGTATGAGACAGAAGAAAGTTTTGAGATTGGCACATCAGACTAGTTTTTTTTATTGTAATCAAATTTGTGAAATCTGACGTTATTTTAGCTTTTGATCATATTTTGATTTTTTTTTGTCTAACCTGTAATAACTGCTAAATTTTCTGAAATTTAAAATTCCTTGGGGGGGGGGCGGTTGCCCCCCCCCAGCCCCCCCGAAATGGCGCCCCTGATTGTAATATTATCATATCTGATATATATATTTTTTAATCATAAATCATAAAATTTATATCTAATTATAATCTGAATATAATAATCGTCATACAGAATCCATAGATGCTGACCTTCCGGGTTTTTTTTAAGTGAAAAAACATATTTAGAACAGAAAATATATATTTATTAAATGATTATATTATTTATGCCTCTTACTTCTATGCAGTTTTACCAATGTAGCGTATTTTTAATTCAGAAATTTCCGATTCACATCAGAAAATTTTGAATAGTAGTTTTATTACTTACCCATCATACGTAGTATAGGGTAAGTCTTGTAATCGTTTTGAAAATCGAAAAAAAAATTTTTTGACGGATTTACACGTTTCAGACACTGGAGATTCCGAAAAACATATTTTTAGAAAAAAATTTTTGCCGTCCGTCTGTGTGTCTGTGTGTGTGTCTGTAAACGCTCTATCTCCCGAACAAATTGAGATAGAGACTTGCAATTTGGTATGTACTTAGTATGTAATAATGGGAAGAAGCCTATTTCATTTCAATAACCTCGATTAACCGGAACAATTTTTTTCGGACTCTCGAAATATTCGTTCTGATAAAAGGTATATAAAAATTTTCGAAATTGTTTATTTTTAGAAATTAATATAAAAGACAATAAAAAAACATAAATTTTGCATTAAGCAGGAAGTCGATCGGATAATGAGTTGCCGAGATATTTCGAATCCTATTTTCCACACTCTTCGATTTTTCATGACCCTGTATTTCATCCAAATTTCACTTCAAAGATATATTTTAATTGAAAATTTGACGCTTAATCATATGCAATAAACCGCTAGTTAATAGGATTATTATTTTTGGAGTTATAAGGAAAAACCTCTTTCAAGCAATTCAGTAATCGAGCCTTTAAAGTTTATGACGTCATCAAGCCACGATTTTATTTGAATTGCAATGCATTTTATAAGTAGTTTACACATTTTTATTTTAATATTTTACATTATGCATATCCATGATGGGTAAGTATTACGGTGGCCCCCAACGACTAGTTTTACTTTATTCATGGAAATGTCATTAAATAAATCATTATACAAACGAAAAAATAACTCGTCAAAATTTCTGGTGATAGTTCGGACTTTTGTAATATAAAACCCGTCAGATTTTTTTATAACTGGTTCTATGTTCTATGTGGTACTAATTTGATTTCATTTACTAATTGAAATTTCTGATTCAAAGTATATATTTTTATTTGAGTTTTATGAGAATCTAAAAAATGCTTAATCATAAACGCAATCACAACTTAATATCGAATACTGGTTACAACTAACTATAACTTGAATTAATTACAGTATTATATGCAATCAGTCCCAAATCGTTTTTGAATTCAGCCTATAAAAAGTTAAATTATTTGAGCGGTAATTACTTCTGTATTTTTGTTTACTTCCTAAATAAACGTATTTGTGGTTTAGTGACAAAAAAATATATATAAGTCGTCAGTTTACAACGATGAGTGTATTTCCGCCACTGAATTTAGCATCGTTACGAAACATTGTTATGTTACTGTTTTATTGTTTCCAGTTGTCATCACGTATTTTAGGAAATAATATATTTGATCTATATATAATCTAATTTGATTAACACGAATTATACATAAAACAACTACATTTTATATATATGAATACTGCGGTTAGATCACTCAACTGATATTTCATATGAAATCTGTTTGTTTAGAAACAATGACTTTTTTAAACTGGAATTCCCACTTAGTCAACAAACTGTAAATAAACATAAGTCACTTTTATGTTTTGTAATTTAAAATTAAAATACGATTATTGTTGTCTGTTAAAAAATGCTGTTTTATTAAATCACATAACGTCATCATAAGGAAACAAAACATAGCACCTAACCGGGTACCTAACCGGACACCTAACTGTGACCATCGATACTCCGGCCAAAATACTAGTTTCTGACGTCACTCCAGAGAGATCTCCACTCCATCGCCGGGAAAGATCTTTGCAAAGATATATATGAGATATTAAAATCAGGAATGAAATTCTTTCACAGTATTTGCACTCCCTCCCCCCCCCCCCCTTTCTTTTAAGGATTTTTTTTTTCTGAACTTTTAAGCATTTTTATAAAAGTTTTTGCATTAATCTGCTACAAAAGTCAATGTCCAATATTAAATTTTCATTACTGCTTACAAAATACTTTTCTTTTTTCCAGTTTTAGAGTATTTATTCATATACATTTTCTAAGTAAAAAATATTTGATTTTCAATATAAAGAAAATCAATAGCAATAGATTATGGATGCAAAATAAATAGAAATTCTGCTTTTATAGGTTATTTTTTTTATTATTAATTTCATTTTCCAGTAACATATCTATATTATAAAGGACAAACGTGTCCGTGCGTAACGCTGACGTCATTTTGTAAATGGCAACAATTGACGAATGAAATTTCGGTTTTGCGATTTTTACTATTGCAATTTTTTTAATTTATAAACATCTCACATTTTTAATTTTTACACCGTTATATAGGAAAAAAAATCTACTTTGAAATGCAATTTGTTTGAAAACTGTATCGTAATTCGCTGATTTATTATGGCTTTTAAAATAAAAAATAAAATGGTATTTTTTACTTATTTCATGTTTAATGGTTGCCATTGGTAGTTTTTTCCCCCTCTTGGCGACATCATATTATCGTTGATTAAAGAATTAAAATTAGTATTATTAGTTAGAAATTTAATACAGACACGTTGAAAAGTAAAAAGAAAAAAAAAACTTTTACTGATTTTATATAAAATGCAAAATAATAATAATAATAATAAACGTTTTGATGAGCTATAATTTTATAAATCAAAATAATTTAATTTAAAAACCTAAAGAATGTTTGTGATACATAAAAATATTTTTCAATGTAAAAATTTTAACTCAAAACAATATTTGGCTATTTATCGTTTGCGCCAGGATTATCACGTTCAAAAATCAATTTATGGTGAAGTTTCGCTTGCTGTTTTAAATGAAAATTCTAAGGTTTATTTCATTGGCGCGCCAGCACTGGCAAAACATTTTTACTTAGTGAGTTTTTAAAATGATGAGATCATATAACATGTTTGCGTTAGCTGTTGTATATTCTGGAATCGCAGCATTGTTATTAGATCAAGGTAGAATAGCACATTCAAAATTCAAAATACCGTTGAATTTGAACGAAACATCTACGTGTGCCATTAGTAAAGAATCTGACCTTACTGAACTAATAAGAGAAACGAAGTTAATAGTCTGGGATGAAGCCCCTGATGAGTAAATTAGTATTAGAATGTGTAGACCGTATGGTTAAAGACATAAAAAACAATGATTCTCTATTTGTTGGAATAGTAGTTGTATTTTCTGGCGACTTTAGACAAATTTTGCCTTGATTCGAACATATAGAATAAAATTCATTTATTATATTTTTATGCTAATCTTACGTAATCGGGTTCATGTCAAGGGTGAGTTACACATAAATGATGTTATCAATAATCGGGTTTAATAATAATAAAAATCTATATTATAAACCAACACATGTCTGATTATTGCTGAAGTCATTCTTATGGTAGCAACGAACTGACTAATAAATTTCGCTTTCACTGCATCTTTTTAAACTTCTAAACATCGCACAATTTCAATTTCTACACCGTCGAATCGAAAAAAAAATGCAATTTCTTTGAAAACTCTATTAGAATTTACTGATTTTTTATGATTTATGGAATGTTTTCCAAGTTTGAATTAATTTTAAATCTATCTGCATCACGTGCAGTCCGATTGCGAAAGACATAAAATTTTGCATTGTACCAAATAACCGTTTGCATTTAAACAGTATAAATAGATCCGCATTTATTCCCAGCTAATATTACAGAACGAAATTAAAAATTCATCAAAATATAACTATAAAAAATAATATAATATAAATAAAATGCAAATTTAACAGCCATGTTCTCGAACTACGCGCTTAAGCAGTTGAAATTTTCAGAATAAAAAACCTGCAGTAACAGCGAAATCTTGGACGATTTCTTTGGCCGTTAATTCCTGGCATGCGGTTAATACAAAAGTATCGCTTTATCAAAAATCGAAATGTTATTTGAATATATTATTGATATTTTTCTTATAAAAATTCTTTTTTTACGTTGTTAATGAATTACGTTGTTATTAAATATGAAAAATCTATAAGAATTAAAATATATATATGGTTTTCGCCTATATGTTCTGTAACCCGGGAAGCCCGGGTTCGATTCCCTAGTATTTTTAATAACTAATTTTGCATTTAAATGCTGTTACTTTCTGAACGTAAACAGTTTCTTTTTCTTTTCAGTAAACTGTCTTTTAACACATAAAATCACCACAAAACACGTGCCATTTTTGCTCCAACATGTGGGAGAACACCAAAACCAAAACCAAAAGGAGATCACGTTGTAAGCAATAGGTGATAAGCTACAGTGACGTATACGACCCATGTTGATACTAGTTTTTTGGCTGGAATACCGATGGTCACGATTAATGCCCCCCCTCCCCTCCGCAGGGCCTGATTACCAACTGAGCAAACTTTCACCGGCAAAAATGAATAGAAATTTTTGCCTTATTCATGACACTAATTTCACATGAATACGGCGTTTTACCTTCCTACCCTGAATGGGTCGAATCGACCCATTTCTGTAATTTATTTCCGTCGATTCGAACCAGAAATTTCTTCTTAAAGTTAAATAAAAGCCACAGAGAACTAAGTTAAATAAATGTTTTAAATAAAAATTCTGGTGTGAAATGTTTTTAACGAGGTTTAGTAAAATTTCAACAGGGTAGGAAGGTTAAATAAGACGAATATTTCTATTAAAATTTACTGGTGGAAGTTTGCCCCGTTGGTACCCTCCGTTCCCCCCATTACCAGCGCGCATGCATGTGGCTTCTACTTTCAAAACCAGGCTCTTGTGTCTAGCTAAAATTTAGAAGGGGGAAAAATCTGTTTCTTTTAACTTTGTGTTCTTTTGTTTCATTATAAAAATAAATCATGTTTATTGATATTTACTAAATGAATCTTTTTTCCTCTTTGTGACGTAGTCGCGTCAGCAGCGTAGCCTCTTCTCACGGGAAGCGTCACTGCCGTCACTCGTGCAGCAAGAGGAAGTCCGGAAACTACGCCTCCACCTGGTCCAGTCACTTCATTCAGTCAACTATCATCGTCCTCGTAGTCATCATGGCATGCTGGTGAGATAAAATCAAACTGCGTTTTTTTTTTTTTTTTTTTTTTTTTTTTAATCTTTAATTGTACAAATAAAAACAGGGTTCCAAAAAATGCCTGCACAGATTTAGTATTGCAGTCAAACCTTGGTATTGGGTAAAGTCCCACATCGGGTCGGGTAATAAAATTTTACCCGAACCCGATACCGATCCGACCCGCGGTTCTGTCGGGTCGGGTGACTTTAAATATTTCGGGTTCAAGTCGGTTTGGAGTTGGGTTTTCAGTCTTTCGGGTTTGGTTTGTGTTGATCCGATTTTTCAAAAGAAAGTCCGGAATATTTTTTAATTGAAAAACTATATATTTCAATATTAATGAGAGTATACGTGTTCATCTTTATACAAAAACGATAAAATTGATATTAGAAATGTAATTTTAGACTACTTTTCTCTAATTGTATTAAAATAAGGATTAATTTTAACTTCGGGTTCGGTTCGGGCTTGGGTACGGGTTCGGCTTGATTTTGGGTTGACGTGTGTCGGGTTCGGGTCGGGTTGGTTTCGGATTGAGGAATTTTATTTTTGTGGGCTCGGGTTGACTTTTAGAAGAAAATGTGTGTTTGTATCGGGTACAACCCGACACAAACAGGGTATGGGGTCAACTCATCTATATTGCCATGTTTCAAAATTCCCCACTAAACTTCAAACACATAATTTTATCCCGCTTATTGTTACATTGAAAAAGACAAATGTTTCTTAATCTAGAAAAATATAATAAAACCACGAACGAAAATATTCAACAACCGAGTTACCCACGAATCCGAAAAGTGTTATCTATCTTTAGAAACCCCAGAAACCAATATATTTTCGAAATTTACAGAAACATTTATAAAAACAATGTTTCTTACGCTGCCACTGATTTTCGGAAACATTTTCGAGTAGTATAATCAGTTTTCTTAACACCAGAATATAGGTTTTTCGAATGCTATCAATTCTCAAGTAAACATTTTCATGTTCAGCAAATACGTTTTACGGACAGACAAGACAAATTAACAGCATTAACATTAACATTAAAATTAATATAAACATATGAATTCAATTACACTGCTGAAAATGTTCAATTGAGAATTGATAGCATCCGAAAAACCGATATTCCAGTTTGAGAAAATTGCTTAATACATCATAAAAAGTACTCAGATCCGCAAATCAGTGGCAGCAAAAGAAACTTTGTTTTTACAAATGTTTCTTTAAACCTCGAAAATATATTGATTTCCAAGGTTTCTAAAGCTAAAGAAAGTTTTCCAAAATCGTGGTTATTGTATATTTTCGTTCGTGGTTTATATTATATTTTCGTAGATTAAGAATTTGTCTTTTGTCTTTTCTTCAGTGTACCATCTCAAAATAAAGGCTGTTAATAGACTAATTTAGTAAAATATGATAAGTGATGATTGTATACATCAAGACGAACAATTTTTGCATATAGAGCAAGGATGGCGAAAGTTTTTACGTAAGCGTGGCCAAAGCATCACAAACAATATTGATCACTATTGTAATATTCCAAACTAATACATTAAAAAATATCGTAGCATATGCTGTTTATACGAAACACTGGATAATAGAATCAATCGTTTTCCTGCGTGAAATAACTAAGAACAAAAGTCAGAACCTTAGAACGTTACTTTCCTGTATATTAGAATCAGCCATTGAAATTTCGGTTCGGAAATATGTATGATTAATTTCGTTTGAATTTGACAGCTGTGTTTATAAAATAATATAAACCAAATCATTATTCTATGATCATGTTTCAAATTCCATTGTACATATTTAATACTATCATATATAATATATTCCTTAAAACATCGATCAGTGCAAATCAGAATGACACTTGTTCAGTTTATTCAAATAATAAATTCGTTTATCTAGTCTTAAACATTATAAACATATAATAAGTTGAATGTTCAAATAACATTATTTTCCCTTTATTTTCAGTCTTTTAGCCCTCGCAGCTTTGTACATAATGGAATTTCAGAATCATAGTGAGCGATATTACAAAAGAAATGTCTATATTCAACTTGGAAGGTAAGGAGACTTTTTCCTACGTTTATGTTTGGCTTTGTAAACTTTTTTTATTTATAAAATTTTTAGTAATCTACATATAGGATATCCGCAAAATATTGCAACAAAAAGAGGTGTTATAGCACACGGCAAGAGCACAATATTTGTAATAGAACCTAGGTTGAAACCCGCTTATTCAGTTAATCGAAAAAACATGGTGAAACCCTAGATGCAAAATCCAGATTTTTGTTTTCTTAATTTTAACAACTATGAAGATATTCTAACGATAATTTCAACAGACTTGCATTGCTTTCTACGAAATGTGTTTTTATACTCTGTGAGAAGTGTTACAAGTGCACAGTAATTTTGTCAGCTATTGTTTCAAATATGGAACATCTAATGCAGTGTTGTTTAGACTCTAATAATAACAACTTTCAGTATTTTTCGCGAATAAATGAACCTGTTGAAAATTTTGTTAAAATATCTTCAACATTGTCATGAGTGAAAATCTGTGTTCCGCTTAGAGTGATACGCCATGCACTTTTGACTAAATAGGCGTATTACACCGTAAGGTTCTGTCACTCAGTGCATATAAGCAACGCATATAAGCAAAGTACAATTTATTTTGATAAGATAATCAAGTTAAGTATACTCATTTTGCCTACTATTGGCAGCAATACATATGCATACATATACATATTTGTCCAGATGATGGACAAATTAAACATATTCAACATGATTTTCGTATTAAAAAATTTGTCTCTTATAGGTAGATACAACAACGTTTTAAGCACCAAAACATTGTAACTAATTGAACACTAATTTCGGTAATATGCAGCGTGTCATCATCCGAGCAAACAATGGTGGAATTTTGCCCATATGTGGAGGAATCTGCTTTTCCTCCAAATACATGGGCAAAATTCCAGCATTCGTGGTGCTAAAAACGTTGTTTATCTGTCTACATTGTATTGCACCAAGTATCATCTTAATGGTCAGTTAAATTGTCTTTTGCTTACATGAGTTAGATTTATTAGAAAATATGCATCTGCCTCATAATGCCACACTTTTGCACCCAATATGTGAGGTGTTAAAGCCAGCGATTGTATATAAAAAAACTTACATTTTAAGACTTCTATTGAAGTTATTGTTTCATGCAAGAACAAAATTTCACACACTAAATCATGAATGTTCGACACTTTTGTAGCTGATTTTTTTATTTATTTTTTTTGTTTTTTATTTTTTTTTTTGCTTTCTCTCATATTTTTCGATAATAGGTCCATAACTTCCAAATTTCAACACTAGGAACGCTACAGTCACTTTCATAGGACAGCACATAGTCGTTTTACTGTAGCTGAACACTTGTCCCACAATTCTAGGTTTATTCGTTTAAATGTTATTTAACTGTATCCGGACTTTATCTTGTAACCTGTATATAAATCCATACACTTTTACACATAAAAGTACTTAACAAAAATTAGATACTTTTTTTTTTTTTTTTTAAATATCGTATTATATATATATTATTGATAAAAATTTATGTATTTATTTAAAAAATTTGTCGAATAGTCAAAAATACTGTTTCATAAGTTTATCTTTTTTTTCTTATATGTGCATTTTTATTACATTTCACGCGTATATCATTTTATAAATCAATTAAATCACACTTATATTTTCAGTTCCTCATTCAAGAATAGTACCAGTTCAATGCATGACAGATTTACTATTTTGTCTACGTTGTTTCCTACAGTTAGTTTGTCAAGTCAAGCGGTAATAAGTTCCACCAAAGTAACGCCAAGTATATACAGTGGTAAGCATCAGACTCGATAACAAAATTTTATAGAGATTTAACCTTTTTTAATCCAATATCCCTAATTAAGAATATCACATTGAAAATTCATTTAAAGTTAAATATAACTCACATTGACATAAAAAACTAGTCGGATGTACCAATCCCAAAATTTTCTTCTATCTCACACAGATTTCGCATACACTAACAATGAATCAGCACCAATTTATATCACGGTCTAACTTAATCTAAAGTTTTATAAAATTCCTTGCATTAGTTCTTGAGGTATGACTGTCGCTAAAATTGTGTAAATCCTGAAAAATGCAGCATAGCAGCACCATCTGTTCGGAGATTTACACCAAACCTAATCAATAACAACTTATGTCAACGTCTAACTGAAATTGAAGTTTGATGAAAATCCATACGTTAGTTCTTGAGATATAGCTATCGTGAAAATCAAACAAAAAGTAGCATTGCAGCGTCACCTGTTGTGCTATGGAGACCAAAACGTAATCAGTATCTATTTATGTCAAGGTCTAACAGAGTATGAAGTTTGATGAAATTGTATGTATTAGTTCTTTAAATATAACTACCGTTAATCATGAAAAAGGTAACATAGCAGCGCCACATGTTAGGCTATTTACACCAAAAGGTAATCAGCGTCTATTTATGTCATGGTCTAACAAAATCTGAAGTTTGATGACATTCTGTGCACTAGTTCTTGAGATATAGCTATCGTGAAAATCGTGCAAAATGTAGCATAGCACCGCCACCTGTTGGGCAATTTTCAACAAAAACTAATCAGCACCAATTTACATCAGGAACTATTTGAATCTAAAATTTTATTAAATTCTGTGTATTAGTTTTTGAGATAGAGCTCCCACAAAATGTTTGTCACATACAGACAGACAGAGTCACAGACTCACAGACAGACATTTTCTAAAAACAGTCAAATCGTGTTCAGGGCCGTCTAAAACGTACAAATCCGTCGAAAACCGGATGTCGAAAATTTTCATGAATCCAATACTTTCTTCTTGTAAAGATAGAAGAAAGTAAAAATTGCAGGATGAACTGAAGAATGGATTGATTTTTACTTTCTTCTATCTTTACAAAATGAACGTATTGGATTTATGAAAATTTTCGACTTCCGGTTTTCGACTGATTTAAACGTTTTAGAATGTCTTGAACACGATTTGACTGTTTTTAGAAGATGTCTGTCTGTGAGTATGTGAGTCTGTCTGTCTGTATGTGACAAAAATTTTGTGGGTGCTCTATCTCAAGAACTAATGCACGGAATTTAATAATACTTTAGATTCAGTTAGTTCCTGATGTAAATTGGTGCTGATTAGTTTTTGGTGAAAATCGTCCAACAAGTGGCGGTGCTATGCTACATTTTGCACGATTTTCACGATAGCTGTATCTGCAGAACTAATGCACAGAATTTCATCAAACTTCAGATTTTGTTAGACCATGACATAAATAGACACTGATTACCTTTTGGTGTAAATAGCCTAACAGAAGGCGCTGCTATGCTATTTTTTTTCAGGATTTTTACGGTAGTTATATTTAAATAACTAATACATAGAATTTCATCAAACTTCATGCTCTGTTTGACCTTGACATAGATAAATACTGATTACGTTTTGGTGTACATTTCACAGCACAACAGGTGGCGATGCTATGCTATTTTTTGCTTGATTTTCAAGATAGCTATATCTCAAGAACTAATGCACAGAATTTCATCAAAATTCAAATTCAGTTAGACGTTGACATAAGTTGTTGTTGATTAAGTTTTAGTGTAAATCTCCCAACAGGTGGCGCTGCTATGCTGTATTTTTCTGAATTTATACGATTTTAGTGATAGTCATATTTCAAGCATTAATGCACTGAATTTAATAAAACTTTAAATTCAGCTTGAACTTGATATAAATTGGTGTTGATACGTTTTGGGTGTATGTGAAACTTGTATGAAATAGAAGAAAGTTTTAGGATTGGCATATCTGATAAGTTTTTAGATCATATGTTTCAGTCATAAAAAAAAAATATGCAAAAAATCATAAAAATGGTCTTTTTGCCATTTTTTACGATGTACACAATTTGTAAAATTTATAATTGGAAAATGATTTACTATTTCTAAAAGTAAGCAGGTGTACTTAAACGGATTCGTATTGCTATAATGACATAAGAAATGAGAAATGCACTGCGTTAAGTTTTCATGTTCTCATCTACACGTTTTGCTTGTAAATGCAAGATCAGCTTGCAACAGGTAAAAAAAAAAAAAAAAAAGGAAATAAATACTGCATTTATGTTGTTTTGAAATGTACCATAGAATATAAGTATAAACACTGTTAAAAAAATTGCAGTAAAATTACGGGCAGAGGCCGGCAGCAGAGATTCCAGTCATACCCCGTAAAAAAAAAAAAACCATGCCCATCCTTTTGTGCAGCCCGTAATTTTACGGGGTAAAGTAATACAGCATTATAATGCACAGGATATAATGTACTTTAAAACACAATAACACTTTACTTACTGTTTCGTAGCACGTAGCACGTTAGATAATCATCACAGAATCGCTGTTTTGGCGGGTTAAAATTTTCGAAGCACGACTAAAATGAAGGGGTACACCCTAGCGGAGGACAATGTATGGAGTCGTAACGTATTTTGGCTAACATATGGTCTAGAACTGTACGAATATGTGGATTGCTCTTAATTTTTTTATGTATCTAAGGGATAAGGCCGCTTATTTAGTGGATCTGACCGTTTTTCATCAAATAAGGCTGTTGCCCGTGAAAATTGAAGGGCAAACGCTCATAAATTTACAGTTTTTTTTTTTTAGAGTGAATATAAATTTTATGGTTTCTTGTTTAAAAGATATTATTATTTAAATTTACGAATTTTCAACTTAAATCATATTTATGCTTAATTTAAAAATAAATCTTTCGAAATGTCTTGCTACTTTGCTCGTTATTTAATCTGCTTTTCACTATACTCCATTTTTTAATCCAGTTTAGAGATAGTACTTTCCTAAAAAAATACTAAGGGACAAACTGATTTATGTGGAGTCCGTAGTAGGACCAACACACCTCAAGAGCATAGATGTGTCTTTTCTTAGAGATACAGCGCCTAGAATACAAAGTGTGGAAAACAGTTTTACCGTTTTTTAATTCAAAATTTTCGGATTCAAACCGGAAATTCACCATTTCAAAACAATATTATGCGTTTATATGTATATATGAAGCAGCCTGTTTTCTAAATCGATGTAATTTCTTGTACTATTTAATCACATAATCAATTTGAATTGCATATAGAAGAAAGTTTTTTGATAGTCACAACAAACTAGTTTAATAGATGACATGGAAATAAGTGTAGTTAGAAATTTGCAATGTCTCTAATAGGAAACACCATATAAAATTCATAGATGTAAAAACTCCCTATTTTAAAGATTTATATTTTTTAACTAAAGCAGTAAAAGCCTAAATAAATGTGAAATATATCTGAATCTGAATTCAGTCTGTAAAAGACTAAAGAGAAGAAGATGTAAACACTCACTATTTAAACTAGAATGTTGTGGCCATCACACAACATTCTCCTATATAATTCAAATTGTCTGCAGCCAAAATTAAGTGACAATTCTATTCGTTCTTGAGATGATATAGCTATCGCGGAAATCATGAGAAACGGATCACAGCAGCTGCATCTGTTGGGCGGTATACACCCTTATGTCAAGGTCTAACAGAATATGAAGTTTGATCAAATGTCTCGCATCTGTTCTTGATATATTGATATCGCAGAAATCATGAAAAATGCAGCCTAGCAGCCCCACCTGTTAAGTGATTTATACAAAAACCTAATCCTCACCAATTTGTGTTACGGTCTAACTGAATCTGAAGTTTTATTAAATTATACGCATTAATTCTTGAGATAGAGCGCCCACAAAATTCGTGCACATACAGACACAGAGACAGCCATTAGCTAGAAACAGTCAAATCGTGTTCAGGACTTTCTAAAACGTATCAATCAATCGAAAACTGGAAGTCGAAAATTTTCAAGAATCCAATACTTTCTTCTTGAACAGATGGAATAAAGTAAAAATTTAAGATTTTTAGTACCTCAATCCCTGCATAAACCCAATCTAAATTAATAGACCGGAAGGTGGCAGCACAGACAATCACCTCATCGAGTTCACGGCTGAAATTCCAGAATTAGTTGAAACTCGATTCACATATTAAAACGCAATCGGTCTGCCAAGTCATATCTTGGTGCAAAACGCATAATTTCCATCTCCACCGCCGATCGACGATTGGGATTTTTACGCTTTCTGATTAGTTGTAAAATCAAACACTTTTTAAGTCATTTTCGGTATTATGGAGGATTATGAAGCTATAAGAAGATATGATATAAGAAATTAATATATATTATTAGATTATATAGAAATATTAGATTATATAGAGATTAGATTATATAGAAATTAATTAGATTATATTACTGTAAATATTTATTATATTACAGTTATAAATTAATTAGATTATATAGGAATTAATAGATATTATATAAGAAACCAAGTTCAACCAGAAATGACTTAAGAAGCGTTCGGTTTAACAACTAATCAGAAAGCATGATAATCGCAATCGTCTATCAGCGGTGGACAGGGAAATTATGCGTGGAAAACACCTTAAAACCCGATTTTAGCGGGTTGACTCGTAGGTTTACCATTGTGTTTTCCTGCACCCAAAGGTATGAAAACTTCCACCAAGAAATTACTTGGCAGACTGATTGTGTTTTAATATGCGAATCGAATTTTAACTAATCCTGGAATTTCAGCGAGAACTCGATGAGGTGATTGTCTGTGCTGCCGCCTCCCGGTCTATAACTGAACAAAGTAAAATCTCTACTTAGTTTTTATCAGCTAACAACCACATTATTTCTTACATGCAGCATCACCAAGAATGGATCCCAAAGCTTCGACTCCGCCTCCAGAACATGACGATCCCTATGACACGGACTGCATGTCTGAGGACTGTCCTATCTATTGCTGTGATCCTTTCGATGACGATGACGACCCTTTTGTTTTCGGCCAAGACGACGAGGCCGGAATCAGGTCCCAACACGTGGAGAGGAAGAGGAGCGAAAACATTTCTATACTAGATGGTAAATACAGACTTGTATCATAAAAACAACCGCCCATTATTTAGAATTTGTGATAATAAAATAACTGCAGTTGGAACATATGCAGAAGTAAGATCTTTTTTCCCCGGATGGTAAGAAAAACACATTACTTTTAGTTTAGAGAGCAATTAATTAGCTATAATGATCCCAAAACCTCCGCGGTCGTCCGAAGTATTAAATACCCCGACCCTCACGGGCTCGCTGGTTGATGTCTTAAACTTATTGAATTTAGCTTTTGAATTTTTCCATTGGGAATCTGCCGTAATCAGGTCTGCTACCGTTCCACCTAGTGTTGAAAGAAAGGGGACCCCCGAGGGCGCGTGCTGCTTGTTCTGCGAAATAGCGACGATCAAAATCACCTGTTGGTCAATAGCAGAATGTAGTTAACCCAACATAGGTAAACACCTTCTGCAAATATATTTTTAATTCTTTGATCTAAATATCGAATCGAAAAGGGTTCCACTTTCTCATTGACAGTTTTATTGCTGTTTGGGGCGTCTCTCGTCTCCCCATTTCTATTTCTTATTTAGGTCAAACAATTTCAAATCTGCTTTCAGAAGGTGTTTTACCCTTGTTGGGTTAACTACTATTTACTACTGACCACCTGACAATCAGAGCTCCTAATTAATTTCTCTCGTAACTAAACTATCATGTTTTCATTCACGATCTGGAGAAAAGATATTTACTTCTATACGTTATTTAGAATTTTGTACTTTCGTGTTATAGCGGCCCCCTGTGATGAATCACCAAGCGACCAAGATTTATCGCCAAATTATAAAGCATATATGTTATTATAATAATATATGATGTATATAACATTTCGTGACGTATATTGCCCAGTTATAGTCATATATGACGCATATATATGACATGTGCATAAAATGTATATGATGTATATACGGCATATAAGGCGTAAATGATATGTATATAATGACGTGTATGGCACATATATGGGCATTGAAAGTATTATATATGCGTATATATGAGGCACATATAAGCTTTTCTATGATCTTGGCGAAATCGTAACAACAATATTGGCATAATCGGAATTGTGGCGGCCGCTGTAAAACGAAAGCACCTAATTTTCTCAAATTTTGATTTTCTTCTGTTCAACAACGCGTATCTCTCTAACACATCCACAAACTTACTTTCATTCTTACATGCCGAAAATTTTCAGATTTTAACACTAAAGTCTCAAGTGCCTTCTATAAATTCTATGTAACATGTGTTGTATTTATAGCCGATTGCTATACAATGACCCGCATTCCATCATTATCCATGTCTTGAAAATCTGTTCAAAATGTCAATTTTGATGGTATTTTCCGAAAGCTTCTTTATATCTATTTATAAGAAAATGAAGAACATCATTCGATTTATTTGAATCTGGATAACAGTAGCTTCAAATTTTATGCTACTAACCGATAAAAATTGTTTCTTTAATATATCATATAGTAATTACAGGTTTTTCTCGAATAGTGCGATTAATTAATACCGCGATATTACCGAAACATATACATTAAAAAAAACTGCAATAGATCCACAAACGGAAAAACTGTAATAGATCCACAACCAACTTTATCAAAAACCCAATTATGTAAATAAACAGACAATGTAATAATTTACAACGATATTGTTTCTGATACGTTTTTGTTAGAAAGTACATGTTACAGCTTGATTTGAAACTTTAAGAAAAATTTATCTAATTTTCATGTATTTCCATTAACATAAATATGTAAGCTAATTAAGTAACAATAGAGAAACATTGAAAAATCAATTTTAATTCTGCATTAGTATAATTCTTTAAATTATTTATGTTAGCTTACTTACCATTGGGTTAAATGTTTTAAAAAATACATAAATTGACTTAAAACTTATTATTATACAATTTGATTAATTTAAAATCAGATATATTTTAATTTATTTAAGCAGAAACTTGTCAATTGCCATTTGCACAGCTTTTTCCCTTTCTTTTTGAAATACATCTTGCGGTAACAAAAAAATTTATTTTCTAATCCTCGGAGCACTTATATACTTCCACTGATCTATCATCTAATCTATCAAATGCTGTCGAGGGAATTCAATTTTTTGTAGTGCTTCTTAGAATTATTTAATTTTTTTTTTCTCTCAATTTCCACAATAAATTCCGTTTTTTCTTAACATACAATTAAGATTATTTTCAGAATACTGCATCCATATTTATAGAAAAAATTTTACAATATTTTAGATTACTATATGTTTGCAAGACAGAGCATACAGAATAGCAAGATTAATGCTCACTTTAGACTCATTAGACTGACTGTCATATTCAAATAAAGATTCATTAAAAATATTTATGTCGTACAGAATGAAATAGAAAATGTGGTTGAAAACATCATGGCTTTTAAAGCTGTATATTAAAAAAAAATAAAATTAAAAAAAAAAAAAAAAAAAATAAATAAAAAGAGGAGATTTTTTGAAAACATTTCTCTGTAATTTATTAAGTTATATTTCCGCCGTTAACAAAAGTTCGGTATCATGAGCGCTTTACAAATTTGATAAAATCTGGTAGCCAGAAAAAAATTCTAGTAGCCAGTAAAAAATATTTACCACCCCCTCCTTCCTCGTCATTAATATTCAAAAAGCACAAAAGTTTTTATGAATTAATTGAGAAAAAATAATAACAGCCATTGTTTAGAATCATTAGTTTACGTAGTTTAGAAAGATAACATTAACTAAGTTTTCTAATGAAACTTATCAAAATCATATATCTTTCAAATATATATATATATACTGTAAAGAGTGAATTAACCGGCATGTTCGGAAAATGCTGATTGCCGAATGCTTCCAATGTCCGGATAGTTGAATGCTACAAAATCTATATCTGCTGAGGAGCGCATCGACGAAATAGTGAAGCAGGAAAACAAGTTTTCGCCTATTTTTCTGTCGAAGTCTCAAATAATTCGGATTTGATTATTGTAAAATTTACATTGGATGAACTTATTTTTGTCAAATTAAAAACAAAAGTTAAAAATATTTTTTGTGTGAATATAGTTTCAAAGTTTTTTTTTTTTAATATTGGGAAAGTGGGGGGGGGGGTGGCATTTGTGCTCATTTCAAGAAAGATTAGGTCAATTTTTGTACAAAAAAGAAACAAAAAAAAAACCATTAGATTAAATAAATTGGTCGCCAGTGGCGACCTGGCGATTGTATTTGTCAGCCTTGGGTATCACTATTATTATTTTTAGAAAACAAATTTCCTGTCCGACACGTCCTGGGAACAATTAAGTCTAGTACTGGACCGCCCCGAGTCTGCTGAAAAAATAAGCCCTAGTTCAGGCACGATGTAACTGACCGATGCCGATCTCTACGCTGGACATGTTACATTTCTGTATTGATGCTGCCAATCTAGCGTCGTCGGCTCGTGCAGCATATTTATACTTATACTCATCCCAGTCACATTCATTGAAATTTTTTCATATTTTATAGACTTAGTATCGCATTTTAAATTTTTATATCGGGCCGATCGGTCCACTTAATTTTTTCATCGGCCCGGCCCAGCCCGTTTAATTTTTCATCGGTACAGCCCGTTAAAAAATTGTCTTTAATCTTCCGACCCGGCGCGTTGGAAATTTTGTCTTCATTTCGCCGGGCTTGGGTATGGACTTCGGGCCAATCCCAGGCCCGGGAAGATCTCTTCTAGAAAGCATATATTTTGAAACTGCGTCTCAATAAATATGATCATTTTCTTAAATTAAATTCAGTATTTTTTATTTTTATTAATACATACTGATTAAAATTGAAAGTATGCAGCGTTTGAATTTTACACGCTTAAAAATACAATGAATTAATTGCTTTAATCAAATCTCAGTAATTCTATTATCCCAGTATCCACCCAGTAATCCTGTTTAAATCCCAATGTGGATTTAAAAAAATATATTTCGAATCAAATATGTTTTTTCTTTTAATTATTTGTTTTTCTTTTTGTTTTATTTTATTTTTATAGATATTAAATATTTAAAACCTAAAATCCTAGTACCACCACAAAAGGAAGAAATCTTCAACTCAACAGAATCAGAGTCTCGAAGTTCTTCCAGCCATAAGATAAAGAAGAGACTAACTGCTTCAGAAGAAGAAACAATTGAAAATAATAACGTGTTCCTATCTGGTAATTTTTTTTCTTCATAGATTTCATCTTAAAAAACAAACTACTAACTTTGTTTTAGAAACGACAAAAGCATTTTTTATTTTAATTTATTGTAATAGTAATAATATTCTTTTAATTACTACTGTTGTTGTTGATGATAATGATGAGGATGGAGATGGGGATGGGGACTATCTATTTTGTAAAGCAAAAACGTGTGTGTCATTAACGCTGACATAATAACGACGGTGGGAACTTCCTGCGTTATTGCTTTCACTTTTAACGCACACATATTAGTTTTTAAATGTTCCAATATTTGATTTTCTAGGGCCCGGTTCCCGAAGCTGCTGGGGACTCCGGTTTGTCCCCAAATGTAAAAGTAGTGGTTTCCCAAGAGGGTGGGATCCACCACGATTCGCAACGACCTATGTCGTCAATCTCTTGGGAGAATGGGGGTGGTCAGCAGGTGACGGCTCCTCCACCGTCGTAGAGCACACAGGATTCTCCTGGTCGTACTCGTTAAAAGCTCTCTAGAACCTGGGAATGGCGGTTGACGTGCCTGACAGGCCCCCGTAGGCGCCTAGTGACACAGCTCAGTTTTATACCATGGAGTAGAATAAAAATGTATAAATAATCTCTGAGCATGAATTTATTTTTATCCATCTGAAAAATTAACTTTTTGTTTGTTACAATGTAAATTTTCAGCCATATAAACAATACAAAACTATGGATAAAGTGACAGTGTTACCACAATTAACAATGGATTGCCAAAGCCACAGAGTAAGGAGATTTAAAAAGAGAATCAACTCTCATACACTGCAATGGTAACTTCTTTAACATGGGATTACACATAGACAGGGCGATAGCTGCAGATGACGCAAAAACTACGGCCATAACAGAAGCGAGATTTCTAATAACGGCTATATATCGCTTTCTTGGCGACAAATGAGGGGAGGAAAAGAAAAAAAAACGGCGACTGTTTGTTTTTTAAATCTCATTTTTGATATCATTTAACATCGTACAATCCGCAATTATTATTTTTTCAATTGCATGCATATTTATAAGCATATAAAATTCTTCGAATGTTCCAGAAATTGGAATCATTAAATTAAACACGGTTTTATACAATGATAATGTAAAATTGTGATGAATTGCTTATTCTTTTAATTTTTTAAATAAACAGGTATTCATCAGCAATGAATAAATTAAAGTGGAAAGTAAAAATAGAAGCTTTTAAAAATTGTAAAAAATATGAAAAGATGCTTATATTTCCCGAAGAGATGCAAAAACATTTTCAAATATTTTAAGCAATTAATTTCTAAATTTTATTAAATTTATCGGCAAAATTTTAAAACTATTGGTAATCCATATCGAAAATTTAGCATTCTTAATTTTACGTCTAAATCCATTATGCAAATGTTCCATTTTCATTTCAGATAAAAATGAAATTTGAAAAATCGTCTGCATCCCCCATAGGAAAGCATTATGACCTAAAAATAATGTTCTATATTTTCCGAACGAATGAACCAAATTTAACCAAAAACTATACAGCTAATTTTGGATACCTCGCCAACATACCTACTAAAAATCAACCTAATCGGACCATTTTTACGGAAAACAGACAGACGGAAACCAAAAACTTTTCGCGTCTCCACAGTGAGCCTTAACATGACGTTTCGACAAAAATATGTCAACACTGAATGTATGTAAAATATTTCAAACATTACGGAAGTTAAAAAACAAGAACAAAAATAACACATGAAAATAAATCATAATTTACATTTTGAAGAATTATAATGACCTATTTGATCTTCAGAGAGTAATTTTAATAATAAATATTAATCAAGATTCAAAAATCAAATTGCGAACGCCGAAAATTTGCTCTTGAGCAAATGACAACAGCAAAAGACGCCAAGCAGAATAGGGTTACAATTAAACGGAAATCACGAAGATAAAAATCGCCAAAGCGATGATTTAGTTTTTATGCCGTCCGCTGCAGTCGCTCTTTTCAGGCGAAGTTGGGTCTCTGTTTAAATCTCCTTACTCTGTGGCCAAAGCTTGTCCGGAAATTTTTTCTTCAGCATTAATCACGTAACCAAAAAAGTATTTTCTTTGGCAAAATGGAAAAATGGGGAACTAATTCCTTTGAAATTTTGTATAAAAACGAGAGTTGGTAAAGGATGATTTTTAAATATGCAGTTTTTAATAAATTTCACAGTTTTATTGTTTGAATACATAACTCATACCTCTCTCATAAAAATGTTTTTGTTGTAATTTGTTTGGGCAATCTGAAAAATTATGTTAAATATAAAAAATCTATTAGAGTTTTCAATTGAAAACAATTTTCACCTAGATTCTGTACACTGGGCAGTATGTTCTGTAACACGTGTATCTTGAGTTCCATCCCCTAGTCTATCTATGTAATAAATCAAAAACAAGTAACGCTGACGTCATATCGATGGGGCTACGACCTGGACTAATCTATTTCGCACTTTTCGCAAATTTATTAACTTCTAATCATTGCACAATTTAAATTTTTACACCGTCGAATAGGGGGAAAATGTACTTAAAATGCAATTTGTCCGAAAACTGTATCAAAATTCACTGATTTCTTATGTTTTTTAAAATAATGTTCAAGCATGATTTTTTTTTTAAATCTATCTCTATCGCGTGCAGGCCGATAACGTAAGATTAATCCGTTTGCACTTAAAGCAATATAGAGTTCAGCATTTGTTTTCGGTTAGTATTAAATAACGAAATTAAAACTGTATCAATAAATAAATAAATAAAATAAAAGACAAATTTAATTGATATGTCGAGTTAATCGCTTAATACGGAATTAAACAGAATAAAAAAAAAGCTGATAGTGAAACGTTTGACAATTTCTTCGCTATTAATTTTTCGCAACCCCTGTCATGAAGCTAGTACGAAAGTATCGCTCTCAATAAATTTCAAAACTTTATTTAAGTAGAGCACTTGGTATTAGGTAGCTTTCAATACAAAAAAGTATAAAGCTACCTATTGCAGCCGTTCGGAGGAAAGCAGTTCCGGAAAATTTCGATATATTTTCACCGATCATGACCCCCAGACCCCAAAACCACCCTCCGTTCAAATGTTGATTTATATATATATATATATATATATATCCATATATATATATATATATATCTGACATATGTCATACGATAACGCTCGTAATTATAAATCAATTTTGATGAAACTAATTGTGTGTATTAAGCTCACCAATGTCTCGACCGAGTTCGTTGGACAGCTTGGTCCGCCATTTTGTTTCAAGATGGCGGCCAATTAAAAATTTAAAACTAAAATAAATATACAAAAAAGTTAAAAATTCAAATTTATTTTTTAATTCAGTGTTAGGCCTTGAAACGAGGATTCCAGAGCATTTTTTGTTTTACCTCTATCTTAAAAAACGGCTGAGCTAGAGCAGTTTGAAATTCTAGGGTGGCTGACATTTTGAAACAAGACAGCACATTACAAAAATTTTCATTGTTGTAATAATTTTCCCAATCAAACGCATAAAACTATATATTCATATCCGTTAGCACCAAATTCTCGCCAAATTTGGCGACATTTGGCGAAACATCGCCAAATTTGGCGACCAAAATAAGTCTTCATAAATGAAGCCAATTTGGCTATTGCTCAATAATTTGGCGAATTTCTTATTCAAATTCAGTATTAACGAATCTTTTGTACACGTTTTATTTGCATTTTAAGTTGCTGTTTTCGTGTAACATTAGCTAAAATTTTAAAACGAAGATATAGGAAAGCTACCTTTTCCTCCCGGTACAGGCCGGAAGGACTTTTTTTCATATAAAAAATGCTTTTTTGGTTTTGTTAGTGGATAACTTAAAAATGCAATACATGGAAAGAAAATTTCAATTAATAGTTTTCAATTAATAGTTTTCACTTTACGTCTTGTACAGCGGGCTGTTCTATAACCAATGTATTCCTGGTTGCATCCCCTAGCTCAGGGACGGCAAACCTACGGCACGCGTGCCATAGGTAGCTTGAAGCAGATTATTTTCCGCATGGCATAAATTCAGGTTTTAAATCAAAATATATTGGAATTGCACAAAATGGGTAAATTTAGAGTTTGTAATTTTTTTAATGAAATTTTGATGAATTTTTTTAGCTGAGTTTATATTTTTAAAACCTTAATAAAGGGGACCGGGGAGGGACATCTATGCTCTACAGACTTGGTTCCTAATCTGAGCAGTCCCTCTCGGACAGTAAAGTAAAATAAAGCTGAGTTTGTCTGAATTCGATTGATTCGATTGGTTGTCGTTGTCATACAGATTGAAGAAAGTGAAATGCAATTTAAAAATCCCAATTTAGCTCAAAATATTGGCTTAAACATTTTTTGGATTAAAAGAGGATTGGGATATTATCGGAAAGGAAACATTATAAGGTATTATAAGCAAAAATGCCAATGGTTAAAATTATGACAACTTTGATTTCAATTCAAGACACGTGAAACTATTAAGGCTGCTCGTCAGTAAACTTCCCGATTCCACTCGCTAATGTTATTCCTATGGGCGTAGGATGCATTCGTATTTTTAAAATATCTCCTCGGGAAATTAATATTTTTAACTTCTGTTTCCTGTGTACTGTTCTTAAAAAATGTCTCTTTTTTTCTTAGTTATCAAAATATTTCTAAACTATGTGCTTAATTTATATTTGTATGTGTTAAAATGTTAGCGAAACTGAATACGATTTTAACATTTCATATAAAATTAAGTATATATTTTAGAAAAATATTGACAACTAAGAAAAAAAGAGACATTCTTTAAGAACAATACACATGAAACAGAAGTTAAAAATATTAATTACCCGGGGAGATATTTTAAAAAAACGAATGCATCCTACGCCCATAGGAATAACATTAGCGAGGGGAATCGGGAAGTTTACTGACGAGCAGCCTTAAAAGAAGCTTGCCATTTTTTATTTTTATTTTTTTACGAGTCATTATTTTTTGGAAATCAATAATATAAAAAACTCAAATATAAACCTTTTGTCAGATGACTCCAATTCCTTGCTTGCTCTTAAAAATAACTAAGTACGAAGCTAATATCAATCATTTAGCATCTAAAATGCAACAAAACAGGAATATCATTTTTTTAATCTCGCTACGCTCTCCAACACCCCGCGTAATCGCTTCGCGATTCCGTTCGGTATCCCGCAGCCAGCAATCTCTATTTTCTAGAAGAAAAGAAAAGAAAGCCGGGAAGATCTACGCAGATTTTCATTGGTCCATTTCCAAATCGTTTAATTTTACCGATTTTTTTTTTTTTTTTTTTTTTTTTTTTTTATCTGAACAAAATTTTAAGTAATTTTGATTCATTATTATTTTTGGTTGTTGTTGACACGTCATGATCACGTAAAATATTTTTTTAGAAACGTTAGGCTCACGGTTGTGAAAAGGTTCGTCGTCCCTTCTAGTTTATTTAATAGATGAAATTCTAATTTCTAAAAAGAAAAATCTATCATTACACTAACTGTAGTGTTTGTATTTCAGTTAATAATCTGTAGATGGCAGCACCAAAGTTTAAAGATAAGTATGTTCCTACGCCATCTGCTTAATAAAACTATTTTTCATACAGTTGTAAAAAGTCTCAGAATGTTTTGGTTGCGTTTTTACTTCTCGTGTTAATGTCTGTTAGTAAACCTCTGTATTAATGTACCTTATCCGTGCTACTTCCTTGAATTTTGGGATTTTTTAACTATATTTAATCTTTAAAATATTATAGTAACATTTCTTTCTTTTTCATCGCAGATGACAGTACTGGGCCCATGCTGCATTTGGTGGAACTAAATGTCACATTGTTCCCAGAGTTGTGCCACAAGGAAAGAGTCGAAGGCATGGTAGCTGAATACATGTCTTGTTCCGTCCACATATCAAAGCATTTTCCTTATCCTAACGTAACTCTTCACATCAGGTGAGCTCTATACTTTCAAAATAATAACACCTCCATACATCTGCGCCCGCCTAGTTTTTTATTATTTTATAAAAAATTGAACTCCTTGTATCCGAAAATATAATACATACTTCAAAGTTATTTTATATGAATTTATATCGAATTTGTGTCAATATGTACTTTCGAGAAATGATTATATCACCTGACTACAAAGGTCATGTAATTTAACATCATTAAACAAATTAGAAAGCTAATGTACGTCAGTCATTTTGACGTACGTTTCTCACCCTCTGAGGATTTTACTGCATTTTCATAAAAATATTTGTAAAACTTAAAATACTTAAAATTGTCTTTCCCCGTTTGTTTCTAAAATACACTTCATATCTCTTTATTTTACATATATCTTAAAATACAATTTTGTTTCAAATATTTTTGTCTAGAGCCGATTTAAGTTGTTTTTGGGAAAGGGAAAAATACGGGCAAAACGCTTAGAGGATTAAAATAGCAGGTAGGTGCGAAAAAGCTTAGCTTTATCTGATTAATCTTTTTGCTTTAAATTGCACAGAGAATATACTAATAATCAAAATTAAAAACGTTAAGAAACCTTAAATAATTTTCATTTTATTCAAATTTAATACCCTTAAGATACTTTTGGACAACCAATAGGAGCGACCATAATAGTCACGGCGCCATGGATATCTTTTACAACGCACCTACTAATGACGTCCTTTAAGTTAGGGGGTCTTCAACTTCTTGCCTGAAAATCGTTTGCCACTACAAATTCCGAAAGGAATTGCCTTATTTAATCGCTAAGTTTTTGTTATTAAATAAAGCATTTTTTCTTTTATAAAATAGTGGTAGCTTAGTGGCCCATGGGACACAGGTTTTCCTTTTACTTTTAACCTATTATTTTGCGCATTTTCTGTCGTTAAGTTTTTAGCTCCCCGGACAGTCGTCCATTCCCCCCTCCTCTAAAGTCAGCTATCCATACTAAGCTAATGTTAAGACAATATTGATATCATATACTTTAACTATAATATTAATGTTTTCTCAGCATTTGTTTGTTTTACATTTTATGTATTTCAAATGTAAAACTAATGTATTTATTAGTTTTACATTTGAAATACATACATTGTAATACAACTATTGCGATACATTACCGTTGAAATATTGGGCCAGTCAGTACTAGTCTGCTATGAGATACCAGTATTGACTGAATAGCGTCAGTGAAATTTAGTTATGATAATACAGTTAAATAACAGTAATATCGTTTTCTTCTGCGAAACTCAAGAGATTTATATCCGAAATTTTTATGCAATTAGAAGTGAGATGTGATTTATTTCTACTTTCAGTGATGAACCAGAGAACGTCATCCAGTATTGCGGATCCAATCACTATGCGTCCTGTACCGGAAGAGTCCTTCGTGATCAGAAAGATCACTCAGCAAATGGTCTCACAAAACGAGATCTTCTTCCCCAGGTAAGCAAAGATTTAAATTCAGTGATGCCTCGGCTAACGAAGATAATTTGTTCCAGAATCACGTTCACCAGCCGAAATCTTCGTTAACCGAAACGCGATTTCCTGTCCCAGGGCTCCCAAATGGTCCGCCAACTGAATACCAATATTCTTTAACAGAAAATTCCATGGTAGGTTTCTGCAAGATATCCGCAAAAATTTACCTCCGAAGGCGGTTTTGGCAAAATTAGCAAGAAAAATCTAAAAATAAAATTTTTCTTAGAAAATACCAGATTCAAAAAGCTGACAATTTGGGAGCCCTGCTGTCCAAATAAAATGCGACGCGTCCCTGTTATATTAAAATATTCATAAAATATACCCAATAGGAGCGACCAATAAAATATTCATAAGCCGAATCTATATTCGTTGGCAGATTCAGAAAACCTTTTAAAAGAATTTTCGCTAGCCGAAACATTCGATATTCGAGGTTTAACTGTATACTGTAAAAACTCGCGAACTGCAGCCCATGTGAAATAAAATACGAATTTTTAATGCGTTGTGCCTTTACAAAAAAAGTTGTTGTTACACGAATTCTTTTTCATCCATACCGATTATTCGCCCGCCAAGAACGATGCAATATTATGTATATATTAAACTCTATCGTTTGCATTGGCCGTAAAGCAAAAAATGGACTAATGACTGTAGAGAATTTTAAATTAGACATTTTAGGATTAACGGAGATGCGAGTTTCCTAAAAATTTCGGTTGGTTTAGGCATCTAGTTGATTGGTTGATTGAATGTTTTCTAGTGGTATAAAGTCCAAAGGGCATTCAGCATCATACAAGATAAAACACACGCACACACACTTTAAAATATTTACAGGTAAAACATAGAAAGTAGTAAAAAATCTTTGAATTAGGCAATCAGAAAGGTGTTCTTAATACTTCTGGGAACGAAAGTTCATTTATTTGTTATCAAGCTCCGCCCCTACTTGCCCCAAAGGGAAATAATGTGTAGCAGTGTGCTGTGTCATTTTAATTTCTGACCTTCATTTTAAAGGAGCTATAAACAGCAAATACACTCTACTTGATCCAACAGTGTCCCTAATTACCAGGGCGAGATTAAGGCATGGCCACACGGTACACAGCGATTACCACTATTTTCGAATAGTTGCCTTATTAAAATGCAAAATTTCTTTCATAAATAAGGAGAAAATTACTATTTGGAAAAAGTGGTAAATGTGTGTACGAGTTCCTAAAAATGCTTAGTGATGCATAGTGACGATAAAATTTATTGGATGGTCGGAAATGGAAACCGGATAGAGGACAACAAAATGGTTGGTTACAAAACTGTAGGAGATCAATTTATTAATAGAAATTTTTTTTTTCGCACATATAAGATAAATTTATATTTGAGTACCTAAAAATGTCCGATGAAAGACGATTCTAACATTCGTATTTATATTTGGCACCTATACTGTATTTATAGCATCCTATTATAAATGCCTGCAGTATTGTGATATATGCATGCGTAGTGAATATGCATGCGTAGTATTTTTGCGAATACAAATATGTATCGCGGTCGATGGAAACTTTTTAGACATATTTATCATTAATGTAATTACTACGAACCAGCTTTCCTGTTTTAATCTTTTGTGTAACATTTGACTGGGATATTTATTTATGTAATAAATTATGGGTATTTGCTAATGGCTATACATTTTCCAGTTCTTTCAATCGATCCATTTTTTGAATTTTTTTGAAAGAGAAATTTCTTTTCAGATTTTTCTTGCACATTTTGTAGAAACCTACTTCGAAGGTTATTTTTGTTGGAAATGTTGTAAAAACCTACCACGTATTTTTTTTTCTTCGGAAATACTGGTATTCAAAAAACGGACCAGTGAAAATCCGTATTTTCCCTTCGAATATTTACAAAAGAAGATGAACATTTTGGAATATTTAAGCGGTAATGTAGAGGTCGTGATCGAAGTAATGAAACACCCAGAACTAAAACTAACATAAATAATAAACATAGTTTCCAACCTCCCGATTTTTTTCATACCGATATTTTTAATTAAAAAATATATCTTTATTTAATCGTACAATTTCTAGAATTTAATAAAGCGAAAATTTTTGTAAGATTTTACTGGTATTCAAAAAATTGGGAGGTTAGCAACTATGAATAAATAAATCTAACATCCATTTTTAGCATGCATCATGGCTTGAATTCATCTTTACATAGTTGCCAACCTCCCGATTTTTTTCATACCAGTATTTTTATGAAAAAATATTTGTTTTGTGCAATCGTGCAATATCTGCTATTTAATAAAGCGAAAATTTTTGTATGATTTTACTGGTATTAAAAAAATCGGGAGGTTGGCAACTATGCATCTAGGAATGAACTGTATGGCTGTATCCCTGGATGATGGCTAAAAGTATTGCACCATTTCTTATGGATTCATTATGAAATGTCCTTAGGTTGAGGATTAACTCTGCACTACGTACCCCAAAACAGACCACAGTTGCACAATAATATTGAGGTCAGCACAGCGTCGTTCCTAGGTGTTCTTATGTACTTTGTTACCCTAGATGAGAATAAAAAAATGGCGCTCTTTTCGCTATTACTATCATAGTTGTTGGATTTTTAAATAATATTTATCTGCCCTAGGTGGCCACCTAATCTTGTCTAGTAATGGGAACGGCTCTCAGGTCAAATGATTGAAAGAGTCAAATATGATGTTAGACTTTTTCGTAACGCTACTCCAACCAGGACTTGACTGGCATAGTTTGCGTTAGCCTAGTTTGTCCTAGTCGTATGAATTAAATAGTTGTCATCTTCAGCGACGCCATACCGTGTACGGAAAAATATTTGGACTATCGGATGGATGTAACTGGCTAAAATTTCGACATAGTTATTCCCTCGTACAGGTCTCGATAAACAACTGTGTATTGGGTTGTCCGGGAAGTTCGTGCCGGTTGGAAAAATCATTTTGTACTGTAAAATTTTATCTATTAATTATTAGACATTGATTCCGATATCTAATGTCTAATCATTAACGGACAGAATTTTCCGGTACAAATTGATGTTTCCAACTGGCACGAACTTTCCGGACAATCCAGTATAATGTAGGCTGTATAGGCTATAAACAACTGTTAAAACTTTCATGAAGAGTAAAATTCGTGATTTAGGAACCTTTGATTGAAAACAAATAATGGGTGCTTGGCGGATATATCATTCAATTACAGAAACAACTCTAGAATTACGGTTTTCTCGTTCCACATTAGCAAGGGCAGGGGTGCTCGGTGCCAGAACACATGAGAGAAAAAAGCTTCTTTCGAATAAAAATCGTTTTAAAATCTGGCCTACATTTTAATATTTTAACATTAACCGTTTGAGTGCTATGAAGCGCGATAGCGCCGCAATGTATCTGCGGATCAAACAAATTGTGTTTCAACCCAGAAATTTTATTCAATAATTGAGTTGAGTTGATTATTGACGGCCAATTATCTATACTTGGGATATAGGCCCGGGGGAGTGCCCTTCGTGGGGGGTCTTTCTAAGGGAACCTAACCCGTGTTTACGCATGGATAAATCCACGGCTCGAAGAAAACCACGAAAACTCCGAACGATTAGGCCGACGGACGCGATTGGGATCGAACCCAGCACCTCCCGTCTACCAGCTTCGAGAGCAGAACCTCTCAGCCACTGGTGGGGCTTATTCAATAATTGAAATCATTTGATTTTTATTCAACAGTTGAAGCATTTACAGCGATCTAGTGAGTTACATTTTATAAAATAAAATTTCTGATAAAATTTCATAGCACTCAAACGGTTAAGTATTTACTCAAATTTGATTTATTTCGATGATTAAAACATTTTGTACTCTAATGCTGTCAGTTTTTAGAAATGAATTTTGTTGTAATAGTAATTTCATAATAGATGTTAAGTTTAGACCAAATGTTTCAACTAATTAAATGCTTTTTGTGAATATTAAAATTGTTTGGTTTGGTTATGATACTCACTTCACTCTTATTGATAGTAACAAATTATGAGCCAATAAAAAATATAACCTAAATGTTTAAAATTACCATAAGAAAAAAAGCTTTTGAATATTAGCAGGCAAATCAGTGTCAACACCAGTGGCTGAAAATATGATCCATGAAAAAAGAATTAATTAAACATTTGACATAGAAAAAAATAAACTTTTTTTTTATCGGTGACATCAAAATGAAAGTGCATTTTTCATAGCATTATCATTTAACTTGCGGCTGTGGACCGTATTCTTGTAGTCTGTTATTGATACTAAATCAAACATTACTGTAAAATTTAAGAGTGCACCGCTGATCAAGAGTACGTCAAGTGTACCCGGACACGGGGAAAAGAATTAGTATTTTCACAAAATGCAAAGGATTGGCAAACTTGGATGAAATTGATCTTCAAAGATTCAGCCGTATCGTATGTAGTGAGCGACATTAAACCTTTGCTAATGTCGCCACCGAACTGAATGAAGGGCCCGCATGTCCTGTCCTTGCAGATAGTCAGTAGACAGACTTGTCAAGATCTACTTGTCAATGTACGCCACGATATTCAATGTTTTGCATAGGCCAGAGAATAATACCATATCTAGACCATTGACGGTTAGAAACCAGTAACATGGCATGAGTTTCTATTTCAATACAGTCACACTGATAGCAAGTAGAAAAAAATATGTCTCCAAGTCCATAGAACCATAGATATAGTATACCATGTTGGAAGTGTACGAAGTAATGATAGCTCAGTAGTGATGTCCGAAGGTATTTTTTCGTGCCTATATTTGGGATTTTTGGTACTTATACAAAGGAGGTATTGGTACTTGCACAAAGGCAGTCACTGCATTTAAATACATAGATAACAATCTGGGCGATCACTTACATCTTTATAGACTTATCTGCCACGGTAGCAATGGAAGCAACAAGCAGATTAACTTCTGACAATCACAGATCCCACTGACATCCACCTTGTTCGAGGAGAAATCCACTGAAAAGACCATCGAGAAGTCCGGACTTGACCGCCATTGTAACACCATCGGCATAATAATCTGGGAAATGATGTACAATTCCGTCATTCCACATCAGTTTTTTACGTCTCTACTGTCTTTATGTAACTTATAGAAATTTCCAGCAGATGTTTGGCATTCCATACCTCCAAAATACTTACGTAGTCTTGTTAAAGCCACGCTTCATCATAATGCAGTCATTATCAAGGCCAGAGGAGCACCAACTCATTATTAATCAGGTATCCCTAATTCAGTTTCACTTCACTGTATATGTTGCTCAAATTTAATGCATCTGGTTGCTTAATACCTACTGTTATTTCTTTTGTGAAGTTCAAATTTCTTAATTCTCAAGCGACGCAAACTGTGATAAAATCCCGTAAAACGGGAATAATTTTCAGTTTCAGAACAAATATTGCTACAAATAAAATATCAAGAGAGAAAATCACCTTTTAAGATTGAGCCAGAGTCAATTTTACCGACATAACTAAAACTTAATCTAAACTTAACTAAACTAAAACTTAATCTTTAATCAAAATAAACATTTTCCATTGTTGTTTTTTGTAATACGTCAACTATAAAATGAAAATAACTTCTTAATTTCACCAGTAACCTCTTCGCGACGAGTACAGTGTTGCCAGTTCGCTATGTTTTTTTTAAATTCAGATTCTTGGCGACATCACTTTTCTAAAGTAGAAATATTCACTTTATTTAATGACAGATTAAATAAGGCGAATGATAGATACCATTTTAAAAAGTGGCGATATGTAATCAGGCAATCTGAATTTTTTTTTTTTTTTTTTTTTTTAATAGTAGACTGGCAACACTGGATGAGCGTCCAGCACTTCTTTTAATTTTTAAGCACCAGTTTATTTGAATAGAAATTTTCGCGTTTACTGAATCCTGGAAAATCTGTGATTAGATATAGCAAAAATTTCTGATAAAAATTATTGGTGTTCAAATCCAAGTATTTCTTGCACCCTATATAGTGCCGCTCGTCGCGAAGTTGTTAAAATACAGCAATCGCTATGTGTTTGGAATATTTTCGCTGGTATTCAGCATCTACCTCAATTGCCAGTTAGCACGAAAACCAGTATGATAGCAAAATAAAATTTGCTTTGCCTGAAGAATAAAAATTAAACCTTTCAAATGCGTATAGATTTCTATTTTTGTGTATTTAAGATTTTATTTTCAATGTATTTTATAATGCACTGATATTTGAAACATTTATTTTACTGTACATGCATCGATATTTGATTATTTTCTCTAATTTATTTTAAAATACAATCATTTTTGTTAAATTTCAGAATCACGTCTGGAAGCTACCTGTGGGTTCACATTTCCGAAGTCGATACAGGTTTAGGATGATGTCTCAGCAAGTTATGTTTGCAACTGACCATCCTGTAAGTTTAATCACTGAGTGAGCAGTGCAATACCATTTGACTCATATGAACTAACTTTGAATGTCTTTTGTAGTTTCAGTATTTCTATTTGCATATTCGAATTGAAAAAAAAAAAATCTATATTAGAAGAATTCTGTATACAGGGTGAATCTAAACTCTTGGGCAAAACTTTAAGGGGTGATAGTACACATCAAGACAAACAGTATTAAATAGGAAACTAAGGGTCCCAAACGTCTTCCGAAGGAGATAGGCGCCATTAAAGTTTAGAGTCCAAAATTTCAAATAATTATAAAAAACGGAAAAATTGGTCGATTCGTTTGCGGTTTTCGCTAAAATTATTCTTTATGTCAGTATTTTCTTAAAAATAAATTTTAAAGAAAAAGTTTTTAAAATGTCGATAGAGGGCGCTTTAGACTTTGGAGTAACGAACAACTATTTTTTACCGTTATTTTTGGTATCTGATTAGATGCTTTCAAAAGCTTAGACTTAAACTTAAATTTTGAGCTCAAAATCTGAATCGTTGGGAATGGTAAGTAGCGCAAATTGAACTGTGTTCAGGAGTTGAAATTTGAACCCCCCTGAACACAGTTCAGTTATTCCCGATCTTGGTGTCGTAGACCAGGCAGAAACTACTACCCCCTACACGTAAAATAAACGATAGAGGGATGACAAAATTAAATAAAAAATTTATTTAAAAACTAAATTTTAAAGATAAAGTTCAAAAATGCCGATAGAAGGCGCTTTAGACTTTGAAGTAATGAGCAACTATTTTTTACCGTCGACTCCGACAAGGACCTGGTTGCGAGGATTGCCGTCGTAGCAGGTGATATCCGGGAGATGCCTAGGGTATTCACTAATGTTCGCAACTCCCTCCGCTGGCGGCGTGAGGCCTGCATCGTTGCTGGTGGGCACTCTTTCGAGCAGTTTTTGTGATTCCTCACGAACATCATGCGTGTACCATTTTCTACGTGTCAACCTTCATTCATATTGCGCACTACATGCATACATCAAGTTTTTTTTTTTTTTTTTTTTTTTTTTTTTTTTTTTTTTTTGCGCAGAGAAATTGCTCATGTCTGTTATGAATAAATTTTCTGTTTAATTTTGTCATTACTCTATCGTTTATTTTACGTGTAGGGGGTAGTAGTTTCTGCCTGGATTAATTTTAACACAATTATTCAAATTGGTAAATAAATCATATGAGTTGTAATTTTCCAACTGTACGAAAAATGTTCGGGCCAGGATTCGAAAATTCCAGATTCAACCGGGATAGCTCAGTTGGTAGAGCATGGCAGCTTCAAGAGATCCCACGTTCGAATCCTGGCCCGGACATTTTTCGTCCAGTTGGAAAGTTACAACTCATATTGTTTCTGCCTGGACTAAGACACCAAGATCGGGAATAACTGAACTGTGTTCAGGAGTTGGGGGGAGGGGAGAGAGGTGTTTCAAATTTCAACTCCTGAACGCAGTTCTGTTTGCGCTACTTAATCACTCCCAACGATTCAGATTTTGAACTCAAAATTTAAGTTTAAGTCTAAGCTTTTGAAAGCATTTAATGAGATACAAAAAATAACGGTAAAAAATAGTTTTTTGTTACTCCAAAGTCTACAGCGCCCTCTATCGGAATTTTTTGAATTTATCTTTAAAATTTATTTTTAAGAAAATACTGACATAAAGAATAGTTTTAGCGAAAACCGCAAGCGAATCGACCCATTTTTCCGTTTTTTTATAATCATTTGAAATTTTGGACCCTAAACTTTAATGGCGCCTATCTCCTTCGGAAGACGTTTGGGACCCTTAGTTTCCTATTTAATATTGTTTGTCTTGATGTGTACTATCACCCCTTAAAGTTTTGCCCAAGAGTTTAGATTCACCCTGTATAAATATATTAGAAGCAAAAATTAAAAGGCCCATTGTACTGAAAATGTTCCTTTTTTGATTATAAAATTTCAATAAAAATTTTAAACCAAATAATTTTATCTTAATATCCATCTTTCAATTTTCAGTCCTTCTCATATACAGGGTGGTTATAATTTAAGTATCTCTATTTGGAGCTGTCGGTAGCTCGAAGGAATAACCCGAATGAAGCCAAAATGGGTATACCTACTAATCGAGAAGGGGGAAGAAGAATGGTACAATAAAAAAAATATTTGCAATAATCGCCGACAGATGGCGCTACTGAGTGTGAAATGTAATGTGTAATACAAGGACAAAGAATTAAGGCGTCAAACCGGGTGGCACACCTAATTTATTGGAAACACATTGGAAATCACAGTGAATGTGGTTTACGCTTTCGCATGACGGTGCCGATCATGTTCAGGTTCCACATGGCCATTGTGGTGGAAGACACAATCCAGGCGGTGCACGACGTGCTCAACTGTGGAATGTAATGCATCAGGAGTGATGTTTCGCACATGCTGTGATATGCGGTAAAGTCATTGAGATTTGTGATACCTCCACATTACACAATATTACACATTACATTTCCCACGCAAAAGCGCCATCTGTCGCCGATTATTTCATTTTTTTATTGTTCCATTCTTCTTCCCCCTTTTCGAATAGTAAGTGTACCGATTTTGGTTTCATTACGGTCATTCCTTTCTAGATACAGACAGCTCCAAATAGAGATAATTATGTTATAACCACCCGGTATATACTGTCCAGAAATTAAGGGGCAGTGACCAATTTCAGACGTTTCGTCGAATATCTTACTGAAACTCGTGAGGACCCGGAATGCCCTTGAACTTTGAGGATGTAAAGAACATGTTTGACTTCATGTTTTTCAGTGACGATTTTGTCACGAGGACAATAAGGGAGGGGGGGCAATAACAATTTTAATAATAAAATAATATTTTCGATTACCCAAGTAACAAAAAATGCTAAAAATGGTTTGTCACTGTGGCAAATGACTATGTAGGTCCTGTTCAACATTTGTGTGCATTTGTGTAAGCATAGCACGTATATTCGTGAAGAAGTTAACATTTCTGTGAAAAATTCAAAAGGTTTTTTTTTTATCGCATGTAGAGTTTTCAGCCGAATTTAACACCGCTTTGCAAAAACTTGACTAAAAGGCGTAGAAATAGTATACTTCGATTAAAGTATTAATATATTGAATATTTGATGAGGTATAGGTATTTGTATGAAATAAATTTTAACTGCGCTTGCGCGAACTACAGCAAAGATTTTTTTGTCATGATTTGATAGTCAATACTATAGGGCAACTCATGTGAAAAGACCAGTGAAATATCGTGAAAACTCAAAAAGTGGCAACAATGATTGAGAAATTGAGAAATAAGTCCCATACATACATAATTGTAAGCTAAAAGAAAGTATGCAAAAAAAGGCCCGTTTAGAGATCGACCCTATCCTACGCATAAAAAAAAAAAATAAATAAATAAAATAAAATAAAATAAAAATATTGAAATGCAAACTGGAAATTTCAAAAGAACACTCCCATAAGTTTAACATTAGCTTGCGAATGTTTTCGCGTGACTAGTCTAAAAGTTTCTTAAGTTCGGATTGCTTACCTTAGCAACGAGCGTCCTTTATAAAAATTTTAAACTTTTATCACCGGTTTTTAAAAATAGAAATTTTTGTCTAATCTAATCGCAAAGTTACTTTAAATGAATAAGGCGAAATTTACAATAAAAAATTATTAGTAAGAATAATTAAAGATTCTAATCACTTTATGCGTAACGTATATGTGACGATTTCTTCTAGTTTTATAATTTAAAATTTTCTTTCCTAGTGGTGTGCTGGTGCCACTTTTGAGCAGATTTCTGGGTTCTAAATGCTTTTGTTTTGGTTACCTATCGATTTAGCAAAAATGTTTCGACTTTTAAAGGGAATAAAATTGCGAATCGAAAATATTAAAAATCTACCTTAATTGCAGCTTTTATTCACATACTAAACGAAGACGGTGCCAAATACATAGTTTAAAATAGAAATTAAAGTTGCAGATGTTGTTTTGCTTTGTTTTTGTTTACTTTGGAGTAAGTGCTACAATAAATTTTCTTTAAAATTTAAAAGTTTTATTTTTTTATTTTTTTTTATTTTTTTATTTTTATTTATATTTTTATTTATTTATTTTACTAATTTTACTAATTAATTGTTTAATTAATTTTTTTTTTTTTTATAAAGTTGTTGTTTTTTTTTCCTGTATTTTCTATTTCATAACATTTTCTTCTTCTTACTCTAATTTCAGATATGTTCTCTAAATACCAACCGTCCATTCACAGAATACATTCTGACATTCCAAAGGAGATGTGATAAATGAACTTATGAAGACTTGTCTTCAACTTATGACGTAAACATATCCTAACGCTGACGAAACAGTTGAAATTTAACTTATATTTAAGGGATTTCTTAGCAGAAGTCATTTCGTACCTATACCGTCCAGAACAAACTACAGTATTCTTTGATACATTTTATTAAGAGACTAAAAAACATATATAGAACAACTTTAGAATTGTGAATTGAACTTTCAGAAAAATTATCTATATTTTTCTCTGATAACTATATATTGTAAAGCTCTCTGAAAACATCAATCCAACGGATCATCGATGTTTTTTTACTCGACAATTATGATGATTCTTTTTTCCCCTCACTGTGCTAGAGTAGCGATTCTTATTCATGTTGACACTTGATAATTTTTAATTAATAAAATCATTTTTTGTTGCCGACTTTGTTTTTTGTTTTTTAATTTATTCACGAGCAAACTGTGCGAAACAAAAACAAATAAATGACAAAATTGATTGACGAAGGTACAACTTATGATACGCACTGTTTTAATAATAAAAAAGATCCCTGACGGCTCGGCCTACAGGCACAGGTAGATTTCGAAGACGCAGACCGTGGGGCGCCTGTTTGTTGGGAAATGCGGAATAAATGACCTTCTTTGCCATGGTGCCGCAGTTGGGTTCCATAAGGGACCGCCCACTTCGAAATCTAACATGTTCGCAGGCGGAGCCGGCAGGGATTTTTTTATTTTTAATTATTTTTTTGCGATAAGGGTTGGTCCTACAAAAAACTTGTCAATATAAAATTTTTAGATAATAGTAAGAGGATTTATAATAAATTTAAGCGGATTTGATATCTTATAAATTGACGAAGTTATGAATTTTTTTCTTCTAAAACCCCCCTTCCCCCCCCCTGGGGGGCCATTTTTAATGATATCAAAAATCTGTTATACATAAATTTTCGGCCTTGTTCCTAGAAGTACTAATAACTTTAAACGGAATCGATACGTATCATAATTAAGACATTATGTTTTTTTTTTCTGTTTTCACAAAAAGCCCCCCATCCCCCCCCCTCTTGGTTCGATTTTGCCCATTAACGAACTTGACCGAGATTTTATGCCCCTTGATTTTATGTATCAGTTTGGAAGAGATTTGTGAAGAATTATTCGAGTTATCGTGTCCGTAACAAAGTGACATAGATAGATAGATAGATATAAAGTTTTGAACTGAGGGTGGTTTTGGTTCTGGGGGTCATAATTGGCGTAGATATTCAAAAATTTTTCAAAAATTCCAACTTAGGGGAAAATGTAATAGGTAGTATTTCTTACGAAATCTACCTAAAATGAGTAAAATGCTGATTATTTCAAATAAATTAGTATAGAAAAATACAGTTTAATTTGTTAAATAAATTATTTAGATGGAGTGTCTTTTTATTTTTTACAATTTTAAGGGAAAATGATACTTAGCAAAAATTTACTTGCGAAAAAATTATGTTACCTTATTCTTTTCTTTTCTTTCTTTCTTTTTTTTTCCTATAAATATACTATTTGAAGTATTACCAAAAATGTATTGAACTACAATCTAAATAATAAAAAAAGGAATGTCGAATAAAAAAAATCCATGCCGAATGAAAGGAAAACTTTAATAAAATCACAATAAAGAAATCATTATGTTCATTCCATATTCAGTGTACTGCAACACTGGTTCCCAACGGGGGGCGTACGCCCCACAGGGGGGCAATTTGCATTTTCAGGGGGGCAATTTAACTTTTCAAGGGGACAATTCGAAATTTCTGTGAACTCATACCTTCTGAATTGTTTTTCTAATAGTAATGTTGTAGACTGAAAATAAAATTTACACATTCATATTTCAAAAAAATAATTTAAAAAAAATAAGTTTTTTATTCAATTTTTAAAAAGTATCTATTCAAAAGTTTCAAATACAATTCTACCAGAATAATTATAGAGAAAACTTTTAAAGATATTTAGATACTTTTATATATTTAAAAATTCTTTATAATTTTTCTGATTTAAAAGAATTTTAGAATTTTAAACAACTTTTTCGATTATTTATTGAATGAGTCGCACTGCAATATGTCACATGAAAATCAATTTTATACATGAAACTATTCAAGTGTATATTTAACAATTACTTGATGCCCTTACAGAATCTTTTATCACGTTTTAGTCTGATTAGAAATTGTTGCGTAATTTAATCGCAGAAATTTTGTGATTAAATAAGGCAAAAATGTTTTATTCAAAATTATTGATTTTTCTAATCAAGAATTCTGAGCACTCTATACATCACGCATACGTGGCGACCGTGTGCCATTAAACTACGTGGAGTATCAGATGATTATAAAAAATCCATTACTTTCGGCACGTTTCAGGATCAATGTTAAATGCTTTTGACTCTATCAGGAGTAAATTCTTTTAAAAATTTATAAGAATTATATGTTATAGGGGGAGGGGGGGGGGGGGCATCATCATTTTAGAGATGTTTTGGTGGGGCGCGGCTAAAAAAAGGTTGGGAACCACTGGTGTACTGTCATATATCTCAGGCAAAACTATTAAACTTTTTTAACGGAAAATTTCTAATAACTAGATATAGTTTTGATTATATGTGGTATATCGTATCGTAGCTAACGAAAGGGACAGGTCACGGTACTTCCCTGATCTCTGTTGATTTTCAGCCTATTTTGATCACATGGTAGTTCGACAATTGGTGGTAACCAGGTTATTTTGATAACATGACAGTTTGGCAATTCGTGGTAACGTCTATTTTGATAACATGGCAGTTTGGCAATTCTTGGTAACCAGCCTATTTAGATCACATGGCAGTTTGACAATTCGTGGTAACCAGTCTATTTTGATCACGTGACAGCCAAGAAGGGGGATGGAAGTATCTCTTTCTGACTCTTTCGGGCTGCGATTGTATATCCATATTAGAAATTGTGTCATATTCGAGATAGACTGTTTCAAAAGTTTTAAGACTGACTAAAAAAAAAGAAAATCAATGTAACTCAATATTTAAAACAGATTTTTTTAAATCAAAGTTTATCAATTATATTACTTTAAAAGATAAATTTTTCTTGATAATAAATATTTGTTGGTGTTGATTTTTTTTTCTCTCTATCTTAAAACTTTTGAAACAGAAATAATCAAAACAAATAAAATGACCTTCTATTTTCTGTCCATCCTATATTATAAAGAAAACACATGTCCATGAGTAATGTTGACGTCATATTGACGGTGGCAACCACCTGACCAATAATTTTCGCTTTGACTGCAATTTTTTTAACTTCTGAACATCACTGGATTTCATCTTTTGCAATGTCGAGCAGGGAAAAAAATGTACTTTCAAATGCAATTTGTCTGAAAACTGTATCTGAATTTACTGATTTTTTATGGTTTTTAAAATAATTTTCAAGCATGAATATTTCTAAATCTGCGTCCAACCTAATTTACTGAAGATGCACTTAAAAACAATATAAATAATTCAGTATGTGTTTATTTCTGTGTAATATTCCATAACTAAATTGCAAATGGAAATTAAAATTTCACAAATAAATAAATAAAACACGAAGTTAATAGATATATTATCGAACTTCGCACTTAAACACTGAAATAATCAGAACTACAAAGATTGGTATAAATACAGGGTTGCCACTGGCGACTATTTTTTTAATTCTATTTCGCATCACTTTCTCAAAACAAAAATCTTTTACATACACTTTGAAAACATATGCAAGAGAAATATACTACATAATTAATAGTTTAAAAATAGTGGTTTGAATAGAATATAAAATTAGTTGCTAGTGGCAACACTGTAAATAGTGAAATATTTCGTGATTGTCCGCTGGCATGCGACTAATACAAAAATACTTATTGGTGTAGTTAGGGGTAATTAAAAAAGATATACTAATTATAACTATTATTATTTTCAATTAAAAATGATTTTCGTCTACGTTATACAACAATCAGTAAATTCCAAATAATAAAGTTTTCATTATTAAAAAATCAAAACTAGCTTAAATAATCATTAATTACAATCTACATTTTTAAAAAATGAATTTTATTAACATTAACTCAGGAGATAAATAAATAGTTTACATAATGTACAAGTTTATAATACAATAAATTATTTTTACCATGAATTATGGTAATACAGTAGGGCATCGATTGTTTGAGAACTGATCATTCAGATTGATGATAAGTTATCACGAAATTTTAAAATCATAAACACCATATTTAACAATAAACGGGAATTTTACTCAAGTTTTATAAAAATATTTCATACCAGAATTTTTATTTCAAACTTTTTAACTTCATTATTTAACTTATTTCTGTGTGACTTTTATTTTAATTATTTTATGAAATTTTTTCTGGTTCGAATTGAAATATTTTCATTTGGTATTAGTTAAATGACTAGTTGTTAGTATAATTGCTGTGAATTGAGAAATTTTCCCCGTTACGTATTTTTCGTTTTCTTTCCTCTTCTGAAAACGTATTTTCTAAAAAGATGAAAAATTCGTGTAATTTTTGCATGAATTAATAGAGGTATTCTAGAATCATGGAATGGATTATGGCACATTTTCGTGTTTTTTAATCTCACAATATATTTTCTAAAAGTGCGAAATTTTTATGTAATTTTTGCATGAATATAAGACATAGTTTAGATTCAAAATTAACATACAAATGATATGCTGATTCATAAAGTCAAATTAATGTTTAGGTCTGTAAATGTAACAAACAAACTAGGTATTTAGTTAATTTTCGGTGCAGAATATTTTCGTGTTTTTCAATGTCTCAAGATATTTTCTGGAAATGTGAAAATTTTATGTAATTTTGCATGAATATAACAGATAGTTTAGAATCATGGAATGGAATTTCAAAATTAACTTACAAATGGTATACTGATTCACAAAGTCAAATTAAACTTTAGGTTTGTAAATGTAACAAACAAACTAGGTACTTATTTAATTTTCGGTATAGAATATTTTCGTGTTTTACAGTTTCACAGGATATTTTCTAAAAATGCAAACTTTTTACTTATTTTTTGCATGAATATAATAGATAGTTTAGAATCATGGAATAAAATTTCAGAATTAACTTAAAAATGGTATTCTGATTCAGAAAGTCAAATTAAAGTTTAGATCTGTAAATGCAACAAACAATGTACTTGTATAATTTTTGGTGCAGTATATTTTCGTGTTTTCTAATTTCGCAAGATATTTTCTAAAAATGCGAAAAATTCGCGTAATTTTTGCACGAATTATAAGAGGTAGTTTATAATTATGGAATGGAATTTCATAATCAATTTTCAAGTGGTATGTTGATTCATATTTGAAAGTTAAAGTTTACTTCTTTATATGTAAATAATAAATTAAGTGCTTGTTTAATTTTCGGTGCAGAATATTGTCGTGTTTTTCAATGTCTCAAGATATTTTCTAGAAATGTGAAAATTTTACGTAATTTTTTAATGAATATAAGAGGTAGTTTAGAATCATGGAATGGAATTTCAAAATTAACTTACAAATGGTATTACAGATTCACAAAGTCAAATTAAACTTCTTAGGTCTGTAAATGTAACAAACAAAGTAGGTACTTCTTTAATTTTCGGCACAGAATATTTTCGTGTTTTAAAATTTCAGAGGATATTTTCTAAAAATGCAAAATTTTTACATATTTTTTACATGAATATAACAGACAGTTTAGAATCATGGAATAAAATTTCAGAATTAACTTACAAATGGTATGCTGATTCACAAAGTCAAATTAAAGTTTAGGTCTGTAAATGTAACAAACAAACTATGTACTTGTGTAATTTTTGGTACAGTATATTTCCGCGTTTTCTAATGTCCGAAGATGTTTTCTAAAAATGTGAAAAATTCGTGTAATTTTTACATGAATTATAAGAGATAGTTTATAATCATGGAATGGAATTTCATAATCAACTTGCAGGTGGTAAGTGGATTCCCATTTTAAAGTCAATTTAAAATTTAGTTCTTTTTATGTATATAAATAATAAATTAGGTACTTGTTTAAATTTTGACACAGAATGTTTCCGTGATTTTCAATATCTTACGATATTTTCCAAAAATGTGAAAGTTTTACGTAGTTTTTGCATTAATATTAGAAGTAGTTTAGAATCTTGGAATGGGATTTCAAAATTAACTTAAATGGTATGTTGATTCATAAAGTCAAATTGAGGGTTAGTTCCGTAAATAAAAGAAGCAAACTTAATTTTTGGTACACTATATTTTCGTGTTTACTAATTTCGCAAGATATTTTCTAAAAATGTGAAAGATTCTCGCGTAATTTTTGCACGAATGATAAGAGGTAGTTTATAATCATGGAAGGGAATTTCATAATTAACTTGCAAATGGTATGCTGATTTATATTTTAAAGTCAAAATAAAGTTGTGTCTGTAAATTAAAACGAATAAATTACTTGAGTCATTTTCACCACCGTATATTTCTCAGTCTTTTCGCTTTTGAAAGAAATTATTTAAAAAGGTGAAATTTTCACATAATTTTTTGTGTGGAGAATAAGCAAAATTTAGAATCATGGAATGGAATTTCATAATCCATCAGCAAGTGTTTTCTTTATTTATAATTTAAAGTCAAAGTTTAACTCTAAAAGTAAAATAAACAGTTCCTTGTGCAATTTTCAATACTGCGCATACTTCTAGCGTTTTTCACTTTTGAAAGAGGAATTGTCTGAGAAGGAGAAAAATTAACGTAATTTTTGCATATAGACTAAGATATTAGTTTATAGTCATATGGTGGAATTTCATAATTCATCTGCAAGTCATTTGCAAGTCAAAACATTTAAGATAAGCATAGCTGACAAGTTTCCCGAATTTTGAATAAAACTATTTCTGAATAATAATCTTTTATCTTATTTAATCGCAAATTTCTGTCACAAAAAAAAGGAATATTTATTTTCGTGAAATAGTGGTAATCAAAATTCGAGAACCTTGGAAGAAATGGATATGGACTATGATGTATTCCGTGCACCGTATCACTACCAGGTCGTATTGTGTTTACACAATACGGCTAAAATTAAAAATCATTAGAAATTAAGCTGGTTTGACGTAATAATACTAAAATATTTCAGTTTTATAAATTGAAATGCACGTTTTCTTTTAAATATAACATCATTTTAACCAGCAGAAATTTATTGTACTTACTCTTTTTATGGTTTTTGTCTGCATTTGAAACGTGTTAATGGCATCCATAGTGTAACAAAAAATATGGGATATTTTAGTTTAACTTCATCATTCTAAATATAAATTTGGGTACTTCTCTATTATCCCGTCGACCACTTTTCATAACAAAAAACTATCGCCAAAGTGTAACGCCAAATAAACGGGAGGACGTTACCATTGGATTATCAAAATAAATAAATAAAATATAAGAATTTAAGGACACAATTGTTATTTTAATTAATGAAATAACTAATAAATCAGTAAAACATAATGAAAAATACACGCAAATTTCGAATTAAAAACCACTTGATGACATAACAAACACGTATAAATGCTTCTGACATCAAGTAAATGGGACTGCATTTTTGGCGTTTAATCTAACAGTTTGGCGATAGTTTTTTGCTATGAAAAGTGGTCGACGGGATAATAGAGAAGTACCAAAATTTGTTATTTGATATATTCCTTTTTCAATCATTTATGGTCTCCAATGTATCCAAATAATTGATGCCTTACTGTATTCATAACTAACATAATAAATTATGCTAGCGACGAATCAAAGATGATAGCATATTTGCATCAGCGTTTTCATATAAAATGTCTTTCATATATCTTAATAAAATGTTCCTAATTTTATCATTAAAAATATTTCTAATTTTATGCCTGGCTCCTTTCGATATAAAAGTTTTTAAATCGTCTGATAGGTCATCGAATCCATGGAGTTTAACTTTCAAATCACCAATCTTCGACATTTCAATTTTTGGAATCCCAGTATCGAATTTTTTTAAATGAACAATCATATATAATCGAGTTATATCCATCTCTAAATCCCCACTATTCTGAAGACCATTTTGATCAACTGTTATCTTGCAATATACACGAAGTCTATTCCACGCTAAAAGAAGTTCGAACGAATTTCTAAAACTTTGAGTATCTTCAATATGATGTCGAAAATCAGATAATCCAGTGACGATACCTTGATTCATTGAGACGTTTATAGGTTGTTGACCGTATGTGACTTTTGTTGGGATTTCCAAGAGGAGGTCATCTATAAAATACGGATCATAACCGCTATTTCTTATCCTGGACGCCATTTCTTTTGTGATTTCAGATGGTGTGAGCGGTTTAATTTCTGGTATGATGTTTGTCTCAAACATTTTGGAAGTTCTCTGCATTCCTGGCAAATTAGAAATTATTTCAAACTGGGAAACAAAAATGTCATTGGAAACATCAACTTCTTTGTCCATTACTGAAAGAAAAAGCACCCATATAAAAATATGCTACTAATTAAAACTTTGTTAAGGCTGTTTTCAAACCCAAAGCAACTACTTTCCGACACATTTCTGAATTAATTTTTGTTCGGAAACGCATGAAATTGGCAGGTGTTCTTATTCAGAAGCGTATAATGGCGTTTTCCATTTTTTTAACAAAGCCAGAAGATCTTTCATAAAATACCGTCAAAGTCGGCGTTTTCAACCAAATTCCCCACGCGCAGCGCGAAAAAAGGAGAAAAACTTGTTGTTACGTGACAATAATCGCTTATAACTCTATAAGTAATTTATTTATCAAAAAATGGAAAACGCTATTCGATTCCAAATCGCTTCAACGGTCAGGCTTGCAACATTTATGCCTTTACGTTTAAAAATAAGTCAGAAAATGTGTCAGAAAGTTTCGCGTTGTTGTGAAAGGAATTTGAGAATCGCCTTAAGACATCATAATCAATTTAATGATGCAAGTACTTAATTAATGAGGACATTTCAAAAATGTAGTCTTGAAAAATAAAGGATACATTCGTACTAACTTTGCCGCAAGTCATCATATAAAAATTTGACAGTTGCCAATTGATTAGTAAAAATGTCTACTAATTAATACTATCCTTAAATTTTGCTTAGAGGTTCGTCTACATATAGAAATTGTATAAAACTTTAAAATTTTCAATGCTAATACCTAATTTTGATATCATGTCTGGATTCTTCGGTACCTTTTACCTTCGGATACCGAGAGGGAAATCAATGGGTTAAGTACTTTAGGAAGGTTTAAAGTTTGAAACTCCTAATGTTAAATTCATTTTTAGGTGCGTTCGTAATTATATAAATGCGTAGCACCTATTGTCGTCGTCTGCTCCGTCCATCCGCATATAACAACGCAAAAACTACCCAACCGAATGGTTTGAAACTTAATATACAGGGTGTCCCAAAAGTCACCGTACAACTTCAAAAATTTATTACAAAAAAAACTAGTCGTTGTGGGCCACCGTAATACTTACCCATCATGGATATGCATAATGTAAAATATTAAAATAAAACATGTGTAAACTACTTATAAAATGCATTGCAATTCAAATAAAATCGTGGCTTGATGACGTCACAAACTTTAAAGGCTCGATTACTGAATTGCTTGAAAGAGGTTTTTCCTTATAACTCCAAAAATAATAATCCTATTAACTAGCGGTTTATTGCATCTGATTAAGCGTCAAATTTCCAATTAAAATATATCTTTGAAGTGAAATTTGGATGAAATACAGGGTCATGAAAAATCGAAGAGTGTGGAAAATAGGATTCCAAATATCTCGGCAACTAATTATCCGATCGACTTCATGCTTTATTCAAAATTTATGTTTTTTTATTGTCTTTTATATTCATTTCTTAAAATAAACAATTTCGAAAATTTTTATATACCTTTCATCAGAACGAATATTTCGAGAGTCCGAAAAAAATTGTTCCGGTTAATCGAGGTTATTGAAATGAAATAGGCTTCTTCCCATTATTACATACTAAGTACATACCAAATTGCAAGTCTGTATCTCAATTTTTTCGGGAGATAGAGCGTTTACAGACACACAGACACACACACAGACACACACACAGACACACACAGAGACACACAGACGAACGGCAAAATTTTTTTTCTAAAAATATGTTTTTCGGAATCTCCAGTGTCTGAAACGTGTAAATCCGTCAAAAAAAATTTTTCGATTTTCAAAACGATTACAAGACTTACCCTATACTACGTATGATGGGTAAGTAAAAAAAAAAATAATAGGCCTACAGCAAAAATAATTACAACAGTGCATAGAGTAGCTTAAAAAGTTTTTTTCTACTGTCTTAGTAAACTTCAACATGAGATCCTTTCGTAGCACGAAGAATATCAAGACGATATTCCAATTCAATCCACGAACGTTTTTCATGCTAACATCAACAGTAACTACTGCTATTTGGATCTTTTGTTTCAATTCCATGAACTATTAACTTTTGTTCAGATTTCATCAAACAGTTGTAACTGTTGTTGATGTTAGCATGCTGAAACGCACGTGGATGAAATTGGAATATCGACTTGATATTCTTCTTGCAACGAAAGGATCTCATGTACAAGTATACTAAGGTAGTAGAAAAAAACTTTTTAAGTTACTCTATGTACTGTTGTAATTATTTTTGCTGTAGGCCTATTATTTTTTTTTTGTAATAAATTTTTGAAGTTGTACGGAGACTTCTGGGACACCCTGTATATATTATCGTTGTAGAATTTTGTCGAGTCATTTCAAATTTTATGAAAATCGAATCAAAACTTAAAAAGATATTAATAGAAGTTTTCTTTATTCTATTAAATTTTATCATACGTAATCTATATAGTAAAAGCGCAAGTCATGTGATTAAGGAAAACAAATGCGGGCTAACCACCTCTTTTTCCATATGCCAAGTGGCCATTTTTATTCAAAATTATTTTTTCGCATATAAGTTTGCATAAAAGTTACATTTTTAGAAAGATCGTTCAAAAAATTGTTTGCTTGAGAGATGAGTTACATTCAAAAATGTATAGATTCTGAGTTAACTTCAGTGAAAATTAGGTTAACAGCCGAATATCTCAATCCATTAAAGTAAATAAACAAAAGATTCATTCATCGTGAGTCATAGAAATATTAAACCGTGGAGGTAATCATTCGCAAAGCAAGATCTCCATGGGGAATTTTGCAGCGCTGTCTGGTGTCGAAAAAAATTCGCATGTGTAAACGTGGCATACGTAATAAGAGAAAAGGCAACCTCATTTCACTCATAACAGAGGATATAATTTATTTCACTGAAATAATAACGATGATTTTTTTTACATTGTAAAACTAGTTATAGCACGAAACGAACGCACCTCATTTGTCACGTTTAACGTGCAATTTCCAACTTGTTAATCGTAGTGAAACATATTGCAATTCGGTAATTTTTTAAGCATAACTCTAAAACTACTTGGTGGAATGAACTGTACTTTTGTATTCGCATCTTTGAATCTTCTAGAAATCGATTTATCTTTAAAAAAATCCGTAGGTTACTATTCAAATATTTTTCGAAAATTTATTTAAAAATTATACCTATTTTTTTAATTAATTTTCAAAAGAAAAAAATAGAAAGAAAGAAAGAAAGTAAGTAAAAAGAAAAAAAGAAAAAGAATTGCAACTTATGATTTTTTTTTAACAGAAATTGATTGCTAGAAGATTCAAATATGGGAATCCAAAATTACAGCTCATTGCCGCCAACCAGTTTTAGAGTTGCGTTTAAAAAAGCCACGCGCATTGCAATTTGTTTGACAACGTTCACGAGTGAATTTGATATTCGCATATTTGAAGCTTTTAGAAATGGATTTCTGTTAAAAATTTTATAAGTTACAGGTAATATTTTCTTCAAAATTTAATTTCAAAATCTATATATTTTTGAACTGCATTTTGGAGAAAAATATGAATATACGATGCATTTTTTAACGGAAATCAATTTCCAGAAACTTCAAACATAGAAAAGCAGCAAAATTACAGCCCATTCCGCCAAGCAGTTTTTGAGTTATACTTAAAAAGCTACTCGCAATGAATGTAATGTGTTTTGAAACGAATAAAAATGATTTTAACATTGGAGTTATAAAAATTTAAACCTGCAAATTCATATATTCAAATATTCAAACTATTTCAAAAATATGAATATACTATGCATTTTTTTTTAACAGAAATCTATTTCAAGAAACTTCAAACATAGAAAAGCAACAGCCCATTCTGCCAAGCAGTTTTTGAGTTATACTTAAAAATCTGCCTCTCATTACAATGTGTTTTGCAACCATTAAAAATTAATTTAACATTAGAATTCAAAAATATAAACTTGCGTAATTCATAACTATTTACGGAATAACTTTCCGTTTGGTATTAGAAAGTCAAATTTACCAATTAATCAAGAAATGAAGTCACAATTAGATGTTAGTATAGAAAATTTTAAAGTTTGATACAATTTCTACATGTAGACGACCCCTTAAACAAAATTTAAGTATAGTATTAATTAGTAGTCAGCGGCAGAGCTAGTACATCTACAGCTAAGGTATCCTGTTTTAGGTAGCTTTCAATACAAAAATGTATAAAGCTACCTATTGCAGCCGCTCGGAGGAAAGCAGTTCCGGAAAATTTCGATATATTTTCACCGATCATGACCCCCAGACCCCAAAACCACCCTCCGTTCAAATGTTGATATATATATATATATATATATATATATATCTGACCTATGTCATACGATAACGCTCGTATTTATAAATCGATTTTGATGAAACTAATTGTGTGTATTAACCTAACCAATGTCTCGACCGAGTTCGTTGGCCAGCTTGGTCCGCCATTTTGTTTCAAGATGGCGGCCATTTAAAAATTTAAAACTAAAATAAATATACAAAAAAGTTAAAAATTCAAATTTATTTTTTAATTACGTGTTAGGCCTTGATACAAGGATTCCAGAGCATTTTTTGGTTTACCTCTATCTTAAAAAATGGCTGAGATAGAGCAGTTTGAAATTCTAGGGTGGCTGACATTTTGAAACAAAACAGCACATTAACGCAATTACTCGCAAATTATTTTCTTTCATTGTTATAATAATTTTCCCAATCATACGCATAAAACTATATATTCATATACGTTAGCGCCAAAATTGTCGACATTGGCGACAAAATTGGCGACAAAATTAGCAAAATTTGTGACATTTGGCGAAATATCGTCAAATTTGGCGACCAAAATAAGTCTTTATAAATTAAGCCAATTTGGCTATTGCTCAATAATTTGGCGAAATTCTTATTCAAATTCAGTATTAACGAATCTTTTGTAAACGTTTCTTTGCATTTTAACTTGCTGTTTTCGTGTAACATTAGCTAAAATTTTAAAACGAAGATATAGGAAAGCTACCTTTTCCTCCCGGTACAGGCCGGAAGGACTTTGTTTTTGTTTTTGTTTTTTCTTTAACGGCTGTACAGTTGAAGCCATAGCGTAGTAGATATGCAAGAATTATAGAAGGGGTTCGAGTAATCGTTTTTAGATTTGGAAATTTTAATACCATTACGTTTTTGAATTTCCGAATGATGATTTTACTTCGGAAATGTAAATTTTGAAAAGAAAAATAAATTTAAAGACAGAAGACGGTATTTCTCATTTCAATCAAGTAATTTTTAACAAAAAATAAAACCGACTCCGAAGGATTGTTCCTTACCTTTGTGTTTTTGTGGCAATCCTGTTTTGTTATCCAGATTAGATTCCTAAACAGGTCGGTTTATACCGATCCGAACCCAAAAATTCCATTTTAAACCAACCCGAAGCCCGACCCGTGCCCGACGCTTCATATTTTAATGCATTAATCCACATTTTAATGCAATCATGAAAAAATAAGCTGTAATTATATTTCTAATATCACTTTTATCTTTTATGTTAAAAAATAAGTATGTTATACAGACATTTATATTTCAATATATATAAATTTATTTTTACCTTAAACAATATTGTGGACATTCTTATATATAATATTGGGAACAAAACGAGTTACCAAATCCGACTCGCAAGAGTGAAAACCCAACCCGAAATCGACCTGAACCCGAAAGTAATTAGTCATTCCGCGGACGAAAAAAAAAATTATTGGCAACCCGATGATCTGGGGAAAACGTGAAATGTATTACCTGAAATTCATTTCAAACAATAATACGTATGTACAGAGATTTATTGCGAGTTCTTATACAAATTTTCTTTTTCCCGACTAAAACCATTTTCAAAGTATTCAAATGCCTTTCGTTCTTTGGAATTACATTACTTTCGCAAAATATAAAAGTAAAAATGTTAATTTCAAAAGTTTCATTTCAAAAACTATAACATTTATTTTAGACAGACAGACAGATAGATATAGGAAATGAGAGACCTCAGAGGACCCTTCCTACTCATATGAAGACAATTTTTAACGCTTCCCAACATAGTTGAAAAGTGTTTATGAATTTGGTTTGTCTGCCTGTCGTCTATCCGTACTTTAACTCTAGTAAATATACTCGGAATGCCATGTAATTGATATATGTTATTGAAGTTAACTCTGACATGTTTACTATTGAAAATCGAGTGTGTTAGCTTTTATAGTTCGTTTATAGAAACACTCAAGAGAATCTCGTTACATTATGGTCTATGGAAAAAAACTCGTTTGCGATGTATTTTAATGATGTTACACTATTTCAAATATAATGAAATTGATATGCATTTACCTATGAAGTGCATTAAAACATGCTTTATGTATAATGTGACGTGCAAAGCATTTATCGTTCATGGTCTACGGAGAAAAATTGTTTGGAGCATATTTTAATAATGTTACACTATTTCAAACATAATGAAACGTGCATAAATTATTGAAGTGCACTACAAGATGCTTACTGCAGACTATGATGTACATAAGAGTTATCCTTATTTTACCATCAAATCACTGGCTACATTTAAGGAAAAAACAAACCAGAGATGTCAGTTTTTTTAAGTATATTTAATGCGCCAAAAAGAAAATATAATTAAGCACTAGTGTTAGATAATATTTAATAATTGAATTTAAATATTTAATAACTAATTTTTATGCAGATTTAATATTATATAATGCGATCCCTGATTTAATCATAGCTTCGGTTTAATGATGATTTTCAAGGAACCCTGTGCAGTTAAAGCGAGGTACGACTGTATATGCTCTCGCATGAACTTTCGCATGGTTTATTGCATTATTTTTGCTGACTTTTTTAGGCTTGGAATAAATCGTCTGCTTTTCTATAGATACCAGAGTATTTTCTATCACGAATTCTTTGAAAACGTATTCTTCGTGTAAAAACAAAATTTAGTGAACTACTTTTCCTTTGAACATTATTGCGAGGTTTTAATAAGTTTGAATAAATTAATGAACAACAAACTTTATGCATGCAAAAAGGTTACTTACTCCGTTTCCTGCATCGCGCTGTGCAGTTATAAACAGCCAGCAGGAAGACAACCAGAGCTGCTCTACTGTTGTTCATTGAACTCATATTTGGTATATAAATAAAGGAATAGTAATAAACTGTGCGAAAATATATAGATTTCATCTTAAGACAGGATGATTCCGATAAAAAAAATTTCGATGGAATTCCTAATGAAACACAGAATTTGCCATCCAATAAGACAGAGGAAGTCTAATCGCATCTTCCGTTTGCTACAGAAAATCGTAATTTCCGCAGGTGGAAAAAGAGCAAAGTTGATATACAGTTAGACTGTCAAAGTCTCAGAGGGATATGATCTGTCAAAATTTTTACAAGAATGTCACACAGATAGATATCCGCTTTGTCATCACAGTTATAAAAATTAAAAGAGCGCCAGTGTTCACTGATAATTACCGTAATTTCCGGCGTATAATCCGCAGCTCAAAGAGTCGTTTTTCGACCCAGAAATATTATTTTATAAAATGTAACTCAAAAGATCGCTGTAAATATTTAACTACAATTATTGAATAAAATTTCTGGGTCGAAAAACGACTCTTTGAGCTGCGGATTATACGCCGGAAATTACGGTATTTGTAATGATGAGTTGATTATAATGATACGCTAAACAGCCGATAATAAAGTGGTAATATATCTTGGAACGTTGTTAGTTGTGAATAAAATTTGTTAGTTTATTTGATTAGTTACTAAAGTATTAGTAAAATTCTCCATCTTTTAACCTGTTAAATGGTAGTTGGATGAGTGCTTTATTATGTAACGATGATTGCTGGTCATATTGCTAAGTCATAGAAAACTCTTTAAGAGAAAAAACACCTTTATTGTGAACAGTGGCAGGCGATCCAATCTGAGCATTCTCATTCCCACTAGTTTTTGCGAAAAAATTTCGTTGCCTTACTTAATCGTAGCACTTCCTAGAAAACTTATTAGATAAAAAGAAAAGTGTCCAGTTAAACTGATGGCATTGAGCTCACAGGCTACACTCTCAGAAATAAAACACTCAATTTTGACGATACGGCAATCGTTAATCCCTATTTCGTTATTTTTGACAATCATTTCGTCACAGAGTCACGTGGTTTTTGACGAAACGCGAATCCTCAAATATCTGACGAAACTGTTTCCTCACTTTCAAAAATAAAACTCTCACTTTTGACGATTCCGCAATTCTTGGGCTGTTTTTCATCTGTTTTGACAATCATTTCGTCTCAAAATTAAGCGATTTTTAATGAAATGGAAAATCTCAAATATTTGACGAAAATGTTTCTCCATTCACGGCCAGATTATTTATGCATAACTGATCTATTTCTCCTCTATAAACAGTAATGCGTTAAAATCTTAACCCCTATCATCTAAAATTGATAAACTCTCCTCCACTATTGCACTTCAAAATTTATAATTTCTGACCAACAAATTAACTAGACCATATTCTAATCATTCATTGAACAGAGGCAATTTCTCTAATAAATTATATTAATCAAGCCATATTCTAATTATTTATTAACCATAGAAAAACCATAACAATAATCTAGCCTTATTCAGAGCCCGATTAAGTTTGTCCGGGACCCAAGGCCCAGCAGCTTTTGAGGGCCCTCCTCAAACTGAAATAGTAGTTAGAAATGTTTTTTGGGAGTATTTGGAAATTTTCTTGCTTTTTATAAAAATGGTCATGAAACTCAGGTTAACCTAAATTTTGTTTTCCTGTTTCTTAGTATAAAACTTTAAATATCTCTTCATCTTAAATATTTCTTCTAAAAAAAAAAATTCCTATAAAAAATAATCTGTACTGCATCCTTATGTTAAGCTGTTTTTAGAGAACAGAAAAATGCAGGTATACGTTTATACAAGTGACAGTTTCTTAAATATCAAAGAATGAAAAAAAAAAAATCTAAATAATTTTATTCACTTTGGGGCCCTCTGTCTCAAATAGGCCCAAGGCCGAGGCCTAGTTGGCCTGTGCGGTAATCAGGCCCTGGCCTTATTAATTAAAACAGGCAGAAATTATAACAGCGCCGATAAAAATACAATCTGCTTTCTAAAAATATAACACACATCAACATCCCGTAGATACATTTAAAATCAAATTTATCCAAGGTCCCGCTGGCTAAGTGGTCAGAGCGTTCGAATCCCCTTGAAGACTTGTGAAAAGTGTTGTTATTTTTTCCCTTATCAATTAGAGATGTTTCTAAAATTCTCAGTAGATGGCGCCACCAGACTTTTTTTTAGACTTTCGAACAAGCAATTTGACGAAATAAATTACCTCGCATTTTTGAGGACAGAAATTTACTGGATTTAACGAAATATTCGCTCGGAGCATTTCCCAGGAAACAGCTTCCTCAAAAACGAAGAAAATCTCGTGGAATTTGAGTATTCATTTCTGACAATGTATTCACACTAATTGTATATTATACTGTTACTTCAAAGAATAATGCCCCTGGAAAAATAAAGAAATCAACAATAAATTAAGGAGGGGATTAGCTCCCCGTTTCCCCCCTTTATACTTAACAAATGGATCTCCAAAACTAATCAGGGAAGCGTCTTGTTACAATGAACCTATATACAAAATTTGAAGCAAGTCGGATAAGTCTGCATGAAAAACCCATTCATCTAAATTAAGGGGGTGATTAGTCCCCTTTCCCCCCTTTATACCCAACTTGTGAACCCCCTACTGACTCTGTACCCCCTTGTAAAACTAATCAGGGAAACGCCTCATCACAATGAACCTATATACACAATTTGAAGCAAATCGGATAATTCTGCATGAAAAACCCATTTATCTAAATTAAGAGGGGATTAGTCCCCGTTCCCTCCCCTTTATACTTAACCAATGAACCCCCAAAACTAATCAGGGAAGCGCCTTATCACAATGAGCCTATATACAAAATTTGAAGCAAATCGGATAATTCTGGATGAAAAACCCCTTTAACTTTATGAAGGGGGAATAGCCCCGTTTCCCCCCATTATATTTAACCAATGAACCCCCAAAACTAATCAGGGTATTAGTTAATTAACGCCTTATTAGAATGAATCTATAAACAAAATTTGAAGCAAAACGATTATTTCTATCAAGAGTTATCGCGTTACGTACAGATCCTGCGGCACATTAGCTCTCAGGTTATGATAGCCTGTGAGCTAAAAAAAATTACTAGGAATTACAGGTGGGAAAGAGCATGCCCACTTTGAATAGTAGGATACGTCCCTGATTGTAAAAAGAAAATACTGAAAATTTTAGACAATCAATTGAAACTTCGGCTTTCTTGTTTGGAGGAAACGAGCGTATTAAACACTGGATTAATATGTCTCCTTTGGTTTTAAAAGAATAAGCATAAAAATATACAAAGAGCCCGTCGAAATCCGATGTAAGAAAATTTTTTAATAAGAAACTGTCAGGTAAACTTCTAATAAACATACGAAAATAACTGAAATAAAAAATCAGTTTTACACTGATTCTCTAATTCCCAAAATAACATTTTAAACTTGAACCTATTTACTATAATGATATTTATATTAATTATAACTTTTCACATTATTGAACTAGTTGTGTTGTGAGCCAATGTTGATGTGCCAATCCCAAAACTTTCTTCTATCTTATACATGGTAATATTTGAAAAGCGTATTTTTTTTTAATTATGCATTTTAAAATCCGAAAATGCAGCATAGCAGCGCCACCTGTTCTATGATTTACACAAAAACCTAATCAGCACCAACTTATGTAAACGTCTAACTGAATCTGATGTTTGGTGAAAATCATGCATTACTTCTTGAGATAGAACTATTGCGGAAATCGTGAAAAATGTAGTATAGCAGCGCCATCTGTTGAGCGATTTACACCAAAAACGAATTAGCACCAATTTATATCAAGGTCTAACTGAATCTAAGGTTTTATTAAATTCCGCACATTAGTTCTTGATATATAACTATCACTAAAATCGTGTAAATCCTGAAAAATGCAGCATAGCAGCGCCACCTGTTGGTCGATTTACACTAAACACTAATCAGCACCAATTTACTTCAAGGTCCAACTGAATCTAAAATATTATTAAATTCGCTGTATTAGTTCTTGAGATAGAGCTCCCACAAAATTTTTGTCACATGCAGACAGCCTCACGGACAGGCATTTTCTAAAAACAGTCAAATCGTGTTCAGGCGGGGCCTCCGAGATCACGCTGTGTGTTTTCTCAACCGGGCCTGCTACAAGTGACGTCACAACCTGCTAACGTCACAATAGTGATCCATACTACTTAAAATTTTCCATGTACTTTGTTCGTTTGTACGGATTGTTTACGATAGTATTTTTATATTATTTATTGTTTTATTTAGTAATTAATAATATTTTTCAGTGTATTTAGATTATAACGCTATCAATAATTATAGATTATAACTATTAAAGAAAGTGTAGATTATATCTATAAAATAATGAAAAGAAAATGTTGCGCTCCTAGTTTCAAATCTAAGTCTTCAAATTCCCAACTTATAAAAACTATCCTGCGCCGTCAGACGCCCACGGGGGTCACGACGCGCGTAAACGACCATCGCACCCAAGCCTCTGAAGGGCTTATAACGCACCAGGGCTTTGTCTCGCCCGGCGCTGCGATCGGCCTGAGGCCGCTCCCCACTGCGGACCCCCAGGTCATTCTACCAGGTGTCGACATCTAGGTCGCTGCGCCAGTAAACCCATTCATGGGAAACTTCCGCGTGGAACAAACACCTGATGAACCGCCGAAGAACCCCCGACGACTTCGTTCGCGAAACCCCATAGGGGGAGACGGTCCCTCGGTCATATGTCGAGTTACTCCGACGGCTCTTGCTTTCCCACGGCTTCCGATCATAGACATGCATGGAAGAGCAAGCTACTGGGCTCATCGGCCGTGAGGTTCCCAACTTATAATGAAAAGAAGAAATTTTAGCTACGAAAATTACATTGTGATAATTTTACTCATATTTCAACAGCAGTGATCTGCATTAAACGTATCGAAATACGTTTTATAATTCGTGAAGCTAAAATTAATATGATGGTACTGAACTTGTTGTGCGGAGAAAAAAATTAACCCTAACAACGAATGTGTATTCTACTGTAATCAAAATATTCCGGCATATTTGAATTAATGTGTACTTCCAAAACGAAAGAGATAAATGATCTTTGGAAAAATAAATATAATAAGCAGATGATAAACAGTTTAAAAAATGGTGCAACGATGACAACAGACCTTTCGAAGATTTTTAAATATACGGTAGTAAATTGAATAAAATCTGGATGCACTTAGTTAGAAGTGAGTGTGCTTTGTTTTTAAAATTAAAAGTAACTGATTTCCCCAAATTACTAGTTCCATTTAAAATTTTAGCTAACTTTTAAGAGTTCAAATATATTATGAAAATAAATCTGTTGATAAGTTCCTTTGAGTGGTTCTTATGTTCTGGACACAAGTAAAATAAAAGAGACATTTTTTAAAAAATATTGTAAAGTAAATAAGTTATCAAGTTAAGATAAAACAGAAAGCAAATACAGGCGATTTAGAGAAAATGGCTTATGGCGAAAGAAGGAAGTTTGGCAACATATTTCCTGGCAACCTATTCGCTGTTTCATATAAATAAGCATTTTTTTTTTTTCCAATATTTATACAATTTATTTAATATAAAGAAGCCATTTATCTATTTTCATATACAGATAGAACAGAATTGTATATATATAAATAAACATAAAAGTTCATTAGGTTTGTTTCCATAGCTGTGTATGTAATTTGGAAACATATCTAACTTTCTGAAGTCCGAATTGCACCAAGCTTTAAAAAAAAGCGCCAAGTTCTCTATAGTTGAAAAATAACGATTTCTCTATTTAATTTGACATTTATTGAGTTTTGGTGGTTAAATTATGGTATGTAGTGGTAAAAGGGGGGGGGGTGGGGTATGGGATTGATTTTGTAAAGTTTTTGGTAGATTTATTCTATTTTTTGTACGTATATTTATTGTAAAATAATGTTTTTAGGAAAAGGTAAGTCAATGTGTTCGATCTGATTAATCTTAGCAATTTTTTTTATTTAAAACTTTTAATTTCCTTTTATAAAACAAGTTTATTAACTCACTTTTATTTCATGATTATGAAATTTACTACTATTATTTATATAATGACAAATTTTAAGACAGGAAATTCAAAACATCTCTCTTTATTAAATCTTTCTGCTGGGATACATTGACCAAACTGGATCACTCTTGTGACGTCACTAATACTTGTAGCAGGCCCGGTTGAGAAAACACACAGCGTGATCTCGGAGGCCCCGGTTCAAGACCTTCTAAAATGTATAAATCCGTCGAAAACCGGAAGTTAAAAATTTTCATAAAACCAATGCTTTCTTCTTGTAAAGATAGAAGAACGTAAAAATCTACAGTTTATTTCAAATTATAATCTGTGATATCTAATCAAAGCAACTAATCAAGATACAGTAAACAATGAAAGCTATAATTCTAATCTTTGTAATTACGAAATTAAAAATCAGCGAAAATTACGTCACTTTCACACAATTATACTATTTTTTTTAATAAAAAAATACATTTAAAGATAAATATAATGCCACTTTCATTGACACAAACTTTTTACGTACTTTTGATTCATGCATATTAAACGTTATAGGTTCATAAATATATAGCTTTGCATAGGAATTGCTTTTTATACTCTATGGGCACATTGATGACGATGTAATCTCAGTACCGACAGAGTAGAAAGTTTATAAATTTAATGGGACTTTACTCACGAGTGGCAACAGCCACGCCTCAGCGGGTACATGCCCTCGAAAAAGACTCTTTATTGGACGAAGGGAAAGCTGTGTTAAAATGTTCTTCACGCCTATTGGTGTTTTTCTTCTATATACCCGTAGATGACGAGACATGGGTAAAATCCAATCAATGCAAATTGCATGCTTCAATCAATCCAATCAATATCAATGCTTCTTTTTAAATATGATGTCATTTTCACACATTCAAGTGTTTCGTTTCGTTTCTGAGATTAAGGACTTAAAACGAAGAACCATTCAATGCTTTCGCTAGTGGTAAATGACGTCGTAAACATGCATTTTCATTCATAAAGCTGGGGGATAAAATTTTACAAATGCGTTAAAACAAAGTACTTTCTCACTGAATTTCATTTCGCCAGTATAAGTTTAAGGGCCTATGGCCTCAAATTCAGTAAAAATGCAATAAAAATTGTTGAAATTGATATCGACACAACTGTATTGAAATGTAACAGTTTTATGAAAGAACATTCGTATTTTATCTGAAACATGACGTCATTTTCTCTGAGAAATGTACAGCATTTCTGCAATTTGGATCTTCAGCTTTGTAGTACACGGGAGAGGAGGGGGGGGGGGTACTTAGTCCTGGTATAGGAAGACAGAAAAGCCAATGAAAATTTCGGCATTTTAGCACAATCGAAGTAAAATGTTGCTGTTTTTTCAATAGAAAAGTACATTTTCAGTTGAATGCCTTTTAAAAATGATATCATTTTCATAGGGAAACATTTTCTTCCATGTCGGTTTTGCCCCATATGGAATGGCCTCTCTTGTGGAATGAAAAATCTCTGAAAATAACGTCATTTTGAAGACACCATAGAAAAAGAATGCAGTTTCATGTTTTAAATAAATCGTATTTTATTATTATTTTTTTAATGATGTCATTTCAGCATAGGGTCCTTAAGCCTCTTGTTACAATTCTCATATATAATGTGCATGGTTGTCAACAAACTGGTTTGTTGCATGTCTACTGAACTTAACGTTGAGCTAAATTGCTTGAAGTTTCACTAAATTTCTCGTAATTTTCAAGTAGTTAGAATACATTATATTATGTCTAGGAAATAATACAGTATGAATTACTAATTCTGCAAGAATTGTTAATTTTCGCCTACAATTATTTGAGAAATACGCCTTTACTTGAGTTCGTGACGTCACATGCACATTATCTATTATTTTCCTTTTCTCTGCAACAATGGAAGTGACCAGATTGCCGCCATTTATAAGGAAAAAATCATTAAAAATTCTTAAAATTAAAATACCTTGAAGAAAAGATTGTGCTGGCTCATTTACAAATGAACAGCCATCAGTTTAAAATAATAATAACTAAAATTGGTTCAGTGGAAAGCGATGGGCATATGACGAAAAAAAAAAGGACATTTGTTTTAAATATACACTATATTATGATTAGTCGAAAGGATGTATTTTTCAGAAATCTTTTGTTTCTGCATATCAATTCAAAATCTTTAAATAAATAGTATGGAGCTCAGTCTTTTTACATGCAGAAATAAAGGCTAGTGAATTTGACAGCTTATTGACAAAATCGTACAGAAATATTTCAGTTTTATATAGACTCTAAAGGTTATGACTTCGTTCGGAATTCCTAACAAACGGTTACTATGCATTTCTTGGCTATTGCTACGCTTTTCCTGGAGGTAGTCTCTTCACACAATGGAAAACCTACCCAGAAATCGGTTGTTTGTTTGGAACAATTCTACCGTGTGCCATCACACTTTTGAAGTTTATATGACAATGATTCCTTTCTTTCGAGTAGAACATCATTTTCACCATCAGAACCATTCATCCCTTCCAAGATTAGAGCGTCATTTAACAAATTGTTTTAAAATTCCTGGGTTTTATTTATTATAATTAATTGGAAATGATGTAATTTTCACAAATATTTTATTTTGTGCATACCAAGAATCTTTAAAAAAAATAGCAGGAGTTCAGTCTATTTAGGTGATGGAATGAGGGATGAGGGTCAGTGAATATGATGTCATCTCTGACATAGTTATAGTATTTTATATTTATGGATAAAAATGAATCTTTTGTTTTCAGAATGACGTCATTTCTTAACTAAATCTTCATAACTTAAGAGTTGGACAAATTTCCGTCTTACACAGAGCCCTCTAGGTCCTTTAATATGCAAACGGAAACTAAACGAAATTTGAAAGACAAACTCTTTTAAATAAATACTTTAAACAAACGTATGTAATTACTCACATTTTTACATATTCTTCAACAATTTTCAATAAATTACCTACGATATTAATCTAATACTAATTTTAAATGAATACACTATTAAAATTTTTTAATTAATGTCCTTTTTTTTAAATCTTCTATATATATATATATATTTTATTGAATTTAATTTACATTATATACAATAAACTCTTGTCTAAGGTGGAGCTGAAAAAAATTTCTGTTTTTGTCGTAGACAGTATTCCATCTTGGACAAACTTTACTCTATGTCTATGGATTCGCCGGGACATGAAAATCTTTCAGAGTTAGACAGATTTCTGCCTTACACATTGTCCGCTTTAGACAAAATTTACGGTATATAGGGTAAGGTGCTTAAATATGACCCACTTTTTGTTGATGTAATTTTTTTATTATTTTCTAAAGTTCTTTTTTGACCAAAAAATTACCAGTTGTAGATCCATTTCCTCCCTGTAAGATTCTGGCGTCAAGTTTGTTCAAAAATTAATACAGGATGGGATTTTTTTTTGTGTGTGTGTGGTGTTTCATTCGCAGGTTCCAGCGAAAGGGGTTCTTAATATGGTACACATGTGATCCCTAATATGACATCCAGTGCCATATTCGACACACATACCAAAAATGTTAAAGTAAATCAAGATTTCAGAGTGTTAAAATAAAACGGCAAATCTCTCTCATGAAATAACTTTTTTAAACTAGAATATTTAATCACAAAAAAGTATTTTTCTCGAATATAAAATTAAGCTAGTGCAAAGGATCGCATAAACAATTTTCTAACTTAAGATAACTAGACAAAGGTAGGTAACCAAAACTATTCAAATGAATAGTTATGAAGAAATAAAAGTAAACAGAAGAAAACAAATAATTGAAATAAAAGTAAAAAAAAAAAAAAAAAAAAAATAGATAAAAGAAAGTTCAAAACACGAGGTGCACAGAAATAAGTCAATTTTTTTCTCCTCATAATCCTCCTGAATACCATCTAATACACTGGGTGCATTTAGCCCACTTTTCTCCTCTGCAATCATCAGAGAATTTTGATGCACAAATGAGACACTCCACGTCTTTTTCTATCTCACTAAACGATTCCAGATCCATGTCAGCATCTGTGTCAAGTCAATCAGGAGAAGGTCATCTTCATCTAGACATTCATCAGACAATTCAATAGAAATAGCTTTTCAAGCGCCTTTTCCCATTAATTTTCTTCTCAGCCTTTGAAATGTGATTTTTTGTTGCAGACTTTCCTGAAATTGTTGTATAAAAGTCGATGGTCTTTCTTCGTTGGTGGGAATACTCGTTGCCAGTTTTTCCTTAGCCTTCTCTTTCTTCTATTGCTTATTGGCAGTTTTATCATCCTTTTGTTTTGGCTTAACATCCTCTTGTAGGGTGATAATGTAATATATGAGGCTTTCCCTGATCTTGATGACAAAGAGGAAGCAGGTCGTGAAAGTACAGGTGAGATGTTGTTAGGTGACACGAAGGTTTGAGTATGTTGTACTGTGGTAACAGGGTTCAAACCGTTAGTGGAAGAAATATCCTGATCAGGCACTCGAGGAGAAATTGATGAAGCCTGAAGAAGTGATGAAGCACCATCTGAAGCATAATTAGAATCGTTTATGTTGAAAGACTCCTCAGTATTGTTACTTCGCATGAAATCAATATCCTTGAAAACGTGTCTGTTACAAGGGAATAGTCCAGTCTTCATAAAGGCATTAATTGAAGTCAACATTGTTGCAGCTCTCTTGCATGTCCTCCCAAACAATTCACCAACCTGATTGTTTGTCACAAAGCTTCCAGGGTTGTTTCTCAGCCATGTTTCAATATCTTGGTCGTAGAAACATTTGAGGGGAGCCATGAATCCATTAAAAAAGGAGGGGGTCCAAGTATGGCACTATACCCATATTTGGACATCCTTGGTAGTGCCATATTGGGAACTCCACATGGACTGATAATATTAGCTACTGATAAAAAGAAAATGAATTTGAGCCTAAACCAACAGTTGACAAACATAAGTAAACTGAAACTACAGATATGTTCAAACATTTCAAAATCCCTTAGCTTCCTCAAAAAAGATACTCTTGAAAATGTAACCTTAAAAACATTCAACACGTGGAAATACATCTGGTAGAGTATCAATTCTACAATCGGTAGAATGATGTGAACACACTGCACCCTGTTGAGTAAACTTGGAAAACTACTGTTTGAGGATTTTTCTTACTAGAGTGCGACTTGTCCTTTACAAGACATAAGGTAGTGCCATATTAGGGGACTATACCATATTTGGAGACTTTACCCTATGTATTACGATTTTTACTTATTCCTTTTAATCGTACATCCTAATAAAGGACACCTACATTTAAGGAACAAAATATCTAGTCCCATGGATGTCCCTTTTTGGAAGTTTTTACTGTTATTATAAGCTGCATCAGTAAATCATGCAATACTATTGTGAAAAAGTAAAATAGAATAATTTTAACAGACGATCCAAGTTATCAATTCAACTGAAATGCAGTCTGAATTTTTAAAACTTCCTCATCTTTAAATCTGAAATAATCCCTAAAGCATTAAGATTGAACTTAATATGCTTTGTTACTTGAAAGATGATAAAATTGTAAGAAAGATGTTAAACTACACTAACGTTATTCAATGTCAATTACTTCAAACACTTTCAGTTATACACATAGCCTTCATCTGATGAAGGCTATGTGTATAAGATAGCAAGGTCAGCCATAGCGGGACTGCAGGATTTACAATGTGGCCTGGTCTTACACTTATTAAAAGATAATAATAATAAATGAATAAAAGTTTTAAAAAAAAACCAAAAAACCCTTAGAAAAAAAAATTGAAATTCCAACAAGATTATAGAAGCCCATAGCTGCCAACATACCAATATCTTCCATAGCACTGTACTGATATATTCTGTTGTAAATAAAACATGTTTTGAACCAAAAATATCTATATTATAAAGGGCAAACATGTCCACTGGCAACACCTGACGATTGAATTTCGGTTTTAAAATTTTCGCTAACTGCAAATTTTTAAAACTTCTAAACATCATACATTTTCAGTTTTTACACTGTTTTATAGGGAACAAAAGGTACTTTCAAATGCAATTTGTTTGAAATCTGTATAACAATTTACTCATTTATTGATGGTTTTTAAAATAATTTTCAAGCATGAACTATCTCCATCGCATGCAGGCTGCATTACGGAATAATAGTAACCCATTTGCACTTAAAACAATATAAATAGTTCAATATTTGTCTCAAGTTAATATACCATAATGAAATTAAAACTTCATAAATAAATAATGTAAAATAAAATAAAAAACAAATTCAACATATATGTAATCAAAATATTTAAATTTTTAGGGAAAAAAAAATGTAATTTCAAATATAATTTATTTGAAAATTGTATCTCAGTTTAAAGATTGTTTATGGCTTATAAAATAATTTTCAAGACTGAATTATTTTTAAATCTATCTCTATCGTGTACACACTAAAGATCACTCTGTTTGCACTTAAAACTATATAAATAGATCAGCATTTGTTTCCGGCTAAAATTCCAGAATGAAATTAAACCTTCATCAAAAAAAAAAAAAAATATATAATACACACAATACATATAAATAAAACACAAACTTAACAGACATGTAATTGAACTACATGCTTAACCCATTGAAATTAACAGAATCAAAAAGGCTGCAGCAAGTAGTGAAATCTTCGGTAATTAATTCCTGGTATGCATCTAAAAAAATACAGAAGTATCACTTTTAATAAATTTAAAAACTTCATTTTAATATGTTGTATAAAAATGCTTCTTTTGTGTTGTTAATGCGCAATCTAAAAAATATATATTATTAAATTTAAAATTCTATTAGAGTTAGAAAAGAATGGTTTTCACCAATGTTCTGCTTGAATTCCCTAGTTTTTTTAATGAATTGGGCCTTGTTACTTTGTGTTTATTTAATTTCATTTAAGTAAAATTTTCTGCATAAAATATGTTTATTTCACCAAGATCAAACTGACACAAAGCTATAAAAGATATCAGTATATTCTTTTTCAACTATGGTCGTCCATAACGTTACTTATTAACATAATTACTTGCATTATCAATTAAAACAGACATTAATTTATTTTAAAACACATCAAAAAGCAGTACACATGTTCAAAAGCTCAAAAAAACACTTGCAAAATCACACTAAAACTAGACAATATGTCAAAAGTTCTAAAAATGTTTTCATTTTTTGCTCCCGAGGCATCTTCAGTTACTGATGTGTTTGTTCCTCGCTAGTCAATCTGTTGAAAACTTAATTTTTCCTATTTTTAATAACATATGGCACCATCTATTATCAATTTTTGGATGCATCATATCATTGCATATTTCTGAGTTTGCTGTAGTTATTTCTATTGCTTCCCTCTGTAATGCATAGTTTAAATTATTATAACTTGCTAATTTTTAGGTGCGTTCGTAATTATAAATATGTAGCACCTACAGCCGTCGTCTGGTCCATCCGTCTGTCAGCATATAACAGCACAAAAACTACCCAACTGAATGGTTTGAAATTTAATAAGTATAATCGTTGCAGAATTTTATCGAGTCATTTCAAATTTTATGAAAATCAAATCAAAACTTAAAAAGATATTACTAAATTTTTTTCTTTATTCTATTAACCCTCTGACAGTCTTGCAAAAAGGCAAATCTGTAATGTTTTTTTCTCTGCATTTTGTTTTAAATGCAGAAAAACTAATTTTTCAACATTGAATATAAAAAACTTAATTACAAATATCAATGTAATCCTTGAGAGTTATTATTCATTGCTCAGCACATTAAATCATTAGAATGTTATTACTTAAAATAATGCTTATAATGCAGTGAAACCTGGAGTTTAGTGAACGTAGTAACACGGTCTTGTCAGTGAGGGTTAAACCCTATCGTACGTAATCGGTATAATAAAAGTGCAAGTCATGTGACTGAGGAAAACAAATACGGGCAAAACACTTTTTTTATATGTCAAGCGGTCATTTTTATTCAAAATTATTTTTTTGAATAAAATTGTATAAAAGTTACATTTTTAGAAAGATCGTTAGAAAAAATTGTTTGTATGAGAGATGAGTTAGATAAAAAAATGTATAGACTCTGAGATAACTACAGTGGAAATTAGGGTTACAGCCGAATATTTGAATCCATTAAAGTAAATAAATGCAGGAGATTCGTTCATTTTGAGTTATAAAAATATTAAACCATGGAGGTAATCATTCACAAAGCAAGACCTCCATGGTAAATTTTGAGGCGCTGTCTGGTGTAGAAAAAAAAATATTCACATCTGTAAACGCGGCATACGTAATAAGAAAAAAAAGGCATGCTCATTTCGCTCATAGCAGACGATATAATTCATTTCACTGAAATAATAACGATGATTTTTTTACATTGTGAAACTAGTTATAAAAGGAATGCACCTCTTTTGTCACGTTTTAACGTACAATTTCCAACTTGTTTGACATTATTGAAGTCTATTGAAATTGAAGATTTATTGTTTAATCTGGCTACTGCAGTGGTTGATTTATTTAAGTTTATATCTCTTCTGTGTTCTTTCACTCTGTTTTCAATTTTCATTTATTTTCAAATTAATCGGTTGAGATACAGAGATATACAAGAAAATCAGAAATATACAAGATTAATTTCAATGATAATGACGGAAAAACTATTTCGTATATTGGTATGACAAAAAGAAAAATTGAAGACAGAGTGAAAGAAAACAGAAGAGATATAAACTTAAATAAATCAATCACTGCAATAGCCAGATTAAATAATATATCTCCAATTTCAATATACTTTAATAATGTCCAAAAACTAGCAAGTTATAATAACTTGAACTACAAATTACAGATGGGAGCAATAGAAATAATTACAGCAAACTCAGAAATATGTAATAGATGGCACCATATGTATGGAAAAATGAGGAAGTTTTCAACAGATTAACTAGCAAGGAAGAATACCAACATCAGTAATTGAAGATGCCTCGCGAACAAGAGGTGAAAATATTTTTAGAACTTTTAACATATTGACTAGTTTTAGTGTAATTTTGAAAGTGATTTTTTTTAGCTTTTAGACATGTCACTGCTCTTTGATGTGTTTTAAAATAAATTAATGTCTGTTTTTATAAGTAGTGCAAGTATTTATTATGGATATCAGTAAGCTGGTAACTACGGAATATTATCTCTTTATCTAAGAAAGACAGTAACCTAGGAAAACAAAAATTTCCTTATCTTTAAAAGGATAACTCTGTGAAATAGCAATGTTATTAATATACTTGGTGAAGTCTTAATTTTTTTTTTAATTATTGTCCAATAGCCAATTCCTAAATTATCTTTAAAAGCATAGTTCCAGTTTCAAAAAATGCTGTTTTTTTCCTATTTATGTCAAAATAGTTATCCTTTTAAAAGTTACAAAAATTTAAAAATGGAATAAAATTTTTAGGGCTTAAAATACTGAAAACCCTTAAAATTCAAAGTACTATAACTCGGTAAATTTTGGCCGTAGAAAAGTAGAATTTTTACTGTTTTACTTGGTAGAGCATGAAGGAAATTGTTCTAAAAAAACTTATAGAACCAAGAGATGTATAAAAATTTAAATTTCATAGCTTTTTGAAAAATAACCCATTTGATCTATAGGGATCTTTTGCAACTGTAACTGTACCTATAAAATTAACAGTTTAGGAATTGGGTATTGAAAAACGATAAGAGCGGACATCATTATATATGAGTAAAAAACTTGCTTTGTGAATGTCCCAATAATGAACATATTTAAAAATTCTCCAGTTCCTTCTTCCAAAAAAATTTATTCTCAGATTAAAACCCCGGATTTCTCCTATAATTTCAATTCTTATTCTAGGATTTTGGTAATAGGATCAAAACTGGCTCAGAAACTCGAAGTTTTATTACCTACAATGAATTTTACTGTATTAAAAAAAATATTTAGGTGAAATAAATATTAACAACTCATGTAGTTTTATTATAACAAACACAATGTTTCAGAAATAAAACTTTATTGCTTGTATGACAGTTATACTTTCCATTTAAAGATCTTTAAATATAAATATGAATGATTACATAAACAGGTACTTGGCAAAGGCTTTTTACAAGTACATTTTTCTGAAGGGTATTTACAATTCTCATATTGCTCAGCCCGCAAGAAAGTGACACAACTCAAAAATACTATATTTCACAGGTGCATAACTAATTGGCAAAGTCGGAGGAGGCTTTGAAATTTTTTGGCAGCGCTAATCCACAGCTTGTCTTTCCCCTCTACTTTAAAGATACATAAAAATAGACAGAAGTAGAGGTGAAGACGACTCCTCTATCATAAAACTTTTGATTACAACATTTAAAATTTTTTAAATGCTATATAGATAATATTAGTATTGAAAGATTATGAAGTCTAGAGGGAGCCCCAAGAAGTTTGTTGGGGAGAAGGGATGGGAGCCAGTCCACTCTGTCCCCCAGCTGGTTACAGCCCTGTCTTTTTACTATAACATAAATACAAAATTATACATAAAAAAACTCGTAAGAATTAAAACGTAGAAGAGGTAGGGCAGATTCTGTAAATTTATTGCCCCTCCTGCTGTGGTGGCAAAGTGACACATAATGTAATCTAGCACTCTTCTGGATAACTACACTTATGACACTTTTCCTGTAGAAAGACTAAGACCAATAAATGTACATGAAATGGATTTTTTTTTAGTTGTGTCATTTTTCTTGCAGATGAGCAATATATATTTATTTTTAAATATTTTTCTGTAGTAGTACACATATAGTGTAAAGTAAAATTGCTTTCGCAACAGAAAAGTAACCACAGACAGAAAGGGAACAGTTAAAAACTAAATATCAATCACTAAGTTTTAACAAAAATGAGCAAATATAAAAAAAAAAAACAATTTAAATTTTTGAGTGCCAGTTTGTGCAATCTCATTTCTCTTATTTAATATCTAAAGTAATGTAAGATTATATCAGGCATAGTATTTTATTTATTTTTTTTTTCAAATAAGACAATTCAGAAACTTAAAAAGGCAATATGTCTCTGAGCGTGAAAATTTAGCACTTTTGAGCTATTTCTATTAATTAAAATGAAAAAAAAAAATCTTACATCTTGAATTAAAGCTATGGTAGAACATTTTATCTCGATTTCAGCAACACAGCAACTTTTTTTGGCACCTGGTGCAAAAATTTAGTATCTTTTTCTGTCAATTATCGGTGTATCAATAGTGTTGACTGATAGTTCCAATGAAGCACCTATTTAGCTTGGCAACTGGTGCTAACACATCACCCTTGTTGCATCTCTGCTTTATTATCTGATAAGTACAGTTGATGATTTGTTAATATTTGTAAAAGTGTGAAATTATTTATCCATAACACTTATGTTTCATTTTCATACAATGTGACAAATACCAGAACCATTGTTTGACAGTATTGCAACACCTTTGCATTCTGAAATGATTTCTTATACGGATACATGCAAACCATTTTCAAATGTTTGTTCAAAACTTCTTTTTAATCTCCCTTGTATTCATAAAAGTGAAATTAATTAGTATAATTTTAATATTCTTCTTCTACGAGTCATTAACTTTTTACTCACCTGTATATTTAACAGATAAAGATGTTTTTGTTTCTAGTTTGTATAATCACTGTTGCAAAACAAGATTTGAAAGTAGATAATTGCTTTGAACATTATTAACGATTTGACAGGGGGTACTTTTTTAATTTGACACTTTACTTGGCATTTTATGAGAAATTCAAATACACAAATGAATGGTTTGGTAAATTTATGCTTTTAAAAATATGAAACATAGTCAACAAGCAATACTCCAACATAAATTACTGTTTTAGAAATGGGAGCTATACCAGGTGATTGAAAATAGAGGTTATGACAAATATCTGCTAAGCTGATAACATAAAAACTTCTAATTATAAAAAGCATACAAAATCAAATATACCTTTCAGACAAGGCATTTGTTTTTCAAGCTGTATACATATTAAAATATGAAATTTAATTTTTATATGGCCTCCATTTCCTATAGGCTGTATTCAGAAAAGTGTTGTCTAAGGACGACATTAAAATGATCCCATTCTTATAGCCAAAACTTACCAAGATATACTCTTTAATTGTTAGGAATTTTCCAGACTTTCTTTCTGTTTTAACTGTGTTCCTATAGCTGATAATTAGCTGTTTATTATTAGTATTTTAAGAAGATTGGATTTTAAGCATACAATTTTATAAGAAACTAAACATGTTGCAAAATTTGTATTAAGCACATCCTATTAATTTAAAATGCTAACATACATAAGTAGTAATCATAGCTACTTCACTGTACTGCTGGCACAGTGCCAATATAGCAGTATTTTTAAGAATTGAATATTATTAGAATGACACACTTTTGTAACTAGATTTATTCACAGTCATAACATCTGGAGTAGTGCATTATTACTCCCACCAAATACAGATTTATTCAAATTTGACATGGCGCAGCACAGTATCATTTTTTAAATGTACCATGTTATCTTTCAGAACATTACCACTTTCTGCCGACACAATGGCATTTTTTTGTGCGCTTGGCTATTCCCCCCCCCCCTTTAAAATAATAGAATACCAATAAAATGAAATGTTTTCCATTCTATTGTTCTACCAGCTAGCTAATAATGTGCGATAACATACAATAAAAAGGTTATAATAGTTTACTGGAATACTTTAACCTAGTATCAGAAATTGCAAGAAGGTGACAAACAAAACAAATTTTTATTCACATCTGTCTGCATACAGAATGTCCAACATTTTTCTGGAGCATCGGTCCATTTGACAAAGAACAAATAAACATATTTAAAACTGCAAATCTTACTTTAAAATTGGTATTAAATAAGGACCATAAAGAAACAAGATATGATTTTTAAATAATTTTTTTGGTTCAAAACATGTTTATTTGCTGTAAAAAATATTGGCACAATGCTCCATAAGATATTAGTATATTGAGAGATATGCATATATTATTTTTGTAGCATATTTATGTATATGTGTGTTTTTTCCTTCAAATTAGAAACACATTTAGTAAGTAGTTTAAAGGGAGGCATGCTTATTTTAAACAAAGAATTTTTAAAGCAGATTCAATCAATGCATTTTCCCTTTTAGATAGATTATATTTGATGCCAGAAAATTTACTGCTTTTGGACAGAAAACTATTACAGAAGAAATACAGAATGGAGAAACCTTTAATAAACAGTAATAACGATTCCTACCCATATATTACTGATGAAACGTGAAGATAGCATTTATAATGCATAATCATTTTTAAAACGAGATAAAGAAGCACAAATGCACCATCAAGGATATTATAATTGAATTTTTGAAAGGGTCTCTGGCACTCAAAAATTATTTTTTAATTACACTGATAAGTATTTTGATACAAGATAGAAATGTACAACTTTATGTTTTAATTTTTCTAATGTAAAAGCATAGTAAACATTTTACAAAAATTAAAAATAACAGAAGCTTCCACATAACTTAAAACTGCTCTAAATGCAATATTTACACAGATATAAAAAATATTTTTGTCAGATGATTTCAAAAGAATCTAACTAAATTCTAACGATTAAGCTAGAGAAAAAGGCAAAAAGGTGATTTTTAAATAAGCAACACCCCCTCCAGGCTGTGAAGCCATTGTAATACTTTATACTTTTCAGAGTATGTTTACACTCTGATTCAGACTTGTGAAAAAGTGAAATTTTTTGTAGCAAAAGGAAAAAAGGTTCAAAGAATTCCTTGTCCATTCAGATTTTAAAAACACATAAAAATTTAACAAATTGTAGCATTGGAATACAATTTGCACATAAGACTTGGCAAATGATCAGAATTTTGTAACAAAAGATAGTTTAAAGAAAATTAAGTTTTTTTTTTTTTTTCTTTAGCCACACACACACAAAAAAATGACACTTTGACAAGTCAACACCTTGAAGGGCAGTGGGATATAATATATATCCCACCTAATTTTAATTCTCAAATGCCCCACTGTCACCAGAATTTTGAAATAAAATTTTTCTTTTTATAATGTATGTGAAGAAAAGCTTTTGCTTATTTTCAAATGCATTTGTTTGTAAATTCCGGTGTTAATCAATCATTTCAACATTTTAGCAACAGAAGAACTTTGCCCCTGCAAGGGTTAAGGTACAAACTGCACTAAAACACCCCCTGCTCAAATGAATTTTTGAAATATGAATGGATTATAGAGCATCCTATTAGTAATTTGTTTTCCCTATAAATATAAATCATTTCCCCCTGAAAAATACTTTAAATTTTACAGACCAACAAGATACATTTAACATAATGCTCAACCATGTTATATTGCAAATGTGTTGTGCTATTTCTCAAATATTTACCCTTCCATGTAAGGATCTCAATATACAGAGCAGTGCTCTAAATATGCAAAATTTTATTTATTGCCACAGCTGCACATCTGGAAAGCAACATTTATATATATATATGTATATTTTTTTTTTTCAAGATCAAATTCAAATATTCATTCTAAATAATTACATAAATATCTTTTAAAAGCTTGAATATTTTAAAATGCACATTTAGTCATGAGCATTTAAAGTTATATTTTGGCAAATGGGAAAGTTAACAGAACTTGCCGAAATAGACCACGAGTAAAAAATATTCTATCTAACAAACTGTTGTATGCCTCCCCACTTCTTCATGGTATTAAGTGTAATACATTTGCTATCACTCATTAATTATTCCTTAAATACATTCATAAGCTGAATCTTGCAATTAGGAAATTGTGGCTCTTAAGTTAAAAGTAATTGTTAAACATTTCCTAAATAATTAAAAATAAGTGAAGGAAGAAAAAAAATATTTTAAATGTATTAGAAAAAGAAAGTAAATTACCACTTAAGTTTAACATTTCAAAAGTAACACCAGATAAATCTTTTAAGGTTTTGCCATGAAGATTACCATTTTAAATATAAACATAAGTTTGGATAGCTTCATCTTTTGAGTACCAGCTTCTTTAAAGGAATATAAGTATCCCCCCCTCCCCCTCTCCATCACCATCTCATTGCAAGAAAATTATTGATTTCTACTCATTGTACTATAGTAACAAATCCAAACATGCTTAAACTTTTATCAGGATCCCAAATGTTCTACAACTCAAATATTACATATTATGAAACAGATTTTATAAATGTACCCATATACTTTCAATACAGAATGATGTTACAAATGAGGAAGTAAAAATTAGAACTATATGATTAGCTGCCTTTGAAATCACATGAAGTTTTTAGTAACAGTTAATTAACATTACAGTACTTTTACACGGGAACTCGGACAGCATTTGTCCAAGAATACATGCAAACTTAGACAGAAGCTGTCCGAGCCCCTGTGTAAAGGTTAAACCTTTCATATCTTACCCCAGAGGGGGGAAAAATATATTAATTTCATTCATGGCTTATTTTATGTTAATCTTTAAATAGTAAAACTGAAAATAATATTAAATATTTTTTAAATGTTTGCATTAATAGATGTATCTTTTTTATTCATTTCAAACAAATACTGTGATTTAAAATTGTGGAGAGAAAAATTGTGCTTATAATGTTCATTTTCAAAATGAAATATTTTTATACAAACCTGTGACAATAAAATCACTAAGGATTGGTAAATATAGACAGGTTTTTGCTTTAGCAGGTATAATTTATAATAATCTTTCCACTTGGACCAGGAAACATTTCCATTTAAAATAAGGATCCATTTTCGTGAAATTTGAAAGGAGTATGGTTTAAACATTACAGTCCATTATCCAATGACATTGAACATATTTAATTTCTTGACTGTGAAAATTTAGGCAACAGAATATCACGTTTAATACATAATACACTTGATTCCAGATGTTTAAAATATTCAGCCAAAATACAATGTCCAAGTACTATGCAACAATTAACTGCAAAAGATTTAAATTTCTTTGGATGCTGTCATGGTTCTCACAAGATTTTGAGTAACCATGGCTATTTGACCGATAAGAAAAGAAAACTATAGTCAAATCAAAATAATGTTAGCAAAGCATTTGTTGTGAAATAGAAATACTGATTTTAAAATTGTTCTATAAGGGGACTCTTCACTCACTTGAAAACACCCACTTGCTAATGTTAAACCTATGGGCAGGTTGTTTTCGAATATCTTGTTCGAATTTGAATATTTTTAAACAATTTTTTTTGCATAGAACAGCTGAGGTTGATCTCTAATATGGCTATTTTTTACTTTTTCGATTTTGGTTGCAGATTTTTTAAAAATAAAAGTACTTTTACTTTTGGAACAGGTTTCAAAAGTGAAAGTTCCTTTATTTAAAAAAAAAATCTGCAACCGTTAACTAACTAACATATGTTAGTTAACTAACTAAAAAGAAATAATAATAAAATCAAAATGCAAATAATGAGTTACATGAAAAAAGAAAAACCTTTCATTTATTGAATAAAGTGAGAGTGTTGCCAAAAAGGAAAAAAAAAAGTTTCTGCAACTCACACAATTTGATGATTTCAGTCTAATTTTTTCAACAAATGAAACATTTTATCATGATTTGGTATATCCTGTATCCTGTTTTTACTTGAAAAAATGTGTCGAAGGAAAATATTAATAAAATAAAATAAAAAAACTAAGAATTTATTAATACTAACATATTAATCACACTAATCCAGTTCTATGAAGTAGAGTGGTGGAGAATAATATAAATGTTTAAAAAATACATAAAATTTCTCTTCACCATTTCATTAAATAAGAAATAATTATTAAGACTGAGATTTTGTATCAGGGGAAAATTCACATATCTCTTCAAATAAATTACATATGCTAGTTTAAAAACTTTGAATTTGAAAATGAAAAACAGCAGCGTACTGATCATTCAGATTAATTAAAATGAATAATATCTGAAAAATGGTATTCTGGATATTCAGTTAACATATTTTCTGTACAGACTTCACTCTTTTTAAAAAATCTACTCAATATAAACAAAAAACATAAATACATTTCTTAGTATCTTATTTAAAAAACAGAAAGAAAAATATTTTATCGGATCCTTCCTACAATAGCTTTTAACTCTTGTTTAGATTGATGCCTGAGCTAAAAGTATTTTGAGGAAATTAAAGTTGAAGACCACGTTTTTTGCTTTATGAGACGATTTCTCATCCGACATTAATTTTTGAATTCGGCTTTTTTTCATATCTGATAATTTGCATCTATCCTTTTTGTAACTTTAACATTTTTGTAACAATTTTATGCATTTCTATTGCCTATTCAAAGATAAATTCTTCTAAAGTTACAGAATTTCGTTAAAAACGCTTAAAAAAATTAAGTGACGACATCAAGAGGTCCATTCTCGACCGAAAACAACAACCATTTTCCCAATGGTTAAAAAAACACAGAATGCAAGATATAAGACACGAAAATTTTATGAACATCGAAACTACGGCATAATTTAGTACTTTTTGGACAACCAATTATCTAATGATCAAAATATCTGGATAACTGATACTCGCCACTCTAATAAGTAAAACTCTGCTCTCTACCCCTCAAAAAATGGTAGAATATGGAAAGTGAGATAAAAGTCTATAATATATAGAATAAATTTCAAAACAGAAAGTGTTAGGAACTTCAAGCATCTGCAAGTTTTTAATAACAGTTAATTAACTTTATACATTATTGATGGTAGAATACAAAATAATATTAAAGTAAAAGAAAAACAAATATTTTGGTTTATCTTTAACAAAAAATGATACATAAGGCTTGTTCATGAAGACTTCGAATTAATTGTAACTAATCGAATGACATTCAAACATTAGAGGGAATGTTGCTTAAAAGTATGATGCATGAAATTTTCAGACTAAAAATAAAACACATTAAATAACACAAGCACAAAATATAGAAAGTTATTTTATCAAAAGAGGTTTAAGGGACAGGATCAAATTAAAATCTTGTGACCAAGATTTATAAGGAATGCAACATACAATTTAATGAATTTAAAAGCAAACCTCCTAAAAATACAGTTCAGAGGAAAATTTCATTTCGAGAGTAAATACAAATTTTCATACAGCTCCCGTGACAAGGAGATAACAATGATGGCTCCAATGCTGTATATGAAATTTAAGTACAGAAGTCTGATGGTATATATAAAAAAAGAAAATTAAGCTTCCAAATCTTGCACAAAAAGCATTTCTGATTTTCCAAAACCAAACTCTTCAAAAGTAGGAGGATCAGGAGAGTTCTCTATAGGCTCACATGGCACAATTCTTCGTGGAAAGTTTGTAATAACTTGAAAGCTATCCGGAGATTCGTCATGGCAAAATACAAAGTAGTATAAAAACTAAAAAGAAAAAACATTTAATATGGGCTGATAAAAGTATTGTTTTAGAAACAGTAATAAATTAGTTAAACTGTAAAAAAAACTAAATTATTTTTTAAATGTTGGTCTTTTATAACTCTATTACTATTAATATTTATATTTCATATAAATTAGTAAAATATGTTTTACAATTTTCAATGATCAGCACAGTTTTCACGAGAAATTAAAAAAATTAGGTATATTTTATAGAGGAGAAATCAACAACAGCAAAATATATTACAATGTATTTCAAGAAACTTTATGATTACTAAATTAATAGAAGACTACTAATTATTTTTTAAATGTTTATGTATAGTGGTGAATATATATACAGTGATCTATCACTTATACGCAACCTCTGTTATAGGTGTTTTTCACTTATGCACGTTTTTCCAGCAGGCCCGGCCAGCGAAACAGGAAAACAATGCTAACATTTATTAATTTATATGCAAAACCTAAAATGCACCTTTCACTTATGTGGCAAAAAAAAAAAAATTCTAGTTGCTTATCGCAAGAATGTACCCTTCCTGTTCTGTTTCTTGGAAGGCATTCACACGCCCTTAATCCATTGTTCGGATTCTTCCAAGAACACATTCTATTTCGCTTGTGACTGACATCGAGAGGGGAGAACGGGTTACATATGAAAATGTTGACGTCACTAAAAGTCGCAGCCAATTGGTGTGGACGGTGAGCACTGCTTGCAGAACAGGGCTTTAGGTTTGCGTTACTACGCCATTCGCTTATGTACTGTACAGTGTATAAAAAATGTCAAAATGTACGAACTTGTCGCTTTCTTTGAAAATAGATATAAAAAAATTTGATGAAAAATGCTTTAAATCAAAAACAACTCTAGCTGATCATTTCCGTATTCCAGAATAAACTTTAAGAGGAATTCTGAAAAGCAGAGAAGCTATAGATGCAGCTTATCTAGAATGTGGAATCAAAGCGGAAAGAACGAAGAATTCAAGAAAGTTTTAGTTCTCTGGTTTAAATAAACTCATTCATCCAACATTCCTGTAAACGTTGAACTTCTAAGAGAGAAAACCTTGGAATTATCGAAGAGTTATGACATGGAAAACTTTTCATGGAAATGTAATTTAACAAAAGTTTGGTACGTATGTAACAACTTTGAATTTTTACATTCTTATTAAATTACAATGTATAAACTGAAATTATGTGCATATTTATTTATTAGTGTATTAGTAGTGTAAAACTAGTAGTTTTACTTAGTTAGGTTAACTTTTCGCATTTAAGCTTATTTTATGGTTTTTCACTTCTGCACGAAAATTTCGTTGTCCCCTTTTGTCGTGCATAAGTGAGAGATCCCTGTACATAAAAACATGCAGCAAAAAATTTGACAAAATTAAAGCATTTAAAGCGTATGATTTTGTATGATTATATATTGATTTCTCGAAAGCATTAGTGATTGTTTGAAATGTCAGTAAAAATGATTAAGATAAAACTCTTGATTTGATTTTTTGTTTTAATTTTTAATTACGGTTATTTCAACAGTTGGAAACCGATTTAACAAAGCATGATTTCACGATTCCTCAATATAATGAATTTTTAAAAAATAAACACAACCTCCCCCATTTAATAAATTATTAAATAGTAATATAAGTATCAAACCTTTTAAGTGTTTTCACTCACAAGGAGAGTGCCCAGCTTGGTAATCACAGATTTTGATTATTTTTATATATGTTGTAGGGTAGAAGCCCCTTAGTCTCAGGTTCAATGGATTTTATACAACGCTCCTTATTTCTCGAGAAATGGGGGGTCTAATATTATAACACAATTTAAATACTTACTTTGTAATGAAATAACTGTGTTGGTCATAGCTCAGTTGGTATGGCGTCTCCTCGTTGTTCCGAGGGCACGGGTTCGATGCCAGAACGCACTACATTTGTTTTTCTCATTTTTTTAAAATAAATATACTTGTAATAATAATTTAATAATCTCAATAAAAAATTTTGTTAACATAATTAAATTTTAAGTTAGCATTTTTGATTTTTTAAAAAATCACTTTTAAAATGTATTCCATATACCCTTTATCAATGCAACGATATTGAACAACTGTGTCAATTCGTGATTGTAAACAAACATCATTTATAAATTGCCTTATCTTAACGAAACGCTGCGATGATAATACTACTCTGTTTTTTAAGTAAGAAGCATAATTATATTAAAATTTAGCATAAGAATTTATGTTTTATTTTATCGTAACTAGAGGGCACCACAACAGACTTTGGTTTTTTTTTTTTTTTTTTGGTGCAGTTAAGTAATTTTTGTTTTCAATCTTTATCGCACAAGTGCATATCATTCTATAACAGCTTATAATCGTATAAAAATTGAAGAAGCAAGTTATAGTTCACAAGAAGATCAATCTGAAGTGTCGGGACTCGATGAAAATCAGAAAAGTGATGTCACAAATGCGTTGAAGCACTGTAAAATTTTATTGCAAAACAATGGATCTTAACAAATAATCCAGCACCTGAAATATCTTCGTTTTCTATTGCGATGGGAGAAGAATTCTATAATTTGATAGTAAATATGCTGATTTTGGAACGATTTTTGAATTTTTAATAGTCAATAATAGATCCAATTTTTATAATGCTCTTTAAATGATGAGAAATGTTTAATAATGGTTTAAAAATCAAAAATGCTAAATTAAAATTTAATTATGTTAACAAAATTTTTTTATTGAGATTTTAAATTATAATTACAAGTATATTTATAAAAATAAAAAAAAATGAGAAAAACAAACGCAGTGCGTTCCGGCATCGAACCCGGGCCCTCGGAACAATGAGCAGACACCATACCAACTGAGCTACGACCAACACAGTTATTTCGTTACAAAGTAAGTATTTAAGTTGTGGTATAATATTAGACACCCCCCCCCCCCCCCCATTTCTCGAGAACGAAGGAGCGTTGTATAAAATCCATTGAACCTGAGACTAAGGGGCTTCTACCATACAACATATATAAAAATAATCAAAATCTGTGATTACCAAGCTTGGCACTCTCCTTGTCAGAAAAATAAATTCAGTAATTGGTTTTAAATTTCCATACAGTTTTACTTACATTTAAAAAAGTTATCAAACATCTCAAAATTTTACATCAAAAAAATTATCAAACATCTATTACTTAGTACACTTTGAGCATTTATTAATTGTTAACTAGTTGTTTAAGTAAATGAATAAAAAGTAAACATTCATTTTATGAATATTAATAGCTTATACATTGAACTAACCACAACTTTAGAAACTGAACAACGTAAATGACAGATGGCAGCCAGCTAGTCTAGAAGGAAATATTTGAAAAGACCGCTAAGCAGTACAAGTATTATAGGACAAAAAAGTATATGCGACTGCCAGCAATCAGGCAGCAGTCAAAGGGTTAAACAGGTGACCTGGCTTGGTATACATACTGCTAATATTTATTGAAATTCTCTTTTGAAAGTAAACGCTGAATTTTTGAAAGAAAATGAATTTTTAAAAAGTTAGTAGTTAATTAAAAATTTTTTTTTTTTTTAGGAAAATGGGACAATTAAAAAATTTATCGATTTTAGGACATTTTTTTAAAAATTTGGGAATTTAAGAAATTGGTTGATAATTTTGACTGTATCATCCCAATATTTATATCTTTTTAAGAAAATAATTATGCATATTGTCACTCAGTTTAAAATTGTTAAATGTAAAGGATTTAATATGTTTACAGTAAGTAATAGCATGTTATACAATAAGCACAGCTATATTTATTTAATAGGTTACCTTTAAAGAATCATCTTTACAAAATCTCCTTTCTAGCCTTGTTCCATTTGGAAGCTTGATCATTAATCGAATGGTAGTTGGGTTATCTAAAGGAGGTTCATCTTTCACTTGATCAAGGAGGTCTATCTTTCTTCGCCTTATGTCCTAAAATAAAATAAAAACATTTTACAGACCTGCATAAAATAGAGTATCTGTACAAGGACAAACGCATGCACACACAAAAGTATCTACAAATGTGCAAGTTAAAAACAAAACATGACAATCATGAACAAGTTGGAAATTGCACGTCAAACGTGACAAATGAGGTGCAATTCAGTTTGTACTATAGCTAGTTATATAAATATTCATATCTTGATGATTTTTAATTCTGTGAAATGAGTTATATCGTCTGCAGATTAATTTCTGTCATAAAATAAGTATCTCGGTCGCTTGACCTTTAAACCTCGGAAGCTCCTATAACAAGAAAGCACAGATTTTTATAAAAAAAAAATTCTTAATAACTTAATAAATGTTTTTAATAATAATTTCTTAATAAATGTTTTTATTAATATATTCTAAAGTTTTGATTCGATTTTCATAAAATTTGAAATGTCTCGACAAATTTCTGCGAAGATAATATATCTTAAATTTCAAACCATTCGGTTGGGTAGTTTTTGCGTTGTTATACGCAGACGGACGGACCAGACGACGACAATAGGTGCTATGTATTTATATAATTACGAACGCACCTAAAAATTAAGATCATGAAACAATATCAATTTATTTTATACATCTGTAAAATGAATAGGACAAAAATACACTTTCTATATTTTATAATGGATTCAAATATCCTTGAAAGGGTGTGTGTGTGTGTGTGTGTATGTGGAGGGGGGGGGGTGTCTATTTTCACTGGTTTATGACTAACTTTGATGTTTTCTAATTATTTAATCTGTGTAATAGTGATGTCATTTCCACCATTCGAACCTAAGTTCTGAAGGACAAAAAAATTCCATTCCAATGATAAAAAGCCTAAATTTCAATACTGGTAAAATGAAAAATCAGTTAAAATTGCATATTTCTGATGAAGTGTAATAAAATATTTCTGTTTTATGAATAGAAATACATAATCTTCTTTATCAAATAATGAACTAGTAGAAGTATCTTACGTTTTGAGGTTAGAGTAACCTAGTAAATATTAATGATCCAATCAAAATTGGAACTTTTTGGAGGCAGCTTCACAAAATTCAATTTCACACATCTTTCACAAAAAATCTTTTTAAAAAATCTATTTCAAAACAGTAAACTCTTCATAGAATTCTTACCTTGAAATGATTTGAAATGTGTAACAATGCAAATACAATATATGCATTATTAATAAATGCTTAACTTGAAAACTATTTAAACCAAAACTAAAAAAAAAAAAAATGGCCTACCCTGTCAAGCACAAGAAGTACTTTCAGCAAAAGTAGATAAACACTGAAATTTGGAAATTCCACAATATTCCATTTGTTCAGTACCAAAAATAAACAGACACACATTGTAAAGACTGTATCAGGAATAATCTAGTTAAATTTCAGCAGTCATACATTTTTTTTTCAAGCTAAACTTTAACAATTTTTACAAATATTTTCTGAATTCCCACTCCTTACAACATTTGCACTTATCCATACAAACATAATTGAAACAAGTTGGAAAATGTACGTCAAACGTGATAAATGAGGTGCGTTTGTACTATAACTAGTTTCAGTGCAATGAATTATATCGTCTGTTATTATGATACGATTAATTTCCGTAATAAAATAAGTACATTTTAAGTTGCCAACATTTTCTGAAAACTCCAATGGGAAACTTAAGCCTAACATTGAAAATTTCCGAACTTGAAATCCATATTTAGACTTTTTTCCATTTAATATCTATTTCTGCAGAAACATCTATCCAAAAACTGTCGGTAGATTATAGGATTGCTATAATTAAACAATTTTGGTATACAAATTCGGTTTTCAAATTCAGTAATACGGAAATGATATGACTCCATTTTAAATAGGGCGTAATCATCATGGCAATCTAGTATCATTACCTATCATGTGATATCGTGGAATTAATTATGCATAATAGGAATTAATAGAATGATACATCTCAGACGCTTGACGATTAATCCTCAGAAGTTGCTATAACAAAGAAGTACCAATTTTTAAAAAATTCAAATTACTTAATAAATATTTTTAATTTTATTAATATCTTTTTAAGTTTTGATTCGATTTTCATAAAATTTGAAATGACTCGCCAAAATTCTGCAAAGATTATATATATTAAATTTCAAATCATTTGGTTGGGTAGTTTTTGCGCTGTTATGTGCAGACAGATGGACCAGATGACGACTATAGGTGCTATGTATTTATATAATTATGAATGCACCTAATAAAGGTTACATAATTTACTTTTTACATATAAATAATTTTTTGTAAGAAAGTTATAGAAAAGGAATTCAAATTCGGTTATCCCTATAGAATGAAAAATTCATGACTGATGACTAATTTTTCTATCTTTTCTCGCAACTAACTGACAAATTACTCAGGTTGTTGTTGTTTTTTCCCACGCGTCTGATCGGCAAAATTTGGGAATTTTTTCAAAAACGACAATTTTTTTTTTTTTTCCCGCGACAGATTGACGAAATTTGTGGATTTTTCAATGACATATTGACAAAATTTGCAAATTTTTCAATGACAGATTGACAAAATTCGCAATTTCCCACAAAATTTTAAAATTGTAATATTTTCTTGTCCCTTCTGCAACATTTAAAAAACTTTTTATATGCTTTCTTTTTTTATCTTTATTTCAGTTTTGATATGGGAATGTTCAAACTTGGAGAAAATGTTAATAATCTGAAGTATTTAGTTAGAAATAAATGATGAAATGTCCCCTGCAACAAAATAATTTACTGTGATTTGGCCCTATTATAGATTGACATTTCTGTAAATTGGAAAACTGATAAAGTAAATTCCAATTTACCTTTCACTGATATGATTTATACATACCTCTTTCCTCTTCTGTTCTTCAAGAATTTTGTTTCTTTCCTCCATTTCTTTACGTGCAATTACTTCTTGTTCTTCCCTTCGCCGTCTTTCTTTTTCTTGATCAGCTTTTAAAGACTCTTTGTAAGCCTCATCTTGCTGCCGCCTAATATTTTGATTAACTGTACGCTCATGCCTATATTACAAAAAAGTTCAAATTGTTGTATTATCCAGAAGTGATTTCATTTATTTTTTTTTAAATATTTGATCATGAAATTAAAGTGTTTTTTTTACTTCAATATGTTTTTGGCCTGGATTCACCAACCCTTCAAAACCAAGGGTCTGTCCAGATTTTCTCACAGGGTCTTGTTTTTAGGTAGATTTCGTAAGAAATACTACCTATTACATTCTTACCTAAGTTGGAAATTTTGAAAAATTTTTGCAGATCTACGCCGATCATGACTCCCAGAACCCAAAACCACCCCCAGTTCAAAAGTTTATATATCTATCTATCTATCTATCTATGTCACTTTTTTCTGATCACGATAACTGGAAAAATTCTGCATAAATCTCTTCCAAACTGATACATAAAATCAAGGGTCATAAAATCTCGGTCAAGTTCGTTAATGGGCAAAATCGTACCAAGGGGGGGGGAAATGGGGGGGCTTTTTGTGAAAACAGAAAAACCCTCATAATTTCTTTATTATTATACGTATCGAATCCGCTTAAAGTTATTATTACTTCTAGGAAAAGGGCCGAAAATGTATGTATGGCAGATTTTTGATATAATTAAAAATGGCCCCAAGGGGGGGAAAAAAGGGGGGTTTTAGGAGAGAAAAAATCATAGCTTCGTCAATTCACAAGATATCAAATCCGCGTAAATTTATTATTAATCCTCTTAGTATTATCTAAAACTTTTATATTGACAAGTTTTTTTATAGGACCAACCGTTATAGCAAAAAAAAATTAAAAACAAAACAAATCCCTGCCGGCTCCGCCTGCAAACAAGTTATTTTTCGAAGTAGGCGGTTCTAACTCCCGCATCTTTTCGAAACTGATACATAAAATCAAGGGTCATAAAATCTCGGTCAAGTTTGTTAATGGGCAAAATCGAACCAAGGGAATGGGGGGGCTTTTAGTGAAAACAGAAAAACCCTCATAATTTCTTTATTATTATACGTATCGAATCCGTTTAAAGTTATTATTACTTCTAGGAAAAGGGCCGAAAATGTATGTATGACAGATTTTTGATATAATTAAAAATGGCCCCAAGGGGGGGGGGGGTTAGGAGAAAAAAAATCATAGCTTCGTCAATTCACAAGATATCAAATCCGCGTAAATTTATTATTAATCCTCTTAGCATTATCTAAAACTTTTATATTGACAAGTTTTTTATAGGACCAACCGTTATAGCAAAAAAAATTAAAAACAAAAAAAATCCCTGCCGGCTCCGCCTGCAAACAAGTTATTTTTCGAAGTAGGCGGTTCCAACTCCCGCATCTTTTCGAAACTGATACATAAAATCAAGGGACATAAAATCTCGGTCAAGTTCGTTAATGGGCAAAATCAAACCAGGGGGGGGGGGGGGAAATGGGGGGGCTTTTTGTGAAAACAGAAAAAAACCCATAATTTCTTAATTATGATACGTATCGAATCCGTTTAAAGTTATTATTACTTCTAGGAACAGGGCCAAAAACTTATGTATGACAGATTTTTGATATAATTAAAAATTGCCTTAAGGGGGGGGGAGGGAAGGGGGGTTTTAGAAGAAAAAAATTCATAACTTCGTCAATTCCCAATATTTCAAATCCGCTTAAATATATTACAAATCCTCTTAATATTATCTAAAACTTTTATATTGACATGTTTTTTATAGGACCAACTCTTATAGCAAAAAAAAAAAAAAAAAAAATCCTTGCTGGCTCCGCCTGCAAACAAGTTTCGTTTCGAAGTAGGCGGTTCCAACTGCAGCATCATCCGCAAAAAGGTCATTTCTTCCGCAATTCATTACAAACAGGCACCCCACGTTCTGCGTCTTCGAAATCTACCTGTGCCTGTAGGCCGAGCCGTCAGGGATTTTTTTTTTAAATTGTGAAGTTTTTTTTTTTATATATATTTGGAAATTCTAGTCATAATTTTGGGAATTTAAAATTATTGTTAAATATGGCTTCCGTGTATCTATCCATTATGCATAAAAAAGCTAAGTAATATGTTCTTTGATGAGTTCAATTGTTTTGTGACAGGTCAGATTTTATTTGTAAATGATTAAATTTATGAAAGGTTCCATTTGTAGGTGGAGAAGTTTTCTGAAAGGTCTATTTTTAAGACAAAGAATTTTGTGAAAGGTCCTTTTTAAGGACCCAAAAATTTTCTAAACAGATCTCTGAAAACTTTCTGCTTCCATTATACTTTTAACAATCTCCTCCTCTGTTAAAAATTTGTAACTTTGATCTTATTTGTCTTCTTCTAGTCACAAATCAATATCTTCCAATTCTACAATATTTTTACCAGCTTAAAAGAATGTATCGTAAATATCTTTTATTTTGAAGCTTCCATATTACCTTTCTTCCAGATTAAGCAAAGTGCAGTTTAATGGGGTCTGAATTAATGTGGTTTAATCGTACATGAAATTGCATTTTTATATCAACACTTCATTAAGGAGTCGCTTCACTGAAACACCCCAATCACAAAATCCCATGTTAACATATGGGAAAATTTAAAAGTGTGAATACTCATTACCAGGGGTGGGGAATTTTCAGAAAATATAACCAGCCAAGGATTAATTTTACCAGCCAGCAAAAACAGTTGCATTTTCATATTTTTTTTCTATAAAATTTTAAAATATATACAACAGGGGAAAGAGCATGCAGATTTTAGCATATCTTTTATAACCTGCAGTTTTTCAAATTCACTCGCCCCATCACAAAATCCACTCGCCAGTGGTGAGTAAAATGATGTATTTCGCCACCTCTGCTCATTACCTAATATAATTAAAATATGGTTTTCACCAACAGAAAGTAGACGTCAGATCCTGATTATGTACATTTTTAAAAATTGTCTTCATAAGTTTTTAGTAGTTAAAAAATCCCTATATAAACTTTTATGGAATTTGATAAAATTTTATTATCTTAAAAATGTTTAAAATTTACAGAGGCAATTTTTAAAAATACACATTGTCAGTATAGGTCTACTTTCTGATAATGAAAACCACATTTTAAAAATTATAAGTTGAACTCCAGATATACGTTACCTGAGTTGTACGTTTCCCTGAGTTATACGTTTCAACTCAGCGGTCCCGGCCACTTGCCATTAAAAATGAACTGGGTTATTCGTTTTGAGTTATTCATTTCCCTCAGTTATACATTAAGTTTTTGGGTCCCCAGACAAAATTTTGTCTCGTTTATACATTTTGTAACCGAAAGCACTAACAACGCATCGGATGAGTCTGATTTGAAAGATCTCACTCAAACTTCGGAGCTGATCTGACGGCTAATGACTTAGTAAAGCGGTTCGTTAGTAGTAAACGCAGGAACGGTAAGGCGGCTGCATTGTGCATTAACAGAAATGTAGTTTGCTGTTCAATGTCGGGTCTGCCGAAAAGAAACAATCGAAGATTAGTGATTATTTCAACAAGATTCAGTAAACTGCTGAAATGTCTTTTGATAAATAATTTACATACAAAGGCGATTCGAATGATTTCTTTTAAGTACTCTATGTGTATTAAAAATATTTTTAATAAAGATTCCATAATAAAATAACTTCATGTGTACTTTTCTTATGTACCTTTTTTCTACTCTGTTCCATTTCCGAAAATGTATGTCATGGCTGCAGTAATACTTAGGAAACGTCTGTTTTCGATATTAAAGGTAACGAACTCCTTAGCGGAAGAAAGATTTTACAATGGTTCCGGTAGACCATTAATTGAGTTGTACGTTTTACTGAGTTATGCGTTTTGTTGTTCGGTCCCGAGCAAAACGTATAACTGGAGTTCCACTGTATTAGGTAATGAGTAATCGCACTTTTAAGTTTTCCCATAGGTTAACATGGGATTTCACGATCTTTGAGTTTCAGTGAAGTGGCCCCTTAAATGCAAGATTAACTTAACATTAATACTTAAAATTCCAGCAAGCAGACAACACATTTAATACTCAACTATAACATGGCCTTGAAAGAGAGATAAAATTAGATTCAGATTTTAATTTAACATATCATAAAGTATAAATTATTTCACAAATTATCAGGGTCTGCACTACTCACTCAATGTTTTGCAGGAATTTCTAAAACATATTATTATGTAGAATTTTTAGTGTTATTATGGGCTGCCCAACAAAATGCAAGACATTTGGCTGCTATACTTAAGAAATGATAAATTCTAAATTTTTATTAGAACAATATAGAACATAGTAAAAGTATTTAAAAAATAATACCTTTCTAATCTTGCAGCTATTAAAGATGATTCATTATCAGTCATGATAAGTCGAAGGCGTCTTATTAGCACCTCAGGTTGAGTTGGGCCTTCAAGCCTGGCCACAACAGTCATTCTATTATCCCTTAAAACAATCACAGCTAAAAATGGATAGGTATTTTCTCGTAGTGCTTGTGATACTGAAATAAAAAGGTAAAAATTAAAAAAAAAAAAAAAAACAGTAAAATGTAAAATATTTTTTACTAAAAAGAGCAGGATCACATTTTAAGCAAACGTATAAAATAATTGTGGCTTTTGATTATTCAATAATAGTTATGAATACAGTAGTTTCCCAATTATTTGACATTTTCAAGACTAGGGTTATATCAGATTGTGAAATTGACAGATATATGTGGAAATTTATAGATGCCCAAATATTACTCTGCATATAAATAATCACTATCATAAATAGATTATTTTAAGTAAATATTAAATTATTATATGTAAAATAAAATTAAGAATATGTAATTATCGCCTTAATTTTATTATACTTTATTCTCATTTCCAGTAATCGTACAACAGATTCTCAACAGACGCAGAGACTACAGCAGCTGGCAAAAGATGGGCAGTGCTGAAGCTGCTTTCAGTTCTAAATCCAGACAACTTTGGCCATGTTAATATCAATATATTTTGTATATTGAAGCTCCCCTACAGTACTTGGACCAAATCAAATGTAAAATCATCCAGAAAATAAATATTCATCTACAGCGAATAGTATTTGATATGATCAGTGACAGAGGTAAAAGTCAGAAAGCTTCACAGGATGAAATATAGATGCGTTATAAAACTGTAGCAAAATGTATAGAATTCATATACAGGGTATTTCTACGATCATGGGACAAACTTAGAGAGGTGGTACAGGATGCTGCAACAAGCAGTTTTTGCATAGGAAAACAGGGTAAGAAATCTATTTATTTAGTCAAAATTACAGGGCATCTCACTTCAATCCAATGTTGTGTTTTCGTTCATAACTTTAAAAGTAGTGGAGATATTTTACCAAAATTTGCAACAGACTCGTCTTTGTATGAATTGTAAGCATACTTTAAGGATTTTGTTACAGTATTTTCACTACTGTTAAAATTCTGTACGAAAACACGACTTTGGATTAGAAGGAGACGCCCTGTAATTTTGACTGTGTAAATGGATTTCTGACCCTGATTTCCTATACAAAAATTGTTTGTTACAGCGTCCTATACCACCCCTCCAAGTTTGTCCTATGATCGTAAAAACACCCTGTATATCATAACACATCTTCAAAACACAAATTTCCAAGAGTTCATTAATATATATGAAAAGCTTAAAGTAAGTCTAAAAAAACTATGTCCAGTCAGAGATTAATATTTTTCTGCCACATTCTGTCTTCTGAAATATGAAAAGACTGAATTCTGTCAAAGGACAGAAAACTTTCACCCATGATCAGTGACTGAAACAATACCATTTAGCTTTAATTTAATATCATGATATTTATAAAGATCTACAAGAAAATGTGACATAATTAACCATTTGAAAATATTCACTAAAAAAAACTTATTTGAGTATATTTTGATGTACCTAACACAGTCCTATTAAGAATGCATTTATAAATTATTTGAAGAGTTAACCCCATTTGGTGATTATAAAACTACTTCTACATTTAGTTCCAATGCTTGGAATTTTAAAGTAAAGAAACAAAATGCTTTTTAGACGTATGGTTGATACAACATTTAAAAGTTAAATCAAAATTATGTTAAGTGATTCCACAAAGCTCTGAAATTAACTTTGTTATTTTGTAGTTTAATTTTCAATACCACCAGAACCTGTAACATTTCAATGTTTAACCATTTGCACGACTTGGCCATGTCAGACATAGGTAGATTGTTCTTGACTAAACTGACTTGTCTGGGCATAATAATTGCCCTTAAATAAATAAAATATTTAAGATTGATATACAAATACAAGAGATTTCCTTCTATTGTTTTCTTTTTAGGGTCTGGTACTTAAAAAGTAAAAACGGAACCATTATAAAATCACACCTGTGTCTGTCCGTCCATCTGTCACCACCCTTTTCCTCGTAAACTATGGGATGTGGAAAGTTCAAGCTTGGGAAAGTTATAAAGCCTTTTAACCCACATATTTTCAGATTATTACCAATTCACAAATATGTTTAAGAAAAAATTACAGGGCTAATTAAATTACTTGAAAAAAAAAAAAGTTTTCTTTTTGTATATCATTTGGGATATAGTAGGAAAGATCTCGTAATATCGAACTCAAAAATATATGTTTTAATTTTAGGTATTATATTTTCAGAGATATCGTTGAAAATGCACTGAAAAAGTATGCCCCCCCCCTAAACTATAGCAATAGGTAACATAGTTTGAGAAAAATGCATTTTTCCATTACGCACAAACTTTACTTTTCCGGCGGTCAGCAGGGGAGTTGACGGGCATTTGAGGTATCTATCGACACAGAATCATCCAAGGATAGTTCATAATGATTTTCAAAAAAATTGTCGGTAATTAACTAAAATATTAAGTTATTTTTTTAAAAAACTTTCTTTATATATCGTTTAGGGTATTGTTCGAAAGATCTTGTAACATTGATCTAAAAAATATATTGTTTTAATTTTAGGTATATTTTCAGAGATATCATCGAAAGTATACTGGAAAAATATGTGCCCCTCTCCTATTTCCGAATCTACTGAAACTAAAGTTATGAAAAAATTAGGGGTAGTAGAAGTTTATTAATTAATAAATAGTAATTAATACATTTAATGTACGGAACCCTTTGAGCGTGAGTTATACTCACACTCAGTTATACAAGTTTGTACTTGACCGATTATTTTAAATCAGGAACAACATATCTTCAGAATAGAAAAAAACGAAAAGAAAAATAAACTAACGAACAAGTGGTTAATTTTCATTCTGCATCTTGAAATCTAGGATAAAATTGTATTACATTTTAAACAATTTTATATTGGTATAAGAACAGACTAGAAACTGTAACTATTATTATAATATCTTCTTTTTATCAAATCTAGGCATTACATTTCTTAGTTATAGATAATTTAGATTTAAATATTTTTGCATGTGTTAGTTGCCAACTTTTCAAATTGAAAATTAAAGAGATTTTTAAGGCAGAAAAGCACAAATTGTATAAATAACAATGAAGCTTTTAAAAAAATGGTTATGAAATCATTCAGAAAAAAATTATCCTTCTCCAAATCCATGGAATGTTAATTATAAATTATCTCATTGGACTGAATGTTATAATTCTGACTATTATTTTAGGAGAGGGGGTCACTACAGCAGGGCTGTCCAACATTTCAGTAAGTGTGGGTACAGCTCATCCAGTGGTAAAGATTAAAGGACGTCATTATTCAACTATCTGGAAACATAGAACGATATTACCTCTAGGGTGCAGGACTGTCAGTTTGACCTTCTTTTTGATTCAGAAATTTGAAATTCATAAATTCCGAAAGAATTTTTACTTTAAGTAATCCTAAAATGCCAGCCATTAAGTAAAGTAAAAATTACTGTTCAGAATTTCTGGTATAAATTTGGATTTTCTGAATAAAAAAAGAGGTCATACTGACAATCCTGGTAGAGAGTAACGATATGCAGACATCTTATAAGCAGGGTTGGCAAGTTTCTTCCAAAGTGGAAAAAACCGGCCGGAAGAAATAGGTTTCTTCCAAGTGAAAGAAACTGTTTTTCTTTAGGAATTTACCATATAAGTCACAATTTTGTAAGATATAATAAAAATTATTTATTTTAAGTCTATATTTGTATTGATTTAATAAAATAGTTTGTGAAAGTCTGTAATTTTCAAATGTTATATTTTTAATTGCTTAATTTTGTACCAACAATACATATATATATTTATTTTCAAATGAATTATTTTACATGAATTTCATTTTGTGTCAATTATTACGCTTGACGACGACAATAATGCTAGTATAACGGAAATGTACCAAATAATATCTCCATAATACACAAAATCAATTCAAAATAATTCAATTCAAAACAGGCACATTTTTTTTATTTAAACTTCTGTGACCGGTAGTAAATAGTATGTGGAACATTTACCTACTGTAGAATGAAACTCCTTTAAATAAAAGGCAGTGCTTTTAAGTTACATCCATTTTACTAAGGGAACTAATATACAATAATTACTGCATTGAAAGATTTCATTAAAATCTCCATTTTCCTTATTAGAGTGCAACATGGTATAGCAAAACAAAGGTATTTTAGCAATAGAATGCTGCAATCGATTTCTCAACTTATAATGGATGAATGAAAACGATGAAAACATTCTTTCAAGTCCTACAGAACTTGGAGAGTTTAAAAAGAATTTTGGCATAACCGTAGAGTTTAGTTTTAGAACATTTATCTTTTAAAATCAGCATTGAGATATGCATGCTATTATACATATTAAATCACACATAAATAACGCCTGCATTCAACGTTTTAATTTAAAGATATACATACATTCAATACAATAATCGAACATGGAGTGATAAATTAGCCAGAGCCAGGAATCTAACCTGGGTCCACAGCGTTCCGGGCTGTTGCTCTAACCTATTATACATAATTACATTGATTTCCCTATTATACATAATTACAAATTTATTTTAAGTGTTGCACAATAGTTTTTGAAAGATTGCATTTTTATATAATAAATAAAGAATTGGTTGGTAGTTTTTACAGAAATGGTATAAACAATGAAAAAAAAATATCCCCCTACCTCTAAAGTTGTAAAAAACAACATGTAAATACTTGCTGAACCTGAAGTTAGTTATTAAAAAATAACTTATTTTTCCATAAATAATATTTTTAATATTAATTAAGGTTTCCAATTTAAATTTCATATAATCAGGTTTTGAATTTAATTATTTTATATAGTTAGTATATTTTAATTTTAAGCATCTGTTTTGTATTATGTTGGTTTCTTTGATTTCTTCCAGTTTTATCCATCCCTTCCAGTTTCTTCCAGTTTTTTCAAACCCAACCCTGCTTATAAGATGCACAGACACCTCATAATGTAAGACATAAGGCCCTCTAATATGCAAAGCTCGATGTGAAACATAATTGCAATAAAAAGCATAAATCATAGTAAATTTAGAATTACATTTTCCTGAGAGAAAGGCTTATCAAAATATTTTGTAGAAAAAGGAACCAAAAATTTAACACCGCCTATAAGAAAAAATCATGTGGAACACAGATGATTTTAAAGAAGCATATTTTAAAATGAATTTAAAAACTCAGATACAGGAATCATTTGAAAGATTGCCATGAAAACCTTCAAAAGGGCACCATGTGCCACGTTGGACAGCCCCGAACTACAGTATATGATGTCATATTTTAAGTTTTTCTAAGAAAAACTATAAAATAATTTTTTTTTCTTTTGAAAATCAGAATTTTTTTTTTCTTTTCAGAAGTTTGGAGACTGTCTAAAAACTTAATTCTTTGAAAAAGCTTGCAACTAAGGAATGTTACCAACTTTTCAGATATGGCTTTAAATTGATTGATAGTTTGATATTGCAAACTTAACAGTCACATTATCTGAACATCAGCAAAATAATATATATTGAAATTTTGTGACTAGAGATGTAAAATTTCAGGAAATTTTGAAGTGGCGGAAAAAGACCAGTTTTGTTTTCCGGGGGGGTTTCTGGAAAAATTGGAAATTTTGGAAAACTTGATTTTTTACAAATGTTTTTCAAAAATAAGTTACATTTTCTTAAAAGATATAAAATAAAAAACATTTTTTTAAATTTCTGCATACTAAAAGAAAATATTTTTTATATGACTATATTACAAAAAAGAAAAAAAAAGTCAGCTTTTAAAAATTAGCCTTTCAGTCTCAGAATTTTCACAGTAGCTTTTCTTGCTTAATTTAACAGCATTGTTTGTAATATATCATGTCTCTGTTGAAATGATTTTTCATTTGCATTTGTTCAATAACCAGTAGAGATTAAAAAAAAAATAACAAAAGAAAAAAAATCTTAAGAGTTTCAACCAGTATGACTGCAATTTGAAAGAAAATTTAAATCCCCTCTACATAGTATTGCTTTGTATATAAATGACGCCATTTTAAAGGAACAAATTATTGTAGTTGTGACATTATAAATATTATCATTTTTATATCTTTTATTGCTTAAAAATTTATAATAATTTACAATATCACAATTTTATTTTAGTACAATTAGAATTTTCATTTATTGTATATTTAGTTTTGGTATAGCTTTCCAGTCTAAACCTAAACCAACCGTTTGTTTTGTTTTATGTTTTAGATTCTTAATATGAAAGTAATATATATATATATATATATATATATGTGTGTGTGTGTGTGTGTGTGCACATTTCTTTAATGAAATTTATAAAACAGGTGGATTTTTTAATACTTCGAAATATTCAGTTAAAAACAATTTTTATCAGAAAATTTACATTTTCTTTGCAAAATTTATTTGTATGCATTTATATTAAATCAAAAATACAGTTAGACAAGTCTAAAAATATATATTTAAGGAAAAGGAAAAGGGAAAAAAGCTTGAAAAGACTAAATAATTTCAATTGCATGTTATTAAAAAATAACTTGTTTCTAAGAATAGTTAAATATTTCTGGCGATTATTATCAGATTACATGAAAAATCGCAGCTATGCCAATAAAAATAAATGCATATTTCAAATTTTATATCAAATTTCGGTACATTATTGAAATAATTTTGCACATGAATTTTCATTTTTAACAAGAGAAATTGCATGGGTCTGCTTACATTTTTTTTTTTCTTGCGATACTGTTTTTGTGAACATTTTGTATAAAAAATATTGCCTTTTTAAAAAAATCATATAAAATTGTCATAAAAAATATATTTGAATTTTGTGAATTAGAAATTACTGTTATATTTAGGTTCTTATTTAGATACTTTTAATAAGGTCCTTCATAAATACAGTAGTGGTCAAAATTGTGAAAACCTTTTGGAAAAAATGTTTTTTTTAAGTTTGATGGCTCATAACACCCAATATTTCTTAGTAAAACCATAAAAGCTATATACCACAGGAAAGACAATTTACTCAAGAATATCATGCAATACAGTTTGATCAATTATAATTATTTCATAAAACGTTATAGACAAATAATCAGAAAAAGACAGTAAAACCTGGTTAGGGTGACGATAATTATTTTTCTTTTTCTTGAATGTAGCCAATGCATATGAATGTTTGGAGTGTCCGAACAGATTTCATTTTATTTGGTAATGTGTGAATCAAAGCTGGAGTAGGATTTCAAAAAAAAAAAGTATGTCATATTTTGGTACTTATAGGAGGACTTTTATCACTATTTTTTTATGATTGCTATCAAGTTGCTAAAGTTCTTTGCCACCTTTCAATTGGTGAGCTAGTAAAGCATAATAAAATTAACAAAATATCATAAAGAGTTGATTAGTTACCCAGAAATCAATGTGTAACAATATTTTTAAGTGTAGAAAGCTATGGTTATGAAGAAATATGAAGTAAAATTAGAAGTAAATAAACAAAGGAATGTCTAAGTCAAGCAAAACAAGACTGGTTGAAGAAAAGGTGCAGGAGAGCAATTGGCGGTAGAAGAGTAAGGTCCCTGTGTATAGGTCACAGAAAACAATCATCTCGGTATGTGCAACATGAAATGATTTACTGTAATGGGGAGCTGATACAAAGTACAGTTCTGTGCATAGAGCAGTATTTTGGTCTAAATGCTAGAATTCCATAAAAAAAACATTTTAACAATCCAAATAACATGACCCTACTATTTCTCTGTCTAGTAAACATGCCTTTTAGCTCAGTTTAATATTTTCTCACCTTTATTTGATTTCTAATTTTTTCCCCATGAAATTCTAGCATTTGGACCAAAATACTGCATTCTCTACAGAAATGTATACTTTGATTCAACTCCCCATTTCATGTTGCATTCACCGATATGATGTTTTCTGTGACCTATACACAGGGACCTTATTCTTCTATCACCAATTGCTCTCCTGAACCTTTTCCTGCATTTACCAATTGTGTTTTGTTTCACTTAGACATCCTTTTGTTAATTTACTTCTAAATTTACTTCGAATTTCTTCATAACCATAGCTTTCTACACTTAAAAATATTGTTACACATTAATTTCTGGGTAACTAATCAACTCTTTATGATGTTTTGTTAATTTACTTCAAATTTCTTCATAACCATAGCTTTCTACACTTAAAAATATTGTTACACATTGATCTGGGTAACTAATCAACTCTTTACGATGCTTCGTTAATTTTATTATGCTTTACTAGCTCAAAAATTGAAAGGTGGCAAAGAACTTTAGCAACTTGATAGTAATCATAAAAAATAGTGATAAGTACCAAAATATGCCATATATATATTTTTTTTTAATCCTGCCCTAGCTTTGATTGACACATTACCAAACAGGGTTGGAAAAAAACATGTTTTAAAAAAAAAAAAAAAAAAAAAAAAAGTGTTTTTTTTGTTTAAAACATGTTTTAAACATTTAAAACGTTTTTTTTTTTGTGTGTGTGTGTGTGTCTGTGCACTCCGCCTTTGTACCCGCAAAGGCTCCTGGACTAATCGACGCACCGACGGCGGACGCGTACCGGAAAATTCGCAAAAAAGGCGCGATGCTCAAGTTTCGATTGGGTCGGGACTCCGACACGGACCTGGGGCGTTATTAATGAGCGAAAGTGTTTTAATTACCGACCGAAACCGAACTGGAAAAAGAATCAAAAAAAATTTCCGTTTTGATAATCGCAGACATCCAAATCGTCGCTTTTTAACGCATCATCGAATTAAAAAAAATGTACCGGAGGTATCGATCCGAAAATCGGGGTACGCACGCGGCCGATTTTTGTCGTTCCAAAACGTCAAATTTTTTGAAATTCGGACCGTAACTTTTCTTTATTTCGGCCAAAAACTGACCAGACATCCAACATCGACCCCAGACGTGAAAAAAGGTTGCCGTAAAGAAAGCAGTGTCGACAGATACGAGATCAAATCGCCCCACTCCTTTTTGAAACAAGTGGAAATAATGACTCTACATTCGCGAAAATTTGCTAACACGTGTATAAAAAAACCGCGAATTCAACAAAAAAAAAAATCGTAAAAATCGACCAGTAATTTTTGAAGATATCAATTAAAACTCATTAATGACACGGCAAATGAATTTATTTCTATTCCGGAGAGACAGCTTCTTTTTTATTTCAACATTCAACGCAGACGAATCGTCTGTGGATAAGTCATTTCTGAAAGAGATAAAATAGTCACGTGACTTTCAACTGCGTTCTTTCAGGGGGGGGGGGGGGGGAGAGCATTTCCGAATCTAAGGGGCGCATTAATTCTAAACTTTGACAGGGCGACTCAAAATGGATTCTGCTTTCAGAATATCTAAAAATTATTCTCATATCTTCATTAGGAGCCGATATTATTTTATTGTGTAATTAATCATCGTTATTTGTATAATTAAAGCAAAAGAAAGATTTCTTTTACAGTGCCGGCTAGATATTACGATTTTAAGAAGTAGGCCGCGTCTAAAAACTGCCATAACGAGTATCTTCAGTTTTTGTTTTAGAGTGGCAACCAGATATTATGATAGGGAAAAGCGGGCTTCGCCCGTTATCGATTTTTTTTTTTTCCCCGTTTTAAGTTTTCCTACAGGTCCCTGTCTTTGAACAAGAAGTCTGGTAGTCTAAATAAGTTGTTTGACATCAGATTTTTTTTTTCCGGCAGTCTAATTCAGTTGTTTAAGGAAAAGCAGTGTCCTCCCCCCCCCCCCCCCTTCAAGTTTTTTTATCTTAACTGTGGGGTTCTAGAGGTTCGTTCAGTTCGAGGTTTATCTTATTCGAGGTTTATTTTTTCTATTTGCGCCACCTGGTGGCGGAAGGTGGAACTAACGTATACTGCAGCGCGTGCGCAGCACGACTGCTATACGGTGCCGCAGGCAGCGGGGACCCGAGCCGGAGGTTCGTTCAGTTAGAGGTTTATACTATTCTATGTGCAATTTAAGGGATTATCCTGTGCGTGCGTAGCACGGCCGGTATACGGTGCCGAAGGCAGCGGGTGTTGAAGGGGCGAGGCCAACGAGGTAATAAATCTCTATTGCTTGATAAACTTGAAACTTAAGAGTCATAAATTAGGTCACTTGTTTTAAGAGATGAGAGAAAAATTATCGTTGGGTTTTTATCTGCGTGCTTCATCATTTTCTTTATTTATTTATTTTACTTTGAGTGGAAAATATTAAGTGATTGAAATGAATGGATTAGTTTTTTACAATTTCCCCCTTAATCCGTTCATGGGGATTAACTAATATTTTCATTGAATTTCTGTGTTCGATGAATCGAGGCTTGGGTAAAGGTTTGGTAAGTGCATCAGCTATCATTTTTTCTGTTGGAAGATATCTTAACTCAATTATGCCTTCTTCGCTATATTGTTTAATGGCATTAAATTTGACGTCGATGTGCTTTGATCTTTTCGTGAATTTTTCTGATTCAACCATTTTTATGGTACTTTGATTGTCTTCATATAAAGTGATTGGTTTTTGCTGTGGAAAGCCTAGATCGTCAAGTAACTTCAATAACCAAATTATTTCTTGGCTAGCATGTGCTGCGGACACATATTCAGCCTCTGCTGAAGATAAGGCAATGCAACTTTGCCTTTTCGTCGTCCACTGAATTGGGTTGTTGCCCAACATATATAATATTCCCGATGTTGATCTACGGGTTTTGGTATCACCTGCCCAATCGGCATCAGCGAATACCTTTAATATTGGTTCTTCATTAGTGTTAATTATTAATTTTAGTTCTTTAGTATGATATAGATATCTTATTATTCTTTTTACGGCTTGCCAGTCTTTTTCGCGAGGATTCTCATTTCTTCTGCTTAAAATGTTTACTGCTGCTGAAATGTCAGGTCTAGTTATTGTTGTTATATAAAGCAATGAACCAAGTGCCTGGCGATATTTAATATTATTTGGCATTAAATTATCATCATCATTTAATTTGTTATATCCTGGTTCCATTGGAGTTTTGCACGGTTTGGAGTTTTCAAGATTGAACTTTTTCGCTAAATTTTCAATCTTAATTTTTTGATCAAGAGAATAACCGTTAGGTAATTTCTGAATTTGAGTACCTAAATAGTTACTAATATTGCCTAGATCCTTTAATTCGTATTCTTTTTTTAGAGAATTTACGATTTCTTCTATTATTTCATCTTTGCTGGCGATGAGTATATCATCAACATATATTATTATGTATGATGTATGATCTTTTTCTTTTCTAGTGAAAAGACATGTGTCTGCTGTACTTTGGATAAAGTTCAAGTTGTCTAGTGTTTCAGCGATTTTAATATGCCAAGCTCTGGCGGCCTGTTTGAGGCCATAGATTGCCTTTTTGAGCTTGCAAACTTTTTCAGGAAATTGTTCGTTTACATAGCCTTCAGGTTGATTTATATATATTTCTTCATTTAAGTTCCCATGAAGAAAAGCGGTGTCAATATCTACATGTCGCACATTCAAATTATTATAAGCTGCTGCTAAAAGAAGTGTTTTGATGGTACAATGTTGTGCTACTGGTGAAAATGTTTCTTGATAATCTTCCCCATATTTTTGACTGAAACCTTTGGCAACAAAACGTGCTTTATATTTTTGTGTATTTCCTGAACTATCAATTTTTCGTTTGAAAATCCATCTACTTCCTATGATTCTTTTATTAAGAGGAGGATCGACTAGATCCCATGTATTATTTTTCATTAACGATTGTATTTCGTTTTCAGTGGCTTTAAGCCAGTTTTTCTTTTCTAGTGGATTGTTTATTTTGATAAGCTGTTTCCAGTTTTCAGGTTCTGTTGTATCGCAATCATTTGCTAAAGCAATAAAATTGTCGGAAGTATATCTTTGAGGTGGTACTCCTCTGTTTTGTCTTTCAGATCTACGAGGTTGATGTGTTTCTGATTGTTTGGGCGCGTCAGGTGTACAGGGTGTGTCACCTATTTCTATTTCAATGTATTTTTTATCTTCAATTAATTGTTCGTGATCATTAATTTTCTCGTTTAAATTGTTCAGTTTTTCTTCCAGAAATTTTACAGATCTGGAAATTATTATTTCACCATTTTTAGTGAAAACGCGGTATCCCTTTGTATTATTATCATAGCCCATGAAGATACCCTCTTCTGCAGTGTCATCTAGTTTAGATCTTTTGTGTTTGTTTATGTAAGTGTATACTTTACAGCCAAATACACGTAAATAATAGAGATTTGGTTTTCTTTTGAACCAAATTTCATATGGCGTTTTATTTGTCAATTTAGTGGGGAGCCTATTTTGGAGGTGATTAGCAGTATTTATCGCTTCACCCCAGAACCTATGAGGTAAATTTGCTTCGGATAATAGGCTTCGTGTCATTTCAATTAAACTTCTGTTTTTTCTCTCAGCAATGCCATTCTGGCTGGGACAAAATGGAACTGTGTATTCATGTTTTATACCATGTTCCCTTAGAAAGGCTTCTGTTTTATTTCCTATGTATTCCCCACCGTTATCCGATCTAATCGCCGTCGGATATTTTCCTTGTCTGGTTTTGACCATTTGTACATAGTCTTTTATTTTTTCATAAACTTCATCTTTACTTTTTAATAAGTAAATAACTGTGAATCTAGAATTGTCATCTATGAATGTAAGGAAGTAATTTTTTCCTCCTATTGTGGGTGTTTTAAAAGGCCCACATAAATCAGTATGTACTAAATCTAATACTTTTGTTGTTTTATTTTCGATAGATTTAGAGTACGGTGCATTTGTTGACTTTGTTTTTATACAGGTTTCACAGTTTGTTTTATGATTACAGTTATTTATTTTTATCCCACTGGCCAAGTCATTTTTGACTAATTCTTTTATACTTTCATTATTTCTGTGGCCAAGGCGTTTATGCCAAATTTCGAGGCAATCTTTATTTCTGCAATCATGTGCAATGTTTATTTTATTTTGAGAACTTTCTTCTAGTGTTTCAACTTGATATAAGTTATGTTTCTTAAATGCTTCTAAGTATATTTTTCCATTGCACGATAGTATGCATTTTTCATTTTCGAAAAATACTTTATAGCCATGTTCTGTGGCTTTACTTACGGAAATTAAATTTGATTCCAATTGTGGAACAAATAACACATTTTTAAGTGTAATTCTATTTATACATCCATCAGATGTCTTTGTCATTATTTGTGTTTCGCCGGTTCCGTAAGAATTTAATGTATTCCCATTAGCAATTGTTACTGTAGTTTTTTCAGTATCGTTGAATTTTGTAAATATATCCCTATCGTTCGCTATATGCGAAGACGCTCCTGAGTCAATTAACCAGGTTTTATTAGCGGGATTTACAATTATGAATGCTGCATCTTTATGTTCACTTTTATTTATTTGTACCTGTTCATCTGTTTTTGATTCATTCATTTTATTTTTACTATCACCTTTTGTATTTTCAAAACACAACGATGTGTACTTTTTGTATTTGTATTGTGTTTTAGGTGTAGTGGTCTGTGTGTTTCTGTTCTTGAGATGCCAGCATTGTTTGTAAGTGTGATTTGATTGTTTACAGTAGGTACAATATTTGTTTTGCCCTTTATAATCTTGAGTGTATTTCTTTTGTGTTTTAAACACCTTTTGTGAGTTTTCAACTTGCTCACTATTTTCTACCCGTTTATTAAATTCATCAGTAAGTTTGCTCTTGATGAATTCGGGAGTTAATTCAATTTCATTTCGGGCTTCGAGAGCTGTTATTAGAGTATTATAACTCGCAGGTAACGAGCACAATAGAAGTGCAGATAAATGCGAGTCGGTTATGTTCTCTCCTATTGCGGAGAGCTTATCTTTTATTTCCAGTATATTAGTAATGTGTTTGTGCATGTTCCCATTTTCGGGAAGTTTTGCACTATACAATTTTCGTAACAAATACAATTTACTGGACAAATTGGCTCTCTCATGAATATTTTTTAAACTATCCCATGTCTGTTTTGCTGTTTCTAAATGTTTTACATGAACTATTTGCGTATCGTCTATACTCAGGTTTATTAAAGCGCGAGCTTTTGCATCCTTTTTTCTCCAATCTTCGTTAATTGGTGTAGGGGGTTCCTGAGTTACGAGTTCGTACAAATCTTCCTTAATTAACAACATATTAATTTTAAACTTCCATATAGAATAATTATTATTGTTTAATTTATCTACTATTTGCATTTCCTTTATTGTCGCCATCTCGGAGAACTTGTTTATACAGTTTTTAAAGTTTCATTAGTTTAAATAGTTTATTAAATTCAATTATGTTTTCTTGAATTTTTAATCTAGCATAAGAGCTGAGTATTATTTTTATTAATTAGAGTCAATTATTAATCCTTAAGAATAAATTCTGAGTTCATATATTCATCAGGCTCATGATCACTGTTGAAGGGGCGAGGCCAACGAGGTAATAAATCTCTATTGCTTGATAAACTTGAAACTTAAGAGTCATAAATTAGGTCACTTGTTTTAAGAGATGAGAGAAAAATTATCGTTGGGTTTTTATCTGCGTGCTTCATCATTTTCTTTATTTATTTATTTTACTTTGAGTGGAAAATATTAAGTGATTGAAATGAATGGATTAGTTTTTTACAGCGGGGACCAGGGTCGGAACGACTGCTATACGGTGCCGCAGGCAGCGGGGACCTGAGCCGGAGGTTCGTTCAGTGACAGGTTTATACTATTCTATGTGCAATTTAAGGGATTATCCGGTGCGTGCGTAGCACGACCGGTATACGGTGCCGAAGGCAGCGGGGACCAGGGTCGGAGATTAGTTCAGTTAGAGGTTTATACTATTCGATGTGCAAATTAAGGGATTATGCAAATTATGGTATTATCCGGTGCGTGCGTAGCACGACCGGTGTACGGTGCCGAAGGCAGCGGGGACCCAGGTCGCAGGTTCGTTCGGTTCGAGGGGGATGCGAGCCGGAGAATACAAAAGTTTAGACCGGTATACGGTGCCGAAGGCAGCGGGGACCAGGGTCGGAGATTAGTTCAGTTAGAGGTTTATACTATTCGATGTACAAATTAAGGGATTATGCAAATTATGGGATTATCCGGTGCGTGCGTAGCACGACCGGTGTACGGTGCCGAAGGCAGCGGGGACCCGGGTCGGAGGTTCGTTCGGTTCGAGGGGGATGCGAGCCGGAGAATACAAAAGTTTCGACCGGTATACGGTGCCGAAGGCAGCGGGGACCAGGGTCGGAGATTAGTTCAGTTAGAGGTTTATACTATTCGATGTACAAATTAAGAGATTATGCAAATTATGGGATTATCCGGTGCGGGCGTAGCACGACCGGTGTACGGTGCCGAAGGCAGCGGGGACCCGGGTCGGAGGTTCGTTCGGTTCGAGGGGGATGCGAGCTAGAGAATACAAAAGTTTCGAGGCACCGATGTAAATTAGGGGCCCGCTGGCGGGCGAAGCCAGCTAGTTTTGATTAAAGTGAGCAAAAATTAATGAATTAAATATAAAGAATGAAAATATTTTTAAAAAACAGTAAGGAAGAAAAAAATTATATAATAAATACCAACATTAATTAACAATTTTTTTTATTCTAAAATAAAACATTTAATTATTAAGTTCTTTAAAAATAGTAACAAGTTTGGCAGCCTTATCAAACACCTAACCGGTTTCTAGTTTTGTTCTGCACAAAGCCAAAAGTGGAAAACACTCTTTCTAAACCAGCAGTAGAGCATACAGCTGCTTGTAATTGTTTTATGATCTGCATGACATTTTTATCGACGTGTTTATCAAGGCTTATCCACCAAGATAAAGGTGTTATTTCTACAAAATTGTCCACTTTATTTGATTCTTGAATAGCGAATTTATGATTGGTAACTGACAGCATAACATTTTTAGGGTTTCGTTCATCTCACGAAACCCTGTTCGTCCCACTTCTCTGTCTATCTGTCACAGAGCTGGTTCTCAGAAACTGTATAGCTAACAGACTTGAAATTTTGTATACTTACAGCTGAATACCTACTGTCAAGCTGAAAATCATAACATTTTGAAAAAATCATTATTTTAATATAGAGAGATAAAAAACTAAAAATCTAACAGCCTTTTTGTTAAAAAAACCCCTTTCACAACTCAGCCAAGTCATCAAAAAAGCCTTTAAAGTTCAGCGCAATATGCAAAAAGAACTGTCTTTCCGTGTCAGCGCATCTGCCTTTATAAATCAGCGAACGCACCAACAAACATCTCGCAACATCGCTACTAAACTCGCAGCAGCTGGCGAACGCCTGCATACGAAGAATTTCTCTCGCTGTATCTTCTTCCATCGGCGCGCGAGGTAGTGGTAATACCGGATATTTTTCGACCAAGCTTCCTTCACTCGGAATGGCAACGCATCTGAATGACTAGTGTTTTTTTCAACGAGCGGTGTGTTGCATGCTATAAAAGGACGTGAAAAAGAAGGGTGGTTTCCATTCATATTCGAGATTTTTTCTCGTGTGAGGAGCCACCCTAGTGAGTTTCTATGTTTGTGAAAAGTGAATGTTTTGTATTATATATCAGTGCAGTAAAAATTCATCTTTTAGTCTCAAGAATGTGTTCACAAGTTATAAAGTGATTTGTTGTGAAATGTCTGTCTACAATTTCCAGTATGATTTCGACATCTGCGAAATAGTGAACTTCAAAAATTCTTTTTGTGAGTGTAGACTAACATTAGTGTTAAAATGTGCCTTTCAGTGAATCCAAGAGATGTTTTAGTATCAAAAATAAGTATTTTTATTTAAAATCAATAATATTTATCAGTGGATGCTGTTGGATAGAAGTAATTATAAATCAAACGTAATATGGAGCATCCACGTGCAAAAAAATGTAATCTTTAGGATCACAAATTAATTTGAATGCATTTCTTTAAAGTTAATATTAATTTAATTGTGTAGTGATTAACTTATGTTTTATATATAAATAAATTAATCGAGAATAATCTCTATAGTATTATTATTTTTTGTTTAATTAGCATGAAGTGTTTTATAATATGTACTTTTAGTTTTCAGCTATTTCAGGTTGTTGCTCAGGATGCTAAGGTGGTTTGTTATTGTGGCCAACATTTATTGGTACGGAATCACTATTTCGATCAGGTTTAAGATTTTAACTTGTGTTCCCTTTTGAACATTTATTCGTGTCCCCCTTTAGTTTATTTTTATTTTGCACCATGAAGCCTTTTTCCATCAGCCGAATTTATCATCATTTTTTTATCATTTGGTGCCGCGTGCAAAAGTAAAATTTAATAGGTTGAGAATCTGGTTTCCACAATAGCTTCCTGAGTATATTTTTACAAAAATATACACACCATTTATTATATTTTTATCTGTGATTTTTTTAAGTGCATGATTTATATATCTTAAGCTATTTATGATTTTATATATGTATTGTAATATTGATATTGTGTAATTGCATGTTAGGAATGTGTAAATTTTAAGTTCCCCTTCCCCCCTCCTCCCCCTTAAAAGTCTATATTTTGACATTTATTTCTGTTATTTACTATGGCTCGTAAAGGGATCATAGATTTAAGTTTGGCTTCATCCATTCCCACTTTTAGCGGAACTTCTGATGAAAATGTTGAATATTTTGTCGGACAGGTTAGAGATGTAGCAGTATTAGAAAATTGGCCCGTAAATAAAAGAATTTTAATTCTAAAATTAAATTGTAGAGATGCTGCCCAAAAATTTCTAATTGACTCCCCGCAGGTAGCTAACATTCAAAATTTTGATGAATTGGCTGAATTATTAATTAAAAAATTCAAAAGATGTCAACCATTTGATGAGATACAATCAAAATTTAATAACATCAGGCAAAAACCAAATCAGTCAATTCAGAGCTTAATTGATGAAATAAACTCTTATGCAGTAAAATATTTATCAAAGATAGATATACAAACTAGGGATTCAAATGAATTCATTGATTCCATCAAATTGAACAAAATTTTGGATGCTGTTAGGCCTGAAATTAAGGTCGAAATTCTTAAATTAGGTCCAAAAAATTACTTAGAGGCATGTAAACATGCAATTAATGTAGAAAAGGCTCTTGAGGCTCAAGAAGTCATTATTAACAACAATATGTGTCAAAACTTTGAACTAAATTCAATAATGCAAAGCCAGTTAGAGGGTAACAAACAAATTCAACAGTTAAAGGAAGAATTGGAAAGAGCAAAATCTGAAAATAATGCTAGCAATTCTTTTCGACAAAGTCAAAATGAAAGAGTCCAATGTCATATATGTGGAAAAAGTCATGTGACAACAAAATGTTGGTATTTTCCACAGGGTAGAAATTCCCGCAGCAATAATTTCAATCATAACCCCAACCATATTCCTATTTCTAGAGGTAACAGCAGTGGAAGGAATTTTGGCAATTATAGAAATAACCGTAGAAATCACCCATATAGGCGTAGAAATCATTTAAACTTATAGATGGTTCTTGTAGTAAAAATAGATCCCATTTTACAAGGACCAATAATTATAAAATTGTTAGGGATGAAAATCTATTGGAATCTGTAAATAATTCAGAATCAATTGAAAATTCAAAATCTAGTAACAATTCAGATTCAAATTCTAGTGAGGAAAATTTAGAAGTAAATGATAATTTAAAATCTGTAGAAGAAAATTCAAATTTAAATGAAAACTTAAACTCTGTAAATGAAATGCAAAATTTTGATAATGTAACAATTCAAAATAATTGTGAAGATCTTGAAAATCGCCATGTAATGTCGTGTAATTTTGATAATAATACAAATCACCTTCCTATTATTAAGCTTAAATTTGGTAATTTAGAGGTACCCGCTCTTCTCGATACCGGTGCAAATCTCTCGCTGGTGCAACCAGGCATCTTAGCAGAAATTAAGCAACAAGCGAAAGTTGAGCATATTTCTAGAGCAGTCAAAATTAAGACCCTTAATAATACCACTATCCCATATTTGTCAGCAGTCAATATAAAGTTCAAAATGAAAACTCGTTGGTTTCATAACATATTTTTTGTCACTCAGAGTAACTGGAATTGTAACTACCAAATAATTTTAGGGTATGACTTCATTCAGAGAAACAAAATTCTAATTGACACATTCAATAAAAGACTTTCCATCAACAAAACCCATTTTGAATTTGAAGAAACTTCTCCGCAGATTAAAGAAAATACTGTAATTAAGGATAATGATAAACCTCAAATTAATGTAATTGCTAAAGCTATAAATAACATTAAAATTAAACCTAATTCATTTGAGATAATTAAATTGGAATTTCCACAGGGTATTCATAATTCTAAAAGAGTCATGTTAACCCCATTAAAAGTCTCGCAGAAGTGCCATATTGAAAATTCTTTGCATACTGTTGAGGACAACAAATATATTTTGACAATTGTTGAGAATAAAACTAATGTTGCATCATATATACGTAAAGGTCAAAAACTAGGAAATGTAGAAATGTTTGAAGATGACGAGGAAATCCAACCCACTGAGGACCAAATTTTTCAAATCAATAGTTTAAATTTAGAAGAGATTAGTAATTTGAGACAGGCCGAACTTTCAGAATCTGATTTTAATCTTAAACATTTAGATGAAAAAGAGAGAAAGGAGATTTTGGAATTATTAATGAACAACTTTAAAGTATTTTCTAAAAGTTATAAAACTCTTGGTTCAACTGATGCAGTCAAACCCGAATTTAAATTAATGCACAATTTCCCAATTCAAACTAAACCATACCCTATTCCAAAAATTGCCAAACAGTTTGCACAAGAAGAGATTAAAAAATTGTTAGATGCTGGTTTAATTGAACATTCTTCCTCCAGTTATAATTTCCCTGTTATATTTGTCAAAAAGAAACCAATTCCAGGCACCTCTCCTGAAGAAATCAAATTTCGCATGGTAGTGGATTATAGACTGTTAAATAGCATCACTGAATCTTACACTATATGTTTGCCAAAAATTTCAGAAATTCTGCACAGTATTGCTGGCAAAAGGTATTATTGTGTGCTTGATTTGAAGTCGGCATTTTTTCAGATAAGATTGCAGGAAAAAGATAGGGAAAAATTAGCATTTTGCTGCGAGATTGGTAACTACCAGCCAAAAGTCCTACCTTTTGGAAGTCGCAACTCAACTTCATATTTTCATACACTAATTTCTAAATGTTTATCTAGCTTAAAAGGACCAAATTTACAATTCTTTCTTGATGACATTATTGTCGCTGCAGACAGCATATCTGAAATTAAAGCCTGGTTACAGAAGGTATTCGATAAGCTCATCCAATTCAACTTAACTTTAGACCCTGCAAAGCTTCAGATTTGTCAGAAAGAAATAACTTATTTAGGATTTAATGTCAGTGCTGATGGTTTTTCTCCTTCAGAGGATAATGTAAACAAAGTTTCAAAATTTCCCATACCCAAAAATGTAAAGCAAGTTCAACAGTATATTGGTTGTTTAAATTATTTTAGGCACATGGTTTATAAATATGCTGAAATTGCTAAGCCAATTATTAATTTAACCCGTAAAAATGTTCCATTTGTCTGGTCTTCAGAGTGTCAGGAAGCTTTTGATATTTTACAAGATCAAATTCTAAATAAACCCCTTCTTAAAAACATTAATTCTGATCTTCCATTGTATTTAGTAACTGATGCTTCTAAAGTTGCATTTTGTGGAATTTTAATGCAAAAATACAATGAGAAATTTTATCCTGTTGAATTTTTTTCAAAACAATTCAATCCAGCTCAGTCTAGATATCCTTCCATCCAAAGAGAATTGTACGCAATATTTGCATCTGTCAAGCATTTTCGTGAAGAATTATATGGAAAAAAATTTACTATATATACCGATGCAAAATCATTAACATATCACATGGAACTGGACAATCAGAGTGAGATTGTAGCTAGGTGGCTTCTGTATCTGGATCAATTTCATTATGAGATAGATCACATTCCTGGTGTTATTAACCCTGCTGATTATTTATCTAGAGCATATAAAGATGAAACCTTAAATGTAAATAATATAAATATTTTTCAAAGTAATTCAAATTTAGATCATAATAATATTGTAAATAATCAACAAAATGATGAATTTATTAGGGAAATTATTCAAAAATTAAATGATAATGATGAGGAAACTGCAAATAACTATTATATTGATTCAGAAACTAAAATTGTAATGGTAAAAATTTTCCCCAAGAAGCCGTTAAAGAAAAAAAAGTATCTCAGTAGAATTTTAATTCCAAAATCTTTAATTAAGGATTGTTTGGAAGTTGCTCATGCTCCTCATTTTGGCACTCAAAAAACCTACAATTTTGTTCGCAAAATCTATTCTTGGAAAGGAATGTTTAAGGACACTAAAAATTTTTGTAGCAATTGTGAAAGATGTTTAAAAGTTAAACCTAAACCTAAAAATACTGTCACTAAAATGATTCCAAAAGCTGATTTAGCTCCAGGTGAGATAATAGCTTTAGATATTGTAGGCAAACTTCCTAGATCTCATGACAACAAATTTTTTATTTTAACAATAGTTGATCATTATTCCAGGTATCTTGAGGCTATCCCATTAAGCAACACCACTTCTAAAACTATAATTAATCAACTTAATATATATTTTTCCAAATTCGGGATCGCTAGGACTGTTTTGACTGATAATGGACCATATTTCCGTTCAGATGAATTTGAAGATTATCTTAAGACTATGGATATTAAGCATAGAAAGAGTTCAATCTATTATCCGCAGAGTAATGGTTTAATCGAGAAAATTCATCTTTCTATGAAAAACAGCATAGCAGCACTTTCTGATCAAGTATTCGAGTGGTCAGATAGACTATTATTTTTTAAACTTCATTATAATTCCTCTAAGCATGCAGTAACTCAATTTTCACCGGCTGAACTATTCTTGGGCAGAGAACTCAATATACCTCTAAATATTTTTGAAAAACCAAAAGTTGCTGAAGAATATGGTAAATATCTAACAAAATTACAAAGTCATTTTCAGGAAACTAGAAAATTAGTTAAGGAAAATGAAACTAGTTATTTTAATTATCACCAACAATATGTGAAGGGCAGAAGTAAACCTTCCTTAAATCCTGGTGATGAAGTTTTTCTTGTAGATTTTAAACATCATACTGCATTACAACCTAGATATAATGGACCACATGTAATTGACAAAAAATTGAGAAATGATAATTATTTGATAAAAATTAATGAAGATGGTCATGAATATGTAAAAAAAGTTCATGTCAGTAAAATTTTCCCAAAAGTACCTTTAAATGATAATATTTGTAACAAAACTGAGGAAAATAAGAATTGAGTAGCGATTCTAATATTTTTGTGAAATATGTGTATGTTCGGAAACTTCAAAGTATATATATACTATGCTCAAGTCAAAATTCTATTTTAAAAAATTTTTTTTTTCTATTTCTTCTCTCTCAATGTTTGTTTTCAATATACTGGTAGAATTGATCACTTTGCTAGTGAATAACATTTATTGAAATATTTTTTTTTAAACTTTACCTTTTTAATTTTGTATTTGAGTCAAAAAGGAAAATATGTGAATGATTTCCTCATATGTATTTTCATAATTGTTTAGAATATCTGTGAAATCTTTTTTAAGTTACAAAGTAAATTTCAATATTCATTGAACTTAATTCAGAAAATTGAATAATATATGGTACAATAAAAAGTAGTTTGAAAATGTTGAATGTGACAACTCAAAATATATTGCAGAAAGTTAAAGCAATCTAGGTATTTCTGTAGTTTATATTTATTGGTGTGTGTGTATTTTTGTAAATATTTTCATATTCATGCTGGTTAAATATAATTATTGAATTTTTGTATCATATAATGTGTGGTGTATACAATTCTAATGATTACAGTAGCATTGTGTATAAAATTTTTTATTTTTTTTCACGAACATTTCTTTAAGTCTGTATGCAGCTGTGAAAATTTCAGTGACTTTTTCGCAAAATTCTCACGAACATTTTTTCATCATTTCTTCATCTGTGTGCATTTGTGAAACTTTCAGTGACTTTTTGCAAAATTTTTTCACGAACATTTCTTCATCTGTATGCATTTGTGAAACTTTGACTTTTTCGCATACTCCAGGACATTTCACATCAATTTTCAACAATTATCAACTATTCTTCAGAACAGTGTTCGCCTCTTTTTTTGCTGTTGGTGGGGGGAGATGTTAAAAAAACCCCTTTCACAACTCAGCCAAGTCATCAAAAAAGCCTTTAAAGTTCAGCGCAATATGCAAAAAGAACTGTCTTTCCGTGTCAGCGCATCTGCCTTTATAAATCAGCGAACGCACCAACAAACATCTCGCAACATCGCTACTAAACTCGCAGCAGCTGGCGAACGCCTGCATACGAAGAATTTCTCTCGCTGTATCTTCTTCCATCGGCGCGCGAGGTAGTGGTAATACCGGATATTTTTCGACCAAGCTTCCTTCACTCGGAATGGCAACGCATCTGAATGACTAGTGTTTTTTTCAACGAGCGGTGTGTTGCATGCTATAAAAGGACGTGAAAAAGAAGGGTGGTTTCCATTCATATTCGAGATTTTTTCTCGTGTGAGGAGCCACCCTAGTGAGTTTCTATGTTTGTGAAAAGTGAATGTTTTGTATTATATATCAGTGCAGTAAAAATTCATCTTTTAGTCTCAAGAATGTGTTCACAAGTTATAAAGTGATTTGTTGTGAAATGTCTGTCTACAATTTCCAGTATGATTTCGACATCTGCGAAATAGTGAACTTCAAAAATTCTTTTTGTGAGTGTAGACTAACATTAGTGTTAAAATGTGCCTTTCAGTGAATCCAAGAGATGTTTTAGTATCAAAAATAAGTATTTTTATTTAAAATCAATAATATTTATCAGTGGATGCTGTTGGATAGAAGTAATTATAAATCAAACGTAATATGGAGCATCCACGTGCAAAAAAATGTAATCTTTAGGATCACAAATTAATTTGAATGCATTTCTTTAAAGTTAATATTAATTTAATTGTGTAGTGATTAACTTATGTTTTATATATAAATAAATTAATCGAGAATAATCTCTATAGTATTATTATTTTTTGTTTAATTAGCATGAAGTGTTTTATAATATGTACTTTTAGTTTTCAGCTATTTCAGGTTGTTGCTCAGGATGCTAAGGTGGTTTGTTATTGTGGCCAACATTTATTGGTACGGAATCACTATTTCGATCAGGTTTAAGATTTTAACTTGTGTTCCCTTTTGAACATTTATTCGTGTCCCCCTTTAGTTTATTTTTATTTTGCACCATGAAGCCTTTTTCCATCAGCCGAATTTATCATCATTTTTTTATCACTTTTCCTATTCAATTTAAACATTTTTCGTTATAGCAGTTGCCAACAATTTAAAAATCAACAATAAAATTCTTTCTACAATAATTAATTTTCTGTTGAAAGATTTCCAAATGAATTTAATTTGTGAATTGTCACATTGTGACATTATACACAATAAACATGTTTTAAACATTGTTTTAAATGTAATGTTTTAAACAAAATGTTTTAAACGTAACAACCCTGTTACCAAATAAAATGAAATCTGAACTCCAAACGTTCATACGCATTGGCTACATTCAAGAAAAAGGAAAATCATTATCATCAACCTAACCAGATTTCACTGCCTTTTTCTGATTATTTGGTTATAACGTTTGATAAATTAATTAGAATTGAACAAACTTTTTGCATGATATTTTCGATTAAATTATCTTTCCAGTGGTATACAGCTTTTATGGTATAACTATTGGCGATTTCAGCTGTTATGTGACATGTTTTGTTATTCTAAAATCATGACATTTCTGGAGGATTCAGAATGGAGATTGAAAAATATTTCACATTTTTTGAAGGGTCCTATGTTTTAGGGGGGGGGGGGGAGGAATTGTAATGGATCCTTTAAAGGACTCAAGTTCTTCCTAAACTGCTTACAGATCATATTTTCTAAGTTAACATTTTCATGGGAGACACTGAACATGAAAAAACATAAAGAAAAAATATCAGAATGCAGCCATAACATTTTGAATACATTATTTTATAAATTAAATTTCAATTTTTCCAATTTGGAAAAATTGAAAAATACCCCTTTGTAAAAAAAAACTGAAAAAAAAAAGATTCCCAAAGTTTCAGTTTTTTTTCCGAGCATTCTTATCTCTATTTGTGACATAAAATATAAGCATATCATATGCCATAAACATACCAAAATATAAGCATACCCATAAAATTAAGCATAAAATATAAGCATACCATTTCATAAGAATGAAAATGAGAGCTAAGCAGCATCAAGAAAGAAAAATCTTACCACGATATCCCTCAGGAGAATTTACTGAGCAGGCCCAGAACAAAAAGGATGAATTGATAAAATTCACAACTTCTGTATCACATAATACTGTCCTAAGTAACACATAAAACAGACAGCACTAAATACAGTTTATTTTATTTAAAATAAAAACAATAGTAGAATATACAAACACAAATAAAAAGCATGCAAGAACAGAATAGATTTTTAATAACAAAACAGTCCTTTTCCTTAATCATGCTACTCCCTCCAGCTGGCATTTTTCTGACGAGTTTTTTCATGAGCTTTAAAATTTTTATATTTTTGTTATTTTTAGGAAAGCAGCTTCTACCTAATTTGGCAACACAGACATATACCATATTTCATCTCCAATTAATTTTACATTGCAATAAATCTATAAAGATTTTATATTTAACTTATGAGCTAAATTATAGCTTTTACAACTTTAATATTTAATCTTGAAACATTAACTCCATTTAATTTTTAATAAAACTTCATCCAATTGTTAATTTTTCTCTTTAATGATATCTAATTTATGTACAAGATTTAAAGAAGTAAATAATTATAATAAATAAAACTATAGTTGAACACTGTTAATACGAGAAGTAAGATAATTATAATTGTATTAAACAGCTACTTGTAACACCCACGGAGATGATAAAAATCTTAAAAACAAACACATAATTAAACTAATTATCAATATTAATTGCACTAATTATTTCAATGCTAAAATTAACTTAATATCAAAGTTTTCTGGAAAAACCCTACCAACATTGCAATAGTCACTGCAATTTCCGAGCTGTCGATTTCACATATTTTCATTTTAACAGGGAAATAAGATAACGAAAAGGCGGGTTAATATGGTCCAGAGCCCAGATTTAAAGAAAGAAACAAATAAAAGTTTTTTCTATGCTCTATGAAAGTCTTACAAAGGAGCGGTATTTGAAATGTCCTTATTTCTCCCTTCTTACTTTCATTCCTTCAAGACTTCAGGGCATTTCTTGGGTGGGGAAGGAAAGTGTCTTCTCATCAATCTTTAAAAGGTTGCAATTCTGACTGGTAATACTGAAAAATTACTACATTTTGACAGACAGATCTAATGCAGAAATATTATTGATAATGGAGAACCGAGTTCGATAAGAAAAGTATTTAATTCCTAAATCTACTCTTTTTACCTATAAAATCAACAGATGTTTTGCTTGTATTAGACATAATCCTGCTTTTGTAGCTCGTAAAAAGTGTAAAAATCTTAATTTAGTTCAAATGATGAACCTTAATGTACAAATTGCTCGTTTTAATCATGTCCTCATTTCAGCAGTGCTCATATTAAACGAATTCAATTGCGTATATATATGTTACTTAAAAAGTAATTTTTATATCAAAATTCTTATTTTCAACCATATGAAAGCAGATAATAAAGTTACACTAAATTTCTAAAGGCTAAATATTTTGTCAATTACCTACCTACAAAATTCATCAGTATCTTGATGATCATCACCATGTAAATAAACCAATAAAAACTTTAAATCTTGTTTAGCATCATTAACAGCCTAGAAAAAGATTATATGTATTTACAACAAAAGCAAACATTCAAACTTTGATTTAAAATGAAAAAAAAATTCAACTTTTTTAATACAATACAGAACCAAAAATCAAGAACTTTTTCTCATGAATGTCATGTGATTTCAGAATGGACAAATCTTAAATGTAACATTTTAAAGGTGTGTTTTCTACACTTTTTTCCCCCATTAATTAAAATTTAAAATGTAAAAAAAAAAATGCATGATTTCTGCGTAAGTAGGTTGGTTGGTTGTGGGTGCTACAGTCATCTTTGGTATGCAAAGACTAAAAAGACCAGGATCTCCATTTAAAGTGGAATCCGACCCACTACAAACATCCATGTCCAAGTCAGGATTCCCCAGCACATTTTGTCTAAGTAACCAGTACCCTAACCACTAAAGCAGGTGAGAGTTTTCTATTTAGGAGCATTGAGGGACTGGGGGAAAAAAAAAACTACCAACAACCCTAGTAAGTTTTTCTGTGTTCCCAGGTCCTAACAAAACTTATAGTGCCTTTGGAAAATTCTTTTCTGAAATTTTATATTGGAAATTTCCAATGTAAAGATCAGAACTCTCATTCCGGTCTCTCATTAAAAGAAAACAAAAATCTTGTACATGTCTCAAATCTGGAGAATTTGTAATATTTCTAAACATTCGAACACACACAGAACCAGATTTTTAGAGCAGTCATTGGCATGGTTACCATTAAACATAAACAAATCTGCATATTCATTTAACAATGCACATATATTTAATCAAAATATTAATAAACATTTGTTCAGCAACATTTTGAATACTTTATTTTCCAACTTGAAGATAACATGCCAATAGAAGAAACATATCTAATTTTAAATCTCCTTTTGCCTTCAAAGTGGTACAAGAGCATGGTTGCTGTTTTGTTTTGATTAAAAAATAAATTTTGTAGTGCTGGGGGTTGATTTACTCATGGGTTGCAGATTTGTAACATTTTTCTTACTGGGTTTTATTCTTTTTTAGACTTATTAAAGAACAACCAACACTTAAAACTTAAAATTGACATATTTATTTAAGAACAAACAATTAACAACACAACTTTTCTTTATTTTGTGTAAATTATCTAATTTTTTTTTCCCCCCTTGAAAATTCTTAAGTTTGATATAATAAATATATGTTTTAAACTTTGACTCAGAAATCCAAAATCTGGAAAATGGCCAAATCAAAGGTGTCTGGATTTTTGACCCTATACTGTATTTTAGCATTTTAAATTATATATATTTATTAAATATGCATTTTAAACGATGTTCCAAACTTAAAAATTAAAGAATTAAATTTTTCTAAACATCTCTAACAATTTATACTTTTAACAATATGTTAGTGGCAAAAATGTCTCATACTACACCAGTATTTCTCAACCTTTTTGGATTAGAGACACACTTTGAATTTTATTTTATGTTTGTAACACATCCTAAATTTTAGAATGGAAATTCATTTACTTCATGTCTTTGTTGTTTCAGAAATATTAGAAAATGTAGTAAAATAAAATTAAATGCTAAAATTATTACTTTCAAAAACATTTTATTAAAAGGCTTTTATTCTAATGTAACATTTGCACTTGTTGTTCCCATATATATTTTTTTTAATTTAGGAATAAATTTGACACAAAAGTTACAAAAAAGTGCTCTGGCACTATTGGCTTTAAATTTTTTCACAAATGAATATTCTATTTAAAATTAACAAATTGTCTTAGAAAAAATAAATGCTAAGCCACACAATCGACTATTTACACGCCTGCTTTATTTCATACAATAGACAATAGATACTCGATTATTTAACATTCATGGTCTAGAGAGAGAGTTTAAGATAGAAATTAATAAGAAGATATGGAATTGATTAAAGATAGAAGAAAATAATTTATGAAATAGAAGTAACTGTGTTGTGTTGGAATAATAAAGAAACAGAATTAATTCAAAATATCTTAAACATTATAATAAATTGTGCAAAGCATATACAGTAAAACCTCTGAATAACGGACACCTCAGGAGCACAGAATTTGTCCGTTATTTGGAGGTGTCCGCTATTGAGAGTTAAAAATGTACAAATATACAGGTTTTGGGGATCACAAAAGTGTCCGCTAAATAGAGGTGTCCGCTATTCGGGAGTGTCCGTTATGGAGGTTTTACTGTATAAAGAAATAAGCAGGAAATAGAACTTTATTATTTATTATAAGGAAATAAACAAAACACATGAGAATGGAAAGTAATTCAAAATAATTATAATTATTCTAGGTTAACCAAAAATACAAAAATAACATATCAATAAATGTAAAACGAAATTTTAGAATTTGATCGTATAAAAAGATAATTTGATTCCTTCTGAATCATGAATTTGCCCTGTACAGGCATTGATGATGCTTTTACAAGAGGTTTTTCTCTCATCATTTCAACCTCTTTAGCTCACAGACTATCAAAGCATGAGTGTCCACCGGTTCTGTATGTATGTAATGCGATAACTCTTGATAGAAATAGCCACTTTGCTTCAAATTTTATTTATAGGTTCATTGTGATAAGGTGCTTCCCTGATTAGTTTTGGAGGTTCATTGATTAAGTATACATTCTAATTTAGATAAATGGATTTTTTATGCAGAATTATCAGATTTGCTTCAAATTTTGTATATAGGTTCATTTTGATAAGATGCTTCCCTGATTAGTTTTGGGGGTTCATTGGTTAAGAATAAACAAGGGGGGGGGAGGGGGAGAGTTATTTAACGTAATGTGTCGCTTAACTGGGTGTCAGGTAATCAGTATACTGTACTTTAATTTTGCTTGATGATTATAAAAGACGGATGTTTCCTCTACTTTGAATAGACTTATGGTGTGATGATTACTTATAATAACTTGAGAGTTTTCAGCAATCAGATATCATTGGTCTACACAGGGATGAGATTGACAAAAAAGCAAAAAAGCTGAAAACTGCGCGAACGACGTTTGAGCAATAAGTTAGGAATTTCAAGCACAACAAATATTATAATTGCTATTAAAAAATATATTATATATATATATATATATATATATATATATATCAATTTAGCTTTGAGTAAATTAAAAAGAAATTATTTACTTACTCTAATAAAAAGCCTATTTTACCAAGATACAGCACATTAATAAAACCCTTCAATAGCATGAACATTTTTTAAATTTAAATTTTGAAAAATTGTAAGACACTTTTCTTGAAAGAGCAAATCAAGTATATGCTAATAATTGCAACCACCTTAAAAAAAATTATAGAACAGAGTTCCCACCCTTTTTTTAAAATAAAAATAAGCTTTTAAGGAATTAAAGAGATTTTTTTAAGGACATTATCAGTGGCATCAACTAGTCAGTGCCATTGTAATTTGAGATTCCAGGTCTTTTTTACCAGTCAGCTGGAATCTAGTTTTTAGATTTTTTAAAATTTAATTTGTTTTTGAATTCCATGGCGAATTTTCTACATTACTAAAAGAAATTTGGTTTCAATCTTTTAACCCAATACAGTAAATTCTGACAAAATTTGCGTTTTTACGGCAATCTTTTGGCGAAATTTACGTTTTTATGGCGATCTTTTGGCTAAATTCGCATTTTTACGGCAATCTTTTGGCTAAATTTGCATTTTTATGGCGATCTTTTGGCTAAATTTGCATTTTTACGGCGATCTTTTGGCTAAATTTGCATTTTTACGACAATCTTTTGGCTAAATTTGCATTTTTACTGCGATCTTTTGACTAAATTCGCATTTTTACATCGATCTTTTGGCTAAATTCGCGTTTTTACGACGATCTTTTGGCTAAATTCGCATTTTTTTTCAGTGACTTGACGAAATTTTTGGATTTTTTTCGCGATCTTTAGGCAAATTTTGCGTTTTTTCGGAAAATCTGAAAATGACGAAAAAGTGGAAAATGAAAAATAACAAAAAAGCGGAAATCCGCGGAATCTCGTGCCTGTCTACATTACTTTAATAAAAAAGCTTCAGTGATAATATTGATTATGATATTACATTTAATGTGCTACATTTTATATTTAAAGAAAATAAATAATTATACTACAAACATATTTTTTAAGTAGTATGCTATTTATCATACCTGATAATAGGTACCTTGATAAAAAACAGGATGTTGATTTCTATACTTTTCTTCAAACCTTTCAATAAAATTTGTAACATCTCTAACAGGATCAGTCACAGCTACAACACAAATGAAATTTATTAACACATTATGTTTATACAGTCACATAAGGTATTAAAATGAGCAATAATTTTATCAAGTCAAAAAAATTAAATAGTAACATTATTATTACATTTAATCCTCTACACATGCAATGACATGAACAAAAGCAAATACTAGATAATGATCATGCATTCAAATTGATAATGCACATCAAACAGTTACATGTTCAATTTTTATTTAGATGTAATTTTTTGAGAATCAATAAGCTATTTAACTTGAAAAGCAGATATATACAAGATAGGGTGGTCATAAAAAAAAACTTTGCTGACATATAAGCCCTAGTGACTGGTCTGTTCAAGGAAACAAGAGAAAATTTGTGATGTAGTTATTTTAAGATATGCATGCAATTGGGAATGATGTGAAGAATAACAATTGAGTTATCACAATTATAATTAGTCAAAAAAATTAATTTTTAAATGGCAACACACTTTTTTCATCTAATGTGATCTATACAATCAAAAAATAACATACTAAGGAAAAAGAGAGCAGTAAGTTTTCTATATATGCTGCAACTGTAAGAGGACTTCAATATTGTTATCGTCTGCCGGTCACAGTCACCCAAACATCTCTCGATAGAGTTATTTAAAATCTAAGGTACACATGATGAATATATGTTATCTGACATCAAAAATACCAGTAAAAACATAATATTATGCATAGCTTACATACTATGATTAAGCCATTGCTTTTAGAGTTACAGTCCAATTTCAATGCCATTTTATGGTTTTTCACTCTGTAATTCATTTACTGATGAAAAAAAAGTAGGTGTTGCCTTTTAAAAATTTTGATTTTTTTTTTTTCTGGAACTAAAATTGCAAATTTCATTCTCAAGCATATACTTTAAAATACCTACTTTGCAATTCTCATTTTGTTTGTTTGAATGGTACGGTCTCTAGGAGCTCGTACATCAGCAGTTTTTTTTATGACCAACCTGTATATTAAAGTTAATCTGAAGAATTTTTTTGGTTTGGTTTTTAATGAAATTAGAAAGATTATGAAATAAGGTGTAAAGAAAAAAGAGATTTAATTTAAAGATTATTATTATTTCAATTTAAATCCCTTTTTTTTAACTACATAAACTTACTGAGTAGTTACCAAACAGAAGTTTTCAAAGCGATTGAATTAGATGATATGAAGAAATATCACATAATTAGATCTTTTAATAGACATGCATATTTATCAACACTTTCTGTCAACTAAAAAAAACAAAAACCTCCAATATTTAGACCTCTGATATTTGTTAGATTGAATTCCTCTAATGAGATATAACTTACACTCATAAGTTGAATCCAACATTTGTCAAAATGAATTCCACTATTTTTGCTCTAAAGTGCAACTTATTACACGGTAACCAATACATACATAAATGCTAAAAAAATCCACTTCTTTAGAAGTTATAATTGTTATTGAAAATTATCAGATAATAAAAAGAAAAGTCACACTTTTCTATAAGAATTTCAAGAGAAAGTTCTTATATCAGATTCATGTGAAACAAGAAGACTACCCTGAAATAGATATAATGCTTAGGAATGAACATTGTCGTTGAGTGTAAATACCACGCATACTTGTATATAAGTCAAGAAATTTATTTAAGACAAAAGAAGGAAAAAAAAAACAGTACAAAGTGAGGGGGGAGGGGAGAAAGTCTATTTATACTGGGGAGAAAACACTCAATTTTGAAATGCTTGATTTCTTCAATGGAACCAATCAAAATGTAAATGTTAAAGAACATTAATGTTATTATGTACAATATAACAAAGATATTGAGATAAGTAGCTGTACATATTTAACATTATCAACTTTTTGGTAATTTTGACCCCCCCCCCCTCCCCATGATATACATTATCCTTCTCCAAACCCCTACCACCTCGCTAACAATATCGCTATCAATGTCTTTTTTTTTTTTTTTTTAATAATATGTTTTCAGTCATATATACAGATATGGTTATACATTTATTATTTGGATACTTTACCGATTCAAATTAAAAGAAGTCAATAAAATATCATTATTACACATTAAATAATGTTATATCAAATAACATGTAAAATATATAGTTACTATTTAAAAGTATTTACCAATAGTTTTTTGTTTCATATTGCATTTAATACTAATATGAAAAATATGGGAAAGTAGGTTTCACAGAATATCTATGTGGGAACTTATTCAATGATGGGGGCACTTTCTGTTGAATATTATGTTTCAGGTACATCAATATCACAATTTATTTCATCTATCTATTCGAGTTCATTGTTACTTAGGCAAACCATGAATTAATTTTGTCTATGTGCAGCAATCCTCATAGGTTTTATCTTACCAGATGTCCCAAAAATGACTGATGGATTTTAAAAATCGATAACTTGCAAACGGTGAAAGATATTAAAAAATTTCTTGCAGGAGGGTTATGTATGATGTCATGAGTTTTTGTACTGTGATTCTTGATTTTAGTTCAAATTTAAAACAATAGATGGCATTGACAGTGATTGGCATTCAGTTGAGGCCTTAACTGACGCCACTCAGCATTGATGCACTGCCCCCTGAAAACTAGATGGCAACTGTCACAGGCACATTTTTTTTTCAGTAATTAAAGGTCCCTCGAACTTTCAGACCAATAATATCTAAAAGTTTGCTTTGACTTTTTTGATCTCAGGAAAACTAGGCGAAGAAAACTTAAAAAAATTATTGGTGCTAAAGTTTGAGGAACTGTTCAAACGCTGAAAAAAAAAAAAAAAAAAATCCACCTGCGACAGCCAAAATCTAATATTCAGGGGGCAGTGCATCAATGTTGAATGGCGTCAGTTTCGGCCTTGACTGAACGCCAATCACTGTTAGTGCCATCTATTGTTTGAAATTCGAACTAAAATCAAGAATCACAGTTCAAAAACTCCAGACATACAGAACCCTCCTGCAAGATTTTTTTAAATATCTGTCACCGTTTGCAAGTTATTGAAATTTAAAATCTATCAGTCATTTTTGGGACACCCGGTAGCGCCAATAAATAATGTCTCCACAAATGAATGGCTTTAACTTTAATAATAACTTTGTATTTTCATAAAAACAGGTAAGGCTAAAAAAAAGAAGTACTATTTTGATGTAGAGAATAAGTTGGAACTCTACAATATGAAAAAAAATGATATATAATTTTTAATGATATTTAAAAAAAATGGTTAGATCAAAAATGATAGTGATATCAAAAGACAAAACGCCCTCTCCCCTTAGATATCTTATGATATCAAGTGCCAGATCTCCTTTGATCTTTTTAATTCTGTATACTTTCACAACAAAATTTTAAATATTTTAAATCAGATTAAATAAATTTTCTTCGACATAAAATTAATTTTATTTCTGGTTTCACTCATATTATAAATATCCTGTTTAATCCCCCGTCCCATTAGTTTTTGAAACTTACACAGTTTAGATAAATTTCACATGTTTTAAAAGTAATTTTGTGTTACAAAATTTTTAAACAATTTAAATTTTGTTCTAAATATAGGGTGCAAAAAACTCATGATTAAAAAAAAATAATAATAATAATAATAAATTGGATTTTTATGTTTTTTTCCCCTGCGTTAAAAGACAGAATAACTACCAAAAATTTCAGCTTTCCAAAACAATTAACCCTCTTATTAGTAACTTTATCTATGCTTTTATTCTTTAATTAATAAAACTGTAATTAGCAATTACAGAAATTATAAAAACTGCAAATTAGTAATTTTATTAGTAGCATACAATAATGTTATGTACATTAATACTTCGTAATAATTATCTAAAACTATATTAAATATATATACTATTGATATTTAAATTTATTAAAATTATTAATAACTGCTTCAATATTAAGTTGTTAACACTGCTTAAAATTAATAACAGTAAATTTAATTTAATAATTAATAAATTTAACTAAAAAACTGCAAATTAGTAATTTTATTAGTTAGTAAGCATACAATAATGTTATGCACATTAATACTTTCTAATAATTATGTAAAACTATATTAAAGATATTTATATTTATTGAAATTATTAATAACTGCTTCAATATTAAATTGTTAACACTGCTTAAAATTAATCATTATTAAATAATTAAATGTTTTATTTGGAAAATAAAATACATGTTTATGCTTTAATTACTAAAATAATTAATAAATTAGTATTCAGTCTACAAAGAAAAAGGGGCATGGTGCTAGGGCACTAATTCATCAGAAAAGGGCATTATTACATGAGGAAATATAAGGAACACATCTGTATACACGTACGTATTTGTAATGTATATAGTAACATTATAAAGAAATAAAGTATATATTCTTTTAATATGACATATACAGTGACATTAGTTTTTAACAACTTTTATTAATTAGAAACTGAAAAATTTAATTAAATTAAATTACAACATGATTAAATAACTTGCTGTTTTTTGAAAATAAAGTTAAATATTTTTGCAAGGTCTTGGGCATACAGATTTAGAAATATTGTGGTATTGAGAGGTTTTTTACAAGAAATCTGGGTACAGCTAAAATGAAATTCACTATTAAAAAAAAAAGCCGAATGCATTTTGCCATTTTAATAAAGGGTAGGGCGTCGTGCCCCTAAAAATGGCTTAGAGGGAACAGTAAGTAATTACAAAAATGATAAAAACTGCAAATAAGTAATTTCATAAGTTAGTAGCACAAATAACAAAACCAACAAATATTATTTGCAACTTGTTTCGCATTTGTACTGTTAATCGCCTAAATCTAAACTCCCATACCTGTATGTGCATGATGAAAAAAAAAATTGAAAATGAGTTATTCATGCACACATACAGAAACAGAGTAAATACAAGTATAGCCAATTATACCTGAAATTCTCAAAATATTAAATAGCAACATTGATACTATACAGTGGGAATTATTAGCATTCAGCATTTTAAGTTAATAAAAGAAAAAAAAAAGGATTGCATCCTTTTAAATCCCTAAATAATTTCTTTATTTGGTGCAAATAGAAGTTTAAAAGTGAAAAAATAAAAATAATTTAATTATTCAACCTCTACTGAAGAAGCTGTTGCTGTGCTTAACATTTTTATACCAATTAGATCTTTTCTCTTATACATGGTTTTACAATGGCCGTTGAGCAGATGTCATTCTTTCATTCTTCTTCAGTTCTAATTTGCCATAAACTTATTATTTCAAAAATAAGGTACTGGCTATTTCTTCTTTTACTAGTAGAAATTCATTATACTTGATATTCTTATTTTGTGTAAAAGAAGGAATACTTTGATTATTTAAAAGAAATTATGACATAGCAAATTATATTAGATTTAAATATCATTTTTAAATAAAATGCTTTTAATGCCCAATAAAAACTTGCTTTTTTCCAACTTATTGTTTTTAATTTTTTAAAAGCCTAAGGAATTAAGCTTAGAAGCAATTATTCAAAACCTTTTTTGTTTATTCATAAAGGTAAAATATCTATAGAAACTTTCAAAATTACGCTGATCATAGATTTTATTATTTTTTTAATGTAATTTTAAACATTTAGAAAATTTGTGGTTTTAAAAATTGATTTAAATCATGTGATACCCTAATTCTAAATAGTTAAACTTAAAAAAATAAAAGTAAGTTATATATTTGTCATAACTAAAGTTTTAAAAAATGCATTTATTTAGGTTAAACTTATTTAAAATGGTTAATGTGTGGAATAGAATCATTTCTTGGGTGCATTTAACTCAACCCATGAAGTGGAAGATCAATTATCATTAAACAGCATTTTTTTAATATTTCATTGTGTTGGCAATCAGCAATAAATTGGCAAATAACAAAACTTTCATTATTTTTTTATGGGCTTGATTCCACAGAAATTTCTTTTTAGAAACAAATATACCCACATGAGAACCCTTGTTGTCTTTCTCACTATTTTTCTATAATCGTGTAATTTCTTGATTGTGGTATATCATATCTTTGCTTTACAGCATGATTTTATTAAGATAAGCATCTTGTATAGGTGATTTTATTATCTTAATATCCTAATAACAATCCTTACTTACCTGCTGACGACAAATCATCTGCATTTCCTGCAAAAGTTTAATAAAATCTCATGTAGTAAAAATGTTTATTGAAATGCAAATTGTTCTTACTGGATTAATATCTAATTTAGATACCGTAAAATACTGTTAATCCGCCCTTCCCGATTAAGCGCCCCCCTCCCACTTTGTAAACAAATTGTAAAATTCAAAAAATCCCGAGAAAGCGCCCTCCCCCAAAAGAAATTTTGCCAGCACGTCAAGATCAACACCAAAAACTTTATCTACCGAGTGTTTTTTTTCCCGACGGATCAGAAAGGCATGACGATTCTTTGATATATCTCAAACATGTGCAAACACATTGTCGATCTGAAAAAGCAATATAACCAAACATTAGTTTTGCTGTAAATTTATTTCCATGGTGATATGAAGGTAATAAAAATATCGATAGTGAAAGTTTCTCATGAAATAAGTTAAAGAAATGTGTATTTGATACTGTGTGGAAAATATTTTGATTAAAAGAGAATCTATTTATTTTATTAAAGAATTTATAGTTGTATTTAACATTATTATGAAAACCAATCATAAAAAAATATATCGATTGATAGATCAGATCAATCGATTTGTCGATACACAATCGAATTTGTAGCGTAATTTATGCTATCTTTGTGGTAGTAATGTTTTTTGTTTTAATAATCTGGCAACACTACCAATTCGTTCTACATGTTCTCAATTTTTGTGATTTGTATTATTTATTTAGCATTTATAGATACGAAATCATGATTTAAAAAAAAAAAAACGGTTATTTAATCTTCCTAACTTACAACAGATGGCGACACCACATAAAATGTTACTAGTTCTTGAAATTACTTCAGGATATTTTCAACTGCAACTTCCCAGTGTTTTTTAATTATTTTAAATTATTAAGTTCCTTTTATTTTTCTGTTACCATATTAATGACAGATATTAGTGTTATTATTTATCTAAATGCATTCATTTCAAAGCTTCTGAAATCCAGAGTTTTCTATAATCTGAAATTGCCATTAATCGTGAAATTATACTGTTTTTCTATTTTGTATATCATTTTTTTTTTCAAAATGTTTTTCTTTTGTCACTTTATTAAAATAATGCATACTCTGCGACGATCGGCCATTAGCATCTCCGCCCCCCCCCCCCCCCCCCCTGCCACCACCACCAATAAATATCATATACTACAATTTTAATACCGTGTAAGCGCCCCCCCTGATTATTTTACGATTTTTCGTCGTGTTTAGGGGGGGGCGGATTAACGGTATTTTACGGTATACATTTTTATAATTTTTCTTTTGTGAAACAGTTTTGATGGCTATGCTATTTAAAGAACTCTTATCTAAATAAATCTTAATCTATTTTAACAGAAGAAGCATATCACCCTGAAAAGGGCACCTTTTGTAAATAAAATGTTGTAATTTTAGTGTAATTAGTTGACTTTGGTGACAGATTAGTCACCTTTAAACATATACTATGGATTACAAGTTGAATTCTCAATTCAATTTAGTTATCTGCCAAATAGGAAGCAATCAATAGGGATGTGAAGAAAACTTTGTCATCATTGGAGCATTTTGCATATCTTTTATTTCATACTCCTTTCTAGTATTCCAAGCCAACTTTCCAATATAAAGCTTGCCAAAAACTGCTTAACCCCTTGGGGATGAGCGACATGTATACGTACGCATAAGGTGCTCAGAATCCTCGATTATTCCCACCAGTAACTTTTTATTGTAAACTTTGCCTTATTTAATGACAGCATTTCTGAGATTCAATTAGGCGAAAATTTCTGTTTTGAAAAACCGGTGGCAAAAGATTAAAAATTCTGTAAAAGACGCTTGTCGCGAAGGGGTTAACTCATTCACCTTGGCTGCAATAGTCCAGAATGTGCACTTCCATTTCAAATGCAATATGTAGAGTCTTTTAAACCTATTGGGCAATCATCAATAATCGTGTGTACTGCAAATTGACATATTTTTCTTAGCATGATTTAGTATCATAAATTAGTTTTTGTGACAGTCTTTTATAATAGTATACATATTCATTGTAAATCCTATTGTATGCCCTCTCTCAATGTAAAGGGCAAAACTGGGAAATTCCATTAATGGCCAGTGGCCAGTAGTAGCAGTTTTATAAGTAGCCACTTTCTTTAAACTAGTGGCCACTTTTTTATTTAAAAGTTCTAAACAGTAAACTTTTGTTAAAATTTCATTTAGTATTCATCTAAAATTAAATGGCACAAATAAATATGTTAATATAAACATATTTCAACCAGCAAAGGTAAAATCCTTGATGAAATGCAAAAAAAATTTACTCTTTCCTTGTAGAAAAGTGGCCATAAGCAGGGGTGATTGTGGGTTCATGGAAAAATACCTGAAATTTTAGCGAGAAAACGTTTTTGTATTGAGAGAGAGGGGAGGGAATATATAATTTATTACAGGAAGGTCAAATTATGAATTTTAATTATGTTTAGCAATCATATGAAATTGATATTTTGATTTTAATTTATTAATTTAACCATAAGAAAAACCAGAATTTCAGTACTGAAAATGAAAAAAATACCTGAATTCAGGTATATAACCTGGACACAATCACCCCTGCATAAGGTAACCGCTGACAGACGATTTTTTAGTAGCAACTTTCTTGCATTTAGTGGCCTTGTGGCCGGTGCTAATTTTGCCCTTTATCTCTATATATATGTTGTATATATATATTACACCTATATCATATTTGATGCAAACCTTGGCTGCAGACTTGATTACAGAAAATAAACTGTTTTTTACATCATCCTAACATTCTTCTTATAGTCTTTTCATATGCTATGAAAAGTTACAGTTGTTAGGCAAATAGTAAAGAAAGTAATGGAAAAAAAAAAATATTTAAAAACAAAAGAAAAAGTTATGTGGCAAATTTTTAATAGTGAGAAAGTAATGCTTTCTATTTTTTGAAGAAATGCACAAAATTCTACATAAAGCGCAGGCATGGAAGTAGGTAAGAAGAGGGGGGAAAATTTTCTGGTTATACAATGATCAATTCTTTTAATTCAATCATATTTAAACAAATATTTACTTAAACATAACATTTGCAAGATTATTTTTTACCATTTTCATAACATAAGAAATAGTCTTAAAAAGGAAAAAAAAATTAAGTTTAAATGTACAGGATCATTGACAATGAAAAACAGTTTGCCAAAAGGTGTCCAACTCTAAATATATATTTCATGACAATGTGAAGGAAATTTTAAATTATCAATATTTCAAATCACTTTCTGGGTATTTTGGCTAATTTTTAGATTTTTTGTCTCATTTACAGATATTTTTTTCTTCTTCATGCTAAATATATCCAAATCAACGAGATCCCTTCCCCACCACACCAGAAATGCATATATATTGCACCGAAATTACCCAAAAATGCTTATATATAGAGGCAAAAATATTCTACCTCAAAAGGAACAATTATACAAATGCGCTTTTCCCTTAAAGTATAAAAATAATTTTCTCTCTGCCAAGACACTAAAAAAGTAAAAGCTACATTCAGATGATTTCCGGATGCTCATAACATAAGCTGACATTTGAACTGATAATTCTTTTTCAATACAGTACAGTACAAACACAAATTCAGAAGAAATTTTAAACAGACGAAAAATTTGAGAATTTTTTTTATACCCTTTGCTAATGTTCCTCATATTTTCTTTGCATTTTTGAATAGATCCAGATAATACTGAAAATTAGTGACAAAAAGGTGGATTTCTACCTTTCGAAAAAGGATCTTTTATGCCTATAAAAATTATATAATTAATATTGATTCTATGACAAATGTGTTGAGACTTTATTCTATGACAAATATGTTGTTTAAGACTTGCAAATCAAAAATTTAGCATCCATAATTTAATATGTAAATCAAATATATAACTGCACCATTTTTTTTTCAATGAATTAGAAAAATAGCCTGATTTAGTCAAGGAAAAAAATATGACATTAAAGAAAATGTTCTTTATTTTCTCGAACAAATCAACCAAATTGAACCAAAAACTATATAGCTAATTCCAAATATCTTCCCAACATATCTACCGAATTCCAAGCTATTCGGATACTTTTTGCTGCAGTTATTACAGGACAGACACTAAACATTTTTATTCTACAGTAAATTTTAGCAATTAATTACTAAATATTTTTTTTTTCTGTACTACTAACAAATATAATATCATAAGAAACAAATCATACCAAACCATTTAAGAATTCCCCCCCCCCTACATTTTTATAATTTCATATTTTCCTTCACTTCTGTGAAAGAATTACAGACACTATTTTGATAAAATATTTCATGTTTTCCATGACTTTATATGACCATTTTATTAATTCTCTAGATTCCTGGATTGATTGGAATTCTGTATACAACACATTTGTGAAAAAACATACATGAAAAAAACTACATATTTCTACAAAAACTGGAGATAGTTCATTTATTTGTTAAATATAAAAATGTTTTTACTTGCTAATTTATTACATTTGTATAATAAAAATGTTAAATTTACCATGCACTATTAATCAGGTTTATAACACCCGTCTTATTTATTTCATTTTAAAGTTCGAACTGTTAAAATTTATATGAGTTTTAAGACTGACAGGATTGTGAAAAGGTAATGTTATGCCGTAATTTGCTGTTTTTCTGATTTAAATTCAAAGATGGGTATTGAAAATTTCTTGGTATTAAAATTCTGCCGGGATTTAAGAAACATCACCAAAAAGGAATAATTTCAAAAGTATCTTAATTTTTCTGTTTTAAGAATTCTGATAAGAAATTTAAATTACATTTTCTCTTTTAATGACAAAAAAAGAAATGTAAGAAAATTGCATGGGTTATTGGTTATATTATTAATCACCACAATGAATATTTACTATATGCTCTTGCTACCACAATGTAAATTTTTAGATAATATTTTATCGCTATGTTTAAATTCCACAAATTAATTAAAACTATTTTAATTGGCACTCCCTCCAGTAACAGATATTTTTATTATCACCACAAAGGGGCAAGAAGGGTGCTATTTTTTGGATAAGGGGGCAAAAAGTGTATACAGTATGGAACCATTTATCCAGAATCCAGTTAACCGGAAAACCAGTTATCCAGAATGATATTTCCAATTGACTGGTTTCAGAATTTCTCCAGAAAAAATGTGTCACAGTGTTAGTTTGACGTGTTCATTGCTAGATACATTACTCACATGCATGGCATAATTTGATGTTAATATCTAGGATTTTAAATGGTAGAATGTTTAGTTAAATATTGGGAGTTTTAATTTTTATGCAGAAAAGTTGTTAGGGAAGTGTTATGCAGGAACAAGGGATTCCAATAAATTGTCTTTTCTCAAACTCTGAATAATCTTTGTTATTGATTCGATCAGGTTTTTAATCTGTGTAATCTAATAATTAATTTGAAATCAAAAACAATGCCACAGCCACACATATTCTACAAATAGATGTTGTTTTATTATGATTTATTATTATTAGATGATGTTATAAGCCCAACCAGTTATCCAGAAAAACCAGTTATCCGGAATACATGTGATCCCAACCATTCTGGATAAATGGTTCTATACTGTATATATATATGTGTGTGTGTGTGTGACATTTTGCCACAAATGGAAGACATGTCTGGCACACTTGAATTAAACTGAAATCTTAAATTAATTTGCATCTTAGCAGCCGAGTATTTTGGTGATTGCAGAAAATAAAAACACAATGCAGTCGAATCCATTTTATTCAAACATAATCAATCTTCTTTAGATTCCAGGGAAATGCTCTATTTACGAAACGATAGCTTTAACAACTTTTTTATTAACAACTTTCCATAGAACAACATATCTATTAGATACCAATTCGGCAGAAAGCAACAGTTTATTTTTACATCTTTTCGGTGACAAAATCCCCTGCTCTCGTTAGCTTGATAAAATTCACCGCTCGTTGCAGACAAACACATCAGTTTAAAGAAAAAAAAAAAAAAAAAAAAAAAAAAAACTCAAATGACAATGTTCTATTGCATTCCCAAATCCGTCCCGTTTTCTTTAGCAAACACCAACGTCAAAAATTCTTTCTCTGAATCAGGAAGTGCGAGTAGTTTTAAACTCACTTGCGAAAGAACACAAAACATGTCATGTGACCAACTTTCATTGAATCAAAAGGGCTTTTAAGCAACTTTTTTAGCATTTTTGGTGGAATTATCTTAACGAAAAACGGTTTCCTTGGCGCGAAAAATCTTCTACAGTTTTCTACGGGATTCGATAATCTCGTACCAGACGCATGCCGTATAACAAACCAATTTATCTACTTTGAGGCTTTGGTTAAACCTCGAATTTAATACGTAATAAAAAAAAAGAAAATTAATCTTTGATGTAGAAGAAAAAAAAAAATGAAAGCTTTTCGGAAATATTTTAATAGGCATTTAATATTTAATAATAGAATAATTTTACGGGAATAGGGTTTTCTGAGCGGAATAATTAAGAGATGTGATATTTTAGCATTTAAATAAAGAAGTTATGACAATTTGACTACACAGTAATAGTAATAATGAATTTTAATAATGTATTAAAATAAAGATGTTCTATTTAAAGAATAACTTAAAAAAGCTATCGCCATTTTTAGATCTAACTACTTTCGAATAAATATTATTAAGTGGATTAGGATAAACTGGCTTTACATATGGATAGTAAAGGAGTATTTTAAGAATAAGAATTATTTTAATAAGCCGGGCTTGTGGTGAATGCGAATTTTGATGCAAATTTACCTATGGCAAAAGTGGATTATCTATGTTCTCAATCTGTGTTTCAGGAGCTTTAAAGGCTCGTTGCGTACTTTCCAGGGACTCTGTGGCCACTCCAGGAAAAAAAAAGAAAAAAAAATTTAATGAAACTAAATATTAAGAAATAGAGTAAAATGTAAAAAATAAAAACTTTTGACTATAAAAACTAACGAAAGGCAAAACTAAAGGTGCTAACAAATTTCATGCATTTTAAAATTCAAAAACAGCAAGTAAATTTATTGGGGGAGGGGGTCGTGATCATCTAAAAGAATGGAATGGAAACCATGATTTTTTTCAATCTGAAGACATCTAAACTTTTACCAATAAAGGCATGGGTATGGCTTTTGTTAAATTTTTATTGAAATGTCATGAAATTGTCATTGTCTTATGTAATATACTATACTGTAATGCATATAATGTACTATAATGCATTTTTATATTTTACTGTATTGTAAAATATAGTGTATTGTTTCAAACAGATAAATACACACAGTAATTTGGGAAGTAAAAATCAATTAATCATATTTTCATTATCTCTTATGATAAAATTTGGTTCAGTTTTTGAATAATTCTTTAGACTGAATTACGTTTGAGAATCGAATTCAAGGTACATCCAAATATACTTTTTCAGATGAAAATATATTCTGGACTTTCTTTTGAAAAATTAGGTTCACACAAACTGAACCTGAAATGGATATGAATCCCAAAATATTAGTCAATTCAATGTAATTGTAATGGGAAAAAATTAGCATCAACCTAACCCAACATGAACTGCATATCTGTTCAGGTTTGGATAAAATTGAGTTGCCTGACCTAATGCAGGAATAAAACATATAACACAAAATTCTTCTAACTATAAATTTCAACAAGTAACTTACTTCTTCTAGGATCAGCTCTGATGAAATTAACTAGAAAGGGGAAAAAACGCATAATTAGACAAAGCCCATTAAATTTGAATATCTATTACATAATTGAAAGTACCATAAACATTATAAAACATTAATACAATAGGTTTTAAAATATTAAAAAAAAAAATATGGCAGCTTTGGTGTAATTTGGGTTCAAGATAATATGAATTCATGAAAACTGTTTTTTTTATAAATGAACATTTGATAATTTCTAAAATTGTTAATATGTTTAGTATTCTCAATTTTCTATTCGCTAAATTAGATGTTATTACTTTTTAAAGAAATTATTTTATCTTCTGAAATAACCTCAGGAAATGAGCATAATATACAACTATATGTTGAAAAAGAAACCATCTGGAAATAGACTATTGATAGTTGCAAAAACAACCAGGGTGTATATTACATGCTACTAGAGCATCCAACCCGGACTTCCCGAGATAGAGAATATTATATGAAAACCATTTATTGTTGTATTGAAAACACTAATAGATTTTTTACATTTCATAAATTTTTAAATTGTCCCTTAACACTGCCAAGGAGCATTTTTATATGAAATATGTCAATTATATATTTAAATAAAATTTTGAAATTTATTAAAAGCGGTAATTTCATATTGGCCTCGTGCCAGAAGTTAATAGCTGAAGAAAGCACTAAAAATTTCATTATCTAAAGCAGTTTTTTTAATTCTGATAATTGTAACAGTTTTAAGTGCTTATTTCTATTGCATGTCTTAAATTTATGCATTATTTATGCTATTTTATTTATTGCTTAATGAAGTTTTAATTTCGTTACGGAATATTAGCTGGAAACAAATGCTGAACTTTTTACAATCGTCTGCAAGAGATAGAGAAATTTAAAAAAAAAAAAAATAATAAAAAAAAATAATCATGCTTGAAATTTAATTTAAATGCTATAATAAATAAGTAAACTGTGATACAGTTTTCAAACAAAAAATTCTGAAGTAAACTATTTAATAAATGAGAACAAAAACATTTCTCATAAAAAAGTATATGTATAATAAAGAAATATAGCAATGACCAATAATGTAAATAAAAAATGCTAAAGAAAGAAGACTAGAACAGAGCCCCAACACAAGGTTCATTAGGAAAGTTTCATGTAAAATAACACAAATTCAAGGTTCGTTTGTAAAGATAGAATGGAACGTACATAACACGCCTTGGTGTGTGCTGCCATAGGCAGTTATTACCTAATCCTAGATTCATTTAGGAAGATTTTCATTTTAAAATATAAAATCATACAAATTCATTTGTTTGCAAAGACAAGATTTTCGTTTGAAATATAAAATCATGCAAATTCAGGGTTTGTCCACAAAAACAGACCAGAGCATGCATAGCATGCCCAGGTATGTGCGGCTAAAGGCAGTGAGACTCCAAACACTAGATTTGATTGAAAAAATGTTCATTTTGAAAGATTTTTTCTTAAAAAGTTCGTCTGGAAAAACAGACCATCATAGCAGGTGAAGTCTGCTAGTATATTATAACTAAATATAGTAAACTCTCTCAAATCCACAACCATAAAATCTGCATACACCTAAAATCCCCACATCGTTACAGATGTAAACAGTGAAACTTTAATATGTAATTATCGTTAATATGACAGCTCATAATTTTATTTTAGAAAAAAATCAAGATAGCACTGATATCAGTGGTGATCGTGATCTTTTTATCAAATGCATTTATGTATTAATCAAGCTTTTTTGGTTATTACGTTTGGCTAAACATGAAATAAAACTTTGTTATTTTATAATTTTTATGTAAATTATTAGTGTACCTTTATGAGGAAAGTTTCATCAAATAATTCAAGAAAAATTTCTCATCATAATGCATACTTAGTTATGCATTATTAATTATTTACTTGACCTTTACTTCTATTTTTATTTTAATAATTTAATTTTGTTAATTTTTATTATTTTACTTTATTACCTTATTATTTTAATATTCTACTTTATTGTAAGCATTCATATAATTTCGAGTGTGTTATTACATTCAAATTACTATTTAAAAAATATAAACAAAACAGTGACCAGAAATCAATAAAATTCTAAAATCTGCACAACCTCTGGCCCCAAACTATGTGGATTTGAGAGTCTACTGTACATGGTGAGATTTTGGTCTTGTCCTAAACCTTTAAGTATTAAATATGGCACCGTAAATGACAGACTATTTTTTTTTTTTTTTTTGTATCGCCCTAGTAATTCAAATTCTATAATAATTCAAGACAGGAAAAAATAAACAATAATAGTGTAAATATAACTTAAGAAAATGTAGACAGTATACTTGTACAAGCTCAAAATCTAGAATAATAAATTATAAGATATGTAAAATTATTGTAAAGACAGAAAGGAAAATTAATGAAAACTGACATTCAATAAATTATGAAGCTAAAGAAAACTAATTGGAATTATATATATATATAAATAAGCATTTTAAAAGATAATAAACAAACAAAATAAAGATCATACTCACATATGAACCTAGCAGTACGCACTAATGTGACATACATAATATGAAAAGGGTAAGATATAAGCATGTAACTCCATCCTAAAAAACCTGAAGGCTGCCAAGGTCTTACAGCTAGAAAAACTCTATAAAGACAAGAAAACTATAGTTAAGTTTAAATGCTTAGGGGGAAAAAAAATCTAGTTATTTTTTTAGCATATACATCAAGTCTATATACTTATATTAAAATAAATAGCAGAATGTGAATTATCTATATATATCTAAACTTTTATCATTTAAAAAATGTAAGCAATCAAGTAATACAAGTCAAATATGTTATATGCCTTAAAAAAGGCACGAGATTGTAGAAAGATAAAGAGGAAAAATACTCAAAATGGGAAATTATTTAAAATAACACACACGCAAGATAATTAAAAAGGCTATTTTATGGGTGACAAAATTACCACACGACCCACCGAAAACTACCAAAACCCACGGCACTGCAGACTCATTGGATAGTTGGAAAGTATCTACATCCACTTGTAATGTGATGTTAAACCCCACTCAGAGAGAAATGTTTCCAGAGTTTCTCAAAGATTGGTTGGTTGGCTGATTCAATTTTATGCAATAACGAAAAGCGAAAATGACAGAATTTTCAGATATAGCGGATGCAGAGAAATTTGGGGGAAAATCAGAAAAGCTGTAAAGGATTAAAAATCGGGCGATTTGGCAAGTCTGATTTATGATTCTATTTTTATTTAACTGAGTAAAAAATTAAAGTCATACACAAAATAAAATCTAGAAAATTACAAAGCGGAAAACAACAAAAAATTGGGAAAAAGCAGAAATTTGAGTATACGAGGGAGACTCTCATGCCTGTTAGAAGTTGTGTTTGTATTTTTCTCCATAACACCTAATTTTAAAATAAAGAAATAATAATTAATAAACTAATTTTTAGTAAAACTATATAATGCATGCTGTTACTGATTTGCAAAAGAAATATATGACCCAAGACAAAATTTCCCTTACCTATTCAAGAGTAAAAAAATTGAACCATTTTTATTATCATTGACAAAATTCTTTTTAACATTTTAATAAAACAAACACTTTTAAAATTTTAACAAAAAATAATAATAATAAGCAAAATAATAAGCATAAAAGCAAATTTTATTTGAAAAATTAATTTAAAAAATTATTTTTGTTTTGTTGTATTTGAAAATTATACATTTCAGAATTTAAGTTCACCAGAAACAAAAGCTATAGCTGGAAGACTTTCACATATTATTTAACACTGTTTTGTAAATTTTAAATCAACATTTCCAAAGATACAACTTTCAAGACTTGAGGTTTTTGATTTTATTGCAGTGGAGATACCAACTAAAAATATTTTTAATTGTTTTTTCAAAGAATTTTTAAATAAATTTTGTTTTCAAGGTAACTTTTTGGCACAGATGTCATATGCACCACGTTGGCATGATTTTTTCCTCGGCCAATTTTGCAAAAACTTTATTTACTTTTGTTTGCTTATTTTGTTTATTTACATTTTAAAGGTTGTTTATTTACTTTTATTTTAATTCTATAAATTATTTTTATTATGTATATCAGTATTTATTTATATCAAACTATCATTTATTAATTTTATTTCCTTTTTTAAATAATAGAAGCTATTTCATTTATAACCAGGGTTGGCAAGTTTTTGACATGCAACAGTTTTTGATGGTTTTAACCATGGTTTAAACCGTCATGTCAAAAACCTCCTTGTCAAAAATGTCAAAAACCTATATTTATATGTAAATATAAATATTTATTTTTATATATATTTCTACCTATATTTATATTTAATAAGTAAAATTTATTTATTTTTAATAAAGAAAATGTTTTTAAATATGTTGTAGAAAAAAATAAATTAAATTTTTTGAAGAAACACTTATATTTTGAATAGTAAACAAAACTTTTGAAAACTCTTCATCTTTTGTAATATTATATATTAAATTTGAATGTGTTATTCAAAATCAGCAGGGACTGTTATATTATTAAGAAATTTATTTATAACCAAACTTAGTGTATAGTTTAAAATATATTAAAGATCAGACATTTGTAAAGATAAACATTAACATTTTCTGAACATTAGACATTTTTGAAGAAAATTCTTTTAAACAGGTTCGGTATTCATTCATCAATCATTCCAATCTGGGAACTTCTATTTTTTAACTCCTTTTTAACCTTGATTTCGATTATGTAATCAAATTAATTGGAAATATTTAATGAAATTTTTAATTTTAAAAATTATGTATTTAATAAGATAATTAAAAAAATTTAAGACTATTTTAAATTATTTTGTGTTTAAGTATTTCATAGATCAGTGTAAAAAAAAAATTCTGATTTAACTTTTGCAATTGTTAGTAAGTTTTTCAGAAAAATCAGTAACTCTGAATTTTAAATAGTCAATCATTTTTTGAATTTATAATTAACATAAAGATAATAAAAATTTAACTGTTTTCTATAAAAATAATTTTGTTGAATATCTTAAGTAATCAGTTGTTGAATAATTACTTCTTGTCTTACCTTGCTTTCAAAGTATAAACATTAGTTGTATTCTTAATACTATTATACTATTAATGGGGTGGGGGGGGGGGGGTATAAAAATTCATAATGATGTGTAATAATCATAAATATAATAATATGAATTATATTTAAATTCAAATTAACCTACCGAGTAATATATATAATGTGTATAGCATAAAAAAAAATTATAAACACATGTATCAAGTTCGGCACTTTTGAAAATCCTGTATTTATACCACTTAACTCTCATTCCTTATAAATATTAATTATGTTAAAATGCATACTAAGTAACTTTAGATTTTTTAAAATATAAAAAAATAATAATAAATAAACAAAATATTTAAACACAATTTTTGTGCTAAATATTTGTGCATGTCCATTTGGAGATAAATTTCTGAGATTTGAAATTTGTCATACTTACCTTAATTTTTATTAATTAAAAATATTTTGAGACTTGCTAATTACCCATAATATAATTAAATTTCAACATAATGTGTGGCAACTGTTGCTAGTTTTAAAATGCATATGTTCCTTTAACAAATTTTAGTGCACCAGCAGATTGTGACTCTAGGGTGTTTTTGACGGTTTAAACCCTTGTCATGTCAAAAACCACTTTTTGACGTCAAAAACCCAACCCTGTTTATAACGTTATTTTATTTTTATACTGAAATAAAAAATCATGTGCTATTATTGCCTACTATTTGTAACTAATATTCAAAAACAAAGTTTTCATCAAATTGGCGGAGGAAAAAAATTGCGCCAACGTGGTGCGTAAATGACATCTGTGCCAATTTTTCCAGTTAATTATCTTAGATTTCAAAAATTTGCAAATTTCACAATGTTAAAATGATTTATGCCCAATGGTAGCATTAACTAAAGGCATTTATATTTATGTTTTCAATTACTTTTTTCACACTATAAAAATTTCTAAATTTCATATGTTATAATGATATATACTCATTATGGCTAGTAGAGTTGTTGCAAAAAATGACGAGCGAGCAAAGTGAACTGCATCACAAATCACATTGGTTGGCCAGCACAGCCCCCTAATTAGTATATAAACTGTGAAATGAACAATTATTTATCTGGACAAATCATGGTGCAGCATACGTCATAACACAGTAAGAAACCATGCATCTGCACCACCAGACCTGCCAACCTTTGAAAATGAGAAATAGTAGCATACCAAATTCAAATTTATCTGAAGGTTGGTTGGTTGGTGGCTGTTTTTTACGCTGTAAATTTTAAGCGAGCAAATACTAATCAATTAAATGCATGTGTATATCCATAAGCACACGAAGTAGGAGACTCTTTTGTTTTTGCTAATTTTTTTGTTGCGGGTGGGAGTGATTAAACATAATTATTCCTATTCAATTAATGCTCTGTCCACTCCTAGGCCAAATTTCTGAACTTCACATTGAATTTTCTGAAAGATTCCAAGGCAGTTGGGGGGAGGGGGTGATGGAACTACGGGTATATCTTCCAGAGAAAAATGTCTGAGTTAGAGTCCTTCATCAGGTCGAGTAAGCTGATACAACCGGGGGTGTCCACTCCCGCCACTTTTTTTTTGCGTCCCTTTGACGAAATTTGCGTTTTTTCACGATCTTTTGACGAAATTTGCAGTTTTTTTCGAGATCTGTTGATAAAATGTGCGTTTTTTTCGATATCTTTTGACAAAATTTGCCGTTTTTCGCAATGTTTATGACGGAATTTGCCGTATTTACGCGATTCTCTGATGAAAGTCACGTTTTCCACGCGATCTGTTGACAAAATTTGTCATTTTTTCGCAATCTTTTGACGAAATTTTCCATTTTTTGCAATGTTTTTCACGAAATTTGTCGTTTTTTCGCAATGTTTTTGACGAAATTTGCCGTTTTTTCACGTTTTTCCCGCAATCTGTTGACAAAAATTTGTCGTTTTTTTCGTGATCTTTTGACGAAATTTGCCGTTTTTCGCAATGTTTATGACGAAATTTGCTGTTTTTTCGCGATCTTTTGACAAAATTTGCAGTTTTTTTCGAGATCTGTTGATAAAATGTGTGTTTTTTTTCGATATTTTTTGACGAAATTTGCCATTTTTCGCAATGTTTATGATGAAATTTGCCGTTTTTTCGTGATTTTCTAACGAAAGTCACGCTTTTCCCGCGATCTGTTGACAAACTTTGTCGTTTTTTCGCGATCTTTTGACGAAATTTGCCATTTTTCGCAATGTTTTTCACGAAATTTGCCGTTTTTTCATGATTTTCTGACGAAAGTCATGTTTTTCCCGCGATCTGTTGAAAAAAAATTTGTCGTTTTTTCGCGATCTTTTGACGAAATTTGCAGTTTTTTTCGAGATCTGTTGATAAAATGTGCGTTTTTTTCGATATCTTTTGACAAAATTTGCCGTTTTTCGCAATGTTTATGACAGAATTTGCCGTATTTACGCGATTCTCTGATGAAAGTCACGTTTTCCACGCGATCTGTTGACAAAATTTGTCATTTTTTCGCGATCTTTTGACGAAATTTTCCATTTTTTGCAATGTTTTTCACGAAATTTGTCGTTTTTTTCGCAATGTTTTTGACGAAATTTGCCGTTTTTTCGCGATCTTTTGACGAAATTTGCAGTTTTTTTCGAGATCTGTTGATAAAATGTGTGTTTTTTTTCGATATTTTTTGACGAAATTTGCCATTTTTCGCAATGTTTATGATGAAATTTGCCGTTTTTTCGCGATCTTTTGACTAAATTTGCAGTTTTTTTCGAGATCTGTTGATAAAATGTGCATTTTTTTTTCGATATTTTTTGGTGAAATTTGCCGTTTTTCGCATTGCTTTTGACGAAATTTGCCGTTTTTTCATGATTTTCTAACGAAAGTCACGCTTTTCCCGCGATCTGTTGACAAAATTTGTCGTTTTTTCGCGATCTTTTGACGAAATTTGCCATTTTTCGCAATGTTTTTCACGAAATTTGCCGTTTTTTCATGATTTTCTGACGAAAGTCATGTTTTTCCCGCGATCTGTTGAAAAAAAATTTGTCGTTTTTTCGCGATCTTTTGACGAAATTTGCAGTTTTTTTCGAGATCTGTTGATAAAATGTGCGTTTTTTTCGATATCTTTTGACAAAATTTGCCGTTTTTCGCAATGTTTATGACAGAATTTGCCGTATTTACGCGATTCTCTGATGAAAGTCACGTTTTCCACGCGATCTGTTGACAAAATTTGTCATTTTTTCGCGATCTTTTGACGAAATTTTCCGTTTTTTGCAATGTTTTTCACGAAATTTGTCGTTTTTTCGCAATGTTTTTGACGAAATTTGCCGTTTATTCGCGATCTTTTGACGAAATTTGCAGTTTTTTTCGAGATCTGTTGATAAAATGTGTGTTTTTTTTCGATATTTTTTGACGAAATTTGCCATTTTTCGCAATGTTTATGATGAAATTTGCCGTTTTTTCGCGATCTTTTGACTAAATTTGCAGTTTTTTTTCGAGATCTGTTGATAAAATGTGCATTTTTTTCGATATTTTTTGGTGAAATTTGCCGTTTTTCGCATTGCTTTTGACGAAATTTGCCGTTTTTTCGTGATTTTCTAACGAAAGTCACGCTTTTCCCGCGATCTGTTGACAAAATTTGTCGTTTTTTCGCGATCTTTTGACGAAATTTGCCATTTTTCGCAATGTTTTTCACGAAATTTGCCGTTTTTTCATGATTTTCTGACGAAAGTCATGTTTTTCCCGCGATCTGTTGAAAAAAAATTTGTCGTTTTTTCGCGATCTTTTGACGAAATTTGCAGTTTTTTTCGAGATCTGTTGATAAAATGTGCGTTTTTTTCGATATCTTTTGACAAAATTTGCCGTTTTTCGCAATGTTTATGACGGAATTTGCCGTATTTACGCGATTCTCTGATGAAAGTCACGTTTTCCACGCGATCTGTTGACAAAATTTGTCATTTTTTCACGATCTTTTGACAAAATTTTCCATTTTTTGCAATGTTTATGACGAAATTTGCCGTTTTTTCGCGATCTTTTGACGAAATTTGCAGTTTTTTTCGAGATCTGTTGATAAAATGTGTGGTTTTTTTCGATATTTTTTGACGAAATTTGCCATTTTTCGCAATGTTTATGATGAAATTTGCCGTTTTTTCGCGATCTTTTGACTAAATTTGCAGTTTTTTTTCGAGATCTGTTGATAAAATGTGCGTTTTTTTCGATATTTTTTGGTGAAATTTGCCGTTTTTCGCATTGCTTTTGACGAAATTTGCCGTTTTTTCGTGATTTTCTAACGAAAGTCACGCTTTTCCCGCGATCTGTTGACAAAATTTGTCGTTTTTTCGCGATCTTTTGACGAAATTTGCCATTTTTCGCAATGTTTTTCACGAAATTTACCGTTTTTTCATGATTTTCTGACGAAAGCCATGTTTTTCCCGCGATCTGTTGAAAAAAAATTTGTCGTTTTTTCGCGATCTTTTGACGAAATTTGCAGTTTTTTTCGAGATCTGTTGATAAAATGTGCGTTTTTTTTTCGATATTTTTTGACGAAATTTGCCGTTTTTCGCAATGTTTTTGACGAAATTTGCCGTTTTTTCGTGATTTTCTAACGAAAGTCATGTTTTTCCCGCGATCTGTTGACAAAATTTGCTGTTTTTTCGCGATCTATTAGTGAAATTTGCCGATTTTTGCGATTTTTATTGCTTTTGACGAAATTTGCCATTTTTTCGCGATTCTCTGACGAAAGTCATGTTTTTCCTGCGATCCTTTGACAAAATTGGTGACTTTTCTTCGAACGAAAGACGAGATTGATTTTTTTCGGCGATCATTTTCCGAAATACCGATACATTTAATGCCTGAATTTTCGGATTTATGACCGATATTTTTTTTTTTCGGAAATCATTGCCTTAATTTTTCGGAAAATTCGGACTAGAATCACCCCTGAACGATCTTTTGACAAAATTCGCATTTTTTCAGCAATCAGTTGAATGAAATTCACGTTTCTTCGCCGAAATTTGCTTTTTCCTGCCAATTTTTTGACGAAATTCGCGTTTTTTCAGCGATCCTGTAACGAAATTTGCATTTCTTAGCTCGATCCTGTGACGAAATTCGTGATTTTTCGCGCGATCCTGTGACGAAATTCGTGATTTTTCAAGTGATCCTGTGACAAAATTCGCGTTTTTTTTTTCCCTTCTTTCAGAAAATCGTAGTTTTAGACAGATTTTCGTAGCATTGTAGTTTGTGGCTCAATTTTTTCGCAGCAGTTGGCAGCTCTGCACCACCTATATGCAATCGAATTGGAATTTTTTCTTCCATAAGCTACTATGATGCGAGACAACTAAATATGCACAAAATGCAAGAGATATTCGTAAACAAGCCAGTAATGGTGGTGTAATATAATTGTATCTATGACAACATCCATTTAACTGTAACTGCTCATACAAACACGTAAAAATTACAAATTAATACAAAAGAAAAGAAAGTGGCAAAATACACTAAGTGGTATCACTGATTATTATTATTAATGTTTACTTCACAGCTTAATACTTAACAGACAAATTGTGAATTCTCCATTTCCAAACTATTTTAGATAAGTTAAGAAATATAAGCGAATTTTTGAAGTACTGCAAGTTTAATGAGTTAAAGATTATCAACATAACTTTTTAAATGATTCTTTTCTGCACAATTTATTTTTTTTTACAAGTATTAAATTTTGTAAAACATTCATTCTTGTTAAGAATACTTGTAATACATCACCATTGATAATGCAGCAATGTGATAAATCATTATTAAGATAGCTTAGCTACGTACCTTTGGTCAGGTGGATTAGTATTAACAGGTGGGGGTGTACTAGGTAAAGGTCTGTAAACTGAAGGCGTGCCTTCACGCATATTGAGAGTAACTTGTGTAGCTACCTAAAAATATAAGCACATCAATAACATTTATATTTCATGTCAATTATCTGCTAAATAATATTTTATTATGAAGATACTTTTACTTAAAATAATCAATGTTTTCATTAATAAGCAATTTACAGGGTTGTTTTTTTTTTCCTCCAGAAAAAAAGTAGTTTTTTTCAGGACAATGGAAGAAACTGGGGTAAAAAAAAAACTGGACATAATTTTAAAAAAAGAATGCCCAAAATTAAAATATATTTCTTATACATAAAGAGGACTTAACAAAACATAATTCTGACAAATAATACAACTTTAATATAATGAAATAATACTAAATTCCAGAAATATTTGTTTTTATTTATTACTGAACAATATATTTTCACTTTTTGCTAAATCAGATCCAGAAATAATCTTTTTATTTTCTCTCTTTTCAAATTCAAAGCAATTCTTGCACCCACCAGTAATGTTTAAACCTCTCCTAAAGTCAAATTACAATAGCCTACTGCTAAATTAAAAAAAATATATATACAATTTTGCATTCTCGTTTTACCTTCTCTTTAAATGAACATGGAAGCAAGAAAATCTCAGAAGCTCTAAACTAAATCATTTTCAACGGTTCATTTTAAAAAAGTTCTTTCAGTTTCATTAGAGGCGCTTATAAATATGGAGGTTAGTATAAGTTCAGGTGCAAAATTTTGTTGAGGCCTTCTATGTACTAATTCTCTAACTAAAATTTATAGTAAAATCTTTTTAAAATAATTGGTTAAATAAGTTAAAAAGTTCATCCCAGGGATGAGATTGACAAAAAAAGAAAAAAGCTGAAAACAGCATGAACGATGTTTGAACAATAATACTTATGAATTTCAAGCACAACAAATATTGCTATTAATTTTTTTTTTTTTTTTATGTATTTATATATTACCAAGATACAGCACAACAGCACATTAATAAAACCCTTCATTGGCATAAACATTTTAAAATAAAAAATAAGTTTTTAAGGAATTAAAGACATTTTCTAAGGACATTATCAGTGGCACCAACTAGTCAGTCCCATGATTATTCCAGATACCAGGTTATTTTTACCAGCTAGCTTGAAGCCAGTTTAGATTTTTTCAATAGATTTTTTAAATTTAATTTGTTTTTGCATTTCGTGGTGAATTTTCTACATTACTAAAATAAATAAAATCCAGTTTCAATCTTTTAACCCAATACAGTAAATTTTGAAGAAATTAGAATTTTTTTCAACAATCTTTTAATGAAATTCATGTTTTTTTCAGCAATCTTTTGGCGAATTTTCTGTTTTTTCGGCGAATTGCGCATTTTTTCACGATCCCTTGACAAACTTTGCATTTTTTCAGTGATCTTTAAGCAAATTTCGCATTTTTTTTAGAAATTTGACGAAATTTTGTGTTTTTCAGCAATTTTTAAGAAAAATTTATAGTGATCTTTAAGCAAAATTCACGTTTTTTTTTTTTTTTCAGCGATCTTTAAATGAAATTTACATTTTTTCAGCGATTTTTTGATGAATTTTACATTTTTCACATGATTCTTTGACGAAATTCACATTTTTTTTTAGCGATCCTTTGACGAAAATTGCTGTTTTTCAGTGATCATTTGACGAAATTCGTGTTTTTCAGCGATCTTTAAGCAAAATTAACGTTTTTTTCAGCAATCTTTTGGTGAATTTTGCATTTTTCACATGCTCTTTTGACGAAATTTGCATTTTTTTTCAGCGATCCTTTGAAGAAATTTGCAGTTTTTCAGCGTTTTGAAGAAATTTGTAGTTTTTCAGCGAAATTCTCATTTTTCCGTGATCCTTTGACGAAATTAGTGTTTTTTTGTGATCCTTTGATGTCGTTTGCGCTCATTTTTTAGTTCAATTAAAAAAATAATAAATGACAAAAAAATTCAGATTAAAAACTTAGTCGCCAGTGGCGACCGCATTTGTCAAGCCCTATTCATAACTGATTCTGATGCACAATGTACTGATTTTTTAACAAAAAATTTTTGGAACAGGTGTACTATTCGCCCGCAGTCCACCATCTGTTTTTTTACATCACATTTGTTTTGTTCTCATTTCCAAATTAATTTTCATTCATATTTACTTATTATAAACATGTTATTTAATTTAATTGACTAATTTCTTTATATTTAATAATAAAAGTCAAAGAAAAAAAACAAGATGACAAGACTGCAGGCAAATAATACATCTAAGCCAAATTTTCAAAATTTACAAATTGTTGAACACAGAGACATTAATTTCACAGTTAATAAATTATTTTATCCTTCTATATTTCTTGGAATTGAAAATCTTTGAGTTACACGACATGACTGAAAGGGTATAGACAAAATGAATTGCACCTCAGTGATTGAAGTACTCTTTACAGTACTTATGTCAAGTAAAGTTACATTTTTCTGGTGTTGCAATCGCAAATCCTTAGTTTTATAATCATATTTTTTTTTTCTCGGAAGCTTCAAATTTCCCTGGCTTTTCCAGGTGGCTAGACACCCTGTTAAAGAGATATTTCTACACCAAATAATGAGTATAAAACTATACTTGAATGATGATGAAATACTTCCCAATTAGAATATTTTAATTATTAAAACATTTTCAATATTGCAACATAAAATTGAAATTATTTTTTGCTATGTTAGATTGTTAGATACATACTTAGACAAATATATACCAGTAGTAATTGGGTTAATTCATTCAGTTTTAGCAAAAGATAGTAACATCAGAATATTTTTTAATAAATTCAAATATTAAGAAATAAAAGTAAAATTGCATTGAATACTTATCGCAAAAATAAGAATACATATAGTACCTCTAAATCCCAGTGATGGGAATCAAGAATATTCCGGCATCTTTCTATATCTTCAATCCCTGTGAGGTCCTGAAAAGAGAAAATGAAAATAATACGAAATTGTTAATGCATAATGCAAGATCACGAAACAAAAATTTCTCACTCAATTTCAACAAGTAATGTTTCAAACTAAATTCTATATTACAAGATATTAAGCAATTCCACTAGTTAATTACACAGCGATTGTCAAAGGAATAACAGTTTTCAGACATAAACAATCAGGGTATCGATAAAGCATAACGCATCAAACATGTCAGATTTACAAGAAGTAAAGACTGCATACAATATATAAACTATTTGAAATTTTATATTACTTGAAACTGCAATAATTTGTCTGTTTGTTGAGGAGAAAGTTGTACGTCTTCCGCCATGTCGAAATTTTAATAAAAACCAATGTAATGTAATGTATTTTTGATTGCCACAATTGAAACAAAAATAAAAATCGAAACAGATATGGTTTTCGATTAATCGATATTTTTATTAACTTAAATTTAAAGCTCACAAATAAGATTTTTGCAATTTTACTGTCATAAAATAACTTTTTAACAGAAATATTTTTACTTATTTCTTGCTCATTTTTTATTTGGTGAAAATAAATGGCATCAAGCGTCATTTCAGCAGGAATTGCAACATCCCAACATCTGTAATCCATGCTGACGAGACGACTGACAAGACAAGGAAAAGAAAGAGCTCTGTCATCTACTCAAAACTCGTCAGCTGTTTAATTTTGTGCATTCTGTCTGCTCTGTTGGTCTGAATAATTTATCTTTAAAGGGAAGGTAAGTAATTTAATATTTAACTGGTAATGATAAATATCTTCCAACAATAGATTAACTGGCATTAATAAAAGTTTGCATTTCGAGTTCATTGTAATATTTTCATTATACGTACTTAACAATATTAGACCTCTAGGTTTGATATTTTGCGGCAATGTCTTGTTTTTAATTCACATTTGATTAAATTTAAACTTTGTTCCTATATGTAGTACCTGAAAATATCTGAAAAAGATATTGCTTACTAACAAAGCAAATAACTTTAATTACCTTTTTAACAAATTTGGTTAACAACTTGGTTAGAGAGCCAACTTAGCTACATTTTGGAAACCCTACCGTCCATAATGAAATAGGGCATGTGTGAGGAATCCTTTGCTTTTTTTCGAATTCTCACAGGCAGAAATTTTTAAAAAGAGGCAGGATGCTGCGTCTCCAAAAAAAGAAAGAAAAGACCTAGAAGGAACGCTATATTTTTATTGTACATTTTATTGCAATAGTTTTAATTTGTGTTCACTCTAGAAAGGAATAGAGCAGGGTGCTAGCCACTAATAAAGGCACAACTGAAACAGAAAAGAGGCACTAATTCAGTTAAAAGGGCATATTTTATTTTTTTAATTGTAAAGTAAAATGTCAAAGAAAATTATAAATATTTTTAGGCATAAGTGAAGTAACATTAATTTTAAATGATTTTGTATATTTATTTAAAAAATACATGATTTAATAATCTCCTGTTTTTTATAAAGAAATCTGGAAGGTCTAGGGTTTTTAAAAGCTTTCGGGCACATTGATTTAGAAATACTGTAATATGGTGAAGATTTTTTATAAGAGATCTGGATACAACTAAGGGTGCATTTCACTATATTTAAAAAGGGCAGGGTGCATTTTGCCAATTTTAGAAAAGTCAGGGTGCTGCATCCTTAAATAATGACCTAGAGGCAGGGTTGGGTTTTAAACGTCAAAAACTGGTTTAAACCATCCAAAACATATAACGCTCTTTAAAACATTTTAACAGCAACAGGTATACATTAAGTAAGTCATGATGATTTATGTAATCTTTTATTTAGTAAAATTATACTAAATTAATAATTACAAAAAAAATTTAATTATTAATTGCAATAAAATATTTTTATTTTTTTGGAATATTCAATCATAAGAAAATCATTGTACAACTAATAATTTGGATCAATTTTACCCACCTCATCTTGTAGCATACAACCAGTTATGCAGTTTTTACACCCAAACAATTTCTGAGTTTAGAGGTATGAAGCTAAATAAAGTTTGAAAATATTCTCAATTGATGCTGAGCTAGCAGGACTTGATAGCAAAAGCATTGCTAGTTGAGCAAGTTTGGAGGTAAGCTCATTTGAACAGCTATTGCATCTAATATCTTTCCACCAAGTCTCATAGGGTTAACTGCCCTCTTTGTAGCTTGAAATAAGAAGGGAAAGGAGATTCTTCAGCTTTGTACACAATCAGCACAGGTAAACATCCATAGATTCTCTCTGTAGTCAATGTGCAAGCTGAATCAATTTGTGCATCAGTCAACCCTTCACCATTATGGTTGAGATGCAAAATTAAACTAATAAAAAGAAAACTGCCCAGTTAAACTAAGGGCATTGAGCTCACAGGCTATTCACACTAATTGTATATTATACTCTTATTTCAAAGAATTTGAAATAAGACTATCGAAAAATAAAGAAATCAACAATATATTAAGGGGGGTCATCCCCCCGTTACCTCCCTCATAGTTAACTAATGAAACCTTTAAACTAATCAGGGAAGTCTCTAATTACAATGAATATATATACAAAATTTGAAGAAAATCGGATAATTCTGCATGAAAAACCCATTTATATAAATTAAGAGGGGGATTAGCCCCCCTGTTCCCCCCTTTATACTTAACCAATCAATCTCGAAAACTAATCAGGGAAGCGCCTTAACACAGTGAACCTATAAACAAATTTTGAAGCAAATGGGATAATTCTGCATAAAAAACCCATTTATATAAATTAACGGGTGATTAGTCCCTCGTTCCCCCTTTATACCTAACCAATCGATCCCGAAAACTAATCAGGGAAGCATCTTAACCCAATGTACCTATAAACAAATTTTGAATTAAAACTGAATAATTCTGCATGAAAACCCCATTTATATAAATTAAGGGGGGATTAGCCCCCCCGTTCCCCCCTTTATACTTAACCAATCAATCCCGAAAACTAATCAGGGAAGCGCTTTAACACAGTGAACTTATAAACAAAATTTGAAGGAAAACGGATATTTCTGCATGAAAAACCCATTTATATAAATTAAGGGGGGGGGATTAGCCCCCATTCCCCCCCTTTATACTTAACCAATCAATCCGGAAAACTAATCAGAGAAGCGCCTTAACACAGTGAACCTATAAACAAAATTTGAAGGAAAACGAATATTTCTATGAAGAGTTATCGCGTTACGTACATACATACAGAACCGGCAGGCACATAAGCTCTCAGGCTTTGATAGCCTGTGAGCTAAAAAGTGGTATGATTTAATGACTTTATCCGTTCTATTACACACATTTTCAATATGGGGCTTAGGTGAACTTTTGGTACTTACGTATTATCCGTGCCAGGAGATTGAACGCCAAAAATGGTTGCCAAGTACCAATCTTGTTTATCGTTGCCAATCATGTTTTCAAATGCAGTAATTTAACATTATCAAATAACATTATTAAAAATGGTAATTAATATAAAATAAAATGTAATTTATGTTTATTAAATTTATAACATTGTTAAAAATAGTAAATAACATTTATTTTAGTAAAATTAATAAATGGTAAATAGCATAGTAAATAAGAAAGAATATTATAGATTATTCCCAGACATGTACTATGCAGCAAGGAAATAAAATATAAGGGTTACTATAATTAGTAATATTGGCTCCATGCCTGGCGCAGTTGGCTTAAAACTGGCATGGATAGTACGTAAGTACCGTACTTTTTTAGAAGACAGGGCCAAACATTACATGCATCAGGAATTGTAGAAGTATTTCGTTGAAGAATATCTAATGCAATACCTACAAGTTTTAGCTGAAATATAAGATCTTTGCACTGCATAAATTAAAATCAATCCGTTAGAAAATTCCAATATTCATTGCATACTCATTCTCTCCCACAATTTTCTGAAATATTGACCTATTCCATAAAAATGCTTCAAGGCCAGTGAGTTGACTATTCCAGCAGGTATCACTTGGCAGCAGGGGTTTTACTGATTCTTTACTCTTTAAGCTATGCTGCAGGAAGATGGTGATATCATTGTTTTAAATTACTGGGACATTTAAGATACTTTAAGTAAGGGAAAATACCACCATATAACCCCTATTCCTTCCCAAAACAAGAAACGCATGTTTTACTTCCTTAAAATAATCAGTTTCAAAAATTCCTTTCTGGCTAGGAAGGCAATTGCTAAAATCAGGTTTTGAAACGTTGTGCATTTCCAAAGTTGTTTACTTAGCTATCATCTTTCACCTTTTTAAACTGTGAAGTTTCATTGCAGTATTCTCAAAGTGTTGGAAAATGTTTCATAACCAATGCTTAACACATGATTTTTTTGTTGTTGTATTGTTGAAAGACGTGCAGCAAAAAATTGTCTATCCCCCATTCTAAAGGGCAAAGTTAACAAAAGCCACAGGGCCACTAAGTGAAAAAAAGTGGTTATTAAAAAATTGTCTGTCAGCTGCTGTTTTATGGCCACTTTTCTACAAGAAAAGATAACTTTTTTTTTGCATTTCATCAAGGATCCTAGTTTTGCCGGTTTATATTAACATATTTATTTGGTCTATTTAATTTTAGATTAATACTAATTGGTTTTTTTTTTTTTTTTTAAGTTTACTGTTTAGAACTTAAAACAAGCTGGAAATTGTACGTCAAACGTGACAAATGAGGTGCATTCGTACTGTAGCTAGTTATATAAATATTCAGATCTTGATGATTTTTAATTCTGTGAAAGGAATTATATCGTCTGCAAATTAATTTCTGTAATAAAATAAGTATCTCGGTCGCTTGACGATTAAACCTCGGAAGCACCTATAACAAGAAAGCATAGATATATATTTTTTAAATTCAAATTTCTTAGTGTTTTTATTAATATTTTCTAAAGTTTTGAATCTATTTTCATAAAATTTGAAATTTCTCGATAAAATTCTGCAAAGATAATATATCTTAAATTTCAAACCATTCGGTCAGGTGGTTTTTGAGTTGTTATATGCTGATGGGCAGACAGATGAACGGACCAGACGACGACAATAGGTGCTATGTATTTATATAATTACGAATGCACCTAAAAAAGGGTGGGCACTTATAAAACTGCTACCACTGGCCACTAATAAAATTTCCCAATTTTGTCCCCCAAAAAATCTCCATTTATAGATAATCTTGATAAATTTACTGTAATATTCTGGCATATAAAATGCACTTATAATATAAAAAACAAGTGTGGTAAGTGTGATCGAAGATCACTCTAAGGGTTTCGTTTAATAATCCTTTCAAAACACTTTATCCTTTCTTTAATAAATCCTAATAAATTTCATTTAGCAACAAAAAAAAAGTAATGTTTTTTATAAAGTAAAAATTTAACTGTCTATTTTTCTCGTCTTTTCGAATATCTAAACCAGCTCGATAGCAGGCGAGGCCTGCTATTATATTCTGTCACATCTATCATGTGGACTAAATGTGATATTTTTAAAAAAATTTCAAAATTAACATGTTGTACACCTTCAAAATGTTAAAATGTGCAAATATTTCCGTAATCTGGTTTTTATCGTGATTCAATACGTTTCCCAAACTCATATATTTACTACATTAAAGACGTTAGTATAAAACATCACAAATTTACTGAATGGTGTATATGTATACTAGGGGTGCACAACCATTTTAAGCGAAGGACCACTTACAAAAATGACTGGGCTGTCGAGGGCCACCATCAGAAAATTTTTGTTTCGAGGAGGTGTGACCAGGGGGGGAGGGGGGATCAGATTAAAAAAACATAAATGTCGGAAGTGTAGATTTAGCCCCCTAGGTTCCTTCCTTCCAGTCAACGTATTCAGTTCTGTTGGCAATGATATATCAACAGTTTATGTTTGTATTTATACAAGAGATATAGCTAAGATTATTTTCAAAGAGTGAAAATAATCCTTGACTTTATTTGAAGGAAAAAAATTTAGCTTTAAATGGCATGGTATGGCACATGGAAAAAAACTTGCATTTTTTTTCCATGCGCAATTGGCAATATTCATAGTTTTTTCCTAGTGATTGACGAAATTCACGATTATTATACACACGTTCGGCGAAATTTGCGATTTTTATGCATCCAATCAGCAAAATTTGCGATTTTTATGCGCCCAATCGGCGAAATTTGCAATTTTTCACACCCGAATGGCAACATTTGCAATTTTTATGCGCCCGATTAGCAGAATTCACGATTTTTACGCACCTAATCGGCAAAATTTGCAATTTTTACGTGCCCGATCTGCGAAATTCATGATTTTTACACGCCCGATCGGCGGAATTCGTGATTTTTACGCACCGGATCGGCGAAATTTGCGCTTTTTACGCACCGGATCAGCGAAATTTGCGCTTTTTACGCATCCGATCGGCAAAATTCACGATTTTTACACAGACGATCGGCAAAATTTACAATTTACACGCACCTGATTGGCAAAATTCGAAATTTTTATGGGCCCGATCGGCAAAATTCATGATTTTTACACGCCCGATCGGTGGAATTCGGGGTTTTTACGCACCTGATCAGCGAAATTTGCGCTTTCTACGCATCCAATCGGCAAAATTCATGATTTTTAAACAGACGATCGGCAAAATTTACAATTTACACGCAGCTGATCGGCAAAATTCATGATTTTTACGGGCCCGATCGGCAAAATTCGCAATTTTTACGGGCCCGATCGGCAAAATTCGCGATTTTTACGGGCCCGATTTGCAAAATTCGCGATTTTTACGGGCCCGATCGACAAAATTCGCAATTTTTACGGGCCCGATCGGCAAAATTCGCAATTTTTACGGGCCCGATCGGCAAAATTCGCGATTTTTATGGGCCCGATCGGCAAAATTTGTGATTTTTACAGGCCCGATCGGCAAAATTCGCGATTTTTACGGGCCCGGTCGGCAAAATTCGCGATTTTTACGGGCCCGATTGGCAAAATTCGCGATTTTTTACGGGCCCGATTGGCAAAATTCGCGATTTTTTACGGGCCCGATCGGCAAAATTCGCGATTTTTTACGGGCCCGATCGGCAAAATTCGCGATTTTTTACGGGCCCGATCGGCAAAATTCGCGATTTTTTACGGGCCCGATCGGCAAAATTCGCGATTTTTTACGGGCCCGATCGGCAAAATTCGCGATTTTTTACGGGCCCGATCGGCAAAATTCGCGATTTTTTACGGGCCCGATCGGCAAAATTCGCGATTTTTTACGGGCCCGATCGGCAAAATTCGCGATTTTTTACGGGCCCGATCGGCAAAATTCGCGATTTTTTACGGGCCCGATCGGCAAAATTCGCGATTTTTTACGGGCCCGATCGGCAAAATTCGCGATTTTTTACGGGCCCGATCGGCAAAATTCGCGATTTTTTACGGGCCCGATCGGCAAAATTCGCGATTTTTTACGGGCCCGATCGGCAAAATTCGCGATTTTTTACGGGCCCGATCGGCAAAATTCGCGATTTTTTACGGGCCCGATCGGCAAAATTCGCGATTTTTTACGGGCCCGATCGGCAAAATTCGCGATTTTTTACGGGCCCGATCGGCAAAATTCGCGATTTTTTACGGGCCCGATCGGCAAAATTCGCGATTTTTTACGGGCCCGATCGGCAAAATTCGCGATTTTTTACGGGCCCGATCGGCAAAATTCGCGATTTTTATGGGCCCGATCGGCAAAATTTGTGATTTTTACAGGCCCGATCGGCAAAATTCGCGATTTTTACGGGCCCGGTCGGCAAAATTCGCGATTTTTACGGGCCCGATTGGCAAAATTCGCGATTTTTTACGGGCCCGATCGGCAAAATTCGCGATTTTTTACGGGCCCGATCGGCAAAATTCGCGATTTTTTACGGGCCCGATCGGCAAAATTCGCGATTTTTTACGGGCCCGATCGGCAAAATTCGCGATTTTTTACGGGCCCGATCGGCAAAATTCGCGATTTTTTACGGGCCCGATCGGCAAAATTCGCGATTTTTTACGGGCCCGATCGGCAAAATTCACCATTTTTACGCAGGCAATCGGCGAAATTTAAGATTTATACGCATCTGATCGGCAAAATTTGCGATTTTTATGCACCCGATGGGCAAAGTTTGGCGAAATTCGTGATTTTTTCACATCCGATCGGCGAAATTGATCCATGGGCCACCAGTAATCTGATCGTGGGCCACAGGTTGTGCACCCCTAATGTATACAAACGTTTTGTATACACCATTCAGTAAATTTGTGATGTTTTATACTCACGTCTTTAATGTAGAAATGTTTCATGGCGTAATCGTCCAGCATTTATATCATATTTACTATTCTCTATTATTCATATTGATACTCGCTTTATATTATTCTGAAACATTTGAAAAATCCGTTAAACTTCCAATATGACGTCCATGAGCCTCTATACCAGGACTTCTAACGCCGTGTGATAACATCGGCAGCGGCTAAATGGCAGCTGCACAGCTACGCGCACCGTTCTGCGCAGCTGGCCAGAAATCGTGCTGCACTAGCGCCATATGTCACTGTCAGTGTCAAACGGTGAAGCAGACGAATTTAGTGACGTAGGCAGAAACCATCCTCACATGCGCCACCTATATGAGGCTTTTTTCGAGGAACGATTTCCTTCTTGGAAAGGCTATTTCGTTAGAAGTCCAGGTATATAGGTTCATGATGACGTCATATTTTCTTTTTAATTCTCTAATGACGTGATATTAATCTGCTTTGTGTACATTACTCATACTCCTTGTATTATTGAGAAATCTTAGTTTTATTACCACTATGACGTCAAACAATTTTATTTCATATTAATCTTTTTTTCAATTGGTGAAACTTTTTATTTCATTTTTAACGTGGAAATTGTCTGATAGAAAATTAATTATTGTAGAAAGAATTTCATCGTGGGTTTTTAATTTTTGGCATCGGCTATAACGAAAAATATTTCAATTTAATAGGAAAAGGCTGGTAGAATTTTGGTTTTTTTCTCTATTTATTAAAATAAGATTTTTTTCAAATTTTAATATTTTGAGCTCTTCACAGCTGCTATTCAGATTTATACACAAAGTTTCAACTCTGTAAGTTACATAGTTTTTGAGAATGGCTCTGTGACAGACAACGGAGTGGGAGTACTAGGGTTTTGTGAGATGAACGAAGCCCTAATTAATCTAAATTTACAGGTTTATTTGTAGAATATAAAAATGAGATTAAAAATTAAGGAAAGAATATGGTGTCTACTTTAATGAATATGCTATTTATGTATGAAACTGTTATCAGATTGCATGAAAAGCAAGTTATTATACTTTGTAATATTTTTTATTGCTTACTATGAATCTCATGAAGTTTTCTTTGTAAAAATGTGTGTAATATGACAAATTACCTAAAATTACAAAAGTGAAGTCTGAAAGTTCAGGTGCACATTATATGCCAGAATACACAGTATTTTAATTTTATAATTCAGATATTTCAAAGGATTATATTTTTCATTTAAAGCTGTTGAAAATATTATACAAAAAGGCTTATCAATTTAACTTTTAATGAGCAAATTCCTTCCCAAATTTCATATAAAGGAGGTATGTAGATAAGGGTCATTTTTGGCCTCCTAATAGAATAAAACAAATTCTCTTTTCTAAAGTGTTTTGGCTGTTTTAATATAATTTAGGATATATATTACTGCCTCTCTGATTTTTTAAAATACTGTTTAAATGTAGAAACAAGGGTTTATGTAGCAAATTATAATGTATTTCAGTTATATCAAATTTTTTTTTCTTTCCTCAATGACATAACACAATTATAGGGTACTTTTATGTTAGTTGAGTGCACACCTTGCCAATAGTTTTTTTTTTTTTTTTTTTTTTTAACCTTTGCCAATAGCAGTCTCTATTTATCGTGTGTAAATTAAAAGCAATGCTTTGATGTTGAAATAAAATATTTTGTTTTATGGTATCTTTTGTATTAAATGTAATGAGTGAAGGGCATGTATTTTAAGTGTAATATATATTTAATGTATGTCTTTTAAATGAAATGAGTGAAAAGGGTACTTTTTGATTAGCTGGGTGCCAGCGAAAATATATCCTAATCCTAATAATATTATAAATCTGATTGTGTGCAAATGTTAGGCTGAAGCCAGCGTCAAAATGGAGCATTTAATGATCCTGTACCTTTGCACATAAGTTGATTATAACCCTCATATGAATATAGGCTGGTTTTTGTTTATTTTATTCAAATATTTTTCTTAATAATTCAAAATTTCGTTATTTTCATAGAGAATAAATGGACATTTTTTCGTATATTTTTAAATGGTTAAATTTACTATACCGTTGCTAATATTTTATCGTTGCCAAAACTAAATCAAAGCCGGAATAATAATTTTTACTCAACAATTAATTTTCAATTGAAAGATTTTCACGTGAAAAATGAAAATTCAAAAGAATAGGAATTTCCGCGATTATTTGAAACAAAAATATGGAGTATTTGTTATTATACATGAAGTATGAATATTGGTTACGTTGAGAAGATATTTTCTGTCAAAAACTGCGTTATAATTAGAAGGAAAACTGAACAATAATCATATTATTAAGAAAAGATTTCACTTGGACCATGGAACTATGAAAAGGATCCTTCTTGGCTTCAACAAATATGACATCATAAATAAAACATGTATTTTCAAATATTCGTAACATTACAAGGAGCATGAATATCAGTGTATAATAAAAGTATATACATAATGGACGTCAGATTTAAGATGAATAATTGAAATATGTTTTTTGATACTGATTAATAATAAGCTTGAAAATCAGTTACATACAGATGTGAGTTTTCTGATAAAATTCCCGTCATGATTGCCAGGAAAAGAAAATTAACAAGAATTATATTATTGAAAAGAGATTTCTCTGGAATCAAAGTGACGTCATATTTCAAATAAAACGGGATTTTTCAAATATGTTTAAAATGGTGCGTGAATCAATTTCAAACATTAATAATTACACAGTACAGTGAAAGAATAGAGAGGCAGTGAATCGTCAAATCGGCTTGCAATATGAAGCCGGTTATCGCTCAAATCGTTAGGCCCAAGGGCAATTCATTGGACGGGGAGAGGTTTTCAAAGCAAGCCGCCAGTTGTTCAGGCCAACTGTAGGGTTGCATTTTCAGCATCATGCCAAACATAAACATTTCATATATATTTATTCTCTGAACTCTGCGATTAATAATACAAGCATCAGTAAGATTATTAGGAAAAGAAAATTGAACACAAGTCTATTTTAAAATTTGACTGTCTGTTTGTATTTCGCAACTACTACTCTTAATGCAATGCGATTTACTTAACACCATCATGGATCTAAGGATGTCATATAAACTCTGAGAATTTAAAATTTTGAATTAGATTCCGAGATATTAATTTAAAAAAAATTTTTTTTTTTGTAAATTTTAACGAAGTTTTTCTAAAAACGGCAATTAAATTACTCCATTTTTGTGGATTAAAAAAAAGAAGAAATAAAACGGATTAATACATTTTTATGCCATTTTCTCATTAAAACTGAAAAAAGAATGTATTTTCAATTTGAATACCTGGTGAAAAAAAAATCTCTATTACAGCAGAATTTCCGAAAATTAAAAACATATTTCTACATATTTAAACTTTATGAATTAATTTATTCTGCGGAACAAAAATCGTCTGTCAGCATATTGTCAAGAAATCAAGAGTTGTTTCAGCTATAGATTAAACCAAGGAGGCAAATTTGCTGTTACATGCAAACGTAACACTTGCAATTGCAAAGCTTTTCGCAACCCCAAATTACATGCAAACGTAACATTTACATGTAATTTGCACCCAAATTAATTTTAATTTGAACCCTTATAAATGTTAATTTGCACTGAAAATTGCATGCAAAAGTAATGTTTACATATAATTTTGGGTTGCAAAAAGCTTTGCAATTGCAAGTGTTACGTTTGCATGTAATTTTGGGTTGCAAAAAGCTCTGCAATTGAAGAGTCCCTGCATTTAGGTGTAGAATTATTCCTCCATATTCACAAGAATTGAATTTAAACAAAAATCCTATACTATTTCCAATGAATTATTTTTAAATGATGGCTGTTAAAACGTTTTACAAAGTCGTTAAAAGTAAAATGGTTTATCAGGTAAAACTGATATTTGTTTTTTGACAAATTGTACTTTTTAAAAACTGAGCTATGTCAAGGCCCCTATAACAAAGAAATACCGTATTTTCTCCTATGAAATATGATAAAGAGTTAGTTAATTATTTACGTTTTTAATTATCGGGGGAGAAATATTTTGTTTGATTAATGCATTTATTCTCTTTTTTTTAATGTTACGTGAACGAAGTCACGGGTAACAGCTAGTATTATATATACAGACAGTTTCTCCCAGGTTTAGAAAAGGGCAGGGTGCTGCTGGTGAGGAAAGGGCACTTTTTTTATTCTTGAGGGCACTTCTTTGATTGTTAAAGGCATTCTTTTGGTTTTTAAAGCCACTTTTAATATTTAAAAGTCAGGGCACTCTTTTCAAGACTACATTCCGTAAATTTTTCTATAAAAGCAACTTTTTTAATGCCAAAAGGAGAGAAAGGACACTTTTTTTTTTTTAACTGAGGGGAAAGAAGGGTGCTAATTATTTTACTGGGGGGCAAGAAGGGTGCTAATTATTTTTATGAGTGGCAAAAAGGGTGCTATTTTATAAACCAATGGGCAGCACCCTTCTGAAACTGTCTGGGGGAAACTCTGCACACGTATCTATATATTTTTTACTGGTGCCCAGATGCCCCACCAGTGGCTGAGAGGTTGTGCTCTCGAAGCTGGTAGACGGGAGGTGCTGGGTTCGATCCCAATCGCGCCCGTCGGCCTAATCGTTCGGAGTTTTCGTGGTTTTCTTCGAGCCGTGGATTTATCCATGCGTAAATACGGATTAGGTTCCCTTAGAAAGACCCCCACGAAGGGCACTCCCCCCGGGCCTATATCCCTAGTGTAGATAATTGGCCGTCAATAACCAACCAACCAACCAACTGGTGCCCAGATAACCGAAAAGTACTGTGAAAAGTTTCAATTTAATGTAATATGAATTATAGCAATGGGAACAATATTTGGTACTTTTCGGTTAGCCGGGCGCCAGTGATATATATATACATGTTATATATATACACACACATATATACACATCTACATCTACATATATATACATACATATATGTATGTATATATGTGTGTGTACGTATTTATATATACACATATATCACTGGCGCCCGGCTAACCGAAAATTACCCAATATTTGGCTACTTATCACCTTGGTCTGGCTCGCACAAGAGCATAAGACCCATCATAGCTTTTACATGTGCTTTACTTTTTTAACTTAATGAAAAATGATGCAATTTTGTTATTATGCTTCATATTGAAAAGAGAAAAAATCAAGTGTATATAATTGAAATGCATTCAAATTTCCTAAATAAACTTGTTTCTGATCTTGTACTTATAACGCATTTAACCCTTCTTTGCATTGTGATGGAAATTTCCATCACTGTTTATATAACTTTTAATAAATAAATCAACTTCTTCGCCGCCACTATATTTATATAGAAATATTAATCTAGTAAATTTCTAGAACTATGTTGCTGAACAAAGTTAAAAATCTATCTTAAAATTTCTGGTGTCTAATATTTAATACTAGCTAATCTGCCCAGCGTTGCCCGGGCCGAAATATTAATAATCTGTTCTATACGAATATGACTGAAATCTGTAAGGCTATCGAAATCAAGTCGAATGAGGCAAACTTCATCGTAATCGGGCTCATAAAACCCAAGATCGGAAAGCGCATCCTGGTGGTCGAAAGTGCAGCTAAAATATTTAAGGCTATAGATATCAAGTCGAATGAGCCTAACCCCGTCGTAATCAGGTCCATAGAACCAGATATACTCCTATAGTTCCACTTTCCACCGCCAGGGGGCGCAGTCTGTTCTGGAAGAGGCCTTTTTAGAACACTTGACCCAACCAAATTTCCTAGTAGAATTGAAATTTAACTACGGGTAAACATTGCCAAAATAACGGAAATCGCGAAAGTGGGTTACATAATCGATCGGTTTCTAAAAGGTTAATGTAGATATTTTTTTTAACCCAACGATGCATTTTGAAGAAAATGAACGTGTCTATGATCTGGAGTCTACTGTTTGTCCGTACTTGCATTTCCTGAGTCGATGCAGATTTTTAAATCTGGACCAAAAAAAGGAAATTCGCACGAATGAGTTTTGAAAAGGATTTTTTTTTCGGAGGGTTAAAATTAAATTTTTTTCAAAACGGATACCAGATTTTAAAAAACAAAGGGATATAGATTAGGCACGGTATTTTTAGTTTTTCGTATCTTGTTTATAAATGCCAATTCGGATTTTTAAAGATAGGAGCAATAGTTAAAAAAGCGAAATTGACTTACGGTTAAAAACGTTTTCGGAAGGGTTAACGTGATTTATTTTTTAAACTAAAGGTTTCTGCCTAAACCCGATAGAACGTAGATGTCTTTAGGTGTGTTTGCTTTTTGTTTGGTTATTTTAGAAAGCCGATGCCAGATTTAATATATAGCAGAAAATCTGAATTTACAAAAGAGTCCTGCGCACGAATTTTTTTTTTGAAGGGTTAATATTCGTATTTTTCAAAAACAAATATGTCGAAAAAGGAATAAATGTAGATATTGTCTGGTATTTTTAGTTTTTCGTACCTGTCTCTGAATCGCCGATGTAAAATTAAAAAAGTTGCCAAAATCGCAAAAATCTCAAAACTGCATACAGAAAATATACTTTTTCGAAGGGTTAATTTTTGTATTTTTTAAAACCAAAGGTGGCTTTGAAAAGGACAAAAACAGTTCTTTAATTTGGTGACCTTCGTTTTTCCGTATATTAGGTAGCTTTCAATACTAAAAAGTATAAAGCTACCTATTGCAGCCGTTCGGAGGAAAGCAGTTCCGGAAAATTTCGATATATTTTCACCGATCATGACCCCCAGACCCCAAAACCACCCTCCGCTCAAATGTTGATTTATATATATATATATATATATATATATGACCTATGTCATACGATAACGCTCGTATTTATAAATCTATTTTGATTGAACTAATTGTGTGTATTAAGCTCACCAATGTCTCGACAGAGTTCGTTGGCCAGCTTGGTCCACCATTTTGTTTCAAGATGGCGGCCATTTAAAAATTTAAAACTAAAATAAATATACAAAAAAATTAAAAATTCAAATTTATTTTTTAATTACATGTTAGGCCTTGATACAAGGATTCCAGAGCATTTTTTGGTTTACCTCTATCTTAAAAAATGGCTGAGATAGAGCAGTTTGTAATTCGAGGGTGGCTGACATTTTGAAACAAAACAGCACATTAACTCCATTACTTGCAAATTATTTTCTTTCATTGTTGTAATAATTTTCCCAATCATACGCATAAAACTATATATTTATATCCGTTAGCGCCAAAATTGGTGACATTTGGCGAAATATCGCCAAATTTGGCGACCAAAATAAGTCTTCATAAATGAAGCCAATTTGGCTATTGCTCAATAATTTGGCGAATTTCTTATTCAAATTCAGTATTAACGAATCTTTTGTAAACGTTTCTTTGCATTTTAACTTGCTGTTTTCGTGTAACATTAGCTAAAATTTTAAAACGAAGATATAGGAAAGCTACCTTTTCCTCCCGGTACAGGCTGGAAGGGCTTTTTTGTATTCCGGTAGATGCAAGGCTCGGAAAACGGGATAAAATAAAACACTAATTCGATGCTTTTTGATTATATTTTTTGAAAGGGTTAAATGTAAAATTTTTTCAAACCAACCAGATCGTTCGAGATGTAAAAGTATGTTCTTTTAGAATATGTAGACGTTTTTTCCGTATTTTTAGCCGTTTGTCCATGGCGAATTTAGAGATACTTTAAACAAAAACTGAATGTCTTCTGCTTTCTTTCTTCTGTTTCAGAAGATACGGAAATTGGTTTCTGCGCATGCGCCAGCTCGCTTCAGAATAATGACTTTTTTATTTGTGATCTTTGATCAGTTTTTAATTGATAACTACTTTAATTTTCAAAATTTTAAAATTCTCAGGCTCGGGTATACCAGGAGAGTGTTTGGACTACCTAAATCTAAATTTACAGACTTCTTGGTGTGCTAAATTTTCCTAGCCATCGCCAACAGACACACACAGTGAAACTTTCTTTTATTAGTATAGATATGTATAAAAAAACAATTGTAAAAGAAAAACTCATACAAAGAAGGGTTAAGCAATCTTCAGTATTTTTGTTAGTAGGGTGCAAATTTTGTCAGTAGCAGCTTTTATTTTTTTGCATGTGTAAATTAGAAACAATGCTTTGATGTTAAAATGCAATGTTTTAGTTTATGGTATTTCTTATGTATATATATTTTTTAATTATCTTAAGTAAAATGAGTGAAAGGAATGTATTTTAAATGAATGTAATTTGTATTTTAAATTAATGTATTTGTATTTTAAACAGGATTTTTAAAAAAACTGGCCCATCCAGTTTCTTGGAAAGTGTTAATGACACACAATGTTTTTTTTTTAACTATTTAAAAAAAAAACCTGTGTGTGGGGTTGGGGGGTCGGTCCAAAAAATACTTTTTTTTTTTTTCAACAAATGACTGAAAGATTTATATTTTAATTAAAATGAATGCAATACAAATGATGGTAATGGGAACAATATTTGGTAGATTTATCGCCTGCACATGACTGAAATAAAAGTTGCAAACTTCACGCAAATCGGAGGCAATAAATACAAATCCTAATTTCCATTCAAACAAAAAACAGTCAGCATATCTTAGGATAATTTTTTTTTTCTTATTTCTATCTCATGACTTAGTCCTCTACGTACTTCCTTTTCTGATGAATCTTCAGCTATTACGGTAGAAAAGCATTGAAGTGAAAATTTCATACTTTGTAACATACAGGATTAATTTCTAAACATTTTGCATTCCATTATTCTCATGACAATGTCAAAACTATTACTTCTTTTAAGAAATTTACTATAAAATATGTTTCTTTATAAACTTTTATTTAGAAATATCATTTACTATTCTTATATTTAGTAGCTCTCTGCATTCTTCAGCTTTACAGTTTACTATTTTAAATTGGTATAATAATGGATTAATTTACTATTCTTTTATTTAGTAGCGCTCTGCATTCTTCAGCTTTACAGTTTACTATTTTAAATTGGTATAATAATGGATTAATTTGCATAATTTAACAAATCAATTTTTTCAGGGATCATGTCTCTATATATTCCAAGTGAAAACAAGTTAGTAACTTGTCCTTATGATGAGGCCCATAAAGTAAAGGAGAGTAGACTTCAGCTGCACATTGCAAAATGCAAACTGGTAATAACATTTTTATATTAAATTATTAAAATTTAGGTGTTCTTTGCATTTTCTTTTCTTTGCTTGGTTCCATTGATATATTAACAAATGAATACAATTTATACAAATCTAGCAAAACATTTCACTAAAGTGCTGCCAAAAAAATATAGAAAATCTATACCAATAAAAGAAAGGTGTGTGGATGGGGGAAGGGCTACAGAAAACCACTGCACGTAGATGTCTGAAAAGTTTGATAAGGATAGACAAAAGCAGGTCTGATTGCATCTGAGGTTCAAGTTTTTCATTCTTTGATAATTTACTGAGATAATTATTAAAAACCATAGTGAACATTGCATAAAATGGTATGCTGATGCAGTTGTCTGGCCTAAAACTATTTCTGAGGTTCTTGAAGCAGAGAGAGAAGGGAATCAAAGGAAAGGTTTTTGCATTTTGAAATTGCCACATCAGCTTTCCATGTCAAAATGAAAAAAAAAAAAGGCAGTAGATTCCCTTAAATTCGTATAGTTTAAAATCAGAGGTTGTGCAGATTTTCGAATTTTGCAGATTTCTGGTCACTGTTTTTCTTACATTTTTTAAACAATTTGAATTTAATAATGCACTCAATTATAATGAATGCTTACAATAAAGTAAAATAATAAAAATTTGAATTTATAAAACATTTAAAATATTAAAAGTAAAGGTAAAATAATTGATATTACATAACTAAATATGCATAATGATCATTAATTTTTTCTTGAATTATTCAGTGAAACTTGCCTTATAAATGTACACTGATAATTCACATCAAAATCGTAAAATAAGTTTTATTTCATGTTTAGCCATATGTAATAACTGAAAAAGCTTAGTATGTAAATTATTTGGCAAAAGTATTGCAATCGCCACTGATATCAGCACTATCTTCAATTTTTTCAAAAATGTATACTTCCTTCATGAGAAAACAAGAGTTGATTTATATTAACCAGTATTACATATTAAAATGTGTACAGATTGATATAAAAATTTTGAATTTTACACCTACATCTTAACTGCAAGTTTCATTGTTTACATCAGAAACAATGTGTGGATTTTAGGTATTTGTGAATTTAAGGGAGTCTATTGTATAAAGTAATATAAAAGTATTCACTATAGATACATTATAAAGTCTGAATGCTATAAAGTCTAAAGAAAACAATCTTTTGAAAATGAATTAAAACACTAAATATTTTGTTATCTTGAAATTATAAATATATGTTTTTATAATACAAATTGCCATTATTAGTATAGCAATTTTGAAATTTTAGTATAGCAATAATGTCGCATTTAGAAATTTATATTTCAGTAACTAGAAATGGCAAATGTGTTACATTTTAAAGTTAAATTTTGCATTTAATCACCAGGATTACTAGTAAAATGTCGATGTTATGAAAAATGTGCTAGAGGTAAACTTGATTTACCTCTTACATAAGAGATATGAACCTTTATGATGTAGTGAAAAAAAGGAAAAGTCTGTACAGTGATATTTTCTTATATATCTTGGAAACATAAATTGGAATATCATTTAATATGTTTAATCACAGGATGCAAATTTGCAAAAGACCTCTATTGAGAAATATATTTTATAAGAAATACCTTAATTTTGTATTCATGAAAGTATTTTATAGAATGTGCTAGTTCTGGTTTTCATGGTGAAATATTTCAAAAATTTTTAAAAGTAGAGTATTTCACTCCTTGACATTTTCTCTCAATGAGTGAAAATTATACTTAAACCAGTTAAATATTTGGTGATGAGGAGTAGAGTAATGACTAACATCACCAATGATACTGAATTCCAAACATATCTGAAAGATTGAACTGCATTTTCTCCCCTCATTTTATTACAGTACCAAGGCATGCAAAATGTGAAATAAAATCCTGGTCTTGTGTAAAGAAACAATCTTTATAATTTTAACTGAATAGTTATAAAATATATATTTTTTAATTTACCATTTTAGGTAGATTTCGTAAGAAATACTACCTATTACATTCTCCCCTAAGTTGGAAATTATGAAAAACTTTTGCAGATCTACGCCGATTATGACTCCCAGAACCCAAAACCACCCCCAGTTCAAAACTATGTCACTTTTTTATGGACACGATAACTTGAAAAATTCTGCACAAATCTGTTCCAAATTGATACATAAAATCAAGGGACATAAAATCTCGGTCAAGTTTGTTAATGGGCAAAATAAAATCAGGGGGGGGGGGGGAATGGAGGGGCTTTTTTGAAAACAGAAAAAAACCCATAATTTCTTAATTATGATACGTATCGAATCAGTTTAAAGTTATTACTTCTAGGAAAAAGGCCGAAGATTTATGTATGACAGATTTTTTATATCATTTAAAAATGGCCCTAAGGGGGGGTTTTGGAAGAAAAAAATTCATAACTTCGTCAATTCATAAGATATCAAATCAACTTAAATTTATTATAAATCCTCTTAATATTATCTAAAAATTTTATATTGACAAGTTTTTTATAGGACCAACCTTTACAGCAAAAAAAAATATAAATAAATAAATAAAAACAAAGCAATCCCTGCCGGCTGCGCCCACAGACAGTTAGATTTCGAAGTTGGCAGTCCCAACTGCCGCATCATGGCAAAAAGGTAATTTCTTCCGCATTTTTCAACAAAAAGGCACCCTACTGTCTGAGTCTTTGAAATCTACCTATGCCTGTAGGCAGAGTCGTCAGGGATTTTTTATTTATATTCAAATTTGTTTTTCAAGAACATATTTAAAATTTCTTTTTAATAACTTCAATTTTACTGTGACAAAGCTGACAGGTTTATAATTTAAAACTTTAATCTAAAATTTAATTTGATCAAAAGTCATGCTAAAATATAAAGAGATTGCTGGGAAATATAAATTTTTTAAAGATAAATCTAATAAAAGGTGTCTATGAAAATTTTAATGTAGGTAATAGTTTTCTTCCGTGACACGCACCGTTTGCACGTGCCAATCTTGGCGTGTGCAAAAGACGCAAGCAAATTGAGATGGCTTAGGATTTTAAATTGGTTTTAATCTTTTGAATTAGCACTGATGATGAAGCTTTAGGGGCTCCGAAACAGCTGTTTGCCAATTTATATAGTTTAATTTGTGCTATTTCATGTTGTACATTTATTTTTAATATAACGGCACAAAGTTCAATCCACCTTTTTAAGATATATGTATATATATATTTTTTAGTTTGATTTCATGATGTAATTCTTTTTCCCTTTAGAATCATTTAGATTTGGCTAAAAAGGTGTGTCCTTTTAATGCTACTCATTTATTACCTGCTGGCGAATTCGAATACCATTTAACTCACTGTCCTGATAGGGCTCCGCTTGATCGACAGTTAGCTCGTAAGTATTCATATGTATATTTTGTTATTTAACCATTTGACAGCTTTGCAGCGCTATCGCACTTCCAGATTTCAAGTCCAAAAAAGCTAATCGGCGCTATCACGCTGTCATTTCAGTACGAGTCTCTATTGATGAGAAAAATTGCTGTTTATTAGCATATCTCATTGCCTCTTTTCCCTTTTATTACATATTACCAGACCACACATCATTTTCATTCATGCATGTATTCTAAATTCAGCCACTCAACAATATTCATTGATATAATAACTTTATTTACTTTTGTTAGGATATAAACTAAACTTACTTTGATATTCTTTTTTTACCTTTTATTAAAAGTATAAGTTCTTTAAAAATGCCGTCTCGGCATTATGCCATTTTCTTTATTTTGGTATCGTAAACTTTCACCACCTACTTTCGTTGAAACAATAATCGGACTGACGCTATTTTTCATCCAGAATATTTTTCCCGCCAGATGGTGACATAGTACTTTAGTTGGTTTGAACAGACTCTCATCGAATCCTAGCAAGTCGAATTCAATGCTCGTTTGTGATTGGCTCCACTAGTGGGTGTTGACCTGCTGTGGAATCCGCGACTTCGCTTTAAATACGCGATGTCAGTACTTCAGACGCTGTCTTTTCTCATCTCTTTTCATGGAGATAATGTTCATGAAACTTGGAATAGGCTGGTCCTGTTCCATGGAGGTTTATAAGCTAAACTTTTTAGTAGTCTTTAGTTCTTCGATAGTTTTAATTAAAGTTTGAATGTTCTGGTGTGAGATAGGTTATTTTATCATAAAGTGTAAATCTTCAATACGCTGTCTTGCTCTGTATTATTGTTGTGAAAAACGCAATGTTTTAAGATGTCCAACGATACTACGTGAGTTTGTTTATCTTGTCATCTGTTATGCTGTTTATTAATCTGCTAATAAAAACTGAGATCCTATTACAAATTTTCTTCACTGTTTTTACGATTACATACTCACCATACAAGAACTGAATCTATTTAAATTGATGTCTCATCTTTTCAGTAATGAAGTGGAACTTTGTTTAATCAGCCTTGACTTCCAATCTGCGTATTTTACTAAAACCTACTTTTTATACTCTGCCAAAACCAGAAACATAATATATTTTTCTCATCTATCTCTGCGCATGAGCAAATATTTTGCCGCTCTTGTATTTTTGTAACGAAACTGTGTCTTTTAAAGCATAAATAGTTTTTAATTAGTTTTCATTCCAAAAAACATTAAAAGAAATATATAAATCGATGTAAAATTGCAAAAGTTATAAAATTTTCAGTAAAAACACATTTTTTTTTTTTTTTTTTTTTTTTAATCCAAATTATAGCACTTTTGGAATATATGAAGATTTTGATGGATAGCTGTCAAACGGTTAAGTGGTGTTACAAAATGCAACAATTTTTTTTCATTTGTTATTTTCAAAATTATAATATTAATTACTTTTCAGATATAAAATAATATTGTTACGGTTTAAATTTATTTAGATGACATTGGAAATGATTATTTTAAAAATATTATTTTAAAGATAAAGTATTTTGTAAATTTTCTGAATAAGATCGTTGGCATTTTTTAAGGTATTTTTACATCGGAATTTGAACTGAAATATTAAAATATAAATCGTTAATGAACTGAAAATTTAGAATTTAAAGCCTAATTTAAGTTAATTGTCATAATTAATGAAAACCTGAAAAGTAATAAAAAAAATTAAGATACCATTTTTCTCCCCACCCCTTAAAATTTATTTAAACTGCATGTATCATGAGTATTTAAGATTTGAATGGCCTCTGTATATATGACTCTTGATCACTGCATAAAATCATTAAGCTTCAATTTGTATTTACATTTACAAAACCATAAAGCAATACATTGTGAATACTGTATTTTGTATTAATTTTTCAATTAAAATCTGTTAAATGGTTTTTATCTTATTTCTTAACAGGTTTTTTTTTCCCTTTAAATGAGCTATTAAAATCAGTGTGCACATATTGAGAATGTTACTTGCATACATGAAAAAATACTGTGCATATTTAATTCATAAGTTTTGTCTTTACTTGTGATGAACCTGTTGAAGATGAATTTAAACTATTTCAAAGATTACAATCTTCAGCAGATCTCTTTTGCTTGTTTGTGCAAACAAGGTTTAGTAAAATTTTCAGTACTTTTGTTAGCCGGGCACCAGTGATATATATATACATGCATGCATGCATAAATATATGTATATATATATATATATCACTGGCAACCGGCTATTTTCATTTTTTCACATTTTCAGTCTGATTTCTTTTACTTAAATTAGTTTTAATTGATAATTTTATAATACTGAAATTTGCACAATAAGTTATCAGTCTCCCCTCTCCCTTGATTTATTTTTTTTTTATGCACTATGCATTTTGTTTTATAAAATTTTGAAATTTTCTTCTTTCTTTCTCCTCTTTAAGAAAAATTTTGAAGATAATGAAATTTTTTTTAAATCTCCGCCAGAAAATAAATAGAATCTGTTTTACAGAAAATGCTTTGTTTTCATTTTTCAGTAAAGAAGATAAAGTTATCTTGAACTTCCTTCATTCTTTTCACTGTAGGCCACCTAAGTATACTTGAAATTTATTAGTATGGAAAAGAGAAGCTTAAAAAGTTGTCTTCAGAGAAATTGTAATTTAACTGTAGTTGTAAAAGGAAATGACTACAGTTCATCTTACCTTTTGTCACATAAACATATTAAATGTTTGTGGTCTATTTACTGTATTAAAATATCTTCATGTATATTTTTTAAGTATCTTAACTGTTTCATTAAAAAAAAAGTTCCCATCTCCTGCTTAGTTGGTATTACTTAGTCTGTTTGAATTACTTGAAATTTTTAATTGTCCTAGCTCTCTGGCATTAGAACTTAAATTAAAAATTATGAAGTGAAAGTATGGATGCATAATTATGTTTTCAAAATCATAATTTTGAGAGTTGAAATATTTCTTTAATAAAAAATTATGCAACTTTTCTAATCCAGAGTCTCTGGAATCCAGATACTTGTGAAACTGGTTTTCTTGCAGTGTTACCAATCTTTTTTTTAATCCAGATTGCTTTATTGCCACCATTTATAAAATAATAGAATTCACCTTATTTTTGCATTTTTTAATTTGTCATTAAAATAAGCTACTATTTCTACTTCTAAAAAAGTAATAGAAATTGAGCAATCTGAATTTTTAAAGTAGCAAACTGGCAACATTTTCTTCGTGTTACTAATAAGATAATTTCAATATTTTCATGCTAGTTGTCTCCTTCACATTTCTTTATAAAAAAGGGACAGGGTAGATTTATCAAAAAGCACTTTCCTTTGCTTCCTTGTGGATTGAGTGTACTTCACAGCAAATGCTATGTATTGAATTATAGTAAAACAATGATTGACACAAAATGCAACAGAAATAGTGTATGCCTAATTGTTGGTCTTTTTAATTTTTTAAACATTTTTAAATTGTATTCTACATAAATAGAAGCAAAATACCATGAAAAAATTAAGATAAAAAGTTAATACTGGGAAAAAACAAAGGGGGCAGGATGCATTTTTCACTTCTAAAAAGAGCATGGTTAAGAATCCTTTAAAATAAGTCTAATGGAAGTACTACCTTTTTTAAAATACCAAAATTCTTATACCTTCATATATATCTCAAAAAGAGAATGGTGCATTCTGAAAGATCCACCCATTTCTTATATATCCCTCCTCTAAATTTTAACTGATGCATTATAGCACATCCCAAGCCTTTGTTGCTGTTGTAAATACTTAAAGTGAAAGAAGGAATCTAAAAAGTCCTTTTTGACAAAAGCAGAATTTATACAAAGAGTCTTATAGTGTCAAAGAGCACTGGCCTTTCACATTAATGTACCATTGACCTGCCATCAAAATAATTTTACAAATTACTCATTATGTGATTTTTTTTTTTTTAAGTTCATTTAGTCAAAAGTTCAAAAATGTTCATCCTTACCTTTACCTGTATTGCAGAGCTTCTCCCAGACAGTTTAAGGAAAGTGATGCATCCTTCTTGCCCTTTTATTGCCTTTTAGGTAGATTTCATAAGAAATGCTACCTATTACATTCTCCCTTAAGTTGGAATTTTTGAAAAATTTTTGCAGATCTACGCCGATCATGACTCCCAGAACCCAAAACCTTTCCCAGTTCAAAACTTTATATATTTGTCACTTTTTTATGGACACGATAACTCCCATAATTCTGCACAAATCTCTTCCAACTGATACATAAAATCTCGGTCAAGGTCGTTAATGGGCAAAATCGAACCAGGGGGGGGGGGGGGGGCTTTTTGCGAAAACAGGAAAAAAACCCATAATTTCTTAATTATGATACATATCGAATCCGTTTAAAGTTATTATTACTTCTAGGAAAAGGACTGAAAATTTATGTATGACAGATGTTTAATATTATTAAAAATGGCCTCAAGGGGGGAAAAGGGGGTTTTCAGAAAAAAAAAATCATAACTTTGTCAATTCAGAAGATATCAAATCCACTTAAATTTATTATAAATCCTCTTAATATTATCTAAAACTTATATTGACAAGTTTTTTAAAGGACTATCCCTTATAGCAAAAAAAAAATCCCTGCCGGCTCCGCCTGTAAACAAGTTAGGTTTCGAAGTGTGTGTTTCCAAATGCTGCATCATGGCAAAAAGGTCATTTCTTCTGCAATTCCCAACAAACAGGTGCCTCACGCTCTGAGTCTTCGAAATCTACCTGTGCCTGTAGGCCGAGCTGTCAGGGATTTTTTTGTATTTAAAGAACAATTGTATAGAAAAACTGACTCATTGCACTGACTTGAAGAGTGTCCTGACTGTTAAATATTAAAAATGCCTTAAGAAATCAAACTGCCCTCAAAAATATCAAAACTGCCTTTTTTCTCATGAGCAGCAGCCCGTACCCTGTCTTTTTTTATATGTGCAAGAAATTCTGGTTTGATAAACACTTTGTCCTCACAATGTTGTGTGCATGTTTTTTTCCAAAAATTCTTAAGATTTGTCTACTGAATTTTTGCCTTCATTACTCCTTTGTCTATTTTTATTCATGTTTACATAATTTGCTAAGAATTTTCTTAAATAACTAATGCTGTAGTCTTAAACTAGGTTATACGCTATAGGCAGAGTATATCACTCACCCACAAGTAAAGTGACACAACTTAAAAAAATTCCTTTTATGTATCTCACTAATAGGTCTGACTTGCATGGGTGTGTCTTGCTACAGAAAGTGTCCAGTAAATTGCTAGATTATGCTATGTCATTCTGTCATTCCAGAAGGGGGATAAATTGTGAAGAAGGATAAATTTATTCAATCCTCCCTATCTCTCCTATGCCTTTATTCTTAAGTGTTTTATGCCTTTACAGTTGCATGTGTAAAGTGTTTTATGTTACAAAAGATTTGCATTTTCTTATTGTATCTCCTGTAAAATGAATTTTTTTTTTGTTTTGTTTGGTAGCTGAGCAATATGCTATAGTGTGTATCACCATATACCTTCCATTACATCCCTGCGAATAACTTTTTTCCCTTTCAGAAGCTGTGGATAAGAATAATCCCTTTAAAGGCCGAACTGATGTTCCTCAATATTCAGATCCCATTCAGGTCGATGAAGTTTGGGAAGTTGGTATGTTAAATTTATTAATCTTTTATTTTTAGCATTCATTAGAATAATTGGAAAATTACACTGGCATTCGCCCTTAGGAAAAAATCTTCTAAAAATCATTTTCTTTTAGCCTAAAAAATTCTGTTTAAGGGCGCTTATACAAGTTTTCCTTCGTCATCTGCCAAAATGATTACACCTTGCTACTTTTTTTCTTTTTCTCAACATTGTCTTTTGAGCTGGTGGGTATTGTGCGAAATTGGTAAATTAAGCTATCAACTTCAATTATAGTGTAAAGCTACAAGAGACACATTTTTATCTGCTGAACAAACCTGAAAATTTTAGCCAGTTGCAGTAAACTAGGGGTCAGCAGCATTTTTTGGCTGTGGGTCACAATAACCAATCTGTGTGTATTACGAAGAATTTTATAAATTGAATTTTTAAAAGTGAAAATGTTTGTACTGTTGTGTGTGAAAATGTTTGAAAGCAGCAAAATAGTTCCAGTTTTTGTTCAACCAGATATCTTTTATCAACCCACCCCCCCTCACCCCAAAAGTTAGATTATGGTTTGAAGCTCTAGTTTTTAGCTGCAGTAGTTGCTGATAGGCTTGTGTATAGGTTACACATAACCAGACCAAACTTCTATTTGTAGGCTAATGGCTAATCAACCTGAACCTGAATAATATTTTGTCAAAACTAAATGCAATTAATGCCATATTTTAATGAAATATTGGAAATGTAGTCTAAAATCTCTAATATAAATTCTATTTTTATAAAGAAAAATTAATGCATATGTACAAGGTGTCATATTTTTAAGATTACAAATTTTAAGAGCTGGTAGAGCAATGACATACTTTGTATATAGGAAACCAGAATCGTAACCCATTTATTCAATCAAAAAAAAGTGTCGCACTCCAATCCAAACTTGTTTTTTTGTTTTTCTCAACTTTAAAAATAACGAAGATATTTTAATGAAATTTTCAACACTTATCTTTGTATGTCATAGATGTGATAAAGTGCTGGAAGTGCACAGCAACTTGCTCAGTGATATATTCTGAAATATAGAGCACTTAGTTCAACACCAGATGCAGATTGTGTCTACTTCTAGTGCTTCTTGTTATGTCATCATATTTTGTACAAAGCAAAATAATTCTGTTAATTTTCAGTAAAATATCTTATTAAAGTTATTAATAAAAATAATTTGGATGTTGAAACACCTTTATATTTTTGACTAAATAAATGGATTTGGCCTTGGTATTTTATTTCTGCACAAATTGCTTTACTCCACTTAAAATTTTTAACTCTGGCACAGAGAGATACCCTTCTCACTCATCCATATTTAAATATTGTATTTTTATCTGACACAGTATTCTACATTTAAAAAATGAAATATGTCTTATTGCAACATCAAAATACCAATCAAACAAAAATAATTAGATAACTTGACCCGTAGCAAAAATATTAGAACTAGCCTGACCTATGGATTAGTTTCATGTAAAATAAAAGTAAATAGCCCAACCCATTGCTGGTTTTTCTAGCTGCTTGACAGATTATTCTAGAATCATGTCAGAGTTAACTAGAAAATATTCTACTGACAGTCATTTGCGTTATCTACTCATTCTATGCTCATGAGCAACAATTCATTGGAATAATATGAAAAAAATCTGCGCTGTTCATAACTCAATATGTATCTAATGCACAGTCCATAGTTAATGCAGCACTTATAAAACTTTTTTTTTTTTAATAAAATAATTTCTGTAAGAATATCATTCTGATTTTTTTCACCTACTGCAAAATGTCGAATCGATAAAATTCTAATTAGAAACATACAATTAAAAGAAATATTTTACTGAATTAAACTTATTTGTTTAATTATATAAAAAATATTCTATCCTCAGTTTTAATAAATTCAACATTGTACCAAAAATTGTATTTTTTTAAATTTCATTTAACAGTTCAGGGGGTTGATTTAAACATAAGTATATATATTTAAATATATTTTTTTAGATACCCAAAGAGTCCAATTACCTCCACCACCCACTGGAGCTGTTCTTGAGCCTTCAGAATTTGCAAAACCTTCAGAAAGGAAAAGGTTTTATCAGGAGTTGCATCAGTTGCCTAAAACAGAAGAGTAATTAAATTTATTCATTCATGCAGAGTTATTTAAAAAGCTTTACTGTGTTTTCTCACATGTTTTTCATTCATTTTGTAGGACTCAACCAAAGTCAGTCTCTGCTTTGCCTCCTAAAACATCGCATGGTCCTCCTAGGCAACCAAAACATCACAGTATAGTGAGTTTATTTTTAACTTGATGTTTTAGAGCATTTTTGAGGGGAAAATACAAATTTAAAAATTTGTCAATTACTTTTTTTAAATAAACCTTTTTAAAATAAAACTATTGCTGTGTAAAATTTCCAATGAACAAAAAAAGTTGTACACTTTTAGTTCTGAAATTAAGTATTTATAATTTCTTCCATTCTTTGATACTTAAGATGATTTGGGATTTATTTTTGTAAAGTATCCATTTAATCTGCAAGAAGGTTAACATTTAACAAAGTACCATACACTTAATATATTACTAGCTGCATAGAAACCCAATGTGCTGGATTTGCATTGCATAAGATCTTTTTAATTTTGAAGAGTGGCAGGGGGATTTTTAACTGTTTTAATTTTATAAAATATGTATAGTATTAATTTTATTAAATTTCTTATGAGTAAGGATATTTATAATGTAGGTAAACTGAAAATAATTTAAATTATATTTTGATTCAATTATAGTCGAATGCCTTTTATAAAAGTAATAGCACACAGCAATAAAATTTGACTGGCCAAGAGGATTCTAAACAAATTTGTTACAATAGTGCATTTATCTCCAAGCTAATGTTTACTTGTCGAAGTGAACTTGTTCAGGCAAGATTTGCTAAGTTCTGTAGGTTGTTAAGGTTTGAAAAAAAATCTTCAAATTTGAACCTGCATACTGAGCACCTGCATACTACTGCAACCTGTCACTGTTCTTATCAAGGTCCTAAATTGTAGTAAAATGTTGAACCTTCTCAGTGTGTGATTTTAATGATGTTTTCAAAGTTAATGTCATTTGTCAGAAGCATTTTCATCATCTATGAAAAATTTTGAAGCTCATGGAATGGCAATGACACTTATTTAAATTCTAAAAACTGAATTTATTTTTATTAGTGCTTTCATTTTGTTACGCGACGGCTGTGTATTAATTCTATTTTAAAATTTAAATATCTTTAATTTAAATCTTTTGCAATTTAAATATTTTAAACTCAATATTTTATTAAGTCCTAATTTAAATCATTTTAAATTATTTATTTCTAATATTATTATTCAATTTTCACTTTAAAAGATAGTCCTTTATAAAATACTATTACATTCATAATATTTCTGCATCTTCCTTTTTCAATATCTTATCTAACGTCTCTGTTTAGTCTACAAAGGAAGAATCCCCCTTTTTGGCCTCTCAGTTAAAATTCCTTTCATCCTAGCGTGTCTGGGCGGCTGCTGAGGTCATTGACTTACGGTTCACTGCTTCAGCGACATCCACCCGTTCGGGAATTTTGAACACAGCATCGGTTAATTGCGATTAACCCGATCGCGTATACTTTTTTTTGATTGGTGGAAGTCTTCAGTTCCAGCGGTTGAGATATTTTAACTGGCCTTTTAACGGCTCGAGTTTCCCGCCGATACTTTGAATTCGGGATGATCTGAGCGTTATCTCTCTCTCTTCCAAAAAAAATCTTCAAGACGATCGGACGTAGTTTTGTCCGCGTCTACGAAATTTTAGGCATATCGGGCGGGGACTAAACGGGTTCTCGTCCGATATAGCCATGTAAATAACTTATTAATTAAAATTATAAAGCATTATAAATATAAAAATCCCAAAGAATTCGGTATGATACGTGGTTTATTTGAGCCTTCACAAGTCTGCTTATCAACTATGTGATCCGGATGCCACAGTTCGTGATGATGCAGAGTGCCGTAGATCGTGAAGATGCGGAATGCCGTGCCGTTATGTTACGATGACGCTAAGCTCCAGTGAATGAGCGTGGTTTGCTAATCTAAGTACGATGTTTGCGTAATAGGTTCTCATTGGAGTGTACTCTGGTATGTTGCTATCTTATTTTATATTCCAATATGAATACAGCACGGAGTGATATGTGCAAATATGTACCAGAGATTAGCGATTAATTAGCATATGTATTTATGCAACTCTGTGGACTTCCTTCAGCACAATTGAGATTAGAGTAGGACGTTCATTTTGGAACAATTCTATTTATTGGTGGATATGGTTTAGGACGTTCATTTGAACAATTCTGAATTATTGGAGAATATTCTTTGAAGAAAATCCTTTTTTAATTGTAGCGATGCAACGATTTAGTTTGATGTTAGCCTGACTTGTGAAAGTATTTTCAGAAAATATGATTGTCATACTATTTAAATATTGTATTAATTAAGTTCTTGATAGGGGTCTGCGCAGATTTCTTTATTATGATGATTAATAATATCATACAATAAATATAATTATGTTGAAATATTTATTTGTTTTATTTATTTTAGTTGTGTGATTTATATACACTAATTTCAAGATATATTTTTATGTGCCTTAAATTTAAAGTAAAGATATGATTAAGAATTCAATGATTAAATGATAATTAAAATTAATTAAAATGATAATTAAATTAATTAAATGATAATTTAATAAATGGAATCTTTTTAGGACTCGTTGGTTAGATATTTATAACAAATAATATGAATACATTATAATACCAACTTTAATTAAGATTTATCTACAGTAACATAAATAAAATATATCTTACATATTATCAGGCACATCTTTGTTATAATTTAAGTGTGTATTTCAGCATAGGAGATACGTACATTTGATGTATGTATTATTTTGAATCAGGTAAGACATATTTTATGTTATTTCGCCATGAACTTTCTTTTAATCTATATTTCCATGTATTACCACTATACTTATAATAATTATTTTGATCACTGGCTCTTCTTCAAAAATCTCAAATTCTTCTCCTTTTTGATATTCCAAATTTTAAACATTCCCCCCTCTCTTTTACTTTCCCCCCACTTTCAAGTAATTCTCTAAATTTTAATGTAAAAATTATTCAACCCCATGCCAAACCATTTTTATCGTTACACATTTATAAAATGTCATTTGCATCTGCTAAATCATTTCTCTTATGTGATTAAATGTGTTATTAGCTGTTGTGTACTGTACTAAAAAAAAAAATTTTATAACATAATTTAACCAAAAATAATTACTCTAATATATCATTAATATTTACAAAATATTAGTATTTTAATATCAGTACATAGATATAAAAAGATCATTTAAATTTCTTTTTTCCTGTCCAACCCAGTACTGTGGCTATTAAAACAAGCCTTTTCAAATGGTAATTTATCCAAGTCGGAGCATCAGTTCAAAAGTTATCCTCAAACAAATGTTTTAACATTTAAAAAAAAAAAAAATTTAAAGCACTTTAAATATTTAAAGTTATAATACTCAATATAAGATACGACAATAAGTGTTTATAATATGAAAGAAATTTTTTAATGCAAAAGGAAGTAAGGGTACTATTTTTTGTATCTGGGGCAAGAAGGATTTTTTTTTTACTCGAGCAGGCAGACTGAAGCACCTTCTTAAAACTGTCTGGGGGGGGTTTGGAGAGATTCTGAATTCTTAAGTACAGTAAACTTGAAGACTTAATCCATCAGGACCAAGTAAATTTCTGTTGTAGACAGTATTCTGCTTTGGACACATTTTACACTGCGGATTTGCTGGGAAATAGAAATCTTTCAAAAACTGATTTCTGTCATACAGAGTCCTCCTTAGACAGAATTTACTGCACCATAGTTAAAACATTTCCATGTACCTATGCAGTGGCGTAGCCAAGGGGGGGTCCGGACCCCCCCCCCCCCCCCCCCCGAACCTCGAACGAAGAACTGGTTTACTGAATCATAGATATAACAATATTAAAAACAGATAAGACGGAATCGCAAAGAACCAATGAAAAATTCCGTTTTAGACAGGTGTTTGTCTTAGAAAAGGTATATCTTTCGCCGGGGCTATGAAATTTTTCCGTTTAAGACATGTTTTTGTCACAAACACGTCCCATTTTGTCAGGCATCCTCCAAAACTGTTAAAACGTATCCACTCTATAGTATACTTCTGAAAAGCATAGATGTATTATAATAAAATCTGTGAAGATGAGAGCGATCGTAAACAGCAAAAGTTCAAGGTTCAACGAAAACAACACTACGTATTTATACCTTCTATGATTTGAAACCTATCTAAAATGGAACCTTTTCTGGTTGTGATTCCTTGTTGCCAGGTTTTATGTGAATACGGAATCCTCTCGTAAACGAAAACATTTCATGGTCTCGATGACGGAAGGATAACTATAAAAGTATACCTGATATGACGGAAATTTATCTACAACGGATTTTTTTAAGGATACCTGATGATTCCGTTTTCATAGATTTTAATGTAACTAGATTAAACGCAAAACGTCTTCAACAGAGATTTCAATGGGACCAACTGTTGCCAACACTTACGGAAAAGACGAGTTTAGATTAGACGAATGCAATAACAGCAAATTAATCAGAGTTTTGCGACCCTTATCTTTGTTCATTTTATAATTTTATATCGAGCAATGTTATCATTTACTTTAAATCTGCTTAGACTGCTTCTAAATTCGACTAGATATTTGTGAATTCTTATTCAACATTACACTGCCACTTTCAAAATACCTGCATCTGAATGTGATTTGTCTTCTGCTGGAAACCATGCTGAAGACGTCCTTTTCAACTTTATGTAACTTTGTATTAATCAGTAAGCAAGGAAGAGGAGATTGATGTTTAAAAGTTTTCTGACCTGTTCAAGAGAACACAGTCCTTTGCTAAAGAAAAGTCTGACACAATTTTCTTTAGTCACGCATATTCCTTGTCAAGTTGACCATCAGATACATCTGGTTCGATGTCAAACCTGAAGAATATTTCGGGAGATCAATTTTTTCCTCCTTTTGATACTTTTATTTCTGATCTCGTTATTCGTTAATCATTAAAGAAAAGAACAGAGGAATATTGAAAGAGTTTGACGTTCTTCTGGGTTTGTACAAAATAATGGTAATTCTTGTTATTAAACTTTTCGACCTGAGCTATTTTTAATAAACTCTTAATGGGATATTACGTTGTTGTATATTATTTTAAAGGGCAGGTATTTACCTACTTATTTAGTATTATAATTTGTTTTTTCGCTATTGTACAGGGATATTTAAGGCAGTTGTAGAACTTTGGGAAATTTCGTACGATTGTTTTACTAATTCAAAATGGTACGATAATCAGCGGAAACGGCTTGTATATCAACCACACTACAGCGTTGAATGTAGGAGAGCGGGGTTGGGGCATCCACTCCGGAGCATCGAAATGACCCCTCAAAAGATATGAGATTTTATGCTTATTAATAGTCTAGGAGTGCAATCTTTCTCCTTCCTTGAACTCCACAGTGTACAGAAGATTCAGGAGAAAAATGGTACCCTCCGCAGAAATACCCCCTGGAGAAAAAAATGTCTGAATTCAACATTACATTTGACCGAAGTACGACTTGTGAAATGTGAACTCACAGTTTAACATTGTTTTAAGAAATTTCATGATGGCAATGAGAGTTTGAATATGAAGGTCGTAGGTGGCATTCGGTTATTAACAATGCGAAATTGAAAGCAAAGGTTAAAGCTAATCTACGTACCAAAAGTCTGAAAGATTTCTGCTGAACTTGGAGTACGTTCTAAAATTATTTCCAACCGCTTAAAATAAATTGGTTGAAAAGTAAAATAGCAGAAACTACCATTATTTTTTACACAATCTAATACTTCCCAAGATGTGCTAATTCATCGTAATAAATTTTTTTAATAAAAATTTAACATATTTTAAGTCGATCAGATATCGGAAACAACTATTCAGGTCGAATATTTACATTAGTATCAAAAGCGGTGAAACTTGAAAAAGAATTATGGCTGTTTTAGACAACTGTAACAAAATTATTTTTCCCAACATCAACAATATTTGTTGCGTGTGTTTGTTACATTACTAGTTTCTGTAGCCGAAATTACAAGATTTTTTTCTTAAAAATTAAAAACTTATCTCAGAAACACCCATGGTGAATCAACGGCTGACGGCATTAGCAATTGTGTCAACTCATTATTCATTATACCTATTAAAGCACAAGTTCTTAATTCAATGACAGGAAATTAAGCATGAAAATTGAAAAAAAAAATTCAACCAAATGCTGTTATAAACTTAACCCTTTGATCATAACTTTAACGTAATCAAATGTTTATATTATATGAAACTTGATTTAAATGCATTCTTCAGTGCGGTAAATATTAATGTAATTCCATTGCATTATTAGCCACAATTATAGAGACTGATCTTACTTTATTTTACACATGCTGTTTTTTTTATTAAGAAATTGATAAGGAAATATCTAAATTCTTAAAGTTACTCGAAATATTTCTATTGCATATATACACACACAGTCAATCCTGTCACACTATATTTCAATCAGACGCATTGTTCGTTTCTACGGGACCCCAAAACTTTTAAGTTTGAGATAGGATTCCGTTATAGAAAGTTTCCATTTCACAGGCTTTACTGTATTTATAAGTAGGATAAAAACTGACCAGACGAAATCAGAATCGCAGAAGAACGGTGAAAAATTCTGTTTCAGGCAGGTTTTCATCAGACTTAATTGTATAGTTATCCATATCAAGGCCATGTAATGCTTCCGTTTAAGACAGGAATCTGCTATAGACAGGATTTATCATACGTATTACATACATAAGTTATATTTTTATATATACAGCAAATTCTGTGGAAACGAAATGTGCCTATAACGGAATGCTGACTTAAACGGAAATATTCATTCATCAAATAGAAAAGAATGCCATACACCTGATAAGACGGAAACCTGTCTAACACAGAATTTTTTACCACTCTTTGCAATCTTATCTTGGCAGGTCTTACTATATATATAAGTTGAAGAAAAATTTTGGACCCCTCCCGAAAGGAAATCCTGGCTACGCTACTGTACCTATGCCAGACTCTAGGTTGTACTTATAATCTAAAACGTTAAGAATGGAGACCTGGGTTAGATTAAAGCTTGGGAGATAAGATCATTTTACTCTCTGTTTGGGTTTCAAAGTGTTTTGAACTGAATTTCTTTTTTTACTTTGCTGCCTGTTAAAGAAATATATGTAGAATGAAAACATAGGCAAATTGATAGCATTTTCATAAGTTTATTACTTATTTACAGTTTATATTCGTGAGATATGGTAAAAATAAACAGGCTGCAGATTTAAACCAAGGAGCTCTGGTGTTTTTGTATTTTTTCTCTGAATTGTCAATATTTCAAAATTATTTTTCTTTCAAAATTCAGAAAAGTATATTAACAAATATTTATTGAAATGATATTTTCCTTTGTGCTATTTCATTGAATTTTAATTCACAAAAAAATATATATATATATGAGGGTGTAATTTCAAATAAAATTAAAACTTCAGTATATTTCTTCACATAGTGTTACTTCTAGCAATAGACAACAAAAAGATTAAACAAAAAATTGGCAATTAGCAGGAATAAGTATGCAAACTAAACTGAATCATTGTTTTATTTTACGAATGATCAGTGAATTTAAAGTTTTGGGAAATCAATAAATTCCATATTTTTTTACTATATGAAAATTAAGGGAAATTCTGCATTTTTTAAGAAGGAAGAGGGAGGGGGGGGGGGGGAGTAAACATTTCCACTTTGCTTTGTTTGGTTACCTGAAATTTGATCATAATTAGTAGTATAGAATATTTAGGTCATTGTGAAACAATGTAAAAGTACTTTGTGATCTGTAAAGATAAAACTTCCTGAATTAAAGTTTTTACTTTATATTCATCTTGAATGTTTTATAAACTGCAAACATTAAAATATTTATCAGTCGTAAAACTCATAAACATTGTACATTTTAGCAGCAAGTTGTGTTTTAATAATACACTGTTATAAAATAATGTGTGTATATATATTTAAATTTCTCACTAAGTAAGCACCTCCTTTTTATTCTCATCCAAATTTTTGTACAATAGTAAGCTTTCATGGTGTTCAATCTCTGTGGAAAGAGCCGTTTTTAAACTAATATTGTACCTTCATGATATTTCCTGCATTCTTTTTCCTCTCTAAAATTGTATTTGGTGTGCGATACACATGAAATTTTTTTGATTTTTTGACACATTCTTGCAGGTATCTCCAAATATTAGATTATCTAATTGTTAATTATATTGTAATAATTTCTTTGTAAGTGTTATAGTTCTTCAAATATAAATTTTTCTCTTGCTAATTTATACATATAAGTAAAATTTCATAACTGTTTACCAAGATTTTCTTGAATATATATATTTTTTTCAGATTGAGGACAGTAATAAGCCAAGTCCACAAGTGATCGAAAGTCTTGGATTAGGAAGAGGTATATATATTTTTTTTTTTTTTTTTTCAAAAGTTTCATATTTGCAGTCAAGATTTTTATGTTTCAATTTGGAGCTCTAGGTAATTTTAAGTCTTTGATAATTCTTGTCTTGCAGGGTTGTCGCATGAAAACTGTAAGGCAATGATTTGCAACAATTTTCAGACCAAGATTATTGTGGCAACTGTTTAAAGCTTAAAATGTTGAACCAAAAAGGCTTGTATAATTTCAGTATAGGGATGTAAAAATCATATGAATTTGCATAGCTAATATTAAAGTATTTGCCTCATGTATTTCCTTGTCCTTTGCAATATTCAAATTCTTGTATTATATCAGCCATACTCAACCTTTTTTTCTCGCGGGGTGCAAAGATATGTTTGCGACATTAGGCAGGCTGCAACACACTTGTATAATAATGTAAAAAAAGTGTAATTAAAATAGTAAGATAACAAAAGTAGTATAACAAAGCTATTTAATAAAGTTAATATAATTAGTACGATTGAAGGTTTGTCACGGAAGAGATGTTACAAAAAAAACACATGTTAACACTAATAGATGTTAACACTATTTCTGAACAATATATTTTATAGTAATTACTATTCATAATGATGTAGAAATATGCCGTGAAGATTTTTGTTTGGAATTAGTGATGTAAAACTTTTTTCTGTGGCAAACGTTTAACCATAATGTCGCTAATAGGAATTATTAGCTACATGATAAATATAAATGTAATATAACAATGAAGCATTTCAAAGTTTTAAAAAAAAAAAAAAAAAAAAAAAAATTCAGGTGATTTTCTTTAAGTCATTATCTTAATGCAAAATCTTTTTTTAGAAATATATAGTGCAAATTTAATTTGAATTGTTTGTTCAGTGTTAAAGAAGTTTAAGAAATATATACACCACTATAGCACAAATAGAACTGCATGTAAAAAATAACTTTTGACTAATCAAATGGCATTCAAGATGTTTTAACATAATTTTAAAGTAGTGATTATAAATAACAGGGCAGATTTTGTCTTCCTATGAAAATATATAAAAGAACAGTGAAGGTCTTAAAAAAATTTTATGCGCATCTCAATTTTATAAATAGAGATTAATGATTATGTGTCGCGGTCCTCATATTAAAAGTCGCCAGGCCACAGCTGTTGTAGAATATTGGAGCAATCTCAAGCAATTCTTTAAAAATTGCTTGAAATCTGGAGAAAATATTAGGCAAAGATACTTTGTTTTGGGTTTGTTCAGTAAATATTTAAAACTAAAATAGACTTGGATGAGTGTATGGATGTCACTTATGACACTTTTGCATGTTATGTAGCCATCCCTGGTATATTTATCCTAAAAATATCTATATATATCTATATAAAGTCTCTTTCAACTTAAAGCATTTAGCAAAGAGTTCCTCTGGCTCTGTTCTTTTTATTGTCAGTGTTCATTGGGATTATTTATCTTGAAATAATTATCCAATATCTGTAGTCCTTTATTAACCTTTATCTCTTGGCTTAGGGTTTTCTCCCAACTTTGAATGCAAGTCAGGAGCCGTCATCGAGAGCACAGCATGGAGGATCTCCCTTATATCCTTCAAAACTTGGGATTGCTTTTAAACTATACAATTGGTCTTTAGAGTGGGTGCTGTCTTTCTCCTTTACATATAACAGTTTTAATGTACTCTTGGTGTTTATTTACAATGCCAAGAAGACAAATTCATTTGCAGAATCTCCAGTAATGTCTAGACATGAAAGAGTTCCTTTTAATGGAAGAATTCAATCTTTTTTTTTTTTTTAAAGCAATTTTGGATAGTCTCTGAATTGACGCAAAAATGCAAAAAAAAAATATTGGAAGCATATAAAAGGGGAGGGCATGTAAATGAAGTTGGTTAAGGGGTCTTTCCAAAGTGCAATACTTATGTGTAATTTCAGTTATGCATTTTTGGAGATTCATTTCTGGAGCAAAGATAAATTTGACTTGTATATATTTAGAATGAATATTTATTGTTTTTGAAAGAAGGGGAAAAGTCTGAAACAGCAAACAATCCAGAATAATTGTTTTGAAAAATTCATCATTGTACTTCGCATAAGTTCATCAGATATGTTTAGTTTTACACATTTACCAAACTGTCTTCAGTTTTCTTTTTTGATTTAATGAGCCTATACATTTAATGTTAATTTAAATGCTTTTAATATTTTCTAAGTTATGAAAGGAAATAACAATCAGTTATATTTAATTTTATTACATAAATAACTGTTAAAATGTGTCTAAATTAAGAATTTGGCACCTTTTGTGTACAAGGAAAAAATGTTCAGCTTTTTTTCCCATTTTCCCCTTTTATGCCTGTAGTCTGTCAAAACCCAATGATTATGGGGTTAGAAAAGGCTAATGAATATTTTTTGCATATCTGTAATTTTTCTACTTTTGAGAAATTTTGTGTTTTCAAGTAGTATGAAAATGAAACACTGAAATTATGTAAAATCAAATATTAAAGAAAACATATTTAGAAGACGTTCTTGTTTTTTTTCTCACTATCCTGCAACTTGTTACATTGGGCCTAACAATCCAGGGTATAAATACAGTAATCTCTTACTTATACGTCGATGCAAGGAGCCTAACCAAAAACGATGCATAAACGAGAGACACTCATAAATGAAATCTAATGAAAAATTAAATTTGAAATAAATATTAAAACAAAATTAATCTTTAAATGGTTAAATAACATGCAGAATAATAAAAAATAAGATTTATTTAGATTGTTAATGATTTGCTAATTCAAATTTAAAATACATACATATCAAAATTTTAATTCCATACCCTATTTTTTCTTAAATAGTCTAAAATTGAAGTTTGTTTATAAGCCTGATGTCTGTCCCTAAAAATAGCTTTTTAGAGTTCATTGAAACATGAATATGTTGAACTAGATGTATCAGTTCGTTGGATGTAGTGATGGAGGGTTTCCAGAGAATCTATTACCTTTGCGAAAGTCGATGGATGGTATTTCTAAGTTTTCTTCATTAGCTGATTAATCCTCATTGGCATCATCTGTAATTTTCGTGACAAGTTCTTGAATGTCCCTCAGTTCTGCTGTTTATTTTATTTTCATCAATATCTACAAAATTATTAAAATTAATCATTCCTCAAGAAACTGCATTCTGTTATTTGGCAGATTCATTTTCAAATTTGTATCCTACTTATTTGAAACAGTCTTCCTAGAAATAGCAAATGTGAAGAGACCCCAAGTGGGACCCAGGAATGCAGATTATAATAGTGTCCAGAAGACAAATGCTAATAGACAACCAATTGACTTCTTTTTTACAAGCTGATGTGAAATTTCTTGGAAATGACATGTGCAGAATGGGTAGAAATGACAAGGGAAACTTGAAATTTTCCCGACGCAGAAGTGAGAGATACATTTCACATTGCAATGTATAAACAAACCAAAAAAAAAAAAAAAAAAAATTGCATTGCTATATCTTTATCTGGTACTACCGAAAATCGACGTATAACTGAGAGATATGCATATGTGAGGCGACGTATAAGTGGGAGATTGCTATAATAGTAACTTTTCCCTATAACACTGAATTTCCCAGAATGAAATAATAAAGCATATCAAACCACAAGCTTTGAAACATGAAGAATGTATGTATAGTCAGCCAAAAAAGATTAATAATTTTAATTGCCAAATTGCCATTGATAAAAACTAAAATAACCATTTGATTGGGAATTGTATTCTTTAAACTTATATTTAAAGAACAAGCTTAGGGAATCATTTCCTTATTAAAAAAAGAACAAATTGTCATTTTCAATGCAAACTGTTAATTTTGGCACTAGAATACAAAACTAGACCCTTAAATTAGCAAAGATTTTATAAATTTGCCCAAAGCTTCCGTAATTAGTTCTGTGGATATTCAATATTAAAAATTGGGTGATTTCAATAAGTCATTTCAGAAGTAACAATCATTACTTTAAGATTCATATTTAACTTAAATCTTGTTAATACTTTTCAATTAAAAGTATTTTTGTATTAACCCTCTCACTGACAAGCCCGTGTTAATACGTTCACTAAGCTCCAGTTATCACTGCAATATAAGCATTATTTAAAGTAATAAAATTCTATTGATTTAATGCGCTGAGCAATGAATAATACTCTCAAGGATTACATTCATATTTGTAATTAAGTTTTTTATATTCAATGTTGAAAAATTAGTTTTTCTTAGCAATTAAAACAAAATGCAGAGAAAAAAACATTACAGATTTGCTGTTTTGCAAGAGTTTCAGAGGGTTAAACACTAAATAAGTCTCTTAATTATTCCAACAAATAATTAAGAATGATGTTGAAGTTTTTATGAAATTGTTTATTTCTGTTAAAAATAATATTGTTATTTTAATAGTAATTTCAGAATATTTCATTTTTGTTTTTTTTATAAAATGTATAAAATCTAATTTAGCTAGTTAATACTCACAACAAAGAAATGCTGGGCTTTAAAAAAGTTGCTAAAATTTACTTTAAGTTTATTGTATTTATTACATCTTCTTAATATATACTCTTTGTAAATGCAAATTTTGCTTATTTAAGGTACTATAATTTCTTATGTTAATAAGTTTGGTGATTCAGCACAGTTGGGTCGGAGATAAATTTTGGTTTGCTGCAGATTGACCCAGAAAATTCTGCTACCAGAAACTGCCCTTTAAGTTTAATATAAATATAAAGAAAACATTCCTAGTAGAATGGTTATATGTTTTTCTCTTTGACAATTTTTTTTAAGGGTGGGGCTTTACATCCGGAGAAAGCCGTAATAGATTAAGAAATGTGATTTTACATACATATATAAATCTCTAATACATTTTAAGACCATATAACTTATGTGACCATGAGCTCCCAAAGTAATTTATCTCTAAAGTAATCCATTGCATATTGTCTAGTTTGTTTAAAGTTTGTGGGTATTTACTGTATATGGCAACAATCTATGTGCATATTAAAGGGCAAAATTAGTGCCGGCCAACAGCCGCAGGGCCACTAAATCAAAAATAGTGGCTATTAAAAAATTGTCTGCCCACCAGCCATCTTATGGTCAGCTTTAAGACGAGAAAAATAAACTTTTCTTGCACTTCATCAGTGATTCCACTTTTGCCGATTGCAATATGTTAATATTAACATTTATTTGAGCTATTTAATTTAGAGTAATACTAATAGAAATTTTAACAAAAGCACTTTTAAATTTTAAAAAAACTGGCCACTAATTAAAAAAAAAAAAAAAAATGGCCACTTATAAAACTGCTACCAATGGCCACTAATGAAATTTCCCTGTTTTGCGCTTTAATGCATATGGGTCCTCATCATAATTGATCTAAATCAGAATCTCAACTTTGCTTAAATGCTGCTGCTCACTTAGCAGATATAAGGTTAGGTAATCTAGTAATAGTAGGTAGGTACTATTTATTAAGTGGGTCGTTATTCTTCGAAAGAATGGTTTTCATAAATGCTTTATTATGTATAATTATTGAATCTCTAATATCTCTTATGTTCTGTGTGATATCTCTGCATCATTATACCATCTAGTCGCGTTTTCAATCCCATATTTTTATATCATTGAACATTTATTTCTGCAGAAATAGCACTTTTAATATAAATTGAAATACAAATAGCATAATTCAGAGTTCTCAAACTTTTTGCATAATTTCATTTATATTACAACTTCTGTTTTCAATACATATATATTTTTTTTTTGCTTTTTAGGTAAGCCAGCAGTTTCTCGAATAGCTGCTAATTTCCCTAAAGCTGAATCCCCAGCCAATTCTACATATAGCAGCATTGTTCAAGATATGGGAAATCTTGGTCTTGGACGAGGAAAGTCTAACAAGCCTAATAATGGTAATATGATTTGATGCGATCATTGAATTTGAATGAAGCATTTATTTTAAATTGAATCCCTTTTCAGTTTTACATTATTTAATGATTGTATCCCTTCTTAGTTCCTGCTTCTATTTTTGATGATGATGATGACTTTCCTGCACTTGGTTGTGGACGGGGCGTAGTGCATAAACAAAGTAAGTTATTATAAAGTCATAGTATAAAAGTGAACACTAGTCTGCAAACACTATATGCCCAAAATTTTTCTGAAAAAAAAAAATATTGCTAAATCACTTTGACATGCATATGTAGTCTTCTTCATGCACACTCATATGAAGTATTTTTTTTAAAACATGAATAAGTTAATTTATAAACTTATTCATGTATCATTAAAAATTTACTTATTCAATAGAAAAAAAATATCTCTTCACTAATACTATCAAAAACTTTTACCTATTCAAACAAGTTAATCATAATTTTGTTAATAGTTTGATAGTTTATCATAATTTTATAAATATCAACCAGTTAACAGAAGTGTTATTTTATTTAGTTCTAAAGTTTTCTGCAAATGGCATTGACACACTGGTCTGTATTCTGTGTATAGAATTAGGAATGCATTGAATATTTGGTATTCAGCCATACTACTGAATATTTGGTTTGGCCGAATATCAAAATCTTCAGCCTGTTGAATATCTAAGTATTTGGCCAAACCAAATACTTAAAATATTTAAAGATACATTTTTAATAACCTTACACAACCTCTACTTTTAACTGTCAATTAACAAAGGTATTCAGAATTAAGAAATAGAATCCTATTTAAATAAAAGAATGCTTTTACATTATTTGCTGTTGGAAAAGTGACACTTAAGAAAATTAACCATTAATGATAACCTTTGTAGGAATTATGTAAAAGTGAAAGTTCCTGAATATTGTCTGGTAAATAATCTTGTTTCTTGTTTTTTCAGTGTGCTTCTAAACAAAATGGAACAAACTTTCAGGGATAATAATAAGCATAAAGATAGACAATTTTTGTACTGGAAACAAAGATCGCAATCTTATTCAGTCAAAAACGGTGTATCTCTCTCCAGGCTGAACTTTGATTTTCATTTACCAATAATAAAACTAGTGTAATATTTTCAAGACTTATTTTGATTTCTGTGAAATATGATGACATGATGAGAAGTGTTGAAATTTGGTACTTATGTATCTAAACACTGAGCTAAACATTGCATTATTCAGAATGCAACTGGTGGTATATATACTGTGTCACTGGCCAATCTTCACTCACTTTGAATGTCTTCATCACATTTCATACAAGCAAAGTTAATATGTTGAAAATCTCTTCATTATTGTTAAAGCTGTGAACAAAAATTTGGTTTCAGTTTGTAGTGACACATCCTGTATTTTTGATTGAATGTATTCTATTTTGATGGAATTTTAATTTTTGAATTGATGCTGGTTTCCTGTACAAAAAATATTTGTTTCGACCACATTATTTATCCTGAAAGTTTGTTCAAAGATTTGTGAACAACCTGTATGTTTGACCTCTGAGAATGATCTCTCACTCCAAACACTACTCTCTGGTGTATGTAAAAACTTCCTTGCTAAATGAAAAGAAGTAGGAGAGTAATTGTTGCTGTCTTGCCACCATTTGAATAGATTGTATTTATTTATTTTAGTCCCTTCCTGACAAATGAGCACTAAATGATTAAAGTTTTCTTTGAGATTCATTCAAAATTTCTCTAATTTTATAATTGTTTTAGAATTTAAAAAAAAAAAAATCATCTCTTTTAATTTACAGAGGAATCCATAAAATTCCCAAAAGCCATTTTAAGACTACCCTCTTCTTAAATAACTTTAAAAAAAAAAAAAAAAAAAAAGTTGTTAAAAGATCTTGTTAATCAAAATGGAAGTATTTGTTTTCAATGTTATATAAAATTGTTTTTAAACTTCACTTTTTAATACCTTTAAATTTGGAAATATAAGAGTATTTGGCCAGCTGAATAGCTATTATTTTGCTGGCTGAATATTCAGTATTCTGCCTAATAGATACTATTTGGCTGGCCGGATATTTGGTATTTTGTTTATCCGTAGGCCAAGTATTCGGTATTTAACCAAAATCACTATTCAGTGCATCCCTATATAGAACAAACTTTGGATTTTAATTATGTATATTGTATACAAATTCTTTTGTTTTAAATTAATGAATAATATTTTGTTTTAGTGATTATTTAAGTGACAATTTATTTTATATAATCTTTATTTTTTCAGCTTTCATGAATTGTAATAAATATTTAGTTAAGATGTTTAAAAAATAAACTGCTACTTTTAAGCTTTTTTAATTTGTGCTTGGATATTTAATCTCAGTTTTTATCATTTATACGTTTAGCATTATTCTGTTAATATTGTGTTTATTTGATTGATGGTTTCTAATTTCAAATACTCTAGGGACTCTAAACACTATCACATATTTGGATGGATTTTGGTTTCTTTATGGAAATTTTTTGTTTGATACTATCTATGGCCATTTTCATAAGTGTAGAATTGTACTTTGCCATAACATACATTTCATAGCAATTTAAGCATTTTTCAAACCATAAATGTCTTGTAACTACAGTGGAACCCTAATTTAATGATGTTCACAGGATTGTTCAAAAGTGTCATTAAAAGCTGGAAAATGTTAAATCGAGGTTATAAGAAAAACACTGTTATTTAAAACATCAATGAAATGATAAAATTAAGTTTAAATTAATTAAATGAAACATAAAACAAAAAAATAAAGCTTTTGTATGTAATTAGCACATTTTGTTAATTTAATAAGAAATCATGTAAAAAAAAAAAAAAAAAAAAAAACAAGGATTTTGGTTTGAATGTTTGTTTTAGATTACAAAACACACAAGTAAATCTCAAGTATTAAAGCTGCTTCCAATTCTTTTTCTTCAGCTTCATGTGCTTTTTTGGGGGGGGGAAAAAAAAAAATCAGTTTTTGTAAAATAGCTTGGGCTTCATTGAAAGATAGCATTGATTCAACAACTGCAGTCTTTTTCATCTTTTGCATCCAACAGCAGTACATTTAAAGACAATTCCATCCATTTGGCAATCTACCATGGATTTGTTTTGCAAGCCAATACTTTGGTGTCATATTTTGCATATTCAATGAAATTCCCTATCAAGTTCTGCTGAATCAACCTCGGTGGAATCGCTATTCTATATGAGATCAAAAGCAGATGGGGCAGGTGTCTAAAATCCACCTTTCTTGATGCTGTGGGAGATGCAGTCTCTTGTAACGTTTTTCCATGCCAACAATATCAAATTTAGGGCTTCCAACACATATTTTCTTGGATTCATGTTGGTCATTGGATTGTACAAGATTCAAACTGAAACAATGCCTTTTGTACAAGTTGTCTGCAAGCCATCTTGAAGGAATGAATTATCCCTAAGTCACATGACTGTAACATACTAGTACAATTTGGTGGAAGAAATTCTACGTGCACATTTTTCAATGTTACATTCTTGTGAGCTGTGCATTGATTTACAAACAAGATTATTTTATGGTTCTCAGATTGCCTTTTCTTATTCATTTGCCACAAATCTTGAAAAATAATGCAGGATTTTTTATTAGCTTTGTACTTGTAAGAATTTTTAATGTTTTTAAAATGTGTTTTTTTAGCATGGCCAATAACAAGCGGAGTTAATTTTATGCCACCATCAGCATTACAGAACAGTTACATTCTTTTGACATCTTTCCTCTGTTACATGATTCTCCTTTTACTCTGTACATCTTATCTGGAAGAAGGTTGAAAAATAAGCCTGTCTCATCAGCATTAAAAAATATTCTGTGAGCATAATTTTCTACCCCAGATGGTAGTGCATCCCTTTTCAAGTCAACTCTGGCTTGATTGACACTTGCAGATTCATCACACATTGACCTGTATGCCAATCTGTCGATCCACCCATTTGTTATTTGATTTATTGTGTGAGCCATTTATGTTTAATCCGAGAGAAATTTCCATAGCTTTCTCTCTTAATATTGTTCTATTAATAGGAATATTTGCAGAGCGTACTTGGTGGAGCCATTAAATTAAGATTTTTTCTAGTTCAGCATATGGAGAAGCTCTTAAGGTTTTAATCTTATTTTGCCACATTTCCTAGTGTATCTAATTTTATTTCAATGGCATCTTGCTGGCTTAAGATTGTTTTAAGTGTAGATATTGCAAATCCAAGGGATTTTGCCAATTCTCCTTTAGTCCCCAAAATATGCTTAGATTTTTCAATAATGCTGGCTTTTATTGGCAATGGAGAATCTCTTCTGTTTTGCAGTCATTTCTTGTTGTTTCTGGCTGAATGAAAATGAATAAAGATTTTCAATATTATCCTTCAGTTCAGTTTCTATCAGAAACCTAACAGTCCTGCTTCCCCAGTCCCTCCCTCTTAAATCCAGCTCTCCCAATTAGTCCACTGGGAAGAAAAGAGAACAGAACAAGGAAGAACTTGAATAGATAGTGGAACAGAAGAAAAAATATTTTCATTGTGGATTTGTGTATTGTGATATCCTGTGCTTTTATGCAGAATCCTAGTAAAATGACATATCCCTTGATAAAGAGGACACAGATGATTTCCTGAAATGATGGATTAGCCTTTCAATGCATCACATCTTCAAAGAATGTGTCAATAGTGGACAAGAGGTGGGGGGGTAGTAATTCTTTCCTAAACACCACACCTTAAAAAGGGTGGAAGAGTCCACATGTCAAATCCTCACTTGATTAATCCACTGTTAACAAAGGGCACAGGGAGATAGATATCCACCTGATTCTGGTCCAAGGAGGGTCACTTGACTTTTAAGAAAACTATTGATTACAGGAAATATCAATTGGAAGGGAAACAAAACTATAATCGAAAAAGCTACATGTTCCTAGGAAATGATTATTGTTCGAAAAAGCATTAATTTTTGTTTAAGAAAAAGTTAAATGCAAGAAAGATTTAAGAATGAGATTTTAAAAGAAAGTTTATTTTTTTTATTGTTGGTATAGGAATTTAGAGGGATGAAGCTGGAACAATGTTAAAAACTGGGAAGATTTAAATCTGGGTACCACTGTATGTGTATTCTTATCAAGGTTTTTTTTTTTTATGTCTATAAAAAATCTTGTGAAATCATTACCTTAAAAAAATAAAATTCTGTTGCATGTCTATCTTATCAATGCATTCAATTTTCACAAGTTTTTATAAAAGTTAAATCGTAGAATAGGCAGATAAACATACAATTACTTTTGGATTTCAATAAAAGTTCCATAGGATTCCCAAGAAAATGAACATTTTAAAAAGATCAAAATTAATACAATAATCCCAATGTTTTATGCTGCATACTTTAAAATACTGCAAATTGGGAAATGCATATTAGTATTTCAATATTTCATTAAGAAGCTTATAAAGAGGTGCAACACCTTCTTCCTATGTAATGTTCTTAGTGTTATAAAATTTTATCTTGTTTTGAGAATAGGAGTGAGAAGCAGAAAGGGTTATATGGAAGTCATTAAAAAAAAAAAAAAAAAAAAAAAAACTTCCACTTGATCTGCTTCTTCTCTTATGTTAACCAGTTAAGGATCTGTTAACGTTTAAAAAAAGGACCTATTTTTTATTGCAGAAATTTAAGAATTATAAGGGTTTTAAACGAAATATGCAATTAGTTGTATGTTTGAGGGAGTAGGGGGAGATGTTATAGGACATATTAAAATTTGCAGAAAAGCCAACAAACAAGAACTTAAGGCTTTGTTTGTTTTTCAGCATACAAATTAATGTGAATAAAACCCTTAAACACTTCTGTTCTACAAATTTTTACAAGTAATATTTGGAGGAATGTGTATTCATGGTCATACATGGCCAGGTAACAATACCATTCTATCACTGCTGTCATCAGATTCATCATCTGTGAGAGAAAACTAACATTGCATTTTATTTGATTGCTCACTTTTGATCATCACTTTGCTTTTGATTGATCGCTAAGTCTAATCTATGGCTTTCATTTCGGGTTTTCTAAATTCTAAGCCCAAACTCACAGCTGCCATTTCGCATTTTCTTGTAACATCACATGCTTATGTATAAGTGCGCCATCAATATTTTGATTGAAGCCAATTTATTGCTATGAAACGGGACTATTAATAATTTATTCCATGTATTTAAAAAAAGAATCCTGTGGCCTCCCAGGCATGTTTATTGATTTGTTTGGTATTCAATATGAAAAAAATAACTAAAATTTAATATTTTTGAATTAAAAATGTATAAAATTAACAAACAATGGAAGGATTGGAATTTGTGAATAAACACTGAAAACCATTTTGTAAAAGTATGCAATAAAACCACTTTGTCACAATCTGTGGTTTTCAATATGTTAAATGGCATTTTTCTTTTTAATGCATGGAAAATCCTTTATCTTGTGTTCCTGTAAGAGTGAATATATGTGTGTGTGTGTGTGTCCCTCTACAACTGTTTTAATATTAATATGCAGTTTGTTAGCTATTACCAGTTTGAACTTTCAACACTTTGAAATTAAAGGATTTTTTTTTTTTTTTTTTTTTTTTTTTTTTTGTAATATATAATGCTAAGATGTTAATTATTTTTCCTTACAGATGTCAGATTTCCCGGTGCAAAGCCTAAAAACTGATGTGAGTATAACTTTCAAAGGAATAGTTAATAAAAGGTGTAATGAAACCTGTCAAAATGACTGGCTGCCAATTGTGACTTTTTATAACTGTTTGTGATCTTGCTTGAAAAAAAAATTTCACATTGGTCATCTATTTTTAATCCCGCAGGTGGTCACTTTAAACAGGTTCCAGTTTTTTTGACATATAGTATGTTAATAGTAAATTATTTGCTGTTTTATACTAGATTTTGCTTGTTAATATATTCTTTCATAATGTCCATATAACATACTATTTTTGAATTTCCACAAAGATTTATTACTTTAATTTGTATCATTTATGTCAAGTGTAACAAAATAGCTCATCTGAAGCCTACTATAACAAAACTACAGTGTTTCTCAAAAGTTTATAGACAATGGAATGTTCTTACTTTACATTTGAAAAACAGGAGTAACAATTTATAAATAATATCAAGACAATAATACTATATAAAAATATTATGCAATCGGACTTTGAGAAAAATTAAAACTTAAATTTTACTGTTCCAAAAATTTATAGACTATTCCTTTTTTTTTTTTCATTTAATGTTCAAATTTTTACTTTTTTCTAATCACTTCAAAAACTCGAACAGGTGTACTCAAAACAAGAGTTTGAAGAAATTCTGGCTTTAAAGAAAACAAACTTCATTTAGTTTGCAGCTTTAGATCTGGAACTGTTGCAAATTGACACCCATTAGTATATACGTCTGTAGCTAATATTCCCCAGAGATTCTCTATTGTAGTGCTTCCCAACCTTTTTTCTTTCACGTACCCCTTGCTTAGGCTTTTCATTTCAGAGTACCCCTTATTTATCATTAACACCCACCACCCCTCTCTCTTCCTCCGCATATTATTAAAATATTCATCTCCAGTGAATGAAAATCCATATTTCAAGAATTAGTAATATATTTTCTATTCATTAAGGAAGCATTGATGTTTTAAAGTATTGGGTCTATCAGTTATCAGAACAAGCCTATTAATAGCTAAGCTCAGGTTCTCTTGCAATTCTAAATAATCTTATTGTTTCGAAGAAATTTTAGTTCTTGAATCATGAGGTTGAATTTGAATCGCAGTGGCAGTACTCTTCAGAATTCCGGATTTCAATGAGTTATTAATTTTAAACATAAAACCAAATCATTCAAATAAGTAAACATTTCAGATTAAATACTCATTAAAGAGAAGGAAGCTTTCCATATTAATATACATTAATGATACAACTCCGCCCATTCGAAAACGAACATAGGGGCCTGCTTTTGAACATGTTCTAAAATAAAACATTGAAAAAACAAACTGCTTTGGAGTAATTTAGGAGTTTTGTAATTATTAAAACGGAACAATAAGAAAAAACAGGTGAAAAAATAACATTGTATAATGATCAAGTGCAGTTTTCGCGAAGATTGGGGAGGAGCTAATGACATTGAATTATCAATAAATTATTAGGACTAGTGGGCCTTTACCCTTATTTTCGGTATAACATTGGAGTCAGGGCTGCCATTTGCGACTAAAATGCGACTAAAAGCGACTATTTTCAGCATCAGGCGACTATGGCGACTATTATAGGCCAAAAACCATTAAAAAGCGACTATTTCAACTAAAACGCAAAAAAAGGCGACTTTTTTCAGGTTCCAGCGACTATTTTTAGTGAAGAATCGATCTTTTTTTTTCTCCCTCAAAGCGCCTGTAAAGTCATCTTCCCAAACGCACTCGGTCACCTGCCTCGCTGTTTCCTCCTTCCGTACGTACGCAAGCGGTTGCTTCTATTTGCAAATTAGGGGAGGCAGGTACTGTGCTGATGGGATCGTTTCTGAATTCCAGGGAATGTTCAAGTTTCGGCAGGAACACGGAAATTCTAAGCAGATTTTGGTCGGAGAAAAACTAGTTTGGCTTAGTAGGTGGAAATCACGTTTGGTGGTAGGTGGTTTTGGAGCCCAGAAAAGCTTGGTGTCTAGTATACATAGATGCCAACAACTCTGGAAATTCCGGAGTTACTCCGGAAATGCGTGGTAAAATACGGTAGTACGGAAATAACGTTGAAAATACGGAAATTGAGTCTTTTACAGCGATGCCGCAGACGCGCTATAGCACGTAAATTACGCGAAAAATTGGAATTGGGACGCAAAAAAATAGTTCTTACGTGTCCCATGCGACGTGCAATTTTTACACGCGTAAATTCTTCGAAGAATCGCGAAATCATTTTGTCGAATAATCCGAAAAAACGGCAAATTTCGCCGTAGGATCGCGAAAAAAAGGCAAACTTCGTCGAAGGATTGCGAAAAACGGCAAACTTCGTCAAAGGATCGTTAAAAAATGGCGAATTCTGTCGAAGGATCACGAAAAACGGCAAACTTCGTCAAAGAATCGTAAAAAAATGGGGAATTTCGTTGAATGATTGTGAAAAAAACGCGAAATTAATTCATTAAAAGATCGCGGAAAATGGCTAATTTCGTTGACAGATTGCGAAAAAAACGCAAATTTAGTCAAAGGACCGTGAAAACACGTGAATTTCGTCAAAAGGCCGTAACAAAAAATTGCATTTTCGGCGGAAATTCGGCGAATTTTTCCGCGTTTTCCGGCGAAATCACGGAAAAATGAGAATTTCGCCGAAGGACCACGGAGAAAATGCCAACTTCGTCAAAGGATCGTGGAAAAAACTGCTAATTTCGGCGAAGGATAACGAAAAAACGTCCAATTTCGTCGAAGAAACGGCAAATTTCGTCATCGGATTGCGAAAAAACGGCTAATTTTGTCGAAGGATCGCGAAAAAATGGAAAATTTCGTCGAAAGATCGCCAAAAAACGGCAAATTTTGTCGAAGGATCTCGAAAAAACGGTAAATTTTGTCGAAAGATCGCAAAAAAAGGCAAATTTTGTCGAAAGATCGCCAAAAATCGGCTAATTTTGTCGAAGGATCGCGAAAAAACGGCAAATTTCGGCGAAAGATCGCAAAAAAAGGCAAATTTTGTCGAAGAATCTCGAAAAAACGGCAAACTTCGTCGAAGGATTGTGAAAAACGGCAAACTTCGTCAAAGGATCGTTAAAAAATGGCGAATTCTGTCGAAGGATCACGAAAAACGGCAAACTTCGTCAAAGAATCGCAAAAAAACGGGGAATTTCGTTGAATGATTGTGAAAAAAACGCGAAATTAATTCATTAAAAGATCGCGGAAAATGGCTAATTTCGTTGACAGATTGCGAAAAAAACGCAAATTTAGTCAAAGGACCGTGAAAACACGTGAATTTCGTCAAAAGAAACGGCAAATTTCGTCATCGGATTGCGAAAAAGCGGCTAATTTTGTCGAAGGATCGCGAAAAAACGGAAAATTTCGTCGAAAGATCGCCAAAAAACGGTAAATTTTGTCGAAGGATCTCGAAAAAACTGTAAATTTTGTCGAAGGATCTCGAAAAAACGGTAAATTTCGTCGAAGGATCTCTAAAAAATGGCAAATTTTGTTGAAAGATTGCCAAAAAACGGTAAATTTCGTCGATGGATTTCGAAAAAACGGCAAATTTCGTCCAAAGATCTTGAAAAAACGGCAAATTTGGTCAAAAGATCTTAAAAAAACGGCGAATTTTTTTTCAGAATATTTTTTTTTTCATATATTCAGAAAAAACTTCAAAACCCCGTGGAATCAATTTTCCTTCACAGATTCCTAGTTTATCTTTCAAAGCTGAGGACTCTTATTTTATTCTTTATATTGTTTACCAAGTTCATTTTCACAAAAATTTTGCAAAATTAGTTTATTTATCATTATTGATCTTCGAAATGACGCAGAACTATTAAAAAAGTATATCTTCAAAACACTCGTATGACTCCTGAATTGCTTAAATTTTACTCCTGATGGATGTCCAAAACTCCTGAAATGTAACTATTTTACTCCTGATGTAGTTTTTACAATGTTGGCGTCTATATTTATTAAGGAGAGTTCAGAACTGTTTACACAATTCGTAGCATTTTTTCATTCATATCATATTCATTTTTATAGAAATGTGTATTTTTTTTATAATAAAAGTATAAAAAGTGACTTGGGCAGAAACATAAACACTGAAATAAGATGTGGACATTCATAAAGACCCTTCAGTTATTATGGAAACTTTTTAATATTGTCCTTTTTTTAGGTAAGTATGCGACTATTTTGGCTACTATTTTTGTACAAATGCTACTATTTTGGCTACTATTTCTTTCTTTGTAGGCTACTAAAGCTACTATTTTCAGTGTCATTAGGCAGTGGCAGCCCTGAGTTACACATGAGACTAACTTTGTAATAAAAAAAAAATATCAACTTTCTTTGTTTTCAGTTAAACCATTTTTGTGATTTCTGCCATTACCTATATTATTTTTACGTACCCCAGGTTGGGAACCGCTGCTCTATTGGGTTCAAATGAGGACTATGGCTGGCCTGTCCATAAGTCACTTGGTTTTGCCTAAACCACTGCATTGTAGAGTTGGACACTTGAATGGAGCAATTGTCTTTGCTGGTACATCCATTTGTCCCCCCCCCCTTCTAGCAACTTTCAAGTGGAAATAGCTGTACTTCAAGCATTTTTGTTAATCTTCGGAACATTGACGACCTTTCAAAAAAGCAATATCTGTTGTTCCATTATGAGAAAATGCTCCCCATACCAAGAGTGATCCCCCTCCTTGTTGCTGAAATAAATTTTTGGTTCCTTGCAAATATCGTGCCAGTAATATGCCCAACCATTGGGGCTATCTAAATTAAATTTCTTTTCATCACTGAAAAGAACACTCAACCATTCATATGTCCAATTAATGTGATTTTGGGCTCACTGAACACGAGTGTCTTTGTCGTTTTGTAAATTTTGGCGAACCATGTATTTTGCAGTAATCATAGAAATGTACTTGCTTGCAATTGTCGATACAGTGGATTTTGATACTACAACGCTTATTTCTTTAGAAACTGATCGTACAGACAAGTTCTGGGTTGAAACTAATCTCAAAATCTGTCTTTCTGTTGTGTTCTTTGGGCATCCAGAACAGGATTTTGTTTCAAAATAGGCACCTTTTGACAGAATTTGGTTAATAGCAACCCTGCTGCATCCAATTTTTCTTGCAATGTCCACAACTTTCCATCCACGAGACTTTAAACAATAGATTTGGAAAATTGCTTTTTGTGAGGCATCTTTGCAATTAGTCGGAAATGGAAGGACAGATTCGCTTTTATTTCGGGAAACTATTGAATCACAAGTGCCATGACCTTGGAATTTGCAAATTGAGGATATTTAGTACTTAAATCTGCTTTTAACACTGGTTGTCTATATATTTTTGGGACAGCACTTTTTTGTCTTTATTTTTTATATTGAATCTATGAATGTTAAGTTGTTTATTTTTATTTCATTATTATAGATTTGCATAATTTTTTTAGTCTTTCTTACTCATTTTTACTCATTAAAAGTAATGGTTGCCTATAAACTTTTGGGGCGCACTTTGAGAATTAAATGGACTAACCTGAAAGTATTTTTTAGGTTTCTCTTCAGTTGCCAGTTTATATTTGAGATGGGCATTTTTCAACTCCCTAATAAAAGTTTGCTAGCAGTTGCAACAAATTTTATGGAATGGTTATTTTATTTGTACTAATTTACCCAAAATATAATTTTATCATAACATCAGATTCAGAACTCTTCTTTCTTCAGAGTGACAAAGATATCACCTGCATCACAGTTTGCAGTTTCTTGAGATATATGTGTGAATCGGTTATATAACTTGAAAAGATATTGCATTAAACTATTTGTAAAAACTGACTAGTGCAGTATCTGATATAGTGGAATCTCAGAAAATTTTTGATTGTGTGGAAGAGACAAAGATGTTTTAATTTCAGTGGTGTTTTAAGTTAAATAGAATTGTAGCGTAGCAAATCTTGCTGGAGGATATCGCAGCATTTGGACTTATTTTAGGAATGGGATACGTTTTGGTGTTAATAATTTTAGAGGGTAAAGATTTTCACATTAACTTTGAATATTTATAAAGGAAAAGTTTGCTACATGTATGTGTAGCTAGAGCTATTTGTTTATTTTACTTTTTGCTATTGCCACTTTTCTTTACGAGAGGTAGAAAACTTTTGTTGTGATTGCATTTTAAGTGAACAAAAGAGTATTGTCTAATTTGTCATTTATGAATTTTTGAAGTAACTAATATGTAAAAAAAAAAAAAAAAAAAATTTACAGTAAACGAGTGTTAAAAATTAAATATCTAAGAATTGCATTAATAAATAGTTAAAGTATTTTAATAATTTTTGTCTTAAAGCTAAAACTGTCAAAGATTTTATTGCATGTAAAATCATTTTTAATAAACGGCTGGTATCTCATTCATGGCAAATGAGATTAAAATACAAAGTTGATCAATTTGCACTCTTATTTATTAAATTTAAAAAATGAAATTTCTCAGAAAATGCAAGCCCCCCACCCCCCCCCCCCCCCCCCCCCCAAAAAAAAAAATTAAGCAAGAAAGCAAACTGCTTTTTTAAAATAGAGTGGAAAATAAATTTTTATCTTGAGTTGAAACATAGCTAGCTGACTTCAGTATATGGAATTTTTTTCTTAATGAGATCGTCAGCGTTTATAAAATTATTTTAAAACTGGAAATTTTGGACTGAAAAAAATAAAGATATGATAGTTAAAGTGATAGAATTTCTGAAAATGAAATCTAATTTAAAATATATTAGAATTTCTGAAAATGAAATCTAATTTAAAATATTAAAAATAATTAGTGAAAATATTAAAAGTAATTATTATAATTTTAAAATTATTGATGGAGCAAAGAAAGATGTTACACTGGTAATACAGTATGAGTTACATTACGTTTTTACCTGAAGATTTGTTTAATAGGGTTGTATAGTGTCATAAACGAAAAATTACTCTTCTAATTCTGTCATTTTAAAGATATTTAAACATGCTTTTAATAACAAACTGGGAAATATGTTTGTGGTTCACAGATATTGATGAACCAAAAATCGCAGTTTTATTTTAATTGTGTACTATATGGATAAGTGTAATATACAGTAGTAAAATGATTAGGTATGTGAACTTACGTTAGTGGTAAATTCGCTTGATTATGTGAATTTCCACCCTAAATTTTTTTAGACCAACTCTAGTGACCATGTGATATTTGAATTAGTTATTTTAAATGCTACAAACATTTTTTTAAAAAAATGTCCTTTTCCCTAATTTATAAATATTTTTAGATGCAAGTTGGTATGCATGTTTCTTAACCTGTAAGTAGTCATCAATTTTTAGTGCATTATGAAGTATATACATAGAACTCCCTGGAATCAAACAGTGAGATTATTGGTTAATTCTATTGCAATATGCTGGGGTGTGGGGATATAAGAATAGAACATTTAGTCTGAAAAATTTGTCTGCTTTAATAAAGAGGTAATGACGTTCAATGCTGCTTTACCTCCATTGCCCATTAAACATATTTTTAACAAATTTATAAATAAATTCAAAAAGTAGTTATTTTTGAAAAATTGTTTTCCAAATTTTAAGTTTTTAATTGAAGTGTATAATTCTTATAAAATTTTAATATTTTGAATATAGAAAATGCTAAATATCTTCCAAAATTCTTACAAAATGTTAACCATAAAAAATATTTTTTCAGTCAAACCTGTCCCTTTAAAATAAAGTCTTACATTTAAAAGTTAAATTAATAGATTATTGTAACCTAATACCTAGCTGAAAATCTGTTTTGCCCGTCTCTAGTTCATATGCGTACAACATGGGATCCAAGATCTGATATTTAAAAAATAAAATTGGAAATACTTGTGATAGATTAACAGGTATATATCATGAGGTGTAATTTTCCCCGCTGGACAAAAAAGTCCGGACCAGTGGTCTCTTGGCAGAATTCCGTGGTTTGAATCCTGGTCTGGACTTTTTCACCCAATTGGGAAAATTGCATCGCACATGATTTATTTTCCAATTTGAATAATTGTGTCAAAATTAATCTAGTGTAATCACATTTCTAGCATTTACTGGAGGTCCCATTACCTGTGATTTATTCTGTTAAGCTGATTCAGATATCAGACCCGATGCTATGATTTAATAAGGTTAATGGGGTGAATTAGTTATGCCATATTCATTCGGGACTGTGTAGAGCATTGGCAGCTTCAACCAAGAGATCCCGGGTTTGAATCCTGACCTGGACTTTTTCACCCAGTTGAGAAAATTACATCTCATATGATTTTTTTAAAAATTTAAATAATTGTGTCAAAATTAATCTAGGTATATATAATGTTGAACATGGCAATATAGAAAATTAATAAGTAGCATAGCTGCTAACTTTTATGGTTTGGCCATACAATGTACAGGTGAACAGTAAAATTTTACGGTTTTTGCAAAAATTGGTATTGAATCTTAAAATACTAGTAAACCTGCAGATCAGGGGTCTCAACGTCAGCTACTCAAGTTGCATTTTTATTTTGCTCTTGCGTTATGTAATATATCCTACAATCCACAATTTAATTATTTTAAGTTGCATATTTATGAGCATGTAAGATTTCTCAAAGATTAAGAGAATATAACTCATAGAAACTGTTAAATTGTATAAAACATTTACCCTGCTGCTAACAAGCTGCCATTTTCCCTCTTGTATGTTTTGAACCAAGTAGATTCAGAACCTGTGGCTTACACTTTCTTCACACCAGTATCAATTTTTCACCCGCTTCAATATCTCTCGTACTTGCTAAGACATTCACAACTTAAGAGGAAAATGACGGCTTGTATCAGAGATACACATGCAACTACTGCATGGTTAAAAACCTATTTGTGTAATGTTCTTGAACTGCTTATTCTTGTAATTATTTTAAATTTAAAAGCATTGTTCAGTGGGGTCTCTGCCTTCCTGAAGCCTTCTTTTTCGTAATTTTAGATTCTCAATTTTCTTTAATTGTACTATTTCTTGATTGAATGAAAAGAAATGAATCAAAATTGGAAAAAGTGAAATCAAAGCAGAATAATAAAGTTTTCATAGTCTCACACGAAAGAATATTAGTATATAATGGAATCCCATAAAGAGCACCTTGTTAATTGCACCATTTGGGTTTTAAAATTTCTTACTGTAGGAGTGATATAAAAGAACATCTTAATATGACTAAACATTCAGATAACTCGTGTATAAGGAACCATATTTCATTTTTCATTGGATATATTTTTAATGTTATGTGTTAAACACATCATAAAAATGGCCCGGTTTTCAAAATAAACATGTTGGCAGATATGTTGTAGGTCCTCATAGTGCACACTGGGAAATACAAGAAAAATGTGATATATCTGAATTTGCAATATAACCCAGAGCACTTAAGAATTAAGGTAACAAACAAGAAAATGTTTCTAAAATGTTATTTTATATGCATATAAAGATTTTCTTAGTAAAATAATTATTTTAATTGATTATAAATTGCTTAAAGTGCAGTTAAAATAGAACTAACATTTTGAGACATATGAAAAGAGCAATGTAATGAGGCATGATACAGTGAGAGATTATTATTCAAAGTATATAAAATATTTTATACAGTAGATTTTTTTCAATGCAGCATCTGATTCATCACCCAATGTTATCTCAGATTTTAATTTCAGGTATGATCCAGTGTCAAGTGAAAAAAGTTATTTCCATCCTGTCATACAAGCAAATGTTCATCTTCAATTTTTAAATGTCAAGTCATGTATCATATCATTGTCATTGTTATATTTTTATTTGAAGAAAGGACTTTTAATTCAGTTCGTTCAGTCATCACATGGTTGTTGGTCATCAAATTTTGAGCTAAATTGGATTTTATATAAATACATGGTGCTGTTAAATCATCTGCGAATTAAGAGTATTTTAATATAATTATGAAAATATTTTAATTTATATAACTTTTTCACTTGTAATTGTTAGATTCTTATGAAAACTTTCTTTCAAACATGCATCTAACTGAATAATGAAAGGCATGCTGAAGGTTTCAGCAACTTTCAAATAAAAAAAGTACTATAGATATGTAGTCTCTCATTTTTAATATCCCTGCACTTACATTTCCTTAATAATTAAGTGTTATTCCTCTGATACCTAAAATAAAAAATTGTGTTCTGTGTATTACTAGCACATAGCTTATGGCAGTGTTCTTAAGCACTTGGTACTTTTGGCTTATCTCTAGTCATATTATCCATGGGCATGCACAGAAATTGAGGCTGGTACAGATACTGGATGGCACCCTTACTGATTATGGGCCCCTTACATGGCCATGTACTTAGTATAAAAGTGGTCCCTTATGGGGCTATTTTCAGCTGCGAGCTCTGTACAACTGTATCCCTTCCCTCCTATGGACATATCTCCTGTCAGAACAACAAACTTCTTGGGTAAGTGTCATTATGAAAAAAAATTATTAAATTGTAATGAAAATGAAATGGTACTAAGGACATTGGTCACCAAAAGATGGAGAGAATGTGACCAAAAATAAGTACTTATACCTCTTGCATGTTCTTAAAATCATACTGTAGATTCCTTCAAATTTGCATAGCTTGGGACCAGAGGTTGTGCAGATATTAGAATTTTGCAGATTTCTAGTCACTGTTTTGTTTACATTTTTAAAACAGTAATTTGAATGTAATAAGGCACTTGTAATTATAATGAATGTTTACAAGAAATTAAAATAATAAAGGTTGAGTAAATAATTAATGCATATCTAAATATACATTGTAATGGTGAGATAATTTTTTCTTTAATTATTCAATGACACTCGCCTCCATAAAGATACACTAATAATTTACCCAAAAATTGTAAAATAAGTTTTATTTCAGGTTTAACCAGACTTAACAACCAAAAAAGCTTGAATACACAAATGTATTTGATAAACAGAATGCAATCGCTATTGATATCAGTACAATATCTTGGAATTAAAAAAAAATAATAAAATTTATACTTTCTTTTACAAGAAAGCTTGAGTTTAGTCATGTTAACCAGAATTACACATTAAAAAATGGTGTATGGAACGATATTAAAAATAAAAAAATCCTGAATGTTTCCTCTACATTTTAACTGTAAACAGTTTCACTGGTTTACATCTTCAATGATGGGCAGATTTTAGGTGTTTGTGAATTTGAGGGATTCTACTGTATTTTAAATTCCTCCAAACGTTTCTTCTTTGTAAGATATTACTTCAGTATCTACAGGCTGAACAATGAAAGTGTTACAACTTAGATTATTTAACTGTTAGGATTAGTGAAGAGGAAGGGGGGGGGGGGGGGGGGGAGGAAATAAAAAATAAGGCAAAATTAATTTCATTAACCAGTTTTATTCAGCTGTCTTTATTTTGTAAAGACATCTATGCATTTTATTTCTATAATAAATCTATATCATTCAAAATTAAAAAAATCTTATCCATGTTCATGCTTATGGAAAAGTTGCTTTCTAATTATGGAGGTGGAATGAAAGATTTCTTGCTAAATGTTCTCCTAGTGCAGTATTAAGTTTTATACCTTGTCCATATTGTTAAATTCATGTTTCTTTCTTTATCTATTTTTTGCATTACTTATTCAATCTAATTAAACTATTTTATACCTCCTTGTTTAAATTTTAAGAGTTTTGTACCTATAAAAAAATATTTTGATCACAGTTCTTGTTTAAGGTCTGCTTACAGGGAAAAACAATTGAGGCTGTTCCTGCTAAAAACTTGGCATATATTATGCCAATCATTACTACTGATTGCATTGCTGACAACTGTTTTTCCACTTCTTCCTCATTCCCCTTCCAAAGCATAAAAAAATAATTAATCTTTGATTTATTTCTACTTAAAAAAAAAAAAAAAAACTGCCTTATTTGTTACTTTGTTGTAATTATTGGGCAAAGTTCCCTTACCCCTGAAATTTCTACTCGTCCTTTGCCTACTTTTCCCTATGAAAAAAAGGAAATTTCTAAGTATGGCAGGAAGAGCAAAAATTTTTCTTATGTTGTCCCTTATTTTAAAGGTTTTACTTCTGTGACATCTATACATGAGTGCGACTTCATTATCAAGACTGATTTTGGTCCTGGAGAAATTCTTGACTGATAATTCTATTTTATATATTTTTAAATGATAGCAATTTTACTAGTAAAAACTTTAATAACATTCTTATATTGAAAAGGTCAAATTTTAGCTATAATGTAAGTCATATCTTCTTGCCCATTTCCATTTGGTTATACCTAATACTTGGAGAAGTTTTTAGTCTTGGTTTGGATGGACATCTTGCACCCATGCTTCTATACAAAGAATATTACTAATAACTGATTGGTATCTGTGGAAAGCAACGTTGAAGTTAAAAAAAAAAAAAAAAAAAGATGCATGGAGCATTTACAGGGACCTGTTAAGGAAGAAATCGGGTCCTTTAAAGGACCCTACACAATTTTTTAAGCTCAAAACAGGACCCTTCAAAAAACTTTTTGCCTTAAAGCAGGACACTTAACAAAATTCTATCTTAACTGACTCACTTTTACGTATATTAAGATAATGTGTTATTTTACATACATATATCTTCTTAAAAATGCATAAATAAGAGCCTGAACATAAGGATAATTACAAATTCACAAAATTATGATTAGATTTTTCACAAATGTGGAAAGCTGTTCACAATTTCTCAAAAACAGGACCCTGGGGGAAAAAAGTCTGGACAGACGCCTGATTTAAAATGCAAATAGAAATAGCATATTTCAAAATGGTTATAAACAATGTTTGTCCTCTTACATATTTCATTCTGAAAAACAATGATTCTTTACAATTCAAATTTTGGCAGTCATGTGATTTTAGAGCACACAGTCAGAGGGATCTTAAGACTGCTGGAGCCTGCCTCAAGATATTTATCTATTATATTGTCTAATCGTAGACACATTTTATCCATTCTGTAGATCATACCTGCTCATTTCCCACCCCATTCTTGAAATAAAATCCTGGCTGTGCTAGGATTGTAATAGCTGAGTTTATTATTATTCAAAGGCAGTTTCTGATAGAAAAAAGATTCTCGAAATTTTGTAACAGTTGCTGGTAATGATCTGACTACTTTTGTCTGTCTGTATGTTAGTTGTCAAGTTCATAAAGTTTACTGTTTATAATTTCTACATAAACTAGCAACAACAAATCATTCTGTATGTAACAGAAACATTTAAAAAAAGACTTTTTATCTGAAGTTATCCAGGGACACAGTAGGTTTTGCATTTAAAGCTTACAGAACATCTCTGAAGTTAAAGATCTAAGTGGGACATGGAGTAAGCATAAGGGTTGTCAATTTACAACATGGGTTTTTTTTTTTTTTTTTTTTTTTTTTTGTTAATTTGGCAATTTTATATAAACATTAGTTTTTAAAAGAAATTCTTGGCAAATATTTGTTTAAAATTAACTGAGTAAAATTAATAACAATTACATTTAAGACATTTATTTCTACAAACTATTTTCTATGTAAAGCAATGATGATTGGCTGGCACTAATTGTAGCCAGAACATTACAAAAGCTCTCAATTTCCACATCCCTTTCTTTATGTGTTTTCCTTTAATTTTGAATAGGCTATAAGAGCACATGACATCTCACTAGTGTTTCAATGAAGCAAATTTTGCATATTTATACACATGCATGATTTTATGTAAAGTTTTTTTTTTATTTTTAACCTCTGTCAAAATGTACCTGAATATAGATCCATTAGGTAAATTTTTCTAAAGTACTACAGATAACTTATTTTTAACTTAAAATAGATATTTTATTTTATAACAGAAAAATACTCGCTACATGTATAATTTTATTTAATGTGAATGTTTCATGTGCCTCTTTAATTTCACTAATTATTTTTCCAAAGAAAAGTTTTTTCTTTTAGTAAATATTCTTGTAAAGATGCTTATTTTTTAAATGTGAAAAATTTCACAGAATAAATAAATCGGACCATAGACGTTTCTTGGCGATTTTAGTTCATATGTATGTTTCTAATGGTTACACTGTTCATCTGTGAAATCACAGTAAATTAATAATTAGTTAACTGGAGAGGAAAAACATAAATTGGTCATTCTTTTGTTCATCAGATGAGTAAAACGTGACTTCTGTAGTTTTGAATGAAATTAGCAGCTCTCTTCATCAAACAATTAAAGTCCTAATGTACTGATTGTGACCTTAATGAATAAGTTAATCTAAATTTGTGTACTTATTATAACTTGCTGAAATTAATTTTAAATATAAACCTTAGAAGTAGGGTTCTAAAAATGTGCCAAGTTATTGTGGGGAAAGTGCAGTAGCAGAGAGTAGTTATCCCAACTGAAGTGAAACATTCTTCAATGAGACTTTTCTTTCACATAAATACCTAATCAAAATTTTCTTCTGTTTTTCAGAGTGTGTTCTAGAATTTTGTCTTTATCTCTCCATGTATCTATCAGTGGGTGGGTGGCTGGCTATATCTTTTGCTCCCAGACATTCCTCTGAAACCTCCTTCACATTAACAGGTTTATTACTCTATGTTCAATTTCACCCTTCTTGATTTCATATTTACATCAAAGAATTAAAAAGCTCCTAGCAGAATGTTTACCCTTGTTCAAATAACTATTCTCTGTCATTAATCCTCTTGAAAGTAAAGTGGTATTTAAAAGTAGTGTTCTAAAATGATTAATTCAGATAATAGTTGTAATTTCTTCATAATTTGTTTCATATGGTTACTATTTGTTCCATTTTTTAAATTTTAGTAAATTATTTTTTAAGTGCATTGTTACATAAACTACATAAAATTTGATATTTTACACAAGAGAATTAAGTCAGCCTTGCAAATTTATTTTACACACATTCAGAGCTCATTCTGGATGTAGCTACGTTCAGTGGCGTAGCTACGTTTTCTGCCGCCCGGGGCAAAAAAAAAATTCTGCCCCCCCCCCCCAAACCTCCTCTAAATAAAAAAATAATGACATTATTTTTTTTAAGACGAAAAAATGCCCTTCCGGCTTGTACCATGAGGAAAAGGTAGCTTCCTTCTTACTTGTTTTTAAGATTTCGGCTAATTTTACTCAAACACACGAAACTAAAATGCATGCAACCTGATTATAGAAGATTCATAGTTTTCGTCAATATTGAATTTGCATAGGAATTTCAAAAAATTATTTAGCTGTCGCCAAGTTTACTTCATTTATGGTGACCTACATTTATCGCCAAGATGTTTAGCCAAATACCGTCAAGCTTTGCGAGAATTTGACGTTAGCAGGTATGACTATGTAGTTTTAAGCATATGAGAGTTGCAACACAAATGATCACAACAATGAAAATCAATTTACAAGAAACTACGTTTGCTAAACTTATGAATTAAACCCGATTAAGGAAAAAAAAATCTGCTGCCTTGTTTCATTTACAAGGTGCGTACACTCTTTGGGATTTCCAAGGAGTTCTATATGTCCTACGTTAAAAAATAGAAAATGTTTTTCAATTGACTCATTGTTTTATGTTCTTTATTTCCTCTTTTTTTTATATATTTTGAACAATACATAAGGTGCATTTCATAAAATTTAAAATAGGATTCTCAGCAATATAAATAGTTTATTTTCTAAAAGCAAAAATGTTAAGTAAAAGGTCTTTTTTATTGTATTTTAAAATTTGTCATGACATTTTAACTAATTAACTTTTTGAAAATGTGGTTCTTGCAGTTATAGAGCAGATTTGTAAAGAAAGTATGAAAAAAAAATGTTGCGTAAAGTTAAAAATTGTAGAAAAAGTGTGGTCTTAAAATGTTTTTTTTTTAAATTTAATTAAATACTTTACAAATTTTATCTGAAGAATTACGATTTTGCTTTCTTTCAAATCATAAAGTTTTCATAAAACAATTTAATAATATCAATAAAAACTGCTTCTTAAAAATTTACAACTGTGCACCTTGTTTGCAAATTTTAAATACCGTAAACTCTTTACATTGATTTGAACACTCTTTACAAAGATACATATCTTTGCCCATTCAGATAAAATTTTGTTATTTTCTGCCTATTTTGCTTTCTTTTAATCATGATGGTTAATCCTGGTTTGATCTAAAAACTATTTACAAACTTTATGAGCTTGTTGTTTAAAAGTAGCGGCATAGCTTCCGCTGTGTCTCCGAAAATTGTAATATTGTGGCTTAGTCATAAAATGTATGCAGAGGATCTCTGCAATAGCATATCATACTTATAATAAATCCCGGATACAATGAGCGACGAATTTGATTTCCAGTATAGTAAACCTCCAAAAGTTTGGTACTGCCCGCTTTTCTAGGAGCACCCCCCCCCCCCCCCTCCTTCACCGAATTTATTGAAAGCATTCACACACACAGAAAAAAGGTCACCAATTCTTATTTATTGTCAAAATATGTGAGATAATATCTGTTTAAAACGCCTCTCAATTGGACGCCCCCAACCACAGAGTTCAGAGAAAAATTCTGTGACCCTCAACATGTAATCATTTTGTGCCTCCTTTCAGGCACGTAATCAAGTAAGGTACAAATTCAGTTGAGAAATCCTTAGAAACATTCACAGAAGCTTTTTCTTTCATTATTTTACGTATATAATAAAATATTTTACTAAAGAAAACATTCACACACACACAAATATTTATTGTCGAAATATGTGGGATAATTTCCGTTAAAAGCGTCTCTCAATTGTGCGCCCCCAACGTTTAATCATTTTGTGCCTCCTTTCAGGTACGTAATCATGTAAGGTACAAAGTTTGTTGAGCTATTCCTAGAAACCTTATTCGCAGAAGCTTTTCTTTCATTATTTGTACATAATAAAATATTTTACTAAAGAAAATATTCACACGCATACACACAAAAGCAATTTTTATTTATTGTCGAAATATTTGAGATAATTTCTGTTAAATTTTTTTCTCAATCTGGCGCCCCTTGACAGCGGCGCCCGGGGCGGCTGCCCCCCTTGCCCCCCCTTAGCTACGCTACTGGCTACGTTAAAAGTTTGTTATTCAGTTAGTTGCAATTTAAAATAGAGCAGTAAGTACATCTGCAAGATGTAGTTTTTTGTAGATGTAGTAGATTTATCATTATATAAAATGAATAGTATACAATTTTGTAGTAGAAAATTCATAACACAACTTTATTTGCCAAAAAAAAGGTGCATTTTTAAGGTCCCTTCCCCCCCCCCCCCCCCCACACACACACACACAAAAAAAAAAAAAAAAAAAAGTATGGCTTTCAATAAACTTTCTAGAAAACTTTCATAATGTGCAATGTTTTTATGAACGAAGTTGCCATGTGTATAAAATTTTAAAATTGTTTCCATAGTTGCCAGACCTTCAGATTTTTTTTTTTAATACTGCTTCACATGCAGTTTTTTCTTATTTAAGGCATGTTATAACTTTTTTTAAAAATTACCTAAAATTTCTCCATTTTTGAGCTGTTATACAGTAATAATTGTTTTTTTTTTTTTTGCAAATGAAAGAGCATATCTTAAAGTTTTAAAAACAAATTTTTATTTGGAAAGTGGTTTAAAAATGGTCCTCTAGTGGCCTTTGATACAGGGGTGTGAAAAAATTGAAGCATTCCGCTTTACCCGATGAATCTCAGAGTCTGCTTATCTGTAACAAAAAAAAAATTATATTTTGTCTTTCTTGGATGGGTTTAAATTTTTCGATCCTGAAGAAAATGGCGGTTGTTCAAATTTCAAGTTGTTGATTTTAGATAATTTTTCAGATTTACATCATGCAAAAAAAATTTACAATTAGACTATTGAAAAACGCATCCTTGAGGGACTACAAAATAGTATATGCTAGAAAAGATGAAAATTTCAACTAAATCTGTCAATCCAATCGCGAGTTCTACCTGGTACCGATTTTTAAAACAGTTTCGAGAAAAACAGGTTTAAAATTTGTTTTTCAACAAACATAGGTTTCAGTGACAATTTTCAACTTGCATAAAATCATCTACACCAGGCCCATATAATGAATGCTCATGGACTTCCTTTTTCTCAATTTGTTTCTATATGTGTGCCAAAAGGCAGATTACTTTTGAACCAATATAAATTTCGAAAAAAACTGCTTTACTACAAAGTTTTTGGCGGTTTAAAAAGTAAAAATATGTGTAAAAAAAAAAAAAAATGTTTAAGTTATAACATGCCTTAAGGGATTATACCTACAAGGTCAGAAAAAAAAGTTTATTTTGGGGGAATTTTTTTTAGGGGGGGGGGGAGGAACTGGATATTTGAGAAAGTCTTTTTGTATTTTGTTTATTACTTTAAAGAAATTGGATTTTTTTTTTGTACTGATTAAATAAAGTTGGGTGTACTCAGCAGATCTGTTCCTTGGAGATGGTGTCATTTTAGTAGCCAACCATGATGATCATCACTGCAACTTTGTCAAATGTTATCTGATATTGTAAACACATAAAACTAGAAAGTAATCATTTAGGGGGGGGGGGAGAAAATGGCGACCATTAAAGTTAAGGTACTGATTTTCACAAATTTTGAAATTTGATTGTTCAACAAAAAACAAATAGAAAAATTACTCTGATTGCCAAAAGGAGCGATTACTCCTCGATAATATTAAAAATTGGTCAAAATTTGAAGATTAGTTGAGATTTGTTCAAGTAATTGTGATCAGACTTTAAAAACATAATCAAAAGTAAAAACGTGTGAAATAATCACGTTTTTAAAGATTCAAATTATCGTAAAACAATAAATTAATCCAGCATAATTTAATTTTTATCAGACTAGAAAATGCAATTAAAATGGATGTGTTTCTATTCTGAAATAGTGATACTAAAAAATTTCAAGGCTTTTAACCAGCCATGTGTTTCAGAAATAGAACAGTTTCCAGTTTCTAAATATCCTTCTTTTTAAGGACCTTATTTTTATCAGTAGCCCTTATATATTTTTCTCACAAATAAAATTATTTTTACTCTTATTTAACTTTGTGTGCATAAATGGAATTTTGAAATCTATTTTTCACTCAATTTTGATATTGCTAGTATTATAAAAATAATATTCACATGTTTGTTTCCTATGACAGCACAACATTTTAATATTTTTAGAACTTATTTATAAATTTTAAAGCATTTTCCCATTAGCTGGGCACGGGATAAATTGCTAAATATTTTTTATGGTTACAATTGTATAAAAGTTAATACAACATAGGATTTAATTATGCACCTTCTAAAATAGGCAACTGCCTGTGAAACTGCAACAAAAAAATATTTTAAACACTTAAGTAGAAAATATAATTAAATAAGGTGTAATATGTTTTTAAAAATACTCTGAGTTTTGTATTAAATTATGATTATATGTTGAGGAATCAATTTAGAAATCTTAAATAGATAGATTAAATTTCATTTTTTTTTTCTTTCTTGCTGCCATATCTTAAAGAAACGAAGCTAAAATTATATTTTTAATAAATTCATTAGCTGGAGCTTACTACCAAGCATAAAAAAAAGCAGTCAATTTTCCATAATAGTTTGGTATTCATACCAAATTAATATATTGCAACGGAAATGTTTCAAAGAAAAAAACATTAATTGCAGTCATGAAATTTGGCATGATTTCACGATAAACATTGAATGCTTATAAAAGCTTTTTTAAAGAAAATCTATTTTTACTTTTATACTTATGTAAATAAACATTTATTGTTTAAGAATGCAAATTTAATAAGTGTTAGTTTTACAATTCGCAAAATATTCATTTAGTGTTTTTCCCAATTTCCCAGATTTTTAAAAGTGTTTTCAAGTGATTATTGTATAAAATGTTTAAAGAAATATAGAATGCATTTATAATTTAAGCATTTATTTAAACACTTATGATGTTTTAAAGCTATACTTTTAATGCTTACAATATAAATTTAAGTTTAATCAGAACCTTTTTTTTCTGTCTTTTCTAACATATTTTATGTACTGTAAATTCACGTTACTGGGATCCAAAACTGTTTTAAATCAGCCCTTGATCTACTATATTGTGCAGTATTGTCATTATTTACCAATATTCGACTAAGAAGTTGCACGAAGTAGCAACATGTTACAGCCAGTATTGAGTTAACTTTTTTTTTTCGGTCCAAGTAACTCCAAGTTACAGTATATAGTTTGTAATAAAAATTATTTTAGTTTTACAAATATAAATTCGGCATTTTGGTGGGTTGATAATGATATATTGAAGATACAATATGCTTTATATTCTACTTTATAAAGATTTTTTTTTTTAATGTTCTTAAGTCATTCAACTATATGTAGAATGAGCAATTCTGTTGAAATTGAACTTTAAAATATGTTTAATTGAAATAGAAATCTTCATTGTAAATATATTTCTCGTGATAACATATGAAACTGCAAAAATGGCTAGAATTTTAAGTTATATTAAAATTTAAACAGAAGATCCAATTTAGTTTTGGTACCTGGCTCCATTAACTATTATAATTTGCCTGTTTCTACACTAAAAGCTTTATTAGCGTTAATTATTCTGTTATATATCAATTGTTTTAAATTGAAAATTAAATGCATTGTTTTATCTATGAACATTCAAAGAATTCCTTGTGCGATTTGTGATAATTCCTTGTAATAAAATACTGTTTCTAATAAAGCATTGTTTATCATGAGTTTGTGCACTTGTGTTTTGAGAAAAAGTAATTTTTATCTAGTTTTCCATGACTTATCTCCACTTTCTGCAGAATACTATGCATTCAAATAATATAAAAATATATATATTTATTTAGATTCTAATTTTACAAAGTTGACATGTTTCCACTCATGAAAATGACTTCATATTCTAAGGAAAACGTCACTTTCATAAAGTTCAAACTTTTATCTAAAATTGACCTAATTTTCAATTTTCATTTCCATTCATGTTGAAATTAAGACCTGCTATAATATGTTAAAATATTAATATACATATTCAGGCTAATTGTAATTATAAGTTGTTTTGAATATAGATATTTTGCCATTGTTTCGCAACATAAAATAGTTAATTTCCCTTTGTTTAGCAGATTGATAAAACTTGCTTTCTTTTTTCTTTGCTTTTTAAGGGAAAAAACTTGAACAACGCTATTAGATTTACCGTTCTGGTATTTGAATGCAAAGTATTCTATAATCTAAAAATAACTGAAAAAAATATGTAATGCAGCATATACAATTTATTCTCTTAAAACACTTCAATTATGGAGCTTAATCTTCCATAATCTTGACCTTCTGTCAGAGTTTGTCAAACATGAACAATCGTGGCAACAGTTGTGAAGTTTGAGAATTACAATATTTTTCACCAAAAAGGGACAATTTTACTAATTGGTACATTTCAGTATATTTTGCAAAAGTATTTATTTTAAATGTAGGTATTTTTTCTTTATACGCTTTTATTTAGTAAAATCTTTTTCTTACAAAACAGACAAAATATTTTACTTTGAGTAAGGTAAAAAAAAAAAATTCTCATTACGGTGAAACATAGTTGTTGTATAGACTAAGATAAACGTGAGCAATAAAAATAACTTGAGTTGTAAGAGAGAATGTTTATCTGTTATCATTAGAGAAGGGTTGGAAAAAACTGTTCACCATCGGCAAATTTCTTTGAAAATGTATACAGTTCTTGCAACAGTTGTGTGTAACAATTTACCGATTGGAGGCTCAATCGAAAACATAGATTGGGCTTTATTGTGTTCAAACGTGCACACAGATACATAACATCGAAAAACCACCAAAAACACACTCTAAGTACGTAAAAATGTGAGGAAATTGTAATATATACGCATGCATATGGAATAGGTTTTTAAAAAGTGAAAACTGGTTCAGGGAGCTTCAAGATTAAAAATATACCAATATTTCCATAATCTGGTTTTTGTCATGGTTGATAATACTTCACTTACTGTATGTGTTTAGAGTAAAAATGCTTTACTACATTAAGTCATATTCTAATGAAATAGACTGTAACAAAATAAAATGATCGTGAACAATAAAAATATTTGAGTTAAATCAAAATATTTTTTGGGGGAGTGGGGGGGGGGGGTCACAAAATGATTGAAAAATGGTTCAGATACCAAACCCATTGACTGATTTGTATGAAAATGAATGCAGCTCTTGCGATAGTGGCCTGTAACATATTTAGCAAATGGCAGCTCAGTAGTGTTCACTCATGTGCACATACATACCGACATTGAAACAAGTATGATCGAAGATCGCATAAAGAGTTTCGTTTAATATTCCTTTCAAAACACTTTATCAATAAGAATTTAGATGGCAGCATCATTAAATTTAATAATAAAAAGATAAGAGGAAGCTATTTTTAAATCAAATTTAAAATATTCAAAAATTACTTTTCAGACAATTTTAACCGCATATGTTTGTATATCTGAAAAGCCTATTTAATTAAGGTGAATTTTGGTTAAAAAAAGCAAAACCCTTAAAATAGCGAAAAAGTACAAAAGTTCTTTTAATTAAATCTATCTGACAATGAAATGTAAAAAGCGAAATTTTCAACTTCTGTCATCCAGAGAACCTTTAGAAGGCAAGCGCTGTACTACTGAACCATCTAGCCTTTGCAAAAAAGACTGAAATTTAGATTTTGTTTTAAGATCCAAGAAAGTCACAGGAATGGTCGGATGTCTTTTATATTTTAATTAAAATAAATTAATTTAGACTTTTCAAAATTTTCTTATTTGTTGTGTGACAGGAAGTAGTCAGCTATAAGTATGCAAAATTTCAAGTCTCTAACTTATACAGTTTCAGAGCATGAACTCTGTAACAGGCAGAGGAGTGAGACAAATAGAATTTCGTCAAACAAAATCCTGAAAACAACACAAACACAAGTAGACTTTGAAGTACTAGAAAACTGAAAAAAAAAATGCATGATCAGGGCTTTACAAATTTGATAAAATCTCGTAGCCAGAAAAAAAAAAATACTAGTCGCCAGTAAAAAACATTTACACCCCCCCCCCCCCCCCCCCCATCCTCTTCTCTTTCATGGATTTAAAAAAATAAGTTTTTTTAAGAATTGATTGAGAAAAAATAGTTTAGAATGATTAGTTACTTAGTTTAGAATAGTACATAATTTAGAAAGATAATATAAACTGTTTTCTAATGAAACTTATAATCACTTATAAGGTGTGTCCCACCGAAATAAAGCCACTGTGATTGTTGTTCATAACTGGACATGAAACAAACCAATAAGAACGAAACAAATATATTAGTCTATATACAAATACATATATAAAAGGAGTAACTGACTCCGTGCCCCATTTGGTCAGAAAAAATGAGGGGGGAAGTGTCCCGCCGAGATAAAGCCACTACTGTTAATAGCCAATATATCGCTTGGATTATATGATGTGGCATACTATTTACCAATCCTTGGAGGATAGTAGCATCAATATTATCCCAGGCTTCAATGATGGTGGCCTTCAATTCTGCCACAGACTGAAACTGTCTGCCATTGGCATATACAGCCCTACTAAGGATACTCCACACATTTTCTTGGGGTTTAACATCAGGGGAAAGGGCAGGCCATTCCATAACATGCACCTCATTATCCAAAAAACATTGCCAGGAGGATTTTACAACGAAAATGGGGGAGTTGTCCTGCTGGAAAATCCAACTTAGGCCAAAAATTCTCTCTGGAAATGGCAGGAAATGGGTTTCTAGCATTTCTTGGTAATTGGTAGCCTTCATGCAGCCTGAGGGAAAAGCCAGGTTAAGTTTACCACCATAGCCGAAGCCTCCTCACACCATTAACGAGCCTCCATCTTGCTATCTTTTGGAGAAAATTTCCTCTTTCCTCATGTCATGCCAATAGAAGGCAAGACCGTCTGGGCCATCCAAATTATTTTTTTTCTCATCTGAGAATATAACACGATCCCACTGGTCCTTCCAGGTTTGATTATATTTGGCCCAATCGACTCTTCATTGCTTCTGGATAGCTTTCAACATGGGCTGCTGTTTCCTTTTTTCATGTCGCAAGTTGCTTGTACGTTTTACAATCCGTGACAGGGTTGATTGTATCACAGGGATGTTATCCTCTTTGGCCAATTGTCTTAGAGAAATGCCACCTCGTGAAAGACGACGCACAACATTTCTTTCCTGCCTGGAAGTCATTTTTCTGCATGTATATCTCCATTTTTTATACCCATACGCATTGCCCAGATTCACAAAATTGTCTATTACGGTTTTAGATCTTTTGATTAGCTTAGATATTTGTCTAAGAGAAAGACCTTGTTCCTTAAGAGTTGTTATCTGGCCTTTCTTGAACTCTGATAGCTGGGTTCCCCTTCCCATTGCAATACTGCAGGTGAAATAGAAAATACAACCTTCTGAAGTCCGCACAAAGTTTGACTGGCATAGAACAGGTATTTGAGAACTTCTTGACGTCATAAAACTGTTGACCTGTAGCAGCTCGAATGTCGGGAGTACCCATAAGCACTGAAAGGGGTGGTGGCTTTATTTCAGCGGGACACTTTCCCCCCTCCTTTTTTTTCCTGCCGAGGTGGGGCAGGGAGTGAGTTACTCCTTGTAAATATGTATTCGTATATAGCCATTCTTAATATATTTGCTTCATTCTCATTGGTTTGTTTCGTGTCCAGTTACAGCACACAATCACGGTGGCTTTATTTCGGTGGGACACACCTTATGTTGACAACGTATATAAACACAAAAATCAGATTTGAAATGTTAAAAAAAAACTTGAGCATGTTTTAACATAGTATCCAATTTTAGATGCCACAGGGACTGGATTGACACTTTCCAACTGTTTTATTGAAATATCATCTCTCCCCCACATTCTAATCACATGACATATACTAGCTGGCTATAGCTGAAAAGAATGGTGTTTTCTGTGCATGAGTTGGAAAATGCCTTTTAAATTTAATACTTCCATTAAAAGTACGAGAGAAGAGGAAGATCACTACTTGTCGAGCACAAGTAAGGGTGGGGGAGAGAAAAAATGGCATTTGTGCTCATTACTCATGTCAGTTTTTTTTACAGAAATCGCCCCGACAGATCAAATCATTTTGGTCGCCAGATCAAAAAACTTGGTAGCCAGTGGCGACCGCATTTGTTAAGTCCAGTACATAATTATATACATAATGGAATCGTAAAATAGCAAAAAACAATTCGGGGAACCTCAAATTGTAAAATTACACCAATATTTCTTTAATCTGCATCTCATCTCGAGCACAATACTTATCTTACAGTATATATGTGCGGAAAGTAAATACGCATATATAGTGGCAATAAATAATCAATCCTATAAATTATTCCCCTACCACTGAAATTTCAGTTTATCTGCCCTATTTGTTGATCTGTAGTGACAATAAATAATCAGTTGTATAAATTATCCTCTTCCCTTGAAATTTGTTTTCCCCCATCCAATATACAAAATTTTAAATCCTAAAACTCATTTAAAAGAAAGTGCCGTATTCGTTGCTGTCTAGTAGCAATAAATAAATAATCGCCTAAAATATATTTCCCCTCCAAACTTTCTGCTCCTTCCTCCCCTCTTTCGCCTATTCCGCCACAGCGAATTTAAAATCTACAGTGCTCAAAAAAATTAGGAGAGCAAATAAAGTCATAGAACAGTGTGAGATAGCCATGCATAGACAATAATTCTTTAAAATTCTCTAATGACAAAATGTTATCCATTAACCACAAATCAGATATCATGTGTCGGAATAAAAATGATAAATTTAATATGTACTGCTTAATACCCACCAAACATGGATTTCCAAGAGTATATATTTTACAAGAAATGAATATACAGACGTATGATTTAGTTTACGAATATATACATATGAAAAGCAATGAATTACTTTTTGAAGTCTGTGCCAAACTACCTTAAGTTTAGTAAGAATTGAGAATATATTGTACCTAGTATCTACTAATTTAGCGATTGGGGTTGTTTGGCACAGACTTCAAAAAGTAATTCATTGCTTTTCATATGTATATATTCGTAAACTAAATCATACGTCTGTATATTCATTTCTTGTAAAATATATACTCTTGGAAATCCATGTTTGGTGGGTATTAAACAGTACATATTAAATTTATCATTTTTATTCCGACACATGATATCTGATTTGTGGTTAATGGATAACATTTTGTCATTAGAGAATTTCAAAGAATTATTTAATACTTTTTAGTGCTTTTTTTAAGTTGGTTAATATTTTTTTTGTAAAACTGCGGTTTTAGTTCCTACTTTTTAGTTATTAATACAGTAATACACAATTATCTTGATTTCAACATCTGCTGAATAAATAAGTAATTTGTAATAGAAATTATAATTTACCAAAATTATCCATTAAATAAATATTTTTTAATAAAATCTTTGACAGAATCAAATTCTTGTCGATCTGGACGACAACTGGAGAAATATCGCCAAATTTGGCGATCAAAATATGTTGCCATAAATGAAGCCAACGTGGTTATAGTTGACTAATTTGACGAAATTCTCATTCAGATTGACGAGAATTGGGAATGAATCTTCTGTAATCGGGTTCCACGCATTTTTTAATTTTGAAAATTTTTTAACAACAAAATTGTTCTAGTCATCAGAATTTGACGAAATTTAAATGGGACCACCAGGGTGTCTTGCACTTTTAAACAAAAAAATATATATATCAAAATCGGTGCACATTTACAAAAGTTATGCGTGAACAGGACTAAAACATACATACATAGGGTCAAATTATTAATATCCTCCTTTTCTCACCTTCTATCTAAATAGAATAAAGTATTGTGATTAAAATATTTTCAACTTCCGGTTTTCGACGGATTTATATGTTTTAGGAGTCAGATTCTGAAAAACATGTTTTTACAAAATATCTGTCTGTCCGTGTGTGCCCTCTTTGTATCATTGAAAAGTGTGCCCAGTTATGAAGCAACCTAGAATTGAACGAAATTTCATTTATAGGTTTTTGTCTGTGACCAGCAGGTCCCACTTGAATTTGCGGATATTCTGCCGAAAGCGGGCGCTGTGATAGCGATTTTTGTTTCATTTAAATTATTGTATCATCGAAAAGTGTATTAAGTTATCCACAGTACTGAACCAAATTTTTTGTATGCGTTTTTTACTATGGCCTGCAGGTCCCAGTAGAATTTGGGGATATTCGGCAAGAAGGAGGCGCTATGATAGACACTTAAAAATTTCACATTCAAAAAGATGTACAGTTAAGTCATTAAAAATATTAGAAATCCTAAAGATTTTTTTCAATTGAATGTTCAACCTTGATCCAAGGATACCGGAACAGTTTTTGTTTTGCTCTACCTTAAAAAGTGGCTGAGATATAGCATTTTGAAATTTTAGAGTGGCTGACATTTTTAAACAAGACAGCAGGATTCCTCCATAAACTGTTTTAATTTAAGAGTTTTAGTGAACATGCTATATCGCAAGTTTTATTTCATTGTTGTACCATCATTTTAACTCTTACATTCTTAACACTATATGTTCTTGTTCGCCAGCGTTAAAATCTCTCCAAGATAGGCAATATTTGGCGAAATACCAACAAATTTGGCGACAAAAACAAGTTGCCATAAATGAAGCCAACTTGGCTATAGCTGACATATTTGGCGGAATTCTGATTCAAATTCAATATTGACGAGAACTGCGACTGAATCTTCTGTAATCGGGTTCCATCCATTTTTATAGCTTGGTGTTTTCCAGTAAAATTAGCTAAAATCTTAAAACCAAGGAATAGGTAGGCTGTCTTTTCCTGCCGGTATAGACCAGAAGGACTTTTCGTAGTTTAGTATACATAATATATCAGCTACAAATAAATTAATCTCTTGTGTAAATATGTTTTTAAATTGAAACTGTTTGGAAGTAATGTTATTTGAGCATTTTAAATATGACGTAAGTTTCCCCATTTAATGTTTTGAACGTGTAATAATTTAATTATTTCTTTTTTTTAATATTCACGTGCAAGTATATTTTTTATAACGTATTTTTCTACATTTACTGCTTTTAACACGTGATCATTTAATTATTGTTTTAAAGTTTTATTTCTGTTTTTGATAGTCACGTGTAAATACGTTTTTTAATTGAAAGGGAATATTATTATGTGCGCTATTTTACAAATTGGCAACAATTCAAATAATGGACTTTTTGAAATATAAATTAAATTATCTAAGTAATGGAAATTTGAATAAAATAATTTGTTCTAATGATCAGATTTTGACGAAATTGAAATGGGACCATCTTGGACCCTTACTCTTTCAAACAAAATAAAAATTATCAAAATCGATGCGCATTTACGAGAGTTATGCGTGAACATCATAATACATACATACGGGAAGTCGGTTAAAAAGGAGAGTACACGTGTATCAATGCGCAATACAGAAAAAAAAGAGAAAGGATATTCGTATATCACTTGAATGCTAAAAATCATATATATTATTTCTCCTGTCAACATCCCTTTTTTTCAGAAAATACGAAACGACGAATGAGATAGCATATGGAAGGATTTTGCGCAGGCTTCTGACATAGCACACTTAACATTTCGTTAAAACATGTTTTTGATTAAAATTTGCTGAAAATTAAAAATTAAATCGGCATAGTTTTCATGAAAGAAATGAAAGGTTTTCCTTAAATTATTGTTGCCACAAAAGTAAAATACCAAATTATATGATGCTCTACAATTATTATAAAATATTATTTTATATTGATGATTAAAAAGCGAAATTGAAATGTTTAGATTTATATTTCTATGCCCCATGTTTTTCCCGAAGCGGATGACGTCATCCTCTAATGCAGTTAAAATATACGATTGTTAATTTTTTTTTCTCGCGCGTGCATTTTGCAATCTTGGATCATTTTTAGCACTTTCCAACCTAGTTGAAAAGTGCTTATGACTTCGGTTTGTCTGGCCGTCTGGCCGTGCTCTAACTCCCGTAAATATGCTCGGTTTGCTCTGCAATTTTTATATGTTATTGTCGTTATCTATAGCATGTTCCCTATTTCAACGGAAGTGTGTAGCACTTATAGTTTTATTACAGGGACACTCAAAAGAATTCTGTTACATTGCGGTCTATGGGGAAAAATCATTTGCGGTTTATTTAAATAATGTTTCAGTATTTTAAACGCATTGAAATTTATATATATCACTAAGGTGCATTAGAAGAAGCTTAATATGGAATAGGGTGTGCATAGCACTTATAGTTACTTTACAGGGACAGTCAAAAGAATTCCGTTACATGACATCTATGGAGAAAAATCGTCTGCGGTTTATTTAAATAATGTTTCACTATTTTACACGCATTGAAATTTATATATATATATATATCTAAGGTGCATTACAAGAGGCTTACTACAGAATAGTGTGTGTATAGCAGTCATCGTTCATTTACAGGGACACACAAAAGAATTCTCTACTGTCTGTTAACACTAATTCCTGGAAGTGCGTTTTAAGTTACTAAACGCGATTTTAATTTTAACTCGCTTTTTGTCTATTACGTGGTGTGTATAAATTCTGTAGATCCTATACAGGGCAGCACAAAAGTTCGCGAACACATTTCCGTTTATTGACAGAAACTCCAGAAAGATAATTTTAAACTGTGCTACGCGTTTCATAACTAAACTAAAATTTAGCATCCTAGCATATACAAATCTATAGATCATATACAGGGCTGAATAAAAGTATTCGGATATTTTTCCGAATATTGTATCTGTTGGAAATTCCTGAAATTATGTTTTTAAATATGTTATAAGTTTTCCAAATTGTTTACTTAGATGTTATCTTTTAGCTTATTAAACGGTATGTTTTGTAAAATTATTTTGGAAGCGTTGGAAAGTGCTACATAATCTATGCTTGACGCATGATTTTTCGTTCTTGTTTACTATAACATTGATGGAATAAATTAGATGATATTCTGACTTGACTAAAAACTAAATGTTGTTTGCAGATGTTTTTATCCCTACTTTTTCTTTAGAAGTTTAAACCGGCATCTAAGAAATATTACATATTGATAAAAAATGGTACTTCTCTATTATGCCGTCGACCACTTTTCATAACAAAAAACTATCGCCAAGTAAACGGGAGAACGTTGCCATTGGAATATCAAAATAAATAAATATAAGAATTTGAGGACACAATTGTTAATTTAGCGAATGAAATAACTAATAAATCAGTAAAATATAAAAAAAAAAATACACGTAAATGTCGAGTTAAAAACCACTTGATGACGTAACAAACATATATAATGCTTCTGACATCAAGTAAATGGGACTGCATTTTTGGCGTTTAATTTTACAGTTTGGCGATAGTTTTTTGTTATGAAAAGTAATCGACGGGATAATAGAGACGTACCTAAAAAAATATTAGATTTCCCGTGCGAAATCCTCGCACGGGCCCTCTGGTCTATTTATAATACTAATAAGAATTAACAGTGAAGTGTCTGATCAAAAAGTGATTTTTCTTAAATATTTAGTTTTACAATTGAATCCATTTGGACACTACACTGTTAACTAGTATTTTAAAAATACAAATTGTGCTTATTAGTTGCTAAAATCAGTGTAAAAATTGTTTTAAACTCATAAAAGAGCTAAAATCCTACATGTTTCGGCTTTAAACTTAAAGCCATCATCGGGGAAGAGGAACAACACAAACGACTACTGATCTTTTTTTTTTTTTTGATCAAGATTTTTTGAAAAAAGATCAGTAGTCGTTTGTGTTGTTCCTCTTCCCCGATGATGGCTTTAAGTTTAAAGCCGAAACATGTAGGATTTTAGCTCTTTTATAAGTTTAAAACAATTTTTACACTGATTTTAGCAACTAATAAGCACAATTTGTGCAATTTGTATTTTTAAAATATTTAGTTTTATTTGTATTTTTTTAATGTTTCATTTCTTAACTTGGCAAAATTCTAAGTTACCTAGTTTGAAATTGAAATGCATAACATTTATGGCAACAAAAACAACAGTAATAAAATATAAACACATCGAAAAAAAATTGTAATTTAACAAATTGAGCAAATCATTGGGAAAATGTTACGAAAGCTTAAAAAAAAAAAAAAAAAAGTCACTTGAATGTAAGCAATGCGCTATTCCATCATCGCATGTCGATGTCTCAGATGTTTCAACCAGCTAACGATAAACGTTGCGCGATACGTAATAATATTTAACAACTATGTAAAAACATTTCGTCCGGACCATCGCCGCAGTTATCATAACCGTTGCATACTGCTACAAATAAACACATTTTCCATTACTACAGTTGAAGAGATCCTGCCATTCTCTGCCCTCGTAAAATTATTCGTCGGAACCATCTACACAATCTCTCCATCGCACCCCTGACAGCGTTGAATGCATTCGTCATTCGATTGTAAGCAATGCGCCTTTCCATCATCGCATGTCGATGTCGCAGATGTTTCAACCAGCAAACGATAACCGTTGCGCGATACATAATGTTTAACAACATACTGTCTGCAGGGGCGTGCCGAAGGCTGATTTAGTGGGGGGGTGTAAACTGATTTTTGCCGAGTACGAGATCGGGGGTGAGAAAGGCTTTGTGATAGCCCCCCCCCCCTTAGCGACGGAGTCAACTGTTCTACAATACTGTTAATTTAAAAAATCACTAAAAGTCCAAAGTGCTCACCTGCATTCGGTCAAACCACACTCTGTTGACACAGTAAAAATTAAATGCTGTTATTCAGTATGTTAAAATTTTTTTTATTCTTTTACTGTATAAGTAGTATTGAGAATCCTGTTTTTAATTAGGATTCTGCTTACGATTTAAAAGAAAATGTGTACAGATGTACCGTACATTAACTAGTTCTCAAAAGTAACAATTTAAGAACATTGAAGTACTTCGGAATTTATGTTTCTATAAATAAAATCGCATGCTGTTATCTATTGTAAGTGTATACATTTTAAAATAGTACAAAAAAAATAAAAATTTTGCTTATTAAAAATAGAGACTAAAAATTATCCTAATTTCATCCTGTAAAATTGCTTTACTTCCATATGCCATGGTGTCGGAAGGGAGGAGGAGAGAGGGGCAATCGGAGGGAATGCGTTTTACCATTGCGAGATTTTCTCTGACACGACGGGACAGGTAAGCTGATGAATCGCCACCTCAGCGTGGTGATCGGGTGGTAAAGTGGTGTCTAGCCGACGGCACCGAATGTGGGGTGCTACTACCACGGGGGTCTGGGCCGCCCCCTCCTTTGGGCCGGTTCTCGGCTGCAAGAGGCTTGCGACTTCAGGTTGTCCTTTGAGGTCTTACGTGCAGAGCTCTAGTTCCTTGCCGGTAACGCCCACCGATGTGGGACTTTGGCTCCGCGGGATCTTGGGACAGCCGGGTGGTAAAAGGACACTGCATAGGCCAATCCCTCTCGCCTGGTGGTCGTGCTTTGGTGGACGGCATACCCGGAAAAGTGACGTGAGGGCAACGGCTAGCTAACGGGGATAGGACAGCTTCCACATTTATCTAAGGCGAGGGCAGAATTTGTATGACAAGGACTGCTCGGGTTCTATTGTGACGCTTGTCGGTGAGTGAGGCGGCGACGTGCAGCAACCCTCGGCACCGTGCAGGCGGTAGAACGTATATGTGACGGAAGGTGTGGGTGAAGGGCAACGCACCCAATGATGACCTCCTTCGCGATCGTCCCTTGCGACTCCCTCTGCAGCTGGAGTAGTTGTGAGTTGTCCTCAAATTTCGGTTGGAAAGGAAAGATGCCCGTTTGTACCAAGAGCAGTTCATGTCACGGAGGGCCACTCAGGTCTAAGATCTGTGGCTCGTATTACCTTCTCTGGAGGGGGGGGGGGTCCAAACTTCTTCCCCGACCGGCTGATTACGAGGAAAACGGGCAGGAGGCTCGTCAGTCAAGTGTCCAGACCTAAGTCGGACCTTGGGCCGAAATCAGTCCAGACCTAAGTCGGACCTTGGGCCGAAATCAGTCCAGCACATCTATGCGTAGCTAGAGTTTTCTGTGCCTGGCGATAGGGGCTAGCCGGCAAACTTCACCAAATTTTCACGCTACTAATCTCGGTTGAGAACGCCTCTTTGGCGCTTTTGAAGGGAGTTTTCACGTCCGATAGTGGTTCTAAAACTAATTTTACGTGTTATCTAACAATTTTGTGATATGTTTTGTTTTTTGTTTGTTTGTGTTGTTTTATATGTGAATGGTCCTCTTAATGGAGTCAATCGGGGACCTCCTGTATTTCGCTGCGGGTTCACCGAAAGCAAAGCCATTGGGAGGCGACAACCCTAGCCAAGCCGTGTCTATGTGTCAGGGACTGGTTTTCTTCGAAGTCCCGGGTTGTCGAGAAGCTCCCGTTGCAACCCATGAACTAATCGTTTTCTCCCTCCTTAGGACTAAATAATCGGAAGTTTCAGTTACAGTAATGGGTTGTGGGTGTGGGTTCGGCATTGACCTAGGACCCGGTTCCTTTTATGGGGTTCCGGCAATAAAGCCGTCGGATCACTTCTACGTCCGCCCAAGTGTTGTGTGGTGGTCTGAGTTGGGGCTCCACCGCATGTCGAGAGACGCAGGAGGCTTACGTCCCTGTCTCTTCCCCAGCCGAAGAGCGCCACCTGTGAAGGTGCACCGCGTAAACCGGCCCTCTATTGGTCGCGTCCTCATATGAATTCACGAGAATCTGGATTCGTCGGTGGAGTACAACTGCCTTCTGCCGCCGTAGCTTGTCATTACCAATACAGCCTATGGAGCTTTCCGTTCTTCTTCAGTATTTATCTTATTTGGCTGCACTGAAAAATTTACTTACCAGGTTGTCAGGTTCCCAAATTCTAAGAATCAGTTCATAGCAGAAGGGAGCAATTAAAGATGCTAGGTGGGGAAACTCACAATAGACATTGAAACCCCTCCCCTCTTCCTTTCACCAAAATCTCAAATTCTCACAAAAGCGATTCTCTCTCTCTATCTTAGCTCTGGAAATCCCCCCCCCCCCTGCTCATTGACACCCCCTCTCTCCCACACAGAATCATATACAATCTTCCGTTCTGTGTGAGAAGCTCTTTCTTTTTCACTTAAAGATGGACAACAGAGAATTGAAATGAAACTGAGGACGGCAAGCGGAGGGGACATTCTTGCAGGAAGTATTCTGAACTTTCTGACTTACCGACTATTCTAAATTTTACCAACTCTTGCAAATAAGTGGGGGGGGGGGGTGTTACACCCCCAACACCTCCCCGCTAGGCACGCCCCTGACTGTCTGGAAGAATTGCTTAAACGAGTAGGTTGATAAGAGAAGAAACTGAACGCTATTGAGTAACATTAAGTTGTGCAAATAAAAGGAAAGTGCTAACCAATATACAGGGTGATTAGAAAATGAGTATACATTTGAAAAATTAATAATTCACGGAATAATGTAGGTACAAAGGTAAAAATTGACACACACGCTTGGAATGACATGGGGTTTTATTGTAACCACACAAAAAAAGGCCGACAGATGGCACTGAACAGCAAAACGTCAGTGACTCTGCCTGAGAATCATGTATAAAAGGAGCTGTAATGAGAAAGAGAGAGAATCAGATGCACCAGCAAACGCAGCATGTTGACGTTACCAGAAAAGGCAATGTTAGTGAAGCTCTACTATCAAAATGGGGAATCTGCGGCGATCGACCGACATCAATAGGCATGCTAAAAGACAATATCCAACGCCAATTTCTCACCATAACTACAGATATGCTGCACAGTGCTGTGCACAACATTGTCCCTCGGCTACAGCTATTGTTGCGGGATGTCGGTGGACATGTTGAGCATTCGTTCTGAAGAACATCGTCTTTGCTTTGTCATAATTTGTTATGCTAATTACTGCCATAACTACAGATATGCTGCACAGTGCTGTGCACAACATTGTCCCTCGGCTACAGCTATTGTTGCGGGATGTCGGTGGACTTGTTGAGCATTCGTTCTGAAGAACATCGTCTTTGCTTTGTCATAATTTGTTATGCTAATTACTGCTTTTCTTATCACACGAAGCGCCATCTGTCGGCCATTTTATGAACTTTTTTGTGGATACAATAAAACCCCATGTCATTCCAAGCATGTGTATCAATTTTTATCTCTCTACCTACATTACTCCGTGAATTATTAATTTTTCAAATGTATACTCATTTTCTGATCACCCTGTACTTTAATATTTTGTCGGGTCCTTCCTACAATAACTTTAACTCTTGTTTAAATTGATGTCTGAGCTAAATGTATTTTGAGGAAATTAAAGTTGAAGACCACGTTTTTTGCTTTGTAAGACTTTCTCACCTGACGTCAATTTTTGAATTCGGCTTTTTTTCATATTGATAGTTTGCATCTATCCTTTTTGTAACTTTAACATTTTTGTAACGATTTTATGCGCATTTCTATTGCCTATTCAAATAAAAATTCTTCTAAAATTACAGAATTTCGTTAAAAACGCTTAAAAAAATTCTTCTAAAAATAAAATTTCGTTAAAAGCACTTAAAAAAATAAAGTGACAACGCCAAGAGGTCGATTCTCGACCGAAAACAACAACCATTTTCCCAATGGTTAAAAAAAAAAAAAAAAAAAAAAAAAAAAAAAGACTCACAAATTTGTAAGGGGGATTTAATTTTTTGAAACGGTGGAAAGAACATGGTTTAGGGCAACAATTTGGCTACATGTAAATGACAAAAAAAGCGTTGTTTAGAAATTGTGCAAGATGTTTAATATGGCGTGTGGTCCCTACGAACAGCTATGACTGCTGCATACCTGTTTTCCATGGATGCTATGAGGTTATCGATAAGACTTTGGGGAATACTGTTCCACTCCTCAAGAATTGTAATTTCCAAGTCCCGGACAGTAAAAAGAAGCCTTGATCTCTCTGCAATGCGTCGTCCAAGTGTGTCCCAAACATGCTCGATTGGATTCAGGTCAGGAGAGCATGCTGGTCATTCTATACGCTGTATTGTTTCAGCTTCTAACATGTTTTCCATAAGACTAGCTGTATGCAGTCTGGCATTATCATGCATGAAAATAAAGGAATCCCTAATGGCTACAGCATAAGGTAGGACATGAGTTCTCAGTATCTTGTCTGCATACCTTTGGGCCGTCAAAGTTCCATTCCGAATGATATGCAGGTCCGTACATCCACCTCGTCTGTAATGTGATCTTTCATGAACGAATGAGGAGTTATTCCGAGTGCTCCCTTCTATCCATGCTAAAAGACACTCCAGAGTCCAGACTGAATCGTGACTTGTCTGTAAATAGCACTTGACTCCAATAATGTTGCCTCTAATCTCGATGTTCAACAGCTACCTTCTTCGGGCCGGACGGTGGCTTGAGGTCAACGGAATACAGACATTTGGTCTAAGCCTTTGCAGCTGAGTAGCATTGTCTGTTCTGTCTCGACGAGCTGTTAACAGGATATCGCGGTCATCAGATGCTGTGGCACCACCTGGTCGACGTCTAACATTCCCTGTTTCTTGAAATCGATTCCACAGATTTGCAATGGTACTTCTTGCGACTCCAACAGCGTCCACTACACTTCGTTGTGTTTGCCTGAATTAAAGTCTCCCGTTAATACGCCAAGCTATGGATTCCGATAAATCACGTTGTTGTGACATTTTCAAGTCACCTTTTCTCAAAACAAAAGCTGGGCAATTGAATTTTACAACTGACACAGTGAAAAGGATGTTTCTGCGAAATTCAGATTTCTGCACTTATCTCCTTTTTCTGGTTTTTAACGTCATGAACTTTGATTTGCATATGAAGTTTTTTCTTCTGTTTTCCTGCTACGCTTTAAATTATGGATGTTTTATTTTACGTTACTTACCGGTGTAAGTATTTGCGTAATTTCGTTAAAATCTCGTGCTCCCCTAATTGTTTTAAGCAGTGTTAGATGGTGTATACGAGCGTAAATGATGTCGTTTGTGAGGTTTCTGCCCTAAACAAATGTTTCAAGGATGCGAAACGAAAATACAAGCATTATTTTTAGGTATGTAACGGATATTTCGGCGTTTTTGACAAATATTTGGTTAGCCGAATATTGAACAATAGATAGCCGAGTAAATTTAGGATATATATATATATGACGCTTCTTCGTTTGTTAGTGTATATCTTTATATGTCTTATAATTATTTATTAAAGATTCGTTTGTTTAACACACATCATTTATTAACTACATTACACAGAAACAAACATTTAACAATAAACATAAATCTATCCAAACAACATTTTATCCCAGTTCCAAAGTTTCTTTTCGTTGCCAAAACACAGCAGATAAAAGTTGGCTATTCGCGCGTTGCCATTTTAGTGTAATACCTTCATTTTAATACACGACAGTTTCCTCCCCTTTCAAATTAACAGCACAATCTTTTTGGAGGTTTCCGGATCCTTTTAGATCGTCTTAGTTGCACTGGATTTTGGACAACTTGGGGTGTGCTAACTGAAGGAGGTGTGACTGTTGGCAGTGATGGAGGCATATCTTTGGCGATATCCTCGGAGGTCGTTGGTGGCTCAGTCGATGCTGCATCTGTCTCCGTTGATGTCGTTGTTGGATCAGATGGCACGTTCATATTTGTTACTCTAGGTCTATACTGAACATCATTGTCCACTTCTTCACCTGCTGATCGAATTTGATCAACATGTCGTCTAACCAAATTGCCTTGAACATTTATGGTATAATGTAATTCACCATCTCGGCTGATGATACGACCGAATTTCCATTTTGAATTAGCTGCAGTGTAATCTCGTACAGCTACTTTTTCACCCACTTCAAAATACCGATCATTGAAATATATATCCTTCCTAATTTTATTCTGAACTCTTTCTTTAGTATTAGGAATTAAGAGGTCAATTCTCGTACGAATCTCTCTTTTTAAGAACATACTTGCTGGAGACTGCATTGTAGTCATATTCGGTGATTTCCGATATTGTAACAGAAAGCAGTTGATTTTTTGATTGATACTACCAGGGTAGTTTTGCATTGCTCGAAGGGATTGTTTCAAAGTGTGTACATACCTTTCTGCTTGACCATTGCTGGAGGGCTTGAAAGGTGCACTCGTTTTATGAAAAACTCCATTATTTTGCATAAATTCTTGGAACTCATATGAGGAAAACTGTGGTCCGTTGTCACTGACTAACATGACTGGTAATCCAAAACGAGCAAAACAATCTCTTAGACATTCTACTGTTTTCAAGGCAGTTGTCGATTTCATAGGATAGACTTCGAGCCATTTTGAGTGTGCATCTACAATTAATAAAAACATATGCTCAAAAATTGGCCCTGCAAAATCAACATGAATTATTTCCCATGGAAAACTTGGATACTCCCAATGGTGTGTTTTAGATTTTGGAGGATAATCTTTAATCCTGGAACAATCTGTACAAATTTTAACAACATCTTCGATGTCTTTATCTATGTTTTTCCAATTGACATAGGATCTGGCTATTGCCTTCATTTTAACAACTCCTAAATGTCCTTGATGAAGTTCTTCCAAAACTTTTTTATGGTATTTTTTAGGTACACAGACTCTTTGGCCGTACATAATGCAACCATCCTGGAGAGTATATTCGACTTCCTTCCCTTTTAGAGAAGTTCCCTTTTTTAAAGCATTTAGCAAGGGTGCCAAATCTTCGTCATTTGCAGTTGCTTTGGCTAAATCTCTTGCTGTTATTGGAAGTGTTTCAATTTGGGAAAGTTGGAAAACTGAAACGTCATCCTTTAATTCTAAATCTTCAGACCTTAAGGGTAATCGTGAAAGACAATCTGCATTACCATGATCCTTAGTATTCCGATAAATTATGTCGAACTGATAAGACTGTAGTACTAGAGCATAATGCAAAAGTCTTGTAGCAGACAAAACTGGAAGACCCTTTTTGCAAGCAAAAATTGCCACGAGTGGTTTGTGATCTGTAATGAGAGTGAATCGATTTCCTTTTAGGTAAAGATAAAACTTTTTCACAGCCCAGACTAGAGCTAGAGCTTCTTTATCAATCTGTGAATAGCGTTGTTCAGTTAGTGAAAGTGTTCTTGAAGCAAATGCAATAGGCCTCTCGGAACCATCCGGAAATTTGTGGGAGAGCACTGCCCCCAAACCGACTGGAGATGCATCAGCTGCAAGGATAATAGGAAGTTTTGAATCATAATGTGCTAATACTCTATCAGAACAGATTTCATCTTTTATGTTTTGAATTGCTTCTTGACACTTTTTATCCCAAATCCATGGAACACCTTTTTTTGTCAAGTTGTGTAATGGATATGCTAAAGTAGCAAGTTTGTTTGAGAATCTAGCATAAAAGTTAACTAATCCCATAAAAGACTGAATTTCTTGAACGTTCTTAGGAATTTTAGCATTCTTAATTGCAGCAATCTTTTCATCCGTTTTAGATAATCCTTGTGCATTTATCTTATATCCCAAAAATTCAATTTCATTCTGGAAAAATTTGCATTTATCTTTATTTATTCTCAATCCATGTTGACGACATCTATCGAAAAATTTCCGTAATCTTGACAAATGTGTCTGGAAATCTGGTGCTGCGATCCGTGCATCATCATAAAATACTTCTACTCCTTCTAAATCATGCAATACACTTTCTATATATTTCTGCCATATAGCAGGTGCTGAGTTAATTCCAAACATTAGTCTTGTGCATTCATAAAGTCCTTTATGAGTATTAATCGTTAATAATTTTTGACTGTCAGGGTGAACCTTCATTTGTAAATAAGCTTGACTAAAGTCAATCTTTGAAAATATCTTACCATCATTCAGTGAAGCAAAAATTTCTTCTGTTTTTGGAAGAGGATGTCTTTGAATTTTTAGATTTTTGTTAAGAGTGACGGAATAATCAGCACATAGTCGAATTTTCCCATTTGCTTTAACTACTGGTACAATTGGAGTCGCCCAATCAGAAATATTCGACTTTTTGATAACTCCGTCTTTCTCAAGTCGTTCTAATTCCTCTTCAACACGCTTTTTCATTGCAAACGGTAATGGTCTCGGTCTGCAAAAAACTGGAACGGCATCCGGTTTTAACTCAAGACTGCATTCATAATTTTTTATTTCGCCCAATTTTTCATCAAATATGTCTGCGTATTCTTCTAACAGTTTTGTAAGATTTCCCTGATTAACAACTGTAAGAGCTTTAATCCTTACCCAATCTAAATTGATTTTATACAGCCATTCTCGACCCAAGATAGTGTCTAAGTCTTCTTTAACAATATATAAATTTAAGTACTCTGTTTGATTCTTATATTTTACTTTAACTGTTGAGTAACCCAGGGGTTTAAGAGTTTCACCATTATAGGTCTTAAATTTCAAGTCTGTAGGACATATTTTTTTCTTCGAAATATCTTTAAATCTCTTTAAACTCATTACTGATACTGTACCGCCTGTATCGACTTCCATTTCAACCGATTTACCTTCAATTTCAACAGTTACTATTATGGGAGGTCTTTTAGGAAATCCTTCTTTCATGCAAACGCTCTCTACTTCTAAACTATGAAGTGGAATTGAATTTTGAACTTCTGAATCATTTACATGAAACTGTTTTTGCTTCACCATTTTGTTTGGTTTAGCCTCCTTAGAATAATAACAAGCTCGTTCAATGTGGCCAATACGCTGGCAAACTCTACATTTACTTGCTTTAAACTTACAGTTAAATTTATTATGATTTGATCCGTTACATCTAGAACAATGTACTATGTTATTTTTCTTTTGTGTGTTCTTAGGTTGTGGTGTTATATTTTTTCCCTTATATACACCAACGGCTTTAATCCCTTGTGGCTTACCCATTATATCATTAACTCCTTTATTAGCTCGTTCCATTGCTAAAGCGATCTTAACTGTTTTATCGAGATCGATATCGTCTTCTTCAAATAGCCGATCTAGGATTTCCCTATCTCGTAAACCACTAACGAAAACATCTCTCAACATAGTATTCAACATAAGTTGAGTGTATTTGCAAGGAATTGCTAAAGAGCGAAGTTCAGCAAGATAAGAACTAACGCTTTCCCCTTCATGTTGTTTCCTATTTAAAAACGTGTGTCTACTAGGTATTATTAATGGTTTCGGATTCAAATGTTCTTGCAAAATTTGTTTAAGCGCTTCATATTCCTGATCACTGGGATTTTGTGGAGCAAGAAGATTTTTTAACAAGTTATATAGTTTTGCAGATAAACTTGATATTAGTGTTTTTGCGCGTTTTTCCTTGGGAACATTTTGTATATCTAAAAAGGCTTCAAACCTATCCATGAAGGTATCAAAACTTTCTAATGATTCATCATATTTCTCAAATTGTACTCCAGAAACCTTATTATTCTTTAGGGTGCTATCCCCCTTTAGCGCATCCATTAACGCTTTATTTTGTTTAATTAATTCTTCAACTAATTGTTCCATTTTAATAGAATAATAAGATTTTCTTACCTTGTTCCAATCTTCCGAAATTGAAGTAGTAATCTAAAGTAGCAAGATTACAAAACTAGAAGCATCAACGTTTAACTCGTCGCCAGTGTGACGCTTCTTCGTTAGTTAGTGTATATCTTTATATGTCTTATAATTATTTATTAAAGATTCGTTTGTTTAACACACATCATTTATTAACTACATTACACAGAAACAAAAATTTAACAATAAACATAAATCTATCCAAACAACATTTTATCCCAGTTCCAAAGTTTCTTTTCGTTGCCAAAACACAGCAGATAAAAGTTGGCTATTCGCGCGTTGCCATTTTAGTGTAATACCTTCATTTTAATACACGACAATTGACTATTTTCTGACACATTCATAAAGTCATTTAAATTTTTAAATGCACAAAATGTATAGCTATTTTGCTTCAGATACTAAGAAATCGAAGAGAATTTTCTATAAAGGTTAAGAATTTTTAGAAAATGGTGTCAAAATTGAAGATTTAAACCAATTTTATACACGCAACGGTAAGGGAAAGATCTTCATTGTTAAACAATCGATTAAAACTCAAGATTTAATATACATTTATAGAAAAATGATAAACGCTAATCAATTTTAAAGTGCTTGGATATTAATGTTTGTAAATTTCCTGCGCATATAAAAATGTCTTTATAATTGCGTCACAAAAATTCGCATTGCTCAGCAGTATATTTTGAAAGAACAGCCTTAAATATATTTAATACAAAATATTTCAGAAGACTCTAGATTATTCATACTGTTGGTCTCGGTTTATGCGTGTACTTTCAATATGTGTAGTGTTCAGTAAATTGGGGAACTTTCTGTGCTATGCATATGCTGCTTCAGCTGTTAAAAGTTTTGTTAAATACGTATTTTCTAGTTTTTACAAATTTGTTGACCAATAGCAACGCAAACTCCTCACAATAATTTTTTTTGAAAGCCTAAGAGAGGCAGCTAGCTCATGGAGAAAATTAAATTTACTTGACAATAAACGATTCAATTAACCTTTTTATTTTAATTTGGTTAAACAATAAGAGCTAATCTTCTGTAATCGGAGTCTACCGCCAAAGGTTGGCATCAAACAGGGCATGTTGGCAATTATGTGATTTAATGTGAATGTCATTAAAACTTTATGCAAAACACTGTTACGTTAAACAATACTGGATAAAATACGCCAAATAGTAAAAGACCTGATTACGGAGGATTGATCAAGAAAAGAAATTGCGCTTTAAAATTAGTACCGTTTGGAGTTAATGTCTGTGCACATTCTGAAATGTAAAATAACTGGCTTACATAAATATCAACCACATATAATTTTATTCAGTAATTAAGGTACATGTATAAAAATGCCGAAGAATTATTAGCTTAAATAAATATTAAATTCCTTGACACTTTCATTCGACACATTACATAAATAAATTGAAATCTGATTTCGTCAATTTGTATTAGTATAATTACTCAAAGAAATTATCCTAGAGATTTATAGATCTGCATGCCAAGACTTCAAAATCACAGGTGTCATAGACTTTTCCAAAAAATGACACGTAAAGGCACTTCTTGCTGGGTACTACAGAACCTACACCAATCGATCCATTTTTCCATTTGCGACCTATGTACAAGGGTTCTCCTTCTCTAGTTCTACCAGCCTGCAAAGCTCCAGATGGGATTTCACAATCTGTATTCCACTCCCAACAGAGCTGCACATGTTCTGGATTGCAGAGAACTTCGTATTCATAGTAGGCAAATTCTTCGCCTTTCCAGCCAATAAAAACGCAACCCTTGACAGGAACAAGTTTTCCCACAATTACTTCTCCGAAGTGATTGACTCTAGCAATATAAAAGATGGTGCCAAACACTTCGCCGCCACAAACAGCATGTGGTGGAACATTACCTCGCATAGAAGCCACCCATATTGCTGGCCGCAGATAATCTTGGGGAAAACAATCACACATACTTTTGAAAGAATAATTAATTGGATTTAAAATTATTATAATGATTGGAGTCGCAATCAGTTGATTGATTTCGTAAGAATCCAAATTAGCTAGACGATTTAAATTGAATTTAAAAGGTTACAGTTATGTTGAAACTTTGTGTTCACGTCGCGAGCACTAATTATAAAAATTTGTTTTCGGATTGAAATTCACGTTCGCTTTTAAAAATGTTATTTTCATCAATAGACATATTTGTCCATTGTTAGATTAGAGTCCATGGTAGTACCTAAAGACCCAAATTTTTAAAGGGACATTTTTAAATTTTTCGTAGTTTTAACTTTTAAAAGAATAATACTTTTGAAAGAAAATAATTAATTGGATTTAAAGTGATTATAATGATTGGAGTCCAAATTAGCAAGACGATTTAAATTGAATTTAAAATGTTACAGTTATGTTGAAACTTTATGTTCATATCGCGAGCAATAATTATAAAAAGTTTGTTTTCGGAACGAAATGCGCGTTCGCTTTTAAAACTGTTATTTTCACCAACAGAAGTATGTGTCCATTATGAGATTAGAGTCCATGAAAATATCTAAAGACCAAATTTTATAACGGGACATTTTTTAATCTTTCGTAGCTTTAACTTTTAAAACGTTCACATACAAAGAAAACAAAGATGCCCATAATTAAAGTTCTCCTATTCAGAGCTGCCTGCAGCCATTTATCAAAAATGCTTGAAACTTTGTCAAAGATCAAAGACGATTACTGAAGAATAGAATGCCTACGTGGGGCGTAATGCCCACGTTTACTTCACATCTAGATGAGAACAGTCTATGGAGATGGCATCAGAAGATTCAGAAATATAAAAGTTCTCTCGCACCAGGCTGCGGTGGAATGATGCTGATGTAGGAGCAGTCTGGATGTGCGCTTTGATACTTTGATTGGAGTCGGAATGGTGAGCATAGGGGGGGGGGGGGGGGAGGGAAGGCCCCATCAGAGCCAGACAATTTTTCTAATTTTCATAATTAATATTTTTTTAAATCTAAAAACTTATGCACACAATTTAATTTAAATAAGATGCAAACAATTAGTTTATATAAGATTCAAATAATTAAATTTTGAAGATGCAAAGATAATAAAGTATAAATACAATTGAGATGCATAAAATAATATAAATATATTTTTTTCCCTTATAATTGCAAGAGAGCTAAGAAGGAAAGTTAGCAGAACGCGATGCCAAAAGCAAGGCGGGAAGACGTCAAAAGGAAAAATTTAGTGTAGGAATGTCAAATGGGAATAACAATGCAGGTACCAAAATTTTGTGAATTTGGAATAGCACAACGAAGTGTTTAGGGTGGTTCCCTGCCTAGGTTTCGCGACTTCTTGGAAAGCATTATGGAGTGAGTCTCCAAATGCTTGAATAGAAGTTACGTCTTCGGCAGAGTGAATCTCAGTGGACGGGGTGTCCATGTTTTCTAGGACATGACTGAAGTCTTCCCAATTGACCGAGAAGGCCTGGGGGATGTCGAGTCTGAAGTTGCCTAGGGATCCTACATTAGAGAGAGATTGGACATTGCGTCGCCGGCAGATTTGACAAATCCGCCATTTTAGTAACGTCGTATGTATACGCTGGTATTGCTTTCTAAAGAAAATTTGGATTTTTAAAGATTCAACATTTTAAATATTGTATCAAGACTTAGTACGCTATTAATAGATAATTTTCTTTTGTTGTTTATAGTTACTTTTTAATATTTAGTAATGTTTATTTATTTTGTAACATATTTTAAATTGTCAGAGTTCAAATTGTTGAGTATGCGGTCAACGTTAAAACAGTATCATTAAATAATAAATATCGAAATGAGTAACACAAACAAAGCAATTTCGTTTCTGCGACTCTTGTTTTACATTTTAAAACTGATTTTGATTTAAATCTTTTTGTAGTGAGTGAGCAAAACGTGTAAATAATTTGGAGTTTCGAAGTTTGACACAGTTGGAGGTAATTGACAAACGTTATTGGCGATGAATTTCTGTTTACATTTTGAAACATTTATTTTAAGAACGTAATACAGAATAAAATTGTATATAGTGCACTCTTTTTAAAATATGAAATTGTTTATAAATTATAAGGAATAATTGAATAAATTGTTAAACTTCATTTTTTAATAATTTCTTTTTTACATATCCGCGGAATTTGAGAGCACAAGACGTAAGCATTAAAATTTTTCGCATAAAAAAAAATATCTATGTATAAAAGCGCTGACTCTGACAATTGCAAAAATATATAAATTCACAATATATAAAGATCTATATAAATAAACATTACTAAGCATATGTGTGTAATTTTTTTTATTCAGTTTCTCGGAATGTATTTTTTTTTTGCATATTTAGATATACTTAGTATTATAAAGTGTATTATTCTAGAAAATTGAAGCTTTTTAATTTCATACAACCAAATAGTTTCTTTAAAACTATCTAAATTTATTAATGTAAATACATTAATAAAGAAGGTATATTAGGAATAAGTTTAAAAAATTTATACTTTTCTGAATATTTCAGTATTTTTTTTTAATTTCTTATTGCTATTAAATGATATATTTTTAACCTTATAAAATTAAGAGTTCCCTCTAAGAAATTTTATTTATTTACTTAAAAAAGTAACCTAACTAATCTATATCATGAGTCATGACCATTTAAACAGAGGAAAGTAAAAAATAAATACCCACGCTACAAAAAATTACATTATGTAGCATTTCTTGTGTTATGCATAAATTAAAATGTTTATTTTAAGTAAAAAAAGAAACTCAAAAACTTGAATATTTGTTTATAATAAAATTCGAATATTTTAAGCATAATGTAAAGTTAACCCTGCAATTCAGCCGAATAAAAGAAAAAGCATTTTCTGAGAATTCTTATTCATTAAAACGGAATTGTGCTTATGTTTATGTTCTGAATGACTCTGTGAAGGCATATGAAATGAATTTCTGGTGATTTTAATAGAATAAAAAGTGTTGGACGCGGATGAAAATGCATTGCGTTCTACGGCGTTCCACCTGCTTTGTAACTAATATGGCGGGCTTTCCGTCAATGTCCAATCAGGCCCTAGCCAGAATTTCCCTTCGGGGGGGGGGGGGGGGGGGGGGGGCTCAATCTTGGAAAAAAAATTTTGATCAGACAGTAGTAATTTCATAACTTAAAGTGTAAATTACAAAAAAAAATAAACAAAGCAAGTTAAAGTATATTCCTACATAGGATACTTGATGTCCATGTCAAAAATTGTTATTTCGTATTTTTTCGATTTCGGTTCAATTTTTGCTTTCAAGAGCACTTCTAGTTTCCAAGCCGGTTCGGAAACCGGAAGCATTTTTAGGGGGGGGGGGGGGGAGACTGCAACGAAAAAGCCAAAAGCACAAACTAACAATGTTTGAGATGAGTCTCATGTATCCTAAGAGAAAAAAAAACGTTAAAAAATATTGAAATGAAAACATGTAATTTGAAAATTTAAAACACAGGATTAATATTAGCTTACGAGCCTCGCATTAGGAGCGCCGGGGCTTAAAATGATTAATTCATAGATGAAATTAATTACACATATTATTTTTTTCGAAAGAAAAAATTAAATACTACAGATATATGTAATCATAAAAATTATATTGATACTTCACATTCTCTAATTACAATAATTATAAATGCATACATTAAATATCCTTAGTACATTAAATTTACTAGTACTACAGCTATAGAAGCAATCTTCGTGATTTTTTCTCAGCCATGAGGGTGATTACCTTATCTGGATCTACTGTTATGTTCCAATGAATAGAAATCATTGAAAGAATACTCAGTCTCTCATCGGTCATAACGCTTCGAGGTAAAGATTTAATTCTTTTCATTGTTGAAAAGGACCTTTCAGCACTGGCTGTTGTTACCGGGATCGTAGCTAAGACTGTTAGCAAGTGTTTGATAGTATTGTAATACGTTGCATTACAGTATTCTAAAACTTTTAAGACTTCTGTATCTGTGTCAATATTAGCGATTTTCTCGCACCATAATTCGTATTCTGCTTTCACTTGCGACATTGACGCTTTATCGTCGAAATATTGACACAGATTCTCTAAGTTTCTTGCTTTTTCCGGAGAAGCAAATCCTGGAAGAAGTACTTGGAAATTTGTTAGAATGTCTTCATTCTAAATAAATCTGTCATTCAAATTTTGAATAAGATTTTCAACACAGGGAATAAAGACTGTGACCCTGTAATACTCTTCGGGGGATGCAATTTGTGGATTTGCACGTGTTGTCTGTCTTAATGTTAGTCTTGGGATCTTTATTTCAGTTTGGAAGGCGTCTTCCCCAAGTTTTGATGCGGAATTAAATATCTCACGAAAGACTTCGATTGAATTTCCTCTATGTTTCTGTAAAATATTTAGGACATCTTTAGCATGTGTTACAGCCGATATCATGTCACGAGATTTTTCTTGAAGAAGAACTGACAATGGCTTTGTAAGACTGAAAAGTTTGTCACAAACAAACAGGCTTATGAGAAAATCACTCTTCTCCATGACTGCCAAGAAAGCTTTAGCTGTTGAAGAAATCTTCCAAGTGTTTTCCGAAATATTTTCTAAGCTAATGCAAATACATTTAAACAGCTCAACAAAAGTTAATATGCTTTCATGTCTTTCGATAAATCTTGTGTCACAAAGGCGGATAAGTCGTTTTCTTCTGTTTTCTGGAGCATATGATGAAATTGCTTCTTGAAGGGCTAAATTTGCCTTGGGGTGATTTCTAAAAAAATTCGTCACTTCATTAACAGTTCCGAGACAGTTTCGGATGGCAGGAATCAGCATGCTGTTGGACAATGCGAGGTTTAAACGGTGGCTTGCACAATGAACGTATCGAATTTTTGGATACTTCTGACGAATTCTAGACTGAACCCCACTAATATGACCAACATAACATATACAGGGTGATTATAAAGAAACTTTGCCAACATCTGCACTTCTAGCGCCCGTTCTATTTAACCGATCAAGATGAAATTTTAAATATAGTTGTTTGAAGGTATGCGCTCGAGATTCTGTGAATGGCAATACAGTGGTGCTCACGGTTACGGTTATAGTTACAGAAACTCGAAAATTTCGAATGGCAACGCCTACTTTTTCCTGTCTCAAAATGTTCAGCGCATGCGAAAACCCTAAATAGCGTTGAAACGGTACCGATATGTCCAAAAACCGACGTGTTATAGACATACAAACCGTTCTTTAAGGCGCACCGAGCAATAATGCATTCGACAGAGACAAGAAACTGCTGAATGATGAGAACACATATCAGACAAAAGAAAACCTTTATTGGCATCAAACATTTTCCACATGGGTGCCATCACAAGCAATTACGCATTGCATGCGGGAGACGACGGACAATACCGCTGAACGCAACATGACGCGAGGAATGTTTCTAATCTCACGCCGTATAGAATCCTGCAAGCCCGACAATGTTTTCGGATTGCACAGGTAAACTCTGGATTTGAGATATCCCCAAAACCAGAAATCCATAGGCGTCAGATCTGGGGATCGCGCAGGCCACGGAATAGGATAATGGCGTGAGATGATGCGATCACCAAAATGCTGATCTAGGAGCCTTTTAACTGACCTCGCTATATGTGGAGGTGCACCATCTTGCATCCAAACAACGTCATTGAGTGCATTCCGCGGACGCAACTCCGGTAGTACAGAATTTTTCAGCATGGCTGCATACCGAGAGCCTGTTACAGAACATGTTGCAGGACCCGCTGGGGTCGTTTCCTCAAAGAAGAACGGGCCGAGAACAAATGTAGCTGTAATGCCGCACCACACAGTCACTTTGGCGTCAAATAATGGTACTGGTGCCACAGCGTGAGGATTCGTCTCTCCCCAGTGCACACAATTCTTTGTGTTAATGTTGCCATGTAAGGTGAAATGCGCCTCGTCCGTCCATAGTATGCGAAGTGGCCAGTCGTTATCAGCATCATATCGTAATAAAAATTCATTTGCGAAGTCCAGACGTTGTTGTGGGTCACCCGGCTGCAACATCTGGACGCGCTGAAATCGATAGGGAAACATGTGAAGTACTGAGCGCAAGAGCTTGCGGACCGTTGTGTTCGGAATATCCAACAAGCGCGATAATCCTCTTGCAGTTTCTGTGTGCCCTGTAGTCACTGTATGATGCACTTCCATGACAACGTCCTCAGAAACTGTTGGCCGTCCGGAGCGCGGTTTGTCACAGGTGCAGCCTGTATCTTCGAATTTGCGCACTAAATCACGCACAGCTTGCAGAGTACATGGCCCACGTCGTTGTCGATGATTGCGGCGATACACACGCAAGGCTTCCGCAGCGTTCATCCCATTTAGATAATAGAGTTTGATCAATTCACCGCGAACTTTCCCAGGAAGAGTCATATCGTCGGCATGTGCGAGTTCATGAATGACGACTTCGCATACCCGCTTGGTATTTTATAGGCTTCCTCCGCTGAATATCTGGCGAACGGCGTTCTGTGATTGGTATCTTGCCTGTGTCATATGCAAAGTTACTGCGTGCGCACAGATCGTGTTTTGTTGGCCGGTTTTCAGAACTCTTCTTTGTGTATGCATAACACGTTTGTTCTTGGACATATCGGTACCGTTTCAACGCTATTTAGGGTTTTCGCATGCGCTGAACATTTTGAGACAGGAAAAAGTAGGCGTTGCCATTCGAAATTTTCGAGTTTCTGTAACTATAACCGTAACCGTGAGCACCACTGTATTGCCATTCACAGAATCTCGAGCGCATACCTTCAAACAACTATATTTAAAATTTCATCTTGATCGGTTAAATAGAACGGCCGCTAGAAGTGCAGATGTTGGCAAAGTTTCTTTATAATCACCCTGTATATTAACATAACATAGCATATTGGACGCTCCGTCATACGCTTGTGCGACGCATTTAGACATATCAAGCCGTAGTTCAGCACAACGTTGTAATATTACTTTTGTTAAATTTTCGGCGGACAAGTCGTTTACTGGAATGAAACCTAAAAAATCTTCCCGAATTATTTGGGTTTGTGAATTTTTTAAATAGTCCACATATCTAACACAAAAGGAAAGTTGTTCTGTGCTTGAAATGTCCATAGTTTCATCAGCAATCAAGCTAAAACAGATTGCGTTACTTATTTTGGTAATTAGTTCTTCGGGTAACTATATCCAAGCATATTTCAGTGATGGAACACCAGGATCATCATTTTGGAGCAGCAAAACACCATTTTGGAGCAGAAAACCGCTCATTTTGGAGCAGAAATCGCTCATTTTGGAGCAGCAAATGACTCATTTTGGAGCAGCAAATGACTCATTTTGGAGCAGCAAATCGCTCATTTCGGAGCAGCAAAACGGTTTTTCAGCAGAAAATAACTATTATTGAGCTGCAAAATCCCTCTCTTTTAAGCACGAAAAAGCTTTTTAGAGAAAACGTAAACACACACACACACAAAAAAAAAAAACTATGTTACAGCTATCACAAAACTTCGGTAATTCTGAGTAAAAAAAAAAAAAATCTGAAATTCACAACAAATTTTCTGAAAGGTTACAACAAGGGAGACGGGGGAGGGGGAATCCACTCCCGGCACAATGATTTTTTTCCGCACCCCACTGACGAAATTTGCGGTTTTTCCTCGATCCTTTGATGAAATTTGCCGTTTTTAAGCGATCCTTTGACGAAATTTGCCGTTTTTCCGCGATTATTTGACGAAATTTGTTGTTTTTAAGCGATCCTGTGACGAAATTTGCGGTTTTCCCATGATCTTTTGACGAAATTTGCCGGTTTTTCTGCGATCCTTTAACGAAATTTGCGGTTTTTTTGCGATCCTTTGACGAAATTTGCCGTTTTTTCGGGATCCTTTGACGAAATTTGTTTTTTTTAAGCATCTTTTGACGAAAATTGCAGTTTTCCCACGATCTTTTGACGAAATTTGCCGTTTTTTCCGCGATCCTTTGACGAAATTTGCGGTTTTTTCTCGATCCTTTGACGAAATTTGCCGTTTTTTCGGGATCCTTTGACGAAATTTGTTGTTTTTAAGCATCTTTTGACGAAAATTGCGGTTTTCCCACGATCTTTTGACGAAATTTGCCGTTTTTTCCGCGATCCTTTGACGAAATTTGCGGTTTTTTCTCGATCCTTTGACGAAGTTTGCCGTTTTTTCGGGATCCTTTGACGAAATTTGTTGTTTTTAAGCGATATTTTGACGAAAATTGCAGTTTTCCCACGATCTTTTGACGAAATTTGCCGGTTTTTCCGCGAGCCTTTGACGAAATTTGCGGTTTCTTCGGGATCCTTTGACGAAATTTGTCGTTTTTTCGCGATCTTCTGACGAAATTTGCGGGTTTTCTGCAATCCTTTGACGAAATTAGCGGTTTTTCGTTATCCTTTGACGAAATTTACCGTTTTTTCGCGATCCTTTGGCTTGATTTGCCGTTTTTTTCACGATCCTTTGACGAAATTTGCCGTTTTTTCACGATCCTTTGACGAAATTTGGCGTTTTTTCGCGTTCCTTTGACAAAATTTGGCGTTTTTTTGCGATCCTTTGACGAAATTTGGCGTTTTTTTCACGATCCTTTGACGAAATTTGCCGTTTTTTCGCGATCTTTAAAAAAAATTTGGCGTTTTATCGCGATCCTTCGATGAAATGTGCCGTTTTTTCGCGATCCTTTGACAAAATTTGGCGTTTTTTCGCGATCCTTTGACGAAATTTGCTGTTTTTTCACGAGCCTTTGACGAAATTTGGCGTTTTTTTCACGATCCTTTGACGAAATTTGCCGTTTTTTCGCGATCTTTTAACAAAATTTGTCGTTTTATCGCGATCCTTCGATGAAATGTGCCTTTTTTTCGCGATCCTTTGACGAAATTTGTTGTTTTTTCACGATCCTTTGACGAAATTTGGCGTTTTTTCGGGATCTTTTAACAAAATTTGTCGTTTTATCGCGATCCTTCGATGAAATTTGCCGATTTTTCGTGATCCTTTGACGAAATTTGGCGTTTTTTCGCGATCCTTTGACAAAATTTGGCGTTTTTTCGCGATCCTTTGACGAAATTTGCCGTTTTTTCCACGATCCTTTGACGAAATTTGCCGTTTTTTTCACGATCCTTTGACGAAATTTGCCGTTTTTTCGCGATCTTTTAACAAAATTTGTCGTTTTATCGCGATCCTTCGATGAAATTTGCCGTTTTTTTGCGATCCTTTGACGAAATTTGCCATTTTTTCGCGATCGTTTGACGAAATTTGCCGTTTTTCCACGATCCTTTGACGAAGTTTGCCGTTTTTCCACGGTCTTTTGACGAAATTTGCCATTTTCCGCGATCCTTTGACGAAATTTGCCATTTTTTCGCGATCCTTTGACGAAATTTGCCGTTTTCTGTGATCCTTTGACGATGCCGTTTTTTTTGCGATTTTTTTGACGAAATCTGTCGTTTTTCCGCCATCCTTTGACGAAATTGGCGATTTCTTTTCGAACGATTGACGAAATTGATTTTTTTCGGCGACCATTTGTCGAAAAACGCGATGTATTTTATGTCCGAATTTTCGGATTTATGACAGATTTTTTTTAATTTTAGGAAATGACTGCCTTAATTTTTCGGAAAATTCGGAACAGAATCACCCCTGACTGATTATGTCAAGGTCTAACAAAATATGAAGTTTAACGAAGTTCTGTGCATTAGTTCTTGGGATATAGTTATTGTGAAATCATGCAAAAGTAGAATAGCAGCGCCACCTGTTGGGCTATTTATATCGAAACGTAATCAGCATCTATTTATGTCGAGGTCTAACAGAATCTGAAGTTTGATGAAATTCTGGGTATTAATTCTTGAGATACAGCTATTGTGAAAATCATGAAAAAAGTAGTATAGCAGTGCCACCTGTTGGGATAGCTACACCAAAATATAATCAGCATCTATTTATGTCAAGGTCTAACTGAATCTGAAGTTTGGTGAAAATAAGTGGATTAGTTCTTGAGATAGAGATTGCGGAATTCGCGAGAAATGCAGGATAGTAGCGCCACCTGATGAGCGATTTACACCAAAAGCTAATCAGCACGTACTCCCGCCACTTTTTTTTGCGTCCCTTTGACGAAATGTGCAGTTTTTTCCGAGATCTGTTGATAAAATTTGCGTTTTTTTCGCTATTTTTGACGAAATTTGCCGTTTTTCGCGATCTGTTAACAAAATTTGCCGTTTTTACACGATTCTCTGACGAAAGTCACGTTTCTCCCGCGATCTGTTGACAAAATTTGTTGTTTTTTTGCTATTTTTTGACGAAATTTGCCATTTTTCGCAATGTTTTTGAAGAAATTTGCCGTTTATCGCAATGTTTTTGAAGAAATTTGCCGTTTTTCGCAATGTTTTTGAAGAAATTTGCCGTTTATCGCAATGTTTTTGGAGAAATTTGCCGTTTTTCGCAATGTTTTTGAAGAAATTTGCCTTTTTTCGCGATGCTCTGACAAAAGTCACGTTTTTCCCGTGATCTGTTGACAAAATTTGTCGTTTTTTCGCGATCTTTGGGCGAAATTTGCCGTTTTTCGCAATGTTTATGACGAAATTTGCCGTTTTTCGCAATCTTTGACTAAATTTGCCGTTTTTTCGCGACCTTTTGACGAAATTTGCCGTTTTTAGCAATGTTTTTGACGAAATTTGCCGGGTTTTTTTTCGATTTTCTGACGAAAGTAACGTTTTTCCCGCGATCCGTTGATAAAATTTGCCGTTTTTTCGCGATCTTTTGACGAAATTTGCCGCTTTTCGCAATGTTTTTGACGAAATTGGCCGTTTTTTCTCGATTTTCTGACGAAAGTCATGTTTTTCCCGCGATCCTTTGACAAAATTGGCGACTTTTCTTCGAAGGAATGACGAGATTGATTTTTTTCGGCGATCATTTGCCGAAATACCGATACATTTTATGTCCGAATTTTCGGATTTATGACCGATATATATATATATATTTTTTTCGGAAACCATTGCCTTAATTTTTCGGAAAATTCGGACCAGAATCACCCCTGTAGCAGACTGTGATTGGTGTCTCGCGAGCCGAGCTTCCTAGCTGTAGTCATATATATAGTTGGTTCCTTTGCAGGAAACTCACCAATCGGAGGATCGACTGATCGGCGCGCACGAGCACGTTTTGAATCGTAACAGGCACTTTAAAGAGGGGATTTCGTACCGCGAAGAATGACGAAATTTTTCTTATAGCAAAATGTTGCTAGAAGAAAATTATCGAATTGGCGCAGTTGGGCGCAATTTTGTTGAAAAATGATCGTTTTGGCGCAGAATGGCGCAGCATTATCGTTTTGGCGCAATTGGAGCAATTGGCGCAGCTGTTCCATCACTGATATTTGAATGATTTCATTTTGAATGTCAGGGCTGAAGTAAGTAGCATTTTTACGGCTGTTTATAATATGCCGTTTCAATTCATCATCTCCAGACTTTGCTCTAAATCTTAAAAGAGCTCTTAGTTTACCGTCTTTTAGGTAGCTTTCAATACAAAAAATTATAAAGCTACCTATTGCAGCCGTTCGGAGGAAATCAGTTCCGGAAAATTTCGATATATTTTCACCGATCATGACCCCCAGACACCAAAACCACCCTTCGTTCAAATGTTGATTTATATATATATATATATATATATATCTCCATATATATATATATATATATATATATATATATCTGACATATGTCATACGATAACGCTCGTATTTATAAATCAATTTTGATGAAACTAATTGTGTGTATTAAGCTCACCAATGTCTCGACCGAGTTCGTTGGCCAGCTTGGTCCGCCATTTTGTTTCAAGATGGCGGCCATTTAAAAATTTAAAACTAAAATAAATATACAAAAAAGTTAAAAATTCAAATTTATTTTTTAATTAAATGTTAGGCCTTGATACGAGGATTCCAGAGCATTTTTTGGTTTACCTCTATCTTAAAAAATGGCTGAGATAGAGCAGTTTGAAATTCTAGGGTGGCTGACATTTTGAAACAAGACAGCACATTACAAAAATTTTCATTGTTGTAATAATTTTCCCAATCATACGCATAAAACTATATATTCATATCCGTTAGCGCAAAATTCTCGCCAAACTTGGCGACATTTGGCGAAATATCGCCCAATTTGGCGACCAAAATAAGTCTTCATAAATGAAGCCAATTTGGCTATTGCTCAATAATTTGGCGAATTTCTTATTCAGATTCAGTATTAACGAATCCTTTGTAAACGTTTTCTTTGCATTTTAACTTGCTGTTTTCGTGTAACATTAGCTAAAATTTTAAAACGAAGATATAGGAAAGCTACCTTTTCCTCGCGGTACAGGCCGGAAGGACTTTTTTTATCGGCTTCTCTAACGTTAGAGGACCGCTATCATGATCACCTCTAAGTGGCATTTCTTGCTCTGCACAAAATAAGATTGTTTCAATTATTGGTCTAAGAGCTGCCCTGTTTTCTTCTTTTTCTGAAGCTCTTTGGGAATCCAATAGCGAGATAATATCTTTCGGTTTTCCTGAAGAAATCTCGAGAAATTTGTTTGCTAACGTAACACACTGTTTGTGATAATCTAATTGCATATGTTTTAAGAAAACATATTTAGCCTTTTTCCAATTTCTGAAACATGTAGAAACTAGTGCTCCTGGTTTTTCATGACATCCTTTACCTATTCCTTCGTGGAAAAACAAAAAGCAAGGTTTACAGTAAACACCATCTTGCTTTCTAGAATAAGCAAGAAAAGGAAATCCTATTTCAGGATCTTTTATCCATTTCTCTTGAAAGCTTCTGTTTTGTTTCTTCCCTTCAGTCATTGGGAAGTTGTATGGCTGTTTAGGAAGTAAAACTGAATGAAGAATGTTTCTCTTCGTGACATCATCTAAGTCATCTCTAGTTGCGAATTGAGTTGATTGCCATACTAAAGACACACATGGAGTATTTAACGAATTACCCCCACTAGAGTCAATTTCTTCTGGAAAGCTAACATTTAAACAATCCTCAAGTTCATTTTCTAAACAAGACTTGCTTCCAGAAAAAGATGATGTTATTGGATCTGGTTCTACGGAAGTCATTTCAACATTTAGTGCACCCGCGGTGCTGTCCTGTGATTCTGCAAATAAAAATGTGATATACGTCTGAAAATTTATTTTTGCTATATCATATCATATTTTCCAAATAAATTAAAAGCTTCCATTACCAATTATTTACATACACTTTTACTGTCATCTGATCCAGCCAATTGACAAAATACAATATCGCATTTTTCGGCATATAATTCGCCACTTAAAAAATCCATTTTAGACACATAAATTGGATTCGGAATACACTTGATTTCAATTACTAAATAAAATTTCTGGGTCTCAGCTGAATTATTTAAGCCGCGGAATACACAGTATTTTAAAAATTAGATCCGAAAGGAAAATGTTCATTTTCAAATCAGTAACTCATTTCTTTTTTAAATTAAGAATTGTGTTATTTTCAAAAATGTCACATAAGGTGTTTCAGTGCAAAATCTCATCAGAAATTTTCTTTCCTTACAAAATAAAATAAAATAAAAAGATAAATAAATAGTAATGACAAGTGAGCCTTGCAAAATTTAGTAGTAGTAGAAACAGTTTTATAATGAAATTTTGATAGGAAGAAATGAAACAACAAAATTAAAAATTATCCCCCTCCCAAAAGAAACTAGTCGTTGGGGGCCACCGTAATACTTACCCATCATGGATATACATAATAGCCTCTATCTCAATTTGTTCGGTATGCAGAGTGTTTAAAATCGTGGCTTGATGATGTCATTAAACGTTAAATGCTCTATTACTGAATTGCGTAAATTAAACATCCTTATAACTCCAAAAATAATGATCATATCAACTAACAGTTTACTGCGTCGGATTAAGCATCTGATTTCCAATTAGAATAAATCTTTGAATTGAAATTTGAATGATATACAGGGTCATGAAAAATCGAAGAGTGTGGAAAGTATGATTACAAATATCTCGGCAATTAATTAAGCGATCAACTTCATTCTTTATGCAAAATATGGTTTTTTATTGTCTTTTATATCAACTCCTTCAAATAAACAATTTCTAAAATTTTTATATATACCTTTTATCAGAACGAATATTTCCAGAGTCCGAAAAGAATAGTTCCAGATAATCGAGGTGACTGATATGCAATAGGCTTCTTCCCATTATTACATACTAAGTACATACCAAATTTCAAGTCTCTATCTCAATTTGTTCGGGAGATAGAGCGTTTACAGACACACAGACACACACACAGACAGACGGACGGCAATTTTTTTTTTCTAAAAATATGTTTTTCGGAATCTCCAGTGTCTGAAACGTGTAAATCCGTCAAATTTTTTTTCGATTTTTAAAACGATTGCAAGACTTACCCTATACTACGTATGATGGGTAAGTAAAAATAAATAAATAGAAACCAAAGCAGAAAATTGTAATTTCAGAGCTAAAGTTCAGGGTGAGTTTCCCGCCTTAAATTGTCACACACCCCTCCTTGGAAAATGTCGGTTTGGGGGGGGGGGGGGGTTTGCCGTCCGCCCAAGCCACGAAAATTCGAATTTTATCAAAGAATCGCAGAAAACACATACATTTTCTCAAAGAGCTTCTGGAATTGCATTGAAGGTTTGCGGGAAAACGAGAGTTTCGTCGTTGTATTGTGCGAAAAATTTTATTTTTGCAGTCAGTTCAAGTGCAAAATGTTATTTGAAGTGGCATATAAAATATGATAAACTATTTAATTTACCATCTTTACTTCTCTACCTATTGAATTTTGAAAAAAAAAATTCTTATCAACTTTAACCATATTGTAGGTACTTGAAGTTTCAAGAATATTTTTATTAAATTTAAAATAATCAAACTTTACCCAATTACCCTCCCTCTTTTTCGTCTTAGGGGCGAATATGGAAAATCTTGAAATACTTGTTACGTTACGTGATACTGTAGGCATGTGAGGTTTTAAGAATTTCATTTGCATTTGTTTATGAGATATGCGATATGCTTTTTTTTTTCAACATAGTTGAAAAGTATTTATGAATTCGGTTTTGTCAATCTGTCTGTCTGTCCATGTTCTAACTCGCGTAAATATATTCGGATTGTCATGCAATTGATATGTATTATTGAAGTTTACTATGGCATGTTCGGTACTGAAAATGAAGTATATAGCACTTATAGTTTTTTTACAGGGACACTCAAAAGAATTCCATTACATTACGGTCTATTGGGAAAAATCGTTTGCAGTTTGTGTTAATGATGTTACACAATTTCAAACATTTTGATATATCTCGCTGAGAAGCACTTCTATAGATTTAGTACTATGGAATATGGTGTGCACTTATAGTTCCTTTACAGGGACACTCAAAAGAATTCCCTTAAATAACGGTCTATGGAGAAAAATCGTTTGCGGTTTATTTTAACAATGTTTCACTATTTTAAACATATTGAAACTGATATATATCACTAAGGAGCAATACAAGAGTTTTACTATAGAATACTTTTTGTATAATATTCATCGTTCCTTTACAGGGACACACAAAAGAATTCGGTACAGTCTGTTAGCAATATTTGCTGGAAGTGTTTTTTTTTTTTTTTTTTTTTTTTTTTTTTTTTTTTAGTTGCTGAACATTTTTTAATTTAACTCATTATTTGTATAGTACGTTGTGTAATAAATTCTATAGATCACATACAGGGCAGCACAAAAGTTCTCGAGTACATTTACGTTTATTGATGGGAAATTCTTGAAGGGTAATTTTAAACTGTGCTACGCAATTTCCTAATCGAACTTTAATTTAGCATCCTATATATATCCCTTAGTATATACAAATCTATAGTTCATATACAGGGTTGCATAAAAGAGTTCGGATATTTTTTCCGAATATTGTTGGTAATTCTTGAAATGTTTAAATATTTTATGCGTTTTCCAAAATATCATCTTTCACTTTGTTAAAATTTAAGGATTTCTAAAATTATTTTGGAAGTTTTAGAAAGTGTTACATAATCTATATTTTACGCATGATTTTTCGTTCTTGTTTTTATTTGCCTCATGATATGGCGATTCTAATAATTTTTTATGTGCCCCTTTTGGCCCCTTAAGATTTAAAGTTTTAAAAATAAATATCCAATTCATGCATTTCCCTCCATAATACATAATCAGATTTTTAATTCTCTAAGTTAAAATAAAGTAGACGGAAATTGACTCTGAATATTTGAATACCACCAAATGCCACAATATAGAACATAATTGTAAGTTAATAGAAAGCAAAGTTCGTAATAAAAAGAATATTTCTTTTCAATAACAACAATAACAACAACAACAACAATAATAATAATAATAATAAAGCCTTACTTACCAATTTCATCATTTCTTTTAAGCTTCTTATTAAATAATGATTCAATGGTAGGCTGAACTTTTTTTAACCGTTTCATTTTTGTGATTGCTTTGTCACTCTTAAACAATGCTCTATCAAAAGACAGGCGTTTCCAATTAAATTTTTATTATGCTCCTACACACAGCTCAAAATGTCCCTATATCTACTCTAAAAGCAGCGGTGAAAAACTGCCAAAAAATCCCTACATAGATGTATCCATCCCTAAGGTTGATAATTCTACAAAAGACAAAGAAAATTTCCCAGACAAACAGACTACTCTTAGTACACTTTCTTTCTAATATTCATATGCAAACAAAAACAAAACAATTTAAAGCTAAGTTGTTCAATGAAGAGCCTGGGGGACGCCGCCATGGCGCCTTTGCCGATTTCTCGATGACCTATCAATTTTTTTTTCTTATCGAACAAATTCCTTTTCAATATTTCTTGCTACTATTTTTTTTAAGTAAAAAACTTTTTACAGTTATAACACAATTTTCAAAGATACTTTCTTTAAAATAATTAATTTTCACACGAATTTACATTATAGATAGCTATTAAAGATTTTGACTCCTTTTTCTACAAAATATTTTAACATTGACCACTCTAAGTTTTCATTGTGATTCCTAAAGTTAACGTATATGCCATATGCATATTACACTTACTTTTTCTTAGTCAAATTAATAATACAGAATTACACATATCGAATTTTACTGTGCATAAAGATAGTCAAAATTGTGTTTTAAGAACTTATATTCTTAGTGGTATATACCAATAAAAAACACTATATCCGAATGAACAATATAACGAGGATTACTGTAAGTGTAAATGAATAATTTTATATTTTTTCAAACGAAATGTGCGTAGGTTTAATGTAACGGAAGATAAAAACAAAAACATTGTCAAATTTTATCATTAAAGATAATTTTGCAAAATCTTTTTTTATTTTCGGGGGGGTGGGGCTTCAGCCCAATTAGCCCCCTCCCTGGCTACGTGCCTGTGTCCAATCTCTCTCTAATGTAGGATTCCTAAAGTTGCCCACTTCGAATCTAAGCACAACCGGGAGATGGTCCGACGAGAGATCATTCACCGTTTGAATGGTGTGCGGGAAGGGAAAATTGCGGCTGATGGCGAAATCAATGATGGAGTGATTATGGCGGGTGGACTCAAGGGGCGCCAAAATTTGCCCATGATTTTGATCTGTCCACCTGTGCAATTTATAGCCAGTGTTGTTGCAGCTATGAGAACCCCAGGAAAGATGATGAGCATTAAAATCACCCGCAATAATGAAATTTGGAAAAGTACGGGTTAATATAGAGAGTTCTTGTGCAAGCAGACGCATGTTCCTCGAAGGGGGATTGTAGATGGCTGCAATCAGAAGGTGGGGGATGGTAAGGAATTCTAAAACAATAGGAGTGGCCTCAATGCAATGAAATTGAGGGACTTTAGCGAGGGTTGCATTAAGACCATTTTTAACATACACAGCAGTGCCACCACTAGGACGGGCACCAACTGTAGGTGGTCTGTCTACATTGAAAAGCACATAGTTGGCGACCCGGACAGCATTACCCTGGAATTTGGTCTCAGAGACCAACATGATAGTGAAACTTTGTGTATGAATTAATAAAGGAATGTTAAAAGCATTCAGCGAAAAAAAAAATACTTCTCAATATGGCCATCAGAAAGCGTTTTATTAATAAATTGCACATTTAGCTAGACTTTTTACTTGTACAGTTTTGATCACGGCAAACCATGTTCCACATTATGCCCGTCATTGCCGGGTATTATCAGAAGTTGCAAGATGGTGTGTTCCACATTTCAGAAAAGTGCGTGTTTGGAACTGATGAGCACGTGCCCTGAAACGCTGTCTTCAAGATCAGGTAAAGATTTTGTCACGCTTTACCAGATGTTTGTTTCCCTCAAAGCCAAAATTCGCATGGGTTGAGATCTGGGGATCGGAAAGGCCACACATGACGAAAGTGCCGGCTGATGACTGATGTTCTACTGTAAAATATCTTCATAACATCCTTAACACACAGTGTTAATGATTGCAGGTTTTATAACAGCTGCTGTTTTTAAGGTCTAAAAAAATGTGCATGTGTACCAGGCTCCGACTTGCTCATCGGCCCGAGCGCCGGTGCGCCCTCCTCCAGGGAAAGTTTTACGGCTCCTAAGCCGATCCAAGATTTTCCCCTTAGCTGTACATATACATTCCGATTTGTGAACTAAATTTAAAGGTTTTATTTATGAATCATCATCAATTAATAGACTTATAAAAAAAGAGAGAAATTTTTATTATCACAAAGTAGTTCATCGAAGGAATTTGCAGGATCGGAAACCAAAACGGAAATAGTTTTGAATCCAGACCATTTTTCTTCAAGAGGGGTGCATTATGGTATCCCAGAGCAGAAAGTGTATTTCTCAGCCCTTAATTATTAGTACCTGGATGACCGAGCCTGGCTCGATAATTTTTCTACGTTCATATCGTATTTTGAGTTAATAGAAAATTTTTTGTTATTTCTTTTTGCATAAAAATATCATATCTGGTTTTTAAAAGTTCTAGTAACAAATGCTGACAATTCGGAGTGTTTTTCTGTATCTATTAAACTATATCCAATTTCTCCATGTTGTCGAGATGAAAGCGATTTTTACAGTGTCTTGTACCAATCTAAAAATCATTTATTGTGTAGGAAACCAGGGTCAAAAATCCATTAATATAGTCAAAAATACAGGGCGTCTCACTCCAATCCGAAGTCGCGTTATCGGTCATAACTTTAACAGAGTGAAGATATTTTAACAAAATTCGCAACAGATTCATCTTTATTAAGAATTGTAAGCATAATTGTAAAGATTTTGTTAAAATGTATTCACTACTGTTAAAGTTATGAACGAAAACGCGACTGCGGATTGAGACGCCCTGTATTTTTGACTACATAAGTGGATATCCGACCTTGGTTTCCTATACAAAAATTGTTTGTTACAGTGTCCTGTACCAACCCATAAAGTTTGCACCATGAATTTGGAATCACCCTGTGTGTTATCAAAGCTCGTAGCTTCATGTTCCCTTACTGAAATTGGAGCGTGTAGCATTTATAATTCATTTAGATGAGCACTCAAAAGAAATACGTTACATTATTCTCTACGGGTAATTGAAATTACACCTTCTCAATCAAGACTTCTCTGGAGTTTGTAGAAAATATAGTTTTTACCCAAGAGGCCACTTAAAAATCATTCAAACGGCTATCAAATTAACCTATGTGTTTACTAAATATTATATTTCTTCTTAAAGATTGTAATTTATTTCGTTACTCCAAGTTTTAAATCAAGAAGAATGAAGATCAATCTATATCCCCCATGTATAGGAGCTCCATGTATGGGAGTTGTTTCCCTTTCCAGTGTCCGACAATTTAATTGACAGTATGGAAAAGTCGATGTCACAAATTCATTACAAGTAGGGCCGGACACATCCCTTATTAAAATTCGTTTATTTAATATTTTTTCCCAAAAAACTGCTATTTATTTTTTTTATCAAACAGTGGACTTTTTCAAAAAATGCAATTTTTTATTTGTAAATCATGCTTGATGTTAAAATTATGTAAAATTCTATAAATAACTGTTTAAAGCACAATTCTTCTTAATTTCATGTTTTTGTCTTCATTTGTTTTTAAATTAGACACAAAAGACTCGTTGTACCTTAACTTTTGGAGGCAAGTGTAAAGTAAGTACAATCTCTGCAATATTATGAAAATCCCGTTTAATACGCGACTTTTGTCCAGTCCCTTGAAACGCGCCTTAACCCGGGTTCGACTGTATTAAAGCTTTTATGCAATTTTCGATTTTTTTTTTCTTTTCTTTTGAGTCTCTGACTTGTGAGGGCCGGTATATTCCGAATTATCAAATTCCTTGAGGGGACAATTGTTCCCCTAGTTTCTCCCAAATGGCACCCCTGACCAGCATAGCCTTTTATTATTATTATTATTATTATTATTATTATTATTATTGTTATTATTATTATTATTGTTATTATTATTATTATTATTATTAAACATTTATTAAATTTCAAAATTTTCTGATGTAAGCAATACTTTGAAGCTTTTAAAAAGAAAAGGTTTTTTGTAGACAAATGCACAAGAACTTAACAAAACCTTTTCATCTATAGTGTGTTATTATCATTCTGCATAAAAGTATACGGTCAAACTAAAAGAGAATTTTATTTATTTACTTTATTTTATGCTATTTACTACTCCGTTCATTATAATAAAAGTAAGTCTGCGAAGAGGCTTTCAATTCTTTAGAGTAAATGCCATAGATTCGGAGTCGGAATTTAAAAGACTAAAAAATCCTTTTAAAACTTTTGAATTCCATACTGCCAATTTTTGTAATGAAATACATCGGCGCGCGGAAAAAGGGAAGCAGCAACCCATTGGCAGAATATTCGGGAAAAGGAAGCAATTGAGTTTAGAATGTGCGAAGACTTGAAAAAAGAGATTAATTTATTCAGTTTTCATTGCTTTAGTTTTCCTTGATTTCTTAATAGCTATTTGATTGTTTCTTCACAGTTTTTCGATTTAAAATATGTAACGCAAATTTGATGTTCCTCATTTTAGATTTGAAGATAATCTAAAAAAATTATAGTCCATTGACCAAAACGGTGTAGCGCTTTTTTTTCTATGAATATAGAAAAAAAAAACATTTACTGCTTTAACCAGATCCTATTACTGCATGGGGCAAACAGAGCCGTTTTCCTAGACCCCTAAATTTAGGGCAAGGCTGTGCAACTTGGCGCCCTTTGAAGGATTTCTTGGCGCTCTTTTGAATGTTTCCTACTTACTAGCTTTTTTTTAAGGTGGTTCTCAAATGAACTGCTCAACAACGAAAAGCTTTCTGACATATTTTCTGACTCATTTTTAAACGCAAAAGCATAAAATTGACGGGCCTGACTATTGAAGCGATTTGGAATCGAAATGAGTTTTCCATTTTTTGATAAATAAATTACTTATCGGGTTATAAGTGAGTCATATCACGTGACGACACGATTTCCCCCTTTCTCGCTCTGCTACCTCGGAACTCGGTTCAAAACGCCGACTTTGACAGTATTTTCTGAAAAATCTTTTGCCTTTACCAAAAAATGGAAAACTCATTTCGATGACATAGTTTCTGAATAAGACCACCTGCCAATGTGATCCGTTTCCGAACAAAAATGAATTCAAAATTGTGTCAGAAAGTAGCTACCTTGGATTTGAGAACAGACTTAAACATAAAATCCATTTTGAAAAATGCCTACATTTTTTTAAATTTTAAATCATTAATGTTTGCATGCTTTTAAGGTAGATTTCGTAAGAAATACTACCTATTACATTCTCCCCTAAGTTGGAATTTTTGAAAATTTGTTGCAGATCTACGCCGATATTGACTCCCAGAACCCAAAAACACCCCCAGTTCAAAACTTTATATATCTATCTATGTCACTTTTTTATGGACACAATAACGTCAATAATTCTGCACAAATCTCTTCCAGACTGATACACAAAATCAAGGGGTATAAAATTTAGGTCAAATTCGTTAATGGGCAAATCGAAGCAGGGGAGGGGGGGGGCTTTTTGTGAAAACAGAAAAAAACCCATAACTCCTTAATTATGATACGTATCGAATCCGTTTAAAGTTATTATTACTTCTAGGAAAAGGGCCGAAAATTTACGTATGACAGATTTTTGATATCATTAAAAATGGCCCCAAGGGGGGGGGGAGGGGGTTTTAGAAGAAAAAAATTCATAACTTCGTCAATTCACAAGATATCAAATCCGCTTAAATTTATTATAAATCCTCTCAATATTATCTAAAACTTTTATATTGACAAGTTTGTTATAGGGCCAACCCTTATAGCAAAAATAAATAAATAAAAACAAGTTAGGTTTCGAAGTGGGCGGTTCCAACTTCCGCATCATGGCAAAAAATGTCATTTCTTCCGCAATTCCCAACAAACAGGCGTCCAACGGTCCGCGTCTTCGAAATCTACCTGTGCCTGTAGGCCGAGCCGTCAGGGATTTTTTACATTGTAGTCAGCATTAAGGTTTTTGGCTCTTATTTTTAAGATTTTTGATCTTACCAAACTTTTTGAGATAAGCCCCTTTCAAAGAAATATAATTCTAAATTTAGTATGATTTATATTTTTTCTACAATCTATTTTTACACGATGAATGTGCATCGTGTAAGACATATGCCTGCCGTTCGAATGTTTCATGTTACTAAATTTTTTCTTAAAGTAAAAATACATTTTTAAAATGTTTTTTTTTTTTTTTTTTTATTTTTTTTTTTTTTTTTTTATTAAACCATTAACATTTACTTGCTTTGCTATTGTAGGCACCATTAAGGCTTTTGGTCCCTTATCCTACAAAAGATTTTAAGATAAGTTCCTCTAATGGCAAATGTAATTATAAATTTAATATGATTTATATTTTCGCTGCAGTTCATTTTTACATGGACATAGTTATTACTGTTAGATGTATGTGCATCGCAAAAGACGATGTAATATGTGCCGTTAACACTACCGAAGCAGTGTTGAATTCAGGGGGTGGCCCGGGGGGTGGGGACATTCGCCCCCGGAGCATTGAAATCCCCCCCCCCCCTTTCTGAAGATTTGAGATTTTATGTTTTTAATGGTTAAAAAGTGCAAATTTCCCCCCGGAACTTTACAATGTACCCCCCCCCCCTCCCCAGAGTCTCAGAAATCCCTCCAGGAGAAAAGTGTCTGCTTTCAACACTGCTACCGAAGTGATATAACATTGCATGTTTCCAATCGTGTGAATAATGGCGACCTTTATTGTTTGTCAGCTCAAAACCTGGGGTGCGCCCCTGATAACCGAATGGTTCGACAGGCTCTCGAGGGAAAATGCGAGGGGTCCCAATAAGGAAATTCCCCCCTCGAAGCACTTTTGAATTCATCACTGATATTTGCTGTGAGACGTGAATAAACTATTGAAAGGATAACTAATAACAATTTTCATGTTTACTCTACTTCACCGAACATTCCCCATGCACTGTTTAGTTCTACATGATGAAAGGCTGTCAATAGAACTGTACTGGAAGGTGATGGTTAGTGTTGCCAGACCCAGTGTCCCAAAAAGCGGGACAGGTGGACAAAAAAATGGACAACGGCTTCTAAATCGGGATATAAAAACACAGTAAACCGTATTAAAACGGAACCTGTCTATAATGGAATTCTGTCTTAAACGTAAAATTTCACTGTCCCTACTATGCAAATACCTGCTAAGACAAAAACCTGTTTAAAACGAAAAAAATTTCCGATTCCTTGTGATTCCTTCTTGGTAGGTTTTTCTATACTAAATAAACAGGACAATCTTACACAATAAAACTGTATTCACTCCTGTGTACAATCTTATACACTATAACCTGTGAAAGCGGAATCGTTGGGACAATGAAATTTTTACTATTAAAACAAAATTCCGTTAAAAACCGGTCCGTTTCCACAGGGTTTACTAAACAAACTACAGTAAAACCTGTGAAAACAGAATCGCTATGAGCCACAATAAAATCCGTTTTAGACAGTTTTCCGTCTAGGCTGATAGATGTGTACGGTAAAGTATTACTTTCAAAAGGACTATAAAAAATTTCAATTATTGACAGGTTCTGTAATGACAGGTGTGAGGTTACACTCGATGTACACTAGCAAATGGCATGGTACTAAAAGAAATATAAAAGAATTTGTGCATCATGAAAAATCGGGATTTTTGGCGTCCCGCTCAGTGGTTACGCGGGACAGGTCTTGGAGGACTGGAAAATCGGGACACTGGGCGACACTAGTGGTAGTTACGCCAGCATACTTTCTAGACTTATCGAAAAAAATCCATATTCTTTGCAAAAATCTGTTTATCTTGTAAAACTTCGCATGAAATTTGCTTTTAAGAAAACAATGATTGCCAAGATGAGATTAAATTTTCTACCGTCAATTTCGATATTCCGGGTGAAGGACCCAAACCCCCCAGTGGGAATATTCTGGCTATGCCACTGTGTATAGCGTACACACTCTGGTTTTACGACTGTTTCATCAATCGATTTCTCGTCAAATTATAATCGCCGCGTCAAGAAATGTTAAACATTATAATTACTTTTTCCTCCAGTTTTGCACACCTGCTTCTTGATTAAGGTCTTTATATTGCTATCTATTTTAGTAAAATTCATAACATCGTAGGTGTGTCATATGGGCGTCCGGGGAACGAAATCCAAGGAGTGGCAAGATTTTTGAACTGATCGTCCGCATCCTCGACCACGTTTATTAAAATGGAAAATATAAACATGAAATAAGCTAAACTAAAAATTTTCTGCGAGAACATCCCGCGCAAGACAGTTTTTTAAAAATTGTCAACATAAAAGTAATAAAGAAATTTAACAATTGAAAAATACTAATTGAAAAATTAGTTTCTACCAGCAAAAAGAAAGAATTGAAATAGCAGTAATTTATTTTTTCCATCAGAGAAGCTACGCCCCCTGAACACCCCGTTTAAAACAAATTTTGAGCACATGAAAGTTAAAAAAAAAACCCTAAAAGAATGTAAAATTTCCAGTGTGTTTCAAGAGTTAAGCTTCTCCCTGGAGAAAAATTCTTTGTACCTCCTTCTCCTAGTGTTTAATTATTTTGCGTCATTTGTGAACAATAAATTTAACTTTAAAAAATCCCTGACGGCTCGGCTTACAGGCACAGGTAGATTTCGAAGACGCAAACCGTGGGGCGCCTGTTTGTTGGGAATTGCGGAAGAAATGACCTTTTTGCCATGATGCGATAGTTGGAACCACCCACTTCGAGACCTAACTTGTTTGCAGGCGGAGCCGGCAGGGATTTTTTTGGTTTTTAATTTTTTTTTTTTGCTATAAGGGTTGGCCCTATAACAAACTTGTCAATGTAAAAGTTTTGGATAACATTAAGAGGATTTATAATAAATTTAAGCGGATTTGATATCTTGTGAATTGACGAAGTTATGAATTTTTTTCTTCTAACCCCCCCCCCCCCCCCATTGGGGTCATTTTTAATTATATCAAAAATCTGTCATACATACATTTTCGGTCCTTTTCCTAGAAGTAATAATAACTTTAAACGAATTCGATACGTATCATAATTAAGAAATTATAGGGGGGGGTGTTCTGTTTTCCCCCCGCTTGGTTCGATTTTGCCTATTAACGAACTTGACCGAGATTTTATGCCCATTGATTTTATGTATCAGTTTGGAAGAGATTTGTGCAGAATTTTTCAAGTTATCGTGTCCATAAAAAAGTGGCATAGATAGATAGATAGTTAAAGTTTTGAACTGCGGGTGGTTTTGGGTTCTGGGAGTCATAATCGGCGTAGATCTACAAAAATGTTTCACAAATTCCAACTTAGGGGAGAATGTAATAGGTAGTATTTCTTACGAAATCTACCTAAAACAAAAATAATCAGAGAAAAAGAAAATTTATTTAACTAAATTTCAAAATCCAGGTATGTTGTAATGGTCCTCCCCTCCCTTGAGGCCACCACCGTGCGTCACCGTTCTAAAACCCAATGATTGCGGAGAAAAAAATCACAAAACTATTAAGAAATCGGTGGAAAAATTAAAATAAAATTGAATAAATAAACCTCTTCTTCGCGCATACTAAACTCAAGTACTTCCTTATCCCGAATATTCTGTCAATGGGTTACTGCTTCCCTTTCCCGTGACGCCATTCATTGCAAAAATTGAGCTCTTCTAATATCCTGTTCGGCGACTCGGCAAATGTCGGCTAAACAGTCACTCTGACCTGAGAATTTACGAATGACCTACGAAGCGAGAGGCTGCTGAAGTTATAGTAGATAAACGCAGATACTATTAGCTTTCTGCATTAGTGCACACACGATTTCATGCGAAGATGTGGCTAGCTTGGCTGCTTGTAGCTCTTTTCAGCGGAGGATATGTAAATTCAGGTAACTTTATTTTTTTATTTCTTATTGCATGTTTACATTTGATTATTTCACAATGGTACGACGTAGAGGGTCTAGGGGGGAGTGATTGCCCCGTGCGCAGAATTTTCAAGAGCCCCTAAAATTTCGTGTATTAAAAACTATAGCATTAAAATATCTAGTAGTCACTGAGGAGGGGTAAAATATTTTAAATTGCGCCAAGTGCTGACGCCCCCCCCCCCCCTCCTCTACGCCACTGTTATTCTTTATACTGGAAATTCTTATCATAAATTAGTTCATCCTAAACCTGTTTCTCAACTAAAACTGTCAAATCTGAAGCGCCGTCTTTACGCACCAGTTTTGCAAGGGTGCCAAGACCGTAGACAGAAAAGTATTTCAGAGAGGGCGCCTAGAATTTTGTCTTATCTTTTAGATTTGTTTTTTACTAATCGAATAAAAGCAAACGTTAAGTCTTTACACACACTAAAACTTAATAAAGTTTTATTGTGAATTTGAATAGTTCAGATTAATACAAATACAACAGAAAATTTAAGCCCCTTTTTTATTTTAAATAACGTTATAATCTCATTTAAATGCTTCTTCAGTAGCGTATTTTGACATTAGTGTCAACCAAATTAATGATTGAAAATTTGTACCTATGTTTTCAAATGTTTTATTTATTGTCAAAACTGTTTTCCCAGTAGCATACCGCAGGGCCGTGCGAAGACGGGGGCGAAAGGGGCCTTCGCCCCGGGCGCGGGACTTGAGGGGGCGCCAAATTTATACTACCAACCATGGTTTTATTATTTTATTTATTCATCTTTTGGCCGTCATTCATTTTCAGGTGAATTTATTTTTCTCTCCGTCATTCTTTTTCTTTCTGTCGCAAAACATCATAATTTCTTTAACAAAAAAAAAAAAAAAAAAACCAAGCAATTTTCTCTTCTGTTATTAATTGTGTGGAATTTCTGAATTAAAATTAAATCTTTTAAAGACCAAAATAAACGCGAAATATTCATTCAATAGAATTTACTTTTGTTCCTGCACTTTATCAATTTTGTGACGCCTGTCACAAAAAGAAAGATTAGGGGGGGTGGGGGGGTGCTAAATTGAAACTTTGCCCCGGGCGCAATTTCCTCTTTGCACGGTCCTGAGCATACGTCAGAACAGTTAAGCTTCTGGATATTTTACACGACTTTCATTGCATTCTTCAAGAATTTGCGTTAAAAAAAGTCTGATGATCTTGTACAGTGTAGAATTCAAGGGGTGGCCCGGGGTATATCCCCCCCCCCTCCGTAGGATTGAAATGTACCCCCCCCCCGGAAGATTTAAGATTTTATGCTTCTGAACGTCAAAAAGTTAACTTTTTCCCGTTCAACAACACCAATCTTTCTGACACATTCACAAAGTCATTTTTATACGTAAAGTTTGTAGATTATATTACTCTTTAAGTGCCAGTGTCACGGGAATGAATTACCTTTTAAGGTGGACTTTAAGGTAGACTTTAAGGTAAGAAATACTACCTATTCCATTCTCCCCTAAGTCTGAATTCCTGAAAAAATTTTGCAGATCTACCCCGATCATGACTCCTAGAACCCAAAACCACTCCCAGTTCAAAATATATCTATATCACTTTTTTTTATGGACACAATAACTTCCATAATTCTGCACAAATCTCTTTCGAACTCATACATAAAATCAAGCGGCATAAAATCTCGGTCAAGTTCGTTAATGGTCAAAATCGAAAAGGGGTGGCAAATGGGGTTGGGGGCTTTTTGTGAAAACAGCAAAAAAACCAAAACTTCTTAATTTTGATATCGAATCCGTTTATCCGTTTTTGCCATATCGAATCCGTTTAAAGTTATTATTACTTTTAGGAAAAGGGCCAACAATTTATGTATGACAGATTTTTGATTTCATTAAAAATGCCCCCAAAGGGGGGTGGAAAATAGGGGTTTCAGAAGGAAAAAAATTCATAACTTCGTCAATTCACAAGATATCAAATCCGATTAAATTTATTATAAATCCTTTTAATATTATCTACAATTTTTCTATTGACAAGTTTTTTATAGGACAAATCCTTATAGCAAAAATAAATAAATAAATCCCTGCCGGCTTCGCCTACAGGCAGAGGTATATTTCGAAGTGGGCGGTCCCAACTGTCGCATCATGGCAAATAGGTCTTTCTTCTGCAATTATAAATAATCAGGCGCCCTACGGTTTGCGTCTTCGAAATATACCTGTGTCTGTAGGCCGAGCCGTCATGGATTTTTCTACATGAGTGATACATCTGTTGTTTATTCCCTCCTCGAAGGCGATCTTTTCCTGATTAACATATGTTTCAAAAATAGGTTCAAAATACCAACTTTGAGAACATTTTTTCTGGAAATATCTTTTGCTTCATAGAAAAATGGGAAACTTCTATTTCATTTCTTGGTATTTGAATAAGATAACTGCTAATTTTATGTATTTACGAAAACATTGGACTACGTAAGTATTTCAGAAAGATTACAAGCTTGAATTAGAGTGCAGCCATAAGAGATCAACACATAAATATTGATCCCCTTAATGGATAACATAAGCATGAGGGAAGGGGAGGGAGCCACCCCCGTATTACGTTTATGCAAGGCACCTTCTCTGAAATCTTTTAAAAAAATTTCATACAGCTATTACCAATTTCATTTTAAAATGAGATGATAGTATATCTCTCCATACCTGAATACACTGCCAAAAAAAAAAAAAAATGTTGATTTTACAGTATAATATTGGCACCCCAGCTACCAGTATTATACCGTAAAATAAACAGTAATAAACAGTAAAATAAGCAGTAATACGCTACCGCGCATGCGGTATATAATACTGGCAGCTGGGATGCTAGTATTATACTATAAAATCAACAATTATTATTATTATTATTATTATTTGCTGTGTACTTCTAACAAAATTAACAAGTAAATTTCTGGCGAAGAGGGGAAATTTAAGATTCCTTCCCAGAGTAATTAAAAACTGAAAAAATATAAATGCAAATAGAAAATTTCTTATGTTAAGATGACCACATATAACATGTAAAAAGAAATGTAAAGAAAAATATATAAAGCCAAAAATAAATAAATAAATAAATAAAAATAATAACAGGCAACTGTTTCAAGGATTTATAATAGAGGCCTCCTTCTTCAGAGCAAAATGAATGAAAGATAAAGTAAACATGAAACACAGTTACAAACAGCGTGTTTTACTGCTACTTCTGTTGCTGACTATCCTTTTTTCTTTTGTTCTGTAGATTGATGAAGGAGCTTGTTTAATGTAGCTCTGAAACAGCTGAACTCCAAAAGTAAATGAATCAAAACTAACATCGAAATTAAAATCATTAAAATCACTTAACGTTTTAAATTGTTGAAGTTTCAAACATTCTATAGTGTTCGAATATGTAATATCCTGATTATAATAAAAACCTGCTCAATTCTGGAATTTGACAGGTTTATGAATGTAGGTATGAAAATTATTTTTTGACTGTGGGATAAAATTTTCTCGACCATTTTCAAGTGAAAAAAAATTAATAATTTAGCGTTGGCTATTAAACTGTATTACCAGTGTTGAACAGAGGCGGATCCAGCCTTCCATTTAGAAGGGGGGATATATATATATATAATTTTTTTTGGGGGGGGGAGGGGGACACGTGTTTTCATTAGCAATTTTTATATGTTAGATCCAAAGTAACTATTTTATCTTCTGACATATACCCGAATTCATTTTCTTTTGTAAATGCATGAAATTTGTGTTAGACAATATTTTACCTAACGAGTATTAAGGCGTGAGAATGGTTAATTACCTCCTTTGTTTTATTTCTAAATACTTAATCATTTTTCTTCACAACATCTTATAGAAGTAAAAAAGAATGTTCTTACCGTTTGGTAGCTTTGTCAGTGATATATCCGAGTAATCCATTTGAAACAACTTTGTTTGTTGTTGTGTGAATATTATTTTGTTTGGAGTATCCATTGGAAAAGAAATTATATGATTTCACTAGATAGATGATCACTGCTGTAAAATTATTTATTCCGTAGTATCGTAGTGGTACACTAAGTAGAGAAAATCATCTTCACACTTTTAAAGGAAAAGAAAGAATTTAATATAAGATAAAAATTGAGACTGAATATTTTGGACCCTCTTAGTCGGGTGTTCAAGCAAGAAGTGAGCAAAAAACATATATACGAAAATACACACGTGCTTTTCTCAAAAAGTGGGTTGCATTCAAAAGGTTATATTCGTGATAAACATCATTATCTAAAATTGGCCATTTTGCATCATTAAAAGTCAAATTCAAGTGTTTATAAAATAGAGTCAGTCAAAGTCTCGTTAAAAAGAAGTTGGGCTAAACTGTCTTTAATAGTGTCCGACGATACTTAACACAAATATTCTGCAGATGGCTAACGAATAAAGTCTTTTCTAACAGGCAATAAATTTGCATCGTTACTGTCAGCTAACCAGATGTGAGCGGCACAGAAAATTGTCCAGATGTAAGTTTTATGAGATGGAGATGTAACTTTTTCTTTATTTTTGTTTTAACACTTATCTTAATTAGGGGGCGTAATTCCGTAACACGGGCAACAATTTGCACGCATATTCGTAAATGTATAAAATTTGCATATTTTATTCAGATATCAAGAAATAGGAATTTCCCATTTACTTATAAAAACAAAGAATCTTTCAGAAAGTTTTCTCAAAGTTCGCATTTTAAGCCGATTTTCGGGGTTCGGCAGTCATGGAAATATCGTCTTGAGGAAGCAATCAAATACATTTCAAAATGTACCACATTTATAGGAAAATTAAAAACGATGTCAGATTCTTTCGAAGCTGTGATTAAACAATAATGCCTGAAATTTTCATGCATTTTTATATAAAATTAATTCCGTGAATGTATTACAGAACTTAGAATTTTCAAGCAGGATAAAAATTAAAAAAAAATAATAATAAAAACACATTTAATACATATTTATATTTTAAAAAATATATATTGTTCTGTAGATGGGTTTTACTTTTAGAGGGGGGGTCAGGACCCCCATGACCTCCCCCTTGGATCCGCACTTGGTGTTGAATTTAAACCTCTTTCATCCGAGGGGGATAGCCGTACACCTTGCAGGAATTATTGCGAAATTCCGGAGAAAAATTTCCTTTCAAGGCCATTAACACAAGAGAAAATTCGGAATATTCTACCTCAGCCCGACATCGTCTGAATTCGTCACTGGAAAGAAAACATTTCATAAACCCTTTCATTAGAAACTAATGAAAAAAAAAAAAACTTTTATAACTCACGGCAAAGAAACATTTCATGGGACCTAAATTGTCTATGAAGACATAAAATATACCAAATATGGTACTCCAACTTTTGGAAATTTAATTTTTGAACTTACATGGAAGATTAGCATCCATACGGGGTTGCATAAAAACCAGGGTTTTTTTCTTTTTTTTTGGTTTTTTTAATCTGTTTTTTTTTTAACGATTTTTTTTAACTTTTTGTTTGTTTAAATGACTTTATAGTAATAATGAATATTATAATTGCCTTTTTGACAGCTTATTTGTAATTTAATCAGATTTAGAGAAATCACATATTAAAAATAAATTAGGGTTATTTTTTAAATTTATGAATCCTAATAATATTATAAATCCGATTGTGTGCAAATGTTAGGCTAAAGCCAGCGTCAAAATGGAGAAATTAATGGCCCTGTATCTTTGCCTATAGGTGGATTATAACCCGGATATGAACATAGACTGGTTTATGTTTATTTTATGCAAATACTTTTCTTAATAATTCAAAATTTGATTATTTTCATAGAGAATCAATGGACATTTTTAGATAAAATTTAACCATTTTACTTTATCGTTGCTAGGGCTTTGATCGTTGCCAATAAATAAAAATACGGAAAAATAATTTTTCCTCAACAATAAACATTTCATCTCTATTTATTCTCTGAACTCTGTGATTAATAATACAAGCATCAGTAAGATTATTAGAAAAAGAAAACTGAACACAAGTCTATTAAGTTAAAATCTGACTGTCTGTATTTCACAACTACTCCTCTTAATTCAACGCGATTTACTTAATACAAGTTATCATTGATTCGAGGATGTCATATAAACTCTGAGAAATTAAAATTTTGAATTAGATTTCGAGATATTAATACTTTTTTTGTAAATTTTAACGAAATTTCTCTAAAAACGGTACTTAAATTACTCCATTTTTGTGGATAAAAAAAGGATAAATAAAACGGATTAATATATTTTTATGCCATTTTCTCATTAAAGCTGAAAAAAATTATTTTATTTTCAATTTGAATAGTTGGTGAAAAAAAATCTTGATTACAGTAAAATTTTCGAAAAATAAAAACATTTCCACATATTCAAACTTTTTGAATCAATTTATTCTGCAGAGCAAAAATCGCCTGTTAGCATATTGTCAAGAAATCAAGATTTGTTTCAGCTATAGATTAAACCAAGGACACAAATTTGCTGTTACATGCAAACATAACACTTGCAATTGCAAAGCTTTTTTCAACACCAAATTACATGCAAACGTAACATTTACATGTATTTTGCACCCAAATTAATTTTAATTTGAACCGTAATAAATGTTAATTTGCAATGAAAATTACATACAAAAGTAATGTTTACATATAATTTTGTGTTGCAAAAAGCTTTGCAATTTAAGTGTTACGTTTGCATGTAATTTTGGGCTACAAAAGCTTTGCAATTGAAGCTCCTTGCATTTAGGTGTAGAACTATTCCTCCCTATTCACAAGAATTGAATGTAACGAAAAAGCATATACTATTTCCAAGGAATTACTTTTAAATGATGGCTGTTAAAACGTTTCTCAAAGTCGTTAAAAGTAAAATGGTTTATCAGGTAAAATTGACATTTCTTTTTACCCAATTCGTCGATTTACACGATTTTATTTGGCCGTCTTTTTTCCATTGGTTGCAGTTTCCTTTTCGCGGTTATTTGGCACAAAATTTTACTTTTTTTAAACTGATTTGTGTCAAGGCCCCTATAACAAAGAAATATCGTATTTTCTTCTATGAAATGTGATAAAGAGTTATTTACGTTTTTAATTATCGGGAGTGAAATATTTTGCTTGATTAGTACATTTATTTTTCTTTTAATGTTACGTGAACGAAGTCACGGGTAACAGCTAGTAATGAATGTAATTTTTATTGTTTATAAATCGTACCAGTTATTTTGTTTTATAAAATACTGTAATTTAAATATTAAGAAATTTAAACACTTTTGTAAACAGTACAGATTGCATTTATTACTCAAATAAATGAAATCAAATGAATTACTCAAATAATAAAAAAGAAATTGAAGAAATTTTTCAATATTGAAAAATCGCACTACTTTGTTAAAAAAAATGCGTTAAATTTGTTTTATTATTACTGATAATTTAGTCAGCTGTTGCAAAAAAAAAAAAAAAAAAAAAAAAAAAAAAAACTTTGCTGATTTGTCTAATTCCATTGTATTTCTCAATTTAAATTGTATGTACAATCCCAAATGATGAGTGCATTATTTCAGCATTAACAATAGATGTCCTTGTTAGCAAAAGTTGTTGAATTTTGTTAAATAATTAAATTATGATATTTTAAAAGATAAAGGATTATTAAATTGCCGTATTGCCCCGCATGCTGGTAAAATCACCATTAAAAAAAGGAAATTTTCACCACTGTTTTGAACAATAATTTTCACTTTATTTATGACAGAAATTGTTGTTTAAATAAAGTGATGCTATAACCAGGCTCTGTTTTTCTCGAATTTATCGGCATTCCTGAAATAATTATTAAAAATAATGATTAAATTAAATGATTATAAAATGTTGTTAATTTTATTTTTATATCTCCTCCACCATTCATGTAGTGTTTTTTCACTTATAATTGTATGTAAAAAAAAAAAAAAAATCATTTAAAAAATGTGACTTTTTTTGCTTAGTTTCGTTGTTAGGACCGCAGATAGTTTTTGGGATATTTTTGGGTTATCAGATTTGAGGCTTTGTTTTTCTTCTGAATGTGGTATAGCTGCTGGATACCTGAGCCTTACAAATATAGAAAAGTCCTCAGAGAATGAACAGAAAAAAAAAAGTCTGAAAAATGTTTTGTCTTGTCCCATTTCTTATGGGACCGATGCCATTTCGTACCTTGCCATCTCCTCCCCCCTCTCCCTAATAACTCGGACTGTAATTGTCGTAGGCCCGCCAAACGTTGTGTGGTTCTACATCATGAGAGACCATTATTATTATTTTTTTTAATCAAACCCCTACATTTTTAAAAAGCTTGCACGTAAGAGCCCGGCAAATTTAAACTCTTATAACTCGCGATCAAATTGACACAGCGCGCTCAAACTTTGCGTGCGTGAACAACGTACAAAAATTTTACAGGGTACATTGTCTATTTTTTTTTTTTTTTTTTACCGAAGGTCTATAAATTTTAGTATAGCGCGAATATAAAGGCCTGGTAACCACAAACACTTATAAAACTCGGATCCAAATTGTCCACAGCCTAACACAAATTTTGTATGATAAACGTAATCGTTTTATCGGGAGGGAGGGGGGTCAGCCAATTTTTTATCGAAACCCCCCATATATGGTTTCGAGTTCTAAGTGTTTGTGGTTATTTTTATGTTCGCGCTATACTAAAATCTAGGGAGCAAAAATGTGCCCTGTAAAATTAGATAACTTTGTCCACGCACACAAAATTTGAGCGCGCTGTGATCACGAGTTATACAAATTTAAATTTGTCGGCAATTATATTTCGCTTTTTATAAAATTTAGGGCTTTGATAAAAAGAAATGATGACCCCTCATGATGTTGAACCATACAACATTTGGCGGGCCTACGACAGTTAAGAGTCCCGAGTTATAGGGGACGTTGACCGAAATAGCGCCGGGACCAAAGTCCAACTTCGACTTATTATCTACCTTTTTTACTTTCTTCTACCTTATACAAGAAGAAAGCATTGGATACGTAACGGATTTATACGTTTCAGAAGGTTTTGAAAACGATTTGACTTCGTGAGTCTGTGTGTTCATCGGTCTGTATGTGTCACAAATTTTGTGGGCGCTGTATCTCAAGAACATATGCTCGGAAGTTAATCAAACTTCAGATTCAGTTAGAACTTAACATAAATCGATGCCGATTAGATTCATGTGTATATCGCCTAACCGGGGGCTCTGCTAATGCTGTGTTTGTCATTTTCCCTGCAAAAGCTGTATCTCAAGAACTAACGCACGGAATTTCATATTCTAGTAGGCCTTGACATAAATAGATGCTAACTCAATTTTGACTTTGATCACTCAACAGAGAGCGCTGCTGTCCTTATGTTTGAGGGAATATTCCTAATCGTGTCCACAATCAATTGATGCAATTTAACAAATGTGGTTTCCCGTATTATTAGCTCCATTCTTGTATCTCTCATACACTTTTAATCACATTGTTGCCAGAATAGCTCATTTTTTAGATGATATAAAAAGAAACTGTGACGTAGAGAGTATTGAATAATAAAAAATGATTTTGAGACGTCTAGAAGAAGATATTTTAGTTATTTATTTTAACCCTTTAACGTTCATTGGTTTCCCCACGAAACCACAAAACTTTAATTACGAAACTGAACAATGACACCAGAATTTTAATAGAAATGTTTTTCATTTATTATCTATGTGAAATATCGCTTTCTTGTTATATAAAAATAAATTTGTTCATAATTTCCGGTGTCAATCATTTATTTCAACTTCTTAGCAATTGAAGTGCTTTATCCGTTAAAGGGTTAAATGATGTAGAGTGAAACTGTAGAGAACCGACGATTTATGAAGAAGGCAATTTCTTGTAATTTTTTGTACTACTTAAACCATTTGATTTATTTAATTTATTTAGAAGAAAGCTTTGTGATGGCTATAGCATACTATAATATTTTTATAAGAATTTTCCAAACACGTGTACAGCATTAGCAAGGCTATAGTTATTTTGTTGCATTTTATCTAGGCCGATAGCAATTGACTGCAGCTGTTCGGATTCTAAATTGGAGTGGCTTTTTATCAATGTATTGCAATGTACAATGTACAAGCTGCTGAAAGTTATAATAGATAAACGCAGATACTATTAGATTTCTGTTTTAGTGTACGCACGATTTCATACGAAGATGTGGTTAGCTTGGTTGCTTGTAGCTCTATTCGGCGGAAGGTGTGTAAATTCAGGTACGTAACTCAAGTGTAAATCTGTGAAATAAAAATAATTATGCAACGAATACTAATTATTTAAACCTTTATGCAAAAGAATGCAAAATATTGAAAAAATATATTAAAAAAAAATCTGTGTGAAGCTCTATGCGGCTTTACCTGTCGTCCATCCCAAAGGACAACTCTAAACATTGTTATTCTTTGGAATAATTAACATTACTTCAATGACAATCAATATTTAATTGCCTTCAAGTAGTATACAACATTTCATTAAAATTGGTAAGAACGGTTTAAAAAAAAAAAAAAAAAAAGTCTTGATTGTCAACTAAGTAATCTTATAAATTTATAAAGTCAGATTGATACACATGAATTTTGATGAATAATATAAACACAACCCTTTCTTGCTCCGTACATAACTTTTACATAAATGTGTTATTGCATTACAAATAATCATTGACACAATATTTGACATTTATCCACATTCTCTCTCTTCTCTCGCCTCCCCCCCCCCCTTCTGCACTATAAATAAAACAAAAAAGTTGTTTGCATAAATAATACACTTCCCTCCAATTTGCTGCACAGTTGACAAAAACTTAGCCCCTTGAGGGGCACCGGTGTATAATATATACCACTTTTTAATACATAACTTTGCCACCAGTATTATTAAATAAAAATATTTAGTATTGTTTTTTGCAGATTGAGAAGGTAACAATTCTTTATTTAAAATTACTGGTGTCAAAACATCGCAAAATTTAGCATTTTTAGACCACGTGCTTTGCCCTTTAAGGGTTTAAAAGATGGATAAGCTACGCCACCACACTAGCGTCCTGTATCGGATTGGGTAGCCCAATTTTACTTTAATATTTTTCATTTGAAAAGAAAACTATATATTTAGGCATTAATGAATATATCTATGTTCATTTTTCAACAAAAAAAAAATGATATTAGAGATATGATTGTTGACTATTTTTCCACAGTTGTATTAATTAATTGGATTAATTTTCTTCTACTTCGTGTTCGGTTCTGGTTTAAGTATTTCGGGTTCGGGTTGGCGGAACTTGTTTTGTCTGGTTCGGGTTTCTGGTTGAATTTAAATAGAATTTTCGAGTTCGGGTCTAGTTATACCCGATCTTTGCAGGATTCTACCCTCACACCCACCCGGCACGGTCATCTATAGTGCAGTGATAAATTCTGGATGTCGATTGAAAGACAAACTCGCCACACCCTCTGATAATATATATATATTTTATCATCATTATTATTATTTTGTGTGTGTGCGTGTTAAAAATGTTCCACCCGAAATTTATAAATTCCGAATCTCAATCCAACATAGATCTAGCGTATCTGCTGTTTGTGACTATAATTAAATATTCTAAGATAAAATTGCAAAAGACCGGAAAATTTCCGTTTTAGACAGATTTTCGTCTTAGTAGATACATCTTTCCTCACAATTCCAATTTTAATTGTATTGTATTGTGTTCATTTCGCCTGGACCATAAAAGTTTTTGAGGATTCCTATATTTATTTTGAGGTTACTGGTATTTATTTTTCATTAATCTTATAAATCATTTTTATTTTAAGAATGATTCAAACTTCTCCCTTGAAATTATTATCTTCTTGAAAGTGATTCAAACGTATCGTTTTGTTTGTTATATCATCCAATAATGATCATCTAACGAAGACAATTACAATATTCAACTAAATATTCTTAACTCTAAATAATGCAAAAAGGTTTTATACATTAATCGATAACAATAAAAAATATATATATATACTAGGGGGCCTACCCCCTGCGAGCTACGCTCGCCAACCCCCGCTCAGACTTCGAGGCCTCTAAAACCATGACAGCGAGCTTTATTTTAAAAATATTGATAAATCTGTAATTGGGTTGCCATGCTTTTAACGTTTTAATGGGGCATTTTTTGATTATCATGGCCTCATACACAGCTGTTGCGACAACTGACGGCTGTTTTCGGGATTGATAAGTAAAATCAATTAAAACTTAAAAACCAGCTTGTATAAAATGGTTAGGTTTAAATTGTGGCTACCTCTCGGACTTTTATAACAACGATATGTATTCTATTCTTCCTTTGCGTTTAAGGATGAGAAAAATTCCATCTGCTTGTGAATAACATTAAGAACCACGGTATTGAAAAGTACTATGTTATAGACATTTTCAGTAACAGGTTTTAATTTTCTCTCTATTTTAGTGCACCATCATGCATATTTTCATGTTATTTTAAATATGTAAATTATTTATTTTAATTAATATGTATATACGAATTTTCTAATAATTATTTATCATACAAAATTAATTAAATATTTTGTGCATGCATGCCTGCATTTATTCGGCATCAAATTGATGAGATATTGAAACAAATTTGCTATCCGCGATAATTTTACACCCTGTTATGTCACTTGAATATTGCCCATAAGAAAATCGGGTACTTTTCCAGTATTCCAGTATAGGATCCTTTGCTTTTAGGTTTGGCGTAATTCGAGCTTCAAAAAGGGATAGATTCGTTAATATACGTAGATTTGTTGCCAAAAGTTATGAAAACAAACCCAATGAACTTTTGGTGCTTTTCTATTATAGGGGTCTTGACTTTTTTTTAAAAAGCTTGGCGGAAAAAAATCAAGCAGGATATTTTATTCTCCTTCCGTTCAGTTGGGCAATTATTATTTTATATATTCGTTCCAAATATCCAAATTAGTGATTTTATAAATTCGTTTAATTAAATTTTACAAAAAAAATAACAGAATGATATCAATAAATAATAATTACTATTAATTCCTCCCCCCCCCCCTTTCTTTTGCGTTTACGTAAATGACGTCATTTGGACGAATTTAATCAAAATATTTTCAGTTTATAAATTAAATTAAATGCTGACAGACGATTGAATCCTGACGATAGAAATGTGATTTTTTTTCAAATTTTCCTGAAAAACATAATTTAATCACAATCTTGTCTTCATTATCGATTGAAATAAAAGACAAATTCAATTTCAATTTGAAAATGACGAATAAAAATAAATCAATAATCCCTATCGGGATCCTTTTCAATTTTTTTCCCTTTTTTGTCACAAAAAAACTGAGTAATTAGTTGCCATCATTACAGAAATGTCATTAAAATTAGAAAAAAATTAATATCTCAAAAACTAATTCCAATTTCAAAATTCTATTACCAGTTTTGACATCCGCGAATTTTTATGGACAATTGGTATTAATTTCACCATCAAGCGTTTAATATTCTATTAAAAATAGTCCTGGAACATAATCAGTCGTTTAATCAGTCGTTTCATAGAATCGTTTCATAAATTCGTTTCATAAAATCGTTTCACAAATTCGTTTCATTAGGATTTTATATATATAGGGTAGATAAATAAAGGGAGTAAATATATATATAAAGGGAGTAAATATATAAACACTTTTTTTTTTTCAATATTACAAATAAGAACTATAATTATTCTAATAAATAATTTAAGCTAATTAAACATCAGTTATTAATCAATTAAAATAAAAATAAGGCAATAAATTTTTGACTGTTTTTTGAAGTATTTGTTAAGGATAGTTCTTAGAGGCACGTTGCAAGGTTACAAGGGTTATTGTGTAGGTCTGGAGTTTCTACTAAAGTTGAAACAACTCAAAATCCTCACTGATTAGCTAGATTTCTCAGCTCTTGTCTAAAGATTATAAGCGCTTTTATCACAAGATTATTTCAAATATTTCCGTCTTGTTTTTCGGATAAAATATCAGCTTGAAATAAACAGTCATTTACGTTGCACAGGCAGGCAACAGATTATCTATAGATAAATTTAACTTCTCTAAGACAGTTCATTGAATTATTCTTATTAATAAACATCTTTATTCTCTCCCGTTTTAACTATCTGCGTAATTTATAGCTTTCTTGGATTAATTGTTTTATGCAGAGCTTCCATAACTGCCAACTATTTGGAGCAACTGTATAATTCTGTCCAATCAAATAAGCATGTTTTTGAATCAGAAATTTACATAATAAATCGAATAAAATATTTAAAAAAAAAAAAAGAAAGAAAGAGGAAGAACAACGTGTACATTTTAGTCATTAGTGTTGAATTCAGACATTTTTTCTCCGGGAGGGATTTCTGCAGTTCCGGGGGGGGGGGGGGGGGCACTGTAGAGTTCCGAGGGGAGGGCATTGCACTTCTAGACCATTAATAAGCAATAAACAGTGTTGAATTCAGGGGGTGGCCCAGGGGCATTCTCCACCGGAGCATTGAAATCCCCCCGGAAGATTTAAGATTTTATGCTTTTAATGGTTAAAAAGTACAATTTCCCCCTGGAACTCTACAATGCCCCCCCCCCCCGGCTCCAAAGAAATCTCTCCCGGAGGAAAGTGTCTGAATTCAACACTGAGCATAAAATACCAAATCTTCTGAGTGGTGAATTTTGATGGATTAGTTTTTAAAATTAAAACGGACCATTCCTTGAATTCAACCCTGTTAATTAATCACCAAATTTTCACAGAAAAAATAGCTATTCGAGTGCAAATTATATCGTATTTCAATACATGCTTCTAAAAAAAAAAGAAAAAAAAGCTTAGTTTTTATACTGAAATTTTACCAAACTCAAACATTTTGAATACGAACACCTAATTTTGACAATCATATTTGACTTTTTCGGTAAATTTTACTTTGGAATGATACCAAACGGGAATTCAGTCATTCGGCCAGGTAGTTTAAGGAATTAATGAAGGTTTAAAGTTTGGAACTCATAATGTTATATTATTTGTAACCGTGCAAAACAGATTACAATGCGGGTAGTGTTTTAAGCATAACTCAAGAATTACTTGACGAAATGGGTTGTCAAGCTTATTCTTAATGGCTAAATTTTAATTCAGTTGACAATTTAAGAAAAGAAAAAAAAAGAATTTTTTGTAAATATAATTTTAGAGTACTTAAAACATTTTCTATATAGCTTTACCGGTATATTGTGTATTTTAGGGTTTTTACATAATGAAGAATGGGGATGACGTCTGTATCCATATTTATCTTAAAAACAAGTTTATTTTTAACATAAGACTATATTTTGTAAAAAATATTTATATACAGTGACAGTAAAAAAGAAAAAAAAACAGACAAATTTGATGTTATAATTAAACAAATATGTTTATAAGATAAATTTTAAATTTAAAAAAAAAAACTTAGGTTAAATATTTAAAAATATTCTTAAAACATACAAAAATTACTTTGCAAAACTTTTAAGCTAATTAAATTGTGAGCTACATATCAACAAAAATCATATTGATGCATCAGAAACATCCCTGAAATATATAGGATGTTTCCTTATATTTTCAAGTACTATTACTGGCTTTCTGTGGAACGTTTCTAAATTCTTAAAGAATGTTCCTGGATTTTATCAGGAAGATGACAGGATGTGAACAGATCTAAATTTTTTTGGAAGATTGCTCATTTATTCCAGGAAGGTTACTGGCTTTTAATGGGAAGATTTTTAGTATGTTTATGGGTTTATTCAGGAAGGTTACCGACTTAAACCTGGAACCTGTCTGAAAAATTGAGAAACCTTACCACTATAATTCCAGGAAAGTTACTGACTTTTAATATTAACTTTTCTGAATTCTTAAAAAAGTTTTCTATTTTTTGCCAATAAATTAGGCACATTAGCTGCCCATTATTTTCCAGGAACGTTCCTGTTTTTTTTTTTTTTTTTTTTTTTTTTTTTTTTTTTTTTTTAAGTGCATCTTAACCACCTGACTTGCAGCAAATTTAATTTCCTCGGTAATTTCATCATGGACATTCATTGCCATTAGAAAACTGATTATATTATAAATAGCAGTAAAGGCAATATTAAATTATCATTTTAAAAAAATAATAATATTTGCAACGCAATGAGTGTTTAATAATATTCAAATTTAGTTTTCTCTGAATTTTCTCAGAATTTATCTGTCTCTTCATATTTAACGATTACCTTTTTTACATGATTTATTATGCTAAATTTTATCAAATAAACAAACAAGATCTTGGAAGAAAAAATAATAATTTGAATAATGGTATAATTATTTCTTTTAGACTGAGATTGAAAATGAGTGTTGCTTACGGTAAATATCTACTTTTCCTGTAATAATTTCCGTTGCTAGTATTTGCCTTGAATGTTAACAAAGCTAATTCTGATATCAGAATGTGCTTTTGGTAAACAGTGTCTTCAAGGAAATAGTCTGCTGACTGTTTCTTTGAACTAATGAAGTAGCACTTCCTATCTTATCAATATTTAGATAAAGCTAATAAATCGAATCTGTAAGCGGGAAAAAAAATTCATTTCAGTAGAAGAAAAAACTATTTTTGCACTTTTGAAAGAGGAATAACTTGATTAATCTCTGCTTTTCTTTCCCCTAAAATATACACTACACATTGCTGCTGCCTTATTCCTGAATTGGTTCCAGGAAATGCAATACGTGTGTGAGATGAACTTTAAAATAACTGTGTATATTTTTCTATGTGCAATATTTACGATGAAATATCATAACCTGCTAAAATGGAATTTTAAGACACTGGAGAAAATTATGTTTTAGGCAGATTTATAAAACTTTCAAATATCTAATAGCATTGGAGTTAATTATATATATGTATAAAGACATATTAAGATGAATTTTATAGACACATTTTTTTTTACAAAGATTAATTAATATTTAAAAAAAAATTCTATATAACTTTCCCGGTATGTGTTGTAATTTATAGTTTTTGCATAATGAAATATTTAATTATCTACCTAATAACTGAGAATTCGTCAATTTATAAAAGATGAAGAATTTTCCTATTTAAAAAGAGCCTACTATACTTTTCCTCCTAAAAGAAGATATCCTTAACAAGCTTAAGAATAATTTCTCATCTATGCAGTGATGCTGCAGTCAGATTTTATTGTTTATATAAAATTTAAACTGAAATTAATGAGCTAAATGAACTTTGTCCTTAATGAACTGATATATTTTTTCATATATATATATATATATATATATATATTTAAAAAGGTTAATAATTTAAATTTTATATTTTTTGAATCATGACATTCAAAATTCTATATGTAAACTCCCAAATTGTAATGTCATTGTAAAATACTGATCCAACAAATAGTTCTTTTCCCGATTTTATCTGGGTAGATAATATTAATCTACCAGAAATTCGTATAAAGGAAGTTCGAACTTTTTTCTACAGATCTTGGAGATATTTCACCAGTTTTGTTAAGTAGTGAGTTCCTAGAGTAGCTAGCATGTTAGGCGTAAATCTGAGAATTTCCGAGCCAAAGTCCACGAGTTTAATCTGGCTTTGTTAGAGTGAAGTATTATTATTATGTTTATTTTATTAGGTTATGAGAAATTCGAGACACTTTCCCTTCAAAAGTCCGTTTACAGCAATATGTCCCAAACTGTCTGGTGTATAACTCTTAGAATACCATTTTCCACACCGGTTGGTACCGATGTGTACCGTCGGTATCCTATAAATGTTAATAAAGTCATAATTTTATAAGCTTCAAACCACAGATACAGACAGTGCTTGTGTTTATGCGAATATTTGTATCCTTTATAGTCGAGATTCCATAATTCCCATCCTTATTATTCACGCAAAATGCCGGAATCACTCTCTAAAACAAACTTTTTATTTTTTATTTATTTATTTTTTTTTAAAAACACAATGCTTCTTTTTAAAACATGAAAAATCTCATCAAAGTTCTTATAATGTATTTTCGCATTCATAAGGTCCTGTTCCCATGGATTTTACCTGGGTAGATATAATCAATCCACCCGGACCTTTTATGAAAGAAGTTCAGAATTTTCTGTACAGATCGTGGAGATCTCTCATCACTTTTGGTAAGTTGGTATTTTACGAGCATGCAATGTTTTGTCTTCTTCATTGTGGAATGTTGCATGGCTCGAATCATATGCATGAAAGCTTATCCAATGGTACACTTAATATTTTGGTGTGGGATTGCATTTGCACCAAGATTACTGAACTGAAAACAGTGTTATGCACAAAAGCATGTTTTGTGAAATAGTCTAAAAAGGATTAACAACTTCTAAATTTATGCTGTTTGGTTTTGTGTTTCGTTTACAAGCCGCAATCAAAGGCGTTGATCCTAGGATTGGTTTGCTCTTACCTTCTCCTAATAAATGAAAACGAGAAGGAAATGTATGAAATGAAGAAAGAAAAAGGAGGTGAAAATTCATCCTTACCCCCCCCCCCCTTACACATACACACATATTCTCTTTTTTACATTCTCCTTTCTACAAGAAAAAGTATTAGATTCATGAAAAATGTCGAGTTCTGATTTTCGACGGATTTATACGTTTTAGGAGGTCTTGAACACGATTTGACTGTTCTTAGAAAATATCTGTCCGTGTCCGTGAGTCTGTCTGTATGTATCACAAATTTTGTGGACGCTCTATCTCAAGAACTAATGCACGGAATTTAATCAAACTTCAGAATTAGTTAAACCTTAACATAAATTGGTGCTGATTAGGTTTTGGTGTAAATCGTCTAACAGGTGGCGTTGCTATGCTGCATTTTTCACTATTTCCACGCTAGCTATATCTCAACAACTAATGCACGGATTTTCACCAAACTTCATATTCTGCTAGACCTGGACATAAATAGATCCTTATTAGGTTTTGGTTGTATACCGCCCCACAGGTGTCGCTACTATGCTGTTTTTCATGATTTCTGCGATAGCTATATCTCAAGAACGAATATATTGTCATTTAATTCTTGGCTGTTGACGATTATATAATAAAGACGGTTATAGAGAAGAAAGTTTTGTGAAGGCCACATTATACTAGTTACTACTTTCTATTTGAGACTTTGTTTACAGTGTTGAATTCGGACAATTTTCCCCAGGGGGATTTCTGAAGCTTCGTTAAGGAGTCACAGGGGATAATTTGCACTTAAACAGAATTTTAGCACAATCTGAAATCTTAAGATTTCGATACCCCGAAAAGGGGAATTGCGCCGCGCCCGGGTTCCTCATGAATTCACCACTGTTTCTCTATATGTTTATATCACTTAACAATTAAAATCATAATTTATTTTGCTTTTTGTTTTTGCGCGTGTTACTTATCATATTTTGAATTTTTTACTTTTCATTTTGTACATTTTTTCTTTCTTTTATCTACTTAATACCGGTTTTTCTCCTTTTTAGGCGAGTTCGTAATTATAAATACGTAGCACTTATAGTTGTCGTCTGGTCAATCCCTCTGACAAATTTATAGCTATGTTTTTCGAACACCTCGGTTTAACAGACATATGTTAGCGAAATCTTGGAATATACTAATCCCTTTAACGGCTTCACTCGACAAGTGATATGAACCAGGAGCGCTGCTGGAGACCTCCAACATAGATCCCTATTTCTCTTTAACTCTCACCCCCCACGGTCGATGACCTGACAGTCCGCATATAACAGCACAAAAACTATCCAAACGAATGGTTTGAAATTTAATATATATAATCGTTGCAGAATTTTGCCTTTTCAAATTTTATGAAAATGGAATCAAAAGTTAAAAAGATATTAATAAAGTTTTTCTTCATTCTATTCAATCCTATCACACGTAATTAATTCAGTGATATCCCATGATAGGTAATGCTTCTAGGTTACCATGGTGATTATGTCTTATTTAAGACGGCGTCATATTATTTCCGTATTACTAAATTTAAAATCCGGATTTGCATACTAAAATTCTTTAATTATAGCAATCCTGTATTCTACAGACAGTTTTTTGCAGAGATGTTTCCGGATAAATAGATATTAAATGGGAAAAAGTCTAAATATAGATTTCAAGTTCTGAAATTTTCAAAGCTAGGCTTAAGTTTCCCATTGAAATTTTCAGTAGATGTCCACAAAACGTAAAATGTTGCCAACTTTAAATGTACTTACTTTTTTACGGAAATTAATCATATCATCATAATAACATACGATATAATTCATTTCAGTGAAATAATAACGATGTTTTTTTTTCACATTGTCTTGTATTGGATATTTGCGCATAGTATAATTTTTATATAACGAATTGTAATTAATTGTTTGTAAAAGTTCATTGAAACTTGATTTCATAAAATAAAATTAATATCTATAATATGTAAATCTGTACATAAAATGAATTTTGTATTGATGAATTCTTGCATAAGAGTGCAACACCTATTGCACCAAGATCTGAATATTTATAAAACTATAGTCATAGTAGGAACGCACTTCATTTACCACGTTTGACGTACAATTTCTAACTTGTTATCATTATTTCTTTAATCAATTTCTCTTGGCCGCGAATTTTCACTTCTTGCAGGTTTTGTTGCATGGTATCGACTTTGTCACGATTGGCTTTCATTTCATTTTCATTCTCTTTAATTGTGTTGTTGAACCCCTGTTGCCTTTCAATTCAGTATTTCTTTTCAGTTTTTTAAAATTATTATTAATAGCATTCAATCATAATCAAGCACCATGCTGTGCGCTAGTTGTTTACAATATTTGCATCTTATATCTGAAGTGAATTGTTAAAATAATGTTTATTAATGATGTTAATGAAATTTCGATAATTAATGATTATGTGTCATAAAAAGCTGACAATAAATATCTGTAATGTCAAATTGGCATGGCATGTATTAGTTTTGATAAAATTTACTCTTGCATGCTTTTCACTTCCCATTTTTTCAAACATGCACTGTCGAAAATCTGTCGAAATTGTTTTTGCCAAACAAACATGTCCAGTCGACTTAAAATTTTAAAAAAAGTTGTCGACCACACTTCGAATTTTGAGTAAATCAATGTGAAAAGAAAAGGTTACTTGAAATCACTATTATATTTTAGAAAAGACTACGTACTAAAATAAACATTTTAATAATGTAGAGGTATTTTTATTCATGTAATCTGATGACACCCCCCTTCCCTGCTCCTTTTTTTTCGGGGGGGGGGGGGGGGGTTAGGTAATCACTACTAATTATATAGTTGACAGAAAACCTCAATTCTTTTGATTTATTGATATTTGAGAAATAATAAGAATTTAAATACTTTCAGTTATTGATAGAAGATTATAGTTACGAAACAAAATCACAGATTTCTGGAAATTTTTATAACGCATTAATTTTCATAATTTGTCATCTACGTCCTAATAATGTTTCATAACTCTTTGAAAGCCGTTTAAAGTGAAGGTCACTAACACAGGTAATGCTTGATCTCGTCGTAAATTATCATATTATCCTTTGTTTATTAGAATTAATGAAAGAGCATGATCTGATAAAATATCAATTCTCTACATCTACAGGGTATATCAGAGATTCAAATTCAAACATATTAGTAAATATTAAATAATAAAGATTATTTATAAAGGTAATGTTACTGCAGTGTAGAGATATTTTTATTCGTGTAATCTGATGCCCCCCCCCCAACTTCTATTTTTTTTTTTTTAGGTAACCACTATTAATTTGACAGAAAGCCTCAATTCTTTTGATTTATTGATATTTAAGAAAAGATAAGAATTAAAATAAAGTTATTGATAGAAGATTATAGTTACGAAATATAATCGCAGATTTGTGGAAATGTTTATAACGTGTGCATTTTCATAATTTATCATCTACGTCTATTTATGTATGTGCTCAAATGATATTTTGAAACTAAAGTATGACTAATAATGTTTCATAACTCTTTGAAAGCCGTTTGAAGTGAAGGTCACTAACACATCAGGTAATGTCTTTCATCTCGTCGTAAATTATTATATTATCCCTTTGTTTATTAGAATTAATGAAAGAACATGATCTGATAAAATAATATAAATTTCCTATATAGTACATTCGTGGTTCAAACTTATCAGTAATTAATAAAGATGATTTATAAAGGTAATGTTACTGCGTTTCAGCTCTTAAAAAAATATTGTTTACAGAAGTGGTTAAAATACTAACGGGAATAATTTAATTTTAGGCACGATGAACGAGTGTCATATTATCAAGTATTATGAGTGTAAAATAAATAATATTAAGATACCCCCCCCCCCCTCTCTCACACACACACACACACACACCACCTCCAGAGCCGCAGAGAGAATTTGGCAGCTTTGATAGAGATTCGAAAATGGGCCTTTAAGTATGGTATCAGAAAATAAATTTTGTAATTACTTTTAAAGTAAATGCACACTTGCTTGAAATTAAAACATCAGTCATATTAACAAAATACAGAAAGAAATTAGCATCCTCGGTCAAAAGTTTCGTGGTCGTATACCTATTCTTATTTGTCGGTAGCGGAATTTCGCCCGGTTCACTGGTCAGTTTTTCCAACCTCTAATTACATGAATCTGGAGTTGGGCGCGCCTCTGACTTCGGCAGCGTACACTCGTGCGGACTATCCCCGTTTCGGTCTGGAATCAAACGAATTTTTAATTCGATACAGATTAAATTCAAGTTTTCAGCATCGTCGTTCACCTTGCTATAAGAACCGATTTGGCATTCTTAAAACTTTAATTTAATCTGCAATAGCAAAATTTATCGGAGAGTTATTTCCGCTTCAGAAAGAAACTGTCAAAAACGCGAAAAGTGCTAGAATTCGCATAAAAGAAAATCCGGAAAAATTCCAAAATATCATTGAACAAAATTTACTAAAAGGCTGAAACAGGATTCCTTTTACGAATGGCCAAAAAAAAAAAAAAAAAAGCTAAAAATCGCATGAAAATTTTAAAAATTGCAGACAACAAAATTTACTGTGTTGGGTTAAAAAAATTAAATCTGATTCATTTCATGAATGTAAAAAAAAACATTAAAAATTCGCTAAAAATTCAAAAATTGCTGTACGAATTTCGAATGAACTTTATTGAAAAGGGGAGACAAGATTTACTATATTGGGTTAAAAGATTAAAACCGGATTCCTTTTACTAACAACTTACTTATTCTTTTTACTAACTTTTCCTTTACCGGATTTCTTTTACTTATACACAACTCAAGTTTTGCCCCTTTTTTACTTTTAGACTTATTTGGATATTCAAATTTATAAAAATTAAAAGCAAAAAACCTACTTTATTTTTCTGGTGAGACTAAATTGAGTTTTTCGGGAAATCCATGTCATTTAGCAAAACTAATTCGTATTGGAAAAACCTGCCCGTAAATTATTAGACATTAGCTATCGGAATTGATGTCAAATAATTAAATAATAGAATTTTTCCAGTACGAATTAATTTTCCCAAACGGTACGACTTTTCCGGACAACCCAATAAAATCCCTTGTGATATTTTAATTTATTATTATTATTTTGTTCAAATATTAAATTAATTTTCTTGCTTATAGGTAATGATTATTTTGAGTGAGACATTTGAATGAAATATAAACTTAACCCCTTCGGCCCTGACGTCCTACTAATAGGACATATCTTTTATTGAGTATTATTTTGTCTTAAACATTATTTTTATTAATTCCAGCACCTAATAGTGATAGTATGAATCTCTACATTTCCTATTATGACTTCACTTATGTTTAGCATTTAGTAATAATAATAATAATAATTTTCATAATTATTAGCAAGCCGTTGCCATTTCTTTTAATTAAAACATACGTTTCACTCTTTAAATTAAAATTTGGGAATCCTTTTCCGAATTGGTAATTTGTGATAAAAGATAAAAAGTATTACTAAATTTTTATGCTTGTTTAATTTAGTTGTAATACGACATTTTCCAAACGTCTTCAAAAATTCTTCCTTAGACTATTGTTTTATGAAAAACACGCTAAATAACTACATTTGTGAGGTTTGGGTAAATAACACATTCGTTAACTTTCATTAAACCCTAACTTCTGCGATTCCGATAGCTATTTTTAATTTTGTTAACAGTAATTTTTCCCAAAATTGAAAAAAAAAATCAAGGCCGAAGGGGTTAAAATAAGGAAAATTATTTTGAAACTTATGACAGCTTATTGATTTAAAAAGGAAAAATTATTCTATTTTTCATCTTTCACTTCAATTGGGTAAATTTTCTTTGAATCGTAAAAGACGCATTCATGCTTCTACAGTGTTGACAGTTCGATATTTCTTTAAAAAAAAAACAGGTAGCTTACTTGCCACCATTTTTTTAAAGAAAAATTCGCCTTATTTAATGACATATTAAATAAGCCGAATTATACTATATTTAAATAGTGGTGGCAATCAAGCAATGAGATTTTTTTAAAGTACACTGTGCTTCCAAACTATTTTGAAAACATAAAACTCTCAAACGACGATATCAATTCTCAACAGGCTGGAAATGCTGTGGCTCTTTAAAATCTGAAATAATATAAAGAAAACAAAGTATCACAAGCAAAAAATCTAGTAAAATGAAGCAGTGTTATGAATAGCAAAGTAAGATAATAAGATAGTTAATTTATCATGTGCAATTTTTGAAACTTTAGTTACACAATGCAATAAATTAGATAAACACATCTCATTTATTTATTTTTTATTAATGGAATGATATGTGAATTTTTTTAGTTTATATTTAATTAAAAGTTTCGCATTTTTCAATTTTATAAGTAAACTATATCAAGTTATATAATAAAACATCTTTTTAAAACTTACCAACATAGTTGAAAAAAAACAACACTTACATTAATATTTAACATTAACAGTTACGATTAACATTTAGAAATCGTGTTCTGTTTGAAAAATTATAGATTATTTTTTGTTTCAAAAATTAATAACAAAAATTTTTTTGAAATTTAACTTTTGAAACAATAAAGGAAATTGTAACCTATACATTTTTTAACAGTAATCGATTTCTAGAAGCTTCAAATACTGTGTGTCATAAGTTCGTTAAAATTTTAAAAAATTCATTAAAAAGGAACAAATTATGCTAAAAAATTTCGGTTTGCACAAATGGGATTACAGGGAGATCGGATTTTTTTTAATAACAAAAAAAGTTGTGAATTTTTAAAAAATTACTGATAGATGGCGCTGACATGCATAATATGAAGCAGATTTGTGCAAATCAAGCTGTCAATAAAATACCTCGATGCGCATATTCTTCATTCGATGCCAGCGGTATGTTACTGTTACCAGGTCAAATGTTGTTGGTTACGCTCTTTTACAAAAACGGGGAATCAGCAACCGGCGCTAATTCCACACGGCAAAAGGACTCAAGACAAGAAAAAAGCCCGTTTCATGTGCTGTGCTGGGATACGAAAGCTTGTCAGACACTTCGAAGAAACGGGTCTTTTACTAAAAACCTAATTTGCACACATCTGCTTCATATTGTGCATGCCAGCGCCATCTATCGGCAACTTTTTGAACCACAAATTTTTTGTTAATTAAAAAAAAAAGATCCTTTTCTAATTCCATTTCTGAAAACCGCAATTTTTTAGCATTATTTGTTCCTTTATAATGAATTTTTAAAGTTTTAACGAATTTATGGGGCATCCGGCATTAAAATCCAAAATTACAACTCGTACCACCAAGTAGATTTTGAGTTATGCTTACAAAACTAACTGCATTCAAATCTTTTTTTTTTTTTTTCAACGATTAAAAAAGATTTTAACTTTATTTGTTCCAAATTTTAAACCTTTATATTTCCTATTTGGCCGAATGTCTTCCTGTTTGGCTTCCGAAGGTAGAATTTACTGAAAAGTTCAAATAAGCTGTCAAAATTTGAGGGTTCCAATTGAAAATTTTAATTAAAAAATTTTGGTACAATTTTTGTATGAAGAAACTAATTTTTTTAAACATAAACTGGAAGAAGATATAATTTCCAATTCAATTGCATTTTTTTAGGCGCGTTCGTAATTTATATAAATGCGTGGCACCTATAGTCGTTGTCTGGTCCGTCCGTCTATTTTGTTCGCATATAACAACACAAAAACTACCCAACCGAATGGTTTGAAATTTAATATATAGAATCGTTGCAGAATTTTGTCGAGTCATTTCAAATTTTATGAAAATCGAAACAAAGCTCAATAAGATATTAATAAAAATTTTCTTCATTCTATTAAATCTTATCATACATAATTAATTCAATGATATCCCATGATAAGCAAAGATTCTAGGTTGCCATGGTGATTATGTCCTATTTAAGATGGAGTCCTATTATTTCCGTATTACTGAATTTAAAAACCGGATTTGTATACTAAAATTGTTTAATTATAGCAATCCTGTAATCTACAGACAGTTTTTTGGATAGATGTTTAATATATACATTGCATGGAATAAAACTATAAATATGAATTTAAGGTCTGAAATTTTCAAAGCTAGGCTTAAGTTTCCCATTGGAATTTTCAGTAAAGGTCAACAAAAGATAAAATGTTGCCAACTTAAAATGTGTTTATTTTATTACGGAAATTAATCATATCATAGTAACAGACGATAGAATTCATTTTTTTCAGTGAAATAATAACGATGATTTTTTTTACGTTGTCTTGTATTGGATATTTGTGCATAGTATAATTTTAATGTAACAGAATTGTAATTAATTGTTTTTAAAAGAGTATTGAAACTTAATTTCATAAAATAAAATTAATATCTATAATATGAAAATTTGCACATAAAATAAATTTTGATTATGCATTTTTGCATAAGAGTGCAATAGCTATAGCACCAAGATCTGAATATTTATAAAACTAGTTACAGTACGAATGCACCTCATTTGTCACGTTTGACGTACAATTTCCTAACTTGTTTGCATTTACAATTGCCGTACAACTGTTTTCAAGATGCTACAATGTTTTGTGATTGCCATTCCTAAGTCAATAGCTTAAATGTTTTTCGCTTACAATTCATCATAAAATATTAAAAAATATATATTTTTTTTAAATTAAAAACTATGAAAGAGCTATTTGATTTTTTTTTAAATATAAAATATGATACAATCGTTGTTAGATTAAATCTGTAAATATTTGTAGATTTTTAAACAGTGAGGAGGGGATTTTGAGCAAAAATTGTTATTATCATTACATAGAATACAATACATTTTTCAACTGCAGTGTATTTTTTATTACGCTTAGTATGATTTTCATTTTTAATTGAAACTGATTCTAGAAATTACCTTTATAAAATATTAAAATTGGGGGATGGCCTTTTTTTTTTTTCATATTTGAGTTAGAGTTTATTGGTTTGTATACAAACATTTTATTTTATTTTTTTTTTTCAAAATATAAGGCTTCTTAAAACATTGTTGGCAGTAGTGTTGCCAATTTAGTTTTTTTTTTTTTTTTTTTTTTTTTTTTGTAAAATATTTACCACAATTTTCAAACAGTTATTTTTCCTGTATTTAATGACAAACATTCCGTTATTAATTAAAGGAAATACTATTACTATTTACAAATTCTGAAGGATGTTTTGAATAAGAGAATGCGCTAAATTAATTACAAGTATATGTCAACAAAGCACAGTATATGCACAGTTTTTTAGCTCACAGGCTATCAAAGCCTGAGAGCTAATGTGCCCGCCCGTTCTGTATGTATGTACGTATGTACATAACGCGATAACTCTTGATAGAAATGACCGGTTTGCTTCAAATTTTTTAATAGGTTCATTGTAATAAGGCGCTTCTCTGATAAGTTTTGGGGGTTCATTGGTTAAGTATGAAGAGGAGAATGGGGGGCTTATCCACCCCCCCCCCCCTTAATTTAGATAAATGGGTTTTTCATGCAGAATTATCCGATTTGCTTCAAATTTTCTATATATGTTCATTATAATAAGGGGCTTCCCTGATTAGTTTTGGAGGTTCATTGGTTAACTATAAGGGGCGGGGGACAGGGGGTTGATCCCCCTTAATATATTGTCGGTTTCTTTATTTTTTGAGGGGCTTATTTCAAATTCTTTGAAATAAGAGTATAATATACAATTAGTGTGAATAGCCTGTGAGCTCAATGCCCTCAGTTTAACTGGGCAGTTTTCTCTTTTATTTTAATCATGGATGACCATGACAGGGGAAAAACACCAAAAAAAAAAAAAAACTGTACATCTAAACTTTTGTGGATTTCAACTCGTTTAGCAAATACTGAGAAGCGACCATGAAATCTTTATTCTGATGTCACACATGTGACCTCTTCTTTCGCATCTGACCTCAAATTTAGATATGAACAAAAACGTCATTAAAGTTCGTCCGAAGTACAAAGTTTTTGTTTAGCAATATCTATTTCCCTCTGGGGCACTTTCGAAACACAACATATAATAACAGTTAGGGATTTTTTGTTTCCAAAAACAATTCGTGTGTTTTAGTTTTTCTTCAGGCAAAACATACTTTCATAACTGTAACCTTGCTTTCTACGCTTCTGTATTCAAGTGATGAAACGTTACTATTTGATAGTTCTGTCTGTTTACCTTTGTTTTTAACACTTTCCAATATAGTTGAAAAGCGGAAAATATGTGTTCAATATATTTGAAAAATCTATTTAGGGATATCAAAGCCGATATTTCGGAACCAGCATTATTCTGCAATTGAAATTTTTGAAAAATGTTGCATTAGAGATGGAAAATTAGCGGAAATTGTAAAGTAGTGAAAAAAAACTTTTTTTTTTTTTTTCTGGAAAAGTTAGAAATTTTGAAAAAAATTATTTCTTACAAATGTTTTTCAAAAATAGGTTATATTTTCTTAAGAAATATAAAATAATAAACTTTTTTTTTAAAAATTTGTGCTCTCTCTCTCGCTCTCTGTATATATATATATATATATATATATATATATATATATATATATATATATCCCCACGATAGCCAGTATATCTAAAGAGCGAATAGATTGTCATTTGATTTTGATGGCAGACGATTTATTTGATTTATATAGAAGAAAGTTTTGCGATTGCCAAAACATATAAGTTCCGATTTGTGAATAAATAAAATTTTCACTTTGAGCTCGAGCTCAGGCCAGGGCTTTAGCTAGAAGTGAATAATATGGGGGGGCTCAAGAAAATATAGGCGAGGTTCATATTTTTTTCTCTCTCTCTGACACTTGCACGCATAAACACACACACACACACACAGATATATATATATATATATATATACGAGTAGGGAAGACCGAGCTATGCTCGGTCAAAATTAAATTTGAGTTCAAATATCATGACCCATGACCAAATGACCCACTAATTGAATTTTCTCGAACATGTGACTTAGCCCAACAGTCTTCTTGTGCCGGAAAACCATAGGATGCAAAATTTAGTGTAAATTGAGCCGCTTTTTAGATATTGACCCACAATGACCCAGAAATGACCCACTAATCGAATTTTCTCGGACATGTGACCTAGTCTAATGATTTTCGCGTGCCCGAAACTCGTAAAATACAAAATTTATTCAAAATCGTTAGAGCCGTTTTTTAGATAAAATTAATTTGAACTGCTTTGACCCAAAAATGACCCCCTAATCGAAAGTTCTCGAACATGTGACCCAGCCCAATAGTCTTCTCGTGCTCGAAAATAGTCGGATACAAAATTTCGTCAAAATCGTTTGGACCGCTTTTTAGATACAATTAGCTTGACCATGACCCAAAATGACCCACTAATTGAATTTTCTCGAACATGTGACCTAGCCCAACAGTCTTCTCGTGCCCGGAAACCATTGGATGCAAAATTTAGTGTAAATTGAGCCGCTTTTTAGATCTTGACCCACAATGACCCAGAAATGAACCACTAATCGAATTTTCTCGGACATGCGACCTAGCCCAATGCTTTTATCGTGCTCGAAACTCGTAGGACACAAAATTTAATCAAAATCGTTAGAGCCGTTTTTTATATAAAATTAATTTGACCCGCGTTGACCCAAAAATGACCAACTAATCGAAAGTTCTCGAACATCTGACCCAGCCCAATTGCCTTCTCATGTCCGAAAATGGTCGGATACAAAATTTCGTCAAAATCGTTTGAACCGTTTTTTAGATACAATTAGCTAGACCATGACACAAAATGACCCAAAATGACCCACTAATCGAATTTTCTCGAGCATGTGACCTAGCCCAATGGTTTTCTGGTGCCCCAAAACGGTAGGATACGAAATTTCGTCAAAATCGTTAGAGCCGTTTTTAAGATAATTTTTGCATATATATATATATATAACCACCCACAAGATTTGCTCGTATTAGAATATATGATATATTAGAATATATGATATATATTATCAAAGTATTGTATAGAAAGATAAATTAGTGCATATTCATATTGTAGGCACTAATTTTCTTCTTAAACTATTGATAATAACTTCTAACTTTTATGCTAAGAAAGGTAAAGGCTTCAGAATAAAAATTTCCAGTGTATAACTAGTGTATAATTATACTGGTGAAATGATAAGTGATGATGTCAACAAGTAAATAACAAGTTGAAAATTGTACGTGAAACGTGACAAACGAGGCGCGTTTGTACTATAGCTAGTTATATAGATATTCGGATCTTGATGATTTTTAATTCTGTGAAATGAATTATATCGTCTGCTCAACCTTTAATTTCTGTAATAAAATAAGTATCCCGGTCGCTTGACGATTAAACCTCGAAAACTCCTATAACAAGAAAGCGCCATTTTTTTTAAAATTCAAATTTCTTAATAAATATTTTTATTAATATCTTCTAAAGTGTTGATTCGATTTTCATAAAATTTGAAATGTCTCAACAAAATTCTGCAAAGATCTAAATTTTAAACCATTTGGTTGGGTAGTTTTTGCGCTGTTATATGCGGACAGACGGACGGACGGATCAGACGACAACTATAGATGCTACGTATTTATATAATTACGAACGCACCTAAAAAGTTTACAGTTCACCTGTTTCATAAAGATTTCCAAGTTTTAATTTTTTTCTCAATATTTTTGCCCTTAAGGATTTTAATGTATTTTTATATGATAAACAAGTAATATAAAAACAAAATTTAAAGTCAATTCCTACTTTTTAATCATAAATATATAAAATAAACCCGTACAGCATTAATGTCCCACATTATCTTTATTGAACATTATTTTATAATCATCGTTGCGGTATTTTATTTTTTGTTGGCATCACTCATTTGAGATAAATCTTTCATTTCATTTATGAAAACAATGGGAGACATTTTTTTCTCCCATATAAAAATTAAAATTAATTAATTAAATTTAATTAATGAATTAATATTTGAAAAAAAAAACTGTATTAACATCAATTGTCATCCAGTACAAGTTTTAAAAAAATTATTTGAACTTGAATGGATGAATAGAAAATATTTTATTAACGATTGAAAATTCCAACAAGATATATATATAGAGAGTGTGAGCTAATAGTAGGAATTTAAAAACATTAACAAAATCAAGGATGTATTTTTCCTTTTTAAAATTATTACTGTTTTTAAAATAATTATTTTAACTAATTTTAAAACAATTATTTGCAGTTTTTATACATGTTACAATTTAGTATTTGTGCCAAACTGTAAAAGGGCCCCAAAACAAAGTTCGATTTTTGAACACAGTTTCATTTGGTGACCAGACTTGTATAAAACCAAAAACTTTCTGTGCACATAAATATTGGGTCAAAAAATTTCTGCAAATTAATTTAATGTTTAATAACATTACATGTTATATTATTTTGACGATATAAATTTAAAAAAGCAGTTTAAAATAATTATCATTTAAATTTAAAATTAACTAATATTAATTAAAGAACTATTTTGGTTAAGAAAAAATAATAAAGCTAAAAATCCAGATAGCTGAATTCTTATCAAATATTTTGTCAAAGCATTTAGAAACAGCCCAATCCTTAATATTTTCGCAAGCGTCTGTAATGACACAACAAAGTTTTGTATTTTTAAACTTTGAATTGTGCGCAAACAGTAAATAAATCGTACATAAAATTGGAGAATATTTTTTCTATTTTTTAGTATTTAAAAAAAAAAAAAAAAAAAATACAAAAGCAAAAATTACGTTTTTTTTTTTTTCCTACTGCAAAGTTACGAATTTTGCAGAAAATTTTCCGTGCACGTCTATATTATACAACTCTGTTGGTGACCTAGGAATATTTCGCAGGGGGCGCTCAAAATTTTTAGGGGGGGAGGCTTAGTTTCCTGGCACCCCTCTAGCTACGGCCCAGGCCAGGTTGGAACCCGGACTGATATCTTTAAGGGAGACTTTCCTAGTCAGTCAGCCTCTGAAGCCCCTGAATATACTCGATAGAAAACATACATGCTTCTAAGCTGATGTTGACAAAATTATTCCTCTTCAGGAAGTACACTTGATTTCATCCACTGTCAAAGGTTAGCACTGGCTGCATACTAATGAGACTTCCATTGACCTATATTACATATTATTTCATGAGAATAACAGTAGACCAGACGTGATGAACTTGAATAACCTAGGAAGTGATGGAAGAAGGTGAGACCTATACAAGTTTTCCTTTTCCAAGAAGCAACATTTCGGGGCCTCTTTTAAAGGGGGGGAAAGAACCTCCTAGGCCAGCCATATTCAACCTTTTTTTCTCGCGAGCCGCAAAGATATGTTTGCGACATTAGGCGGGCCGCAACACAATTAAACAAGAATGAAAAATCATGCGTCAAGCATAGATTATGTAACACTTTCCAACGCTTCCAAAATAATTTTACAAATCATTACCGTTTAATAAGCTGAAAGATAACATCTAAGTAAACAATTTGGAAAACGCCTAACATATTTAAGAAACGTAATTTCAGGAACTTCCAACATATATTTCCAACATATACAATATTCGGAAAAATATCCGAATACTTTTATTCAGCCCTGTATATGATCTATAGACTTGTATATATACTACATACGATGCTAAATTTTATTTTAGTTAGGAAACGTGTAGCACAGTTTAAAATTCTCCTTCTGAAGTTCCTGTCAATAAACGGAAATGTGTTCGCGAACTTTTCTTCTGCCCTGTATATGAAATACAGAATTTATACACACCAAGTAATAGACAGAAAGTGAGTTCAATTTAAAATCGCGTTCAAAACTTAAAACGCACTTCCAAGAATTATTGTTAACAGACAGAAGGAAATTCTTTTGTGTGTCCCTGTAAATGAACGATGAAAGCTACACACACTTTTATTGTATAGTAAGCCTCTTATAATGCACCTTAGTGATATATATAAATTTCAATGCATTTAAAATAGGGAAACATTATTTAATTAAAGCGCAAACGATTTTTCTCCATAGACGTAATGTAACGGAATTCTTTTGACTGTCCCTGTAAAGTAACTATAAGTGCTATGCACACCCTATTCCATATTAAGCTTCTTGTAATGCACCTTAGGGATATATATCAATTACAATGTATTTGAAATTGTGTAACATCATTAAAATAAACCGCAAATGATTTTTCTCCATAGACTGGTAATGTAACGGAACTCTTTTGAGTGTCCCTGTAAAAAAAACTATAAGTGCTACACACTTCAGTTGAAATAGGGAACATGCTATAGATAACGACAGTAACATATAAAAATTGCAGGGCAATCCGAGCATACTTACGGGAGTTAGAGCACGGCCAGACGGCAGACAAACCGAAGTCATAAACACTTTTCAACTAGGTGGAAAGTGTTAAAAAGGGTAAAAAAGAGTCGCAGGGGGATTTCGCAGAGTAATTAAAATAGTAAAATAGTATAAGTAGTATAACAAAGCAATATAAACAAGCACGAAAAATCATGCGTCAAGCATAGATTATGTAATACTTTCCAAAATTTTCAAAATACTTTTACAAATATTTACCGTTTAATAACGTGAAATATTATGTCTAAGTAAGCAGTTTCGAAAAGTCCAATTTCAGGAATTACCAATAATATTCGGAAAAATATCTGAATCTTTTTGTGCAACCTTTTATATATGATCTTTATATTTGTATATATATACTAAATAGAATTATAAAGTTTAGTTCAGTTAGGAAACAGATAGCCCAGTTTAAAATTCCCCTTCTGGAATAAACAGATCTTTTGTGCTGCCGTATATATTATCTATAGAATTTATATATATACTAAATAATATACAAAACAATTGTTAAATTTAAAAACGTGTTCCGCAACTGAAAACGCACTTCCAGCAATTATTGTTAATAGACAGTACTTTATCCGAATTCTTTTGTGTGTCCCTGTAAATGAACGACAAATGCTATGCACACAATATTCTATAGTAACCCTCTTGTAGTGTACCTCAGTGATATATATCAATTTCAATGTGTTTGAAATGGTGTAACACAACTAAAATACACCGCAAATGATTTTTCCCCATAGACAGTAATGTAACGGAATTCTTTTGATTGTCCCTGTAAAGTAACTATAAGTTCTACACACTTCATTTTCAATACTTGAACATGCCATACTAAACCTCAATAACATATTTCTATTGCATTAAAATGCGAGTATATTTACGCGAGTTAGAGTACGGACAGACAGACAAACCGAATTCATAAACACTTTTCAAGTCTGTTGGAAAGTGTTAAAAATTGAATATTATCAATAGGGTTGAAAGTTTGTCGCGGAAGAAATATTAGTAAAAACTTTTAGCATCATCATTTCCAAACAATAAACATCATGTTAGATTTTTATTGCAAATATTGAAGAGATATGCCGCGGAGTGTGTTGTTTGGAAATAGTGGTGTAAAATTTTTAGTGCCAATTTTCAAGCGTTCAATACACAAACGTTCAACCCTAAAAAGCAGTAATAGCTGTATACTAAGTATAAAACGCAAAAATATAACTTTATAACAATGCAGAATTTCCAAGTTTTAAAGAAAACTAATCAGGCGATTTTTCTCTAACCACAAGCAAGGAAGACCGAGCTATGCTCGGTCAAAATTAGCTTTGAGTTCAAATATCATGACCCCTGACCAAAATGACCCACTAATCGAAATTTCTCGAACATGTGACCTAGTCCAATAGTCTTCTCGTTCCCTAAAACTGTAGGATACAAAATTTAGTTCAAATCGTCTGAGCCGTTTTTAAGATAAAAATAGCTTGACCCATAATGACCCATGACCAAAATGACCCACTAATTAAAATTTCTCGAACATGTGACCTTGCCCAATAGTCTTCTCGTTCCCTAAAACTGTAGGATACTAAATTTAGTTCAAATGCTCTGATCCGTTTTTAAGATGAAAATAGCTTGACCCTTAATGACGCATGACCAAAATGACCCACTAATCAAATTTTCTCGAACATGTGACCTAGCCCAACAGCCTTCTCGTGCCCGAAAACCATAGGATACAAAATTTAGTAGAAATTGTCTGAACCGTTTTTTAGATAAAATTAGCTTGACCCACAGTGACCCAAAAATGATTCACTAATCGAGTTTTCTCGGACATGACCTAGCCCAATGATTTTCTAGTGCCCGAAACTCGTAGAATATAAAATTTAATCAAAATCGTTAGAGCCGTTTTTTAGATAAAATTAACTTGACCCGCGTTGACCCGAAAATGACCCACTCATCGAAAGTTCTCGAACATGTGACCCAGCTCAATAGTCTTCTCACGCGCGAAAATGGTAGGATACAAAATTTAGTCAAAATCGTTTTGGATTCTAAAAGGAGTTTAACATCTTGTGCTGTGCTGGAAAAGGACTTTTTGAACACGTTTGAACCGTTTTTTAGATACAATTAGCTTGACCCTGATCCATGATGACCCAAAATGACCCACTAATCGAATTTCCTCGAACATGTGACCTAGCCCAATGGTTTTCTGGTGCCCCAAAACGGCAAATACAAAATTTCGTCAAAATCGTTAGAGCCGTTTTTAAGATAAAATTTGCATATATAAACACACACACACACACACACACACACACACAAACATAAGATTTGCTTGTATTAGAATAAATGATATGATAAATCAAAGCAAAAACTTTTTTAAAAAATTTTGAAATATGTAGTGCAAATTTAATTAATTTAGAATGTATACACTACTATTAGAACAAATAGGACTACATATAAAAAAGAATTTTTGACTATGAAAACGACATTTAAGACGTTTTTAAAATAGTTTTTAATTCATCATAAATAACAGGACAGATTTTGTGTTCCTATAAATTATATAAAACAACAACGAAGACCTTAATTACGTTTTATGCATATTTTGGTTAATTTTTTAAATATACAGGGTGATTATAAAAAAAACTATCCCGATATATGAGCCCATAACTGTCATACCGTTCACAGAAACTGAATGAAATTCTGGCCTAAAGTTTTTTGAGGTATGCGCTCAAGAATCGCGTGAAAAACAACAGTTAAATTCTAACAGTTACGGTTACAGTGACAAAATTTCGAAAATTTCAAATGGCAACACCTACCTTTTTTTTTTTTATTGGAATGTGATCTTCGTAGTGAAAAACCCTAAAAAGCGTTGGAACGGTACCTGTAGCACGAAAATCGCCGGCGCTAGACAGACTAAGAAGAAAAGTGAAAACAACCAATAAAGGACAGAAAAGCAACAGAAAGTAAAACATTTTATTGTTCAGTGATATCCACCATCTGCCGCATGTAAAGTGTCGTCGTGTGTGAAATGGAAAATGTATGAAACACAATAAAATGTTTTGTTTTCTGTTGCTTCTCTGTCCTTTGGTTGTTTTCACTATTCTTCTTAGTCTGTCTAGCGCCGGCGATTTTCGTGCTACAGGTACCGTTCCAACGCTTTTTATGGTTTTTCACTATGAAGATCACATTCCAATTAAAAAAAAGTAGGTGTTGCCATTTGAAATTTTCGAAATTTTGCCACTGTAATCGTAATTGTTAGAATTTAACTGTTGTCTTTCATGTGATTCTTGAGCGCATACCTCAAAATACTTTAAGCCAAAGTTTCATTCAGTTTCTGTGAACGGTATGATAGTTAGGGGCTCATATATCAGGATAGTTTTTTTATAATCACCCTGTAGAATAATGATTATGTCTCGGGCTGCACCTAAACGGTCGCTGCGCCACATGCGGCCCGAAGGCCGCAGGTTAAGTATGCCTGCTCTAGGCCATATGTGCTACAGGGTGTCTCTGTATTTCTTATACAGGAATAACAAACATGAAAAATCACTACTCTCGCAAAGACCGTGATGCACTTTCTAATACTAATGCATCCAAATTATTTCGTGTCCGTATGTAAAAGAGCAAAATATAAGTACTACACATGCAAGTGTCAGGAAGAAACATCGTGTAATCTCAAAGAAATATCTTTAAAATTCGTAGCTATATCTGAATGTATTAACAAAAATTACAGCGCGGATGAACATAACAGACAGGGTGACAGACAGACAAGCAGGCAGTGGGACTAACAAAATTAATTCATAAATATCTTTAGGGTCATTCCATGGTAACTTACATTACATTTAGACTAATTGACTTCAGTAATTTTAGTGATTTAACGCCAAAAAATATTCAAAATATAAAGTTGATGCGATTTATTAATTAAACCTATCCAAACTGAAATTTGGATGAAAATTACCCAAATTTAGTGATATTTCTTGAACAGTGGCAATTAAATTTATTATGGTACCTTACGTTCTTTTTTCAGTAACGTAAGTTACCATAGTAAATATAATTTCCAGAGTTCAAGAAATAGCACTAAATTGAAGTAATTTTCATGCAGATTTTCCTTTGGATAATTTGGGTTTAATTAACGATTTAATTAACAAATCACATCAACTTTACATTATGAATATTTTTTGGTGTTATAATACTGAAGTCAATTATTCTAAATGTAACGCAAGTTACCATGGGAATGACCCTTTATAATATCATTCATAAATTCTATTGTGATTCGAATAAAAAATCCTCTTCATCCTTTTTAAAATATACTTTAATGAGTAACTGCTCGTAGACAGTTTACTTCGACTACGATAAGTTGGCTTGTGAATTCGAAGAGTTCCTTATCCTACAGGGGAAAAAAGTAAATAAAATGACGTAGGTGATGAGAAGAAAGCTTTATTTATTGAAAAATTGGTTCTATTTCTAGCCTTGACAAGGCCAATGTTAGTAACATAAAGAAGTCATGAGATATCCCTTGTCTATCCTTGCTTTGTGTTTGAAGTCCTTTTTCAAAATTACCTGTAAACAGAACTCGTGTCTTTCTGCCATAGTTGTACAATGATATTTTAAAATAATAAGAATTGTGACATTTTCAGATTTCTGCCAGTGGTTGGGCTGTTAAATTTGATATTTTAAACAGATTTTCAGGGACTTGAAAATCACGAAATGTTTTCTTGGGGGAGTATTTAGGATTAATATTTATTTCTATGTAAAAAGAGATTTTTAAATGTGAAAATTAATTTTGAAACAATTTTTTTTTTTTTTTTTACTGTCATTAAAATTAAACAAGTGGGTAAGTGTGATCGAAGATCGCACAAAGGGTTTCGTTTAATATTCCTTTCAAAGCACTTTAACCTTTCTTTAATAAATTCAAATAAATTTTATTTACCTAAAAAAAAGTCATGTATTTTATAAAGTAAAATTTTACCGGTCTATTTTTCTCGTTTTTTCGAAAATCTGAACAGGTCAGATAGCGGGCGAAGCCCGCTATTATACTCTATCTTAATAATATCTGTCATGTGGACTAAATGCGATATTTAAAAAAAAAATCAATTTCAAAATTAAACATGTTGGATAGAGACCTTCAAAATGTTCAAATATTCGAATATTTCCATAATCGGATTTTTATCACGATTCAATATGTTTCTCAAACTCATATATTTACTATTCTCTATTACTCATATTGATACTCGCTTTGTATTATTCTCAAACATTTGAAAATGTCTGCTAAACTTCCAATATGACGTCAGATTAATTTTCTTTTTAATTCTCTAATGACATTATATTAACTTGCTTTCTGTACTTACACATACTCATATTTCTTGTATTATTGAGAAATGTTTGAAAATTTCCGTTTTATTATGACTATGACGTCAATCATTTTTATTTCATATTAATATTTTTTTCAATTGGTGAAACTTTTTATTTCATTTTCATTGTTCACGTGGAAATCTTTCAATAGAAAATTAATTATTATAGAAAGAATTTTACTGTGGATCTTTAATTGTTGGCAACTGCTATAACGAAAAATGTTTAAATTTAATAGGAAAAGGCTGTTAGATTTTTGGTTTTTTTATCTCTCTATATTAAAATAATACAATTTAAAAAAAAAAAAAAAAGAAAAAAAAAAAAAAGCTTTATAGTAGGTATTTAGCTATCAGTTCAGTATTCAAAATTTCAAGTCTGTAAGTTATATAGTTTCTGAGAACCGGCTCTATGACGGACAGGCAACGTAGCGGGACGAATACTGTTTCGTGAGATGAACGAAACCCTAAAAAAAAAACGCTCTACGACATACTTTTATTACCGAGCTCGGGCGATCTCAGCCTCTGATGACACAAAATTTTTCGGGATTGGGCGGACTCTGATTTCAAACCGTCGAGCTCGGGCTCCGAAAAAAGAGTCCAAACTCATCTCTAATAGTTATTAACATAACTATTTAATTACTAGTGCATTTAATTACTACTTAATTACTAGTGTACTTAATTACTACTTAATTACTAATGTACTTAATTAATACTTAATTACTTGTGTACTTAATTACTAGTGTACTGAATTACTACTTAATTAATAGTTTACTTAATTAATACTTAATTACTTGTGTACTTAATTAATACTTAATTACTTGTGTACTTAATTAATACTTAATTACTTGTGTACTTAATTACTAGTGTACTTAATTACTAGTGTATTTAATTAATACTTAATTACTTGTGTACTTAATTATTAGTGTACTTAATTATTAGTTAATTACTAGTTAATTACTTAATGTATTTAATTACATGATTACTACTTAATTACTATTTAATTACTTGATTACTACTTAACTTCTTAACTACTATTTAATTACTAGTGATTAATCGCTTATAATTATTAGCTGATTTTTATTAATATTTATTACAGGAATTATAAATCAGAGGACCGGCGGGCGCGAGGATTTCGCACAGCAATCTAAGATGTTTTAGCAATATCTAATATTTTTTAGATATTGTTTTAAACTTCTAACGAATTGTGTAACGAATTGTCCTCCTTCTTGTAGACGGTGCCGGCGAGGCGCGCATTTGATTGTTTTTTTTTTCTCTCTATCTGTTTTGAGAGAGTGAGAGTTTGAGATGCATGGAACGAGTTGGATTAAATCATTACCCCCTATATAAGCAAGCCTCCGCCCGGAAACAGTGACGTCACTGAAGTAGATCTTTGTAGATGTCAGCTTATATAGTGGGTAATGATCTAAATCCGCAGTCAATAAAAGTTTTAGTTTGAGAATGTGACTTTTGTTAAATGGTGTAATCTTCAAATTGGTTTAAACTATTGGTTTAAACTTCTAACGAAAATTGAAGGATGAAAATATCTCTAAACAACATTAGTCAAGCCAGAATATCATTTCATTTATTCCATCAAAGTTACAGTAAAAACTGATCTAGCATAGCAAAGGGAAAAAAAAAGTAATATATATATATATATATATTAAAAAAAAAAAGGTCAATTCCTACTTAGGTCAACAAAGAAAATTTTTATTTTAGTTACTTTTTCATTTCAATTCCTACTATTAGCTAGCTCACACTCTCTATATATTTATATATCTTGTTCAAATTTTCAATCTTTAATAAAATATTTTCTATTCATCCTATCAAGTTCAAATAATTTTTTTAAAACTTGTACTGGATGACAATTGATGTTAATACAGTTTTTTCAAATATTAATTCATTAATTAAATTTAATTAATTAATTTTAGTTTTATATTTCATTTCTGTTGAAAAGTATAGACTCACTCCATATTTATAGTCTCACCTTCACACGTAAAAAGATAATGGGGCTGTTCACGGTCGAAGATCAGGCGGCTTGCGGGCGAAGGAGACTATAAATGTGGAGTGAGTCTATACTTTTGAACAGAAATGAAGTATAAAACTAAAATTAAATAATAAAATTTAATTAATTAATTAATATTTGAAAAAACTGTATTATCGTTAACTGTAACATCGCTATGGCACTTTATTGTGAAGTTTGGTAATTTTTGAAATTCAATATTTGAAAAACGGCATAATCATTAGATTTTAAATTTATATCAAGAAAAATGCAATTTTTTTAACTTTCTAACGCAGTTTGTCTAACAATTTTGTGAGAAATACTTTTCGAGCTATTAATTTTTGGTATTTTGCTATTTATTTTTTATTTAATTTTTAATACATTTCAAAAATTTCTCTTATGTAAGATATTTAGCAGGATATAAATTTAGGAATAAATACCGCCAGTGGCGAAGCGTGTAGATCGCTGGGAAAAAATTTCTATTTGACCTAAGTAGGAATTGACTTAAAAAAAAGTTTTTATATTACTTGTTATTAAATAATTACAATTAATATAAATATGTATGTACATATGACAGAATCACAATATTAAGTGGCAAATTAGAAAACGAATTTCCTTGCAATTTTCCATTTTAATAAATAATATAAGAATGGCCCGGATAATACGAAAGTACCAAAAATAATATGAAACAGTATAGAAAATAACATTAAAACATAATCACGAGTCAACAGTTATCATGTAGTAGCGGCTCTTTCGAAGAGTGTAACCTAGTCAACAGTTACCATGCCAACAGTTTCATGTAGTAACGGCTCTTTGGAAATGTGTAACCTAGTCAACAGTTACCATGCCAACAGTTTCATGTAGTAGCGGCTCTTTCGAAGAGTGTAACCTAAGACTTTCTAGTGTAACCTATAATAGAGTGTTTCTGCTCATTTATCTTCGAATTTTGAATGCTAGTAGTTTGGTTATTTAATTTAATTAATGAATGAATATTGGAAAAAACTGTATTAACATCAAGTGTCATCCATTACAAGTTTTAAAAAATGTATTTGAACTTGAGTGGATGAATAAAAAGTATTTTATTAACGATTGAAAATTTGAAAGAAAAATAATTTGTGCATTTGAATTTGAATTTTGTTTTTTAATCAAAAATATATAAAATAAACCCGCGCAGCATTAATGTCCCACGTTATTTTTATTGAACATTTTTTTATAATCATCGTTGCGGTATTTTATTTTTGTGGCATCACTAATTTGAGGAAAATCTTTCATTTATGAAATCAATGGAAGAAATTTTTTTTCTCCAATATAAAACTAAAATTAATTAATTAAATTAATTAATTAATATTTGAAAGAACTGTATGAACATCAAGTGTCATCCATTACAAGTTTAAAAAATGTATTTGAACTTGAGTGGATGAATAAAAAGTATTTTATTAACGATTGAAAATTTGAACAAGATATATAAATGTATAGAGAATGTGAGCTAATAGTAGGAATTGAAAAAAAATCTGTAGTATTTTAGCTTGGATTAGAGGAACTGACATAATCTGTTTCGAGAGAAAAAAAAAAAAAAAAAAAAAAAAAAAAAAAAAAACATGGGATAAAGAAAAATAAATTGAGCATTTGAATTTAAATTTTGCTTTTTAATCATACATATAAAATAAACACGTGCAGCAACTGTGTCCCACTTTATCTTTATAGAACATTTTTTTTTTATAATCATTGTTGCGGTATTTTGTTTTTGTGGCAACACTAATTTGAGGAAAATCTTTCATTTTATTTATGAAAACAATGCCGATTTAATTTTTAATTAATTACAAATTTTAATCAAAAAAACATGTTTTAACGAAATGTGAGTGTACTATGTCAGAAGCTGCTTCAAAATCCTTTCATACGGTATCTCATTTATCATTCTGCGTTTTGTATTTGCTTAGAAAAAGGGAATGCTGACAACAGAAATAATATATAGGTTGATAATTCAAAGATTATTAAAAGTAGAGATCGACCGAAACCGAATTTTGGTGATCTTCCCACTTTCGGCCGAAACCAAAACCGAAAGTGCCAAAAAATTAAAAAACTGAGTAATACATACAAAAACTCCATATAATTGTTAATTAATTAACTAATTAAAAATAATTAATAACTAATCAGTATGAACTATAAAGTATAGAATCTAAAATTAAATAATAAAATTTAATTAATTAATTAATATTTGAAAAAAACTGTATTATCGTTAACTGTAACATCGCTATGGCACTTTATTAGCTAAATATTTTTTTAATTATACATGTACTGAACCACATGTCTAACAAGCAAACGTACATATATATGTGCGTGTATAAGTTTTAAACAAAAATGAAACATTAATAATACAACTTTTATATTTTATTATTTTATAACAACCAATAATTATAGGCATTTATCAATAATTAATTAACAATGTAGTTAAAGAATGCAAAACAAATTCAATAATGAATATTTAATTTTTAAATATATTCATATTTTCAGTTCGTTAATATTTTGCATTTAAATTAATTGAAATAAAGTAATTAAAAGTTTGTTTTTTAGGAAAATATCATTGAATATGTTTTAACCATTTTATAATTATAAATATTATTAATTTAATAGACGTTTAAATATAGATATATATTTTAATATTTTAAATATACATACCTCGATATATTATCTTTTGTAATAAATTTCGTAAATCTTCATATGTTTTAACAACACCTTTCTCATAAAGCATTCGAAACAATCTGGAGTTTTAAAGTAAAAAATTTCTATTACTGTTAAGTTTGCAGCTTTTAAAGATCACGTGATAAGCGTCTTTTAACTTTAGTCCTATATGCATTGCTTGCTTTATAATTTACTCTCGCATCATGAATTAGTCATGACGGATAAAGAGTGGAGTTGACAGAAATAAACAATGTCTCATTTGAGCCGATACAAACTCATATCAGTGAGTAAAGTTGAAAATTTCCGAAAGAAGGAACGATATTTTAAAATACAGACAGTTTCGGTCAGGCCGAAATTTTGGCAGCAGTTTCGCCGAAAACGAATATTCGGCGAAACTCCAATTTTGAACCGAAACCGAAATTTCGGTCGATCTCTAATTAAAAGTACCACAATGCCACTACATCTTGAAAATGTTTAACATGTGGATTGATTTGTGAAACCATTCAACTGCAGTAAGTAGCATTAACACTTTTGAAAGCTGGGTGAATACTTTTGTAAATAAAGAAATTTTCACTTTTGTGAATTTCTTTTGAACCTAAAAAAAATATGGAAAGAAACGACATTATTGATAGTAGAAAACCAAAATTCACAGCATTTCTAACTGATGCCATAAAATTCAACAAAAATAAAGTATGTTAAGAATTCTTTTTTTCATTTGTTTTTTTTAAAGGGAGTAATAGGGTTTCGTGAGATGAACGAAACCCTAAAAATGGTGTTAACTCTTTGAAAAACATTTTTGAAAAATTGTCGTTTTCCCTGGAAGAAAACATTATTTTACAACCAGATAACAATATATTTGACGTAATTTTTACACGAGCTGTAAAACCTTTGTATTTATAACCATTAAAAATTTCAAAGGATTTGGACAAGAAAAGCTTTTTTTTTTAAAAAAAAAAAATATGTAAAAGAAGAAAATGTTTTCTTGCGAGCATTTTTATCACTAACTAAGGGAATCGAACCCGGGCTTCCCGGGTTACAGAACATCGCTGAAAACTATTTTTTTTTTAATTTAAAATTCTAACAGATTTTTTACATTTAATCCTCTTTAATAAAAAGGTACGTGTTGCTGACGACTGGGATTTTCGATAATCGTTGCCACAGATTAATCTCGGAAAATGAAACGTTAGAAGTTACTGAAAAAATTAATTGCTCGAAAAGTATTTGTCAGAAAATTGTTAGACAAACTGCGTTAGAAAGCTAAAAAATTGTATTTTTCTTGATATAAATTTCAAATCCACTGATTATGCACTTTTTCAGATATTGAATTTCAAAAATTACTAAATTTCACAATGGAGTACTATAGCGAAAACTTCACGCGTAAAAAAATAATAATAACAGCAGTGTGTCAGCACGAGTCACTAATTATAGTAGCCGTATTATTCTGTTAAAATATAAAAGTGAATTATGATGTTATGAGTGTATGATTTTTATTTAATTTTTCGACAAATACTATAGAAGCGCCATTTCTTTTTAGTTGGGAATAATATAGGTTAATTCACGTTATTAAAAAATGTAGCTATAAAACATATAAATCAATGGAAAACAGTAAGTAATAAATTGTAAACCGTATTAAAAAAACACAACTTTACTGAAATAAGTATCCGTTTTTATGTTATTTTAGGATATTCGAGATAAAGGTACAGATTACTTTAAAATAAAAGGTTAAATTCACCGATATATTTCGTTTGATTCAAGGTTCTTTTGGAGAAACCGACCAGCGCAGCGGGCGTAGTCTGCTAGTATATATATATATATATATATATATATATATATATATATATATATATATATATATATATATATATATATATACTAAAAAGAAATGGCGCATCTAGTATTTGTCGAGAATTAAATAAAAACCATGCACTCGTGACATCATAATTCACTTTTATATTTTAACAGAATAATAAGGCTACTATAATTTGTGACTCGTGCTATAGCCAGTATAACGTCAGGACACATTGCCGTTATCATTATCTTTTTTTACGCGTGAAGGTTTCGCTATGGTACTCCATTGTGAAATTTGGTAATTTTTGAAATTCAATATTTGAAAAACGGCATAATCATTCGATTTGAAATTTATATAAAGAAAAGTATAATTTTTTACCTTTCTAACGCAATTTGTCTTTCAATTTCTGACAAATTCATTTTTTCAGTAACTTCAAATGTTTCATTTTCCGAGATTAATCTATGGCAACGATTAGCGAAAATCCCAGTCGTCAGCAACGCATAGCTTTTTACTAAAGAGTTGTCTCGGAGAGTTCATTATGAAATTCCAGAGATACCCTGAGGGGATGAGGTTAGGCGTGAGAGTTCTGGACAACGGAAGTTGACAAAGAGGATTATCAGTAATTTTTCGCGATTTTGTTATTAAAAATATAAATTCGTACAAAATCGGGTTAAAGATATGAATTAGAAATTGGGGGTTCATTTAAGGTTTTATCACGGGCCCGTGCAACGCCGGGCGGGTCAACTAGTTTTATGTATATGGAGCAAATTTATCGAAATCGTTGTATTATTTGAAATCTCTGTCATGAGTTTTTTATACTGCGACAACGGTTTATTCTCTTCTAAATCATCAAAAAGTTGGACATTGTTTTATAACAAATAAATATTAAAATTCTTATTTTATGCTGTTTTAAAAGTTTTTTAAATTATTTTTTTATATAAATTTACATATTTGCCAACTTCCGGTTTTATTTAAATAATAATAATAATACTAACGAAACATATTTTGAACAAGAAATTTATTTAACCCTTTAACGGATAAAACACTTCAATTGCACTTCAATTGAAATAAATGATTGACACCGGAAATTATGAACAAATTTATTTGTATATAAGAAAAAAGCGATATTTCACATACATAATAAATGGCAAACATTTCTATTAAAATTCTGCTGTCATTGTTGAATTTCGTAATTAAAATTTTGTGGTTTCGTAAGGAAACCAATGTCCGTTAAAGGGTTAATGAATGAAATCAAGTTTTGATTTCAAATGACTATCACATAGAAGCAAATCCTATTTAATTAAAAAAAAAATTCTGGTTCAAAGTATGTTTTTTTAATTAAAAAAAAGTCGGGGGTTGACAAGAATGGATTCACAAGTTTGGTATGCGATAATCAAAACATTCTCGCTTCTAATCTTTGTATACAAATGTTCAAAGAAATATCGTAATATGCATCATACAGTATTCCTACTAAATATTCGGTATTGATTATATTACTATTTTAAATTTGTTGTTATTATTATTATATTAATGTGGGTTTTTTTTTTCTAATTTTCAGAGCCCACCTGGCAGAGTCTTAGGGGTAAGTAGTTTGTTTTGATTTTATATAATGTATAAATTATTTTACAATGCAAAAAAAAAAGTGTTGATATTACAGTATAATACTGGCATCCCAGCTGCCAGTATTATACCGTAAAATTAACAGTAATACAGAGTAAAATAAGCAGTAATACGCTACCGCGCATGCGAGGCAGCGTATTACTTCTTATTTTACTGTTAATTTTATGGTTATACTGGCAGCTGGGATGCCAGTATTATACTGTAATATCAACACTTTTCTTTTTTTTTTTTTTTTTTTTTTTTGCAGTGTACCTTCAAAAATTTTACCATATTGCCAATGGGCACAAACTTATGGCAAAATGGAAAGTGTACTACTTTGCATTATTAAATACATTACAATCCTGCTAATTCGAACCCCTAGTTAAAAATTGCGGATAATTCAAACCGAAATTTAATTGAAAGTTTTAAAAAATGAGAAAAAAAATAGTATTAAACATTAACCAATAAATTTTAGCATGTGAATCTGGATGATGCAGCAACATTATGTTATGAATATGGCATTGACTGGCGTTGTGACGATGCTGACGAAAATGACAGGCTGCCGCACTGTTACACGTGGACCGCTTGATTCACGTGATGCTCTTTTCGTGAAGCAGGTGCTGGAAAAGTACAAATGCAGGTGCACGAAAAGAGCATCACGTAATTCACGTGACTCTAGCGGTCCGAAAGAAGACGAGCGATACTCTACCGATCTCGACTGTTTTTCGGGCTACCTTGATGCATGGCAGTTCGGCAATTGGTGGCAACCAGCCTATCTTGATCACGTGACAGGCAAGAACAGTCGAAATCTCGCGGCCTGTCTCTTTCGTTCACTGCGGCATTATGTCTGAAGGCTACACCATTCAACGAGCTGTATAATTATAGGACGGTGCGCTAAATCGCCTGTCCACTTTCCGCCGGCCGCAACCAGATCACGCGCAAGTATCGATTAATGCGCGCAAGTAATGAATCCAACTCTTTTCTTAATGTTAACTGCATTTTTTTCGCACTTTTTCGTATACGTTTTATCATTTTTGATTATTACGTAGTACACCTTTTTCACATTTTATAATACTTAACAAATCTACCACGTTTCCTGTTGAGCTTATTTGAGATTTTATTTTTAAATGTAATGCAATTTAATATTTGTAACTAAATTAAAAATAATCTGTAGTTTTTTAAAATAAAAATATAAGTCAGGGAAAATCGTTGCAACTTCGCCATATTCTAAAATGAAAATCGAATTTGAAAATATCTACCCCATACTAACCTAGGGGAGGAAATCGGTGTTTGGCCATACTTTTTCATTGGAGATTATATGGTATTTTGTATTCGTGCGCGAACCGCTGAATTCAATGTAACAAAATAGGGAGTTATAGCGCGCCGTTCTATAGTGCAGATCAGTGTCTCCACTTAGCATAATACTATATTTGTATTGCCTTTGCAGCATCAGAATGTGGTGCATGAACACTACCTGCATCATCCATTTCTTCAGGATCAGAGTCATACTGAGGTTTAGAATGGGGAAGCCATCGTGCGCCTTTCCTGATGCCGCCAAGATAGCTTTCAACCTTCAGAGTTTTTTAGCTCGCAGGCTATCAAAGCCTGAGAGAGCTAATGTGTCCGCAGGTTCTGTATGTACGTAACGCGATAACTCTTCATAGAAATATCCGATTTACTTTAAATTTTGTTTATAGGTTCATTCTGATAAAGCGCTTCCCTGATTAGTTTTGGGGGTTGATTGGTTAAGTACAAAGGGGGGGGACAGGGGCCTAATCCCCCCTTAATTTAGATTAATGGGTTTTTCATGAAGAATTATCCGATTTGCTTCAAATTTGGTATAACAGTTTATTCTGATAAGACACTTCCCTGATTAGTTTTGGGGGTTCATTGGTTAAGTATAAAGGGGGGGAACGGGGGCTAATCCCCCTTAATTTAGATAAATGGGTTTTCATGCAGAATTATCGGATTGGCTTCAAATTTTGTATATAGGTTCATTGTGATAAGGTGCTTCCCTGATTAGTTTTGGGGGTTCATTGGTTAAATGTAAAAGGGGGAACGGGCAACTAATCCCCCTTAATTTAGATAAATGGGTTTTTCGTGCATAATTATCTGATTTGCTTCAAATTTTGTATATAGGTTCATTCTGATACGGAGCTTCCCTGATTAATTTTGGGGGTACATTGGTTAAGTATAAAGGGGGGAGATGGGGGGCTAATTCCCGCCTTAATTTAGATAAATGGATTGTTCATGCAGAATTATCCTATTTGCTTAAAATTTTGTATATAGGTTCATTCTGATAAGGCGCTTCCCTGATTAGTTTTGGGGGTTCATTGGTTAAATGTAAAAGGGGGAACGGGGAACTAATACCCCCTTAATTTAGATATGTGTTTTTCATGCAGAATTAACCCCTTTGCTTCAAATTTTGTATGTAGGTTCATTGTGATAAGGAGCTTCCCTGATTAATTTTGGAGATGCATTGGTTAAGTATAAAGGGGAAGAACATGGGGCTAATCCCCCTTAATTTATTGTCGATTTCTTTATTTTTAGAGAGCCATTACTCTTTGAAATAAGAATATAATATGCAATTAGTGTGAATAGCCTGTGAGCTCAATTCCATCAGTTTAACTGGGCACTTTTCTTTTTACTTTTTTTAATCGATGAAAACTTGAAATTCGATTAAATAAAAGAAGCTAATACCTTTTTGATAAACTGTCCTGTTCGGTTAAACGTGTCAGACAAAAAATTATATATTCCGAAAGTCGAGTGGAATCTCTCCAAATTTTTTCTTATGTCCTATTTTCAGCGAAATAATAAGCATTGAGTAGGGACTTATATCTTGTTATTATACGTTATTAAATTGTTGCAGTGTAGATAAAATATAATGCTAGCAGCAAAGTAATTAATTGTACGCTGTTGCTTTTTCTCTTAATTGAGTAGCTTAATGTTTTGTTAACATAAGAAATAGTATAACCTGTGCTTTAAAGCTGTATTTGTAAACATTAATGGGTTGTTAAACATTTTTCATAATTAAAATTGTTTAGAAAAAAATGTTAGCTTTATTTTCCTTTTTACATTTTAATTTACATAAAAACATAAAGTAATTTAAAAGCTCATTTTTTACACTTTCCAACATAGCTGAAAAATGATTATGACTTCGGTTTGTCTGTATGCCATCTGCCCATACTCTAACTCTGATAAATATACTCGTATTGCCATGTAATTGATATATGTTTTTGATGTTTACATTGCATGTACTCTGTTAAAAATGGAGTGGGTAGCATTTATAGTTCGTGTACTGGGACGCTCTGTTATGGTGTGTTATGTTATACTTATAATGGGTACGGTACTTTTAAAATTTTAAGAACAATTAGAAAATTAAAGAAAGGACAATTAACCCTTTTAATGCGGGAGTCGACTAATGTCGACATCCAGGAGTTGGGTGCTGTAGACTACATTAAGCATCCGCAAAAGTCGCCTAGGCGTTCACTGCGTATATTGTGCTCACTGGAGTGCGTCATGGGCTTAGCAGTGATGACGTATTGCGCCTGCGTAAGTGCAGTAATTTGGCTATAACCAAATCCAGTAGCGTGCTTTTCGTATAACCATAAGATATGATTTTTAGTTTAGTATTGGGTCGTTTGGAAAGTCGTGTCCCTTTGGTAAAATCAATTCGTACAGGAAAATTCTGCCCGGTAATCAGATAATGTCGCTTTTTTGGCCTAAATATTCCGCACAGGGCATTATTCCCCCCCCCACCCCCCCAAAAAAAAATCCGCACTGAAAGGGTTAAAGAAAGGACATTTTCCTTTTAAACGTAATCACTTTTTTTAATACTTATTTCAAAATCTGCTGAGAAACACATACCATATGATACTATGTTTTCAACAGATGTTTTTAGCAAAGCACAAATATGTTCTGAGAATTGGAGGTCTTTTCCCTTCTTGGGAGGTAGAGAGCTTGAGAAAGTATTTTGTTACTATGCGTTTAGGTAATAAACTTCCGTATTTTGAAGTAACATTTACCCTTTTGTGCGATAAGTTTAGGGGTCGGTGACAGGCTTAATCTCTGACAGATTTGGTTTCTTACATAATTCTATCAATAGTGAGAGGGGTAATCCAGGGGTTTCTTTAAACACGAGTCCCAACTTCAGTCCTGGTAAGTCTTTTTTATTTTGTGTTATAAGTAAAATTTAATAAAAGTAATAAAATTTAAATATGATAGCAAGAAACTAAAATTTACAGAAATTAAATTAACATCATGAGTCAAAAGAAGTCAGCGTTACTTAAACTAGTCGTTGGGAGCCACCGTAATACTTACTCATCATCATGGATATGCATAATATAAAATATTAAAATAAAAAATGTATAAACTACTTATAAAATGCATTGCAATTCGAATAAAATCGTGGCTGGATGACGTCATAAACGTTAAAGGCTCGATTACTGAATTGCTTAAAAGAAACATCCTTATAACTCCAAAAACAATAATCCTATTAACTAGCGGTTTATTGCATCGGATTAAGCATCTCATTTCCAATTAAAATATATCTTTGAATTGAAATTTAGTTGAAATACAGGGTCATGAAAAATCAAAGAGTGTGGCAAATAGGATCACAAATATCTCGGCAACTCATTATCCGATCGACTTCATGCTTTATGCAAAATTTATGTTTTTTATTGTCTTTTATATTCACTCCTTAAAATAAACAATTTCGAAAATTTGTATATACCTTTTATCAGAACGAATATTTCGAGAGTCCGAAAAAAATAGTTCTGGATAATCGAGGTTACTGAAATTCAATAAGCTTCTTCCCATTATTACATACTAAGTACATGCCAAATTTCAAGTCTCTATCTCGATTTTTTCGGGAGATAGAGCGTTTACATACACACAGACGGACGGCAATTTTTTTTTTCTAAAAATATGTTTTTCGGAATCTCCAGTGTCTGAAACGTGTAAATCCGTCAAAAAAAAAAAAAAAAAAAAAATCGATTTTCAAAACGATTACAAGACTTACCCTATACTACGTATGATGGGTAAGTAAAATGTAAGCGTTGTTTTAAAATGCGATTTGGGCAGGGCTAATTTGATACAATCTGTGCGATTTCAGCCTGTAGTGACGTTGGGCTTTGCTGGTTGAAGAATGGGCACAGGGCATTTAGTGTATGCTGCACAAAAGGGTAAATGTTACTTCAAAATAAGGAAGTTTTTTATCTAAACGCATAGTAACAAAATACTTCCTCAAGCTCTCTTCCTCCCAAGAAGGGAAAAAACCTCCAATTCTTAGAACATATTTGCGCTTTGCCAAAAACACCTGTTGAAAACGTCGTATCATATGACAATATAATAAATTATAACACCTTGTAATAATATATTCCTTTTAAATGCTAAAGGTGTAAATTAACTACATAATACAAATTAAAATAACTTTATTAGTTGTTTTATATGTTTCGACTCTTTCCGAGTCATTTTCAAGTGTAAATTAACTACATAATACAAATTAAAACAACTTTATTAGTTGTTTTACATGTTTCGACTCTTTCCGAGTCATTTTCAAAAACAAATTGTTTTTGAAAATGACTCGGAAAGAGTCGAAATATGTAAAACAACTAATAAAGTTATTTTAATTTGTATTATGTTGTTAATTTACATTTACACCTTTAGCATTTAAAAGGAATATATAGTATCATATGGTATGTGTTTCTCAGCAGATTTTAGGATAAGTATTTACAAAAAAAAAATGATTACGTTTAAAAGGAAAATGTCCTTTCTTTATATAACTGTTCTTAAAATTTTTAAAGTACCGTATCCCTTATAAGTATAACATAACACAACATAACATCTCAAAAGAAACCCATTACGTTATGGTCACTGGGAAAAATCGTTTTCTGTGTATTTAAATGCTGTTACACTATATTTCAAACATAATTAAATTTATATGCGGTTATGAAGTGCACTAAAATATGCTTTCTTTGGAATATGGTGTATAAATCATCGCTCAAAAGAATTCAGTTGTATAAGGGTCCACGGGGAAAACTTGCTTGCAGCGTATTTTAATAATGTTACACTATTTCAAACATATTGAAATTTCTTTACATTATTGAGATGCATTAGAAGATGCTTACAGTAGAATATGGCATGCATAAGAGTTATAGTTCATTTACAGGGACACACAAAATATTTAGGTTATAGTACTGTCTATGAGTGATAAAAGCTGGAGGTGCATTTTCAAATGTGGTATGAATTTTTATGCTTCACTAAATTTCTTCATAGTGCATGGGGTGTGTAAATTTTAGAGCTCATATACACGGCTGTACAAAATAATTCGTAAACATTACTGTGTATGATCGAGAATTGATTAAGGGTGTTTTTTAATTAGATTATGCATTACTAAGGGATTTTTGTGGAATATAAATAAATTAATATTCAGGCCTACGCAAAGAACTGTCTATGGGTGGTAATTTTTGAAAGTGCGTTTCCTGCTGCATTGTGCGTTTTTTTTTTCTGAATTAAATTTTAGTTTAATGTGAGGAGTGTATAAAAATCTGTAGATAATATATAAGGCTGTTCAAAATTATTCGAGATTTCCGCCTATAGGTGGAAATTAGTAGTGATTTTTCGACAGCGTTATGTGTTTTGCAACTAAGCTAAATTTTACCCCACTATGTAGTGTACATTCAGATCTATAGATAATATACAGGGATGCACAAAATAATTAGAGTACCTTTATGGCTATAGACGGTAATTTCTGAAACCTTTTTAAACGGTGAATTTCCGTTGCAGTATTCAGGAAATGTTGGAAAGTATTTCATAATCTATGCTTGAGCATTATTTTTCTCTCTTGTCTACAATAGTGTTTGAAAAATAAAAACAAATCTGAAAATTCTGCGCGCTATGTTCGACAAGAATCCCACTAAAACCCAGCAGGGTGTTAACCGCTCTTTATTACTAAATACCATTAATATTACTGAATTTACTTTTTTTTAGCATTGCATTCTAATGTGTGTATGGGTAATTTATATTTTATTATTTTTACAATATATTTATTTATTTTTTTAACAGTGACATGGGGCGTAAACCTTCTGAGCTCTCGAGTCTTCGCTAAACTACCACTGACAGAGAGCAAAGCTCGCAGTGAAGGATTTTCTAAGCTGTCTGGTAGTTGTTCAGGTATGTAGCACTTTATTCACATCAATCTGTAACCTGTTAACTGTACTTATAACAATTTGTTTTTTAAGGATGTTTTGCGTCGATAATATAATAATATCATCTGAGATCTTAAGAAAGCACATCATCTTATTAAGCGACTTCAAAAGAAGAAGCTTCTGTTTTTAGGTAGATTTCGTAAGAAATATTACCAATTACATTCTCCCCTAAGTTGGAATTTTTGAAAATTTTTTGCAGATCTACGCCGATCATGACTCCCAGAACCCAAAACCACCCCCAGTTCAAAACTTTATCTATCTATCTATGTCACTTTTTTATGGACACGATAACTCGAATAATTCTTCACAAATCTCTTCCAAACTGATACATAAAATCTAGGGCATAAAATCTCGGTCAAGTTCGTTAATGGGCAAAATCGAACCAATGGGGGGGGGGGGGGCTTTTTGCGAAAACAGAAAAAACTCCATAATTTCTTAATTATGATATGTATCGAATCCGTTTAAAGTTATTATTACTTTAAGAAAAAGGGCCAAAAATTTATGTATGACACATTTTTGATATCATTAAAAATGGCCCCAATGGGGGGGGGGGGGGGGCAGGGGGGTTTTAGAAGAAAAAAAATCATAACTTCGTCAATTAACAAGATATCAAATCCGCTTAAATTTCTTATAAATCCTGTTAATATTATCTAAAGCTTTTATATTGACAAGTTTTTTATCGAACCAACCCTTATAGCAAAAAAAAAAAAAAAAAAAAAAAATCCCTGCCGGCTCCGCCTGAAAACAAGATAGGTTTCGAAGTGGGCGGTTTCAACTGCCGTACATGGCAAAAAGGTAATTTCTTCCGCAATTCCTAACAAACAGGCGCCCCACGGTCTGCGTCTTCGAAATCTACCTGTGCCTGTAGGCCGAGCCGTCAGGGATTTTTTTTTTTTTATCCTTACGTGTGTATCTATGAGAGATGAGAGACGTGGGATGACGGAGAACGATGCCATGAAGAAACGATGTCATGAGGGAATATTTAGGATTCATACTTATTTCTATGTAAAGAAGATATTTTTAAATGGGAAAATTAATATTGACACAATTTTAAGATGTTATTAACAATTTTCTATTGCTTACTTTCGGTATCTGGTTCAGACGAACTCAGATTCTGATAAACAAATTTTGGGGGGCTTGGGGGGGGGGGTCGTATTTCAAATCTTCTAGCTCCGAGAAAAAAAAGCTAAAACTCATCCTATGTCTCAGATTTCTCAACAACCACTCAACGAATTTGAATATAACTTATATACTACAATTCTAGTACATCAGGGAAGGGATTAAGCTAAAAGAATTCATCTTGTCGTGTATAGTTTTTTTTTTTTTTTTACATGGATATGCCAAATATTGTAATATATGATAGTCTATTGCGTTTCAAACCTGAGCGATGAGCGATAGATTGTTTTATAAATGTGATAGGTGTGGCATACTAGAAATAAAATTTGACTGGTCGAAAGGATTTTTGTCAAATTCTTGAGCATTGAAGAATAACAGTGCCTTTATAAATAAGAAAGTGGAGACATACGAGCGCTAAAATCTGTTTGGTCGAGAGGAGTTTGGACAAAAACTTGGCGAGCCTGCCTTTATCGCCCCAGAACTTCCCCAGGCAAATTTGCCACGTTCTGGGATGTTGGTTGCAACAGTTTGGATAAAAAAAATTTATGTCAGCATGTGAAATGTTCTTATTCTTCCACCCTTTTATTTACAAATACACTTAATTGGCAACAACATAGATAAATTTGAATGTGGTTGTCAGAAAAAATAATCCTTTGGTCCAAACTACTAAAGCTAAAATACGCCAAGTGGCGCTCAATATGTAAATAAATAAAGGGCAATATAAATAACACGAGTTTTATGCACAATTGCAAGCAAATCGTGTATTAAGGAGCAGTCACTTTAATCAGCGTTGATTTTTGTTTGTTTCAAGATGGCTTGTTCAGGGTGCGATTAAGAATCTTAGGGCCCTAACACAACATATATTTTCGTCTTTTTACTCAAACGAATACTATAAATAAGTTTGAAGATCGTACATTTTTGCTCTACCCACCTGATTACAAACGGGGAAAACGCCCACCTGTAAATTTTAATAGAAATTCTCGTCTTATTTAAAGGCCGTATTCATGAAAAATTACTGTCATGAATAAAGCAAAACTTTCTGTTTTTTACTGGTGATAGTTTGCCCCGTTGGTAATCAAGCCCGCTGTCTAGCCCTTCTCATTTTCTAAAGGTAAAGTTTGCCCAAAAACATGTGTACGCTTGAAGCTTTTTTGGAGGAGGGGAGACGGGGGGTGAATATAAGTCCAAAATTGACTAACAATAGATTTTAAATTCGCTTCTGAATGAAATATAAGGACACATATTAAATTTTTATGAAAAAAAGGATACATTGTTCAAAGTATTTCTTTTAGAGTCAATAAAGATTCTTTTAATAATTATATATAAATATAAAGAAAAAATAGTTTGATAAAAAAATTATTTTTTAATTATGTAACTTTTGTTTTTAGTTATTTATATACATTTTAATGATTTCTTTCAAGGTGGGAAATTTCTTGGTCATCGGTATATGAAAGGACTGGATACTGCTGCTGTCTTGCTGTATGATGTGAATGGAATCATTGCTGGCATTCAGTTTGGGGTTTGTAAATGCTGAAATTTACTCTTCTAATTAGTTATTATAAGTTCTATCTTCTTAGTTATAAGTTCTTTAAGTCTTCTATTAGCTATAAGTATACCGAGTATTTCGCGATAATAATTGATAATAAAAATCTAAAAGTCATGCAAAATTTAAGATAAAATTATAAACAGCAACAACAACAGCAACAAAAAATTCCAAGTACATGCCTAAACTAAAAATAAAGGATTGTATTAAATAAAAAAATGTTTATATGATCCCTAGTCAAAAGTCTCACGCCCATCATATTTTCGTACTCCCTACTTTTGAATTGAAACTTCGACAAAAACTACGATTCGCATGTAGAAAATATGAGATAAGGTATTTTTTAGTTATACTAACACCATTGTCACCAAGTATGTAGTTGGCGCCAAAAGACCATTAATTTTTTTCATTTAATCGTGAACACAAAAAATTGACACTAATTTATCTCATATAGTTGTCTCATAGCTACTGTCGTGTTGTGGTTCATTTTGGAGTTGAAGCTCACAAAACTCACAAGGAAGATCTCCTTAAGGCGCATACTTAGAATATCTTGAAAAAAAAATGCTAATGAAACTACTCAAGTACGTGATGATGGATCAATCAAATTTAGCTGCGGAATTCCAAAAGAAAATCTGTAAAAAAATAAAATATTTTCGAGTATTTGGTGCAAAAAGACGCGATTTGGGCGAGCAACAATTTTTCCGCGCCAAATGCAAGTGATTTTAATGCATGTGAAAATTCCCTGTTAAATGAGTGAATACGCAGTACTTTACGAATTTAAACTTGAACGATCAAATAGTTTATTATTTTCTCTATAAGCTTATATAATATATGCAATTGCGTGTAGCTGAAGTTATTTTAGACGGTTTCACCGGCTGGATAAATTTTAAGTGTATTTTAACAGTAAACACCCGATTTAGAAAGCTCTCATTATACATTTTGATATTGCATAAGTCGTTGTTTCCATGGCAACAATACTTTTCTCTTGTTGTCTTTGACATTAACGATATCGAAGTCAAATTGTGAGTGCTTAGAATCGGACTTTAATTTTTAGAATGAAGCATTTTTAATCAATTTAAGTTTTCTTCTAAAGCGTAAAATACGATCGTTAATTTTCTTTACGAGCAGGGAAGACAGTGCTATGCTCGGTCAAAATTAGCTTTGAGTTCAAATATCATGACCCATGACCAAAATGAGCAACTAATCAAATTTTCTCGAACATGTGACCTAGCCCAATGATTTTCTCGTGCCCCAAAACTGTAGGATACAAAATTTAGTTCAAATCGTCTGAGCCGTTTTTAAGATAAAAATAGTTCGACCCATAATGACCCATGATCAAAATGACCCACTAATCGAAATTTCTCGAACATGTGACCTAGCCCAATAGTCTTCTCGTTCCCTAAGACTGTAGGATACTAAATTTAGTTCAAATCCTCTGAGCCGTTTGTAAGATAAGAATAGCTTGACCCATAATGACCCATGACCAAAATGACCCACTAATCGAATTTTCTCGAACATGTGACCTAGCCCAATAGTTTTCTCGTTCCCTAAAACTGTAGGATACTAAATTTAGTTGAAATCATCTGAGCCATTTTTAAGATAAAAATAGCTTGACCCATAATGACCCACTAATCGAATTTTCTCGAACATGTGACTTAGCCCAACAGTCTTCTCGTGCCCGAAAACCATAGGATTTAAAATTTAGTCTAAATAGTCTGAGTCACTTTTTAGATAAAATTAGCTTGACCCACATTGACCCAAAAATGACCCACTAATCGAATTTTCTCGGACATGTGACCTAGCCCAATGATTTTCTCGTGCCCGAAACTCGTAGGATACAAAATTTAATCAAAATCGTTAGAGCCGTTTTTTAGATAAAATTAACTTGACCCGCGTTGACCCGAAAATGACCACTAATCGAAAGTTCTCGAACATGTGACCCAGCCCAATAGTCCTCTCGTGCCCGAAAATGGTAGGATACAAAATTTAGTCAAAATCGTTTGAACCGTTTTTTAGATACAATTAGCTTGACCCTGACCCTTGGTGACCCAAAATGACCCACTAATCGAATTTTCTCGAACATGTGACCTAGCAAAATGGTTTTCTGGTGTCCCGGATACAAAATCTTTAGAGCCGTTTTTAAGATAACATTTGCATATATAACCACACACACACAAGATTTGCTCGTATTACAATGTATGATATATACTACATATAAATGTTTTGCGTGCTTGCGATTAAATGAAAAAATAATAATTCACGTTCAATAAATAGCGAAGAAGAATGTTTGGCACAATTTGCAATAAAAATTCTTTGCTCAGTCAGGGTTGAAATAAATGGCGTGTAACAACGGCTGCAGGGTGCAGTATTTCTCCAAGAGAACGCTTGTTTCCTTCTGAACGTTAGAAGATGCTCGCAGAAGTGGGGAGGGGGTTGGTCATTTTGGAGCAATGACCGAGAACTTCCGCCCTTACCCCCAGTGGACAGTGTACACGTAGACGTAGAGAAGGGAGGAGGCTGTTGATGGAAAGCGAGCGATGAGGTTCGCTTGAAAACAGCTCCGGTTTGAGTGAGATGTCTTTTTAGTGCTTTCCGCTGTGTTCTGCGGTGATTATGAAGATCACGATTAAATTGTAAATCACAAAGAACTTGTACAGAATATTTTTTTTAATTAAATAATTTTTAATTGAATCCAGTGGATTCTTTATTAGTTTAGCTGTGCGTGAATGTTTATGTTTGATATTAACACTCGCTACACCACAGCTTATGATTAATGGTGGCAGTGCTCGGTGGGATGTTGGAACTAGATTAATTAGTTCCACGAATCCTTAGCCACCTTCTGCAAAAAAATTATAATTATAAAAGTCGTGCAGTTATCGTATAAGCACGCATTTTGTGGTAGAACTTTGTCGACGATTTCCACGAGTTTTGGAACGGCCAAGTATCCAGAGTTTTATTTTCTGACATTTGGAGTCTCTGTAAAGAAGAATCAGTGTTCTGTCCGGAAGGTCAAGGATTCATTCTTGTGAAGTGGAGCGAGTGGATACCATCGATAAAGATCCGGTGTGGAGCTTCATTGCTGTTGGACTGTTTATCTGCCGACCCTGGAATTTGCCTGGAATTTGCTATGTGTCCCCCAGCGTAAACATCAAATATGGAATGGTAAGCCCCTATATTTCTCGTGCATGCTGAATTTTGGGAGGTCCCATTGTTATATATACATGTACATAAATTTAGTAGAAATAATGTTGGGCTAAGTAATTTGAAGTAGGGTTTATTATTATTATTATTACTTCAAGGTTCATGCGTACGGGATAGCTATAAGTTATTTTATATTCTCTGGTTATTGTACTAATGTTCTCAGGTAAATATTTATTGCAGAAGTGGCGGGTTATTTATTTTATGTGTGTTTTTGTTCTTTTGTGATAAGTATAAAGATTAAATTATTTTTTATGCACATGTAGAGTGCTAATGCAACTAAACGATATGTGTTACAGTGTGAAAGCATTTGTTTAGAGGTAGGAGATTGAATTAATGAAAATTATCACTGTGAAATCATTTTTAAATTAAATTCATATTCCTAGTAGAAAGGAATTTTGTTTAAATTAATCTACTAAGTCTTTTCTTTACTGTGTAGTATTTTTATGAGTGTTTTTTGGGTTTATCTTATCATTTATGGTGTTTTATTTAGGGAGTTACTCAGTTTTGAAAAGAAAAGTAGATCCTTGATTTTCTTTGCTTTTTTATTGCTAATTGTGTTCGGGAAAATTATTGTGCTTTTTTGTATTTTGTGTTGAGATATTTTCTGTGTTTAATTATGGCCAGTTTCTTGAATAAACAAAATAAAAGCGTTCTGCTATTGCTCGCGGCCGATTTTGATACAGAATTACCTGCGGACAGTAAAAAGGTAGCGATAATTCAGGCAATTTTGCGTGCCTCTGATTATGAGGAGCAAATGGCTAAAGATATGTTGGAAGGGATATTAATAGAGAGGGAAAAACTGGCAGAGCAAGAAAGATCAGACAAATTAGCGGAGCAAGAAAGGTTAGATAAATTGGCAGAAAGAGAGAAAGATAGACAGTTGGAGTTAGAGAAGGCGAAGTTACAATACAATGTAGATACTACCTCTGTAGCTTCCACAGTTTCTGTAGTGGCAGAAAGTAAAGATAAAAAAGTAAGTTTAAAAGATTTAGTCCCAAAATTTGACCCTAAATCCATTGACATTACTTTATTTTTTATGATTTTTGAGAGTCAGGCGTTAAAAGAAAATTTAGATGAATCTAATTATGTATCACAGCTTATACCCTTGTTGCCTGTAGATGTTGCGGAAATTATTGTAAAGGAACCGCTAGAGAAAAGGGATGACTATCAGCACATCAAAAGCGTTTTGTTAAAAAGGTTTAGATTAGGAGCTGGTGCCCTTAAAACTAAATTTGAAAACCATCAAAGGAAGTCAGGTGCACTGTGGTCTGAACTTGTGTATGAGCTGAGAGGGTATTTGGATAACTGGTTGGAAACGGTTGAAGTGAATGATTTCGAATCCCTCAAAGAACTTATACTCACAGAGCAGGTGAAACGTAGAGTCCCTTTTGAAATTAAAGAGAAATTCTTAGACGAATGGGATGAGATGAAGACAGCATCCTATTTAGCAGAAAAATGCGATAAATATGAGAGTGTGAGAGGGAATTTTAAGAAAATGGAAAATAAATTTTGGAATAATAAGTCATTTGGTAGGGACAGGAACGGTCAGGATAACTTCAAGAGTAAGGGGGAACAGGCAGTAAAGTCGGGAGGGGCTGATAAAAAGGATCACGCAAGTAGAAATTCTTGGAATAAAGATAAGTTTGATAGAAGGAAACCTATTGTCTGTTTCCAGTGTAACCGTGCAGGGCATATCAGACCGGATTGCCCAGATTTAAAACGTAAAGACTCTGGAGATGTAGTTAGTCACCTGGGTGTAGATGTTAGTTTAGGAGAGTGTTTTGCACCGTATTTCAAAAAGGCAGAAATTAATGGAATAGAACGGGATTACTTACGGGATACTGGGGCTGGCATTGATCTTTGTGACCGTAGCTGGATTGATAATGAGGATTTGATTGGTGAAGTCACTTGGATTAAACAACCCCTGGATAATGAATGTAAATGTTTGCCATTGGCTAGAGTTACAATTAAAGGAGATTTTGGAACGGTGGTCACTAAGGCAGCTGTGAAACCTATCGAGTTAGAACAAGGTTATTATTTGTTAGGAAACAAAACGGCTGAGCTTATTGAGGAGACGAGGGGTAATCCTGTACTGGTAAATGCTGTAATGACGCGCAGTCAGAGGCGGGGACATGAGAGAGAAATGTCCGCTGTGCAAGTTGAGAGTGAATTTGGTTCGGAGGATGGAGAACCGGATGAAGGGGAGTCTAGTAGCGGTGAGGAAGTAGATGGGATAGTTATTCCGGAAAGGTTAGAGGCAGAGTCGGGTTTGGAGAAGGTATCCGCAGAGAAATTTAAGGAAGAGCAGATAAATTGCGCTTCACTTAAGCAGTTGTGGGAGAAGGCCAGTAAACCTAACGAAAAAGAATTTTGTGTTAGAGATGGTAAGCTTGTGCGGGTATCGCAGTCACGGAGAGGTGATGATAAAGTGCAGTTATGTGTGCCGGAAGTTTATCGTAGAGAAGTTCTAGCATTGTGTCATGAGCAGGTGTCAGGGCATTTGGGTACGACTAAGTCCAAGGATAGGGTTCTGAGATGTTACTTTTGGCCAAACTGTTATCACGATATTGAGAATTATGTTAAGACTTGTGATACATGTCAAAAGGTAGGTAGCAATCGAGATAGGCAAAAGGCCCCTTTGAAGTTAGTACCGATAATTTCGGAATGCTTTACCAAAATAAATTTAGACGCGGTTGGTCCCCTGAAAACTAGTAATAAAAACAACAAGTACTTAATTACATCCATTTGCCTCGCTTCTAAATATCCTGATGCTATTCCGGTGGAAGACATCACTTCCACATCCGTTATTGATGCTTTGGTACAGATATTCGCTAAGACAGGTTATCCGCGAGAGGTGCAAAGTGACCTAGGAAAATCTTTTACTAGCGAGTTAACATCAGAATTTTTTAATGTATTTGGTATCAAAGTGTCTCATAGCTCAGTTTGCCATCCGGAGTCGAACAGCGTGGAAAGGATGCATTCTACTTTGAAGAAAGTACTTAAAGCCTTATGTCTAGAGTCAGGTCGAGACTGGGAAGAGGTTTTGCCTATGGCGTTGTTTGCTTTAAGAACTGTGACGCATGAAAGTACTGGGTTTAGTCCTGCCGAGCTGGTTCATGGAAAAAATTTGCGCATGCCGCACACGTTAGTTTATGAGAATTGGATGGGTCAAGGTAACACGGATCAAAATGTGGTTGATTACATTTTGAACTTGACGAATAGGTTGAAAAGGTGTCAGGATTTAGCAACTAGGCGTATGGAGGAATGTCAGGACAAAAGGAAGACATGGTATGATAGGAATGCGGTAACTAGAAAATTCAAAGTTGGTGACCAGGTGTTGGTTTTGGCAACATCAAAGCCTCATAAGATGGCCGTAAATTGGGTCGGGCCGGGAACTGTCACTGGAGTGATTTCGGAAACAAATTATACAGTTGACTTGCCAGAGAGGCGCAATAAGGCGACTATCTACCATGTGAATCTTTTGAAACCTTATTACAAGCGGCCTGAATTTGTTAATCTGCTGATTGACATAGATGCGGAAGAGGTGGAAGAAGATGCTGAGATCCCTTATCCCCTGCCAAACCCCACACAAATTGACTTCTGGGAAGTTGTGTATAACAGCGAGTTAGAGAAAAAAGTGACAGATAGCCAAATAAGTTTGTTTAAGGAGGTTATAGAGAGAAATAGAAAAGTTTTTTCTTCAGACCCTGGACGTACCCATCTGGTAGAGATGGATATCGAGTTGACAGATGAATCGCCGGTGAGGGCGAAACCTTATAGAATGTCACCTAGGCAGACCGAAATTTTAAGAGAGGAAATCAGGAGACTATTGGAATTAGGAGTGATAGAAGTAGGGCAGTCTGATTTTACGTCCCCCATGATTTTGGTAGAGGTTCCGGGAAAGGATCTTCGTCCCTGTGTGGACTATCGCAGATTAAATGCGAAGACCCGAACGGAATTTTTTCCACTCCCCAATATAGAGGAGGTCGTAGAAAAAGTGAGTTCGGCGACTTTCATCACGGTAATGGATTTAACCAAAGGTTATTTCCAGATACCACTGACCAAAAGGGCCCAAAGGTACGCTGCGTTTGTGACACCTTTCGGAGTATTTTTACCCAAGGTCATGATGTTTGGTCTCCTGAACGCACCTTTCTACTTTTGCAAATTAATCGCAAGTGTTTTGGGTGGGCTTGAATTGTTTGCCTTGCCATATATCGATGACATTGCGGTGTTCTCTCTTACATGGGAGAGTCACATGAAGGACATCGCTGAGGTTCTGAAGCGATTGTTAGAGGCCGGCCTAACAGTGAAACCCACAAAGTGTAAATTTGCACAGGATAGTGTGAGGTTTTTGGGTCACGAGGTAGGTTCGGGGAAGCGGTCTCCCAGTGACATAAAAGTGAAGGCTATCCAGGAATTTCCAACGCCTTCCACTAAGACGCAAGTGAGGTCATTTCTGGGAATGACGGGTTATTATTCACGGTATATAAAGGATTATGCAGTAATTGCAGTCCCCTTAACAAATGTTTTGAAAGGGAAGATCAAAAAAGAAAAGATAGAGTGGAGTGAGGAGTGCGAAAAGGCTTTCCAGGAATTAAAAGAGAAGTTAACCCAGAGTCCCGTATTGTACGCCCCAGATTATAGTCAGGAGTTTATTGTGCAGACCGACGCAAGTTTATATGGTGCTGGTATAGTCCTGTCACAGGTACGAGATGGGGAGGAACATCCCATTCTGTACTTGAGTAAAAAATTTTCCAGGGCAGAGCAGAATTACAGCACTGTTGAACGGGAATTGGCAGCAATTGTGTACGGTCTGAAAAAACTGAATCACTACCTGGACGGGCAGCGGTTTGTAGTCCAAACAGATCACAATCCTCTGACGTACTTAAAAACTATGATGGGGAACAATGCGAGATTGACTAGGTGGGCATTGTATTTGCAGTCATTCAACTTCAAAATCGAACACAAACCTGGGAAACTTCACGGGAATGCAGATGGGTTAAGTAGGACCGAATAGTGTAATTTCTTTACTTGATTCCCGAATTAGTATTTGTTTATAATTTTTATTTACGAGTTATTGTTTGTTTTTTGTTATTTATCACTTGTATATATTTTGTGTGTAATTTAGTATTTTTTTACAATTTTCTTTAATGTCAAGGAATCGCACTGTGTCAGTTGTTGAACTCAGATAAATATCTCATCTGTTTAGATTTGATTACGAAAATGTTTTTATTATTTGAATTGTTATGGAAATTCATAAGTGAAATCTAGGATTATCATGAGTCTTTCAAAACTGAGTACGCGTGCGTCTGTATGAACCTTGTATAGAGAAAAATTAAAGTGTATAAAGTTATTAAGGTATTAGTAAAAGGTAAAAGTATTAAGGTAAAGTTATTAAGGTATTTCCTTAGCACTTCCAACTGGAGTTTAGGTGTTGGGACCTTTCAGATTTAGTGTGTTAAGAATGAGGGGCTCGGTACCTGGTTCAAATTTACATTTTCATAGGTGTATGCACCGTATGAAAATTCTTTAGGGGGAAGGAGCTGTAACAACGGCTGCAGGGTGCAGTATTTCTCCAAGAGAACGCTTGTTTCCTTCTGAACGTTAGAAGATGCTCGCAGAAGTGGGGAGGGGGTTGGTCATTTTGGAGCAATGACCGAGAACTTCCGCCCTTACCTCCAGTGGACAGTGTACACGTAGACGTAGAGAAGGGAGGAGGCTGTTGATGGAAAGCGAGCGATGAGGTTCGCTTGAAAACAGCTCCGGTTTGAGTGAGATGTCTTTTTAGTGCTTTCCGCTGTGTTCTGCGGTGATTATGAAGATCACGATTAAATTGTAAATCACAAAGAACTTGTACAGAATATTTTTTTTAATTAAATAATTTTTAATTGAATCCAGTGGATTCTTTATTAGTTTAGCTGTGCGTGAATGTTTATGTTTGATATTAACACTCGCTACACCACAGGCGCATTACATTTTGGCGCATGGTGTTGGTATAACGAAAAAGTATCTGAGACAATTTCAATTAATAAAAAGAGATGTCTTAATCATCTAAGCCTATAGGACCAGAAGATAAGATATCATCCTACAATTTGTTTTTAAGTCAACATTTCAATTGGGTCTGTGTAATCGAATAGAGGAAATTTCACTAGTACTTTGTTTAACCTCAATTTTTTCTACTCACCTGCTTAAGCGCAGGTGGTTTTCTTAAAATGAATTTTGTGCAAATAAGGGCATATTTGATAATGTCGCAAACAAAAATATGAAGCAGGCAATTTCCCCCCCTCCCCCGGAACTCTATAATGTCCCCCTCGGAGCTACAGAAATCCCTCCCGGAGAAAAGTGTCTGCATTCAACACTGAGCAGGCGTAGGAGCAATACGTGGTTTGAGATCTAGGAAATACCCCCAAATAGATGTGAAACTTGCGAGAAGAGTAAGTTCAGAAAATTCGTAATGATAGTTGCGCCATATCTTCTAAAATGTTACAACTACCAGCATATAAAATAGATCTTTATTTGAATATTTCTCAGTTAATACTGATTTTATTTAATGACTAGCTACCCGCCCGGCGTTATCCGGGCCCGAGATAATAACAATCTCAGAGCAAGGCGGTTAACCCCCTTCCTCCCCATCCCGCAAATATAACGAATAATTTGTTCAAGAAAACCACCTTCACCTTACATTAACGCGATCATTAAAAAAAGAATTGCATTTTTCTGATAATTAGAACATAAAGAAGACGCTACGCTAAAATAGCCGGCAGATGACAACACTTCCCATCCTCAATTTCAGATATGTATCTTAATTAGTTATCTTTTTTTTTTTCCTTTTTAAAAATTGGCAATTATTTCCTTTCATTTTCGCAAACTAAATGGAGGGATCGGCCAGAGAAACAGATCTCCTTGTAGTTCAGTTTTTAATGAAAGCAGATTCCTGTCTGAAACTTTCTCGGATTTTTTTCACTGGCGCCGGCAGATTTTTGGCAGTTTTTTTTGTATAAATTTAGAAAAATTACCGGCCGAATTTTTCAAAAATCACACAGTCGGATGCAGAATTTTTTTTTTTTTTTTTTTTTTTTTTTTACATATGCTCAGAAATTTTCAAATTCATATCTTAGTTAGTTTTCGTAAAATTCGCTAATTAGTAAAATTTCGAATTTGTTCAGTTCCGCTAGCAAATTCAGATCAACAGTTCTTTTCTTTAGCCATTCTGATTTAAAAGATGGCATTTTCGATGCGATGTTTAATGATATTCTAATTAATATCTTGAGTAATTATCAAAATATTAAAATTCTGGGACTCAGGTGCACATTGGTCAGACCTTGGACTATCCACACCTAAATTTTCAGACTTCTAGGTGGGCTAGATTTTCCTAGCCAACGCCAACAGACACACAGAGCGAAACTTTATTTTATTAGTATAGATGAGTATTATACTCAGCGTAATAATTTCTTCAATTGCTCAAATTTTCAAGTTTTCCCCCGAGAAAAATTCCTATCAATAAAAGCTGAAAGAAAATAACTCCTGTATTTTTCGTACGCCCTATTTTTGACACTGGAGAAAATGGCCAAAAAAGTACGCGAATAAATTCAGTATTATGCGGAAATAAGTCTTATTGTTTTTTATTCATATTATCATTAAAGAACACAAATATCGTTTCGAGAGCAATTAATTAACAGTTCTCATGATCAGGTGATAGCATCATAGAGTAGCTATCCTGGCCAAATAAATATAAAAACAATTATATCTTGAACTTGTTTTTATTCAATCTGGGATAACTACTGGATACATGCTAATAGTTCAAAAAGCGTAACTTTTTAATTATGCATTTTAGAATCTGAAAATGCAGCATAGCAGCCCCACCTGTTATATGATTTACACGAAAATTTAATCAGCACAAACTTGTGTCAACGTCTAATCTGAAGTCTGATGATAATCCATGCATTTTAGTTATTGAGATAAAGCTATTGCGGAAATCCTTAAAAATGCAGCAAAGCAGCGCCACCTGTTGAGCGATTTGCACCAAAAACGAATCAGCAACCATTTCTATCAAGGACTAACTAAAGCTGAAGTTTTATTAAATTCTGTGCATTAGTTCTTGATATATGACTATCGCTAAAATCGTTTAAATCCTGAAAAATGCAGCATAAGCAGCGCCACCTGTTACGAGACTTACAGTCAACGTCTAAATGAATCTGAAGTTTGATGAAAATACGTGCGTTCAATTAGTTCTTCAGATAGTGCCCACAAAATTTTTGTCACATACAGACACACACACAGACATTTTCTAAAAACATTCAAACTTCTAAAACGTATAAATCCGTCGAAAACCGGAAGTCGAAAATTTTCATGAATCCTTCTTGCAAAGGTAGAAGAAAATAAAAACTTGCTATTTCAGAAACAAAGATGTAGTTTAAGTTTTGAAAAGCTTTTACAATCCTTTAAAAAGTCAGTTTGAAGGGGAATTGAATTTTTATTGATCGGATATAAGGAGATATATTTTATCTTATTCTGAAGATTTGAAGCCTTTGCACGTGTGGAATAAGTAAAAAAAAGAAAATCGTTAGATATTCCTTTTCTATCCTCGCTTTCTGTTTGATGTCTTTGAACTCATGTCTTTTTGCCATAGTTGAATAGTGTTATGTAAAAAAAATAAAATAAAAATTGTGAATTTCCAGATTTTTGCCAGAAGTTGGGGATAAAAACGAATTTGCTATTTTAAGGCGGTATTCAAAAAAAAATATTTTTCCACGCTCAACAACTCAAAATTTTGAGACACATTTTCAGACTCATTTTTAAAAGTAAAAACATGAAACTTGGCGACGTGATTTATGAAGAGATTTATAAGGGATAATGTTTTTATTTTTCGTTCAATTAATTAGAAATTCATTTACAAACAATTATTTTCACAGTACGATATTTTTTTTTTTTCTTCCAGCGCTATCGCTTCGGGAAATTCGGTTCCAAATGTCCACTTTAACAGCATTTTTAAAAATATATTCTGCTTTTATCAAAAAATCGAGACAATACGGACATTATAAAGTTTCTGAATAAGAGAACCTGCCAATTGGATGCATTTTAGAGCAAAAATGAATTTAAAAATGTGTCTCAAAATAAGCAGTTTGGATTTGAATACACCCTTAAATAGCTTTTCATGAGCATGAAAATCACGAAACGTTGTCATGAGGGAGTATTTAGAATTAATATTGATTTCTCTGTAAGAAGAGATTTTTAAATGCGAAAATTATTCTTGAAACAAATTTTAAATGATATTGAGATTTTTTTTTACTAAGCACTTTCCGTATCGGTATCGGGCTCTGATGGCATAAATATTTTCGGGCTTGGATTTCAAATCGTCGGGCTCGGTCGTTGAAAAAGGGGACCTAACTCATCTATACTTTGTGCTACTATCACGTGTTGATGAGAACAGTTCATTAAAAAATTGCTCTCGAAATTATAGTATTATTCTTTACTCATTATATGGAGAAGAAAGAAAATTTACTTCCGTATATTTTCAATCTCCAGTAAATAAGCTATTGTCTAAATACGGTATTATTACGGAAAAGCATAAAAGTTGTTTTTCCGCATCTATAATGTTATAGTTGTAAAAGTAGATTTACAGGCACTTGTACGGTTTGCAAATGAGTGTCAATCGGGCATCAAGCTTGGAGAGATGGTGACCAAGTTTTGTGCCAACTACTTATTGGAAACATTCCAGGTATCTGAGCTTTTAAATGTCCTATAAACTTGAAAAAATCAAGATTTTCTAACTTCGCGTGATTTTTCTCACCAAGCTAACCTTCGAATGATTTAAACAAAAAACTACAAAAAAAAAAAAAAAAAAAAAAACTTATTAATCGATTGATAGTAATGTTTGAAAAATATTTCTTAAAATGAACCTCCCCCCCTTAAAAAAAACTCCGTTTTTAAGAAGTAATAAATATTGAAGACTGCATTCTTTACTTTTATAAATTTTTTTTTTGTCTTTTATTTTACAAAACAAAAAAACGAATTGATTAGGATTTTATTGCTGCGTTGAGAAGGCTTTGTCTTTAAGATGTAATACATATTAAAGACTGTTTTCTTTTCTTGTACAATACTCTTATTATCTTTTTTTTTTAAAGCAAAAAAGCTAATATATATTTTCTTTAAGAAGTAATAAATATTGAAGACTGTATTCTTCCCTTATACACAGTACTCTTTTTTTTTTTTTTTAATTCCTACTATTAGCTCACACTCTCTCTATATATATCTTGTTTAAATTTTCAATCGTTAATAAAATATTTTCTATTTACCCACTCAAGTTCAAATAAATTTTTTTTAAACTTGTAGTGGATGACACTTGATGTTAATACAGTTTTTTCAAATATTAATTCATTAATTAAATTTAATTAGTTAATTTTAGTTTTAAATGGGAGAAAAAAAATTCCTCCCATTGTTTTCATAAATGAAATGAAAGATTTATCTCAAATGAGTGATGCCACTGAAATAAAATACCGCAACGATGATTATAAAATAATGTTCAATAAAGATAACGTGGGACATTAATGCTGCACAGGTTTATTTTATATATTTATGATTAAAAAGTAGGAATTGACTTTAAAAAAATTTGTATATTACTCGTTTGTCTTTTATTTTACAAAACAAAATATGAATTGATTAGGATTCTATTGCTGCGTTGAGAAGGCTTTGTCTTTAAGAAGTAATACATATTAAAGACTGTTTTCTTTTCCTGTACAATACTCTTCCTTTTTGTCATTTTTTAAAAAAGCAAAAAAGCTAATATATATTTTCTTTAAGAAGTAATAAATATTGAAGACTGTATTCTTCCCTTATACACAGTACTCTTTATTTATTTATTTATTTTTATTTATTTTTATTTTTTTATTTTTTTTTGGTGGGGGGGGGGGTCTAATTTTTATGCCTAAAATTGTTTCTAATAGGTGTTTATTCTTACAAAACATAGTCAAAATTACAAAAATCCCTGACGGCTCGGCCAACAGGCACAGGTAGATTTCGAAGACGCAGACGGTGGGGCGCCTGTTTGTTGGGAATTGCGAAATGACCTTTTTGCCATGATGCCGCAGTTGGGTTCCGTAAGGGACCGCCCACTACGAAATCTAACTTGTTCGCAGGCGGAGCCGGCAGGGATTTCTTTGCTTTTAATTTTTTTTTAGATAATAGTAAGAGTATTTATAATAAATTTAAGCGGATTTGATATCTTGTAAATTGACGAAGTTATGATTTTTTTTTCTAAAACCCCCGTTTCTCCTCCCCCTTCCCCTGGGGCCATTTTTAATTATATCAAAAATCTGTTACACATAAATTTTCGACCCTTCTCCTAGAAGTAATAATAACTTTAAACGGATTCGATACGTATCATAATTAAGACGTTATGGGGTTTTTTCTGTTTTCACAAAAAGCCCCCCATTCCCCCCCCCCCCTTGGTTCGATTTTGCTCATTAACGAACTTGACCGCGATTTTATGCCCCTTGATTTTACGTATCAGTTTGGAAGAGATTTGTGAAGAATTATTCGAGTTATCGTGTCCATAAAAAAGTGACATAGATAGATAGATAGATAGATAAAGTTTTGAACTGAGGGTGGTTTTGGGTTCAGGGAGTCATGATCGGAATAGATCTGCAAAAATGTTTCAAAAATTCCAACTTAGGGGAGAATTTAATAGGTAGTATTTCTTACGAAATCTACCTAAAACGCACTTGCAATCATTTTGAAATTAATAACGTTCTACAAAGGAAATGCATTACAATACTTAATTTTCATTTGAACTGTAGAATTTTTTCGTATCTTTCATAGGAGGAAATTCTTTATTCCTTTATTTCACAATAACATGAATCATTACATTTTCCAAAATCCAATTATTTGGCCTGTTCTATTATGCATAAGGAAAACGAACATCTTTTATGAAACGGAAACAGAAAGATTTGTCAATAACAGATTATAAACGAAGTAAAATATTAAAATCAAGTAAATTGTATTGTTCCGTGAACATTGATTTAAAATATAAAAGCAATTAAAAGAATTACACTAACAAGGAAGGTCTCCATAAGCGCATACTCAGAAAAATTTGAAAAAATTACAGAATGGTCTTCTGATGAGGATATATAAGTCTACACTGTAAAAAAAAATTCGGAAAAGTTTCCGGTAGGAATAGGATTTCCAGTTGCCCGTATAGTACAGGAAACTTTTCCGAACCAACACGGGAAAAAAAACGAAAGTTTTTTCTTTCCGTCAGGAAACTTTTCCTGTTTGATTCAGAAACTAATCTTTAGACACAGAATAAATTCCTGGGTCTTACGGAAATCTTTCCATTCACATAAAGAAACGTTTTGGTAGAACGGTAGAATAGACAGAAAGTATTCCGTTTTAAAAAGGAAAACTTTCCATTCACACTAAGAAATGTCTTGGTAGAACGGTAGAATAGACAGAAAGTATTCCGTTTTAAAAAGGAAAACTTTCCATTCACACTAAGAAATGTCTTGGTAGAACGGTAGAATAGACAGAAAGTATTCCGTTTTAAAAAGGAAACTTTTCCGAATCAGTCAGTAAACTAATCATGAAAAAATAAAAAATTCCTGTGTAGAATAGAAACTTTTTCTTTGCTTTACGGAATTTTTTTTCATTATGATCGGAAAATTTTCTGCATTGTAAAGAAACTTTTGTTTTAAAGAGTAGGAACATTAACAGATGAAAATATTGCTTTTGGACACTGTTTTGATATCCTTTTATCTCAATTAAATATTATTAAGAACTTTTTTGAATACATACACACATTTTAAGTATTTGTTATCATAAAATGCATTACATGTAATGCATTTTATGATAACAAAATACTTAAAGTGTATGTATGTATTCAAAAAAGTTCTTAATAATAATTAATTGAGATAAAAGGAAATCAAAACAGTGTCCAAAAGCAATATTTTCATCTCTTATTGGTCCTACTCTTTATAACAAAAGTTTCTTTACAATACAGAATCAGCTTGAAATTTTATATATTTGTTACAAGTATACTGATACGTTTAGCTCATGGGTATTTACATTTTTTTTAAATAAGTATTTTATACAAGGAATGCTATGAAAATTTTTTCTGCGGAACCTCGATATAATGTCCGTAAAAGTTTATGAAAATTTCGTTTATTTGGCGATTTATCCCCGGTTGGCGACGGAATGAAATTAAAAAAAATACGCTTTTATGACACATACTCTTTAAGGAAAATTTTTTTCATGCTGAACTTGTTTATGTAAATTTAACTTACATAATAAATAAATTTTTATAAATACAATTTTGTGTACACATTTATATGTATGTATGTATATATAATGAAATTTAACGATTGTACTTTACGATTTAAAACAAAATTTGAATTGATTAAAATTGTTTCAAGCTAAATAATAATAATAATAATAATAATAATAAAACAAAAAAAAACAGATTTAATAATTCAATAATACACATAACTTAAATGTCAGCTTCGCTATAACATAAAATAGATATTTGCAGCTTCCAAAACATAAAACTTATTTTTTCAGTAGTAAAATTAAATAACTGTAACATCAAGCAGCTTGTATGTATTATACAAAAAATAATAAACTATTTCATCGTTTAAGTTTAAATTCATTAAGTATTACGCATTCGAATAATCATTTTACAAGCAATTTCAAAATACATTAAAATCCTTTGTATTTGGCGATGAAAAAATGTTGCTAGCCAAATCGCGTCTTTTTGCGCCAAATACTCGTAAGTATTTTATTTTTTTGCAGATTTTCTACTGGGATTCCGCAGCTAAATTTCACTGTTCCTTTATTACATGCCTGAGTGGCTTCATTAGCATTTTTTTCAAAATTTTCTGAGTAGCCACTTTAAGGAGACCGTCCTTGTAAGTTGTGACCGAAATTGGGTGGCCATGAGAATAATATACTAGTATCTAGTAACGTATACGTCATAGCTAAGTCATGCGCATAGTAATAAAATTGTGTTCGAGAAAAAGTGTGTCATTGGAATTGAAAATGGTTAATTCCCTTCCATGCAGTTATATCATATCTATCTATATTACAAAGCAAATACATGTTCGTGAGTAACGTTGACGTCATATTCACGGTGGCAACACCTGACCAATAAATTTCGCTTTTACTTCATTTTTTTTTTAAACTTTTAAATATAGCACAATTTCAATTTTTATCCCTTTGAATAGGGAATAAATGATGTTTGAAAAATAACAATTTGTTTAAAAGCTGTATCTCAATTTACTGATTTTTATATTTTTTGTTTAAATAATTTTAAAGTATGAATTTATATATATATATATATATATATATCGCATGCAGCCCGATTACGAAAGACTAACTTGTTTGCACATAAAACATTTTAATTAGTACAGTATTTGTTTCCGGCTAATATTGCATAACGAAATTAAAACGTTATGGATAAATAAATAAAACACAAATTTAATAGACATGTAAGCGATCTAAGTTCTTTAACCACTGAAGTTATCAGAATAAAAAAAGCTGCTGTAAGTAGCGAAATCTTTGGCAATTTCTTAAACTATTAACTCCTAACATACGGTTAATACGAAAGTATCGCTTTTAATAAATTTCAACACTTTATACTTGAATACATTATTGATATTTTTCATAATAAATTCTTTTTTGGCGTAGTTAGTTGGGCAATCTGAAAGAACATATTAAATGTAAAAAGTCTATTAGTGTTCAATTAAAAATGATTTTCACCTTTTGCGCAACTCGGGAAGATCGAGTGGGATCCCAAAGTTTATGAATTAGCTAACTTGAAGGAAAGAAATGTTACACCAAAATGTACATTAAACAAACAATAAAAGATTTAAAAAATAATAAACTTGCTTTAACCATGTGGTTTTCTCATGATCTATTGATAGTTATGATCAGGGCTTGACAAATGCGGTCGCCAGGTCGCCACTGGCTACCAAGTTTTTTCATCTGGCGACCAAATTATTTAATCTTTCGGGGTGATTTCTGTAAAAAAATTGGCATAATAAATGAACACAAATGGCATTTTTTCTCTCCCCCACTCCTACTCGTGCGCGGCAAGCAGTGATCTTCCTCTTCTCTCGTACTTAACTAAATTTAAAATTCAACTCATGCGCAGAAAACACCTTTATTTCCAGATATAGCCAGCTAGTATATGTCACAGGATTTGAACGTGGGTGGAGAGAAGATATTTCAATAAAGCAGTAAGAAATAGTGTCAATCCAGGCTCTGTGGCATCTAAAATTGGATGAAATACTAAAAAACGCTGAGTTTTTTGTAAATTTCAAATCTGATTTTTGTGTTTATAGAAGTTGTCAACATAATACAAGTGATTATAAGTTTTGATAAGTTTCATTAGAAAACCTAATTTATATTAGCTTTCTAAATTATGTACTATTCTAAACTACGTAACTGATAATTCTAAACTAAGCTTGTTACTATTTTTTCTCAATTAATTCATAAAAAACTCGTGTGTTTTTTTAATTCAATGGCGGGAAAGAGGATGGAGGGTAAATATTTTTTACTGGCGATTAGTATTTTTTTCCGGCTTACTAGTTTTGTCAAATTTGTAAAACCCTGGTTATGATACTATTTTTTTTTATATACTAGCGGAGCTCGCCGCCCTATTATTTACAAACGAACATCGAATTAATCGAATCTAGGGTTAGGGGCCACCAGTGAGAGCTACGCCCGCTCTGGGTCTCAAATCAAACGAACCTTTATTCATTGTGATTTTTATTTACAGCCCAGATTAAATTGAATTTTTCAATATCGTCGTTCGCGCTGTTATAGGAACTGATTTGACATTCTTCCAACTTGAATTTAATCGCAGCACTAGCAAAGTTTACCGGAGAATTATTTTCGATTAAAAAAACTAGGGGGCTCTGCCACTGCTCTCTACGCTCACCAACCCCCATTCTGATTTCACATCCTCTTAAAACCTGGTAATGTATCCTGTTTTAAAAAGATGATGATGATGATATCACGAACGGCGACTTTCTTCTGTAATCAGATTATAATGCTTTATCATTTAACTGGTTATAATGCTTTTTCATTTAATTCATCTTTTTTATTTTTAATATTCATGTGTAAACACAATTTTTATGAAGTAATTTTTTTTATTTTCTGCTTTCAACACGTGATCATTTAATTATTATTTTAAACTTTCATTATTATTTTTAATAGTCTCGCGCAAATACATTTTTTATTTGAGATAAAACATAATCCTTTGCGCTTATTTAAAAATTGGCAACAATATAAAAAAATGACTTTTCAATTAAAGATTTTTTACACGATTTTTAAGGATTTTTTGAGTTTTTATTGTCCGACCGTGATAATTTTTTTAATTTCTGAAAGCTTGTTATATTTCGCTTCTGGTGGTATGTTTTTCGAATCCGCGCGAAATTTTTGATATCATTAAAAATGTCCTTAAGGAGGAAAAAAGGGGGGTTTTCGAAGAAAAAATTCATGACTTCATCCATTCACAAGATATCAGATCCGCTTAAATTTATTATAAATCCTCTTAATATTATCTAAAACTTTTGTATTGACAAGTTTTTTATAGGACCAACCGTTATAGCAAAAAAAAAAAAAAAAAAAAAAAAAAATTCCTGCCGGCTCCGCCTGCAAACAAGTTAGGTTTCGAAGTGGGTGGTTCATCGGTTTCGCATCATGGCAAAAAGGTCATTTCATCCGCAATTCCCAAAAAACAGGTGCCCCACGGTCTGCGTCTTCGAAATCTACCTGTGCCTGTAGGCCGAGCTGTCAGGGATTTTTTTTTTTTTTTTTTTTTTTTTTTTCGAAATAAATTTTAGACTCTGTTTAAACCCTGGCATATGTAGCAATAAGAACTATTTTGTATTTTGTCAGAAAGTATTATGTTTGGATTTTAGAAAAAGACTTGTTATCTTGTAAATGTTTTACCACGATATAAATTATATATACGCACTCTAACTGGTCAATGCATGTTATATTTATGCGTCCAGTGTATAATTATACCTGATAGTTCATGTATATTTTTTAAATCTGGAGAGTACTTGAAGTACTTTGATTCTTCTGATTTAATGTGTTCAGCTGCGTTAAATTTAAACTTGATATAATAAAATACTGTATAAACTTTTATTTATTTATTTATTTATTTATTTATTTATTGAGATATGGACATACGCGACATTTCAAATTATTTCATTTTTTTAGATACCCAAGAATGATGTCCAAAACATGAATACTTCTTTCTCTTACGAACATACACCTTCTTTAGTACATGACAAAATTTTCGGAGAAGAAGAAATCTATTTCTTGACTGCCTATTTCATCGAACCAAGTAAGTTTTGTTGCGTTACATATTGGCGTAATCCAGTGTATTATTAATTGACTCTAATTGTTGTGAATTTAAAGTTGGTCTGTTTTACGTGTTTTGAGACCAGTGCATTGCCCATTGAATACTAGGCCAACGCGCTGACACGAAAATGGCGGCTATCGTAGGCAGACTTTTTAAGCGTTTGTACTGACCCCTGAATTTACACACCGGTAATTTCTAAAAGTTTTCTTTGACTTATTTGATCTCGGAAAAATAAGACAAAGGAAACTTTTAGAATTTTTTGTTTTTTAAGTTCAAGGGACCGTACGAACGCTGAAAAAAAAATCAGACTACGAAAGCCGCTATTTTTGCGTTAGAGCGTAGGTCTAGTATTCAGTGGGTGGTAACCAAAGCTAGATAGTAGACTCTCCCATATCCAAACAAATGTGGACTGGAGTAATCCGGATATGAAAAAAAATCAAAACGAGAAATTTGAGACAGGGATGCATTTTTTATTTTTAAAAAGTCATAAATGTACCTATTCCACATGTAAAAACGTTTATTTTCACTTTTAATTATATTTACACATTGTTTTTTCAATTATTATTTGAAATACATGTTTATTTTATAAAATATTGCATTAAATTTGTCTGTTTTGTTCTTCGCTCGATTCGCCTCATTATAATTACGTCAGAGGGAGTTGCCCACTGTGCTGTTCTACTAATAGCAAGGAAACCCCTATCAAAAAGAATTAAAAATGTATAAAATTCCGTGTAAATTTTAAAAAGTTAAAAAAATTAGGGAAAAAATGCATACCTCAAATAATTTCATAAAAATAGCTTAAAATGCTTCCTTAGAAAAACGGGTTTCTCTTTAACCCATTTATGATTAGAGTCGATCCTTTAGTAAAATGGGAAAACGTGCATTTGACAACAATTTTTTTTATAGAAATTTATCGAGGACTCTTTGATAAAATAAGACACCAAATTTCTATAAAAAAAAAAAAAAAAAAAAAAAAAAAAAAAGTGGTGTGAAATGCACTTTTCCCCATTTTACTAAAGCGTCCTAAAATTGGGACACTAGGCATAAATGGGTTAGCAGGTATATTCAAAATTTTTGGTGAAAGGAATATCGTACAAATATGCCTGCTAAGACAGAAACCTGTCTAGAAACAAATTATTTTTCCGGTCCCTAGCGATTCTGTTTTTACACGTTTTAATGTATGTAGTTCAGTAAAACGTGAGATAACGAGAGCTGTTTTAACAGAATTCTGTCTTAAACGTAAAAGTTTGATTCCCTACTGAAGGAATACCATACAATTATAATCGCTCACTCGGAAACCTCTCTGAAACGGAATTCTGTTTCGGTTCCTAGCGATTCCGCTTTCACAGTTTTTACTGTGTAAGATTATTATGTTTATTTAGTACAGTAAAACCTACAAAAAGGAAATCCCCAAATGATCGGATAAAGATTCCGTTTTAGACAGATTTCCGTTTTAACAGGAATAACTTTATGGCATTTCTTCCATACAGACTAGGAATTTTTTACATTTAAGTGAGTATTCCGTTATAGGCAGGTTCCGTTTTCACAAGATTTACTGCATTTTTATGTCCAGATTTACAAGACGCTAAGCCGTCTTTTTTTTTTTAAGTAGAACTGGACGTTTTAAAACTTTTTAAATTAAAAACATTGATATGAATTAAATTCACGATATAATTTTACCCGTGCACAAGTTTGTGTTTCTATTTTGAACTCCAAATAGTAAATTACAGAAGAACAGTATTTGTACGTTTCTTATTTATACAATTTTTGCCCCGAAAGTGCATTATAAGTCTTTAAGCTAAAACTTCGATGATACGTCATTTCAATAACGCGTCATTTAAATGGCCCCTTGAGAGGTGCTTAAAATAATGCTTTTAATGTAACTATGTAACTGATTAATTTTTATCTTTCTTTTATTTAAACCCCTGTAGCCTCCCCCCCCCCCCCCCCCCCGTGCTAAGTAATTGATGACTGACTTCATTATTGATGGCTAAAAGTGTTAAATGACACACAGTAAAAACACAGTATAAACACAGTAAACAAGTTTTTAACAAACTATTTAAACTATTTACACGTTTCGGCTCCTCACGAAGCCTATATCAAAACAATTAAGAATATTCCATAGTTGCACGACCTATAATGTAATAATTTAAAACGCCATCATTCAATTTTTCACGTATTCTCTCAGATTTTTACTTGGATCTTTATTTCCATATTCGTAACCATGGCATTAACTCAGCCCATAATTTTAGTAAATTAAATGATTCTGCATCGTTATATATTCAATTTTTACGTATTACATTCAACTGGTTTCTCTTATAATAGATAAATGGTATAGTGGAGGGAAACATTTTCTTACTTTCATAGAAAATTGTTTGGATGGTTTCTTCTTCTTTGTTTTGATAACGAATTCGGTGGAGCAAAAACATGTATGTGTTGCATTAATTGTTCGATTTACAAGAGCACCCAAAAGAATTTTGTTACATGGTCAATGGGAAAAAATCCTTTGTAGTGTATTTTAATGATGTTACACTGTTTGAAATATATTGAAAATTATATATAGTATTGAAATTTCCTACAAAATGCTTACTATGGAATATGCTTTCATAGCATTTATAGTTCATTTACAGGGACACACAAAAGAATTTGGCTACAATACTATATTTAAGAAATAATTACTGGAAATACGTTTTCATTTTTGGTATGCGTTTTTAAATTTAACTAATTTTATTATGTTACTCGATGTGTATAAATTCTATAGATCATATACAAGGCTGAACAAAAGAATTTGAATACATTTCTGCTTATAATTTGGTTTTCTCACAGAAAAAGAAGTTGTCAATTACTGGTGCAATCTCACTTTCTAAATGATATTGTAAATGATCTAAATTGTAGAAAAGAAAATGGGAAAATGTTTACGGATTATGAATCCTGATACCTTAATTACTATTTAGGGAAATCTGCAGAAAAATATGTCTACAATTTCTTTAGAAAAAAAAATTAAACTTGAAGAAATTTCTACTAAATGGTCAATTATTGTTGATCAATTTTAATAACAGGTTTAATCGTATGTCGTATCATTTGCAAACTGAAATACGGCCAGGCCTTCATTATGAGTGTTGCCACTCTGATCAATCAAAGAAGTGTCTGCAAGAAAAGTTTCTTTAGTTTTATTTTTTTTTCTTTCTTTTATTTTTCTTTATTCTTTTCTTTATTTTTTACTTTGGCAGCAAAATACATATCGATCATTTTCTCCAGGAATCTGATTATTAGACGATATTTTATCGGCTTATTTTCCTACAATGATATTTTTTAAAAATCAAAAGGAAATATATTCTTATCTTTTTGGATACGATTCACCGATGTGGTACGATGCGATTGACCGATATATATTGATTATATACCTCTTCACAAGATTAACTTGGCAGTATATGGCACCCTTTTACACCCTTTATCCTTGAAAATATTAAGGATTCCTTTCATTTTTTTTCTTTTCATTTTATATATAAAATAGGTAGAAGAACATAGATAGATAAAGAAGCCATTTAAATATTTGGTACTTTTATATCAGCTGAGCGCCAGTGATCACCCCAAAATTTTTTGAATCTTGTCAACTCTTTTTTTCTTCCCAATCTTTTAACATTAGCTAATAACAAATAACCAACATTTTAACACTGCAATATAATATCTTTAAAAAATTACTTAAAAATAGCTAAAAACGCATACGGGACGGGACGTAGCTAAGCATGCGCCCGAAATTTGGCCGCTCACCGCGGCGATTGACCGATATATATTGATTATATACCTCTTCACAAGATTAACTTCGCAGTATACGGCGCCCTTTTACACCCTTTATCCCTGAAAAATAACCGAAAAAAAAAATTACAAAACAAGGCCTGATTATCCATGGTGCATTCACCCTATATCTTCATCTGAAAAACAGCGACTGATTCATCTAATCTTGCTTTTTAACTTCTCATACTGACGCCTTTTTTTTTTTTCTTTCTTTCATTTTACGCAGAAATTTTTTTCAAAAATATTCAAGCTTTCCGTTTTTCGGCAGTATGTTTTTCTTCTTTTCACCATCTTTAAAATCCTTTTCAACTAGAACATAATATCTATCATCATCATCCGAATCCGAAAAGGCCACATTCACCCTTTATAGAACCCTTTATTTTCCCGTAAGACACAAAGGTCAAAATCTGTGTTAAGAGAAAGGGGGGGGGGGGGGGATGCACATTTTACTCGGCCATCTTTTTTTTTTTTTTTTTTTTTTTTTTCTTTTTCCCCCCTGTCTTCCTAGAATTTTTTTTGCTTACATCACGCGGCAAAAGCAGAGCTATACACTGTAAGAAAAACCACTGTATATTTAACAGCACAATGTGCTGGCAATTCGGACGCCAGCAGTTTGTGCTGTTAATTTTACGCAACTGCTGTTATTTTTCCTCAGCACATTGTGTTGTTAATTTGACAGTAGTCTGTGCTGTTAATTGTATGCAACTGCTGTTATTTCAACAGCGCATTGTGTGGTTAAATTTACAGTAGTTTGTACTGTTAAGTTAACGCAGCTGCTGTTGTTTTTGCAACGCTGTTTAAAATAGGCTTACGGTACCCAATCTACTAAATCTATAAAATGCGGTTTCCTAGATCAAGGACAGAAAAAAAAACATGTTATTAAAAGAAGAGAACAAACTTTTGAAGTACATACTGCATTTTACGTGTTTTTTAAAGTTTTACTTACTTTGCTAAAGACAGAAACAGAGTTAGTTTCACAGTAGTTTCTACTGTTAAGTTAACGCAACTGCTGTTATTTCTGCAACGCTGTTATGTTTAAAGTACGCTTACGGTACCCAATCTACTAAATCTATAAAATGCGGTTTCCTAGTTCAAGGGCAGAAAAAAATAAAACATGTTATTAAAAAAAGAGAACAAACTTTTGAAGTACATACTGCATTTTACGTGTTTTTTAAAGTTTTACTTACTTTGTTAAAGACAGAAACAGAGTTAGTTGCATATCACTTCAAACAAGTCACAGATACAAGCGGGAAGAAATGGCGGTTATGTGTTACAGTTAACTTCCTTTCTGCTAACCGAAGAAAGTTACAGTACATTCAACTGCAATCGAATGTGAGTGCGAAATAAACAGCAGTTTGTGTGGTAGAAATGTCGTTTTTTTTTACAGTGTACCCTGTCATCATGGATGTAATTTTCGCATTTGGACACTCCTCACTGGGTAAATCTCATGAGGTTTCACTTTTTAAAGCTGCATTCAGTCTCCGAAATAATGATTATGTATACAGGGTGTCTAAACGGTGTCCAATGACTAATTCCTAAACCATTAGTCATAGACATTTAGTTCCAATAACAAAAGTGTTTTAAATGAGGTAAACAATTATTTTAAAAGTCGTTTGGATCAATAAAAACTTTTCTTAAAAAGTTACAAAATTTAATTTTTTTTTACGGTCCACCGGTCTTACGAATGATATTTAGTAAAAATTTCATATTATATTAAGGGGGCCGTGGACCTTTATTTGATCAAAAATCGACACGAAAATCGAAATTTATTTTTGTGTACATTATTATTCTTCAGTTTGTATTCAACCATTTGAGAAAAGCTGCATGCAGCTGCGATGATTGTTTGTAAAGTTGCAAGTGTTTGAATTATGTACACAATCATTTTTTTGGTGCTTTAGTAAATTTTATACCTGTTTTTTTTTTTTTTCGGTACAGATTTTATACGTTTTTTAGATTTTTGAAATGCTCCATGCGTCTTAATTTTTGTTCAAAATTCATAAAATTGATAAGGAAGAATTCTGATACTGTTTACAAAGAAACTGTGTATGCAATTTACAATTAGACTCCGTTAAGATAATTAAATTTCATTTATAACTTTTTAAAATTTTAAATTTTGATGAAAATCGGAATGAAATTCAGAAAAAAATCTCTCAAAAATTAACTGTTCAAGGGATTTAATAACTGATACACAGATATGTTTGTAATACAGTTTTAAGTAATTCAAATGTCAAATCGAGGAAATATCTTAAAAATTAAGACGCAAGGAGCATTTTAAAAATTGGTTTATAAATTTGAATTTTTTTTAAATCTTAAAATTATATTAAGATTAGAAAAAAATTTAAGGTATATTCTATATACTTATGGGGAAATATGCACAAAATTTCATATATCTATGATGAAAAATAAAAAAATTCAGTGTTAACGTCCACCACCCTTAAGAAGTAAGACAAAAAAGTCCCAGTCATCATTGACCGAGTTATGAAACTTTGAATTGCATGACTTACACTAATTTTCTGCATCTAAACACAGATGAGTTGCGCCATGCTTCAAGGGATCGTGCGCAAAAGTGCTTAAAGTATTAGAAGGCTTTATCTCACGTGTACATTTCTGCATTGAAGCCGATGGAAGTCACATTCAGCAAATTTTAAGATAACTTTAATTTTTATTAATTAGTTTTAGATTAGATAATCTAATAACATTTTAAAATTTGTATCATTTTCTAAAAAATTGAGACTGCTGTTTTTCATCGTTTTATTTTTTATAAAATTCTGTTATTTTTTCACTTATATGTTTAGTACAAGTTGTATATTTTTAATTAATATGTCTAGGTTTCAAAGGATCAGGATCCATAAAGCCGTGTTTTTGGCCCATGAAATAAGACTAAAACTCGATTTTGTTATACTGACTTAATTATTTCACATTTTAATATTAGAAAGTTTATCCTGTACGACTTCAACAGTAGTTTTCGCATTTTGTTCGGATTTATATAACTTACACAAGCTCAAAGTTCGTATTATTCGTAGTTTTTGATGAAAAATACGCAATTTTCCTAATTTTACCTCAATTATTTATATGAGAACAATCGTGCAACACTTTCTTCTTTACATATATTATAAAATACATCAAAATGTACAATATATTTAAAAATAAAAGTGTTGCAAAGCTGCGCTCATAGTAAAATATTAAATATATTAAAAATTGAAGTAAAATTAGTAGAAATTGCGTATTTTTCATCAAAAACTACGAATAATACGAACTTTGAGCTTGCGTAAGTTATATAAATCCGAACAAAATATAAAAAATATTGTTGAAGTCGTACAGTATAAACCTTCTAATATTAAAAAGGTGAAATAATTAAGTCAGTATAACAAAATCGAATTTTAGTCTTATTTCATGGGCCAAAAACACGTCTTGGACCCTGATCCTTTATATCGTAATGTTAATTTTACTTTCAACTATTATTTTTTTATATCTCACGATTATTTATATTTCTAGTAAATTTGTGAATGACCCCTGATTTTGAGTACCTCATTTATAAATTGTTAAAATGTTACTGACAAAATAGTGTTTATAAATTGTTTGAGCTCAGATTTTCTTGTATCTTTGCAGGTCGCATATGTAACCGTGGCCGCTCAAGGGCACAGTACCTAGAAGAAGGTACAGGTACTGGATTGTACTTGCAGAATGGAACAGATCCTATCGCCGACAGCAAAGAAGTACCACTGTACGAGAAAGATCTTGCTGGAACAGGCTGGGTTAAAGGTGGATGTTTCCGAAGCATGGGTATGTTTTAAAAATCATTTTACTTACCCATCATACGTAGTATAGGGTAAATCTTATATACAGGGTGATTCATAAAAGATGGGCAGAACTTTAAGGGGTTATAGTACACTTAAAGACAAATAATATTAAATAGGAGACTAAGGGTCCCAGACGTATTCCCAAGGAGATAGGGGGCATTAAAGTTTAGGGTCCGAAATTTCAAATAATTATAAAACATGGAAAAATTGGTCGATTCGTTTGCGGTTTTTGCAAAAAATTTTCTTTATGCCAGTATTTTCTTGAAATAAAATTTTAAAGTTCAATTTCAAAAAATGCCGATAGGGGGCGCTTTAGACTTTGGAGTAACAAACAACTATTTTTTAACGTTATTTTTTGTATTTCTTTAAATGATTTCGAAAGCTTAGACTTAAACTTAAATTTTGATCTAAAAATCTGAGTCCTAACGAGTAGTTAAGTAGCGTAAACTGAAATTTGAAATTTGAAACCCTTCTCCCCCCAGAACAAAAATCAGTTATTCCCGATCTTTGTGTCGTAGATTAGGCTCTAACTACTGCCGCGTTTTGCTAAAATTATTCTTTATGTCAGTATTTTCTTGAAAATAAATTTTAAAGAAAATTTTCAAAAAATTCCGATAGAGGGCGCTTTAGACTTTGGAGTAACGAACAACTATTTTATACCGTTATTTTTTGTGTCTCATTAAATGCTTTCTAAAGCTTAGACTTATATTGGGTATTTCCTTAATTAAAGAGTTAATTTTAATGCATCTTATGACTATAATCTTACATTCTACCACTTCATAATATTTAACTTCAATCCAATTATACAAGAATTTAAATTTAACATTACACCAGGTGAGAAAGACATACCACCAACTGAATATTGTTACCATAAATTTATTACAAACACCAGGTAGTTAGATTTAAGAAGGGGCACCAAAATTTAGTACAAGTTAACACACATAATACAAAATATAAGAACAGGGAGAGAATGGCTAAATAAATTCATCTACTTTTAAATTTTACTTTTAAATAAAATCAAAGGAGGTAACAATATTCTCATATCTTTCACAACCTAAAAAAAAGGAAAAACACCCAATACTTCTAAATTTCAAAAACATAAAGTATTCATAAATAATGACGAATAACAGTGAAAATTACACTAATTTTGAATAACTGAATGGAGACAAACTCTCATATTTGAGAGGATAAAACCCAGAAAATTTGCAAGTTAAAACCAAAATGACATTACTTTATGAATACATTTATACCTTTAAAATTTAGGGACCAATGAAATCGTATAGTTGAGCACACTACGTATTTTATAAATCATTTGAAAAGCTGTGATTCAAGATGATAGGACACATTTTTAATTACCTAAACAATAATATTTCACTTAATAGGATTCTCTTAATACTTCATAAATTTATTAACTCTCTTTAAAATATATAAAATTTCATAATTAACTTAATTCAGAATAAACAATTTATTTTAAGTGCATCAATAAACTTTAATCTATAAAATTTACTATCATCTGTTTAGCTATTTAGTTCTATTTACATTTGGATATTTAGATTAGGTCTACACATTTCATCTTAAATCCACATTAATTTAAAATTATATTTGTCATATATATATATTTCTTACAGAACTAATATATTTAAAGAAAACATGTGTGATTGAATTTCACTCCATATGAATTCTGTTATCAATTTAAAAAAACCAATGAAGGTGGACTTTTTCACAGAATAAAAACATAAGGGCAACAAAGCTAAAAACAAGGAAAGGGGGTTTAATTTACTATTAATTTACAGATTTTAAACTTAAAGTGTAGAAAAGAATTACTTATTAAATAATATTTATAAACACATTTGAATAAAACAATAACAGAATTCTAAATTCAATTTTTTTACACATGTATTTGCTGTTATTATAATCGAGCAGACTACTATTAAAGTAGAACTTAACATTACCATTTAAAGTTTGATAACTTGAATAAAATTTTTTAAGCTACTGTTATAATACATGAGAAATGTATTTAAATTAATCAGAATAATAGATGCAAATTAATAAGGGAAAAACAGATTCCTGGTTAATTGTGGGTTTATTTACAATTAAACATTTTCATATCAGTACTAGAAAGAATATTATAATTATAGTATGACATTATAGACAAACCAAAATTTACTCACATATATTTTTCTTAGACCACAACAGTTATCTCATCTATAGAGATTTTCATCAGGATGACAGATTAACAATTTTATATCAGATCACCACATTATCGTCGAAGATGGCCTCTACTTCATCGGCAGTCCCCATTTTGCCGAAAGAGAAATTCTTTACCACCTAAAACCGCATCTCACTGATCACTTACTGCTTTCACATGCTATTTCGGGGTTGTTATTTGTAATACCGATGACATTTGTGTCGATGATGTCGAGAGAAATTCCGCTTACACTATCGGGGTTGGTATTTGTAACACCGATGACATTCGTGTTGATAATATCGGAAGAAATTCCGCTTACACTACTTTAGTTTTAATGTAGCAGCAGGATTATTAGAAGTATAACATTAATTCCTCCTTCTGCTCTTTAATACGATCCTCATCCAACACCTTCCGAACTTTCATGTACTACCTCGGCTCAAAGTTGAGGAAAGCTCATATCTCCTAACAACCTCGGTAATGGAGATAGCAAAAAAAACTTATAGGACCAGCATCCTTTTTAGTTAGCCTCTTCTGTAGTACAAATGCCTTTTTTTTTTTTGCGCTCATGCTTCGGAGCTCCAAATTTTTTCGACTCGCACCTACATCAAACGTTGTTCTCTGCTTACTGACTGACCTTCTCGTATCACCTTTACTCCTCGAACCTATATGGGGCCTACCCATTATAAAATTAAGGGGAACGGGAGCCTTACGCTTCTGTTACTATGCGCTAACCACATGGTAACAGGAAAATTTTTGAAGAAACGGGTTGCCTAATGGTCCTTTTTTTGACCGAAAACCTGGGGGAAGGTTGACTGCATGTCCTACAAGGTTAAACTTTGCGGGTATTTTTCCTGGAATAAGTGGGGTTGAACAACAAGGTCACAACAATTTACACTTGGGGTTGATATTACGAAAAGGGAAAAAAAAAAGGAACATTTAACTAGAATTTGGAAGAAAGAACTGCATTACTTACCATGTTATACATTAAAAAAAAAAAAAGAAAGTGAAAGAAAAATTAACTGAAAATTTAGAGAAATGAAGGGTTATGTTAATATAAGTTAAAAATTTAGAATTTGCGAGAAATTCTACAACAAGACTCCCCTATCCTGAATAAAAAAAAAAAATTTTGACGAAAAAATTTTTTTTTTTTTTTTTTTTTTTTTTTTTTTTTTAAACAAAAAAAAAAGAAAGTATAAAGCTAACTCCCAATGGAGAACTCGATTTCCTACTCCAAGTTAGTTAACCTAGACTGGTTAAAACCAAAAAATTGGAAAAATGAAGGTAAAATGGTTTACTGCCTGCTGGAGAAACACCTACGTGGGTCCAAGATACTCGAACAAATCAAACAGCGACTCGAAGAGCTTCCAAGCATCACATAGTTGAAACCCCGCTCGTCACACTCCGGAATGTGCAATTCGAGCTGCACACAATGAACCGTCCACCTGACCACATCCCTAAAAGAAAAATGGAATTGAGTTTAAAAAGGAATTTATACATAAGTAAAAGCTGTGAGCCATATAAGTAACCATGGGGTTTATCACAACCAACTGAGCCTCTATCCTTGCCTTCAGATTTGCCTACAGTTATCTGTATTAGATGATACCTACTGAAAATTTTCACCAACTTCCCGAAACAGACCAGATATCCAGACGGTGAACTCTCATTTCACCACTACTACTTTCTACAAGTGAGTATGCCACTCCACCGTAATTGCCATGTGTAACTGCAGCTAGGCCCCAAAATTGTTGCTAAAATTAAATAAATTTAAGTTTAAGGTTAATTAACATGTGAAGGACTGCCAACTGGTAATTTTCACAATTTACATACACATCAAGACACAGGCTGGAGATGCAGATGTAGATATATATATACATAATACACAAATAAAATCTCTTACTCGACATATAACAGTGTGTGAGTCAAAGGTAATAAAAAAAACTATTTAAATCAAATTCATAGAAATAGCACTAGGTTACATACAGGTAAATAGCATAACACAAAAAAAAAACACAACAGAGATGCAATATTTCATTTTCAGTTTAAAATGCTTTACAAAAAAAAATACATGAATGCAAGTTCATTGTATTAGCAGGGAACCCCTATTCATTTGAAAAGTTCATATTTTGATTGTTGGGGTTTTACTTGGAGTGTACAAATGCACTTACAGATCATTGTGCATACATTAGTGTATGTCTGCAACTCTGTATTCCTATGGGAACAATTACCATAGCCTAGACAACTTTAAAAATGCAGAAACTAAAAACAACATGCAAACAAAAATGTGAAAAACAAATTCCACTACTACCAGGTAACTCTGCCAACAAGATATAAAAAAAAAAAAAAGGGAAAAAAGAAAATATAAACACAATTACCCAAATTTACAGAAGAGAATAGAATATAGAAGGCATAAACATGTACACACCGAAAGTGTATATGTACGGCTGTAAATAAGTCACACCCCACATACAGAAATGTATAAAATATCTCTGTAAGATTTGCACATATACCCAACAAATTACAACTTCCGAGAAGGTAACACAAATAAGTAAACTAAATAAGTGTTAGAATTAGCTATATATATACAATACAATTATATTTTCAAAAGGAAGTAAAAAAGGGGAGAAAAAAAAATTTACCCAAATCCCTTCGCTTGCATCACGTAATTTTCAAAACATCCCCCAAAAAACTCCAAACATCCCAGAAATAGCACGAATTTTGGTTAAAAATTTATAAAAATTTACAAAAAGTGGGTGCGGAGCGGTATGCATGCCAAAATATAACATAATACCCAATACCCTTCTAAAAAAGGTACATATAAAGCTCCAAAAACGCTTACTAACACTTCCGGAAAGCAATCAAAACAAACCCATTTTAAGTTGAAAAATTTTCAATTTCGAGTTTTAATTTCGATAAATTTCCTCTAAAACACATATAAATACAAATTAATTAGACTATATACAGAAAACATTGAGTGAAAAACAGATAAAGTCGTTACTCTTTATAAATGGGACGAACGCTTCTGTCCCGAAAGGAATAATCGACCCGTGGAGTCGATCTAGAACGACCGAGGCGTTTCGATTTCGCGACAGGCCGTATCGAATCACCCTCAGTTGCTTTTTCGTTGCTATCGGACTGATCAACCTCTCTGCCTCTTTCAGCAATATTAGGCTTCTCTTGTGTGCTACCCGAACTTTCCCCTACCGGAGCAATCTGTGGATGTGACTCTTCCCCTCCCGGACTGACCTGTGGTTGTGGGGAAAGAGCACCAATTTCGGTTGAAACGCTGCGCGCCTCCTCCTCGTCTTCCTTAGTTACGGTTTCAGTATTGCAATCATTCTCGTTTTCTTGCACTAAAGGGGGCGGAACCCATGCGAAATATCGTCTATGTCTAGTAGTACGGAGGTGGGTTGGTTGCTCGCCACTCTGAATCGGTTCTGTTTCATCGATGGGCGGATTGTGAATCGAATTTCCGTTAGTCGTTTGTTGTTGTGGATTGTTTTGGTTAGTAATCTTCCTGTCTTTGAATAACGTTAGTCTATCAACATGGACAACTTGGGTATTTTTCGGGTTAGCAACTAAAGCGATCTTAAAATTTACATTATTTAATTGTTCAATAATAGTAAAAGGACCGTTATTTAATTTACTTAGCTTTTTAGTCTGTCCTGGCTCAATTCTAGGTGTGTAAAGCCACACTAGATCACCTACTTTTAGATTTTTACACACTGCTGTTTTTTTTCTGTATTTCTCCTGAGTTTCAGCTGCTTTAACTAGATTGTTATGGACTTCTGCATATACTTTTTGGAGAGCAGGAATTACAAGTTCACAGAAAGACGGTGCATCGTTGTAATTAAGTTTAGGTGGTTGTGAAAATACATGATAGGGAAGATTTAAGTTTCTCCCATACATGACAGCTGCCGGTGTTAACTTTGTTGATGAATGTACAGCGGTCCGCATTGCTAACAGAGCAAATTTAAGTTTAGAGTCCCAGTCTGTTTGATTTTGATTTACAATATGAGAAAGTGCATTCTTTAACGTTCTATTTTGGCGTTCCACCTGAGCATTTCCGGGTGCATGATAAGAAGATGTTCTGATATGTTTTATGCCAAACATACTGTATACATGCTCAATCGCATCCGATATTAGGTTTTTTCCATTATCTGTCGTTATATAACACGGTGCTCGCTCCATATCGGGATATGAAATCTGCCAACGTGTCCGCTATTACATCAGAAGTAATTGAACTGACAGCATACGCCTCTGGCCATTTGGTAAAAGAGTCTATGTATGTGACTATATATTTATTTCCTGAAAATGTTTGTGGCAAGACGCCTATGATATCTAAGTGTACTTTATTTAGAGGAAATTCAGGGGTGGGCATACGCTGAAGGGGGGCAAGCTGATTTGCCTTATGGGCTCTTTTCTCTTGACAACTAACACAAGATTCTACCAGGTGTTTGACATCTGCCGACATCCCTGGCCAGTAAAAGTGCTCTCGGATGCGGTCAATTGTTTTCTGGAAACCTTGATGACAAGCAGCTAGAGAGTCGTGTGTTAGAGTGAACACTTGCAAAACCAGTTCCTTAGGAACCACTAACTTGATGGGGTTGTTTAAAATCAAAGATTCTCTAGTATCCTCACATACCAAGATATCGTCTCTAAAAAAGAATTTCATATACCTAGGTGAGATTTCCAATTTCTGCTCCAATTTTTTTACAATTTCACAGCATTTCGTGTCCGATTTTTGGAACTCGCAAATTTTTCCCATAAGGTTTGAGTATGGTTCAAAAGATGTTTCTTTAGCTACCTGAATACTAAAATTGCAGCTAACTGCACTTGTAGGCTTCTCTACATTAGCAAAACGCGATAGGAAGTCTGCCACACTGTTACATTTTCCCTTGACATAGTTTATTGTAAAGTTATAGTCTGATAAAGTGCATATCCACTTGGCCATGCGTGACGTGGGATCCTGAATCTTCAACATAAAGGTGAGTGGAGCATGATCTGTATAAATGGAAAAATGTGTACTGGCTATATAACACTTAAAATGTGCAGTGGCCCAGACAAGGGCTAAAAGTTCTCTTTCGGTGGCAGAGTATCTTGTCTCTGCATCTTTCAGTCTCCTGCTAGCAAAGGCGACAGGGTGTATCATTTTGTTATTATCCAATTGTGATAACACTGCCCCTAAAGATTCACTACTTGCATCAGAATATATAATGAATTCTTTGTCAAAATCAGGTAAAGCTAAACAAGGTTTTGAGATAAGAGCTTTCTTAAGATCATCAAATTCCCGCTGGGCTGCCTCGTTCCAGACAAAACGCCCTGTTTCTTTAGTGAGGTCTATTAAATTAATTGCTCTTTTAGTAAAATCTGGGATAAAGCGTCTGTAAAAAGACAATGTGCCGATGAAAGATCTGACACCTTTACGATTTGTAGGAGGTTGTAACTTTTCTATAATTTCAATATTTTTATTAATGGGGGATACTTGACCACCATGAATCTCAAAACCAAGATACTGAATTTTGTCTGTCAGGAAATTACATTTGCTGGGTTTAAGTTTTAAGTTATGTTGGCGAAGCCTTTCGAATACTAAGTTAAGTTTGGTAAAATGAGACTCAATGTCTTTAGAAGATACTACAATGTCATCAATATACACTAATATACCCAAATTTCCGAGATCCCCAAAAATGGCATTCATTAATCTCTGAAAGCTATTTCCTGAATTAGCCAATCCGAAACAGTTGCGCGACCACTCAAATAATCCTTTATGCGTAATAATAGCAGTTTTATGCATGTCTTCAGGTCTAATGACTTGTTGAAAAAAACCACTAGTAAGGTCGAGAGTTGAAAAATAATTGGCACCTGAAAGGGAGTCTACAGAGTCTGTGATATTAGGAATGGGGTATGCATCTTTTACCAAGTTTTTATTTAGCTTCCTAAAATCAACAGCTAATCTGTATGTACCATCTGTTTTTTGTACGAGAATGACTGGAGAAGAAAATTCTGACATTGAAGGTGACAAAATATTAGCTTCTAATAAAATGTTTAATTGGTCCTCCATTTCCTGGCGCAGTTTATAAGGGACTCTATATGCTTTGCAACGAACTGGTTTATCAGAGGTTAGATTTATGGTATGGGGAATAGTGTCACAGCCAGGTAAATCTAGTACAGAGGCTGCGAACACATCTTTGTTCTTATCCAGGAAATCTTGCATTTGTGCTTTTAAAGGGGTGTCTAAGTGGTCTAAATTAATTTCAGAGCTCCATTTTAAATCTGCATGGTCGAAATCTGCAATTGGGGGGTCAACATTTACATTACAATTTAAATTACATATCTCTGGGGTTAAATTTAAGTTGTCTTTACATTTAAGAATTTTGGCAACATATGTTCCTTTATTTAAATTAATAGAATTATCTGAGAAATTAGCAAAAGATAAAAATAAACCATGCTCTTGTGTGCAAATGGTTCTAGAAATAAGGAGGCCTTGATGCATACTTCTAGCAAGGGGTTCTAACATTATAGGGTCATTAACATTTACATTTAATTCTTTATTACATTTAACATTAGCTAAAATTTTAGTTTGGGGGGGGATTGTAAGTTTGTCACATAATGCGGCAATGCCTATGATAGTCTTGTCATTACTCTCATTGCTACTCATTCTATTTTCACTCTCATTATTTTGTGTGTTCCCATTTAATTGTTCCTCCATATCATAAAAAACAGTCTCATCAGATTTGCTAGCATTATCCGCATGTTGTGCAATATGGTTTACTTGTTGAGCCTCAGTAGTCTGTGGTATACTGTAGTTATTTGTGGTACCCTCTACTTTTTCACTTTGTAAGACACTATTACTTTCACTTGACACCTTATTCTGCCCACCATTCTCGAATTCTCCACTAATACTACTTATGGTACCCTGAACTGTCTTTACATTACTACTACAGTCTACCTTCTGCTCCCTTTCACCTTTGTTGACATATTTGCACTGGGAATTTTCAGGGTCACAATTATCACAATTACACATTTTTGAATCATTATTATACATATATTTACAATTATATTTACAATTATTTACTATAACCCCTACATTATTTACAGAATCCTGACACTGTTCAGTATTTTCCTCGACGTTTTCCACACTCTCAGTAGACTCACTAAGATTATGGCAACCCTTGTTTGTCTCTAATTTGGAATGACTTTGCATATCAATTTTTTGTTTACATTGGGTTTGTTCAGGGCTTCTAAGAGTGATAGCATTGTCTGAACAATCAATGAGAACTCGATACTTTTTTAAAAAAGGCATTCCCAAAATAGCAGAAAATTCCTCCGCCAGCTGACCTGGTACAACAAAAAACTGTGCCTTGCACAGCGTATCATTAATTTTAAATGTTGCGAGTACACTTTGATTGAGATGAACTTTTTGACCAGTTACTGTCACAATCGGTGTGCAACACTCTTCTATAGGGCTACCCGTGAACAAATTGAGCATAGTGCTACTCAACAAATTGATAGCCGATCCCGAGTCACATAATGCAGTAATATTTTTATTATTTACAGTAATTTTAGTAACTGGGAGACTATATAAATGGGGTGAAAACACACTATATACAGGGGGTGAGTCGTTTGGCTTTTGGGGGATCAATTCGACCATTAAAGATCCGGCCTCTAACCGTTTAAAGGCCTCGCAGGAGTACCTTGGGCATTAGCATCATTACTCGGTTGGTTTCCATTACTGTTTTCATGTCTGCCCCTATTATTATCTCCTCTATTTATGTAGTCATCACTATCTCTATAACTGTAGTCATTTCTACCCCTATAATTATATTCATTTCTATTTCTATTTCCCCTATAGTTACCATTCCCTGCTTGGTTTGAATTTCCTCTATAATTACTGTTATAGTTTCCACGGCCCCTATAGTTATTATGCCTGCTCCTACCAAAGTTATACTGGTACCTCGCCTGTGGGCAATCTCGTGCATAATGTCCACTTTCTGAGCACAAATGACACTGAAAATTTCTGAATTGTGCTCTTTCCTGGCTCTGGACCTCACTCTGCCTTTCCTGAATTCGAACTAAACTGTCAATTTTTGCTGACAGCAAATCTACCTGGTCTTTCAAATTGCTGATGTCCTGCTGTGATTGTTTATACTCATTTTGGGGATACATAGCTGCACAGGCTAAATTTTGTGGTACAGATTCAGGTATAAATGGAGCACTAATTTCATTTTGGAGGTTATAGAATGGATTTATACTCCTGCACGCTTTTTCCTCAAGCAATGCAACAGTGAGGATTTCTTCAGGCGTTTGTGGGTTTTTTGTAATGACCCCTTTTCTTATTTCTGGGGACAGATTTCCCAAAAGCATTGAGTGAAAGATAGCGTTTCTACTTTTGTTAACTACCTCCCCTTGTAGTCCATCAATAACTAGGGCTTTAAGCGACATGTCGTAGGCTCTGTCATAGAAGTCCTGCACCGACATTTGAGGGGTTTGCTTGAAACTAAAAAAATTTGAAAGGGCTACATCTGGAGAAACATGACTGGTGTATCTTTCCCTGAAAATTTTAACAATTTCATCTACCTTTTTATCTTTATGAAGCTTAAATAACCTTGCCGCTCCCCCGGTAACTCTGCTAAACCAAGCGAATTTTTTCTCATCCTCCCCCCATTCGAAAAAGGTAGCAAGGCTATCCCACTTTTCAAAAAATTCACTAAAAGAAACTGAATTTTCAACACCGCTAAAAGGTGGAATTGAAGAAATATTTTCCATAAGGGAATTTTTCTTTTGAATATTAGCCAAGTTTTTTGCCTGATCTTCTGCCATGATAAGTTTTATCAATGAGAAAAAAAAATTAAGTGGGAGGGGGTGCAACTATACACAGAAATACACATACAAAAGCATAAAAACAAGAGAGAATTTAAATTTGGAACTATCTAAGTGCAGAGATGTCAAAACTTTAACCAAATTGCAATACAGAGTCACAGACTTACCTTTCACAACCATGAAAATTAAATCAAAATACCTTTTACAACCATGAAAATTAAATCAAAATACCTTTTACAACCATGAAAATTAAATCAAAAACACAAAATACAGCTTCATATTTTTTAAAAAATTTTAGATTTTTATAAATCTATAAGCATAAGCCAGGTTTGAAATGTCATGGGCACCAATCTTATTGGGTATTTCCTTAATTAAAGAGTTAATTTTAATGCATCTTATGACTATAATCTTACATTCTACCACTTCATAATATTTAACTTCAATCCAATTATACAAGAATTTAAATTTAACATTACACCAGGTGAGAAAGACATACCACCAACTGAATATTGTTACCATAAATTTATTACAAACACCAGGTAGTTAGATTTAAGAAGGGGCACCAAAATTTAGTACAAGTTAACACACATAATACAAAATATAAGAACAGGGAGAGAATGGCTAAATAAATTCATCTACTTTTAAATTTTACTTTTAAATAAAATCAAAGGAGGTAACAATATTCTCATATCTTTCACAACCTAAAAAAAAGGAAAAACACCCAATACTTCTAAATTTCAAAAACATAAAGTATTCATAAATAATGACGAATAACAGTGAAAATTACACTAATTTTGAATAACTGAATGGAGACAAACTCTCATATTTGAGAGGATAAAACCCAGAAAATTTGCAAGTTAAAACCAAAATGACATTACTTTATGAATACATTTATACCTTTAAAATTTAGGGACCAATGAAATCGTATAGTTGAGCACACTACGTATTTTATAAATCATTTGAAAAGCTGTGATTCAAGATGATAGGACACATTTTTAATTACCTAAACAATAATATTTCACTTAATAGGATTCTCTTAATACTTCATAAATTTATTAACTCTCTTTAAAATATATAAAATTTCATAATTAACTTAATTCAGAATAAACAATTTATTTTAAGTGCATCAATAAACTTTAATCTATAAAATTTACTATCATCTGTTTAGCTATTTAGTTCTATTTACATTTGGATATTTAGATTAGGTCTACACATTTCATCTTAAATCCACATTAATTTAAAATTATATTTGTCATATATATATATTTCTTACAGAACTAATATATTTAAAGAAAACATGTGTGATTGAATTTCACTCCATATGAATTCTGTTATCAATTTAAAAAAACCAATGAAGGTGGACTTTTTCACAGAATAAAAACATAAGGGCAACAAAGCTAAAAACAAGGAAAGGGGGTTTAATTTACTATTAATTTACAGATTTTAAACTTAAAGTGTAGAAAAGAATTACTTATTAAATAATATTTATAAACACATTTGAATAAAACAATAACAGAATTCTAAATTCAATTTTTTTACACATGTATTTGCTGTTATTATAATCGAGCAGACTACTATTAAAGTAGAACTTAACATTACCATTTAAAGTTTGATAACTTGAATAAAATTTTTTAAGCTACTGTTATAATACATGAGAAATGTATTTAAATTAATCAGAATAATAGATGCAAATTAATAAGGGAAAAACAGATTCCTGGTTAATTGTGGGTTTATTTACAATTAAACATTTTCATATCAGTACTAGAAAGAATATTATAATTATAGTATGACATTATAGACAAACCAAAATTTACTCACATATATTTTTCTTAGACCACAACAGTTATCTCATCTATAGAGATTTTCATCAGGATGACAGATTAACAATTTTATATCAGATCACCACATTATCGTCGAAGATGGCCTCTACTTCATCGGCAGTCCCCATTTTGCCGAAAGAGAAATTCTTTACCACCTAAAACCGCATCTCACTGATCACTTACTGCTTTCACATGCTATTTCGGGGTTGTTATTTGTAATACCGATGACATTTGTGTCGATGATGTCGAGAGAAATTCCGCTTACACTATCGGGGTTGGTATTTGTAACACCGATGACATTCGTGTTGATAATATCGGAAGAAATTCCGCTTACACTACTTTAGTTTTAATGTAGCAGCAGGATTATTAGAAGTATAACATTAATTCCTCCTTCTGCTCTTTAATACGATCCTCATCCAACACCTTCCGAACTTTCATGTACTACCTCGGCTCAAAGTTGAGGAAAGCTCATATCTCCTAACAACCTCGGTAATGGAGATAGCAAAAAAAACTTATAGGACCAGCATCCTTTTTAGTTAGCCTCTTCTGTAGTACAAATGCCTTTTTTTTTTTTGCGCTCATGCTTCGGAGCTCCAAATTTTTTCGACTCGCACCTACATCAAACGTTGTTCTCTGCTTACTGACTGACCTTCTCGTATCACCTTTACTCCTCGAACCTATATGGGGCCTACCCATTATAAAATTAAGGGGAACGGGAGCCTTACGCTTCTGTTACTATGCGCTAACCACATGGTAACAGGAAAATTTTTGAAGAAACGGGTTGCCTAATGGTCCTTTTTTTGACCGAAAACCTGGGGGAAGGTTGACTGCATGTCCTACAAGGTTAAACTTTGCGGGTATTTTTCCTGGAATAAGTGGGGTTGAACAACAAGGTCACAACAATTTACACTTGGGGTTGATATTACGAAAAGGGAAAAAAAAAAGGAACATTTAACTAGAATTTGGAAGAAAGAACTGCATTACTTACCATGTTATACATTAAAAAAAAAAAAAGAAAGTGAAAGAAAAATTAACTGAAAATTTAGAGAAATGAAGGGTTATGTTAATATAAGTTAAAAATTTAGAATTTGCGAGAAATTCTACAACACTTAAATTTTCAGCCCAAAATCTGAATCGTTAGACGTGGTTAAGTTTCTGGGGAGAGGGGTTTGAAATTTCTACTCCTGAGCACAGTTCAGTTTACCATGTCCACACATTGTGTGCTGTGATACGAGGTAAAAAGACACAAATTAGGATTATGTTACCAAAGCATATTTATTAACATGTAATCACAATAAATGTTCAAAATTGTGACCACCAGAGGTTATGCACGCAGAACAACGGCGACGAATGGAACGGCGAACATTCGCGAAAACATCAGGCTTTTCGAGCACTTCCCCTACAGCGGCGGAAAGTCTGGCGACCAGTTCCTCGGGGGATTCAATGGGTGTCTCATACATAAGAGCCTTCAATCGTCCCCAAAAAAAGAAATCGAGGGGTGAAAGATCTGGCGAGCGAGCAGGCCAAGCAACAGGACCACCTCGACCAATCCATCTGTTCGGAAATGTGATGTCCAGATAGTTGCGGACGTCTCGTACGTAATGGGCTGGCGCTCCATCGTGCTGGAACCACATGACCCGCCGGATACGTGGAGGAACAACGTTTAACAGGTCTGGCAGCACATGTTGCAGAAATGTGAGGTATGTTTTACCGTTGAGGCGTTCAGGAAGAAGGTACGGTCCGATTAGGTGGTCTCCGAGGATTCCTGCCCAAACATTGATGGAAAAGCGTCTCTGATGAGCATGTGGATACGTAGCATGTGGATTGACATCCGCCCATACATGTGCATTGTGTGTGTTAAATGTACCTTCACGTGTGAAGGTACATTCATCGGTGAAAAGCACAGTTCGTCCAAAATGTGGATTTAGCGCGTTCTGCTGCAGAAACCAGCGGGCGAATTCAATACGATTTGGATAATCCCCTGGATACAGTTTCTGGACTCGTTGCACATGAAACGGGAGCAAATGTTCATCCTTCAGTACCCTCCAAGTCGTGGACTGTGAGGTATCCACCTGGCTAGCCACTGTTCGTGTACTTGTACTTGGCTGCGCCGCTACTACATCCAGAATGGCTTCTGCAACAACTACTGATTCGTCCTTTTTTGCACGACCTGCATTCGACCGGGAAGCGAGAAATGATCCCGTCTCACACAACTGTCTGTGCAAGCGCTCGAAAGTTTTGCGGTTAGGCAACCGCCTGTTAGGAAATCGCTCTCCGTACATTCGTTGTGCCTCTGCACCATTTCCATCTGCCGCTCCGTAAATTAAATGCATCTCAGCCTTTTCCTTATTCGTGAAGGTCACCATCTTCCGATTCATTACTACAGCGACTTACACTTGACTCACCGTTCAGTGGTTTTTATGCCTGAATCGTGTCGAAATTTTGCATACGTGTTCTTCTTCTTCCCCATTTGACATTTGCATACTTTCTGTTTCCTTCTTCACCCGGTGACTAGCGTCAGGAATGGAGCTTTAACGTTTGCATGAGCGACGTTTCCAACTGTGCCAGTGCCTTTATGAGTGAATTCCGACTATGCAGTCCTTGACGAAAGTTGTATTTTTGCCTCGTATCACAGCACAGAATCGATGGGCATGGTTAAGTAGTGCAAACTGAACTATGTTCAGAAGTTGAAATTTGAACCCCCTCCCCTCGCTACTGAACCACGCTCAGCGATTCAGATTTTGAGCTGAAAATTTAAGTTTAAGTCTAAGCTTTAGAAAGCATTTAATGAGACACAAAAAATAACGGTATAAAATAGTTGTTCGTTACTCCAAAGTCTAAAGCGCCCTCTATCGGAATTTTTTGAATATTTTCTTTAAAATTTATTTTCAAGAAAATACTGACATAAAGAATAATTTTAGCAAAACGCGGCAGTAGTTAGAGCCTAATCTACGACACAAAGATCGGGAATAACTGATTTTTGTTCTGGGGGGAGAAGGGTTTCAAATTTCAAATTTCAGTTTACGCTACTTAACTACTCGTTAGGACTCAGATTTTTAGATCAAAATTTAAGTTTAAGTCTAAGCTTTCGAAATCATTTAAAGAAATACAAAAAATAACGTTAAAAAATAGTTGTTTGTTACTCCAAAGTCTAAAGCGCCCCCTATCGGCATTTTTTGAAATTGAACTTTAAAATTTTATTTCAAGAAAATACTGGCATAAAGAAAATTTTTTGCAAAAACCGCAAACGAATCGACCAATTTTTCCATGTTTTATAATCATTTGAAATTTCGGACCCTAAACTTTAATGCCCCCTATCTCCTTGGGAATACGTCTGGGACCCTTAGTCTCCTATTTAATATTATTTGTCTTTAAGTGTACTATAACCCCTTAAAGTTCTGCCCATCTTTTATGAATCACCCTGTATATAGGGTATCTATATAGGGTAAAAAAAAAAAAAAAATTGACGGATTTACACGTTTCAGACACTGGAGATTCCGAAAAACATATTTTTAGAAAAAAAAAAAAAAAAAAAAAATTGTGTGCCTGTAAACGCTTTATCTCCCGAACAAACTGAGATAGAGACTTGAAATTTGTATGTACTTAGTATGGAATAATGTGAAAAAGCTTATTGAATTTCAGTGACCTCGATTATCCGGAACTATTTTTTTCGGACTCTCGAAATATTCGTTCTGATAAAAAGTATATAAAAATTTTCGAAATTGGTTAATTTAAGGAGTGAATATAAAATACAATAAAAAAAACATAAATTTTTCGTCAAGAATGAAGTCGATCGGATAATGAGTTGCCAAGATATTTTTAATCCTATTTTCCACACTCTTCGATTTTTCATGACCCTGTATTTCATTCAAATTTCAATTCAAAGATATATTTTAATTGGAAATGAGACGCTTAATCCGACGCAGTAAACCGTTAGTTAATACGATTATCAATGTTGGAGTTATAAGGATGTTTCTTGTACGTTTGTTCTTCAGTAATAGAGCTTTTAAAGTTTATGACGTCATCAAGCCACATTTTTATTCGAATTGCAATACATTTTATAAATAGTTTACACATGTTTTATTTTCATATTTTATATTATGCATATCCATGATGGGTAAGTATTACGGTGGCCCCCAACGACTAGTTCATGTTGCTTTATGCGATTGCGATATAAGCCTTATCATGTATTAAAAAATCCCGCAGCTTTGCACGCGTAGTTGTTGGAATATGACAATTGAAATTGGTATACTTTTGAGAAGAATGTGGCATTAATTAACAAATATTATACAAAATTCTGTAGGATGTTTTTTTTTTCTTTCTTCCGCACCCTTTTAAATTTCGAATAAAAAAAAAACTTTCCTGTGCGTGAATTTGCGTCTTAAAGTAGCAGCCATGTCAAATTTCAAGTTTCTATCTTTAACAATCCCATAGAAATCGTAATTTTGAACGTTTTCCGCTCATTTCCCCCATTTAAACCTAGATTTTTTTTTTTTTTTTACAAACCATTCTTAGCGAGTATTTGTATCTCACAGTAACCACCATTCCAAATTTTTTGTTTCTGGTCCCTTTAGTATCACAAAAATCGTAATTTAGATAGTTTTTTCTCCTGCACCCTTTTTAAATTTAAAAAAAAAAAAAACTGTTTTGTGCTTACATTTGCGTCTGAAAAGTAGCGGTCATGTCAAATTTCCAAGTTTCTATTCGTAAGTATTCCGCAGAAATCGCAATTTAGGAATGTTTTTAGAACGCTTTTCGGGCATTTCCTTCTTTTTAAATTTCGTTTTTTTTTTTTTTTTTTTTTTTTTTTTAGAAATCGTTCTCAGAGAGCAGTTACATCTTACAAGTAACTAACCACGCCAAATTTCAAGATTCTAGCTCTTTCAGTATCACATAAATCGCAATTTTATAAAACTTTTCGCTCCTACACCCTTTTGAGGGTTGTGGCACCGGCATAAAATATAGCCTATGTTGGAGCAGAGACTGTTACCATAAATTTGCCACCATTACTTTTGAAATAAGTTCGGTAGTTCCAGAGATTACTCCCTACAAACAAACAAACGTTACTTCTTTTATAATATTATAGATTATTTATTTTCCCTACCTTTCATTTTAATTCTCAAAATTTCTCTTCAGAAAATAATCCCCTTTTAAAAGAAAAAAATATTTTAGCATGGTATCTCATATGATTCATTTAAATAAATTTCTTTTAAAAAACCCGCCTGAAATACTTTGTCTTAAAAAAAGATTGTCTTTCCAGTTTGTTTAAAAACAGTCAGCCTGTGAATCTTTATAGCAAGTTGGGATTTTATTTTGTAGCTATAAAATTACATTTACAGTCGGGGGGGGGGGGGGGGGGAGAAATGAGAATTAAATTATATTTCAATGGACATTGAAGCAATTACTTTTATAAACAAACAGAGCCTGATGACAACTGGAACAAATTTCCAACAGTAAATTTAAATAGAAATTTTCGCTTTATTCATGTCGAATTTCTCTCATAAATAAGACACAAAATTATATTCCATTCTACTAGTGGAAGATTGACCCGTTGGTAATCAGGCCCTGTTTATAAATCAGAACTTCCTCTTTTCTAATCACTTGCTTTCACAGACGAAACATTGTTTTGAAAATAAAGCCTAACGAACTTGCATTGATCAAAATTGGTTCTCTATTGTAACATCCGCCATCTCCAGCCATAAAACATCTAACGCACTCACGTCTTGCAACAGTAGATATGCAGAAGTGATTTGAGACTAGAGTTGGACAGTATGGAAAATACATGTACTGATTCATATTTATTCATAGGGTAAAGAGCTTTAACCTATATATATATATATTTATATATATATAAACCTGGGATGTATGAGAGTATGTCAATAAAATGTGTATATATCTATAAAAAGGAAAGGGGGGGGGGAAGGAAGATCATGTAGGATTCCAGGAAGATCACACACAATTAGTAATCTAAGTAATAAAAATATTTAAAGAGCTTAAATCCAAAATTTTTATGTTCGACTAAAGCCCGCAAGTAAAGAATCTGGATGGCATATTCGGGGGTTTTGTGTCAAGCAGAAAAGTGATAATTTGTGCCAATTTTCAAAGCAACTCATTTAAAGCTATTTAATGTTATATTTTGATTTTATAAAAATTTTAACTGTTCTTATTAGCGCTGAATTTGATTAATTTTGTATTACATGTCTTAGTATTTAATAAATAGAGCATATTATTTTGTAAAGTGGTGTAAAATCTAAGAGAGTAGAAAAATAAAGTAATAGTTTCAACATAAACAAATACAAATTATAAGTAAAATAATGTAAAAAAAATTACAAATTTGAATTTTCTGACTCAAGATACCGCACTTTGCTACTTTCCGATTCCGAATCTTTGTATCCAATTTTTTTTTTTTTTTTTTTTTTTTTTTTTTTTTGTGCTAAAATGTAAACAGGAATTTTTTAATTCAAAATGCTACTACATTCTCAAGACAAATATTCCACTTATTTAATGACATAATAAATAAGACATACTATTAAAAAATAGTGGTAGCATTCGGATTAATAAGAAACGGCCGCCAAACTGGTAACACTGATATACATATCTTTCTGCTGTTTGCCTTCTCTAAGACCACTTATTGGTGCAAGTGTGTTCGTGCAAAGTGTATTTTCATCATCCGTGTTCTAACAACTAAATAAAACGCATGTAAATTGCCAAAGGCTTCGCGGGCCACAGATAAGTTGTCGGTGGGCCACGTGTTTGACATGCCTGCTAGACCGGGAGGCGGCAGCACAGACAATCACCTCATCGAGTTCACGGCTGATTTTCCAGAATTAGTTAAAACTCGATTCGCATATTAAAACGCAATCGGTCTGCCAAGTCATATCTTGGTGGAAAACACCCTACAACCCGATTTTATCGGTTGGCTCGTAGGTTTACCATTGTGTGTACCTGCACCCAGTTCTCCATGTTTTCATTCCTTTGGGTGTTACATTTAGACGAATTTTAATTTAGATGAAATAACATTAAATTTTCATTTCCTGTATAAAATATCAATTGTGAAAATGTATAAATAATAGCTTTTGTAATGCATTATATTTTAACTTTAAATAGTTTTAATGGAAGGGTTTAATACAAAGCGGCATCTTCTATCGAAATCAAAACAATGAAGCGACATTAGCGCAGGAAAATTTTAATTTACGCGAAATAATGCTCAATTCCTGTTTAGTATAAGAAAGAGGTTTTTTATTATAAGAAATCCAATTTTATTATAGGAAAGAGGTGCGGCATCTTCTATCGAAATTTTTGGATGTAATTTTGTGAAAAAATAGAATTTAGTTATTTTTATGCATTGTGCGGTAACTTTGAAATAATTTATTAAAAGCGGCATCTTAAGCATCAAAGAAATAGGATTCGCCATTACATAGAATAGTTTTAATTTGGGTGAAATTATGCTAAATTTTGATTTTTTAAATAAGAGGAATTGTTAAGTGAAGATGTATATTTAAGTTTTCTAATGCATTATGCGGTAACTTAAAAGACTCTGATGAGACTTTGACGATGGGAACATTCCACCGCCTGGAGGATCATTCTTTTCTTGGGTTCTATCGGTTCGATTTCAACAGGGTTTGGGTCATTCGACTTGATATCGAAAACTTGAGTTTTTCTATTCTTTTTTTTTATTATTTATTTATTATCACGGGCCCGGGAAACGCCGGGCGAGTCAGCTAGTATAGAATAAAATTCATTTACATCAATTAATGATAAATTTTGAGTTCTTAATTTTTTTTTTTTTTTTTTGTAAAATATACATTTTATCAACATTTTCCAACATATTTTAAAAAAAAAATTATAACTTCGATTTTTCTGTCCGATTTTACTCTCGTAAATAAACTCGAAGTGCCCTACAGTTTTTATGTGTTATTGACGTGTTCTATAGTACGATTGCTATTGAAAATGAATTGTGTAACATCTAGCATTTATAATTCGTTTAGAGAGACAGTCAAAAGTATTCCGTTACATGACGGTCAATGGGAAAAAATCGTTTCAAAAGCATTTTGATGATTTTATACCATTTCAAACATAATGAAATTGAAATGCATTTATGAAATGAGCTAAAACATGATTTCCTGGAATATGGGGTGCAAAGCATTTATTATCTTATTATGTTAGCTATTCCTTTACAGGGTCACACAAAATAATTCTTTTACATAATGGTATACCGCGAAAAATCGTTTGCAGTGTATTTTATGATGTTAAATTATTTCAAGCATAATGAAGTTTTTATGCATTACTGAGGTGCATTATAAGAAAGGTATATGGCGTGTATTGCATTTATCATTCATTTACAGGGACACACAAAATAATTCGGTTACAGTACTGTTTATGAGCGATAATTGCGGGAAATGCGTTTTCAACTTTGGTTTGCATTTTAAGTTTAACTAAATTTTTGTATAGTACGTGGTGTATAAACTCTGATGTTGATCATAATTACAGGGCTACACAAAGGAATTCGTAAGTATTACTGACTATGGGAGTGAATTGCTTAAGCGTTAGTTTTTAATTGTGTTATACATTTTTCTGCTGAACTATTTTTAGTATATTATTAGAAGTTTATGGAATAAAAATAAATTCATATACAGGGCTACGCAAAGAAGATACATTGTCGCTTACAGTTGGTAATTGCTGGAAGTGTGTTTTAAGTTGTTTTATCCTTTTCTTTACCTGAATTAAATTTTAGCTTAATTTGTGATGTGTATAAAAGTCCTTAGATAATATACAGTGCTGCACAAAAAAATTCGAGCGCATTTCTATCTAATGGCGAAAATTACTAAAAGGGAATTTTCAACTGATCTAAATTTTATGTAGTATTCAAGTCTACAGGTTTCACGTTGTTTAGTTATAGAATTATGGGAGAAAGTTTTATCAGGTGAACCCGATTATGAAAGATTAGCTTTTTTAAAAAGTTCTACTGGACGTATTTTTATGAAACGTGCATAGTTAGTTAGATAATTTTTCAGGAATGTTATTTGTATATTGAATATCATTTTACCGTTCCTTAGTTATAGGATTACGGAGAAGAGTTCTATAATCAGGTAAACTTGATTATAAAAGATTAGCATTTATTAAAAGTTCTTACTAGACGGATTTTGATGAGACTTACCGCGCATGCGCGGCAGTGTATTACTGCTTATTTTACTGTTTTTTTACTGTTAATTTTACGGTACTGGCAGCTGAGATGCCAGTATTATACTGTAAAATCATCATTTTTTTTTTTTTTTTTTTTTTGCAGTGTAGCAGAATATTATTAAGAAATTTAATTTTTTTCATACAATGAAATGAGATATCTAAATTAGCAATTTAAAAACACACCACACAGTAAAAATTCATTTTGAGCAACTGCTGTCCATATCCGAAGTATTTCGTAAGCCCTGTATATGATCTGTAGAATTTGTACACAATACGTAATACAGTAAAAATTAGATAAAATTGCATACCATCACAACGGAAAAAGCACTTCCAGCAATTACCGATCATGGTCAGTCCTTTAACTGCATTCTTTTGTGCGTCTCTGTATATGAACGGTAAATCCTATGCACTCCATAATCGATAGAAAGCAAGTTGTAGTGAAACTTAGTGATCCTTTTAACCCCTTCGCGACGAGCGTATTTTACAGAATTTTTAATCTATTACCACCGGTTTTTCAAATGAGAAATTTTCACGTAATTGAATCGCAAAAATGCTATGATTAGATAAGGAAAACTTTACAAAATAATAATAATAATAATAATAACTGGTAGAAATAATCGAGGATTCTGAGCATCTTATGCGTCACGTATTCGTGTCGCTCGTCCCCAAGGGGCTAAATTTCATTAAGTTTGAAGTATCATTACATCTTTAATGTGCACCGTAAACGATTTTTCCCCATAAATCATAATGTGCATCTTTGTAATTGAACTAATATAAAACTATATTGAACCATTATTAAATTCTTCTTATTGTATTCAGGGTGTCTATTCCAGATCAGCAACGAATTTCCCTGACATTTCCCTAACTTTTCCAGGTTTCCCATACCATTAAAAAAAAATTCCAGATATCGGGATCATGTGATGACATACAAAAAATCTTAAAAGTTGTGAATTTGAGAGTCGAACTTTCACAACTGATTATGAGGCACAAATTAGTGATTTGCTACATTTTTTTTTTGCAAAATTTACAAATTGTTGAACATTTTACATGATAAACATTTTGAAGATACACGCTTTTAGCCCCAGATTCTATCCATTTTGTCAAATCAGGATGAAATTATTTATCACACCAGTCATAGTTAAATACAGATTGCTTTGACATATTTTAATACAAATAATAAATATTCAATAAATTAAGCTAACAAAGATTAAATTCCCAAACAAAGATAAGTAAGCAGAGTGAAACTGGAACTGAAAATCTCAGAGTTACAAAGAAGGACTGAAAAGGAGTAGACAAAATTATTTGTATGATATGATAAAATACTCTTTACAGTACTTATGAAAAGCAAAGTTTGATTTTAATGCCGCTGCAATTTCAAATCCTTAGTTTTTTAAGAAACACTTTCCTATTTTTTTTTAAAGTTCAAAAATTTCTAACTTTTTCTCAGAGTTTTCAAATTTTCCTGACTTTTCCTCAGAAATGATAAATTTCCCTGACTATCCCCCGACTTTTCCAGGTTATCCAGGTTTAAAGATAGCGAAATATGTGTAACTTTATACTTGTTAAAAGACATAATTTTATGATTTGTGCCTCTTTTTTTTTTTTTTTTTTTACTCCGAATCCAAAATAGAATGGGGTAATACTGGGTAATTTTACGGACAATCCCTTTTTTTTCACGGGCAGAATTTGTATTATTTTACGGACAATCTCCCTTTTTTCATGGACAGAATTTGTATAATTTTACGGACAATGCCCCTTTTTTCATGGACAGAATTTGTATAATTTTACGGACAATGCCCCTTTTTTCACGGGCAGAATTTGTGTAATTTTACGGGCAATGCCACTTTTTTCACGGGCAGAATTTGTGTAATTTTACGGGCAATACTACTTTTTTTACGGGTTGGTTATGCATTTGCTGCAATGTAAAATTACGGGTGATTTTTGATTTACGGTCTAAATATTTTTTTACGGACGTTGTCTGGAATCTCTGCTGCCGGCCTTTGTCCGTAATTTTACTTGGATTTTTTTACAGTGTTGGAAAATCTTCCATAATGTGCAAAGCATGTTTCTCCTTTCTTATTTCAAATTGCTTATAGATGCATTCGTTATTTTTCTAGGTCAACATTACTGGTACGACATGAGCGAAGACATGAGTTGTGAAAAATTGTTCCCGTTCACTGTTATCTACAACCGAGGCAAACTCACGAACTTTGCCTTTTCTGTTCCGGGCTATTTCGAGTTTTCTAAGAGATTCGAGCATCCTCCACGATCGACTTTATCGGTAAGTGCAGAAGGGGACGCTGATTAACATCCCCATGATATATGCCCCCATACGTCATTTTTACGTCACGAGAAAAGGGGATATAAATCCAGTGCTTGAGCATTTCACTTTTCACAAAATCCTGATTAATGTCCCCCTGATATATGCCCCCATATCTGAAAGGAACACAAATGTAAAGCTAGAGAAATTTCGTTTCGTTGAGAGCCTGATTAACGTCCCCAGGATTTATGCCCCCATACGTCATTTTGACGTCCCAAAAAATGGGGGTGCAAATCCGGTGTTCGATCATTTCACTTTTCAAGAAATCCTGATTAATGCCCCCGTGATATATATCCCCATATCAGAAGGGGGCCCATATCCAGTGATAGAGAATTTTCCTTTCATTGAGAGCCTGATTAATGTCCCCCTGATTTAAGCCCCCGTACGTCATTTTGACGTCACAAAAAATGGGGGCAGAAATCCAGTGCTGGAGCATTTTACTTTCGACGAAATCCTGATTAACACCCCCATGATATGCATCCCCATACGTCATTTTGATGACGTCACAGAAGATATCACGTCACAGAAGACGGGGACCTAAATCAGGGGGCACAAATCCAGTACTAGAACATTTTATTTCGTCGAGAATTCCTGATTTACGACCCCATGATATAAGCCCCCATACGTCCTTTTTATGTCGCAACAAAGGGGATTCAGATTTCATGTAGGATAGGCAACTAGAGTTTTGCACGGGCAGGAATTTCCAATCCGATCCCGGTGCAAAAATTTAATGTTCGACCCCAAAAATTTTTGTGTTAAAAAGAAATAATCTTGCGTAATCACGTGTTCAACGTTTTCTGGCGTTTCCATTACCTGCGATTTTATTTTGTTAAGCTGATCATAATTATCAGACCAGAAATATAATTAGTAAGGTTCACTGGGTGAATTAGTCCTTCCAGCTTCTCCAGGATGGCATAATTGCAAGATCATTGGCGGCTTCAGCCAGGATATCTTGGTTCGAATCCTAGCCTGGACATTTTTCGCCCACTTCGAAAAATTAAATCTCATATGATTTATTTACCTATTCTAATAATTGTATTAAAAAAAAAAAAAAAAAGATTCTTGTATAATTACGTGTCCAGCGTTTTCTGACGTTTCCATTACATGCGATTTTATTCTTTTGAGCTAATTCATAAATATCAAACCAGATTTATAATCAAGAAAGTTAACTGAGTGAATTAGTCCTTCCAGCTTCATTCAGGATGGCTCAGTTGGTAGAGCACTGGCGTCTTCAGCCAGGATATTCCTGGTTCAAATCTTGGCCTGGGCATTTTTCGCCCATTTAGAAAAATTAAATTTCATATGATATATCAATTATTCTAGGGAAAATCGGGGAAATGTTTTGCAATAAAGAAAGTAAACATTGTTTACGCAGACGGCATAAAGCTGTTTCTATCCCACTTGCTACAAATTAGAGGAAGATATTGTTTGTGAGGCATGATTGTGAATAGATTTTTTTCCGTAAATTGTTTTAATAGTTCCATATTCAAAATTAGCAAATTTTGAATTTTGATTATGTTTTTGTCATTAAAATGTTAAATGTAGCATTATTATTATTTTCCTTCACACTAACACACTAAATAAATTAAGTATGTAATTTCATATATTGGACTGGACAATAATCAAATGCTTATATATATTACAATTCTTAAAAAAAAAAAAAAAAAAAACTGTGAATTTTGTAGCATTTTGTAAAATAATTAATCAAACAAAACTTAGGATTTTTTTTATTTATTGTATAGTAAAAGAAAAAAAAATGTTAAAGAATATTTACTGCTGTTTTCAAATCCAAAGAAGCTACTTTCTGCTAGGTGACTGCCTGGGACAAGAAAAACAAAGCGGGTGGAAAATACACAAAATAAAATACTTAATGATAACTTGATATATATATAATTGAAGCACATGCTATGGTAATTTTATGATTGCACTAGTTAATTATTAGCTATGTGGTATTCTGATTACACAATATCATTAATTATCTCTTTGTAGATTTTAGTAGAATGATATTAGAACTTGATATGTTTTTGAAATTCATAGATATTATAATTATTTAACATTCTATAAAATTATGCTGCATTGCGCAAATTGGTATGGAATGGTTTTTACATATTCTTTTCAATATTCTTTTCAATTATAGCTGGTTGAAAGTATTGAGTTTTATGATACCATAATTTAGCCTAGTTGGCACATAAATCACTTTGATTAACTTCTGTTTAAAATACATAGTTAGTATAGCTGCATTGCGCTTTTAATGGTGTATTTAATAATAATTTAATAATAATAATTTTAGAATATTACTATTATTTCTTGGTATCATTTGTTTATCTATTGAAATTTCAAATGCATTTTTTTAAAAATCTTATTCAGGTTCTTTTAATTTTTTTTTTTTTTTTTTTTTTTTTACCAACATTAATTTTGTATTGACTTATGAATGCTAGGGGATTCTATATTGTTGTTTTTTGATGTTAGCTTGCTTAATTTGCTTGTCGCTGCATTGCACGCATTCTGCCACGGTGTATCAAACAAACAAAATTCATCCTAAAGAATTATTGTTTCGTTTCTGGAAATGAACAACCGTCAACTCATTGCAATCTCAGCAATCTTTGAATAAATTCGCATTTTTCTTGCGATACTTTAACGAAATGTGCGTTTTCCAGTGATTTTTTGATAAAATACATTATATTCCGCAATTTTTAGACGAAGTTTGGCAAGAAAGCGCTATCTTTGGGTGAAATTTCCTGTTTTGCGATTCTTTGACAAAATTTGCTCATCTTTTGTGTAAATCGCGTTTTTCTGTGGCCTTTTAACAAAATTCACGTTTTACATGATCCTTTGATGAAATTAGTGTTTTTCCCGTGATCATTTGACGAAATCTAGGATTTTTTTCCCGCGAAGATTGATTATATGTTTTTAGTCTGCAGGTGCCCTAAAAAGTTTGTGACGCTTGTCGCTGCATTGCACGCATTCTGCCACGGTGTATCAAACAAACAAAATTCATCCTAAAGAATTATTGTTTCGTTTCTGGAAATGAACAACCGTCAACTCATTGGCTGAATTATAAAGGGTGAAATGTGTAGGCACCGAGTATCATCTATACTATTAATGTCGGTAAACGTCTGTCTGTGTGTGTGTGTTGTTGTGTCTGGCGTCTGTAAGCACAAAACTCTGCATGCAGACGACGGACATAAGTGCTTTTGGTATAAAAAAATTCGTAAGTGGAGTTTTTAAAATTCACAACATTTTGCGGGAGAAGAGGGGTGCGAACGAATTTAAAAAATGAGTCCGCATCAATAATTATGGCGGCGGGGGGGGGAGTATGTTTTGCCTACACGGGGCGGAGACTTTTCTTTGTTGACACCACTCATATGATATATCGTTCGAAAGGCCTGTGACTGCCTTTTCATGTTATGCATCTGTGTGGTCCATCCCCCCCCCCCTGCCAATTGGGGCACTTTTCTAAATTTTGCACATACCACTCATGTTATATATCGTTAAAAAGGTCTGTGACCGCTTAATCATATTATGCATCTCCGGTGTCCATCCCCCCAATTTGCCCCCCCCCCCAAGGGGGTACTTTTGTAAATTTTGCACAATCCCTTCATGTTACGTACTGTTGGAAAGGTCTTTGACTGCTTATTCATGTTATGCATCTCCGGGGTCGATCCCGCCACTTCCCCCCCCCCTTAAGGGGGGCAATTTTCTAAATTTTGTTGACACCCCTCATGTCATATATTGTTGGAAAGGTCTGTGACCGCTTAATGATATTATGCATCTCCAATGTCCATCTCCCCACTTTGCCCCCCCCTCCCCCAAGGGGGTACTTTTCTAAATTTTGCAGACAACCCTCATGTCATATATCGTTGGAAAGGTCTGTGACTGCTTAATCATATGCATATCTCCAATGTCCATTTCCCCACTTTGCCCCCCCCCCCCCCCCCAAAGAGGTACTTTTCTAAATTTTGCACACAACCCTCATGTTATATATCGTTGGAAAGGTCTGTGACCACTTAATCATATTATCCATGTTCCGTGTCCATCCCCTACTTTACCCCCCCCCCCAAGGGGGTACTTTTTAAAATTTTGCACACACCCCTCATGTTACATATCGTTTGAAAGGTCTTTGACTGCTTATTCATGTTATGCATCTCCTTGGTCCATCCCGCCATTTCCCCCTCCCCAAGGGGGCACTTACCATTTACTTGCACAACAGCGCTAAATGTGTCAGATGAAAGAAATTCCGCGAGTACATGTGCCAGTGAAACTTAGCCAATTGCTGTTCTTCAACCTAGCTTTAATTCAAAGTGGGTTTTTTATTTATTTGAATTATTCTGCAAAAGTTTCAAACATTTTAAAGCAGCTATGAATTTTATTTTTATGGTACTATCAAGTTTTTTGCCGTCAAATTTTGACGGGTTCCATCTAGTAGCCTTATTATATTTAATCAAGTATTAAAAAGTCAATCTTATTATTTTTATTTTTATTTTATTTTATTTTATTTTTTATGGATATTCAAGTACTTTATAACAATAAGGTTGATTCAAAACATTTTTATCTTTAAATATATTTTTATATGTATCTCTTGCAATTTCTATTGCTTTCAAACAATTATGGCAGTTATTAGTAAAATGTTAGATACTGGCAATTTAGGCCTTGGTGGATCCAGGACTAATGCTCGGTACAGGAAGATTATTAGGGATCTTCCTGGATCGTTATCAGATAACCTATTCTATTGTCCCAAGCCTGTACTATGTTTTCGTGAGTGTGAATCAAAGCGTTGCCTTACATGTCCATTAGCTGATAAGTCACAGATTTCAAATAACAATCTTAATTTGGTAAAATTTTGCAAAGCATACAATGTAATCTATTCATTGAAATGCAATTCGTGTAATATGGAATATATAGGACAGTCTCGACAAAAATTACATAAGCGGCTAAATTTACATGGTTCTCATATTGATAAATATAAAAAATCTAAATTTCAAACAACTCATAATATTGAATATACTCATTTCAAAAATCATGATTTTAAAAATATTACTATTAAAATACTTAAAATACAAAAAAATTTTACTGAACGACTTTTTCTAGAATCTAAATATATAAGACATTTTAATACTACATATCCTTATGGATTAAATCAATTAGTATACAAAAAATCACATCCTGTATTTTCAGATTTAACTAAATAGGAAAATTATAAAAATCTTTATTCCGGTTTAAATTTTTCAAACATAAAAAAAACTTCAAGATCTGGTAGAGGTAAACATAATAACAAAAAATACACTGATGATATTGTGATTCAAAAGGAGCTTGATGATCTTGAGGCAAAATTTTGTAATGATTATTGTTGGCTTGATATAAGAAAACATGTTTTTAGTATAAAAAAGAAATATTTGAACCAATATTTCAAGGTATTTAAAAAGAATCAATATTCTCCACATTTTTGTGATATCTTTTATGATATTCTACATTATAGAGCAAACCTATTAAATACATGTCTTTCTAATAAACCTAAATATAAAACTAATAATACACAATTAATTATAAATTTTTCCAATCATGTATTTAATAATATCAATTTACACAATATAATAAACAACATTACTAACAATTTTCCAATAAAAAATTTTACCATTTACAAGACATACAAATATAATCGCACACTTGGACGTAAAATTTTTAATTACAATTCTTTTGCAAAACAAATGGTCTCTTCAAATAATTACCCATGTTATTGTAATGACCCAAAATATCAAAAGTACATAAATACAACACATGGTCATATCATTACTGGTGATCTTAATATTGTAGAACAACCTATTTTACAAAACTTAATGCAGGAACAAAATTTCGCCTTCCATATAAGTGTAATATCAAATCCATAATATTGCAGTTTATTCAAGATATTGATTTATTTATATATAAAATTGCTATTGATTACAATAAACCAATCGAGTATTTTAGTGAATGGAGATTTTCTGTTATAGATAAAATGAAAAATGAAATTATAAAAAATTATCATCATATTACACATGCAGCTTTTAATAATATAAATAAACATATATCAGAATTACAAAACAAATTTATAATTACTTATGTAGATAAATCTCCAAATAATTATGCTATCATTTGTAAAGAATACTATAAAGTGTTAATTCACAATGCAATCAACACAAGTAATATTTTTAATAAAACTAAATTAAATATTGAAGTAAATAATAGAAAATTATTAAATTATCACAAATTACTAAAAATCAAATGTAATAATTTAAATTATCCTTATCTTGTTATAATTCCAAAATTTCATACAAATCCTATTAAATTTCGCACTGTTACCATCGGGTGTAACACATATAATAATAATGCAAGTAATTTACTACTTAATATTTTAAAGCAGATATATGATATAACGTTAAAACATAATAACCAACATTGCCTAAAAAACAGTTTTCAACTCATTAATAAAATACATAATATCAATCCGGTAAAATTCATAAAAACATTGGATTTTAATGATTTATTTAATAACATTGATATAAAAGACTTACATAAAACAATGTGTATATTATTTAAAGAATTTAAATCTCAATTAAAATTAAAAGAACATATTTCAGTAAATTTTTTAAAAACTTTACTAAATTTTACATTGCATAATAATTACATCATATATGACAATATTATTTAAAAACAATGCCAGGGAATTCCGCAGGGCGGAACAGCATCTAGTATTCTCTCTGACCTTTACTTATATTATTATGAAAGAAATATTAGTACGAACAATGATTATGTATTTTATCGCTATATTGATGACATTATCATATTTTATTTCAATGAAAAAAATTGCACATCACCACTCAACTTTTATTCTACTCAACTTAAATTAAGCGAAAATGATTTAATTAATAATAATATTAACTTTCTTGACTTAAAAATCAATATTAATAATAATTATAAATTAATTTTTGATATTTATGATAAGAGATTTGATTTTCCATTTAAAGTAAATTTTTTACCAATTATGCTTCATGTTTACATAAATCTGTATATAAAAATATAATTATCAATTATCTACATCGTATAAAATACTTATGCTCAGACATAAATAAAAACAAAAATATTAGATTTATTCGAGATCAAGCAAAAATATATGGTTATCCAATTTTTATGATAAATTCAATTATCAACTCTTTTAAATAACATTTATTATATCATTTAATTATTAACACTGTAGGTAATAAATTTTTGTTTTAATGTGCGATAACATATAACAATAGATATAATATTACAATTATAACATACATTAATACTATTATAACATATTAGGAAATTTAAAATTTGATTGAACATTATATACACTCTGTATAGTATGTGATTGTGCGTTGCCGATCACATATGTTTAGGGTGTCTTTGATGAGCAGTTTTCATACATTTATAATTTAACTTATACAATAACACATAAAATTATACATGGATAAGATTGGTTATTATAACTCACAAACATATCTATTTGCAAAGTGTATAAATATATATATATAGTTTTTTATTTTTATCTATGAAATTAAATTTAATAAGTATTTTTAATTACTGCATAGCATAAATTTGATTGAAGCACAGTAGTAATAATAATAATTATTTAATTTGATATTTGATTAATCTCTGAAATCTAAAATATAATTAAGTATAAGTATAAACAATACATTAATTATTTAATAACAAGTCTAAAATATATTTAAATAGAAGTAACAATAAAAAATTAATAATTTGATTATAAGTTTATAATATATATCAGTGGTTTAACACAGCTGGCAGCAAAGCACTTTGTTTTAAAATAATATCTTTTTTACAAAATATACACTTGTTAGGAATATCTGAAATGCTGTGCAGGATGAATAAATTCTGTGTATATTTATTCATATTGTAGGATTTTATTCGAATTTAATGTAAAAACTACAAGGAAGTATTGTTTATTAAAATTTATATATTGATTAAATCTAATGAAGTGATTATGTTAATAATAATATGGATATGTAACTAAATATTAATTATGAATAATTATAATACCAACAGATGGCGACACTTTACGTTTTAGTTAGTTGATGATATTATAGATATTATTTTTAATTTAACTATAGAGGGAGCTATTGCTTGTATATTAATTTTACTTTCAGGAATTAAAATTAGATGGAGTAATTATATATTCACGGATATAATTTTGTTATAAGAGTATTATCAACAGAATAGTTTTGTGTGTTTTTGAATTATTTTGTGTTGGGGTGTCATTGATAGAGTTGTGTTAAAAAAAAAAAAAAAAAAAAAAAAAAAAAGAGCTCTCAACTTGTCTTTCAAATCATTTCTCTCAACTCTACTCGAATGTCAACATGTTTGATACGTGCCATGTGGAATTGATCATTATGCAGAAGTTGCTATATTTTGAGGATTCTGTATCATTCTTGTGAGTAAAACATTTTTTCTACAATTTAAGGGTTCTAATTTCCAATATTATTTCAAAAATGATATCTGGTGGTAATTTAGTGTGGTGATTTATAAAGATTTTAGGATAATTGTTGTAAGTGATATATTATATATTTTTTAATGTTTTTTATTTACATTTTACATATTTCCAATTTAAAATTTTTCCAATTGTTGTCTGGTAATAATTCAGTATACTTGGCTGATTCTACTGTTCTTAGCATCATGCCAGTAGAATTATGAAATACTGAATTATTTTTAAAACACATGTGGGTGCAGCCAAGCTGACGAGTACATCCACATATGTTTTTTCATATCCAATTCTTGATTGGTTCTCTTGTAGTCCAGTTTTTCCACTGAATAATGTTCATAATTAATTTGTTAATCCATTTGTGTTTACTTAATAGCAACTCCAAATTATATATTTTTTTTCCCCTTTCTCTCTCTTTCTTTTTAAATGTTCTTCAGGTATGAGTAAATTTGGCTAATTACCATTGAAGCACATGCTATGGTAATTTTATGATTGCACAAGTTAATTATTAGCTATGTGGTATTCTGATTACACAATATCATTAATTATCTCTTTGTAGATTTTAGTAGAATGATATTAGAACTTGATATGTTTTTGAAATTCATAGATATTATAATTATATATATATATATATATATATATTTTAAGAACATATCAATTGCGGAGGTGTAGAAATATCTCACTCAGGGTGAAATGGCTAGTAAAACCGCCCCTGCTCTTACCCCCCCCCCCCTTCCCACAAATTATTTTTCCTCGTCATTTTGCCATTTCTAAACCAAAAAAGCCAATTTTATTTTATTTTTAACACTTTCCAACCTAGTTGAAAAGTGTTTATGACTTCGGTTTGTCTGCCGTATGGCCGTCTGTCCGTGCTCTAACTACCGTAAATATGCTCTGATTTCTCTGCAATTTTTATATGTTATTGTCGTTATCTATAGCATGTTCCCTATTTAAACGGAAGTGTGCAGTACTTATAGTTTTTTGACAGGGACACTCAAAAGAATTCCGTTACATTACGATCTATGGGGAAAAATCATGTTCTGTTTATTTTAATAATGTTACGCAATTTCAAACACATTGTAATTGATATATATCACTAAGGTGCATTACAAGAAGCTTAATATGGAATAGGGTGTGCATAGCACTTGTAGTTACTTTACAGGGACAGTCAAAAGAATTCCGTTGCATTACGTCTATGGAGAAAAATCGTCTGCGGTTTATTTAAATAATATTTCACTATTTTAAACGCATTGAAATTTATATAGATCACTAAGGTGCATTACAAGAGGCTTACTACAGAATAGTGTGTGTATAGCAGTCATCGTTCATTTACAGGGATACACAAAAGAATTCTCTACTGTCTGTTAAGAATAATTCCTGGAAGTGCGTTTTAAGTTACTGAACGCGATTTTAAATTGAACTCACTTTTTGTCTTTTACATGGTGTGTATAAATTCTGTAAGTTCTATACAGGGAAGTACAAAAGTTCGCGAACACATTTCCGTTTATTGACAAACTCCAGAAGAAGAATTTTAAACTGTGCTACGCGTTTCCTAACTAAACTAAAATTTAGCATCCTATGTAGTATATATATAAATCTATTATAGATCATATACAGGGCTGAATAAAAGTATTCGGATATTTTTCCGAATATTGTATATGTTGGAAATTCCTGAAATTATGGTTTTAAATATGTTATGCGTTTTCCAAATTGTTTACTTAGATGTTGTCTTTCAGCTTATTAAACAGTATGATTTGTAAAATTATTTTGGAAACGTTGGAAAGTGTTACATAATCTATTCTCGACGCATGATTTTTCGTTTTTGTTTTTTTACATTTAGATTACGGGCGTAGAAACTGCGTGGTCGGGTGACTGCACGGAAACCTAAAAAATAAAGTGTGGAAAATTCACAAACTAAACAGTAATATCTTAAGGTGATTCTTAAATTCCTTGCTGAAGAACAGGAAACTTTCTGACTCATTTTTAAACGTAAAAAAAATAAAATTGGCATGTCTGACTATGGAGATGATTGGAAATTGTAAATAAATTACTTATTGAGTTAAAACGATTGTTGTCACCCGACGACCATTTTTCCCCTTTCCCGCTTTGCCGCAACAAGAAATTCTATTTAAACCGCCAACTTTGACAGTATTTTCTCAAAGAAATTCCTGTCTTTACCAAAAATAGAAAACGCCATTCGATTATATAATTTCTGAATAAGAGCATCTCTCAATTATTTGATTTACACTCAATTACTATTAAACGTAATCACCGGAATTTAATTACATTTACTTCACCGAAAAAAGATAATTCATAGCGCTGTATTTTTAAAATAAGATTCAGATTTCCATACAAATTTAGTTACTGAAAATTATCTATTTATTATTATCATGAGAGACGGCAGTATCTCGAGTGACGCAGCAAAAACCGAAAACCGAACGCCCAAAACCGAAGATTTCCGTCACTCTATATATACGCCTAGAAGGACATCAAAGAGAAATCAAAACGCCGACATTTAATATCTCAGCAAATATGTGGCATACCGTTTTGATTTTTTCACATTAGTCTTATATCTATGGTCTAATTCAATCCTGAAATTTATACATTTCTACGTGCAGTAGATTTTAAGTAATTTATGTAAATGATTATTTTGCGTCATATTATCCACTTGAATACATCACCCTTTGTTTGGATACTATGACGCAAAATAATCATTTACATAAATTTTACTTATGATTTTGCATAGCGTGGCACAAAAGATAAATCAATTTATTGAAATAAATACATTTCAATGCATAAGATACGCTCAGTGAAAGTAATATATTTAACAGTGTATTGAAAAATTATAAGCATTTTTTGTATGTGTAAATATACTTTAGAAGACAAACCAAAAATAATTTAAATTTAATTTTAAAACAATCCTATTAAATTCATGTGACGTTGTCACTCGAATTTTGATATCATTTCTTTTAAAACCCATATTTTGAATTCAGGAGAGATGTGAATGAAAAAGCATCAGCGAATAAATTTTATATATTTTTTCATGTAAAAAATAATAATTGCATCTGTGAATGTAAATAAAACAAAAAAGAAAATGATGATATATTTTTTTAATTATTAACATAGCGTCACTCAAATTTGATATCATTGCTTTTAAGACGCATATTTAAAATTCTTAGAGCCAAAAGAAACTGCTGCGTCACAACTTTTAACCCGTTAAGGGTGTACTGATTTGATTTACACTCAATTACTGCAAAACGTAATAACAGAAAAAGATCATTTCAAGAATCATATGACAGAAAAAGATAATTTTCACCGCAGTACATCATTTAAAACTTATTTACAAACAAAGAATTACTTCTTTCAGGTAAACAGCTTTTTTTCAGGAAAAATAAAAACCCCAACTGTCCCACGACCCACTAATGATTACCAGATGTGCTTACTGATTGCTTACTTACTCTGATCACCTGTGGTGAAGAATCATTACTAAAGGGTGTTGAAATTTTGATATTCTCCGGTAGGTAACGCATATGTAAGGAATTTATTTCCTGTAACGTATACGTTAATAATGTCTAGAGAGGACTCAAACTCAATGCAAATGTTTAGGTAAAAACGTCAACGGTAATAACGTCAACGGTTAAAACGTCAACAGGTAAAATGGTCAACGGTAAAAAGGTTGGTCAAAATAAAGATAATACATTACTTTATTGAACATAAAATTGAGATATGTTATTTATCGGTTTCGGATTGGGTTTTGACTCTTGCGTGTCGGATTTGGGGAGCATGGGTATAGGAGGGGAATCCCGGAAAAAATCACTCCGCTAAAAATCACCCCGGAAAAAATCACCCCCGGAAAAAAGCACCATCGGTAAAAATCACCCCCGGAAAAAATCACCACGGTAAATATCAGTAAAAAGGTCAACGGTAAGAATAAAGATAATACATTTATACATTACTTCATTGAACATAAAATTGAGCTATATTATTTATTGAGATATATATATATGTTCAGCTATAGAAAACCGATTCTATATTTTTTCAAGTAAAGCACGTGTATCTGTGAATATGTCTAACATTAAAAGCATTATATTATACATATCTTTATACTAAAGCATACAAATAAATAGGAGTTGTGTACTGCATAAATATTCGCTGACCGGAGAAGTCGGCTATTCATTATGGGATCCCTGAAAGGGGGGAGGGTTAAATAAAAAATACAATCTATATAGTTTCTATCAAAACACTACATACAGCAACTTTTTTATATTTATGGGAACTTTGACCGAGGGTATTCTTTGTGGGGGGGGGGGGGGGCGATGAACATTAAATTAAAGACAAATAAATGACATTTTTTAATTCTTTTTTTTTACCTTTACAAAGGAGGAGGGGGCAGAGTTAAAGGGGAGCAACAGAAAATATAATGAGTCAAAATTTGGAGATTTGGTAAAAAAAAAAAAAAAAAAAAAAAAAAAAAAAATGCAACGTACGAAATAAAAATGTTTTTCCAAAAGGTGATTCGAAAGAAAATTCAGGATCTAAATTAAATGGTTATGGTAACTGTAAAAACATTTTTTTCCTAACTGACAACTAGAGACTTTAAAAGCATGAATTTTTCATTTTTTTCATTTTTTGACAAATGAAGTCTGAGTTATAAGTGAGTTTTTCCCCATGATGACATTTATCGGGCTGTCGCGTGCAGAAAGTCTGTTCAAAAAGAGAACTTTCACAACATTTTCTAAAAGACCTTTTTCGAAAAATGGAAAAAACTGTTCGACTTTATAGTTTCTAAATAAGAGCATCTGCCAGTTCCATCTGTTCCATGGGTTTATAAACGAAACTGAATTCAGAAATCTATCAGAAAATAATTAATTTGTATTCCAATATAGTTGAAAAGATTATACGATTTATCTATGGGCAAGTGTGGCATTTGTCCAGAATCCTTCATAATTTAGTGTTCAAAAATTAGAAGTAGTTGCAATTTTATTAATATACTTTTATTTTCTACTTTATTCGAAAAACACAAAAGACATTTTAATATATTTCATGTGATATCTAAGTATCCTCTAATAAAAGTATTGTTTTAACTATATTTGTCATACAGTATTCACAAATGTACTAATGTACTAAATGTACTAATTCTAATCATATGTCCATGTGACATAGGGGGGGGGGGGGTAAAAAATTGGATTTTCAAGATTTAATTTGTCATTTGAGCAGCATGATTGTGAAAAGCAAAGTAATAATAATAATAATAATAATAATAATAATAATAATAATTTTATGATATATAATGCTTTCGTATGTGTTATTGATAGAATCTGTATGATAGCGACCCTGTTTTTACTTATATTAAAAAAAGAAAAGAAAAAAGAAGATATATTTACACTTATTCATATCTGTTATTTTAATTGCATTTAATCTACTGATATTTGTGAATAATTTGATACTTGTACTGAGCATTAGCATCTTTATTCATATATAGTTGCAGCTTTACAAAGAATTTTTGGGTCTAATTGTGAGGGATTTCAAAGAAACTTTGGCTCGCATCTTAGAAGTTCTTTGTTTTCAGAAAAAAATATGTTAGGTAAATACGTACTAAAACCAAAAACACTGGCATAACAAAACAATAATAAAAAAAAAAACGTAAATAGTTTTATTATTCAAATAACAAGAAATCGAACACTGTTTCTCTCTCTCCTATAAGGGCTTCGTGTCTTTTGAAAGTATATTATCAAGTTGATATCTTATAAGCCAATTTTTGGCACACAACTTTCAGAAAAAGATCGGTATCGGGTAGCAAATCAATTATAAATTTGGGGGATCAATTATAATATGTATAAGAAAAGAAATATATTTTCAAATCTTTTGCAACTAAATATCAATACTATCTGAAATTTCCATTAATTTAGTAACAACATCAGTTTTGAATTTTTTCTATTAAGTCTTATGTGCATTAGAACAATATTTCATAAAAGTTTTTACAAACACGTGTAAACTGTTTCACCTAGTTGATGAAACCCTGAAATGCATTTTATAAAGTTCTGTTTTCCTTCTTTGTGTATGTCTGTTATTTTTATCTTCAAATTGTTACTGCTTCGTCATATATTTAGATATTTAAAAAGGATTTCTAGTTGAATATTATACCACGTGTAAAAGATTTAAAAATCGGATTTTTAATAACTTTTATTTATTTATTTTCTTTCTCCCGCTTTTAAAATTTAAATATATTATCATTCATGATTTTTTTTTCTCCTGGGGTTGCTTTTTTTTTTCTCTTAAACTCTCTATTAGACGAAAACTATCCCTTCAGGCTCTTCTCAAATCTAAAAAAAGCCACTTTCTGACACATTTCTAAATTCATTTTTGTTCAGAAACGCATAAAACTGGAAAGTGTTATTATTCAAAAGCTTTGTAATTGAAAGAATATTTCCATTTTTTGGTAAAAGTGGAAGATCTTTCAGAAAATACTGTCAAAACTGGCGTTTTGAACCAAATTTCCGACGCCACAGCACGAGAAAGGAGAAAAACGTGTCGTCACGCGACACAAATAAGTTTTAACTCGATAAGTAATTTGTTTATCAAAAATGAAAATCTCATTTTAATTCCAAATCGCTTCAATAGTCAGGCCTTCCAATTTTATGCCAATGCATTTAAAAAATGGGTCAGAAAATTTGTCAGACAGTTTCTCGTTGTTGAGCAGGTCATTAGAGAAATCACCTTAAAAACAGGGTTCTGTTCCGATCCCCCTTTTCTTTTCTTCAATGCTTTTCAATATATAGGGGAGATGGGGGATGAATGGGACATTTTTACAAAAATGTTTATTTTAAATATTTTATTTAAGTTATTATCAATATTATATATCACATTTCATATATGAAATGTGATATATAATATAACACTATATCACTAATATAATAAACACTCAATCTATAGATTGAGTGTTTGACTACATCTTATGCACAATATTTATTCAAGATTATTATTATACAGAAATGTATTATGAAATTAAAAAACAATTCCTCTATGTCCCAATCACCCAGACAGCAGGGATGAATGGGACATAAATATTTCCCTCCCTTTATTCAATGTTAAAGACTAAAAGCTGAAAAAAATGCCTTCTGGGCAAAAGCTGAGAGATTGTAAATTGTAATATGATCTCCAGGATTATTTGTTATCCAATCATATTGGACTCATCTCAGCTTTCCCTTAAAAGGCCCATAAACGGAAGCATTCAATGGCTGAAGACGATGGCTACAATGAGGATGAAATGTTAAAAGAATAAACCATAAATTATTAATTTATCAAACTTTTTATCAAAGCTTTTTATTTATCAAAGCTTTTGGTTCTGAAGCACACTATGGTAGTGAAATCTATAAGGATAGGAAGCAACTAAAAAAAAGTTTATTGCGTATAATTTTAGAATTAAAAATTCTGTTGAAAGTAACAATTCACAGAAATTTGAATGAGGTTATGTGAAGTAATGAGCTTCAATAAAATAACGTTAAAGGGTAGAATAAAATGAGTCTTTAAAACAAATTGATATATCGAATATAAAATTGGTTACCTCAAAAAAAAAAAAAAAAAAAAACTGAAAGTTTTTGTCAGTATCAATAGGTTTTTGTGCATTGTATCCCTACGAAAAAAATTATTTTTTTTTATTAAATTTTTGGCGATTTAAATGGTAATAATTTTTAAATCTGGCATTGCTGTATTTTTTAGTTGCGGTAAATTGCCCGAAACTTTTTCGATCATCCATGTAATTACTATCCTAAAATCATTTATTTTTTTATTCAAGATATACTAATAAGCACGCATCCATTTCAGAATCATAATCGGATTCTGATTCTGAAGGGCTGCGTGCTTATTGGTACATCTTGGATAAAAAAATAAATCATTTAAGAGAGTAATTACATGGTAGATCGAAAAAGTTTCGGGCAATTTACCGCAACTAAAAAATACAGCAATGCCAGATTTAAAAATTATTACCATTTAAATCGCCAACAATTTAATAAAAAAATAAATTTTTTCGTAGGGATACAATGCACAAAAACCCATTGATACTGGCGAAAAACTTGCAGTTTTTTTAGTCAACTAATTAGGTAGATTTCGTAAGAAATACTACCTATTACATTCTCCCCTAAGTTGGAATTTTTGAAAATTTTTTGCAGATCTACGCCACTTATGACTCCCAGAACCTCGCCCCCCCCCCCCCCACCAGTTCAAAACTTTATCTATCTATCTATGTCACTTTTTTATGGACACGATAACTGCAATAATTCTGCACAAATCTCTTCCAAACTGGTACATAAAATCAAGGGGCATAAAATCTCGGTCAAGTTCGTTAATGGGCAAAATCGAACCAGGGAGGGGAAATGGGTGACTTTTTGTGAAAACAGAAAAACCCCCATAATTTCTTAATTATGATACGTATCGAATCTGTTTAAAGTTATTATTACTTCTAGGAAAAGGGCCGAAAATGTATGTATGACAGATTTTTGATAGCATTAAAAATGGCCCCAAGGGGGGTTTAAGAAGAAAAAAAAATTATAACTTCGTCAATTCACAAGATATCAAATCCGCTTGAATTTATTATAAATCCTCTTAATATTATCTAAAACTTTTATATTGACAAGTTTTTTATAGGACCAACCCTTATAGCAAACAAAATAAATAAATAAATAAATAAAATAAAATAAAAGACATCTAAACTTAATATTCCTTCTTCGGCGTAAAAGAAACAACATACATACATGTTTTTTTTTTTCTTTGTTCTTTCTTTCTTTGTTCTTTCTTTCTTTTCTTTTCATTTTTTTACATGTTTTTAGCGTGATAATTCATATATTTAATAATAATCTCATTAAGGCATAAGAGGCGCAGACGACCCAACCTATTTTGAGATAACCTCACACCAATGGCTTTAGGTATGTTTTGGCGTCAAAATTAGCACCCCCCCCCTTCCCACAAATGCACACATAAACTGACGTCTTAATTCAAATGAGCTGGGTATTCCACAATTCCTTAATGATAATGGAAGTTATAATACCAAGACTCTAATTTTTTACAAGATATTGCTATGTAAACTTGGTGTAAACTTTACCTTTCAAAGAAAATTTGAAAAGTAGATAATTTCTTAGCATCCGAAATTGCGAATATCTAAAAACTCTTTATAAACGGTATCTCGAAAATACTCATGTGTCATGTAATTAAAATATATAGATAACTGATAAATCCCTGAAAATTCTACAGGTCGTATCACAAAAAGAACTGGTGGAAATAAGAAGTAATGAGAAGCCCAGATGTGTTTGTGTTCAATTTTTCAGTACTGCTATAGTCAATAGTTTAGGCGTTTCTAAGAAAACAAATTACTATTTCGGAGCGGTTTCAAGTTATTTATATGGGTTCGTTAGTTTCCTATGACTGGTTTCTTTGGTGATACCAGATGCGAAACTTTTTATTGATTGTACCGTATTCTGAAGTCTTCTTCTGAAGTGATCTATGCTTTCTTCAGGACGAAATAGAAATCTGATGTGAAAGAATTTTTCATGATATACCAAATTACTATTTCGGAGCGGTTTCAAGTTATTTATATGGGTTCGTTAGTTTCCTATGACTGGTTTCTTTGGTGATACCAGATGCGAAACTTTTTTTGATTGTACCGTATTCTGAAGTCTTCTTCTGAAGTGATCTATGCTTTCTTCAGGACGAAATAGAAATCGGATGTGAAAGAATTTTTCATGATATACACTCGGTTTCAGCGTACGGGCGTGTATCAAGCAAAAATTGTTAAAAACAATTGTTATAGCAGATAAGTGTTAACGGAGGAAAAGTGCGAAAACAATTCACTGCACTTAAAATAACTTTTCGTTTAACTGTTGTTCTTTCCATATTGAAAGATGAGAAAAAAATACTTTTATTTTATTCCAAGATGCAGAATATAACTAGTTTCAATTTAAATTTCGTCAGAGAAAATATCAATTAAAGAAAATTTTGGAATAGTAATCCTTTGTGTAATTACACGAGTCATACATTACACAAAATTATTCCTCACTCGGTTATTCTTAATTGTTTTACTTATGTTTAATGAAATTATAAGCTACATAGCAACATATTACATATCTTCAAATTTTCAGATCAAGTAAAAAGAAAAATAACTTTGCCAATAAATTTGATCTTTTTTTTTTTTTTTTTTTTTTTTTTGCTATATTTCCTTTTTTTTTTTTCAAGATTTCGTGTAAGAAAGAATGCCTATACGCACAAGGCGCATGCGGTAAAAAAAAAAAAAAAAAAAAAAAAAAAAAAAAAAAAAAAAAGATGTATACTAAAAAATTAGTATATGTATTTTTTTCCTGTTCATCAGGCAGTTAACTATTTGTGTTTTCTTTGACTTTCATTTTTATTAGGGTTTCGTTAATTTCACGAAACCCTATTACTCCCGCTCCGTTGTCTGTCCGTCACAGAGCCGTTCTCAGAACCTATATAACTTACAGAGTTGAAACTTTGTGTATACATAACTAAATATCTGCTATGAATCTCAAAATATTAAAATTTGAAAAAATCGTATTATTTTAATAGAGATAAAAAAAAAAAACCAAAATTCTAACAGCCTTTTCCTATTAAATTTAAACACTTTTCGTTATAACAGTTGCCAACAATTAAAAATCCACAATAAAATTCTTTCTACAATAATTAATTTTCTATTGAAAGATTTCCACGTGAAAAATGAAAATGAAATAAAAAGTTTCCATAATAGAAAAAAAAAGAAAGATTATGGCGTCATATGGGTAATAAAATGGAAATTTTCAAAGATTTCTCAATAATACAATGAGTATAAGTATATGTATGTACAGAAAGCAGATTAATATCACGTCATTAGAAAATTAAAAAGAAAATTAACCTGAGGTCATATTTGAAGTTAAACGGATTTCTCAAATGTTTGAGAATAATACAAAGCGAGTATCAATATGAGTAATAGAGAATAGTAAATATATGACATTATAAATAGGTGTTCATTTGTTAATGTCTGTAAATTTACTATGTATTGTCCATTTTACCAATTTTCATTCAGACATTATTTAATAAACATGGTCAAAATTTTTCACTAAAAACGTCCCCCATTTAAAAAAATTCCCTGACGGCTCGGCCTACAGGCACAGGTAGATTTCGAAGACGCAGACCGTGGGGCGCCTGTTTGTCAGGAATTGCGGAAGAAATAACCTTTTTGCGATGATGCGGCAGTTGGAACCGCCTACTTCGAAACCTAATTTGTTTGTTTGCAGGCGGAGCCAGCAGGGATTTTTTTTTTTTTTTTGGCTAGGCTATAAGAGTTGGTCCTATAAAAAACTTGTCAATATAAAAGTTTTAGATAATATTAAGAGAATTTATAATAAATTTAAGCGGATTTGAAATCTTGGGAATTGACGAAGTTATGAATTTTTTTCTTCTAAAACCCCATCTCCCCCCCCCCCCCTTAAGGCCATTTTTAATTATATCAAAAATCTGTCATACATAATTTTTCGGCTCTTCTCCTAGAAGTAATAATAACTTCAAACGGATTCGATACGGATCATAATTAAGAAATTATGGGTTTTTTTCAGTTTTCACAAAAAGCCCCCCCCCCCTTGGTTCGATTTTGCCCATTAACGAACTTGGCCGAGATTTTATGCCCCTTGAAATTAGCAAAATGTTAATAACGTTATATATGTACAGCCCCCAAAATTGGCCCCTTCTGGCTATTGCTTAATTGATTTGCAATCTTAAACTGAAATATCTTCAGGTATTGTCATTCACAAACTAAAATCGAATTGTGGTTTCCAGTTTTTGATAAAAGTAAAGTAAATTTCATAAAATCTGTGAAATTTGGCTATTAGGATTAAATTTCTGGATAATACTGATCAACAGAAGTAAGTGTGTATGATCACTTTGTGTGTATGTCCGCAATATCGAAAAAAAAAATTAAAAAAAATAAAACAAGGGCTTTCAAATATTGTTTGAGTGCAGCACTAACTGAAACTCCAAAATTTTAATTGATATTTTTTATTGCTAATAATAATAGTAATAATAAAAATTTTCTTACTAAAATAAATTTTCTGCACCATCAAACATTAGGATAAAATTATTTTCGATTTTCGAGGATGTTTTAAGCTCAACTAATTTTTAGTATATTACGTAGTTTAAATAGCCATCTATAGACGTGAATGTCTTAAAAGTGCATTTCGAACTGTGTTAATTATTTTCCAGCTGAAATATATTGATTATATTCTAAGGAATGTTTGTAGAATATAATAAATTCATATAGAAGCCTTCTCCCAGAGAAATGAGGCACATTGCCGTTTATGAATGATGATTGGCAGAGCTTGACAAATGCGGTCGCCAGGTCGCCACTGGCTACCAAGTTTTTTGATCTGGTGATCAAAATGATTGGATCTTTCGGGGTGATTTCTGTAAAAAAAATTGACATGCACAAATGGCATTTTTTCTCTCCCCTACTCCTACTCGTGCGCGACAAGCAGTGATCTTCCTCTTCTCTCGTACTTTTAATGGAAGAACTAAATTTAAAAGGCATTTTCCAATTCGTGCACAGAAAACACAATTCTTTTCAGCTATAGCCAACTAGTATGTGTCACGTGATTGGAATGTGAGGGAGGGAAGATATTTCAATAAAACACTAAGCAATAGTGTCAATTCAATCTCTGAGGCATCTAAAATTGGATAATATGCTAAAAAATGCTCGAGTTTTTTTTTTTTTTTTTTACGTTTCAAATCTGATTTATGTCTTTATATAAGTTGTCAACATAATATAAGTGATTATAAGTTTTATAAGTTTCATTAGAAAACATAGTTTATGTTTTCTTTCTAAATTATGTACTATTCTAAACTACGTAACTAATAATTCTAAACTATGCTTGTTATTTTTTCTCAATTAATTCATAAAAAAACTCTCATTTTTTTTTGTTTTTAAATCGATGAAAGGGAAGCGGAGGGGGGGGGGGGGGGGGTATAAAAGTTTTTTACTGGCGACTATTCTTTTTTTTTTCTGGCTACCAGATTTTATCAAGTTTGTAAAGCCCTGGTGATTGGTGTAAGTGCAATTTTAGTTATGCTATCAGTGTTACTGTTGAAATAAATGTTATCATATTCTGTGAAATACATTAATATCTAAAGATCATATGCAGGACTGCACAAAACAATTCGAATGCATTACAGTCGAAAATTGTTGGAAGTCAATTTTAAACTGTGTTATGTACTTTTAATTTTATCGTTGAGTTAAGTTTTAGTATACCATGTTCTACATAAAAACATAATGGCTGCATAAATAAATTCGAATAGCATACTGCCTATGGGTGGTAATAGTTAAAATATATTTTTCAACTGAATTAAAAATCTTCCCTGGACCGGCCGCATGATTTTTCTTTGTCCTTTGGTTACAGCATTCTGCGTAGTCTGAAAAAAAAATAAAAAAAATAACAAGAACGAAAAATCATGCGTCAAGCATAGATTATGTAACACTTTCCAACGCTTCCAAAATAATTTTACAAATCATACCGTTTAATAAGCTGAAAGATAACATCTAAGTAAAGAATTTGGAAAACGTATACCATACTTAAAAAAAAAAAAATTCAGAAATTTTCAACATATGCAATATTCGGAAAAATATCCGAATACTTTTATTCAGCCCTGTATATGATCTATACATTTTTTACATGCTACATAGGATGCTAAATTTTAGTTCAGTTAGAAAACGCTTAGCACACTTTAAAATTCTTCTTATGGAGTTTCTGTCCATAAACGGAAATGTGTTCGCGAACTTTTGTGCTGCCTTGTATATGATCTACAGAATTTATACACACCACGCCGTAATAGACAAAAAGTGCGTTAAATTTAAAATCGCGTTCAGTAAATTAAAACGCACGTCCAGGAATTATTGTTAACAGACAGTAGAGAATTCTTTTGTGTGTCCCTGTAAATGAACGATGACTGCTATACACACAATATTCTGTAGTAAGCCTCTTGTAATGCACCTTAGTGATATATATAAATTTCAATGTGTTTAAAATAGTGAAACATTATTTAAATAAACTGCAGACGATTTTTCTCCATAGACGTAATGTAACGGAATTATTTTGAGTGTCCCTGTAAAAAAACTATAAGTGTTACACACTTCCGTTGAAATAGGGAACATGTTATAGATAACGACAATAACATATAAAAATTGCAGAGCAATCCGAGCATATTTATGGGAGTTAGAGCACGGACAGATGGCCATCCGGCCAGACGGCAGACAAACCGAAGTCATAAACACTTTTCAACTAGGTTGGAAAGTGTTAAAAATAAAGCGTTCAATCTGTTATTTAAATATATTTATTCATATACTATATATTTATTATTTATAAATAAATATTTATCTAAAAATCAATTTTATTCTATTAAGTGGCTAATTTTACTAGAAAGCAAAAATGACGTAATTTTTTTCATTTGACTTGTCTGATGTATAAATGCTTTTTTCTTTTAAACAGTAATTTGTAATGTATAAATAGTTACAGGGATAATTAACTTCTGCGTAATCAGTGGAAATATGCTTTAAATCTTTTTCAAATTCCCAGCTCAACAATATGAAACTGTCTGAAATATTTTCGTCTTATTTTTAACTGTAAAAGCATGACATTAGCAGGTTTGACATTTGAAGAGATTTGGAATCGAGTAGTGTTTTCCATTTTTTGTTAAATAAATTGTTTATCGAGATATAAGTGATTATTGTCACATGATGACAGATTTTTCTCCTTCCTTTACCGTGCTATCGTGTCCGGAAATTTGATTCAAAACGCCAATTTCGACAATATTTTCTGAAAGATCTTTTTTATTTTTCAAAAAGGGAAAACGCTATTCAATTACACAGATTCTGAATAAGAACACCTGCTAATTTTATGCTTTTCTGAAAAAACTTGAATTCATTAATTAGCTCTTTTCGATTTGAGAAGAGCTTTAATAAATTACTGAGAAATATTTTCAAAAATCTTCATTTTATTATACACAGGCTTCGATCATGACTAATTGGGGCCCTGGACAAAGATAAATTAAGGGGCCCCATTCGAATCGTTGCAACATTATTCAAATCGAACTGATATGTGTAATGCATAAACAATATTATCATACCTTGGATTTTAAATAGAAGAAAATTCTTAGCCCCGTCAATTCTAAATTAAGTACTTCAATTAATAAAAATACTCTTTTTTTTCCTTAGTACAGAACAAAACTCCTTTATATAACTTTATAAAATTGTTATATTACTTTAAGATGAATTTAATAATTTCAACTTATGGAAGAGTATCAAATATGTACATGTAAATATGAGTTAATCAAGCTACTTTTTTTTTTTACATATTTTTAAGTTGTACTACACACAACACAATATCAAATCAAATAGATTCTACTTCACAAGTAGAAAGTGTTTATTTCCATAAATCTAGAAAGATGGTAATTGGGTTGAGATTAGATAAGATGGTTGAGATTAGTCCACTAACATCAAAATATAACATTTTACTCAGGGATATCCTCATGGTTTCGCCCTGTACTTATTTAATTTTTCTAGGCGTGGAGTGGGTATAGACAACAGGTGCAAACTAGAGCCCTTTAGGTTTGAGTAACAAAAGGGCTTAGGTTTGAGTAACAAAAGGGCTTAGGTTTGAGTAAGTAAGATATAAACTTGTATTATGATTTTGACAGACTATGTCAGGTAAATAGAAAGACCTTTAGGATAGAAATATGAAATTCATTCATATCTCTTTGTATTTAAATAGAGGAAAATGGTTTGTAAACTGTATCAAAATCCAGTAATGTGTTTCAACCGGTTTCAACAAAACTTATTGCAACTAAGGAATGCAATTAATATTGAAATACTCTGAAAATCTCCCGATTTCTAACATTATTTCTACATTCTAACATATTCTAAAATTTTTAAATCATAATATATATCTATTTATTTATATATTCATATATATATATATATATATATATATATATATATATATATATATATATATATATATATATATATGTATATATATATATATATATATATATATTGAAAAGCATTGAAGAAAAGAAAAGGGAGATCGCAACAGAAACATGTTTTTAAGGTGATTTCTCTAATGACCTGCTCAACAACAAGAAACTGTCTGACAAATTTTCTGACCCATTTTTAAACGCATTGGCATAAAATTGGAAGGCCTGACTGTTGATTTGGAATTAAAATGAGATTTTCATTTTTGATAAACAAATTACTTATCGAGTTAATAGTGATTTGTGTCGCGTGACGACACGTTTTTCCCCTTTCTCGTGCTGTGGCGTCGGAAATTTGGTTCAAAACGCCAGCTTTGACAGTATTTTCTGAAAGATCTTCTACTTTTACCAAAAAATGGAAATATTCTTTCAATTACAAAGTTTTTGAATAATAACACTTTCCAGTTTTATGCGTTTCTGAACAAAAATGAATTTAGAAATGTGTCAGAAAGTGGCTTTTTTTAGATTTGAGAAGAGCCTGAAGGGATAGTTTTCGTCTAATAATAAATTCGTCTAAAAAAAAGCAACCCCTGGAGAAAAAAAATCATGAATGATAATATATTTAAATTTTAAAAGTGGGAGAAAGAAAATAAATAAATAAAATGTTATTAAAAATCCGATTTTTAAATCTTTTACATGTGGTATAATATTCAACTAGAAACCCTTTTTAAATAAATATATGAGGAAGCATTAACATTTAAAGATAAAAATAACAAACACACACAAAGAAGGAAAACAGAACTTTATTAAATGCATTTCAGGATTTCATCAACTAGGTGAAACAGTTTACAAGTGTTTGTAAATACTTTTAAGAAATATTGTTCTAATGCACATACACCATTTTAATAGCAAAAATTCAAAACTGATATTGTTACGAAATTACGAGTTGTTTTGGACACTGGGTTTATTTCTTTACGGGTGTTCACGAATTTCTCATTTTATTACACAATGCGACATATTAAAATATAACTCATTTTTATATGTAGGCATAGCCGGATTAAGGGGGGGCTACGGGGGCTGCAGCCCCGGGCCCCAACCTGCCAGGGGGCCCTCAGCAGTGGCTTAAGTCGTATCAAAGTTTCGTTTTTAAAATGACTTAATTTACAAAAAAAAAAAAAGGTAATCATAGAAATGGTGAGAAAAAATTCACTTAGTCCTCCAAGTCTTTTTTCTTTTTCTAATTCTAAAGCTTTGAAAATCCGATATAACTGTTGCTATCCTTTTCGTATTTTAACCCTCTTTCCCCGAGACAAACGAAGAAAAACAACTTTATTTTATTTCCCTCTTCTACTTTGCAATCTCAAAAACACATGTGCTTAGCATAAGTTTTCCAAGAAATTACTAACGAGCACAGGACCGATTCCCTACTGTGTGACATCTACACTTCCAAAGGACATTGGCCAGTAAGTACATTTCAACAGTGCGCAAGTGACCATGGTGAAATCGCCTTTATATCGTTTCCTCTCCTGCACAAAATCCATGAAAAAAAAAAAAAAAAAAAAAAAAAAAAAAAAAAACATAGAATAGAAGGGTATGTTCAAAGAAACTAGATACTTATAGTAATTCATCTTCTTTGGTATGTTTTTCGTAAGCTTTTATTTCTGTCTGGGACCCGTTATCAGAGCCGTGCAAAACGGGGGACGAAGGGTGTGGTTGTCCCAGGCGCGGAAATTGAGGGGGCGCCAAATTTATACAACCAACCACGTTTCTTTCTTCTGTTTTATAAAAAAAAATATGTATACACATATTGAAAATTTTTGTGACGAAAAAATACATTCTCAAATTAGCATGTGGCTTGTGTTTTGGAATCAAAAAGCGGTTGCAAGCTATTATATTGTACTATTAGATACATTTTTTCCACATCCGTTTTCCAGACCTCCTTTGCCAAAATATAAATGCAACATTCTCGATATATAATATTATTTTTTTGGAGATTATATATATATCTACATATAATATTTACTTGTTAAAATTAAACCTTTCAAAATTATAAAAGTAATGCGAAATGTGTATTCAATAGAATATATTTGTGCAAAAAGTCGAAGGAATTAAGAAGTTGTTAGGGAAAAAAAAGTGAATTGGGCCATTTTTAAGAGAGCTATAATATGGGGCACAAAAAGGTCCAACAGATAGTTGAGAGCAGGGCCCTAACATGAAAGCATGTTAAAAGGTCTTGGTATTTAGTGCTTTACATTTTCAATTAGTCGGAATTAAGCATAGGGTGAGAATTAATCATTAGAATTAATTTTTTTTAATTAGAAAAAAAGGGGGGATGCTTAAAAAAGGGTGCTACGGTACCAATAAAAATATGAGGGTGTTGATACAGGGAGAGGAGTCCTAGGCTCAACTTTTTAAAAGTTAAGCAGTGAGAGGACACATAATTAGGGGCTGAAAATGCATGGCGTCCAAAATGTCCAAGGGACGCCGGACCGGACCCCGGGGCGCCAGTGTATTAAATGAAATGCAGAAAGTTTGAAATAATAAAATGGAGAATGGGTCCCGAAAACAAAGAAAATCGGATTAAAAGGGGAAAAGTTATTACCAATTTAGGGCATAGAAACTTAAAAGGGCCCAGGGAAGTCGGACCTTAAAAAATTAAAAATCTAAGCCCCAGGTACACCAAGACCTGTCTTGGACTATTCTCGCCCGAATTTTCAGACTTCTACGTGTGATAGATTTCGCTAGCCATCGCACACAGAGACACACATAAACGCACACATAGACAGAGCGAAACTTTCTTTTTTAGTATAGATCATAAGAAGATTTTAGAAAATGCAATTGTTTTATTTTTCCTTTATCTTTAACCCCTTTTTGACGAGAGTCCTTTACAGAATTTTTAATCTTTTGCCATCTGTTTATTAAAACAGAATTTTTTACCTAATTGAATCGCAGAAATGCTAAGATTAAATGAGGTAAAGTATACAATTAAAAATAACTGGTGGGAATAATCGAGGATTCTCAGCACATTCAGCAGCATGTATACGTGACCCAAAGTGTTAACAAATGCTTTTATTTCAGCTTGTGCTTGAAGAAAACCATTTTTTAACTGTATATTTTTAAATGGATTGGGGAAAAAATGTGTTCGATTGTTTGTGAATTATTCGTCGTCATCTTGTTACCTTATTAATTTATTTTAGTTGATTTCTTATGAATTTCATTACTTAAACAGCTTTACACACTATTCTTTTTTTTCCCTTATTTATGCATTTTTAGGGTTTCGTCCATCTCACGAAACCCTTCCCGCTCCGTTGTCTGTCCGTCACAGAGCCATTCTCAAAAAGTATGTAACTTACAGAGTTGAAACTTCGTGTATAAATCTGAATAGCAGCTGTGAAGAGCTCAAAATATTAAAATTTGAAAAATTCGTATTATTTTAATAAATAGAGATAAAAAACCAAAATCCTAACAGCCTTTTCCTATAAAATTGAATTTTTGTTCATTATAGCAGATGCCAAAGATTTAAAATCCACAATAAAATTCTTTCTAAAATAATTACTTTTCTATCAGACGATTTTCACGTGAAAAATGAAAATGAAATAAAAAGTTTCACCATTTGAAAAAAAGATAAATATGAAATAAAATTGATTGTCGTCATAGTCGTATAATAAAACGGAAAATGTCTAAGATTTCTCAATAATACAAGGAGTATGAGTAAGTGTAAGTGGTCAAAGCAGATGAATTTCACGTCATTAGAGAATTAAAAAGAAAATCTGACGTCATATATGAAGTTTAACTAATTTTTTAAATGTTTGAGAATAATACAAAGCGAGTATCGATATAAATAATAGAGAATAGTAAATATATGAGTTTGAAAAACATATTGAATCGTGATAAAAATCCGATTATGGAAATATTAGCATATTTTAACATTTTGAAGGTGTACAATTTGTTTAATTTTGAAATTATTTTTTTAAATATTGCATTTAGTCCGTATGACGGATATTATTATGACAGAATATAATAGCGGGCTTGGACCGCTATCCGGATGGTTTAGATATTCGAAAAAAGGAAAACATAGACCGGTAAATTTTTACTTTATAAAAAACATGACTTTTTTTTGTTGTTGTTGTTGCTAATGAAATTTGTTTGAATTTATTAAAAAAAAGATAAAGTGTTTTGAAAGGAAAATATTAAACGAAACCCTTTGAGCGATCTTCGATCACACTTACCCACTTGTTCTTTTGTACCTTTTACTAAAACTCTATGCGTATGGGTTAAATTGTTTAAAAAATGCTCACATTAATTTATTTAAAATGATTCTAAAATTCCCAGTTCAACAACGCGAAACTTTCTGATGCATTTTCTGACAAATTTTCAAACGAGCTTAACAATGACAGTCCTGACTGTTGAAGCGATTTGGAATCGAATAAAGTTTTCATTTTTGAAAATAATACTTATTGAGTAATAAGCTATTATTGTCAAGTGACGACAAGTTTTACCCCTTTCTTGCTGCCGCATCCTGAAATTTGGTTCAAAACACTTACTTTGACAATATTTTCTGAAAGATTTTCTGCTTTACCCAAAAGTGAAAAACGTCATTCGATTACATAGTTTCTGAATAAGAACACCTGGCTATTTAAAAAAAAAATTGAATTAAAAAATTGTCAGAAAGTAGTTCCTTTGTATTTAAGAACAGTCTTAATTAGATTTATCATATTTTGCACAAAATTAACTTATTTCATTAAAAACGAAAAATTCTAGCATATATATTCAGAACTTTTATTTCACTGTCAAGATACGGATTGAACTAGGAAAGTAAATTTTGTAAACAGTTTGAAATGTTAAATATTTTTAAATCAGAAAAAAATGTTTTTCGTAATAAAAATGTATCTCACAATTGCATTTTGTAACAAAATTTGGCGGCCTGCACAATTACAAGTTACGCTTGCTAACTTCCGTGCAGACTCCGCTCGATGATGCTACTATTACGAATGAGTAAAAGCACTTATTTAAATTATGACAATATTTTGTGTGGTTTAGAACGTACAAGTCGTATAAGTACGAACTGTGAAGAGAAACTTGATACTAGAAGAGAAGAAAAATCCCTATTAAAGAAGTTTTCCAAATTTGAATGTGTATTAATGTGTACACTTTGATACGATATTTTAGAGCGATTCGACAAAGTAGATGCATCCTTTAAAAAAATAATGCTTTATCTTTTTAATGGTTGCAACTATTTAGAATCGCTCTTAACCCTTTATGTCCTGACGGTACTTTAATGTACCATTAAAAAAGCTTGTTATAAAATTCTTTTAATACATCGATTAGCAGTAATACAATTTACAATGAGTTACAGATACTTTACTTTATACTTTTCCAAAAGATGATGCATAAAACAAAAGTGTTTTTAAAAGGATGGTTTATCTTTCATTGCATCTGTTTAGTTTTTTTTTATGTCTGAAGGTTGGAAGTGGATGGTTTCAGTTCTTAAATATTTTCGTATTTTTATTGTAAGGGAATTATATTTGTACATGCCCTAGTTCTATAAAATACTTTAAAAAAAAAAATTATATAAAAAAATTGAGTAGAGTTATAAATATTCTTCAAAATCCCTATAAATAAATATTTCGTTCTTTAATTTTAATTGACAATATCCTTTTAAAATTTATTGATCTTCAAAAAATCAGCAAAAATACTTTAGAAGATGAAATTTTTATTATTTCATAATTTGGGACATAAATGGGTATTTAAATATACGTATTTAAATAAAATAATTAAAAGCATGATTAAATATACAAAAAAAGAAAGTGTGAGTAACATAATCAATTTTAAAAATTTGTGTTTAAGGATTAAAAAAAAAAATTGTGTGTGTGTGGGGGGGGGGGGGGGGGTTCCAGTAGAAAGGGGGAGAGGCCCAAAATTTTCAGTAGCCCCGGGCCCCAGAAATGCATAATCCGGCTCTGTATGTAGGTGCATGAAAATTTCAGATAGTATTAATATTTAGTTGCAAAAGACTTAAAAATATATTTCTTTTCTTATACATATTATAATTGATCCCCCCGAATTATAATTGATTGCTACCCGATACCGATCTTTTTCTGAAAGTTGTGTGCCAAAAATTGGCTTATAAGATATCAACTTGATAATGTACTTTCAAAAGACCATATGCCCTTATAGAAGAGAGAGAAATATTGTTCGATTTCTTGTTATTTGAATAATAAAACTAATTACGTTTTATTATTATTATTATTATTGTTTTGTTATGCCAGTGTTTTTGGTTTTAGTACATATTTACCTAAAATATTTTTTTCTGAAAACAAAGAACTTCTAAGATGCGAGCAAAAGTTTCTTTGAAATCCCTCACAATTAGACCCAAAAATTCTTTGTAAAGCTGTAACTATATATGAATAAAGATGCTAATGCTCAGTACAAGTATCAAATTATTCACAAATATCAGTAGATTAAATGCAATTAAAATAACAGACATGAATAAGTGTAAATATACCTTCTTTTTTCTTTCTTTCTTTTTTTTATATAAGTAAAAGCATTGTTGCTATCATACAGATTCTAGCAATAACACATACGAAAGCATTATATATCATAAAGTTATTATTATTATTATTATTATTATTATTATTATTATTACTTTACTTTCCACAATCATGCTGCTCAAATGACAAATTAAATCTTGAAAATTCTTTTTCTTACCCCCCCTATCTCACATAGGCATCTCACATGGACATATGATTAGAATTAGTACATTTAGTACATTAGTACATTTGTGAATACTGTATGACAAATATAGTTAAAACAATACTTTTATTAGAGGATACTTAGATATCACATAAAATATATTAAAATGTCTTTTGTGTTTTTCGAATAAAGTAGAAAATAAAAGTATACTAATAAAATTGCAACTACTTCTAATTTTTGAACACTAAATTATGAAGGATTGTGGACAAATGCCACACTTGCCCATAGAGAAATCGCATAATCTTTTCAACTATATTGGAATACAAATTAATTATTTTCTGATAGATTTCTGAATTCAGTTTCGTTCATAAGCCCATGGAACAGATGGAACTGGCAGATGCTCTTATTTAGAAATCATGAAGTCGAACAGATTTTTTCATTTTTCGAAAAAGGCAGGAGGTCTTTTAGAAAATGTTGTGAAAGTTGTCTTTTGAATAGACTTTCTGCACACGACAGCCCGATAAATGTCATCATGAGAAAAAACTCACTTATAACTCAGGCTTCGTTTGTCAAAAAATTAAAAAAATGAAAAACTCATGTTTTAAAGTCTCCAGTTGTTAGCCGGGAAAAAAATGTTTTTTTTTTTTTTTTTTTTTTTTTTTTTTTTAATTTACAATTATCCTAACCATTTAATTTAGATCCTAAATTTTCTTTCAAATCACCTTCTGGAAAAACATTTTTATTTCGTATGTTGCATAATTTGGTTTTTTTTTTTACCAAATCTCCAAATTTTGACTCATTATATTTTCTGTTGCTCCCCTTTAACTCTGCCCCCTCCTCCTTTGTAAAGGTAAAAAAAAAGAATTAAAAAATGTCATTTATTTGTCTTTAATTTAATGTTCACCCCCCCCCCCCCTACCCTCGGTCAAAGTTCCCATAAATATATAAAAGTAGCTGTATGTAGTGTATTGATAGAAACTATAGATTGTATTTTTTATTTAACACTCCCCCCTTCCAGGGATCCCATAATGAATAGCCGACTTCTCCGGTCAGCGAATACTTTTGCAATACACAACTCCTATTTATTTGTATGCTTTAGTATAAAGATATGTATAATATAATGCTTTTAATGTTAGACATATTCGCAGATACACGTGCTTTACTTGAAAAAACATAGAATCGGTTTTCTATAACTGAACATATAGTATGTATCTCACATATTATGTATCTGAACATATATTTTTAAAAGCGCTGAACTGGCAACACTGGTGTTTTCGCCTCAACGCGTCACTTGCGCCCATACATTCCTATATAATAAATGATTGATACCGTTTCCTGTACCAACCCTTAAAGTTTATACCATGAATTCGAGATCACCCTGTATAAATATTTTATTTATATAGATGTATTATTGATTTTTATATAAAAAAAATTGCTTGTGAAAGAGTAAATAAGTTGCCAGAAAAATATGCTGCCAAATTTTCTTCTCTTGCCAAGGACCCTATACTGAAAAAGTTACCAAATAAATAATTTAAATAAAAAAAAAATAACATGAAAATATATGTATACCCGCATGTCTACAGGATACACAGACAAAGTGGTATGCGTTATTAAAATGGTATGTATAGTGGTTAATCATTGGCGTCCTAAGTTGGAGGTGGCTCATCTAAAAAATTGAACAAAAAACATATCATAGTAAATTTAACGTTACATTTTTCTGAGGTTTGGGGATGAAAAAGAGGGGGGGGGGAGGAATTTTAAAGACTTTTACATGTAAAGGAGGCAAAAACCTTAATAACACCTGTAATAAAATAAAAAGTAAGCAAATATTAATTATTTTAAGACAAATTTACTTTGGAGATGGAATTTTGTTTAAAGAAATCCAGAAAAATTAATCATTTGAAGGGGCGCCAAAAAAATCTTCAAAGGGCGTCATGGCGCCCGCGGGAGCCAGGTTCACAGTCCTGCTCTATAGCATCGATATAAAAGTGCGAGATGCAGTAGCAATTTCAACCTTGCCCTTTTGTGCAAACTGATTTTAAAATGTGTAATTGATATTAATTATCAATCCCAAAAATAGCCGTCAACTGTCGCGATAGCGATGGATGAGGCCATGGTAAAAGAAAATTACACAATTAAAACATAAAAGTATGGCAACCCGATTGCAAAAAATAATCGCCATTCGTAATAATATCATTCAATTTTCCGTAACTTGCTAATATTTGTAAACCAGGGCACATTACCATGTTTTTAAAAGCCGCGAAGTCTGAACGGGGGTTGACGAGCATAGCTCAAAGGTAGATTAGCCCCTTAGTATTGCAAAATTTCCCCAAAAATATGTATCCAGTATTCTTTAAAAGAATCGTTCATTGTGTGTTTGGCAAAATTGGATTTTCTGTAGAAACTGAGTAGGCCGGATCGGACTTGATTTAATTAATTTTGTCATGGGCCGCGCCGGGTCCGAGTCGAACTTTTAATTTTACACTGCTCCCGGATCGGACTGGAAATTCCTGCCCGTGCAAAACTCTAGTGGCCTATCCTACATGAAATCTGAATCCCCTTTGTTGCGTCATAAAAAGGACGTATAGGGGCTTATATCATGGGGTGGTAAATCAGGAATTCTCGACGAAATAAAATGTTCTAGTACTGGATTTGTGCCCCCTGATTTAAGTCCCCGTCTTCTGTGACGTGATATCTTCTGTGACATCATCAAAATGACGTATGGGGATGCATATCATGGGGGTGTTAATCAGGATTTCGTCGAAAGTAAAATGCTCCAGCACTGGATTTGTGCCCCCATTTTTTGTGACGTCAAAATGACGTACGGGGGCTTAAATCAGGGGGACATTAATCAGGCTCTCAATGAAAGGAAAATTCTCTATCACTGGATATGTGCCCCCTTCTGATATGGGGATATATATCATGGGGGCATTAATCAGGATTTCTTGAAAAGTGAAATGATCGAACACCGGATTTGTACCCCCATTTTTTGGGACGTCAAAATGACGTATGGGGGCATAAATCCTGTGGACGTTAATCAGGCTCTCAACGAAACGAAATTTCTCTAGCTTTACATTTGTGTTCCTTTCAGATATGGGGGCATATATCAGGGGGACATTAATCCGGATTTTGTGAAAAGTGAAATGCTCAAGCACTGGATTTATATCCCCTTTTCTTGTGACGTAAAAATGACGTATGGGGGCATATATCATGGGGATGTTAATCAGGCGCCTCGTGCAGAATACAATGTTTCTATTGCCACGAGAGATTTAATTTTCTTTCGACATGCTTCTTGAGTTCGCCAATATAGGCCTTAGAGATCTGCACGGGCCGGGCCAAGGTCTGAAGCCGGGCTCGGACCTATTTTAATTCATGACACTCGGGCTGGGCTGGGCCTGGTCTCCACTCGTTTCGGGCAGGGCCTGGTCCATACTTTTTTCTGACGGCTCGGGCCGGGCCTACTGATTAATCTTTACGGACCGGGCCGGGCCGGGACTGGTTTCATTCTTCCTAGTCTTCACGCCCCAAAATTTTCAGTCCTGGTTTTGACGCGTATGAAAATCATTGTCTCGGCGTGGCCTGGTCCGTTCGAAGGTCAGTCAAATAAGACCTGGCACAAAAATCTTTGCAAAATATGCATACATTTTTAAATCGCCATTATTCTACAATTAAACATTAAAATTTATTCTTTTTAAAGAAGGATAAATAGTAGATTTATACACTTATTAAAATATGGCTAAATTAAAATATAGTAAAACGTGTGAAAAAGAACCTGCTTATGACGGAATCCTGTCTTAAACTGAAAAATGTGTTGATCCATGAAAAATTAATATACTAATACGTAAGAAAAGAATATATAATACATTTACACCTGCTAAGAAGGCAAATTGTCTATAACTCATTTTTTTTTCTTCCCTATGCAATTCCATCTTAGAAGATTTTACTGTATAGCATTTTTCTGATTTTTAACACTTCAATAAGTGGAATATGGATTAACAATATTAATGATAACTTAAACACATACAACAAATAGAGATTTATTAAAAAAATAAATATTCCAGCTTGCGGCACCTCTATAAAAATGAAGATTATAAACATGAAAAAAAAGGGCTAAGATAGGAATTTTTGGTTAGATCTCCTCCTACGAGGCAAATTTTTAACCATATCGACGTAAAGATCAATGTTTTGTAGAAATTCACTCGGGCCGGGCCAAGATTTTAACTTTTTTTCTCGGGCCGAACTTTTAACATTTAAATTGGGCCGGGTCGGGCTCGGGCCAAATTATTAATTTTTGTATCGGGCCGGGCAGGGTCGAAATTTTTTCGTATGGGTCGGGGCCTGGAAATTTCGGCCCGTGCAGACGTCTAAAAGTCTAGCCTGAAAAAACGGAGTGGTTTCAGATGTATAGCTACCCCCTCCCCCCTCTCAAACAAATAAATAAATAAATAAATGATCTAAAATTGAATTTGGCTTTTAGAAGGTGAACCTTTTCGTGTCTGGTGAGCTAATAATAGAACATATGTTTATATTTACTATTATTTTGTCTTTACAATTACTTTTGCTATTATTTGCATGTACAATCTGTCAAAAAGAAAAAAAAAAAAAACATACATTTTAATTACCAAATTATCTTTAAAACATAAATAGCCATTTGACTGGAAATTGACTTTTTTTTTTTTCAATTTATTTTCGTTACATTTCGTTACGTCTCATTTTCAATTTAGATAGTCCAAAAATAAAAACATCCCGTTTCTGCAATGCCCGTATTATTATTATATATAGGGTGCCCGAAAAGTCTGGAAACGGTCGAATAACTCGAGAAATATACATCAAATTGAAAAACGAAAACTATGTGCTCAATATATTTAAAAAAATCTATTTAGTGATATCAAAGTTACCCCCCAACTCTGCCTCCTGAGGGAAAGGGGGGCAACTTTGAAATCTTAAATGATAAACCCATTTTTTATTGAAGATTCGGATTCTACGGGAGAAAATACGTAACTTTTGTATTTAACATTTTCTTCGGAAAATCGTAGATGTCACTGTAATCGAGTAAACTGCAGTAAAATTCGTTTCCATTGAAAAGTCTGGAAACGGTCGAATAAATCAAGGAATATACATCGGATTAAAAAACGGAAAAATACGTGTTCCATATTTTAGAAAAATGACAACTTTTATATCCCTAAATAGATTTTTCTAAAATATTTAACATATATTTTTCCATTTTTCAATCCGGTGTATATTTCTTGAGTTATTCGACCGTTTCCAGACTTTTCAATGGAAACGATTCTGACAGCATTTTACTGGATCACAGTGCCATCTACGATTTTCCGAAAAAAATGTTAAATACAAAAGTAACGTATTTTTTCCCGTAGAATCCGAATCTGCAATAAAAAAAGGACGATTATCAATTAAGATTTCAAAGTTGCCCCCTTCCCCCCAGGGGGCAGAGTTGGGGGGCAACTTTGATATCTCTAAATAGATTTTTCAAATATATTCAACACATATTTTCCGTGTTTTAATCCGATGAATATTTCTCGAGTTATTTGACCGTTTCCAGACTTTTCGGACACCCTGTATTATATTAGTATACCAGATCATCAGGCATAATTATTAATTGTGAAGAGCAACATTTAAATTTTCATATTATTTTTACCTTTAAAAAAACACATTATTTCTTAAAAAAAATTCTTTTACACTGTCAAAACAGTAGTTTTTACTGATAATATAAAAGATTTTTTTTAATATTGCTCTGCACAATTAATACTAATTCCTGATGATCTGGTATACTAATATAATGAATAATTTTCAATTAATTTTTGTTACATGTCAGTAAATGGCATATCAGTTAAAAAAAATTAGTAAACCTTATTTTTTTTTCATTTCGATAGCTATTTTTGATTTCTTGAATCTAAAAGTAACTCCACCCCCCCCCCCCCCCCACCAAAAAAAAAAAAAAAAAAAAAGAAGAAGAAGAAGAAAAAAGAAAGGTAGAATGGGACCTGCAAGGTTTAAAACCTTTTTTCAAAAATCGCCGATAATTGGCAAACAAAAGTAAGATTTTGAAATTGCTGATAAGGTTAATGCATTTTTTTTTCTTCTTAGCGACAAAGTCCTATTTTTTTCACTGGGGACTTTTCTGAGACATCGCTATACTTTTGGACGGCTATCAAAAAAAGTTTGCTCATACATCATTTCTAAACATCGCGTAACTTCAATTTTGACATAATTGAGTACGTGAAAAAAAAAATGTACTTTCGAATGAAATTAGTTTGAAGCTCAATTTAGTGACTTTTTAAATAATTTTCAATTAACAGGACTTAAAAATGTACTTTGGAATGAAATTTGTTTGAAAACTGAAATGAAGTTTGAAGCTCAAATTTAAGTGACTTTTTAAATAATTTTCAAACATGACTTTAAAAAAAAAAAAGAAACTGTCTCGACAATGAGCATTTGTTTCTTACAGTAATGTAAAGTAATTAGTAGCTCGGGCAATTTATTTTCAAGAACAAGTTAAAAAGAAAAAAAAAATTACAGATTAACTATGAGATACCGCATTTTGCCGCTAAACTAAAATATGCTAGGGATAAGAGAGATTTTCATTTTATGTGTTCAACATAAAATTAATATCAAGGTAATTTACACTGGTTAAAAATTCTTTGCATCAGAATATGCTCGGAATTCCATTAATATTCTACTTATTCTTTATTTGTTTATTAGGACTACGATCAGTTGTCATGGCCATTAATTTTCCCATTGTTGAAAAATAAAAAACAGTTGTCCTGACTTTAATTGGATCAATTGCCCTGGCAAAAGAGGTTCAATTTAAACCAGAAGAGAAAAATCTCTGACGGCTCGGCCGACAGGCACAGGTAGATTTCGAAGACGCAGTCCGTGGGGCGCCTGTTTGTTGGGAATTGCGGAAGAAATTACCTTTCTGCCATGATGCGACAGTTGGAAGCGCCCACTTCGAAACCTAACTTGTTTGTGGGCGGAGCAGGCAAAGATTTTTTTTTTTTTTTTTTTTTTTTTTTTTTTTTTTTTTTTTTGCTATAAGGGTTGGTTCTATAAAGAACTTGTCAGTATAAAAGTTTTAGATAATATTAAGAGGATTTATAATAAATTTAAGCGGATTTGATATTTTTTGAATTGACGAAGTTATGAATTTTTTTCTTCTAACTCCCTCCCCCCTTGGGCCATTTTTAATGATATTAAAAATCTGTCATACATAAATTTTCGGCCCTTCTCCTAGAAGTAATAATAACTTTAAACGGATTCGATAACTAAGAAATTATGGTTTTTTTCTGTTTTCACAAGAAGCCCCCCCCCATCCCCCCCCCCTTGGTTCGATTTTGCCCATTAACGAACTTGACCGATATTTTATGCCCCTTGATTTTATGTATCAGTTTGGAAGAGATTTGTGCAGAATTGTTGCAGTTATCGTGTCCATAAAAAAGTGACATAGATAGATAGATAGATAGATAAAGTTTTGAACTGGGGGTGGTTTTGGGTTCTGGGAGTCATAATCGGCGTAGATCTGCAAAAATTTTTCAAAAAATCCAACTTAGGAGAGAATGTAATAGGTAGTATTTCTTACGAAATCTACCTAAAATGTACAGGAAACACGTTAAAGATTCAACATTAATCTTTAAGGCTGTTCTCAAACCCAAACTGGTCACTTTCTGACACCCTGTTTTATTCATTTTTGTTCGCAAACGTATCAAACTGGCAAGTGCACTTATTAAAAAAACTGTGTAATCGAACTTTTTTTTTTCGTTTTTCGGTAAAGACAAAAGATTTTTCAGAAAATATTGTCAAAGTTGGCGTTTTGAAAACTTAATATCCGTACGCGACAGCGCAGGAGAGGAAAAAAACTGTCGTCCTGTGAAAAATTTTATAAACAAAGATGTATTTTATTTATCGGAAAATGAAGAAAAACTGCTCGCTTGCAAATCACTTTAATAATCATGCCTGCAAGTATAATGCTTTTATGTTTAAAATGAATCGGAAAGTTTCGCATTGTTGAACAGTGAAATATATTTCTTCGAAAACCTCCTGAACAGCATGTTCAGTGGCAACACTATAAAAATTACTTTAGCATCAAAGTTATGATTTTAGTTAAGACATAAGATAAAGCTTGTTTATTTATCATGGACAAAGCTGTCATGGATACCAGTTAAATTGAAATGTATGGTGGACATCAACTTCGTTGTATAGGAATCTCAGATGTACATGAAATTTTGCAATGGCGCGATCAGTAAAACGCATGTATGTGCGCTTCGCGTCCATGAAAAAAAAAAACGATACAGCATCCTCGTTGTATAGCAATCTCAAAAGTGCACGAAATTTTGTAATGCCCATAGATATTATATTACTATATCTATGGTAATGCCGCGATTGCTATCATATTAACAATAACTAATTTTAAACTTCTAGTAATGAAATAGGTTCGCCTGCATGTCTCACTTTACTCTTAAATTAAAAAGACTTTGTTAACAAACAAACATTAATTTATTAACAGTTAGACTTCACCCACGGTAATTTTACATCACAATACACAAGTTAATTTATCAAGAAGGCTGCTGATTCGTAGTTTTGTCTTTCCGGCAATCTTTGCCGTTCGAACATCTCGTAAAAGTTAGAGAGACCTATATGATCAGCTCCCTGCACGACGGTTCTCAAGCATATCCTATCAGGGACCCAATTTACTTCGTATATGTGAAATTGTGGGAATTTAAGTGGGCTTAGAGTGATCTGAGCTTCAAGCACCTGAAAGTTGTTATTACATTAGGGTCCATATAACGTCACTACTTAAGATTCCTTTAAGAATTATAGACTTTATAACGTCAAAGAAGGACATTAGCTGAAAATAGATAGTCTCTTGAAAAAGTTTTATGAGATGGCACCTGGGGAACTGAACTTTTTATTATATTGAAGAAGAGGGGCATTGAGGAGCCATTATACATTTCCCACCATGTTCCAAGTAGTAGTAGTAATTAATAAAGGAATTACGCACAAAACAACACAATACTGGGCAGTGAGAAATCCATCAGGGCAATTGGCAATTTTTGTCTACGAACTACAGGGGCAATTGACCCTCTTTCTCTGAATGCCATGGCAACTACCAACTGTACCCGTTTTATTATATGTGCACTTTTATTTATTTATGTGTTTATTTATATTTTAATTTTACAGTTGTTCCTACCCACACCTGTGCCAAAATGCGTGGAACACATATATGACACAGCTGGAGGATTCAGCAGCATGCACGTGTATTTTACAGTCAGACCATGGAACCTGTTTTGTTAAAATCATCAAGAATACATGCACATGTAAGCCAAAGATACAAGCTTGATGCACACTTGATCTGCAAAACAATTCACTGTACTACTTTTTTATGCCATATAGGGAATGTGACTGTTTTTAGCTAATTAATGTCATTAAGGTTGATTTTTGTAATTTATCATTACTCATTTTGGAAATAAATGTTTTTATAATTTAATTTAAACTGCTTTTGTTTTCAGTTTTTGGAAACTTGTGTCATTGTGCTCTTTTTCATTTCTAAGTTCGAACGAAAGTAAATATGTAGACAGTCCATTGTTAAATCAAAACTGTAAATATGGAAAATTATAAACAAGAAACTTGTGTTATGCCACGAAAAGTAGTTATTTAAAAAATAATAACAATTCATTAATATCGTCAAAAATATTACTTAATTTTATCAAGTCTATACTAGAATCTACATAGGGTCTACGAGAAGATATATATCTACTAGATACTATACCTAATATCTACTAGATACCATATCTACTAGAACTATATAGTGTCGGGTTATTCGATTTCATCCAAACCCGACCCTTGGTTCAGCTCGAAAAGTAGTTATTTAAAAAATAGCCATGAAATTAGATATTTAAAAATAATAATAATTCATTAATATCGTCAAAAGTATTACATAATTTTACCAAGTCTATACTAGAATCTTACATAAGGTCTACTAGAAGATCTATATTTACTAGATACTATACCTAATATTACTATACCTAATATCTGGTGTCGCGTCAATTCATCTCGCACAATTCATCGCGGAACAATTCATCGCGCACAATTCGTCGCAGCGTCAATTCATCGCGGCGACAATTCGTCGCGAGCTCAATTCGTGCGGCTCAATTCGTCGCAGCGAAAACGCACAATTCATCGCGCACAATTCGTCGCAGCGTCAATTCGTCGCGAGCTCAATTCGTCGCGACGTCAATTCGTCGCAGCGACAATTCATCGTGGCGACAATTCGTCGCGAGGGGGGGGGGTCCTTTTTTTTTTACCCTGTGTACGCATATGTCATTTTTTTCTAGCATTTGTATTCGTCATTTTTTCATGCTCTGGGTGATTTTATCCTAAATCTTTCGCCATTTTTTCAGTAATCTAAAGCAATATTTATTCGATCTCTAATTTAAATAAGAAATGAGTTGTTCTAATTCATTAAACCTTCATGTTCTCATCAGGGAAATTCACAAAAATCACATATGAAAAAAGATTCCTCCAAAATTGCCTGTAAAATGTTAGTTACAATTCTCTAAATCTAAAAAACAAATTATCATTAAGTAATTTTACTGAATTATCTTTATTTTTATCATAATAGCCTTCAAAGACGTTTTCGCTGCGACGAATTGAGCCGTGACGAATTGACGCTGCGATGAATTGTCGCCGCGATGAATTGACGCTGCGACGAATTGTGCGCGGTGAATTGTTCCGCGATGAATTGTGCGCGACGAATTGACGCAGAACCCTAATATCTACTAGATACCATATCTACTAGAACTATATAGGGTCGGGTTATCCCATTTCATCCAAACCCGACCCGCGGTTCGGCTCGAGTTGGGTTGGCGCTAATTTAATTTTTGACTCTGGTCGGATTCGGGTTTGGTTGATTTTTACTATTTCGGATTCGGGTCGGTTGTCATGTTGAGTTTTGATTATTTCGGGTCGTGTTTGGGCTGACCCCACTTTTCAAAATACTTTTATCCTGCATATATTTTTAATGAAAAAAACTATATATTTTAATATTAATGAGCGTGTATGTATTAATTTTTATGCAAAAACGATAAAATTGAGATTACATATATAATTGTAGACTACTTTTTCATAATTGTATTAAGGGGGTATACCTACCCTGTAAACATTCAGAAAATTATTTTTCTTTTTTAATTGCATTTTCTGAAAGTACAATTATTAAAGAATATTCAGTTTCATTTTCTAGTTGATCCTATAAAAATTAAAAAAGTTACACCACTTTAATTTACTTTGTTCTATCATACATAAATCATAACTTGAATCTTTAAACGTGATTATCTCGAAACAATGTTTTTAAAGTCGGTGAGAATGATAACACGAACAAATCTTAACCAATCTTCTTCAAATTTTAACCAATTTTTTACAATATTATCTAGAGAGTAATCGTTCCTTTTGGCAATCTGATGATTTTTTCTATTTTTTTATAAATAAAGTTCAAAATGTTTTGTGGAAATCGGTACCTTAACTTTAAACGGCTGTCATTTTGTTCAAAATCAATTTTTCCCAAAACCGAACGATTACCCTGTACATTGAACAGTTCGGAGTAACGACATTATGCCTTTTTAACACTTTCCCAACCTTGTTGAAAAGTGTTTATAACTTCGGTTTGTCTGCCGTCTGGCCATCTGTCTGCCCGTCCGTACTCTAACTCTCGTAATTAATAACATTGAAAGAAAAATCATTATGTTTATCATAAATATTGAATGTTAAAGTATGATTAGAAAGAATAGAGATATTAATGTCCTATATAATATAAATACAAGACAAATTTAACAGACATGTAATCAAACTATGCTCTTATACCGCTGAAATTTCAGAATAATAATAAAAAAAAACTACACTAAGTATCGAAATCTTTGGCGAATTTTACAGCTATTAACTCCTGATGTACAGCTAATACGAAAGTGTCGCTTTTTATATATTTCAAAGCTTTATTTTGATATATTTGATTTTTTTAAAATGCTTTTTGGCGTTGTTAATAGGCAATCTATATATATATTATGTATATATATATATATATATAATTTGTAAATTGACAGGGCTCTTTGGTATCGAGATTTCAGTGTATGTGGTCAGTTTCTTATGTTTCAATGGTTAAATTTTACTTAAAGTTTTATATATATATATATATATATATATAGTATGTATATATATATATATATATATATATATAGTATATATATATATATATATATATATATATATATATATATATATATATAGTATATATATATATATATATATATAGTATATATATATATATATATATATATATATATATAGTATATATATATATATATATATATATATATATAGTATATATAATATTAGCTGTAAAAAATCTATTAGAGTTAGAAAAAAAATATATTTCATATTCTATAACCAGGGAAACCTGGGTAGGATCACCTAGTTTTAATAATTTAGTTGAAACGCAAAACTACTTAAAAAATATATATATATATATATATATATATATATATAATAAATGAAACAAAAACTATGCCCCTTAAAAATTTCCAAAAGTTTGTTTACTTTTTTTAATTTTGTCAGTTTAGATTAACGAGTTTTTAACAAGCGGAATAAATTTATTGAACAGTGAATTTCAAAGTTTTAGAGAAGCAATATAAAACTGTCAAAAATGACTGAAAGAACTTTGTTAAGAAGCGAATTCAGTCTGCAAACTCCTCCTTTCGTGTAAAATTGTTGAGCACAGACTGCCATTGATTTCTCCCCCGCCTCCCTCCTCAGGCTTCCTCAGTTTTTCCAGACGATGTCTAGAAATAGCTGAATAAATAAATAAAGATAATGGAAGCCAGATCCAGATATTTGAGGAGGTTAGAAAGACAGTGGAGTAAGTCAAAAAAATTGAAAAATCTAGATAACCATATTTTCACTGAACGTATATTAATTTCTGTTCAGTGTGAGAGTCAAATAAGTCATAGTTCACTTAGGGAGTCGCTAGAGGTCAAAACAAGTTGGACCATTTAATGCAAAGGCAATACGACAAGTTTCACAAAATCTTTCATTTCTCACATTACTAATTATTGACCTACTCCACTGTCATTCTAAGCCCCTCATTTGAAGGTAATAAATCAAAATAATTAAACTTTCAAAAGTTTTCTCCGCTAGTTTATTTAGTTTAAGGGGGGAGCGATCATGTTGAACAGTGATTAATGACAATAATTAAATCAGTGCGAAAAACTCTGGAATTTTAAAACCAATGAATGAAATACAATAATTTTTTTTTACTATAATTTCACACATTCTTTGAGTTAAAAAAAAAAAATAATAAAAAATAAACTTTCAAATTAGCAATATTTATTAATTAAATGATAACAGCAAAAATGGCTTTTAAAAAATATAAATTGAGATTAGATATAGAAATACATAAAATATATAACATATATAAAAACATATGAGAAATACATAAAATATGCATTTAGCGCGCAAGATTTAAAAAATTCTACTGCAGATTACATATATATTTCATTTAATTAATTAAATGATAACAGCAAAAATGGCTTTTAAAAAATATAAATTGAGATTAGATATAGAAATACATAAAATATATAACATATATAAAAACATATGAGAAATACATAAAATATGCATTTAGCGCGCAAGATTTAAAAAATTCTACTGCAGATTACATATTTAATATATTTCATTTATTTTTATTTATACTGCTATATTTTACACTGAACCTTGCTCTCAAAGCTGGTAGACGGGAGATGCTGGGTTCAAAACCCTGTCGCGCTCGTCGACCTAACCGTTCGGAGTTTTCCGTGGTTTTCTTCGAACCTTGCCGTAAATACGGGTTATGATCCCTTAGAAAGACCCCGACGGAAGGCACTACTCCCTGCTTGGGCCTATATCCCTCGAGTACATAATCGGCCGTCATAAATCAACCAACCAACCAGCCTTTACACTGAACCTAAATGTTAAAGTATATTCAAATTCATTAGCATAATTAATGGCTTTTACAATGATATTCACTAAATTTATCAACAAATTTATATTTAATTTTTCATTACAAACTTTTCTATGACAAAAATCAGGCTAAATTGAGGTTCAGCATAAAAGTATACATAAAAATACATTATACGCAAAATTTCAAGGTTCTGCGATGATTAGTTTTTAAATGAGAGTGCGCGCAATGCCAAAAAACACAATTTTGAGAAAAAGGGTTTCAAAGTTAACTTTATAGCATAACAGCAAATTTTTTTATGCAAGACATTTTTAGCGATAACTACTGTTCTAATTCGAATTTTTGTAAAAATTTGTTTTGCAGTGGATTTGTAACATTTCAAAGTATACATGCTAATTTTTTTGAAAAGTCTATCTTTTTTTTTTTTTTTAAACTTCAACATGATCTCCCCTCTTAATTAATTTCTAAAGCTGCGTTTCTTTCCGCCTTTAAATTTTATTGCTTACCCATCATACGTAGTATAGGGTAAGTCTTGTAATCGTTTTGAAAATTGAAAAAAAAAAAAAAAAATTGACAGATGTACACGTTTCAGACACTGGAGATTCCGAAAAACATATTTTTAGAAGAAAAAAAATTGCCGTCCGTCTGTGTCTGTAAACACTCTATCTCCCGAACAAATTGCGATAGAGACTTGAAATTTGGTATGTACTTAGTATGTAATAATGGGAAGAAGCTTATTGAATTTCAGTAACCTCGATTATCCGGAACTATTTTTTTCGGACTCTCGAAATATTCGTTCTGATAAAAGGTATATAAAATTTCCGAAATTGTTTATTTTAAGGAGTGAATATAAAAGACAATAAAAAAACATAAATTTTGCATAAAGCATGAAGTTGATCGGATTATTAGTTGCCGAGATGTTTGTAATCCTATTTACCACACTCTTCGATTTTTCGTGACCCTGTATTTCATCCAAATTTCAATTCAAAGATCTATTTTAATTGGAAATGAGATGCTTAATCCGACGCAATAAACCGTTAGTTAATAGGATTACCATTTTTGGAGTTATAAGGATGTTTCCTTTTTTTACGCAATTCAGTAATAGGCATTTAAAGTTTATGGCGTCATCAAGCCACGATTTTATTCGAATTGCAATGCATTTTATAAATAGTTTAAACATAAATATATATATAGAAAATTCCATATAATACGAACGTCAAATTCACCTTATCAAATTTATAAAACACATTGATAATTTGTGTTACTATAGTTTTAATATTTTAAAACTGTGTTTTGAATTCTCTGCACCTCTTTTGCACCTCTGTAGTAACACAAATTATCAGTGTGTTTACATTGTGTTTTATAGTTTACACATGTTTTATTTTCATATTTTATATTATGCCTATCCATGATGGGTAAGTATTACGGTGGCCACCAACGACTAGTTTTTTACTAGCAGGCTTCGCCCGCTACGCTGGTCAGTTTCTCTAAATTAACCTTGAATCAAACGAAATATATCAGTGATTTTGACTTTGTGTTTTAAAGCAATATGGACCTTTACCTGGAATGTCTTTCCGAATTGCTAAAAACGATACGAACGCCATTGCGCTATTATACTTTCTAATGTGCAGACAAAATTTGAGCTGTTAAGGACCAACTGTTTTAGTTGATCATTTACAGTAGACTTCGGTAAAGAGTGATAGAACGATATGAAATGTACCAAAACCACACCTACACTACAAAAAAAAAAAAAAAAAAAAAAAATGTTGATTTTACAGTATAATACTGGCATCCCAGCTGCCAGTATTATACCGTAAAATTAGCAGTAATAAACAGTAAAATAAGCAGTAATACGGTACCGCGCATGCGCGGTAGCGAAGGAAAAGTTTTCAAACAAATACAAGTTTAATTTCACACCGTAATCTAGTCCAGTATGTGCCTTAAAAAGATGGTTTAAGTTGCAATGCATAGTTTATGATCCTATAAAACTTGACCGACTTCAACATTAAATAGCGCTTAAAATTATTCTTCGATTTAAAAATTGTCCCTTTCAGCTTGTTTATCATACATTTCTCTATATAAAACTACCTATATATTCAATACTTTTTCTTTTTTTTTTAAATATAAGCCGAGAAAGGGCTTCGGTCACAATAAATTCAATTACGACAGCGGCGGTGGCAGCATTAATTACCTTTAAAAAACAAATAGAGAGAAACCACTTTGGCGTGAAAATAAAATCTTCAAATACTTTCCCCCTTGTTTTTCTTTTTTGTATATATTTATATCTATATATATACACACTCATTATACTATAAAATTCTCATTCAAATTCAACAGCATTTACTTTGACTAACTCCTTGGTGCGATCAAATTCTTTGGTCCGACCACCATGATAAAAACTATTTCTTACACATTTTTGCTTTCGCTTATAAACAAAACAGGATGGGCTTCGTTTGTTTATGAAGCAAATCACACATAGAGAAGGAAACGAAAGCAAGAAAGAAAAAAAACTGAAGGTGAAATATTTCCCAGCTGCTCTCTATAATTATTTCACCAACAGGAACTAAATCTTTGAACTTAATCCCCTTTTGATCATTATGGTTTGCAGAAATTTTGTGCCACCACATAAATAACCATTTTTTGAAATATATCGTTTGCAACCACCCTCATTTGCTTACATTCGGACTGAGTCTCTCAAAGGGAAATTCGCTACCAGGCTGTCATTCTGTTGTATTTTATGACCGAATTGACACATCTATTACGACTGCGGGGGGCTTCGAAGTCATATTTCGAAGGGGACCAAGCGTTCTTGGAATACCGTCAGGATTTGATTTCACCCAAGTCCAGAGATAAGGCCATAGTTCTCTCGTGGGGGGGACTTATTTTCGAAAAATTTATTGCTTAGAGATCACACTGTAGGGGTTTTTCGTCAACTTTGAGGCGATAAAACATGGCTACATACTACGAGAAGCAAGATTTTTTTTAATCACAAGAGAGTCCAGCCATATACAGTACCCCTCCCCCCCCCCCCGCCCCCAAAGCTTAAAACCAGAGGTTGTGCAGATTTTAGAATTTTGTGTATTTCTGGTCACTGTTTTGTTTACATTTTTAAACAATAATTTCAATTTAATAATGCACCAAAATTATAATGAATGTTTATATTTAAGTAAAATAATATAGTAAAATAATAAAAATTAATAAAATTTAAAAAACATTTAAAATATTAAAAGCAAAGTTCAAGTAAATAATTAATAATGCATAACTAAATATGCATAATGATGATGAGATAATTTTTTCTTGAATTATTCAGTGAAACTTGCCTTATAAATGTACGCCAATAATCCACATCAAAATCTTAAAATAACAAAGTTTTATCTCATGTTTAGCTATACTTAAACCAAAAAAGCTTGATTAATACATAAATTATTTGTAAAAATATCGTTATCACCACTGATATCAGCTCAATCTTTAATTTTTTCAGAAATAAATTTAGGCTTTTTTCATGAGAAAACATGAGTTGAACCATATTAACCAGAATTACATGTTAAAATGTGTACAGAATGATATAAAGAACAAATAAAAATGGAATTTTACATCTACATCTTAACTGTAAGTTTCATTGTTTCCATCGCAAATAATGTGCGGATTTTAGATATTTGCAGATTTTAGGGTGGGGTATTTGAGATAGCCTTACTGTAGAACTTAATGAAACTGTTGATATACTGGTTCGTTATATGTTTAATTTTTATTTTAATAAAACTTTCAATTATGCAAGAGTTTTAAAACTTTTTGTGAGAATTAGTTAAAATGCAAAGTTTCTAAATTAAAATATAAAATAAACATCAATTACCTAGTGCGATTAGTTACATACAATTTATTAACCGATTTCCTATCCACTTCTTTTTTCATATGCCAAACGGCCATTTTTATTCAAAATTATTTTTTCGAACAAAATGGCATAAAATTTACATATTTAGAAAGATAGTTGAAAAAATTGTTTGTGTGAGAGATGAGTTACATTAAAAAATGTATAGATTCTGAGAGAACTTCAGTGGAAATTACGTTAACAGCCGAATATCTCAATCCATTAGAGTAAATAAACACAGGAGATTCGTTCATTATGAGTTATAAAAATATTTAACCATAAAGCAATATCTCCATGGTGAATTTTACAGTGCTGTCTGGTGCCGAAAAAAAAATTCGCATTTGTAAACGTGGCATGCGTAATAAGGGGGGAAAAAAGGCATGCTCATTTCACTCATAGCAGACGATATAATTCATTTCACTGAAATAATAACGATGATTTTTTAACACTTTCCAACCTAGTTGAAAAGTGTTTATGACTTCGGTTTGTCTGGCCGTCTGCCGTCTGGCCGTCTGTCCGTCTGTCCGTGCTCTAATTCCCGTAAATATGGTCGGATTGCCTTGCAATTTTTACATGTTATTGTCGTTATCTATAGCAAGTTCCCTATTTCAACTGAAGTGTGTAGCACTTATAGTTTTTTTACAGGGACACCCAAAAGAATTCTGTTACATTACGGTCTATGGGGAAAAATCATTTGCGGTTTATTTTAATGATGTTACACAATTGCAAACACATTGTAATTGATATATATCATTAAGGTGTATCAGAAGAAGCTTAAAATGGAATAGGGTGTGCATAGCACTTATAGTTAATTTACAGGGACAGTCAAAAGAATTCCGTTACATTACGTCTATGGAGAAAAATCGTCTGCGGTTTATCTAAATAATGTTTCGCTATTTTAAACGCATTGAAATTTATATATACCACTAAGGTGCATTACAAGAGGCTTACTACAGAATAGTGTGTGTATAGCAGTCATCGTTCATTTACAGGGACACACAAAAGAATTCTCTACTGTCTGTTAACAATAATTCCTGGAAGTGCGTTTTAAATTACTGAGCGCAATTTTAAAATTAACTCACTTTTTATTTATTACGTGGTGTGTATAAATTCTGTAGATCCTATACAGGGAAGCACAAAAGTTCGCGAACACATTTCCGTTTATTGACAGAAACTCCAGAAGGAGAATTTTAAACTGTGCTGCGCGTTTCGTAACTGAACTAAAATTTAGCATCCTATATAGTATATATACAAATCTATAGATCCTATACAGGGCTGAATAAAAGTATTCGGATATTTTTCCGAATATTGTATATGTTGGAAATTCCTGAAATTATGTTTTTAAATATGTTATGCGTTTTCCAAATTGTTTACTTAGATGTTATCTTTTAGCTTATTAAACGGTAATGATTTGTAAAATTATTTTGGAAGCGTTGGAAAGTGTTACATAATCTATGCTTGACGCATGATTTTTCGTTCTTGTTTTATTTTTACATTGTGAAGCCAGCTATAAAACGAACGCACCTCCTATGCCACGTTTAACGTACAATTTCCAACATGTTCTTATATTGATCGCCAAGCTGAAAGAACAATTTTTAAAAATACCAACACATAAAAAACTATGAAATTTAAGAAGAAATATTTATATTATTATGTATCTTTTTAACACTTTCCAATATAGTTGAAAGGTGTTTATGACTTCGGTTTGTCTGCCGTCTGTCCGTGCTCTAACTCCCATAAATATACTCGGATTTCTTTAAAATTTTTGTACGTTAGTGGCGTTTACTATAGCATTAATAGTTAGTGTACAGGGCAGTCAAAAGTATTCTGCAACATTACGGTCAATGGGAAAAAAATCGTTTGAAGTGCATTTTAATGTTGTTAGACCATTTCAAACATAACGAAATTGATATGCATTTATGAATTTCAGGGAGATGCTTTCTGTGGAATATGGGGTGCAAAGCCTTTATTGTCCACTTACAGGGCCACACAAAATAAATGCGTTACATAATGATCTATGTGTGCACCGTATTTTAATGATGTTACACTATTTGACACATAAAGAAATTAACATGCATTACTGGGGTGCACTATAAGTTGTTAATGAAAAGTATATGCTGTGCATCGCATTTATATTTCATTTACAGAGACACACTAAAGAATTTGATTACAGTAATGGCTATGAGCGATAATAGCTGGAACTGCGAATTCAACTTTATTTGCGTTTTTATGTTTAAGTGTGTATTCAAATCCAAACTGCTTATTTTGAGACACATTTTTAAATTCATTTTTGCTCTAAAATGCATCCAATTCGCATGTTCTCATATTCAGAAACTTTATAATGTCCGTATTGTCTCGATTTTTTGATAAAGGCAGAATATATTTCAAAAAATGATGTCAAAGTGGACATTTTGAACCGAATTTCCCGAAGCGATAACGCCGAAAACAAAAGAAAGTTATCTCACTGTGAAAATAATTGTCTGTAAATAAATTTCTAATTAATTCGAACGAAAAGTAAAAACATGGGGCCCTTATAAATGTCTTTATAAATCACGCCGCCAAGTTTCCTGTTTTTACTTTTAAAAATGAGTCTGAAAATGTGTCTCAAAATTTTGAGTTGTTGAGCGTGGAATTTTTTTTTTTTTTTTTTTTTTTTTTTTTTTTTTTTTTAATACCGCCTTAACTAAATTTTTGCATAGTGCGTGGTGTGTATAAATTCTATTGATATATACAGGGCTACACAAAGGATTTCGTAATTATTAACTGTCAATTGAAGTGAATGGCTTAAGGATAGTTTTTATTAACTGTGTTATGCATTTTAATGCTGAACTTTATTTAGTACTAGCGAGAATTTAGTTATACATGTTTATTTAATTACTAGCTAACCCGCCCGGCGTTGCCGGGGCCCGAGATAATAACACTCTCAGAGGAAGGCGTTAATTCCATCCCTCCCCATACCTGCAAATATAACGAATAATTTGTTCAAGAAAACCGCCTTCACCAACACGATCATTAAAAAAAAAGAGTTAAATTTTTCTGATAATTAGAACATAACGAAGACGCTACGCTAAAATAGCCGGCCGATGACACCCCTTCCCCTCCTCAATTTCAGATCTATATCTTAATCAGTTATCTAAATTTTTGTTCATTAGTAAAAATTGGCAATTATTTCCTTTCATTTTCGCAAACTAAATGGAGGGATCGGCCAGAGAAACGCAGATCTCTTTGTAGTTCAGTTTTTAATGAAAGCAGATCCCTGTCTGAAACTTTCTCGGATTTTTTTCACGCAGATTTTTGGCAGTTTTTTTTTTGCATAAATTAAGAAAAATTACCGGCCGAATTTTTCAAAAATCGCATAGTCGGATGCAGAATTTTTTTTTTCATATGCTCAGAAATTTTCAAATTGATATCTCAATTAGTTTTCTTAAAATTCGCTAATTAGTAAAATAATTTCGAATTCCTTCATTTCCGCTTGCAAATCCAATGCGCCTGTTCTTTTCTTTAGCCATTTTGATTTAAAAGATGTCATTTTAGAAGCGATGATTAAAGAGAATCTAATTAATATCCTGAGTAATTATCAAAATATTATAATTCTGAGACTTATGTGCACATGGCCAGACCTTGGACTATCCACACCTAAATTTTCAGACTTCTAGGTGGGCTAGATTTTCCTAGCCATCGCCAACAGACACACAGAGCGAAACTTTATTTTATTAGTACTTTTTTTTTTCATTTAGTGGTCCTGTGACCGGTGGCTAGTGCTATTTTTGTCCTTTAAACGTTAGGTAAAATGGCATCACTCAACACGATGCAGCACTCTAGCTCCGAGACTAAAAGACATTTAAAAAAGTACTTTTGAATGATTTATTTGAATTATTGGAAGGCCGGCAAAAGTCCTTCCCACACGCTCCCGAAACTTCTCTCCTCGGCTCTAATGTCTTTAAAAGATAAATAAATAAATATATATATACTTAACTGAATTGAAATTAATTTTTATTTTTATTATTTTTTATTTTTTATTGGGAAAATGGTTGTTGTTTTCGGTCGAGAATGGACCTCTTGACGTCGTCACTTTATTTTTTTTAAGCGTTTTTAACGAAATTCTGTAACTTTAGAAGAATTTTTCTTTGAATAGACAATAGAAATGCATAAAATCGTTGCAAAAATGTTAAAGTTACAAAAAGGATAGATGCAAATTATCAGACATGAAAAATAAAGTAGAAATTTGGTACTTTCGTGTTATAGCGGCCCTCAAGGATGAAATATTTTTGTTTCTGTTTTCATTAATATATTGTAAATTTGGTACTTTCGTGTTATATTTTGTTTCTGCTTTCATTAATATATTGTAAATTTGGTACTTTCGTGTTATATTTTGTTTCTGTTTTCATTAATATATTGTAAATTTGGTACTTTCGTGTTATAGCGGCCCCCAAGGATGAATCGCCAAGCGACCAAGATTTATCACCAAATTATAAAGCATGCATGACATTATAATATATGATATTTATATAACATTTCTTGACACCAAGCACACAGGTCAGATGTATGTTAATAAAATGTCAAATAACATTTTTTGACGTATGTGGCCAAGTTATAGTCATGTATGATGTATATACGACATATAAGACGTAAATAATATGTGTATAATGACGTATAGGAGTGTTTGGAATATATATGCGTATAGAGGATGCCTATATAAGCTTTGCGATGATCTTGGCGAAATCATAACTGCAACCTTGGCATAATCATAATTGTGGGAGTCGCTATAACACGGAAGTACGGTATATTTTTATTTTATTTTTATTTATTTTTTTAAGCTTTTGGAACCAATGGTTATTGTAATTTGTTAAATTATATTTTAATTTTTTTTTTTAAGCTGTCCTACAAAAGATTCACAGACAGATACAGGAAAGTTGTAATGGATTGCGAAAAACAGAATAAAAATATCATAATACGTTATTTTATAATGTAGATTTTTAAGTCGATAAAAATAAAATTCCTAACATATAAATTCATAGGAAATCCGTGTAAGAAATATTTGTATGACTGACATATTGAAAACACAATGGAATTCTTAAAAGTGATCCTAAAGAACTTATTGTAAACATCCAAATGTAAAAATGCAATTTTCTAATGGAAAATAGCGAGCTATTATAATTAAAAAGGGAGTAAAAACATTCAACAAGCACTATTTCATCATATATATATAACATTCATAATACATTTCGAAATATTTCCTTTCAAATCAAACATTTTATTTCTGTAGATAAAACTCATTAAATCCGTTTTCATTTATTGTATACTTTAAAAAATAATAGGTCAAGTACCAGTTTTTCTCGCCCACAAAGGTTTCTGTACAATAGTGGATACTTGGAAGCATGATTTTTGAAGTGATTTGTAGTTGAAAAGTTTTTTTTAAATTATAAATGAATTACATATTGAGTTATAAGCGATTGTTGCTTCTTCAAAACTATTGATTTTTAATGTCTGGGAATTATTGTATGAATTATTTTTCAATAATTGAATTCAGTTGTAATGAAAAACGTTGACATTTACAAGGGCGCCTACATGATTAATTTTAGGAGAGGGGGTGGGGGGGGGGGTGAGAAAAATCTCAACTTCCTTCTAAGCTATCATACATTTTAGTAAATATTCATAGTACCAAACTACTGTCTATGTCGAATGGTACTTTTATGTTTTTCTGTGAAGTTTCAACCGAAGAATAAAAGGATTTTACTGGTTTTTTAAAAAAATCCATTATAATTTAATATTACTAGGAATGTTTGTGAGACTACTGAAAACTATATTTCATATGAATTAAAATTTAATTTATAGATATTTATTTTTCATTAATGTAGAAGTTCTAAATGAGCAATACAATTACTCTTTAGTATTAGTACACTACAATTTCTAGTACTTTTCAGCAAAAAAATAATATATATATAGATTTCATTTATCTTTTTGAAAATCTGTCTATATCCAATTATTTTAAATTCATATCTTTAATTCTGTCTTTGTGGACGAGGACGCTTAAGGGTCCTCTTCACGCACTTGAAAACACCCGCTCGCTAATGTTAATCCTATGGAGCATTATTTTTCTAATATCTCGTTTGCATTTCAATATTTTTAAACTATTTTTTTTTTTTTTTTTTTTTTTTTTTTTTTTTTTTTTGTATTGGATAGCAGAGATCAATCTCTATTTCCGCCGTTGATTACTTTTTCGATTTTCGTTCCGGATTTTTTTTACGAAGATACTTTCACTTTCGGAGCTGGTTTCAAAAGTGAAAGTATCTTCGTAAAAAAAAAAAATCCGCAAAGAAAATCAAAAAAGTAATCAACGGCGGAAATAGAGATTGATCTCTGCTATCCAATGCAAAAAAATCGCTTAAAAATATTGAAATGCAAACGAGATATTAGAAAAATAATGTTCCATAGGATTAACATTAGCGAGCGGGTGTTTTCAAGGATAGACGCTCTTGACTCATGGTGCTCCTCGGCCATGTCTTTACTCGCCTGAGGGTACTAAATGACCTTTCTACAGTACAGTGCATGGTGTTGGCGGAATTTTCATACAATTTAATATGGCTTTAATATGGGTACTTCACTCAGACGAAAACACCCGCTTGCTAATGTTAATCCTATGGGGGAAATAATTTACGATATCTCGTTCGCATTTCAATATTTTTGGATTATTATTTTTTTTTTTTTTTTTTTGCGTTGGATAGCTGGCGTCAATCTCTATGTACGTTCCTTTGTACTTTTTTTTATTTTGATCACAAGTTTTTTTTTATTAAGATACTTTCACTTTCGGAACCGGTTTCGAAAGTGAAAGTATCCTCAATGAAAAAAAAAAAAAAAACTGCAGCAAAAATCGAAAAAATACAAAGGAGCGTGCATAGAGATTGACCTCAGCTATCTAATGCAAAAAAAAAAAAAAAAAAAAAAAAAAAATTAAAAATACTGAAATGCGAACGAGGTATCGTAAAAAACTGCATGCGTTGTTTGTAATTTTTGTACCACCCATTTTGTTAGCGTCTATGTTTTCACTCTATAAGTAAGTACAGGCAAAACACATTGATTAAATGCTGTTCTTTTCAAAGAGGCATGTTACTTTTCAGAAAAATATTATTCTTCCCAAAAACACTCTTATCCATTTATTATTATTCTACTGATTTCATTTATGATGCTATTGTCCGATATTATGTCCTGTCCAAGGTACACATACCTCTGTATTTCCTTTATCTCAGTGTTGTTCTAAACGTGTAAATGGTATTCTTTTTTGGTGTAAATGAACTAAACATTACCTTAATGTTAATATTTTCCAAATTTATTTTTAATCCCACGTTAATGCTATCTTCTGCTAAATATTTTCACATATCTACCAATTCTTCCGGGCTGTTACTGAAAATTAAAATGTCATTAGAAAACCGGAGATGTGTTTTCCATTTATTTTAGTCCCTTTGTTTTCCCAATATACGCTTCTAGAAAATATTTGCTAAGACAGTAGTAAAAAGCTTATGAGAAATTATGTCTACTTGTCTAACCACTTTTCTAAGTTCGATCTTTGCTTTTCTTCTGTCCAAACGGTAAGTTGCTGTTGCTTTCTTGTTTCTTGTAAATTTCCTTTCTAAATAACTGATGGAAGGTTTGTCTACACTGCAAAAAATAATTGTTGATTTTGCCGTATAAAACTGGCACCCAGCTGCCAGTATTATACCGTAAAATTAACAGTATTAAACAGTAAAATAAGCAGTAATACGCTGCCGTGCAAGCAGTAATACGCTACCGCGCATGCGCGGGCGACATTTGGCGACATTTGGCGAAATATCGCCCAATTTGGCGACCAAAATAAGTTTTCATAAATGAAGCCAATTTGGCTATTGCTCAATAATTTGGCGAATTTCTTATTCAAATTCAGTATTAACGAATCTTTTGTAAACGTTTTATTTGCATTTTAAGTTGCTGTTTTCGTGTAACATTAGCTAAAATTTTAAAACTAAGATATAGGAAAGCTACCTTTTCCTCCCGGTACAGGCCGGAAGGACTTTTTTCTCTATATAACGGTGTAAAAATTGAAAATGTGCGATGTTTAGACATTTAATAAATTGCAGTAGCAAAAATCGTAAAACCGAAATTTCATCGTCCAGTGTTGCCATTCGCAAAATGACGTTAGCGTTACGCACGGATACGTTTGTCCTTTATAATATAGATAGACTTATATCGATTATTTATTATTTGAAAATGATCCGTTGTACTAAATTTACTTCAGAATCGATTCAAGTCTTTTCAGTAAAACTTTGGTAACAATTTTATAAACCACTGACGTAAGTTGATCGAACGGCAATTTTTAATGTTTTCTTTCTCCCCTTTCTTGTTAATTAGCAAATCACAGCATTATTCCAGTCTTCTGGTAATCTGACTGGAAAACAGTATGAATAGCAGATATTTTTTCTGCTTCGTTGATCAGGTAATTTATGATTTCATCTTCGCAGGGCATTTACCCTTTTTTATACATCTAATGGTTTGAAAAACTTTATCTGACATCACTAATAGTAGAATTATCTCTTCAGTTTCTGTTGCGTTTTCCTCTGATCAGGTAGGTTGCTTTCTCTTTGATCTTCACATTTGTATAGATAATTATTTATATAGACTTATAGTTTTTTTACAGGGACACTCAAAAGAATTCCGTTACATTACGGTCTACGGGGAAAAATCATTTGCGGTTTATTTTAATGATGTTACACAATTTCAAATACATTGTAATTGATATATATCACTAAGGTGCATTACAAGAAGCTTAATATGGAATAGGGTGTGGATAGCACTTATATTTACTTTACAGGGACAGTCAAAAGAATTCCGTTACATTACGTCTATGGAGAAAAATCGTGTGCAGTTTAATTAAATAATGTTTCACTATTTTAAAAGCATTGAAATTTATATATCTCACTAAGGTGCATTACAAGAGGCTTTCTTTATAATATTGTGTGTATAGCAGTCATCGTTCATTTACAGGGACACACAAAAGAATTCTCTACTGTCTGTTAACAATAATTCCTGGAAGTGCGTTTTAAGTTGCTGAACGCGATTTTAAATTTAACTCACTTTTTGTCTATTACTTGGTGTGTATAAATTCTGTAGATCCTATGCAGGGCAGCACAAAAATTCGCGAACACATTTCCGTTTATTGACAGAAACTCCAAAAGGAGAATTTTAAACTGTGCTACGCGTTTTCTAACTAAACTAAAATTTAGCATCCTATGTAATATATATACAAATCTATAGATCCTATACAGGGCTGAATAAAAGTATTCGGATATTTTTCCGAATATTGTATATGTTGGAAATATATGCTGGAAATTCCTAAAATTACGTTTTTAAATATGTTATGCGTTTTCCAAGTTGTTTACTTAGATGTTATCTTTTAGCTTATTAAACGGTAATGATTTGTAAAATTATTTTGGAAGCGTTGGAAAGTGTTACATAATCTATGCTTGACGCATGATTTTTCGTTCTTGTTTATACATCTAATGGTTTGAAAACTTTATCTGACATCACTAGAATTATCTCTTCAGTTTCTGTTGCGTTTTTCTTTGATCCAAGGTAGGTAGCTTTCTCTTTGATCTTTACATTTGTATAGATATTTATTTATATAGACTTATATAGATTATTTATTATTTGAAAATGATCAATTGTACCAAATCCCCTTCGGAATCCTCTTGGTTGAGCTTAGTCTAGAACAGATTCAAGTCTTTTCAGTAAAACTTTGGTAACAATTTTATAAACCACTGACGTAAGTTGATCGAACGGCAATTTTTAAGGTTTTCTTTCTCCCCTTTCTTGTTAATTAGCAAATCACAGCATTATTCCAATCTTCTGGTAATCTGACATGTGGAAAACAGTATGGATAGCAGATATTTCTTCTGCCTTATTTGATAAGGAAATTTATGATTTCATCTTCGCCAGGGCATTTACCTTTTTTCCTACACCTAATGGTTTGAAATACTTTATCTGACATCACTAGAATTATCTCTTCCGTTTCTGTTGCATTTTCCTGTAGGTTGCTTTCTGTTTGATCGTCACATTTATATTAGATCGTTATAGAATTTTTCGACAACATTTATATTTCATTATTGATTTTGGTGTTTGTTCCATCTACCCTCTTCAGTGCAAAAATACAGGGTGTCCCAAAAGTCTCCGTACAACTTCAAAAATTAATTACAAAAAAAATAATAGGCCTACAGCAAAAATAATTACAACAGTACATAGAGTAACTTAAAAAGCTTTTTCTACTATCTTAGTATACTTGTACATGAGATCCTTCCGTTGCACGATGAATATCAAGTCGATATTCCAATTCCATCCATGTGCGTTTCAGCATGCTAACACCAACAGTAGTTACAACTGTTTGGTTCTGTTGCTTCAAGTGAACAATCTCGTGGAATTGAAACAAAAGATTAACAGTAACAGCAACAGTAGTTACAACTGTTTAGATCTTTTGTTTCAATTCCACCAGACTGTTCACTTGAAACAAAAGAACCAAACAGTTGTAACTACTGTTGGTGTTAGCATGCTGAAACGCACATGGATGGAATTGGAATATCGACTTGATATTATCCATGCAACGAAAGGATCTTATGTACAAATACACTAATGTAGTAGAAAAAAACTTTTTAAGTTACTCTATGTACTGTTGTAATTATTTTTGCTGTAGGCCTATTATTATTATTTTTTTTTTTTTGTAATTAATTTTTGAAGTTGTACGGGGACATTTGGGACACCCTGTACATTTTATTCCAACACACGATTTGCGCTTAGCGGATTTGGAACTTTTGTCATCTTCTAGAATTTTCTTGACAATATCACAGCTAAATTTACTTATATCTTCTGTAACGCACTGTCTTACCGTTTTACATAATTCTGCATAATTCTTGAAGTAAGATCTTTCATAATAAAGATTATGAAACTCTTCAATTATTTAAATAGGAAATGTGTTTATTTATGATGTCATTTGAGCTGCAATTTTTAGATGAACTGAACAGTAATTTCTGGACTATAATTATATGAAATGTACTCCGTATTTTTATTCTAAAACTAGCTAACCCGCCCGGCGTTGCCCGGGCCCGAGATAATTACAATCTCAGAGAAAGGCGTTAACCCCCTTCTTCCCGATACCCGCAAATATAATGAATAATTTATTCAACAGAACCACCGTCACCTACATTAACGCGATCATTAAAAAAAGAATTACATTTTTCTGATAATTAGAACATAACGAAGACGCTACGCTAAAATAACCGGCAGATGACACCCCTTCTCGACCTCAATTTCAAATCTATCTTAATTAGTTACCTAAATTTTTGTTCATTAGTAAAAATTGACAATTATTTCCTTTCCTTTTCGCAAACTAAATGGAGGGATCGGTCCGAGAAACAGATCTCTTTGTAGTTCAGTTTTTAATGAAAGCAGATCCCTGTCTGAAACTTTCTCGGATCGTTTTCACTGGCGCCGGCAGATTTTTGGCAGTTTTTTGCATGAAAAAAAAATACCGACCGAATTTTTCAAAAATCACATAGTCGGATGCAGAATATTTTTTTTACATATGCACAGAAATTTTCAAATTGATATCTCAATTAGTTTTCTTAAAATTCGCTAATTAGTAAAATAATTTCGAATTCGTTCATTTCCGCTTGCAAATCCAATGCGCCGATTCGTTTCTTTCGCCATTTTGATTTAAAAGATGTCATTTTAGAAGCGATGGTTAATTAGAATCTAATTAATATCTAGGCTAATTATCAAAATATTAAAATTCTGAGGGTCAGGTGCACCAAGAGAGGGTTTGGACTACCTAAATCTAAATTTACAGACTTCTAGGTGCGCTAAATTTTCCTAGCCATCGCCAACAGACACACACACACAGAGCGAAAATTTATTTTATTAGTATAGATAGAAGATAAGAAAGATTTAAATTTCTTTCTCTTTCTCCTTTTTTTTTTTTTTTTTAAGTTTCGACACATATAAAGGATTATATGTTCAATAATACGCGAGCCAAATACTGGCGTTCTTAGAGCTGCGCCCTGAGGCGGCTGCCTCACATGCCTCACGTCTGGCGCCGGCCCTGCTTAAGCCCATCTGAGCTATCTAAATTAAACTTCTTTTCATCTGACCAGATGACTGTGCTCCTCTCCGTTGTCCAAGGCCGCAGCCAGAAAAATATTTCTGAGGGGGATTTGGTGCCCATAATTTTATTCTTCTCTTATTTTAGATTTGTTCTTTACTAAATGAATGGAGGCGGGTTTTAAAAGCCTTATTAAGCTTTATTGCGAATTCAAATAACTCAATTTAATAGAACTAGAGAAGAAAATTTAAGACTTTTTCACTGAAAATAAAATTATAATCTCATTTAGGTACTTATTCGGTGACGTATTAAGACGTTACTGTCAATCAGATTCATGTCGAAATTTTGTACATATCTTTTTAAATATTTTGTTGCCAAAAATGTCAGTAGCATTCGTCGGAACAACTAAGTTTGTAGTTAATTTTATAACTTTCACTGCATTCTTCAATAATTTGGGCTAAAGAAGTCATATCCGATTGTTGTAGTCATTTTATTTTGACATTCTTCTTTTAAAGAGTCACATTCCAGAAAATCCGAATGAATTTCAAAGATTAATAGAAATTGCATTTATTTTTTCGACATATTAACGGAATCATAGCAATAAAGTTATCCTAGCTTAGAATTTTGATTTTTGAATGTTGACTGCAGTTGATTTTTGATTCTTAACCGTCTTGACTGATAGTTAATAGCATATTTATAGTCATCTTGGCAGAAATTTCGAAGGGGGATCAAACCCTGATGATCCCCCCCCCCTCCCATTGGCAACGGCCTTGCCGTTGTCCATGACATGTACTGCTGTACAAAGTGAAGTCTGTCTTTGATGTGATGAGGCCAGGGCTTAATTTCTAAGGGAAAAAGTACCGGAGCCCTAATATTCTGCAGTACTAACACCCGTAGCCACCCCCCCCCCCTCCACCCCCCTCCGCCGTCACTCCAATCTGCATATTTATATTTCATACATTATTTTTTTAATTTAAAGCATTGGTTGTTTTATTTAGCAGAATAATAACTTTAAATACATCTATCTGCGTATATTTAGCTATCAACTATTCCACTTTTTAGTTATTACTACTTCCAAATAGAAACATTTGCTTAATCTTAATGTTAATTAATCGCAGAATTCTGTGATTAAATAAGCTCAGGATTATGATTCGGAAATAGTGTTAACACACACAAAGAATAGTTCTAGCTACGCAGAATAGAAAAAGACTTTCTGTTTACTCTTTATTCTGATCAAAATAGCATTAAAATGATTGAAATGTAAATAAATAAAATTTTGAATTTAAGGCAGATTGAGCTCGAGAATGCCCAAATCCGAAGACTGATATAAAAATCGAGATCGTTTCGAGATATAAAAATCATCTCCATCTCTTATGTGAGCGACACATTACGTCACTTATAAGTGCTTTGTTATAAAAGATTAGAGATGAGAGGGAAAGGAAAGGGTAATTTAGGAAGTGTTATTGCACTAGGCTCCGGAGCGCAGTGTTTATCAGCTCCGGTGAATTCTGGCCAATATATAAATTTTTACTAAAAACAGAGAAGTACCGGAGCCGGGCTCCGGCGCAAATTAAGCCCTGGATGAGGCTCAAGTTTTGGCTTAACTTTCCTTTTCTTCCATTTCATGATCGGGGCTCGTTGAAGAATTCGTCTAACAGTTCGAAAGCTTAGATTTAGCTTTTAAATCATTTATAATTTGGCTAAAAGAGAGTGGCTTGAGCGCTGGTACCGGGTGTCCCAAAAATGAGTGATGGATTTTAAAATTCAATAACTAGCAAACGGTGACAGACATTTAAAAAATTCTTGCAGGAGGGTTATGTATCATGTCGTGAGTTTTTTTACTGTGATTCTTGATTTTAGTTCGAATTTTAAACAATAGATGGCGCTCAATCGAGGCCGAAACTGACGTCACTCGGCATTGATGCGAAGAAAGGAGAGTAAGGCTATGGAGTGGGTCTCATTCGCCAGTACAATCTTGCTCTTAGGCCTCGATTCTGAACTCATTCGATATGATTTCAATGGAATGCGTTGTTGCCATGGAAACAACAAATCCTTCGATAGTGGAATACAACGTTTAGATTAGGGCATGAATTTAACAAGCATTATTCGAGTTTGCAGGCAATTTTACATTTATGAGTATTTATGGGAATTTTATCTAACCAATATGAAAATTTAGTTTCGCGAAATGATGGCAATGCAGGTATTTGAGAGCTGCACAGAAATCGAATCCGTCACATCTTCATTCGTTATTTTGCTACGCAATCTGCTAGTGAGTACTTTTAAAAGAGTGTACACTATTTATTGAAAATGGTTTATTTCACCTACTAGTTTTAAAATACGATGAATAAAATATTCCTTAAATCAGGCCATAAAAAGTAATTTAATCCGAGAAAATAAAACAAAATAAATGTAGAATCGCCTGCAACTCGAACACTGCTTGTTAAATTCATGCCCAGTTCTGAAAGCTGTATTCTACTATCGAAGAGTTTGTTGTTTCCATGGCAACAACGCATTACATTGAAATCATATCGTCTGTGTTCAGAATCGGGTCCTAAGAGCAAGATTGTACTGGCGAATGAGACCCACTCCATAGCCTTAATCTCCTTCCTTCACGTCAATTATGAGTGACGTCAGTTTCGGCTTCGAATGAGCACCAACCACTGTCAGCGCCATCTATTGTTTGAAATTCGAACTAAAATCAATAATCGCAGAGAAAAACTCCCGACATCATACGTAACCCTCCTGCAAGAATTTTTTTAATATCTGCCCCTGTTTGCAAGTTATTGAATTTTAAAATCCATCAGTCATTTGTGGGACACCCGGTATATGAATGCCATGAAATGGCCTGCACGCAACCCTGATCTAAACCCGATTGAAAATTGTTGGGGTGCAATGGTTCGAATAGTCTAATCATGAAGGACGTCAATATCAAAACACAAATGATTTAAAAATGGCTATACTTTCAGCATGGAACCAGTTATTAATGGAACAGTTGGAAAATCTTGTTCGATCTATGCAGAGACGCATATTCGAAGTAATTCAGAAAAATGTCGGTCCAACTCATTTTTGATTGTGTGCGTTAATAATTAGCACCAGCATTCAAATTATGTTCATTTCTTAAACTCAGTAATTTACTGTTTTCGGTTTAGTCATGTGCTATATTAAAATTACACATGTTTTTGAGAAAAATTTAAAAAATGCATTGATGTATTGAAATGTATTGATCCCTAATGACTCCATTTATCAGTTTCTTATCCATAAGATTGCATTTATTCAGATCAAAAATACCAGAATATAGGAATTCATAACTTTGAGTTTATAATTTTGTCCAGGTCTCACATAATGTTATTTTTTTTAAGTTATGTATTTTCTTCTTTAAATTATTTGCTCCATTTAAATTTATGAGTTATTTTAAATTTAGATGTCTTTTTGTAAATATTCATCTTTATTTTATTATGTAAAGCTAAGCTTATTTATATTATGGAATATTGCTTGCGTTTGAAATAAAAATATCGTCTGCGTTTTGGAATGTTTTTAGTTATTTTAGATAAATTGAGTATAAAATCGCCGTCAGTGGCAACATGTACCTGCATATTCCGGGTAGAATTCATCTTTGAAGATTAAAAATTTGTTCTACTCAATCAACTGCTGACGATGTGTGCTTGCGTTCGTTCTACTGAATTCCTTTATCTACTTCTGACAGTGTGAAGTTTTAATGGAAGTGATAAATATTATTTTTGGAATTAATTTAGATTATAATATCAGAATTTAAGCATTTTTAACTTTAAAATTTATGTATTGCATGAATTTATTTTTCTTAAGAATTATTTGTCTTTTCAATTTTTTTTTTTACTTTTATTCGACTTTTTATCATTTTTAAAAATAATTTTGCTCGAAGGATTATCATTAATTCATAAGGTATTATTTATAAATTCGATAGAATACGTACTTGAGTTCATTTTCAACGCATGTTGGAAGTTGCACCTACATTTTTCCATAATATTTAGGATATATTTAATATTGTAATAGGGTAAATGTGTCAGTAATGGACGCCCTCGAAAGTTTTTGGTTTATAAAAAGTTGCCTATAAAAATTCAGCTTTTATTTTATTTATTTTTTTCATAACTGTTGTAGATCATTTTTATAAAACCAATTAGGGAGTAATGTTTCACAATTCAACTGCCTTTCATTCAGTGAAAATTTCACTGAGCAAACAAAGAGCGCTGGTTTTACTTAACTAGTTTTTATCTGCTTTATTTTCTTGAAGAAAAAAAAATGCATGTTTTTCGTTTGATAGTAATAAAAATCTTTAAATTTTATATACTAATGGCCAATTATAAAAAAAAAATCATTTAAATTTTACGATCAACGTCCATCACTGAAATGTTTAATAAGTCAATTTCCATAATAAAAATGTTATTTTATTAATGATCATATTGCATAAAATTTATTGATTTAACTGAAAAGCTAACTAATCAAAGTTAATTTTTAAATTAACAGAATGTTATATAAATAACACTGTTTATAAATAGCTGCTTTTAATTGCCGAAACGTCAGTGAAGACTCACTGTTGAGAGGAGAAAAATGTTTGGTTTCCGTCTGTTTGTCAGTCTGTCTGTTCCGCGCGATAACTGCCGTAAAAATCGTCCTATTTGGTTGATTTTTGGTGGGTATGTTACTGAGGTACTCGGAATCAGCTGTATATAGTATTTAGTTACATTTGGTTCATTCGTTCGAAAAATAGAGAACATTTCTTTTTAGGTCAGAATGCTTTCCAATGGGAATGCAGACGATTTTCAAATTTCATTTTTAACTGAAATGAAAATCGCATATTTGAATAATGGATTTAAACGTAAAATTATGGATGTTAAATTTTTGATATGGAGGTTTTAAATACATTCAATAGCTTTGAAAATTTGCCGATACATTTATTAGAATTTAGAAATTATTGTGCTGTCCTCTAAAAAAAACTATTTTTTGAAATTTTCTCTATATAACGTCTAATAAAGAATGCACAAAAATTAAACATTGCTAATTTTTTACAGCTTGTTCTGACTAAGATTTTAATGTTGAGCATTTTTCATTTTATCACTTTATTAGAAACTGGCAGCCAATTAAGCGAGAATTTGAAAAAAAAACCACTTTTCAAAAAATAACACGTCACCTGAAAAAAAAAAAAAAAAATCACTCCTGACATAATCAGCTGAAATGAAGCATTTTATTACATATTAATGATTTAACATAAAAACAGTTAAAAATTTATGTAGGTCATTCTAAAATTATATTATAACATAACAAGAAAAATCTCTAAAAATGAACCTCGTGCTTTGTCAGACTTCTGCAGTTGTTACTTAAAATTATTTAAAAACTAAATAAGCACTCCTTATCTATTTTTAACTATTTTTATTATCCTAAATGGTCATAAAAACAGAACAAAACAAAACGAGTAGGTAAGTGTGATCAAAGATCACACAAAGGGTTTCGTTTAATATTCCTTTCAAAACACTTTATCCTTTCTTTAATAAATCCAAATAAATAAGTAAAAATATACCGGTCTATTTTTTCTTTTTTTTTTTTCGAATATCTAAACCAGCCCGATAGCTGTCATAATAATATCTGTCATGCGGACTAAATGCAATATTTAAAAAAAAAAAAAAAACCAATTTCAAAATTAAACATGTTGTACACCTTCAAAATGTTAAAATATGCGAATATTTTCATAATCGGATTTTTATCATGATTTAATATGTTTCTCAAACTCATATATTTACTATTCTCTATTACTCATATTGATACTCGCTTTATATTATTCTCAAACATTTAAAAAATTCGTTAAACTTCCGATTCCGATGTGATGTTAGATTTTCTTTTTAATTCTCTAATGACGTGATATTAATCTGCTTTGTATACATACACATACACATACTCATACTCCTTGTATTATTGAGAAATGTTTGAAAATTCCCGTTTTATTACCACTATGACCTCAATCATTTTTATTTCATATTAATTTTGTTTTAATTGGTGAAATTTTCTTATTTCATTTTCATTTTTCACGTGGAAATCGTTCAATAGAAAATTAATTATTGTAGAAAGAATTTCATTGTGGATTTTTAATTTTTGGCAACTGCTTTCACAAAAAATGTTTAAATTTAATAGGAAAAGGCTGTTAGAATTTTGTTTTTTATCTCTATTTATTAAAATAATACGATTTTTTCAAATTTTAATATTTTGAGCTTCATAGCTGGTATTCAGCTAGATATACACAAAGTTTCAACTCTGTAAGTTACATAGTTTCTGAGAATGGCTCTGTGACGGACAGACAACGGAGCGGGATAGGGTTTCGTGAGATGAACGAAACCCTAAAAATTGACCTTAATGAAATACTAGGGTGAGTTTTTTTTTAGGAAACATTTCACTCTGGGTTTTTTTTAGAGGACAGTACAATAATTGTTTAAATTATTGGAAAATTTTTTGCATATGTTCGGGAAATATAAAACATTTTACTTTCATATTTTTTACAAATTTTAAAATGCATTTCTTTTTACTTTGCTCTTTAATTTATTAATTGCTTAGCAACCATATTTCAAAGAATACCAAAATAATAAAATTCAAGTAACTCGCACTATTTGCCTGCAATATATTTTTTTGCAAAATAAATTATTTTCGAGTGATTTTAGTATTTTGAGTGACATAAATGAGAATTTATTTTGATACAAGTTACCGCTTAACTACTATAGAATGATTACCGAAATATTTTTTCCAAACAAAAATTTTTAAAACATAGAACGTGTAATTTGGATTAAAGTGTCGTAGTATGTGTTTACATTTGTGCATATTTTTTACATGGGATATTATTCATTTTCTGGAACAGATGTGGATGTTTCGTTGTTGAAGAGTTAATATAATTTTAAAAATAGGATAAAATCCCTCGTACAACGAGGTGGTTAATCTAAAGAAATTAGTGAAGTAAAACGATCCTGACCTGAAATTATTTACAATTACTGGAAATTGAGAACATAAAAAGCTATCACAAAAAATACTTTATAGCGTCAAATCACGATTGTTATTTAGTGAATTGGCAGTGGGCACAATTATGAATGAACCCAATAGGTTTAAAAGTTTCCAAATAAGCCTATTTTGGGGAGATTTTAGTATGCTATTGCCATCGAGTTAGATCAGGATGTAGTTGGATAAAATAAATATTATAAGATGACCATCAAAACTGTTTTCCCGACGCAAAAATTGTAATAACGCTAGGTTTCTAAAATTGATATAAGTGAAATATAGTAGATTCAGTTTACATTTCCAGAAGTTGCTTTTGTACATGAATTTGATATTATTCAACTTATCTATCAGATGCAGGTATTTCGTGGTTGGCAGGTAAGTAAATATTGCTATTTGGGTATTAAAACTCGCAAGAACTCGCTAGATTTCTTGTCACGTCAGAACTTAATACTTTATTCTTAGTCTTAATACTTTATTCACAAAAAGATGTAAAATGATAAAAATAAGGTTTCTAAAATTTAATTTAAAATGAAACTAGTCGTTGGGGGCCACCGTAATACTTACCCATCATGGATATGCATAATGTAAAATATTAAAATAAAAATGTGTAAACTACTTATAAAATGCATTGCAATTCGAATAAAATCGTGGCTTGATGACGTCACAAACTTTAAAGGCTCGATTACTGAATGGCTTGAAAGAAACATCCTTATAACTCCAAAAATAATAATCCTATTAACTAGCGGTTTATTGCATCTGATTAAGCGTCAAATTTCCAATTAAAATACATCTTTGAAGTGAAATTTGGATGAAATATAGGACAGGGTCATGAAAAATCGAAGAGTGTGGAAAATAGGATTACAAATATCTCGGCAACTCATTATCCGATCGACTTCATGCTGTATGCAAAATTTATGTTTTTTTATTGTATTTTATATTCATTTCTTAAAATAACCAATTTCGAAAATTTTTATATACCTTTTATCAGAACGAATATTTCGAGAGTCCGAAAAAAATAGTTCCGGTTAATCGAGGTTATTGAAAGGAAATAGGCTTCTTCCCATTATTACATACTAAGTACATACCAAATTGCAAGTCTCTATCTCAATTTGTTCGGGAGATAGAGCGTTTACAGACACACAGACGGACGGCAAATTTTTTTTTCTAAAAATATGTTTTTCGGAATCTCCAGTGTCTGAAACTTGTAAATCCGTCAAAAATTTTTTTTCGATTTTCAAAACGATTACAAGACTTACCCTATACTACGTATGATGGATAAGTAAAAAGGGTTTAAATAAGAGTCTTATTGCAACAGCTGGGACAAAAAAAAGTATGATGGTGAGAGAAAATCTCACGCGCGAGTTCTCCCGGGTTAAGATAACATAAATTATTTTCGAAATTGTTGCTTATCCTAATAAAACCACTGTGTCGAACGAAATCCAAAATATTCTAGATTCATTCACACAATCAATAGGAAATCACGAATATAAATTTAATAAGACTACGGTGAGTTTGAAGAAATGTGTTTTTTTATCTAAAAAATTAAAAGAATAAGACGTTCATAAGAATGTCAGAATATTATTGCAAAAACCGTGTTTAATTTAACGTGTCTAATTTCTGAAACCTTCGAATTATTTTATATGCGTATAAATATATATGTAGTAATTTAAAAATTTTAATTTGCGGATTGTAAGATGTTAAATATTATGAAAAGTGAGATTAAAAAACAATGACTTTCAGAGCTGACGTTGAGGGCTCCTGATCTGTAGATTTACTATTTAATTTAATGTGGTATTTTTTAAACTACACCTTCCAGTTTTCATAATGTGGTAATCAAAGGAATCAGGAAGTAGAGAAAAGTGTTCAAGGGCATAGGAAAAGGACCAGCTCATGGAGCTCAAGCCCTCCCATTTAATTTATAAGTGACAATTTTTCAAAAAATGAGTTTTATACTCAAATTACAATTACCTAATAATAAATACCGCAAATGAGCATACTGTCATAAAGATGCTTAGCCATGCCATGAATGGAAGTGGCTATAATTCTATTCAATAGCAACTTAAGGATTTTTTTAATTTATTTGTTTAATCTCTAATGTTCTGTATTCAGAATAACGTTATAAATACTGTAAAGTGTTATTCTTGCATAATTCATGGGTCCAATCATTCAGTGATCGTAATCTATTTGTTACAATCGATTTATTTGATGTTTATGAAAGAGAAACCTGTAGCATATTGCTGCTTTGAAGATTGAGTTTGGTCTACGGCAGTGGTTTTAAGTTTTAACTGGTGTGTGTGCCATGTCACACTGATGCAATGTGAGAGGACCTCATGTTTACCAGAAAATGTTCAGTAAATGTATATCAAGTTTCTCAAACTAAAAAAGAAACTTTAAAATGCAAAATTCTAAATTCTGAAATAAGGTTTAGAATCATAAAATTACGTTTTTTTTTTTTTTTTTTTTTTTTTTTTTTTTTTCCAGTGTTTAAATATTTTTAATAGAAATGTCAGAGAATTAATTGCATTGAAAGTAATAATAATAATAATAATAATAATAAAACATGTTTAAATCTACAGGTTTCTTCTCAATTGTATCTGACTATTATATTTACGCGAAATTAAATAAGTTGAATTGAAAAACATTCAAAAAAGTAAAATTTCGGCTAAATCCTTCGAACCAGATTTGCTTATTTGAAGAATATGATTAACCGAATTAAAAATAATAATAATCTTTTACAAATTATATCAAAATATTTTGCTTTGTTTATCTATGATGAAGAATTTTCTCTGTATTACTAAATAAATTAAAAAGTATTTATTCATTTCATATAGGTTTTTAATCACAATTACGTTTAGTATGCTGTGGAAGCTAACTCATGGGTTCGAGTGTGCCACAAAATAATAAAGATACAGAAACTATTGATATGAGAGTCAAGTTCGAACAAGACGATGTCAAGTTCGAATGTAAATGGTAAATATTTAAAAGTTGATTTAAAATATAACAACAGAATTTAAGTTTTTGTTATTTTTTTTAATTTAAATTATATATGGAATGAAATTATATCTGGATGAATAATAAAAATGGTAATTAAATTTTACATTATTTTTAATACTTAATTACTTGCGTTTTCAACATATTTATATTTTTATTTAATTTTTTATGTGTTTAAAGATAACTTTGCTCGCAAGATTCATATTATTAGTTCATTTAACAAAATAAATTTCCAGGAAAATATCACACAAAAAAAAAATCTAAATTATTTTCTTCATAATACGCTTACTAACAATCTCAAGCATGAAATTTAAAACTTTAGCGACATTTACAGCACGCGCTAATTGAGCATTTACTAATAAACTTTTTAAGCTTCTGTCCGTCATATTTAAGCGACAGGTTTTTTTTTTCTTAGCAGGTATGGTATTGTATGGCATTCCTTCCGTAAAAGATCATGGAATTTTTAAGCTGTTCACAAATCCAAACTGACTACTTTCTGACAGATTTTTTAATTAATTTTTTTTCGCAAACAAATGAAATCGGCAGGTGTACTTATTCATAAACAGTGTCATCGAATTACATTTTCCCTTATTTGGTGAAAGCAGATATTTCAGAAAATACTATCAAAATGGACGTTTTGAACCGAATTCTCGATGCGGCAGTACGAGAATAGGAAAAACCCCGTCCTTACGTGACACGGATCGCTTATAACTCAATAAGTAATTTTATTTATCAAAAAATGGAAGACTCATTTCGATTCGAAATCGCTTCAGTAGTCAGGCCTGCCAATTTTATGCCTTTGCGTTTAAAAATGAGTCGGAAAATGTGTAAGAAAGTTTCACGTTGTTTTGAGCAGGTCCTTTGAGAACCACATTGCATTAACCCTTGACGGCACCGACAAATTCTGTTCGTAAAATACGAAATTACTGACTGACACCGGAATTTACAAACGAGTTTTTGAAAAATAAGAACTCCTTATTTTAAGCTTTCATTGTAGAAGCAAAATTTTATTAAAATATTCTTGGTGCCGAATGCAAGTTTAGAATTAAAATTAGGTGTGCCCGGAGTGGGACCACTGTGCCGGAAAGGGTTAAGGCAGGATTATGTTATAGGCAGGTTTTATTTTCATAGGATTTAATGATGTCCATTTTTAGGAACCGCTGTCCCGCTTTTTTGTCTCCTTGTCCCGTTTCTTAAGACTTTCCAACATAGTAGAAAAGTGCTTAAGAATTCGGTTTGTCTGCCTGATTGTCCGTGTTCTAACTCTCGTAAATATACTTGGATTGCCATGAAATTTTATGTGTTATTTAGGTTTAGTATATGTTTGGTATTGAAATGAAGTGTGTAGCATTTATAGTTCATTTACAGGAACACTCAAAAGATTTCCGTTACATCACGGTCTATGGGGAAAAGTCGTTTTCGATGCATTTGATTAATGTTACGATATTTCAAACATAATGATAATGATATGCATCACCGAGGTGGACTGCAACATGCTTTCTCAGAAGTATAGAATAAGTAGCATTTATAATTCGTTTACAGGGAAGCACAAAAAAATTCCATTACATTGTGATCTATAGGAAAAATCGTTTGTGGGGCATTTTAATGATGTTACACTGTTTCAAACATAATGAAACTGATATGCATCACTGAAGTGAATGCCAACATGCATTCTAAACAGTAGGTAAGCAATTATAGTTTGTTTACAGGGATGCACAAAAGAATTCCATTGCATTATGATTTAAGGGGACGGGGTCAAACATAATTGAATCACTGAAGTGTACTAGAGCATGTTTTCAAAAGATTATCGGGTGCATAGCATTTATCGTTCATTTACAGCGATACACAAAAGAATTCGGTTTCAGAATGTCCAAGATCGATAATTGCTGGAAGTGAGTAGTAGGATAATGAGAGTTCAACGGCCACAGGCGCAGCCGCAGCTGAGGAACCGAGCAACCGATAGTGCATTGTTCAGAATCAACCCTCTTTTTCTTGCAATAATCTTTTCATCTCATTTTGTTGGTACATCTGATATTTTATTAAAAAGGTTTGTGTGTAAGAGTATGTTTTAAAAAGCATATATGTCTTATAGTTATTATAAATAGTTCTCTTTGTGTGTGTGTATGTATGTGGGTAACAAATAGTTCTCTTTATGTGTGTATGTATGTGTCTGTGTGTGACAAATAGTTCTCTTTATGTGGGTATATATATGTGTGTGTATGTGTGCGTGACAAATAGTTCTCTTTGTATGTGTGTGACTATCTGCTTGTTTATCAAAGTTTTAGAAATATTTTTCATGTTTTTATAACGAAAAAAAATATGCGGTAGTTAGTTAAAAAGTTTCACAAATTAAAAAAAAAAAATCTTTTAGAAAAAGTTTCACATTACTTAAAAAATTTAAAAAAGTACTCAATAATAAAATCAACAATTTTTATTATAACAAAATAATTTACATAAAGATATTTACAGATCAAAATATACATCACGATTTTGCGTTAGCAATACAAATCAACATTTTCTTCTTTATTACAAACGGTATTAATGTCATAATGGCCATAAGCATAACTGGTGATCCCATCATCCAATAAGTAACGCTTGTCGTCAAAGGGACTTAAGCTAATTTTATTTTGAGTTAATGTATATAGGCGATGGTCATCTTGGGCAATCCTTACCTGTTTCTCCATACTTGTTTTTTGTTGTTGGAGGCACTCCAAGTAGTCTTCATGTGTAATTTTCTGCCGAACAATCTGCGTAGACACGCCTTTTGCACGTTTCTTTTCCTCTTTAACAGATTTTAGAGAGTACATTTTTGATTTCAGTCCGACAAACTCAAGGGTTAATTCGCCATTCAGTTCATCTTTAAATTTTCCGAGCGTCTTCTTATTATCTTCATAGTATAGACGATGAGATTTCGGTTATTCAGAAAAGTCAAAAAAATCACGATGCTGCTCCAGATCCTTATAAATATTATTGATCTGAATATGATACGTTAGGGAATCTGTATCCGTAAAGAGTATAAAACTACACGATCTTTATATGTTTTCTTTATAAAATTGTAATGGAAATCATACATACAAAGTTTAGATAGTTCGAGTATAGAAAATCCAACATAGATGGGTCGGTTCATATGTATGCTAGTTTTTAATCTCTCCACAGCAGTCAAGTCTTCATCATAAGTTTTAAACGATTTAAAAGTAGGCGATGCTACTAATTTTTTGGCTCTTTTTTCACCATTACAAAGCACAATATTTCTTCTTTTTCGTAGATTTTCCATGGTTTTACCAAAAACAGAATTGTTCATTAACTTAAAAAAGTCTTTCTCAAAAGAAGATTTTGCTTCTTTCCTTTTTTCGGTATTGAAATTAATATATTTCTGTAACCATGGTCCCTGTTTGAATTTTAAAGCTTTGTGCACGGCTGTAATTTTTAAACCAAGTTCTAAATAAAATTTAATATTACGATAATGGGTTATATAATTTCGTTTATTATTTAAATGTGGTATAAGTTTAGGAGTTCCCACGAATTTTCTATTGTTGAGTAAGCTTCTTGCATGAGAAGATAGCATCTGATCCTCCACAGTTACTCTCTCAGGGGCGACAGGGTATTCATTATGCAAAAGATGTAAATGTTTCGGGTATTCCAAGTCTAACTCGAAAAGATACCCAATTTCGGAGCTATCAGATAGAGATAGAACCCACTCTTCTGTTATATGACTTGTTTCACACCATTCAAAACCGCCATAGGGTAAAAATTGACTCATAGCCCACCCGTATAAGTTATTGGCATCCCAATACATGATGTAGCTGGGTGCCTCATTTTTCTTATAATCGGGCGTACCAGGGATGTTTGCTCGGGCATATCTTTTACTTATCATGCTAATGCCGCCTCGTATTCCATTTTCAACCATAAGCAACATATCTATATCACTGAGTAACTCTAAAGGTGTATCAGACATCTTCAAACAAGCCTGCCATGCTAGCCCAGGTGCTGTAAACAGATGAGCAGGGTCAATTTCATAATACTGCTGACATAATTTCCTAAAGTTTTGAAACACGTCAGCAAGTAGTAGAACATCTGTCTTCACATAAAGGTTGTGATAATCACCAAGAGTCTTGATATCAAATGCTTTCCATACATTCTGGGCGTGCTGGTACTCCTTTTCATCTATAGGCTCATTGGTTAAACTATTAAAAAAGGCAGAAGGCGGGGGAAATTGCTTCTCAGTAAATTTTTCAAAACAAGTAAAATAATCATAGGGGTAAACCCCTTTCCGTATAAGTAATGATAAATTATTATTTTGTGGGAAATTATCTGCAAGTATAGTGAATTGATTAGGTTGAAGGTTTTTAACAAGTTTTTCCAATGACGTAGGCAAAAATTGGAAAGAATCTATAAACACCATCTGAATAGGAGATGTAGGTTTTCTGATTTTAAAGGTGATATAGTTTTCCATAGAAGTAGCAATAACATCGATTTCATGATCTTTGAATTTTCCAAGCTTTGTCATAATATGATGCCCATCGTAGTTTTTCAAGTTATGAAATATAACAGGAATTGTTTTACACTGCTTATAATTCAAGTTGCATTCTACATGTGCAGCTCCTCTGTACGCACCTGACAGGTGATCATGGTCACGTGTCCGTTTCTCATCTAAAGTTTTCTTACAAATATGACAAAACTCTGCTTCTCTAAATGCCTTTTCTTCCTTGGGAGAAAGCTTCATAGGTTTAATATTTTGCAACTTTTCTCCTAAAATTTCCTTCTCTTGCATCATTCGGTTTAAAAAATGCTCAACACAGTTTCTACCACGATATACCTGTGCTTTCTTCACACACGTTCCATCGGGTCCAATAACCACATAGGCATAACCACATGGCAAGTGATAGGTTGTTTTCTCGGTATAAGATGCTTTAGAAGAGGGTGGAGCTGATGAAATAGGTATAAGGAGACTCTCAAAATCCGCATAAATCGTATAGGCAACAGGATGTTGTAAATGAATACCTGTAAACTTTAATATATTATCATTTTCACTAGGCATCTTTATAGCTTGCGCAACATGTTGAGAACAATATTCATTATGCTTATCCAATAGATCTTGTCTTGAAAATCGATGCAAACATCGATAACAGTACTGTTGCACACCATTATGTTTGGTAAGATCACCTAAAAGTCTTGAAAAACTTCTTATCAAACAATAGTGTTGCTTTTCACCGTCACCAACCAATAACAAATTAATCACATCTTGATCTTTCTTTTCAGATATATACAGGGGGCAAACTTCATCCTCTTCATAACCAAACACATTAACCCGTAAATTATTGAGTTGTTCAATAACAGGTATCTTCTGAAGGGGTACAGGGCATTCTACACTACCTAATTTAATATCATGTTCATAGGGTCGATAATGCGAAACACGTTCAGGTTTTTTTGTATAATCTAAGTTCAATTTAAAAGCCAAAAGACACCATACTAAACATTTGTTATCTTCGTTTTTTATATTCAGCACTGCTTTTTTATCATCGAGTTTTTTAGACAGAGGAATATAGGAACTCGCAGCGAGGGGATGATATTTAGTAATCTTGAGTTCTAAATGAAGAATTTTTTTAAGTTTCCAGCCAGAGCCTCTTTGTACAAATTCTTCAAAGGATTTAATAATCTTCGAAAATCCTTCCTCAATATGTTGTGAGATAGTATCATCTATAAGTTCGGTCATACACGAACATCGAAAATAACATTGAATTTCTTCAAACTCCTCATTATCAGTCAGACGTTCAAGAGCTATTTTTTCTGCCATATACCATTTAATTGCACCTTTTTCATGAATTTCACTTATTAAACGTTCTTGTATTTCAGTTTGTACATGTCTATGAAATACCTCTAAATCATTTTCCTCACGTTCATCTGGATGCAAAATTACTGTTTTAAACACATTAAGTGCATCAGAATGCTTTATGTTTTTCGACTTTGCATTAGATAAGCTCATTTTACGTTTTACACTCACAAGAGGTGTGCGAGAGTGTTGAGTGCGTACATGTTGCCTCAGTTCAAATTTTCTTCCAAACACTTTATCGCAATCACGACAAGGAAATGTTGAATTCCGATGTGAGTTGAGATGATGTTTTAAATTATCCTTCCGGGTGAAAACTTGATCACATTCATCACACTTAAATGTAGACTGTCCAGTGGCGTATCCAGGATTTAATTTCGGGGGGGGGGCTGACTTAAATTTCGATAATTTTCTGAGTTTTACGAAATATGTTGAACTGCGTTATAAACAGAAATCATATTTGATAATAAGGCAGAGAAAAACGGGGGGGGGGAGACGGGGCTGAACTCGAGCACCCCCTCCCTCGCTGAAATCAGTTGAAAAGTGATAATGGATTGTTTCATATACTTCAATTTAAAAGAAAGTCATTGTAGCTTATAATCTATAAAGTTCTCTCCTTCTCCCCTAAATTCTGGCTACGATTCTTGCTTGACAATAAATTAATTTTGATTGGGACAATTTCAAACAAATTTTTTTTTCATAATTTTTTTTCTATTTTAGGATCAATTCCCTATTACTGCCAAGGCACGTGGGGCACTTTCCCTGAATCCACATATTTAAGGGGCCCAAAAATTTATGGTGTTTCAAATCAATTTTATTGTAAACAATCCTAATAGATTAAGAAATTAAAATTTCTAGATTCATTACACAACTTATGTAAGCTAAAATTGTCAGTGATATCATAAGTATTATAATTTTTCTTCTCATTTGAAGATTTAAGTTTCTCATAATGCGCCCAATTTATTTCAGCTTCTTCATATGTGTTCTAAACTTGTTTAAAAATGTTTTAATTTTATGACTATCTTATTTATAAAATATCATTTTCTTTGGGTTGCGTATGTTTTTAAAGTTCGTGCAACATTAGTTCATGTTTATTTAACATAATATTTGAGTCTGTCAAGTTAATTTTTACGAAGAAATTTCAATAATAATAATAATCCAACTTCAGTTCACATTTATTCTCAGTCTTTCATTCAAATGGGTGCATTACATTAGTTACATTCATACACTTCTCATTCACAGTATTTGTAAAAATGTGATAATCTACGATTAGGGCCAAAAATATTTTCTGTTGCTATGGCCCAAAATTTTAATGTCAGGGTCTGTTCAGGATAAACAAACTTTCTTTGCAAAATCTCTTTTTTTAATACCAACAAAAATTTAATTCAAAATCTTAGGGGTAGCAAGCATTCCTTCTTGATCTCCCCCTTCCCTTCGTATAGATGCTCCTGGGATTTTGATCAAACGTATGGCTATTAACTTTCAAGAAATATATGTTAAAAAAAACTCATCAAATTTGTGAAGGAAGGGACAAGTTCACAATTAATTGGAAACTAAACATCAGATTTCCCCTTTTTAAAAAAGAGTTAAAGTTATTGAATTATGGCTAACAATATTACTGGACTTTTTAAAATAAACGGTAAGTAAAATTGTAAGAAAATTTATTTTTAACATGTGAATTTATTTAATGCTATGCTTCTTTTGTTAAATATTCCAAATGGTAAAAATGCCGATACTAAAGTGTGTCGTGTCAAAATAAGAGCGATTAGAAAAGAACACTATTCGTAATATTGTACTTTCATAGAAGAGTAATTAAGAATTTTTATCTTTTGCTGGATCACTCGTACACTGAAATATTAAAAAAGGCATCTTCCTCCCTGCTCATCAACGGGAAACTTTCTGACACATTTTTAAACGCAAAGGCATTAGACTGGTTGGCCTGACTATGGAAGAGATTTGGAATCGAGATGAGTTTTCCCTTCTTTGGTAAATTACTTATCGAGTTATAAGTGATTCTGGTAACGTATTAACGACTCGTTTTCGCGTTTCTCAGGCTGCCGCATCGGGAATCCGAATCAAAACGCCAACTTGGACAGTGCTTTCTGAAAGATTTTCTACATTTACAAAAAAAAAGAGTAAACGTGTTTCGATTGCAAAGTTTCTGAATAAAAAGACCTGTGAATTTCATGCCTTTCCGAGCAAAAATGAATTAAAAAATATGTCATAAAGTAGCCAGTTTGTATTGGAGAACAGCCTTAAATCTGGAAAAGCAAGTAACGTAAATAAAACTAGTTTGCTAGTAAAAAGGACCAGGAACAAACAAATCAACAGGAGATTATTTTTTTAGTATTACTACTGGGCATCTTTAAAAGACCCTTCCAAAACCGAAAATCAATAATCTTGCTTGACATTGCATTCACAAAAAAAAATTCAGTTCGTACATTTGCTGATTTGGCAATAATGTTTAATGCCACTGCGCACTAATATACCACCTTAGTCTTGGCATCATTTGTTGAAGAGAGTTAAATATTCTTTAAATTAATTAAACTACTTCTAGATCTTGCCAATTGAGCATATTATACATATTCAATTATCCACTAAAACATGTGTGGAACTGTTTTTCAGTCATTTGAAAATAGATTTTGTGATCTCAAGTAATTTTGATCGCAGGACTGAGAGGCATATGGGGCTAACGAGAAAACAAATTCGTTGCGCGCCAGAAAATAAAACAAATTAATCTCAAAAAGAAAGAAACAAAGTCAGTTTTTTTTTTTATTTCACTGCGACCACTTCGGAAGGGGAATGGAGCTGTTATCCCATAACCCCCCCCCCCCCCTTGTGTGCTAATATGAGACTAAAGAAAATAGATTGGGTTGTCCATTGCATGACAGAAAAAATAGTTCTAATTTAACTCAAATATAAAAAGAAAAATCGGCACTTCTTTCATTCCATTTTTGGAGGTGCGGGGTCTGTGCCCCATCAGCCCCTTCCCCCTCTTTGGATACTAATATGGGAGTAAAGAGAAGAAAGTGGGTAGTCTATTGTATAACAAAATAAAATGCAAATTTATCTCAAAGAAGAGAAAAACAGCACTATTTTTATGAGATGTTCAACTATTTGGGGAGGGGGGGGGGCTGTAACCCCATCAGTCCCCTTTTCCTTTTTAGGTATGCTCCGATGTCAATATCAACTAATATGGGGCTGAAAAGAAGAGAGTGGGTAGTCTGTTGTATAACCCCCAAAAAAAATTACAAATTCATCTCAAAGAAGAAAACAGCACTTTTTTCATGAGATTTTCTACTATTTTGGGAGGGGGGAGGCTGTAACCCATCAGCCCCCTTCTTCTTTTATGGTATGCTCTGATGTCATTGTGGAATAATATAGGGTTAAAAAGAAGAGAGTGGGTAGTCTATTGTATGACAAAAAAAAATAATACAAGTTTATCTCAAAGAAGAAAAAAACAGCACTATTTTCATGAGATGTTCAACTATTTGGGGAGGGGAGGGGGGGGGCTCAGCCCCCTTTTCCTTTTTAGGTATGCTCTGATGTCAATGTGGACTAATATGGGATTAAAAAGAAGAGAGTGGATAGTCTGTTGTATAACAAAAAAAAAATAATACAAATTTATCTCAAAGAAGAAAAAAAACAGCACTATTTTCATGAGATGTTCAACTATTTGGGGAGGGGAGGGGGGGGCTAAGCCCCCTTTTCCTTTTTAGGTATGCTCTGATGTCAATGTGGACTAATATGGGATTAAAAAGAAGAGAGTGGATAGTCTGTTGTATAACAAAAAAAAAAAAAAAAAATACAAATTTATCTCAAAGAAGAAAAAAACAGCACTTTTCATGGGATTTTCGACTATTTCGGGAAGGGGGTCTGTAAACTCATCAGTCCCCTTCCTCTTTTTAGATATTCTCTGATGTCAATGTGAGCTAATATGGGGTTAAAAAGAAGAGAGTGGGTAGTCTGTTGTATAACCAAAAAAAATTACAAATTTATCTGAAAAAAAGAAGAAAACCACTTTTTTCATGAGATTTTTGACTATTTCGGGAAGGGGGGGCTGTAAACTCATCAGTCCCCTTCCTCTTTTTAGATATTCTCTGATGTCAATGTGAACTAATATGGGGTTAAAAAGAAGAGAGTGGGTAGTCTGTTGTATAACCAAAAAAAATTACAAATTTATCTGAAAAAAAGAAGAAAACCACTTTTTTCATGGAGATTTTCGACTATTTCGGGAAGGGGGGGCTGTAAACTCATCAGTCCCCTTCCTCTTTTTAGATATTCTCTGATGTCAATGTGAACTAATATGGGGTTAAAAAGAAGAGAGTGGGTAGTCTGTTGTATAACCAAAAAAAATTACAAATTTATCTGAAAAAAAGAAAACCACTTTTTTCATGAGATTTTTTACTATTTCGGGCGGGGGGGGGGGGGCTATAACCCCATCAGCCCCCTTACCATGTTTATGCTGTGATGTCAATGCAGACTAATATGGACTAACAAGAATGGCTAATCCGCTGTGTAACAGAAAAAAAAATTATCTAAAAAAGAAAGAAAAAAGCACTTTTTTCATTTTACTCTTGACAATTTCGGGGGGGGCTGCAGCCCCATCAGCCCACCCCCTGGATACGCCACTGAGACTGTCCATAGGCATTATGGATTTTCAGGTGTCTAATCAAGTCCGATTTCCTTCTAAAACACTTTCCGCAAGTTTCACAGGAAAACGACTTTTCATTAATATGAATCTTAACATGCTGATTTAAATTAAAATATGTTGCAAAGACTTTGTCACAGGTGGGGCAAACATGCTTCTTTTCCACATTTGTAAGGGTCACAGTCTTTAAAGAAACATCCTCTTCAACTTGCTGATTAAAATTGGAAGAACTTTGAGATATAGTATCTTTTTCTGTAAGAACTTCAGAGAATCCATCATGCTGTAACAATCCAACACTATCATGTGTTTTTAAATGTCTTCGTAAGTTTGATCTTCGCCCAAAAGGCTTCGAACAGATATCACAAGTATATAATTTCTCGCCAGAATAAATTTTCATATGTTGGTTCAGATTAGAAGTGTTCGAAAAATCTTTACCGCAAGTAAGACAGCTAAACATCTTCTTCGCAGATACAGAACCTCCCACAATCGGAGTTTCATCAATAGGCATATCAACATCCATAATATACAATCAATAAAAAAACTTTAACTCTTAATAGCAAACAACAACGATTTGAACGGATAAAAAGCGGGAGCAATTTAAAACACGTTTAACCACTAGCGATACGAATCCTCAAATGATGAAAATCATAATTCCCCCCCATCTATTTATATCGACCCGAAGGCAAAGTTGAGTTGTAGTATTGCTTGATATGATTGTTATCAAAACGCGTCATACGATTTCGGGGGCCTATAAGTTTCTTTCCCCTCTTTATAATATAGCATAATTAAACAGATAAACCCAAATGTATACAAATTTAAATTCGTAAATTATAATATATCGCAAAATATAAAAAATCCTACAGAATAAAAATAGAATTTAGCACTTACCCCCAAAACACGTCCACTTTAGTTGTTGGTCATCACTTAGCTAATCTTTCTTCCTTATCTTTAGTAGGGGGCGCTGCCATCGCCGCTAGAGGCACTGCCCGTCTTCCGGTGTGTGACGTAGTTTCCGGTTTGCGATAAGAATAAACCTTAAATACACACGCTTAGTCATTCTTCCCTCGGTCTTACTCGCTAGTAGTTGTCAGTTTCTTGTTTAGACGTGTTGGGTGACGTCATTACGTGTTTGCGATAAGATCAAGATTATTCCCTTATCAACAGGTAAAAAGCTGCGCTTCAGTGACGTCATAAGTCATATGACATAGCTGATAACGGTACGATTAGCTGATAAAAATTTGTACTAATCATCTATTTCTCTTCAAGTCATTGCATGAGACGGTTGAGCTCCAACAGCTGTATATAAGGTAAGAGTAATTTATATATTATAATAGGATTTTAAATTAATTTAGTAGATGTTACAATTTGATATTTAAAAAATTTCATGCTAAACGATATGATTATATGTTGTTCATCATACTAAATCCACAAATTTTAATTCGAAAGAAATATTATTAAAATTATAATCTAAAATAAATTAGTTAAAATGACTAACAAATTTCAACAAAAAGAAGCTAATTATAAAAGGAAATGTATAAAGTTTATAAATTTACACATGTGTTAAACGGGTTTACAAACCTTATCATAGGAAAAAGTCTAATTCGACCAGCCTATTTGTTATAAGTTTAACTATAAGTCAACATGTTAGATATTTGTGAAAAGTAATCTTATGATTTTTAATTTTCCAAGTTCAGTTTCAATCATATTGTAAAAGGATAATTCAAACTTTGAGATTATCTATAGTAAAATACTTAAATTAAAATATATTTTTGATAGTTTAATATTTATAAACTACAACTTTGACTACTTTTTAAAATGTTTGCCTGATAGAAAACTACGATAACATGTCTATGTTTGAATTTTTCTGATAACATGCCATTGCCTCAATTTTTCTGACAACTTGTCTGAGTTTGAATTTTTCTGATAACATGTCTGTGCTTGAATTTTTATACTAACATGTCTGTGCTTAAATTTTTCTGTTAACATGTCTATGTTTAATTTTTCTCTTCTTTTGAAATGTATTAAACTTTTACTATACATGTCTTACGATTTCATTGAAGAAAAAAGTGATCGATCAACTTTATCAAACCATTTTAATGTTAATATTTTTAAACGAACGCGATAATTAGATAAAAATATATGTTGCTAATTCATATTATCCCACTAAACATTGCAAAACAATAAAACTCACAAAAATTTTATACTTCAACATTCAAAAATTGACAATATTCACATCTTAATACTAAAAAACAATCATTATCTTGAAGTATTTCCTGTAACAAAATCTAAAAATTTCATATCAACAAGACCCAAGTTAGAAACTTTACCTATGAACTTAATACCAATCTTTAATCATAAAGTGATACAACTGATATTTTTTTTTTAAGTTACTTCTAAAACATCTCATAGATGGCGCTGTTGAAAAAAATAACTCAAAACTTGTTTAAAAGACTTAAAAAAATTAAATCTAACCTTAAACTATCATCAAACTCCTCAAAAATCACTTCCAATTAGAAATATTTTAAAATAATTAAAACTTATAAAACCGCTCATAGGGGGCGTTGCTGAAAAAAACTCAAAGTTGTTTTAAATACATTAAAAAAAATAAATCTAACTTCAAACTATCTTCAAACTCCAGAAAAACCACTTTCAATTAGAAATATTATTAAATAATTAAAACTTCTAAAACCGTTCATAGGGGGCGCTGCTTTGAAAAAATCATTTCGAAACTTATTTAAAACACTTTTACAAAAAAATTTGACCAAAATACCGATAAACACGAAGTAGATAATAAATAGGGTGCATCGCAAGTGGAATGAAGGTTAGCGGAAGTGGCAGGTGTTGACATCGGATGTAGCAGATGCTGATATGGAACAGGAAGTGGGGCATGTTTAGACAGGAAGTGACCCCGGAATTAAGACCAGAAACGCCACAGGAAGTCGAGGCTGGAAGTGATTAGGAGATGCAGAATCACTTCCGGCTTCCACTTCCTATCGCGTTTCCGGTCTTACTTCTAGGATCACTTCCTGCCTAAACATGCCCCACTTCCTGTTCCAACATGTCTGTTATCGGCACCTGCTACATCCGGTGTCAACACCTGCCACTTCCGGCTCCGTGACCTTCCTTCGACCTTGAGCATACGCCGCTGATGCAGAACCGCTATTTATTATCTACTTGGTGTTTATCGGTATTTTGGTCAAATTTTTTTGTAAAAGTGTTTTAAATAAGTTTCGAAATGATTTTTTCAAAGCAGCGCCTCCTATGAACGGTTTTAGAAGTTTTAATTATTTAATAATATTTCTAATTGAAAGTGGTTTTTCTGGAGTTTGAAGATAGTTTGAAGTTAGATTTATTTTTTTAATGTATTTTAAACAACTTTGAGTTTTTTTTCAGCAACGCCCCCTATGAGCGGTTTTATAAGTTTTAATTATTTTAAAATATTTCTAATTGGAAGTGATTTTTGAGGAGTTTGATGATAGTTTAAGGTTAGATTTAATTTTTTTTAAGTCTTTTAAACAAGTTTTGAGTTATTTTTTTCAACAGCGCCATCTATGAGATGTTTTAGAAGTAACTTAAAAAATATATATATATCAGTTTTATCACTTTATGATTAAAGATTGGTATTAAGTTCATAGGTAAAGTTTCTAACTTGGGTCTTGTTGATATGAAATTTTTAGATTTTGTTACAGGAAATACTTCAAGATAATGATTGTTTTTTAGTATTAAGATGTGAATATTGTCAATTTTTGAATGTTGAAGTATAAAATTTTTGTGAGTTTTATTGTTTTGCAATGTTTAGTGGGATTTACATGAATTAGCTACATATATTTTTATCTGATTATCGCGTTCGTTTAAAAATATTAACATTAAAATGGTTTGATAAAGTTGATCGATCACTTTTTTCTTCAATGAAATCGTAAGACATGTATAGTAAAAGTTTAATACATTTCAAAAGAAGAGAAAAATTAAACATAGACATGTTAACAGAAAAATTTAAACACAGACATGTTAGTATAAAAATTCAAGCACAGACATGTTATCAGAAAAATTCAAACACAGACAAGTTGTCAGAAAAATTCAGGCAATGGCATGTTATCAGAAAAATTCAAACATAGACATGTTATCGTAGTTTTCTATCAGGCAAACATTTTAAAAAGTAGTCAAAGTTGTAGTTTATAAATATTAAACTATCAAAAATATATTTTAATTTAAGTATTTTACTATAGATAATCTCAAAGTTTGAATTATCCTTTTACAATATGATTGAAACTGAACTTGGAAAATTAAAAATCATAAGATTCCTTTTCACAAATATCTAACATGTTGACTTATAGTTAAACTTATAACAAATAGGCTGGTCGAATTAGACTTTTGCCTATGATAAGGTTTGTAAACCCGTTTAACACATGTGTAAATTTATAAACTTTATACATTTCCTTTTATAATTAGCTTCTTTTTGTTGAAATTTGTTAGTCATTTTAACTAATTTATTTTAGATTATAATTTTAATAATATTTCTTTCGAATTAAAATTTGTGGATTTAGTATGATGAACAACATATAATCATATCGTTTAGCATGAAATTTTTTAAATATCAAATTGTAACATCTACTAAATTAATTTAAAATCCTATTATAATATATAAATTACTCTTACCTTATATACAGCTGTTGGAGCTCAACCGTCTCATGCAATGACTTGAAGAGAAATAGATGATTAGTACAAATTTTTATCAGCTAATCGTACCGTTATCAGCTATGTCATATGACTTATGACGTCACTGAAGCGCAGCTTTTTACCTGTTGATAAGGGGATAATCTTGTTCTTATCGCAAACACGTAATGACGTCACCCAACACGTCTAAACAAGAAACTGACAACTACTAGCGAGTAAGACCGAGGGAAGAATGACTAAGCGTGTGTATTTAAGGTTTATTCTTATCGCAAACCGGAAACTACGTCACACACCGGAAGACGGGCAGTGCCTCTAGTGGCGATGGCAGCGCCCCCTACTAAAGATAAGGAAGAAAGATTAGCTAAGTGATGACCAACAACTAAAGTGGACGTGTTTTGGGGGTAAGTGCTAAATTCTATTTTTATTCTGTAGGATTTTTTATATTTTGCGATATATTATAATTTACGAATTTAAATTTGTATACATTTGGGTTTATCTGTTTAATTATGCTATATTATAAAGAGGGGAAAGAAACTTATAGGCCCCCGAAATCGTATGACGCGTTTTGATAACAATCATATCAAGCAATACTACAACTCAACTTTGCCTTCGGGTCGATATAAATAGATGGGGGGAAATTATGATTTTCATCATTTGAGGATTCGTATCGCTAGTGGTTAAACGTGTTTTAAATTGCTCCCGCTTTTTATCCGTTCAAATCGTTGTTGTTTGCTATTAAGAGTTAAAGTTTTTTTATTGATTGTATATTATGGATGTTGATATGCCTATTGATGAAACTCCGATTGTGGGAGGTTCTGTATCTGCGAAGAAGATGTTTAGCTGTCTTACTTGCGGTAAAGATTTTTCGAACACTTCTAATCTGAACCAACATATGAAAATTTATTCTGGCAAGAAATTATATACTTGTGATATCTGTTCGAAGCCTTTTGGGCGAAGATCAAACTTACGAAGACATTTAAAAACACATGATAGTGTTGGATTGTTACAGCATGATGGATTCGCTGAAGTTCTTACAGAAAAAGATACTATATCTCAAAGTTCTTCCAATTTTAATCAGCAAGTTAAAGAGGATGTTTCTTTAAAGACTGTGACCCTTACAAATGTGGAAAAGAAGCATGTTTGCCCCACCTGTGACAAAGTCTTTGCAACATATTTTAATTTAAATCAGCATGTTAAGATTCATATTAATGAAAAGTCGTTTTCCTGTGAAACTTGCGGAAAGTGTTTTAGAAGGAAATCGGACTTGATTAGACACCTGAAAATCCATAATGCCTATGGACAGTCTACATTTAAGTGTGATGAATGTGATCAAGTTTTCACCCGGAAGGATAATTTAAAACATCATCTCAACTCACATCGGAATTCAACATTTCCTTGTCGTGATTGCGATAAAGTGTTTGGAAGAAAATTTGAACTGAGGCAACATGTACGCACTCAACACTCTCGCACACCTCTTGTGAGTGTAAAACGTAAAATGAGCTTATCTAATGCAAAGTCGAAAAACATAAAGCATTCTGATGCACTTAATGTGTTTAAAACAGTAATTTTGCATCCAGATGAACGTGAGGAAAATGATTTAGAGGTATTTCATAGACATGTACAAACTGAAATACAAGAACGTTTAATAAGTGAAATTCATGAAAAAGGTGCAATTAAATGGTATATGGCAGAAAAAATAGCTCTTGAACGTCTGACTGATAATGAGGAGTTTGAAGAAATTCAATGTTATTTTCGATGTTCGTGTATGACCGAACTTACAGATGATACTATCTCACAACATATTGAGGAAGGATTTTCGAAGATTATTAAATCCTTTGAAGAATTTGTACAAAGAGGCTCTGGCTGGAAACTTAGAAAAATTCTTCATTTAGAACTCAAGATTGCTAAATATCATCCCCTCGCTGCGAGTTCCTATATTCCTCTGTCTAAAAAACTCGATGATAAAAAAGCAGTGCTGAATATAAAAAACGAAGATAACAAATGTTTAGTATGGTGTCTTTTGGCTTTTAAATTGAACTTAGATTATACAAAAAAACCTGAACGTGTTTCGCATTATCGACCCTATGAACATGATATTAAATTAGGTAGTGTAGAATGCCCTGTACCCCTTCAGAAGATACCTGTTATTGAACAACTCAATAATTTACGGGTTAATGTGTTTGGTTATGAAGAGGATGAAGTTTGCCCCCTGTATATATCTGAAAAGAAAGATCAAGATGTGATTAATTTGTTATTGGTTGGTGACGGTGAAAAGCAACACTATTGTTTGATAAGAAGTTTTTCAAGACTTTTAGGTGATCTTACCAAACATAATGGTGTGCAACAGTACTGTTATCGATGTTTGCATCGATTTTCAAGACAAGATCTATTGGATAAGCATAATGAATATTGTTCTCAACATGTTGCGCAAGCTATAAAGATGCCTAGTGAAAATGATAATATATTAAAGTTTACAGGTATTCATTTACAACATCCTGTTGCCTATACGATTTATGCGGATTTTGAGAGTCTCCTTATACCTATTTCATCAGCTCCACCCTCTTCTAAAGCATCTTATACCGAGAAAACAACCTATCACTTGCCATGTGGTTATGCCTATGTGGTTATTGGACCCGATGGAACGTGTGTGAAGAAAGCACAGGTATATCGTGGTAGAAACTGTGTTGAGCATTTTTTAAACCGAATGATGCAAGAGAAGGAAATTTTAGGAGAAAAGTTGCAAAATATTAAACCTATGAAGCTTTCTCCCAAGGAAGAAAAGGCATTTAGAGAAGCAGAGTTTTGTCATATTTGTAAGAAAACTTTAGATGAGAAACGTACACGTGACCATGATCACCTGTCAGGTGCGTACAGAGGAGCTGCACATGTAGAATGCAACTTGAATTATAAGCAGTGTAAAACAATTCCTGTTATATTTCATAACTTGAAAAACTACGATGGGCATCATATTATGACAAAGCTTGGAAAATTCAAAGATCATGAAATCGATGTTATTGCTACTTCTATGGAAAACTATATCACCTTTAAAATCAGAAAACCTACATCTCCTATTCAGATGGTGTTTATAGATTCTTTCCAATTTTTGCCTACGTCATTGGAAAAACTTGTTAAAAACCTTCAACCTGATCAATTCACTATACTTGCAGATAATTTCCCACAAAATAATAATTTATCATTACTTATACGGAAAGGGGTTTACCCCTATGATTATTTTACTTGTTTTGAAAAATTTACTGAGAAGCAATTTCCCCCGCCTTCTGCCTTTTTTAATAGTTTAACCAATGAGCCTATAGATGAAAAGGAGTACCAGCACGCCCAGAATGTATGGAAAGCATTTGATATCAAGACTCTTGGTGATTATCACAACCTTTATGTGAAGACAGATGTTCTACTACTTGCTGACGTGTTTCAAAACTTTAGGAAATTATGTCAGCAGTATTATGAAATTGACCCTGCTCATCTGTTTACAGCACCTGGGCTAGCATGGCAGGCTTGTTTGAAGATGTCTGATGCACCTTTAGAGTTACTCAGTGATATAGATATGTTGCTTATGGTTGAAAATGGAATACGAGGCGGCATTAGCATGATAAGTAAAAGATATGCCCGAGCAAACATCCCTGGTACGCCCGATTATAAGAAAAATGAGGCACCCAGCTACATCATGTATTGGGATGCCAATAACTTATACGGGTGGGCTATGAGTCAATTTTTACCCTATGGCGGTTTTGAATGGTGTGAAACAAGTCATATCACAGAAGAGTGGGTTCTATCTCTATCTGATAGCTCCGAAATTGGGTATCTTTCCGAGGTAGACTTGGAATACCCGAAACATTTACATCTTTTGCATAATGAATACCCTGCCGCCCCTGAGAGAGTAACTGTGGAGGATCAGATGCTATCTTCTCAAGTAAGAAGCTTACTCAACAATAGAAAATTCGTGGGAACTCCTAAACTTATACCAAATTTAAATAATAAACGAAATTATATAACCCATTATCGTAATCTTAAATTTTATTTAGAACTTGGTTTAAAAATTACAGCCGTGCACAAAGCTTTAAAATTTAAACAGGGACCATGGTTACAGAAATATATTAATTTCAATACCGAAAAAAGGAAAGAAGCAAAATCTTCTTTTGAGAAAGACTTTTTTAAGTTAATGAACAATTCTGTTTTTGGTAAAACCATGGAAAATCTACGAAAAAGAAGAAATATTGTGCTTTGTAATGGTGAAAAAAGAGCCAAAAAATTAGTAGCATCGCCTACTTTTAAATCGTTTAAAACTTATGATGAAGACTTGACTGCTGTGGAGAGATTAAAAACTAGCATACATATGAACCGACCCATCTATGTTGGTATTTCTATACTCGAACTATCTAAACTTTGTATGTATGATTTCCATTACAATTTTATAAAGAAAACATATAAAGATCGTGTAGTTTTATACTCTTTACGGATACAGATTCCCTAACGTATCATATTCAGACCAATAATATTTATAAGGATCTGGAGCAGCATCGTGATTTTTTTGACTTTTCTGAATAACCGAAATCTCATCGTCTATACTCTGAAGATAATAAGAAGACGCTCGGAAAATTTAAAGATGAACTGAATGGCGAATTAACCCTTGAGTTTGTCGGACTGAAATCAAAAATGTACTCTCTAAAATCTGTTAAAGACGAAAAGAAGCGTGCAAAAGGCGTGTCTACGCAGATTGTTCGGCAGAAAATTACACATGAAGACTACTTGGAGTGCCTCCAACAACAAAAAACAAGTATGGCGAAACAGGTAAGGATTGCCCAAGATGACCATCGCCTATATACATTAACTCAAAATAAAATTAGCTTAAGTCCCTTTGACGACAAGCGTTACTTATTGGATGATGGGATCACCAGTTATGCTTATGGCCATTATGACATTAATACCGTTTGTAATAAAGAAGAAAATGTTGATTTGTATTGCTAACGCAAAATCGTGATGTATATTTTGATCTGTAAATATCTTTATGTAAATTATTTTGTTATAATAAAAATTGTTGATTTTATTATTGAGTACTTTTTTAAATTTTTTAAGTAATGTGAAACTTTTTCTAAAAGAATTTTTTTTTTTAATTTGTGAAACTTTTTAACTAACTACCGCATATTTTTTTTCGTTATAAAAACATGAAAAATATTTCTAAAACTTTGATAAACAAGCAGATAGTCACACACATACAAAGAGAACTATTTGTCACGCACACATACACACACATATATATACCCACATAAAGAGAACTATTTGTCACACACAGACACATACATACACACATAAAGAGAACTATTTGTTACCCACATACATACACACACACAAAGAGAACTATTTATAATAACTATAAGACATATATGCTTTTTAAAACATACTCTTACACACAAACCTTTTTAATAAAATATCAGATGTACCAACAAAATGAGATGAAAAGATTATTGCAAGAAAAAGAGGGTTGATTCTGAACAATGCACTATCGGTTGCTCGGTTGCTCAGCTGCGGCTGCGCCTGTGGCCGTTGAACTCTCATTATCCTACTACTGAAGTGCGTGTTTTAAACTTATCTAATTTTGAGTGTATTAGGTGGTATGTATGAATTATATATATTTCCTATTACAGTGCTAGACAAAATAATTCGCACACGATACTGGATATAGACCGCAATAACTGAAAATGGTTTTGTACTGAGTTATGTGGTTTTTTTTTTAAAGTTACTTATTTAGATATATCATTTCATTCTATATGAAAAAATGAAATTTCTTAATTATATTCTGTTAATGTTGGAAAGTGTTTCCTAATATATGCCTTATGCATGATTTTTCGTTCTTTTTTTTACTGTTTTTTTTCTGTTTTATTTAACACCGTTTAGCAATTAACAAAGTATGTTAAGTCTAGGTGTTAGGATTTGTTTCATATTCTCTCTCTCTGTGATATATTAAAAAAACACAAAACTTTCATTTTTCCAAAATGAACTTTAGAAGAATATCTACTAAAAATCCATTTTAGAAATGCTACCAAAAAAAAAATAAAAATAAAAATAAATAAATAAAATAAAATAAATAAATAAATAAAAATAAATAAAATAAAATAAATAAATAAATAAATAAAAAGACTAGAGCTTTTAAAACGGTATCAAAACTGCAATTTCAGTTAAAATAATTAAAAAATATTTTTCTGTTTCCAGCACTCCTTGTCTTATGAAAGAGAAAACACTTTTACAGGTAAATAAATTAAACTGTTTTCTCTCCAATTACTGAAATGAACATAAAACTTTCATTTTTCGGGAATGTAATGCTACTTATCATATATATTATTTCTGTTGTCAACATCCCTTTTTCTATAAGCAAATACAAAACGCAGAACGAGGAATGAGACACCATATGAAAGGATTTTGAAGCGGCTTCTGACATTTCGTTTAAACATGGTTTTTGATTAAAAATTGCGGTTAATTAAAAAATAAATCAGCTTTGTTTTCATAAATGAAATTAAAGGTTTTTTTTTTCTCAAATAAATGTTGCCACAAAAATAAAATACTGGCATTATATCGTGCTGAACAATGATCATAAAAATAAATAAATAATTAAATAAATAAAATAAAATAAAATAAAATAAATGTTGAATGCAAAAAAGACAAAGTGTGACATCCCCGCACGTGTTTATTTCATACTTATGAATAAAAGTCAAAATTGAAAATGAGATAATTAAAAGAAAAAGACACCATCGATCGTTTGAAACGGTTGTATTCACGTGTAACCTAAATTGTATGCTTTGTTACATTGAAATAAATTCTATATTCAATTTATTTTTCTTTGTCCTGTGTTTTTCCCGAAGCGGATGACGTCATCCTCTAATGCAGTTAAAATATGGTTGTTATTTTTTTTTTTTTCTTGCGCGTGCCTTTTGCTATCTTCGATCAGTTTTTATTATAATTATGATTGAATAAATAAGATGATATTCTGTCTTAACTAATGTTGTTTGCAGATATTTTTATCCTTAACTTGTCTTTAGAAGTTTAAAACTCATCTAAAAAACATTAGACTGCAGTGCGAAATCCTCGCACGTGTCAACAATTGTTACAATAAAAAGAGCTCTATATTTTATAGATAGCATACAAGGTTACACAAAAGACTTTGCACATACACTATATTTCCAATGATAACCGGTCACTTGCGATTTTAGACGTTTTGTTAAATATCTGGAAAGATACATGAGAAATTATCCTGGAACTTCAGGAGTGTAAACAACATGATAAACGTCATATATTTCCGCGAAGATTTTTCCCCGAAACCCCATAAGGGACCGTCAACAATTTGAAGAAAAACGAATATATTTTGGATAACCCAGTAAAAACTAATATTGCAAAAGCATTCAAACTGTAGATTATGATTAAGTGGATTATTGTAATAATTTGGGTTCATTTGTATGAAGATAGCATGTATACTCGAAGAGAAATTCAGGTTTTTATAAAAACAGTCCCAAATTTTACCAAGTTTTTTTGCTTATAATTTGCAGAGTTTTTAATATAAAAACAAGTTTTTTTTTTCAGAAAATATGACAATCAAAATTATACACAATACCCTGCAATCAGAATTAAAAAATAATAAAAATTGTATGAAAAATGAGCAGGTTTACTAAATATTGTTTCACTGCGCATGCGCGAATTCAATCAAAATATACTGTGCATAATATATTAGCTAAATGTATAGACGAACTTTTATAAAAGTCTCAAAAACATACCTTGAAAATTCTGATAGTAATCGTCGACAGCAGGCCGCACACTGACAAGACAGAGCGACATGTAGCGCAAGACACGAGACAAATTCTGATATTCAAACCGGTTTTTCTTTGTTAAAAGGGTGAAAATGTCTCATGACTTAAGCTTCATGTCGCTCTGTCTTGTCAGTGTGCGGCCTGCCAAGCTCGAATTTCGCTGTTCCCAAAAGGAAGCAAAAAGATGAGGGGTTGTATCCAAATGTACTAGCTTATCAAAGTTGACATAATAAGAATGAAGTGTCTCTCATTCTACATTTGATACAACCCCTCATCTTTTTGCTTCCTTTTGGTAACAGCGAATTTCAAGCTTATTCTATCGACGATTACTATCAGAATTTTCAAGCTATGTTTTTGAGACTTTCATAAAAGTTGGTCTATACATTTAGCTAATATATTATGCACAGTATATTTTGATTGAATTCGCGCATGCGCAGTGAAACAATATTTAGTAAACCTGCTCATTTTTCATACAATTTTTATTATTTTTTAATTCCTATTGCAGGGTATTGTGTATAATTTTGTTTGTCATATTTTCTGAAAAAAAAAACTTGTTTTTATATTAAAAACTCTGCAAATTATAAGCAAAAAAACTTGGTAAAATTTAGGACTGTTTTTATAAAAACCTGAATTTCTCTTCGAGTATACATGCTATCTTCATACAAATGAGCCCAAATTATTACAATAATCCACTTAATCCTAATCTACAGTTTGAATGCTTTTGCAATATTAGTTTTTACAGGGTTATCCAAAATATATTCGTTTTTCTTCAAATTGTTGACGGTCCCTTATGGGGTTTCGGGAAAAAATCTTCGCGGAAATATATGACGTTTATCATGTCGTTTACACTCCTGAAGTTCCAGGATAATTCCTCATGTATCTTTCCAGATATTTAACAAAACGTCTAAAATCGCAAGTGACCGGTCATCATTGGAAATATAGTGTATTACCGGGTCTGAGCATCAATTGCTGAAAATGAATTTTTGCTGAATTTTGTGTTTTCTTAAGGTTGTTCTCAAATCCAAAAGAGCTACTTTCTTACACATTTCTGTATTCATTTTTATTCGGAAACTCGTGAAATTGGCTGATGCTCTTATTCAGAAACTATGTAATCGAAAGACGTTTTCCAGTTTTTGGTAAAGGCAGAAGATCTTTCAAAAAATACTGTCAAAATCGTCGTCTTCAACCAAATTCCTGATGCGGCAGCCTGAGAGAAGAGAAAAACGTATAGTTACGTGACACGAATCATTATAACTCGATAAGTAATTTATTTATGAAAAATTGGAACACGCTATTCGATTCCAAATCTCTTCAATAGTCAGGCCTGCCAATTTTATGTATTTGCGTTTAAAAATGAATCAGAAAGTTTCGCGTTGTTTAGCAAATCATTTGGGTCACCTTAAGTTGCTTATTTATTAACACTTGTCTTATTTCATTGTATGAAAAAATAAAAATAACAAAATAAGTAATATTATTCTGTTAGCGTTGGAAAGTGTTTTATAATTTATGCCTGATTTTTCGTTCTTGTTATGACAGTGGACCTGGAACCCCAATCCACACTATAAATCAATTTTCCGGCTTTAGCAGTTGAAATCCTATTTCTATGGTTGAAAGAAACATATACACACATTTATCCCCCCCCCCCCCCTTGTGTCCATTTCATTTGTGGTCATTTCCTCCCCTTATGGAGAACTTGTATGGGCAGTTCCATTTTGTAGGTGCAGATAGGGGGTTCCGGTGAATGTAAGAAAGGATTTCTTCCGAGAATGCAGTGCAACGTGACTCATGATTGCATTGTGTGTGGTGTGGTTTTTGCCATTTTTGTCAAAGAACTTTTTCCAGCACGGATTTTTATTTCACGTTGACATGTGACCTTTGTGTGAATCATACAAAATATATATTTTAGTGAATAAACGAAATATATATAATATATCTTACTTTGCCAACATGGAAAAGAAAAAGTAATTCATTTTCAAGTGTGATTTTCATGTTGGATTGAAAATGTAGTTGTTAAAGGTATGTTATTTCTTATTTCAATATAAAACCATTTCTCTGTTCTCATTGTTAAATTTTCATTCACTTTCTAAACATTTTTCTTATGATTTTTGTGTTTCTGACAATCGTATCTTGTGATTTAAGGAAATTTATTTACTTGTAACAAATCAGACAGGTCACTATTTGTTTCCTCTTTGTTTGAAGCCAGCAATTCGTTGGCATGAGGCACTCACTAACACTTGTTGCTAATATTGAGCAATAAACTAATGGCGGAAAACTGTTGTTGATCTTATAAGGTTTGTGGTGGCGTCCTTGTTGCATTTGCATTTTTAAAAGCAAATTGCACTTGCAAGATCATATTTGCTAATATTTTAATGGATAAAATTATATCTTTGCAACCTGCTAGATTCATTATTATTGTTATTATTATTTTGTATTTCTAGAATTTTTAAGTAAAGTACCGAAATGTTTTGAACTTATTCCAAGAGATCACCTAGAAAAAGTCTACTTTTTTTTAAATTTTATTCAATGATATTGTGAATAAATTTCGACTTTATTAAGCTTTTAACTTTTATATATATTTATTTGAAAAGTTCTTTCCTGTTTAAAAAAAAAAAAAAAAAATATATATATATATATATATATATATATATATATTGGGATTTCCGTAATGTTTTAAATTTACTTTTAGCGAGCAGAAACGAGTTTTTTTTTTTTCGGGAGGTGCGGGGTGGGATGATTTTTTTAATATGCTTTCCGATAATTTATACTTAGTTTTATTATTGAATTTTTATATCTTTCCAACTTTCTAGATTAAGATTATTATCTTTATCTTGTAATTCTAGAATATTTAAGTAAAGTATATGATAATTTCCGAAGTATTTTGAACTTATTCCGAGAGACTAACTAGAAAAAAAATCTGTATTTTTTTTTTTTTTTTTTTCAATCGAGATTTATGATTGTGTGTGGTGTGGTTTTTGCCAAAGAACTTATGAAGGTAAAATTATTTTGAATAATTTCACCTTTAATTTTTATAGCTGAGAGATTATTTCCCGTTAAAAATAAATAAATATATTGTAATTTCCGGAATGTTTTGAATTCATATTAATTAATCGAGCTGTAACAAGGATTTTTTTGAAGGGAAGGGGGGGTAGTATGAGCTTTTTAATATGCTTTCCAATAATTTACATTTTATTTTTACTATTGAATTTTTATATTGTTACAACCTTCTAAATTATTATTATTATTTTGAATTTCTAGAATTTTTAAGTAAAGTATATGATAATTTCCAAACTGTTTTTAACTTATTTCAAGAGACCACGTAGTGAAAAAAAAAATATCTTTTTAAATTTTTTTTTTGTTTAATTGTATTTTGAATAAATTTTACCTTTAATTTTTATATCTTTATTTGAGAGATATTTTCCGGTTAAAAAAAAATAAAAAATAGTAAATATATTATAATTTCCGGAACGTTTTGAATTTATTTTAACAGGGTGTCTATCCACCTACCTGGATAACCTGGAAAAGTCAGGGAAATTTACTATTCTTGAGGAAAAGTCGGGGAAATTTGAAATTTTCCAGAAAAGTTCTGGAAAATTTTTCCCGATTATAAAACTAAGGATTTTAGATTGCAGCGCCATTAAACTTTGCTCTTCATAAGTACTGTAAAGACTATTTCAATATCTTTTGCAATTATTTTTGTCTGCCACCTTTCAGTCTTTATGGAACTCATTTTCAATACCAGCTTCACTGAAACTTTCTGGTTTTGTAGGATTGATTAGGTGATTCAGTCTGTTTATACTTAACTTTGTTTAGTAATTGAACATTTGTTAGCCTTATTGAATATTTGTAATCCTTAAATTAAGTACAGAGCAGGAAGGAATCAATGCAGGGTTTTTTTGGGGTTTTTTTTTTAAGGGGGTGGGGGGGAGGGGTGAGAGGCAGGGAGGCATTTTGTGAAAATTATCAATCATATTTTTTGTGAAATTTATTATATTTTTGTGAAAAATAACATTTGTTACGAAATATGAAATCTAGATACTAAAAAATTCAAATCAAGTATTTAATAATAACTTCTTTAAGTCCTTCTGCTAAAGTTTTCCTTTCTGGTGAACTTGTTTTCTTTGTAAATTACACATTTTAAAACCTAAAAAAAAATAATGGAGATTATTTTTTTTTTTTATGAAATGGAATTTTGTAAAGGGGCCTATTTTATAAAGAGGAATTTTGTGAAGGAGCTTGTTTTATTAAATGGATTTTTGTGAAGGAACCCTAAATTTTTCATGGACCCTTGGCAGGTGTATTACTTATAAAGGAAAAGTTTTTTGTATATTAATGTATGTCAAAGCAAATCTGTATTTAATTGTGACTGATCGAAGTAAATATCTTAATGTTCAACAATTTGTAAATTTTGCAAAAATTTGTTTAAAAAAAATCGGTAGTTTGTGTTTCAGAATCAGTTGTGAAAGTTCCATTCTCAAATTCACATTTTAAGATTTTTGTGTGCAACACCACAAAATCTAGATACCTGGATTATTATTATTATTATTATTTTAATTGATATGGAAAACCTTGAAAAGTCAGGGAAATTTGTAGCTCAGCTGGAATAGACACCCTAAAACAAGAAGTAACGGGGATTTATTATTATTATTATTATTATTTTTGGGGGGGGGGGGATTATGAACTATTTAATATGTTTTAATAAAATTTATACTTCAAGTGAAAAAAAAAAATGTCCTTCGTATTTGTTCATTTTATTGACAAAAATGTCCTCGCTTGTGAAATCCCGAATTTTTGATTTTTTTTTATTCTGACATGTAATTTCTGAAATATTCTGAGTTTATTGTAAGTATTAACTAAGAACAAGTGGGTAAGTGTGATCGAAGATCGTTCAAAGGTTTTCGTTATTAAAAAAAAAAAAATTCAAAATTAAACATGTTGTACACCTTCAAAATGTTAAAATATGCGAATATTTCTATAATCGGATTTTTATCACGATTCAACATGTTTCTCAAACTCATTATATTTACTATTCTCTATTACTCATATTGATACTCGCTTTGTATTATTCTCAAACATTTGAAAATTTCGTTAAACTTCCAATATGACATCAGATTTTCTTTTTAATTCTCTAATGACGTGATATCAATCTGCTTTGTACATACACATACTCATACTCTTTGTATTATTGTGAAATCTTAGAAATTTTCCGTTTTATTACCACTATGACGTCAATCAATTTTATTTCATATTTATCTTTTTTTTTTCAATTGGTGAAACCTTTTATTTCATTTTTCACGTGGAAATCGTTCAATAGAAAATTAATTGTTGTAGAAAGAATTTCATCGTGGATTTTTAATTGTTGGCAACTGCAGGGTTCCCAGCGTCATGGAAAGTCAGGGAAAATCTGGAAAGTCATGGAATTTCAAAGTAGTCAGGGAAAGTCAAGGAAATTTTAAAATATATAGGGAATTTACAAATATTTTCTAAAAGTCATAGAAAAGTTTTGGAGAAAAAATGAAAAATTATGCGAAATTCATTATATAGTCTCAGGACTTAAAATAGAGAATTTTGAAGAGCAATCCCAGAAAAAAAATGGCTAATTTTTGACAAAGGATTGCAAAAATAAGTAACAAATTCGTTGTATGCCCGTTTGGTGAGAAATTTTTTTTGAGATTCGGTCAGGGAATTTGCCGGTCATATTTTGCTGGGAACCCTGAACTGCTATAATGAAAAATGTTTAAATTTAATAGGAAAAGGCTGTTAGAATTTTGGGTTTTTATATATCTTTATTAAAATAATAGTATTTTTTCAAATTTTAATATTTTGAGCTTTATAGCTGGTATTCAGCTATATATACACAAAGTTTCCCCCAGGTTTAAAAAAAGGCAGGGTGTTGCTGGTGAGAAAAGGGCACTTTTTGGATTCTTAAGGCAAGGGCATTTTTTTTTTTAATTGTTAAAAAGTATTGTTTTAGTTTTAAAAGTCAGGGCATTATTTTCAAGACAACATTGAGTCAATTTTTAGTATTGAAGCAAATTTTTTAATGCAAAAAGGAAAATGGGCATTTTTTTTTTATTGATGAGCAAGAAGAGTGCTAATTATTTTACTGAGGTGGCAAGATGGGTGCTAATTATTTTATGTGGGGGCAAGAAGGGTGCTATTAATTTTGTAAAGCAAAGGGCAGGCAGGGTGCAGCACCCTTCTGAAACTGTCTGGGGGAAACTCTGTATACGCAAAGTTTCAACTCTGTAAGTTACTTTAGTTTCTGAGAACGACTATGTGACGGACAGACAACGCAGCGGGAGTAAAAGGGTTTCATGAGATTAACGAAACCCTAAAAATCCATATTATTTTAAAAATATTTAATGAAAATTTGGAATAAGTTTTTAATTATAGGTTGTTTTATTTATTTGTTCGTTTTATTTTAATTAATTAATTTATTTCGAAATGATTTAATTTTCGGATTTTTAAATATGAATACAAAATGTTTTGAGTAGTGCTCATTCTAGAAAAAAAAGGGGTGTAAGGTGTTAGTTCACAAACAAGAGCACTAGTTCAATAGAAAAAAGAATTATTTCAAGAGGAATTGTATTATTATAGTAATGGTTTTAGTAATGATATAAAAAAAGTATATAATTTTTAAGTATGATAATTAAAGTGACATTGATTTTGAATGATTTTATAAATTGAAAATTAAAAAAGATACAATTAAATTATATGATTTAATTATATCCTGCGTTTTTTATCATTTTTGCAAGATTTTGAACGCATGGATTTAAAAATACTGTGGTCAGGGGAAAGATTTTTACAAAAAAAAAAAAAAAAAAAATCTCTGGATTTTAAACAACAAAAGGCAAATATCAATATTCTTAAAAAGGACAGGGTGCATTTTGGCAATTTTATAAAGAACAGGGCGCTGCGCCCTTTAAAAGTGTCCTGGTGGGAACACTATTTTAAGCTTATTTTGAGGCATTCCTGACGAGAAAAATTTAAAATAATTTGTTTATTTTTAAATTGCTTTTCAATGATACTATATTTACGTTTTTCACTGCATAAAAATTGTGCATAATTATTTAATATTCTAGATAAGTAAAAGTAATATTAATATCTATATCTTAATTATTTTTTAACCAGATCGCTTTTTTTTTCGTAATAATACTTTTTCAGTATTTGATAGAGACACGAACAGCCCTGTTACATTAAATTAAGTATACACGACAAGTCAACAGTTTCTGAAATATAAAAAAAAAAAAAACTAATAATTCGTTAATATTTGCTTTTGTTTTTCTAAACTTTTGATCTTAATTACAGTTATGAATAAAAAACTGCACAATTTTCTTTATGGAAAAAATAAAATGAAAAATGCAAATACATGAATTATTTTAAAATCTATAAATGAATTTCATAATATGTCTTTATTTTTTTGTTTCCATAAACATTTTACATAGGATAAACGCGCCAATAAGGGACATCCTTGAGGAGTTTCTTTAAAAATTGTCTTTTAATTAATAATTATTATTATATTCCAGTTTTTTAAAATTTTATCATTATCATCAATTTGAAACCAATTTCATTGTCACATGAACATTATGAATCAAAATTTAATTGTAATACCGGAAATAAATTAAAACACCCAAAATTCCAGTTAATGGATAATTGCAAAAAGTAATAGATAATTGTTTTTATGAATGACCAGGGGTGGGGAATTTTAAGAAAATCTTACCAGCCAAGTATTTATTTTTTACCAGATAGACCAAATTTACGTGACTCAAAAATTAATTCATCACTACAATATAATGGTATTTTCTTACTAACATTTTCATTTTTTTGTTTTAAATGTAAAAATAAAAACTATAATACAACAGAGAAAAAGTTTTGTCTGAAATAGAATTTCGTACCATGTTTACATTGTGGCAATTGAGAGAGTTGCAAAATATGGCTAATAAATAAAAATGAGCAGTTTGAAGTATTTCCCCACCACTGTGAATGATTATCTGAAATACCCATACCCGGCGTTGTCCGGGATTTTAAGAATTTTTGTGTAGAAAAATCAAATTCAAAATTAAACATGTACAGAAAACTTCAAAATGTTAAAATATGTCATCAGGGGTCTGTCCAGACTTTTTTCCTAGGGTCCTGTTTTTGTGAAATTGTGAACATCTTTTCATAAAAATCTAGTCGTAATTTTGGGAATTTGAAATGATCCTTATATTCAGGTTCTTGTTTATACATTTTAAAGAAAATATATGAATGTAAAATACACATATTTTCTTTATATATGTAAAAGTGACAGGTCAGATTTTACTTTTAAATGATTAAATTTGTATAAAATTCAATTTAAAGATAGAAAATTTTGTAAAAAGTCTATTTTTAAGACAAAAATTTTGTGATGGGTCCTGTTTTAAGATGAAAAATTTTGTGAAGGGTCCTGTTTAAAGATGAAAAATTTTGTGAAGGGTTCTGTTTTGAGATAAAAAAATTTGTGAAGGGTCCTTTAAAGGACCCAATTTCTTTCTAAACAGATCTCTGGTCATATATGTCAATATTTCCATAATCGGGTTTTTATGATGATTCAGTACACTCAAACCCATATGACGTTATACTCACCTGAACCACCGATTCCGGATTACTTTAGTTGCTTTGGTTGTGTTTTAATACACCTATACGTAGCATTATCCACTGAGGGAACGTGACTACCTCTGTAGGTTGCTCACACCCCTCGAGCTGTGGTAAAGCAAGAGCCGTCGTGGTAGCTCGACATATGACCTAGCGACCGTCTCCCCCTATGGGGTTTCGCGAACGAAGTCGTCGGGGGTTCCATGGCAGTTCATCAAGGTTTCGTCTCTGCGGAAGTTTCCTCCGAGACGTGGGGTTACTGCCGTGACGACCTATGTCACCAACCTTGGTAAAATGACCTGGGGGTCCGCAGTTGGGGAGCGGCCTCAGGCCGATCGCAGCGCCGGGCGAGACAAAGCCCTGGTGCGTTATAAGCCTTTCAGAGGCTTGGGTGCGATGGTCGTTTACGCGCGTCGGTGACCCCCGTGGGCGTCTGACGGCGCAGGATAGTTTTATACGTAGCATTTAACAATTCTGGCTTCAAAACTGTTGATTTGAATAGAAGTGCAGACAGACAGATGATAGACAAATTTTCGTTTTTATATATTAGATTGTATTTAGAATCAGAAAGCATACTAATGAGAAAAAAAAGGTCACTTTCAAATAAATTTAACAATTAGGATAACAATAATTAATAAAATATTTATGAGAATAATTAATAGCTTAAATAATTTACTGTCATTATAACAAGATCAATACATTAATTATTTTAGATTAGATAGGAGATTTAAAATATTTAATTTCAGAGAATTGCTGTTATCAAATTATTGAGACAGTGGTGCGGAGAAGGGGGGGGGGGGGTAGCTAAAATAAATAAATAAAACAAAAAAAATGGCTTGGAATGTCTTTTATATCAAAGATGATTCCATTATTAAAAGTTAAAGTTAAATTATCTGAAACTACTTGATATATTACGTCTACTAATTAGTAATACAGATGATATAAAATAAATGAAACTGCGAGTTGAATGTTTAAAATACTAAATAAAATTATTTCAAAATAAAACTGCAGGACTGACGTTTGTGGGCCCTGATCAGCAGATTTACTAAAGAATTTCATTGCTACTGTAAATGTAACTTATATTATAAGTATTTTGCACAGAGTTGTTTTGTCAGAGATGGATAATCAAACATTGAAGACAAAAAGTAATAGATTTTTAACAATTCGTGTGACTTAAAAAAAAGGCTATTTAAATGGGGAGGGCATGAGCACCTCCTATTCCTATAATAGGGATGCATAACCTGTGGCCCACGGAGAACATAAATTCTAGCCATCTCCAAGAATTGCAAATTTTGCCAATTAGTCGCGAAAAAAATTGCAAATTATGTCCATAAGTCACAGAAAAACTTCATGAATTTAGTCGATCGGGCGCGTAAAAATCGTGAATTTAGTCTGTCGGGCGTGTAAAAATCGTGAATTTAGTCGATCTGGCGCGTAAAAATCGTGAATTTAGTCTGTCGGGCGTGTAAAAATCGTGAATTTAGTCGATCGGGCGCATAAAAGCGTTTTTCATCGATCAAGCGAGGAAAAATCGTGAATTTTGCTGACCGGGCGAGTAAAAATCGTGAATTTCGCCGATCGGGCGCGTAAAAATCGTGAATTTCGCCAATCATGCGTAGAAAAACGTGAATTTCGCCGATTCGGCGCGGAAAAATCGTGAACTTCGCTGACTGGACACGGAAAAATCGTGAATATAGTCGATCGGGCTCAGAAAAATCGTGAATTTCGACGATCGGGCGCATAAAAATCACGAATTTATCGGTCACGTAAAAATCGCGAATTTCGTCGAACGGAATGAATGGTGGCCCTCGACAAGCTAGTCATTTTTGTGAGTTACCTCCTCTTATAAAGGTTATGCACCCCCTATCCTATATCCTTGAACATTATTCTGTGCTTCTTGGTTGGTTTGATTGATTGCCAGATTATACAATATAAAGGTAAATTTATATTTTAAAAAATAATAATTATCTGGTAAATAAAATTTTATTAACCCTATAAAATTAAATAAAAGTAGCTATTTATAAAAAAAAAAAAAGTTTGTTTTTTACATTCTGGTGCGTGCAATTTAAAAATAAAATTTTATTACTTAGCTTTTCAATTAAATAAAAAGATTTTATTCATTATGACCATTACTGAAATTACACTTTTAGTAATGTCTGCATGGGCCGAAATTCCCTGGGTTGACTTCAAACAGAAATTTCGTGTTCGGAGCGGAAACAACTCGACCCGTGCAAGACTATAACCCATTTTATAGTCACAGAGTCCTCGTCCACCGCTCTCCTAGACTATTAAAGTTTGCAGCTACAACTTTAACTTTTAATTTTTATTTTGTTGTTGTTAAGTGTAAAATATTGAATATATAGGATTTTATAAGTGCAGGTCCAGATTTTCATCAATATTTCAAGTAATTATTACAAAAATTTGGTTAATGGTATAAAGAAATTTTTACACGTTTTTATAATTTCTTTGACCTTTAAAATCGGTTATTTATTCAGTGATAGTAATTTTTTTTATTAAATATGTTACAAAATAACTGCAACTATTTATCTTTAAAAACTTTAATAATAAAGTTGAAACTTACAATAATTTTGCATTAACAGGATAACCTATCATTTTAACAGGTAAGTTTAATAGGAAATTTTTAGTTATTTTAATTATCTTTATTGAATGAACTAAATATCTATGGCTTTCAGGTACAGTATATGCTTTAAGTCCTTTTTCATCAAATTTATTTAGTTAGTTCAGATAATATTAATAATATTCTGGATCTTTAAAAAATACTTTTCATTTTAGTAATTATTTCTACTTATATAATAATTAATTGTAAGAAGATTTGTGTTAACAAGTTACGAAACACTAAATTCGCACATTGGTTCCTAAATTATTTTCAGTTAATTGCTTCAGAAATTATTTTCAATAAATGCGTCAGATGTATATAATATAGATGTGTAAACGTACAGGGGCGTACACAGAAAGGAATCGAGCCTAAACAATTTTCTATAAAATAAGGTATATGCTATTTTGGTTCATAGATTCCTTTTAACTGAAATACGTAATAAAAGTTATTTATTTATTTATTTATTTATTATTATTATTGGAGTTTCCCCCAGGTTAAAGGGCAGGGTGCTGCTGGTAAGAAAAGGGCACTTTTTAAATTCTTATGGACACTTTTTTATTCTAAGGGCACTTTCTGGATTCTTGAGGGCACTTTTCAGATTCTTAAGGGCACTTTTTTTAATTGTTAAAGGTATTCGTTTGGTTTTGAAAGCCACTCTTGATATTTAAAAGTCAGGCCACTCTTTCTAAGACATCAGTTTTTACTATGAAAGCAAATTTTTTAATGCAAAAAGGAGAAAGGGCACTTTTTTTTACTGACGGGAAAGAAGGGTGCTAATTATTTTACTAGAGGGAGCAAGAAGGGTGTGCTAATTCTTTTATGAGAGGTAAGAAGGGTGCTATTTTGTAAACCAAAGGGCAGTCAGGGTGCAGCACCCTTCTGAAACTGTTTGAGGGAAACTCTAAATTATTATTATTTTTTTTTTTTTTTTAAGTTGAAATATTCAAAAAAGAGGCAAACACTTTCACTTTAAAAGGCTATTTTTTATAATTTACCATTGTTTACCACACTTAAAACTTATACAGATATAAATATTATATGTTCAATTACAAAAAAAAAAAAAAAAAAAAAAAAAAAACCTTTTACTGATTTTAAGGAGAAAATTTAATTTTTATGAAATAACTAAACTTATGAACTGGACAAAAATATATTATATCTAACCCCACTGAGCTCTTTATATAATTGGACCCTTTCATGATTTCCAACGGTCAGCGCGGAAGAATACAGTGACGATAGTTTTAGCTCGTATTCATGGCAAAGCATACTATTTATCTCATTCCCTTACATGAGTAAAAAATTATTTATGAATTAGACAAGCGTAGCTTAATTAGAAAAGCATAAATTAGGATATAGTAGTAAATGAGAACACCAATTTATAACCTTGAAAACGCTTATTTTTTACCTTTCCTTGCAAGCTTCTGACCGCCGATTCAGAACTCCTGTTATACACTGTTCAAAACAATTAAAGGATATTGCAGTTTTAGGTGGATTTTGTATCTGGGAAACTTTTTAGCTGATTGATACATGGTCGACAGACATAGTAGGTTATATGAGAATAAATTACACATGTTTGGCAGAAAAAAATGCATTTTATTGCGCATTTGTGTACAAAAGGAAAAAAACACAATTTGTGCATATGAGAAAAAAAGAATAAGAAAAGGTGTTTTCTTCAAAGAAAATCATTTTCAGTAGGGGGTATGGTTTCCACGGGCAGCTAGCAACGTTGAACACCTTTGAGGCATGGACTCAATGAGGCTATTAATGACGAGTTGGGGTATTCTGCCCCACTCTTCCAGAAGAGCTCTTTCCAGTTCTTGGAGAGTTTGTGGGGGTTGTTGGCGGCCAGAAACTCGTCTTCCTAGAGCGTCCCAAACGTGCTCGATTGTATTCATGTCTGGAGAACACGCTGGCCATTCCATTCGAACGATTCCTTCCTCGAAAAGGAAATCCTCCACCAGGTTTGCACGATGTGGCCTGCAGTTATCGTCCATTAAAATGAAGTTATCTCCGATTGCTGCAGCGTAAGGGACTACAATAGGTCTGAGGATCTCATCCCTATATCGGCGACCAGTCAGAGCTCCATCTCGAATGATGTAGAGGTCAGTGCGCCCGTCAATGGAGATGCCACCATACACCAACACTCCTCCACTGCCAAATCTGACACTTTCGTGCACGAACGCAGGATTATTCCTACTGCCACGGTCCCTCCAGATGAAAATACGCCTATTATCCGGATGCACAGAAAAACGGGACTCGTCAGAAAACAGAATATTGCTCCATTCATTTCTCCTCCAGTTGACATGCTCGGTTGCCCACTCCCTGCGGTCGCGACGATGCCTTGATGTTAATCTAACACATACCATCGGTCGGCGAGCATACAGACCTACAGCATGGAGCCGGTTTCGGACAGTCTGAGTTGAAATCGTGGTGCCTGTAGCCGAGCGAAGGTGTTGTTGGAGAAGAGTAGCGTTCATGTTTCGGTGTCTCCGAGCTGTTAACGCTAAATACCGATCTTCTTTGGGCGTTGTTGCCCGTCTACGACCTTGCCCTGGTCTTCGGCCTGCACATCCACTCTCCAAAAAACGGTTCCAGATCCTGGAAATGACACTTTGTGACACTCCAATGGCTTGCGCTACTTCGGCTTGAGTTTGGCCCCCTTCTAACCTATCAACAATTCTCCAAGCTTCTGAATCTGTCAAATGACTTCGCTGAGACATCGTACTCATCGAAACAAAGCAATCACTGAATGCCGATCATCCTTGTCTTCATTCTCTTTTATCCAGTTGAAAGTCAAATTTCATTCGCTGCCGCTGAAGCGACGTTTTTGACGTCGAACTCAAAATTTGCATACTCCACAGTTTGAAAACCAGAAAAATTTGCATTTGTGATTCTCTTCTTCTATTTTCGGCAAAAAAAATTTCGTTTATATCTTTATTTTATATAAAACTTCAAATATCCTTTAATTGTTTTGAGCAGTGTATATGAAGCTCAGTGACCCCTGCGCATTATCAAACTCGAAATTCTCGACATACTCACTAGAATGTTTTGTATTCTGGCTCAAATTGTAGGGTAGGCAAAAAAACCATGGAAGAATGAACAAACTTCCAGTAATCATTTCTAGTTCCATGAAAAAAACTAATGTACGGAGGAACCGAGGATGGAAACAAAGAATGCGGTAAGCCTTTGTGTATCCTAAGAGTATAGTCAGTAGGTATATAAACATATGAACCAGTGAAACTCACGAAAGAAGACCAAGATTCAAAATGTGAAAACCAGCTCTAGCACAAGCTAGAGGTAAAAATATATCAAGAAAGAGACAAAAAACCAATGAATGATAGACAAAAAACAACCCACAACAGGGGCGAGCCTATAAAAACGCCAAAAAGCCTTGACAGAGACAAATACAACAAGAAGGGAAATCAGCCCATAAAAGAGGCGATAAACACTACAGCGACAACCCACCATGAACGTGACAAGCCAACAGACATGGTAAATATGTAAATCTATGTACGCTAATGGCACCTGGTGCATGTAAAATCCGTCGTGGGTGCAAAGCCCTCCAAGTTACCTGTGAATAATACCTCTGGGGGTGCCTAAGGCTCCTATAAAGGGAGCTGACGCATATCCATTTTGTTGCCCAAAATAACCGCCATATTGTGACCTAGCTCAGCATTAGGAAACCGCCTGAGCAGGTGTTTGCCGTACCTGTTACTGTCACTCGCGGTCCACTAGTACGGTAAGCAAACCGGTTTTAGCTTGGTTTTTGGTCCGCTGGGTCATTAAATGGCGGTATGATTCAGCCTGTATTATAGGAGCTCTAGGGGTGCCTAGTCAGGTGAGGGTTTCGTCACCTGATCAAGGTTCTAAATTACGAGACCTATTAAATCTGTCAATTCAACAAAGTTAAACAGAAACCTTGAACCGGCAAACAAAGATAATGGTAGCAAATCACAAGAGAGCAAGCACAGCAGCGATGTGAACAAATCAATAGTCAGGTGGATCACAGCCATGCTGTGATCAGGCGATTTCCGCCCCGCACCCAGGTGCTAACCCGTTAAGCTAGGCATTCATGCCGGGCAGGTAGGGGCCTGGTTAGCGGTATAAAAAAAAAAAAAAAAACATATGAAGTCCATAAAGCGCACTGCGCAGGGAGTTTTGAGAAAGCAAGTCCGAAGAGTTTACTTATATATAAATATTAAATTTAAATAATTATATTATCTTTTAAAAGTTCAGAAAGCTAGCATTCTATCGATCTCGCTTCCCAGTCCCGAATATAAACCATAACGTAAGTTTTGAGATTGTTTACTCAAGATCTACTGTGGGGTTTTAATTACCTATCGACTATACTCTATCGATAGCCAATTTTTTTTTTTTTTTTTTTTTTTTTTTCAGAAAATTGAAGGGGTCGGGGCAAGAGAGTGCCAAGCCACATTTTTGAATTTCTGAGATATTTCAAGTAGAAAATTTTATCAAATACTCAAATCAAGATATATAACCTATAGTTTTTTCGCCAATGTCTTAATAACATTTGAGATATTCTGAGTAACAATATGCATTACTTTAATGATATTACTATTACGTATTTTTCTAAATTAGCTATCTTCATTGGGGGCATAAACATCTGGGGCAAAAACGAAACCTGTCACATATGCCGCCACCAAGTAACATTAGAAACAAATTATTTGTTGGATATTATAATTTACAACTAGATGGAACCCGTCAAAATTTGACGGCAAACATCTTCATGGTACCATTAAAAAAAGTTCAAATGCTTTAAATGTTTGTTAAATAATTCAAACAAATAAAAACTTACCTAGATTTAAATCTAAGCTGGGGATGTTGGAACCGACAAAATGTTAAAATTACGCATGCACTCACAGAATTTCTTAATGTGTTTGCATTGACATGCATACAGATACACATAGAGTTCATAAATAACATGGTATTTTTTTAAATGTCTGATATTTTATATATGTATCCTATATTTTCATAATAGTCAAATTACTGCTGATTACAAATATTTTCAACATAGCATATATATAAGAAACTAAAATATTGTATCCATAGAAAAAAAAAAAAAAGTTCCTAACTGCTTTAGAATGTTAAAACTTTTTTACAGAATAATTCTTAGTAATAATCAGAGATTGTTAGATTTATTTCATTAAAAATGTGGCTTGTCACTTTCTTGCCCCGACCCCCTCAATTATTTAGATTTATTTCATTAAAAATGTGGCTTGTCACTTTCTTGCCCCGACCCCCTCAATTATTTTCTTCTTTTGTGACTGTTTGTTACAATGATGCATTGGTAATAACTGTTTTGTTCTTTTCATATCAGAATGGGACTTATGCGGAATCCACCTGCACTTCTATGTGGATTGGACCAGGTAACAAGGTATTCCCTTTTGCTCATCGAGTCGGGCTCATCTCTGCGGTATGAAGAAGCACTTACAACTGGTCTTCCTGCACCTTGAAGACATCTTCACACCGTAGAACTCTCCTATATGTTCAATAAAAATAAATTTGACAGTATTAAAATGACATTTTTGCGAACTGCGCGTAATTAAATTGCGGACCAAATAAGGAAACTTAAATTGTGTGCCATTTCTTCCAATCGCCGCAGTTTTAAGGCGGTATTTAAAAAAAAAAAAATTCCACGCTCAACAACTAAAAATTATCTGACACATTTTCAGACTCCTTTTTAAAAGTAAAAACATGAAACTTGGCAGCGTGATTTATGAAGAGATTTATAAGTGACTTGTGTTTTTATTTTTCGTTCAATTAATTAGAAATTGATTTACAAACAATTATTTTTACAGTTAATTTTCTTTGTTTCCAGCGCTATCGCTTCGGGAAATTCGGTTCAAAATGTCCAATTTGACAGCATTTTTTGAAATATATTCTGCCTTTATCAAAAAATCGACCAATACGGACATTATAAAGTTTCTGACTAAGACAACCTGCCAATTGGATGCATTTTAGAGCAAAACTGAATTTAAAAATAAGTCACAAAATAAGCAGTTTGGATTTGAGTACACCCTTAAGACTCTTTATCAGTCAGATCTCGAATTCTTTGCTCTAGTGTCAAACCTGCGGTCATGTAATGCATTTGTATTTTTCAAATTCAAATTAATATGAAATTATATGCATACAGTGAACTCCCATTAGTGCGGGCTTCCAAGGTAGGCTATTAGGTAAATTTCGTAAGAAATACTACCTATTACATTCTCCCCTATGTTGAAATTTCTGGAAATTTTTTTGAAGATCTACGCCGATCATGAGTCCCAAAACTCAAATCCACACCCCAGTTCAAAACTTTATCTATCTATCTATATCACTTTTTTATGGGCACGATAACTTCAATAATTCTGCACAAATCTCTTCCAAACTGATACATAAAATTTCGGTCAAGTTTGTTAATGGACAAAATCGAATCGGGGGGGGGGAGGGGAGAATGAGGATGGGGGCTTTTTGTAAAAAAAGGAAAAGCCCATAATTTTTTAATTATGATACGTATCGAATCGGTTTAAAGTTATTATTACTTCTAGGAAAAGTGCCGAAAATTTATGTATGACAAATTTTTGATATCTTTAAAAATGGCCTCAAGGGAGGGGGGGGGGATAGGGGTTTAAGAAAAAAAAATCATAACTTTGTCAATTCACAAGTTATCAAATCCGCTGATATTTATTATAAATCCTCTTACTATTATCTAAAACTTTTATATCGACAAGTTTTTTTATAGGACCAACCCTTATAGCAAAAAAAAAAAAAAAAAATCCCTGCCAGTTCCGCCTGCAAACAAGTTAGGCTCCGAAGTGGGCGTTTCCAAATGCCGCATCATGGCAAAAGGGTCATTTCTTCCTCAATTCCCAAGAAACAGGCGTCCCACAGTCTGCGTCTTCGAAATCTACTTGTGTCTATGTAGATCAAGCCGTCAGGGATTTTTTTTCATCGAAATAATACCTTGCGGACCAGAATTCAGTCAGCGGACGAATTCAGTCAGTAACTAAATTTAGTTAAAAAAATTAAATAGGTTAGACCTTTATTTTGAATAAACTACGTTCTCTTATTTAGTATTTTTTATTTAAAATGCAAATTAATGTCATTATTTTTAATGCAAAAGAAGTTACTACTCAGGACAAACAAAATATACAAATACATTTCCGTACTCCCATAATTTAAATACTAAATTTATTTAAATTATTAAGTAACTTTTCTTTGGGATAGTGGTACACGATATCTTTTTACCGCATCGTTTTCCAATCTTGAGACACATTCCAAAATTTGGTCTGTGACATCACATTCTGATTGGTAATATTGGCAAACAACCTGCAGCACTGTTTGGACCATTTACACTATCGGTTGTAGAATATTATCTTCCTCTTCATCAGTGTCCTTACAATTTCTTGATCTCTCAATAAAAGACGTGGCACTAAAATTGCTTTAAAAAAAGTAATGTACAAAAAGAGTGTCTTTAGATTCTCGTCTGTTAATCGGGGAAAAATTGTACGCATTAAGGCTGCTAGTCAGTAAACTTCCCGATTCCCCTCGCTAATGTTAATCCTATGGACATAGGATGCATTTGTATATTTAAAATATCTCCTCGGGAAATTAATATTTACGACTTTTGTTTTCTGTGTACACTTCTTAAGGGGCTACTTCACTCAGACGAAAACACCCGCTCGCTAATGTTAATCCTATGGAGGAAATTTTTGAAGATATCTCGTTCGCATTTCAATATTTTTAAATGATCTTTTTGCATTGGATAGCTGAGGTCAATCTCTATGCACGCTCCTTTCTACTTTTTTTTTATTTTGATTACAAGTTTTTTTTATTAAGATACTTTCACTTTCGAAACCGGTTTTGAAAGTGAAAGTATCCTCAATAAAAAAAACTGCAACAAAAATCGAAAAAGTAGAAAGGAGCGTGCATAGAGATTGATCTCAGCTATCCAATGAAAATCCGAGCTATCCAAAAAAAATCATCTAAAAATATTGAAATGCGAACGAGATATCTTCAAAATTTTCCTCCATAGGATTAACATTAGCGAGCAGGTGTTTTCGTCTGAGTGAAGTAGCCCCTTAAAGGATGCCTCTTTTTTTTTTCTTAGTTGTCAAAATATTTCTAAACTATGTGCTTAATTTATAATTTTATGTGTTAAACTCTTAGCAAAACTGAATAAGATTTTAACACTTCCCATAAAATTAAGTATATATTTTAGAAAAAAAATTGACAACTAAGAAAAAAAAAGAGACATCCTTTAAGAGCTTACGGTAGTCACGTGAAGAAACGCTTCAGCTAATGTTAAGTCTATGGGAAGGTTATCGCGCGATTTCTCTCTCGCATTTTAATATTTTTAAATGATTCTTTTTGCATAGGATAGCTGAGGTCGATCTCTAACGTTGTTAGTTTTTACTTTTTCGATTTTGGTTCCAGTTTTTTTTTTTATATAAGGGTAATTTCACTTTCAGAACCGGTTCCAAAATTGAAAGTGTCCGCTTATCAAAAAACCGTAACCAAAATCAAAAAAGTAAAAACTAGCAACGTTAGAGATCGACCTCAGCTATCCTATACAAAAAGAATCATTTAAAAATATTAAAATGCGAGCGAGAAATCTCGCGATAACCTTCCCATAGACTTAACATTAGCTGAAGCGTTTCTTCGCGTGACTACCGTAGGCTCTTAAAAGGTGTACACAGAGAAAACAAGTCGAAAATATTAATTTCCTGAGGAGATATTTTAAATATACGATTGCATCCTACGGCCATAGGATTAACATTGGCGAGGGGAATCGGGAAGTTCACTGACGAGCAGCCTATTAAAAAAAATGAGGGGGGAAAAAATTGTCCTCATTAACCAGGGATGCGTCTTAAACGGAGGCGCATTAGCGAGAGTCCTCTCCACTGTATATATAATTCTTTATTTTCCATTGATGTTTCTTTGCCCTTTAATTATCGAATTTTGAAAGCAGCATATAGTTTTGCCCGAATGCTCGAACTATTCTCAGCTTGACAACTTCCTAAAGATTTTAACTAACTAAAAAATAAAAAAAAATCCCTGGTGGCTCGGCCTACAGGCACAGGTAAATTTCGAAGATGCAGACCCTTGGGTGCCTGTTTATTGGGAGATTTATAAGGTTTTTTGCAGAAGAAATTACCTTTATACCATAATGCGGCAGTTGGGACCGCCCACTTCGAAATCTACCTGTGTTTGTAGGCGGAGCCGGCAAGAATATTTTTGTTTTAATATATATATATATATATATATATAATTTTTTTTTCTGTAAGAATTGGTCCTATAAAAAACTTGTCAATATAAAAATTGTAGATAATATTAAGACGATTTACAATAAATTTAAGCGGATTTGATATCTTGTGAATTTACGAAGTTATGAATTTTTTTCTTCTTAAAGCCCTATTTCCCCCCCCCCCCCTTTTGAGGCCATAAACGGATTCGATATGTATCATAATTAAAAAGTTATGGGTTTTGTTTCTGTTTTCACGAAAAGCCCCCCCCCCTCCTCCCCATTGGCCCTATTTTGTCCGATAACGAACTTGACCGTGATTTTATGTATCAGTTTGGGAGAGATTTGTGCAGAATCATGGCAGTTATCGTGTCCATAAAAAAGTGATATGGATAGATAGATAGATAGATAAAGTTTTGAAGTGGGGGTGGTTTTGGGTTCTAGGAGTCATGATCGGCGTAGATCTGCAAACATTTTTGAGAATTCCAACATAGGGGAGAATGTAATAGGTAGTATTTCTTATGAAATCTACCTAAAGAAAAAAGCAGAAAATGTATTTTATCAATTAGATGCAAATGGCAAAGAAAACATCATTTAAGAAGAAAAGAAAGTAGTAATAAAATTTAACTTTTCTGATGAGAAATTTAAAAAATACAAATATATCCCATGACTCCATTTTTAGCACTTTCCAACCTAGTTGAAAAGTGCTTATGACTTCGGTTTGTCTGGCCGTCTGCCGTCTGTCCGTGCTCTAACTCCCGTAAATATGCTCGGATTGCTCTGCAATTTTTATATGTTATTGTCGCCATCTATAGCATGTTCCCTATTTCAACGGAAGTGTGTAGCACTTATAGTTATTTTACAGGGACACTCAAAAGAATTGCGTTCTATGGGGAAAAATCATTCGCGGTTTATTTAAATAATGTTTCACTAATTTAAACGCATTGAAATTTATATATATCACTAAGGTGCATTAGAAGAAGCTTAATATGGAATAGGGTGTGCATAGCACTTATAGTTACTTTACAGGGACAGTCAAAAGAATTCCGTTACATTACATCTATGGAGAAAAATCGTCTGCGGTTTATTTAAGTAATGTTTCACTATTTTAAACGCACTGAAATTTATATATATCACTAATGTGCATTACAAGAGGCTTACTACAGAATATTGTGTACATAGCAGTCATCGTTCATTTACAGGAACACGCAAAAGAATTCTCTATTGCCTGTTAACAATAATTCCTGGAAGTGCATTTTAAGTTACTGAACGCGATTTTAAATTTAACTCACTTTTTGTTTATCACGTGGTGTGTATAAATTCTGTAGATTATATACAGGGAAGCACAAAAGTTCGCGAACACATTTCCGTTTACTGACAAACTCCAGATGGAGAATTTTAAACTGTGCTACGCGTTTCCTAACTGAACTAAAATTTAGCATTCTATGTAGTATATATACAAACCTATAGATCCTATACAGGGCTGAATAAAAGTATTCGGATATTTTTCTGAATATTGTATATGTTGGAAATTCCTGAAATTATAATTTTAAATATGTTATGCGTTTTCCAAATTGTTTACTTAGATGTTATCTTTTAGCTTATTAAACGGTATGATTTGTAAAATTATTTTGGAAGCGTTGGAAAGTGCTACATAATCTATGCTTGACGCATGATTTTTCGTTCTTGTTAACATTGAAAAGAATAATTTGAAATCTGACTGAACAAGCCTTAAATTGCAGACCAGTTTACCAATTTTCATAATTACTCTGCAAACTTTAATTCTAATTCACTGATAATAAAGGGTGACTGGGTCAAAGAATATTTACTCCTATATTCTTTGACTGAGTGACCCTACAATTACTAAGTGATATTTTTAAAATTAATAATTTTCGTTTCAGTTAATAATCGTTTTCTTTTGATATTTAAAACCTGTATAGTTTGGAGTGTTACCATAAAACGATATAACGTTGGGAAAAAAAAAGTTCAGGGATCAGGTTACACCCAGAGCGAATTCTATTTGAAGTCAATCTGAACTAAGTCTTGCCAAAATTTCTGCTTAAATTCAACCCGAATCCGATGTATTCAAAACTGAACCCGAAGTGAAAGAAAATGAAATCATATTTTAATAAAATTACAGAAAATGAATCCACAATTTTATCTCTAATATCAATTTTATCTTTTTTTGTATAAAAATTAACACACATACATTCATCGATATTTTCACATATATATTTCTTCATTTGAAAAATATTCAGGAATTTCTTTTGAAAAAGTCAATACTTAATCTGAAACATTTAAAGTCATCCCGACCCGAGCAGCATGTCGGGTCGGGTTCGGTAAAAATCGGCCTCACCAGTGGCTGAGAGGTTCTGTTCTCAAAGCTGGTAGACGGGAGGTACTGGGTTCAAACCCTTGTCGCGCTCGTCGACCTAACCGCTCGGAGTTTTTCGTGGTTTTCTTCGAACCTTGCCGGAAATACTTGTTAGGATCCCTTAGAAAGACCCCCGCGGAGGGCACTCCCCCGTAGGGCCTAGGCCTATATCCCTCGAGTAGATAATCGGCCGTCATAAATCAACCAACTGTCGCACTATCGGGTAAAATCGTAATTGCACGACCCAAACCCGACACACATCAACCCAAAATAAAAGAAAATTAATCCATATATTAATATAATTATTTTTTTTAAAGTCTATTAACTATATTTTTAACACCATGTTATCTTTCATATAGAAAAAATACTCATTCATATTCAGATGTATAGTTTTGCTATCTGTATTCTGGACTACTTTATTTTTCTTTTAAAAAATTGGCTTAAACCTAATCTAATCAACAAACGACGAAACGAACAAGCGTCATTAAACGAATTGTATAATTTTTTGACTTATTGAATAAGCACATCCACATTGACACATTGAATAAGCAAAATTTCGGCTCGGGTTCAGGTTAAAAAGATTTTCCAGAAGAAATTCCTGAATATTTTTTAAATGAAAAAAACTATATAATATTTGAATATGAGTGTATATTTGTTCATTTTTGTACAAAAAATATAAACATTTATATGTATTAGAAATTGGGTCCTTTAAAGGACCCTTCGCAAATTTTTTTAATTTCAAAACAGGACCTTCACAAAACTATTTTTCCTAAAACAGGACCCTTCACAAAATTCTATATCTTAAAAATAGGTTTTTCCCAAAATGTTTTCATCAACTGAACATGTCACAAATTAATCACTTAAAAGTAAAATCTGACCTGTCACTTTTACACATATAAAGAAAATATATGTATTTTACATCCATATATCTTCTTAAAAATGTATAAACAAGAACCTGAATATAACGATCGTTTCAAATTCACAAAATTATGACTAGATTTTTCACAAATATAAAAAGCTGTTCACAATTTCACAAAAACAGGACCCTGGGGAAAAAGTCTCGACAGACCCCTGCAGGTGGACTTTAAGCAGAAATTTCGGGTTCATATCGGGTACAACCCAACCCGTGCAGAACTCTAATTCAAAAATATCCAAACTACAGTATTCAACTTCAATTCAGCTATCAAATGTATTGACACCTTGTTTCCCACCAAGTAATAATTATAGTTATAATAGGCAAATTTGTACGCAGTTAAGATGTGGCTACTGGTAAGCAGGTACCCAATTCAAATATCTCTGTCCCGACTTTTAGACATTGATTTAATATTTGGTCCGCAATTTAAAACGCTCAGTTCACTTAAAAATCCAGGTTTTTTTTTTTTCATAGTCTTCGAATTATTTGTTATTTTTCGCATAAACCTAATTTGATATCTTTATATTCATTCTTTTAATAAATATATAATCAATATGTTTTACTGCAATTTTTAGAAGTCGTCTTTCTCTTTAACAGACATATCTGAACAAGTGGGTAAAGTGTGATCGAAGATCACACAAAGGGTTTCGTTTAATATTCCTTTCAAAACACTTTATCCTTTTTTTAATAAATCCAAATAAATTTCATTAAAAAAAAAAAAAAAAAAAAGAGTCATGTTTTTTATAAAGTAAAAATTTACCGGTCTATTTTTCTAGTTTTTTCGAATAGCTGAACCGGCCCGATAGCGTGCAAAGCCCACTATTATACTCTATCATAATATCTGTCATGTGAACTAAATCCGATATTAAAAAAAAAGAACAATTTCAAAATTAAACATGTTGCATAGAGACCTTCAAAATGTTAAAATATGTCAATATTTCCATAATCGGGTTTTTATCATGATTCAATACGTTCCTCAAACACATATATTTACTATTCTCTATTACTCATGTTGATACTCTCTGTGTATTATTCTCAAACATTTGAAAAAGTCCGTTAAACTTCCAATATGACGTCAGATTAATTTTCTTTTTAATTCTCTAATGACGTCATATTAAGCTGCTTTCTGTATTTACACAGACTCCTTGTATTATCGAGAAATGTTTGAAAATTTCCGTTTTTACCAATATGACGGCTTATTAATCTTTTTTTCAATTGGTGAAACTTTTCATTTCATTTTCATTTTTCACGTGAAAATCTTTCAATAGAAAATTAATTATTGTAGAAAGAATTTTATTGGGGATTTTTAATTGTTGGCAACTGCTAGAACGAAAAATGTTTAAATTTAACAGGAAAAGGATATTAGATTTTTGGTTTTTTATCTCTATTTATTAAAATAATAAAAATTTTTCAAATTTTTATGATTTTAAGCTTCATAGTAGATATTCAGCTATAAGTACACAAATTTTCATGACTGTAAGTTAATATAGTTTCTGAGAACCGGCTCTGTGACAGACAGACAACGAAGCGCGAGTAACAGGGTTTCGTGAGATGAACGAAACACTAAAAATAGAAAACATTAATAAGAATACGGCATAACCTAAAAACATTCAAATAACAAATAAATGTAAAAAAATAATCAAGAAATCTATACTAATATTATAAAGAAAAAAGAAGTGACGTCTGTTTGTTTGCTGTTTGTTTGTTTGTTTGTTTGTTTGTAGGGATAATCTCTGGAACCACAGAACCGATTTCAAAAGTGATAGTGGTAAATTGATAATGACAATCCCTGCTCCAACATAGGCTACATTTTATGTCGGTACCGCTACTCTCAGGGGGGGGGGGGGGTGCAGCAGCGGAAAACGTTCTGAAGTTTTAATTTTTGTGATACTGGAGGAACTTGAAATTTGGCATTATAGTTACTTATAAGATGTAAATGCTCTCTAAGAACAGATTCTAAAAAAAAAAAATCGAAATTGAAAAGTGTGAAATAGAGGAAAAGTGTTCTATCTCTATGGAATTGTTAAGGGTCCTCTGCCCTCACACGAAAACACCCGCTCGCTAATGTTAATCCTATGGGGTATTATTTTTTCTAATATCTCGTTTGCATTTCAATATCTTTAAACCTTTTTTCTTTTTTTTTCATTTGATAACTGATATTAATCTCTATAATCACTTAAATAGTGATTTATTTTTCGATTTTCTTTGCGGATTTTTTTCACGAAGATACTTTTACTTTCGGAAGGACAGAAATTTGACATGGTTGCTACTTTTAACACGCAAATGCACACACAACAGTTTAAAAAAAAAATCAAAATTTAAAAGGGTGAAGGAGAAAAAATGTTCTAAATTACTATTTTTGTGATACTTAAAAGATTTGAAATTTGGCATGGCGGTTACTTTTAAGTTACAAATGCTCGCTAACAATAGTTTCTAAAAAATAATTTGAAATTTGAAAGGGGGAAATGAGAAGAAAGCGTTCTAAAATCGTTCTAAATTAAGATTTTATTGGATTTATTCGGTATAGAAACTTGAAATTTGACATGGCTGTAACTTTTAAGACACAAATTATCGCATAAAACAGTTAAATAAAAAAAAAAAAAAAAAAAAAAAAAAATGAAATTTAAAACTGTGAAAATGCAAATGCTCGTTAAGAAAGCTTTCTCAAAATTTTTAATTTACAAGGGTGAAATGACTGGAAAACGTTCGAAATTATGATTTATTCGGGTTAGAAACTTAAAATTTAGTATAATGGTAACTTTTAAGATGCAGACGCTCGGTATAAACAGTTTATTAAAATTTCGAAATTTAAAGATGTAAAATGAGCGGAAAAGTTCTAAATTATTGTTTGGGACAGAAACTTAAAATTTGACATGTCTGTAATTTTTTAGACGTAAATGCTCACACAGAACAGTTTTTACAAAATTTAAAAAGATGCAGAAGCAAAAAAAAAAAAAAAAAAAAAAAAAAAAAGTTCTAAAAAGGCGATTTTGGTGATGCTGCTGGTCTAGAAACTTGAAATTTGGCAAGGTGGATATTTTTAGGATTTCAGTTCTCGCTAAGAAAGGTTTCTTAAAAGAAAGAAATGAGCGGCAAATGTTCTAAAAACCGTCTAAACTATGCTTTATTTGAAATTGTTAGGGATAAAATCTTGAAATTTTACATGGCTGTTACGTTACAGACATAAATTCATCCACAGAACAGTTTTTAAAAAATTAGAGATTTTAACGTGAGCAGGAACAAAAAAGTTCTGAAATTGCGATTTCTATGACATAGTTGTTATAGTAGTTTAGTTTGCTTAATTAGAAGTTTGAAATTTGGCATGGATGTAAATACTAGTGTAGTACAGTTTCTAATCATTTCTAATTTTCAAATAAAAAATGAAATGAGCGGAAAACCTTCAAAATACATTTTAAATTACCATTTATTTGGAATTAATTTTAGCCCTTCTCATCCTTTTAAGGGTCCTTTTCTTCACTCACTTGAAAACACCCGCTCGCTAATGTTAATCCTATCGGGCATTATTTTTCTAATATCTCGTTTGCATTTCAATATTTTTAAACGATTTTCGAATTTAATTCGAAGTACACGAAAGACTTTTCTCATGATTTTGTAGTCAATTCTATAGAGCAACTCATATAAAAAAAAAAAAAAGAAAAAAAAAAGACCAGTCAAATATAGTGAAAACTCAAAAAGATAGGCAGTAGAGTGAGTTAATTGTCCCCAATTTATCAATAAGTTCACTGTATTGCCTGTATCTTTTAGGTAGCTTTCAATACAAAAAAGTATAAAGCTACCTATTGCAGCCGTTCGGAGGAAAGCAGTTCCGGAAAATTTCGATATATTTTCACCGATCATGACCCCCAGACCCCAAAACCACCCTCCGTTCCAATGTTGATTTATATATATAGATATATCCATATATATATATATCTGACCTATGTCATACGATAACGCTCGTATTTATAAATCAATTTTGATGAAACTAATTGTGTGTATTAAGCTCACCAATGTCTCGACCGAGCTCGTTGGCCAGCTTGGTCCGCCATTTTGTTTAAAGATGGCGGCCATTTAAAAATTTAAAACTAAAATAAATATACAAAAAAGTTAAAAATTCAAATTTATTTTTTAATTAAGTGTTAGGCCTTGATACGAGGATTCCGGAGCATTTTTTGGTTTACCTCTATCTTAAAAAATGGCTGAGATAGAGCAGTTTGAAATTCTAGGGTGGCTGACATTTTGAAACAAAACAGCACATTAACGCGATTACTCGCAAATTATTTTCTTTCATTGTTGTAATAATTTTCCCAATCATACGCATAAAACTATATATTCATATCTGTTAGCGCCAAATTCTCGCCAAAATTGGCGACATTTGGCGAAATATCGCCAAATTTGGCGAGCAAAATAAGTCTTCATAAATGAAGCCAATTTGGCTATTGCTCAATAATTTGGCGAATTTCTTATTTAAATTCAGTATTAACGAATCTTTTGTAACCGTTTCTTTGCATTTTAACTTGCTGTTTTCGTGTAACATTAGCTAAAATTTTAAAACGAAGATATAGGAAAGCTACCTTTTCCTCCCGCTACAGGCCGGAAGGACTTTTTAAGTTTTCACGATATTTGACTACTCTTTTTCTCTATAGAATTGACTACCAAATCATGAAAAAAAAAAAAATCTTTCGTATAGTTTGCGCATGGGCAGTTAAAAATTATTTTATACAAATGCCCATACTTCATCAAATATTCAATATATTAATTTTTTTTATTGCAGTATACTGTTTACACTGTTCTTCAAGTCAAACATGTGCTTTACATCCTCGTAGTGCAAGGACAATTCGTCAAGAATTTCAGTCTATATTCGACAAACCGTGTAAAAAGCGAAAGCGTCCGGTCATTGCCCCTTAATTTTTGGACAACAGTGTATTTTTTTTTCTTTTTGCAACGCAGACGACTGGTTTGGTAACTCCAACCAGTTTCTCCACATTAATTTTTCGTTTTAATGGATATTATTATTTACTAGATGGATTTGATAGTGCGGCTAAATTTTTCAACTTATTAGTCACGATATTTTTTCAAAACAGAGAACAAAATGAAATGGACAATATAAATTCCTCGAATGCATTTCATTTATGAGATATTTTCTCAAGAAAGCAATTTATTTCTAATTTGAAGATTTTCTATTTGTTGAACGGAGCGTTTGAAGATTGCGGCCTCTCATATTTTAATCGACTTCACCTTTTTTTTTTCAATTTATTATAATTTCGAACTGATTTACAGTTTTGATTACTTATTGTGAAATGATATTTATAATGACCGGATATTTACTAAAGTAATAAGGAAGAATGGAAAATGTATATTTTAAAGCAGACTAAAGGCACTTTTATGCTTTTCTTCCGAAAAGAGATAATTTGAATTATGTTTAAATTTACTCATTGGCGTCAACTTTCGAAAAGTATTGGGTGGTCTGACATTTTTTTTATATATATATATAAAATAGAACGCTACTTTCTGTCTTCCTTTTTCTTTTTTTTCCCCTTTTTTTCTTTTTTTTTTGAGGATGAAGGATAAGAATGGGTCAAATTTTAACTTTTAAAATAAAGCATTAAGTTGGGTGGCCTGGTAGAGTAAGTACTTGGGTGGTCTTAGGCCTCATGGGACCATATAAGTTGGTGCCATTGGATTTATTGCATTTTGTTGGCTGATTTACTTTTGTTTTGAGATATTAGGGATCTTTTTTTTCAGTTGGTTTGATCGTACGATTAATATTTTGGTCTCTGCTACCCAATTTAAGCCTAATACATTTTGTGGATGAAACGTGAGTCATGCATTGATGCGTTCAACTACCAGTTAGAACCTTCCAAGGTATTATTGATCGAAAATTGATATGCTCAAGGATTTTTGAATACTTTTTGAAGATTTTTTTTTTATTTGTGGGCAAGCGAGGAATGTTTGACCAGTCTTTTTATTAGTCTATCGCGAAAACCAACACGATGTACTTGAAACAATAAAATGGGTCTGCCCTAGTAGCCAGTTTTACCTGGCAGGCAGGGCTTGAAAACAACACATAATACGCTAAAAATCTATATTATATATATATATTTGTCTTACGTGGCGCGAAAATAGGGCTGAATTTGTAGCTTATGGTTTGGCAACAACCGTAGTTTCCAGAGCTCAGACCAGTGAACAGACTAGATTGTGTTAGATCAGCTCCGCCTCCAATCCAATATGGCGGTCACTGTGAGAGCAGTGAAATCATAGACTGAAACTTAAACTAGCAATTATTAAAAATAAAATAACATGTACGTAATCTAAAGCGTCTGAGATGATTTCTCATTTTAATTATGAGTAATGTCGTTAATTTCAAAAGAATTCACAACTCTTATTAAGAATTCATTTACGAATTTCACTCACTCAAAAATCGAAAAAAAAAGAAATCAATTCTCTAGGTTGCACCTGCCGCCATCTGTTGCTGTAAATTGAAGTAAAAAATATTTTTTGTAAAAATCTATAATCATTTTTTTTCGCTAATGAATTTAAGCCGCGCTGTACAATATTATAGGTGCAATAAGTTTTAAACTAATTATGTTTCCAAGATCCTTTTTTCATAGTATTTAAATGATTTATATGTCCATTGGTAGCGCCAACTAAATGCATTTTTAGTTATGTTTTCAACGGAGAATTACTTTTTTACATTAAAAAAAAATTGTCAATTTCATGTGTTCAAATGTTTTATGGTAGAACTTATGCCGGCTAGAATTGCTGAAAGATAAAAAGGGGCGAGCGAGCGAAGCGAGTTGGGACCGCGTAGCGGTCTCAATGTGAATTGCTTCGCAATTCACGGGGGGTTGGCGAACGTCAGCGAGTAGGGGGCTGAGACCCCTAGTTACCTAAAATTGCATATCACAATAGCAGGGCTAGTACTTGTCCTGAAATTCCTGATATTCCTGAAAAAAATAAAAATGTCCTAAAATATGGTAGTCTGTTCTAATATTCCTGAAATTTTGCGAGTTTTGTGCTATATCGGCATTTGAAATCACCAAATAGGGGGTAGGTGTACCTTTTTACTGATGCAAAATTATTACGAAAGTCGCAATTTTCTTCAGTCTATCGTTAAAAATAGTGATTTTCGTGGATTTGCACAAAAAAAAATCTCAATTTTTTATGATCAATTACCAAAAATCACAATTTTTACCAGTCAGTTATAAAAAAAGAACATCTTTTGCGATTTTTGTCTTTCAGGAATGCAAAAATTGCAGTTTTTTAGCAGCTTTGTCAAAGAGTTCTGGTAAAATTACTTTTCTTTTAAATGTTTTACTTTTACAACAAAAAATTGTGTATATAGTGTACTATTTATGATAATAAAATGTATTGAACAATGGTTTTTTTCAATGGTTTTTCAATCAATGGTTTTTTTCGGTTCAGTTTTCAAGCAAATGTGTCCTGAAATATCCTAAAACGTATGTCCTGAAATATCTCCTGGGCTAGTATAGTCTGTAGATCAGGAAATGGCGGTTGGACCTCCCTCTCCGAAACCGAGTCCATTTCGAGGAAGGCAGGATGGGGTTGGGGGGAAGGGTTGCTTTAGGACAAAAAAAATCGCCAAGTAATACCTCTCCCGATATTCCCATGCGCTCGTTTCGCCAGACCTGTTTTTTCTTTGATCAATAAGCAGCGTATTGCGTTTCTCTCTTAATTATTATTATTATTATTAAACTGTTGTTTTCACAACAAACTGTTATTTTTATATAACAAACTAATTGTTATTTACGTTACAATCTGCAATGGCTCCGAAAGGAAAAACAATTCGTTCGAAAGAAAGGATGATTGTGAATAAAGTCACAAAGTTTTTTGAAAAAGAAGCAGAAACTTTTGTTTCCTTTATCGCAAGCACAAAAGTGGTTGGATAATCCAAAAATTCTATTTGAAGTCGAAGCCCACAAAAAAAATTTCTTGACCCAGCCCGAAATCCTAATTAAAAGAAAATTATCCCCCCCCCCTTTTTTTTTAACGTAACTATGGAATAATAGTCAGCAATTATATGTCTAAAATCAGTTTTATCATTTATTAAAAATAAATAAATAAATAAATAAATAAATAAATACTCATTCATATTCAAATGCTATACAGTTTTGAATTTGAAAAAAAATATTCTGAATTGCCTTTTGTAAAGTCGTGTACCCGAACCCGAAACAATTATATTTAACCAGACCCACAACGAAAAATAAATTAGTCCCGAACCATAGAAACTTAATGAAGCTCATAATTTGAAACCATAAATCTAGATAATACTTCTAATTTATCTTACAATGTATGTCATATTTTGCATATATTGTTATTCTACAAAAAAAAAAAAAAAAAAAAAAAAAAAAAAGGAAGAACGAAGAAAAAAAGATTAAATCTTGATATCTCAAATCTCTTTATATATTTTCCCCACTCTTCCGTTGAAAATCGGGATGTAAAAATTTATTATACTACGGGATTTGTTAGGCAAAGAACGTGTATATTTTTTTCATTAATATTCGGAATCTTTTATTATTTATTTTTTAACTATAAAGTTAATTTACAAAAAAAATGCTGTTACAACGAAACTGAAATAAAATCTTACAAACTAAAAGAATTCATAAAAGTTAGAACTACATAATTAGAAAAAAATCCCTGACGGCCCGGCCTACAGGCACAGGTAGATTTTGAAGAAGCAGATTTTCGGGCTCCTGTTTGTTGGGAATTGCGGAAGAAATGACCTTTTTGTCATGACGCGGCAGTTGGAACCGCCCACTTCGAAACCTAATTTGCTTGCAGGCGAAACCGGCAGGGATTTTTTTCTTTTCTTTTTTTTTCTTTTTTAATAAGGGTTGGTCCTATAAAAAACTTGTCAGTATGAAAGTTTTAGATAATATTGAGAGGATTTATAATAAATTTAAGCGGATTTGATATCTTGTAAATTGACGAAGTTAAGATTTTTTCACTTCCAACACCCCCTCCCCCTTCGGGCCATTTTTAATGATATCAAAAATCTGTTATACATAAATTTTCGGCCATTTTCCTAGAAGTAATAATAACTTTAAACGGATTCAATACGTATCCTAATTAAGAAATTATGGGTTTTTTTCTGTTTTCACAAAAAGCACCCCTCCACCCCTTGGTTCAATTTTGCCCATTAACGAACTTGACCGAGATTTTATGCCTCTTGATTTTATGTATCCGTTTGGAAGAAATTTGTGCAGAATTATTGACGTTATCGTGTCCATAAAAAAGAGACATAAATAGATAAATAAAGTTTTGAAATGGGGGTGGTTTTGGGTTCTGGGAGTCATAATCGGCGTAGATCTACATTTTTTTTTTCAAAAATTCCAACTTAGGGGAGAATGTAATAGGTAGTATTTCTTACGAAATCTACTTAAAAACAGCCCCGCTAGCAAAAGGGAGAAAACGGCGACAAAGCTTTAAATATGGCAAACTACACTTTCCCGCGTTAACAGTTTGACCGTTCGGGAGCTATTGGACTCGTCCGCTTCTACGTCATGAATGATTGACAGGCGCCATCTCCTGAACGACGAACATTACTACCCCTGCAATAGAAAGAGCACTTCTAGCAATTATGAATGGTAGTTAGTCCTTTAACCGAATTTTCTTGTGCGTCTCTGTACATCAATAATAAATGCTGCGCACTGCATAATCTATAGAAAATAAGTTGTATTGAAACTTGGTGAACCTTTTAAATTATGAGTATTTCAATATGTTTCAAGTATCATAACATGTTCAAAATGCACCGCAAACAATTTTTCCCATAGATCATAATGTAAAGGAATTATTTTGTACGTCCCTGTAATTGCTGTAGTCCACCTTGGTAATTCATATTAATTTCATTATGTTTGAAATATCGTAACATCAATAAAATGCGCCGCAAACGATTTTTCCCCATATACCATAATGTAACGGAATTCTTTTGTGTGTCTCTGTAAATGAACTATTAATGCAAATTTGTTGTTAATGTTGCAAAGGGTGGAAAAAACCTGTTTTTTTTGGGAGGGAAAAATTAAAAATTCCCGGGAGTTTTCAGAAAATTTTAGACATGAATTTTTTTAATTTGAAAACAAAATGTTTTGTTTTACAAATGTAAACAAAACCAATGATATAACTGCAAAAAAATAGCACAGTTTACATAAAACTAACAAAATACATGGTTAATACATGGTTAAAGCAATATTAAGTAAGATAAGATAAATTAAAATATCATAAGTTGATATTTTAATCGTGGGTAAGTAAAAAGTGCGAGAGGCAGATGACAAATTCATGAATCTAAACATCACACCTGTTAGACCGGGAGGCGGCAGCACAGACAATCACCTCATCGAGTTCACGGCTGAAATTCCAGTATTAGTTAAAACTTGATTCGCATATTAAAACGCAATCGGGTGCAGGAAAACACAATGGTAAACTACGAGTCAACCGCTAAAATCGGGTTTTCGAGTGTTTTCCACCAAGATATGACTTGGCAGACCGATTGCGTTTTAATATGCGAATCAAGTTTTAACTAATTCTGGAATTTCAGCCGTGAACTCGATGAGGTGATTGTTAGAGATGCAACGGATGTCAATTTGGCCGGACACCGGATATCCGGCATAACTTGCAGCCGGATATCCGGCCATCCGGCTGCAGTATGTTTTGATATGTCCTTTTTAAATTATTTATTTTTAAAGAAACTAAACGTGGGTTTAGATTAGCTAGCCATCACTATATTATTTTCTTTTTATCCAATTTTTAAATTTTCTATTAACAATTATTTTTATGATAATTTCAGTTTTAGTACCAGTATTATAACTACATTATTTAAAATTTTTAGTTATAATAGTATCAGCTAAATAGTTTAGTAATAATAAATTATTTTATGAGAAAAACTTACTACTGAATACTTTGGAAAGACAATATTTAATGATTTTATCGTCCCCTTTTTCTTTAGCAGTATGATGTTCAAGCTGTAAACTCCCCTCGTTATCTTTTATTGTATTAATACTTAAAAAAAAAAAAAAATTGTGCTGTGATACCAAAAACTTGTTTTTGTTTGTTGTTACTAACATTACAACTGAATTGCATAACAACAAAATTTGTATTTCAATAGTAAACTAATAGTTTAGTAATAGTAGATTATTTTCATGAAAATAACTTAAAACTGAATATTTTTGTAGCAAAATGTTTTACTTAATATCTTCTCCTTTTTTTCTTGAATTTCATTCTAATCTATGCACAACTTTACCTTATAAAAACAAGTTATGTGTTATGGGAACAGAAAACTTCTTGCTTGCTACTAACACAGAAAAAAAAAAAAAAAAAAAAGGTTCTTATTTGATGAGTCATTCTGCCACTTTTAGGTAGATTTCGTAAGAAATACTGCCTATTACATTCTCCCCTAAGTTGGAATTTTTGAAAAATGTTTGCAGATCTTACTCCAATTATGACTCCCAGAACCACCCCCAGTTCAAAACTTTATATATATATATGTCACTATTTTATGGACATGATAATACCCATAATTCTGCACAAATCTCTTCCAAACTGATACATAAAATCAAGGGGCATAAAATCTCGGTCAAGTTCGTTAATGGGCAAAATTGAACCAAAGGGGGGAAATGGGGGGGGGGGGTCTTTTGTGAAAACAAAAAATAAACCATAATTTCTTAATTATGATACGTATCCAGGGATCTGTTCAGGAAAAAATTGGGTCCTTTAAAGGACCCTTCACAATTTTTTTTATTTCAAAACAGGACCCTTCACAAAACTATTTTCCCTAAAACAGGACCTTTCACAAAACTATTTTTCCTAAAACAGAACCCTTCACAAAATTCTTTATCTTAAAAATAGGTTTTTCACAAAATTTTTCCATCTTTAAACTGAACATTTCACAAATTAATCATTTAAAAGTAAAATATGACCTGTCACTTTTACACATATAAAGAAAATATATGTATTTTACATCCATATATCTTCTTAAAAATGTATAAAGAAGAACCTGAATATAACAATCCTTTCAAATTCACAAAATTATGACTAGATTTTTTACAAATATGAAAAACTGTTCACAATTTCACAAAAACAGGACCCTGTTTTTGTGAAAACATGCCCCATGTTTTTATTTTTCGTTCAATTAATTAGAAATTGATTTACAAACAATTATTTTCACAATACGATATTTTTTTTGACTTCAGACTCATTTTTTAAAATAAAAACAGGAAACTTGGCGGCGTGATTTATGAAGACATTTATAATTATAAGGGCCCCATGTTTTTATTTTTCGTTCAATTAATAGAAATTGATTTACAAACAATTATTTTCACAATACGATATTATTATTTTTTTTTTTTTTTTTTTTTTTGTTTCCAGCGGTATCTCTTCGGGAAATTCAGTTCAAAATGTCCATTTTGACAACCTTTTTAAAAATATATTCTGCTTTTATAAAAAAAATCGAGACAATACGGACATTATAAAGTTTCTGAATAAGAGAACCTGCCAATTGGATGCATTTTAGAGCAAAAATGAATTTACAAATGTGTCTCAAAATAAGCAGTTTGGATTTGAATACACCCTTAAAAAGGAACTATAGAAATATAAATAAATACTCTTAAATTTTTTTTCCTTCACTACCTATTTGTTGTCTGAGGCAAATATTTTAATTTATTTAAGAAATGCAAAATAAAACATTTCACGGTGGCAAAGGTAACGGGCACAACAATTTGAATGTTATAAAAAATAATTTAAGCCTTACTCTAAATTTTCAGTAAACGAAATTAATATTTAGGCTTCTTACAGGTGTAATATCTGTTTTATCTGGGAAAAAAGTCTGGACAGACCCCTGGTATCAAATCCGCTTAAAGTTAATACTTCTAGGAAAAGGGCTGAAAATTTATGTTTGACAGATTTTTGATATAATTAAAAATAGACCCAAGGGAGGGGGCGTGATTGTTACTCATATATGCAGGCACATGTGCATGAATAGTTATAGTTGTCTGCATGTTTGCTCTTTTATAGCTTTAGAAACACAATTTGCCATAAATATAAGTAAATTATTTTTAGTTTAATAAAGGAATGCTTTGTATTTTTCAGGATTAACCTATTATAATCTGCAAATTTTAACAATGAGTTTAATGAAATAATTTCAGGCCAGATGTACTGCCGGATAATCATAATATCCGGCTACTACCAATTATCCGGCATAGTGGCCGGATCAGCCAGATGCAGTATGTTCGCCGGATATCCGTTGCACCCCTAGTGATTGTCTGTGCTGCCGCCTCCCGGTCTATGTTCTCCGATTCTGAAAATGTAAACAAAAAAGAAAACGAACATGACTAAAAGAAATCAATACTGAAATACACTAACTCACAAGAAAATTAATATAGAATATGCTTGAATAGTAAATATGCCAGCTAACGGAAATTAAACAATTTTTAAATAAACATTTAAATCTTTACCAATTGAGAGCCGTCATTGTTGTAAAGCAAATGAGTTTTAATAAATTACAAAAACTTACAGCGCAAAATCCTAAATTTTGTGAATTCATAATGAAAAATCTATTTTAAACTTTACAGAACAATGCTTGAAATTTCTTAAAAAGAAATTAAATTAAATTGAAAATGACTAGTTTTTTTTTTTTTTTTACTTTCAAATCTCCTTCTAAATTTCCAATATTCCCCAATATTCCGGGTTTAAACCCAAAAATTCCCGGGTGTATTTCGTCCCTCAAAAATTGTGGGTTTTTTGCAACTCTAGTTGTTGTACTTATGCGTCTGTCCCGAAAATAAAAAGTCCTTCCGGCCTGTACCGGGAGGAAAAGGTAGCTTTCATAGTCCATGTTTTTAAAAATTCAACTCATTTTGCTCAAACACCCGAAGCTAAAATGCTTGAAACCCGATTATAAAATTCAATCCCGGTTATCGTTAATACTGAATTTGAATGCGAATTTCAGCATGAGAGTTACAGCATAGCAAAAATCAGATTGCTTCAAAATGTCAGCCACCCTAGAATTTCAAACCGCCATATCTCACCATTTTTTAAGATAAAGCCAAAACAAAAAAATTTCCGGAATCCTTGTATCACGATCTAATACTTAACGGAAAGACCTTTTTCAAAATTATAATTTTTTGTACACCTTTATGAATTTTTATAAAAATTAAAATTTTTTTTAACTTGTAACATTGTAATATAATGTATTGTGCCCACCAGGGGGCACAATATGTTCTATACGAACATAACTGAATCATTAAGGTTATCGATGTCGAGTCAAATGAGGCATACCCCGTCAAGATCCAGCCCATAGAACCAGAGATACGAAAGCGCCCCTTGGTGGTGAAACTCGGAACTAAAATAGGTAAGCTCTATTGATGTCGAGTCGAATGAGCGAAACCGTGTCGTGATGTGACCCATAGAACCCGAGTTAGACATGTTTTAATTCAATCCCGGTTTTCGTTAATACTGAATTTGAATGCGAATTTCAGCATGATAATTACAGCATAACAAAAATCAGATTGTTTCAAAATGTCAGCCACCTTAGAATTTCAAACTGCCCTATCTCTGCCATTTTTTAAGATAAAGCCAAAACAAAAAATGTTCCGAAATACTTGTGTCACGATCTAACACTTAACGGAAACAACTTCTTCAATTTATAATTTTTTATACATCTTTTTGAATTAAAATAATAATAATAACTTGCCGCCATTTTGAAACAAGATGGCGCATAAATCTGACCAACGAACTCGGTCGAGACCTTGGTATATTTTGTACACAAGATCAGTCACTTTCCTATCGGTTCATAAATACGAGAGTTACAGCATAACAAATATCAGCTTGTTTCAAAATCAGCCACCCTATAGAATATCAAACTGCCATATGTCAGTCATTTTTTTAAATATAGCAAAAACAAAAAAATGTTCCAGAATCCATGTATCACGTTTTAACACTTAACATAAACACTTTTTTTCAATTTATAATTTTTTTGTACATCTTTTTGAATTTTTAAAAATTAAAATTATTTTAACTGTCCTTCATTTTGAAACAAGATGGCGGATGAAGCGCCAAAAATTTATGTATGACAGATTTTTGATATCTTATCTATAAAAATGGTCTCAATGGGAGAGGAGTGGGGAAGAGAAATAGTGGTTTTAGAAGAAAAAAATTCATAACTTCGTCAACTCACAAAATATCAAATTCGCTTAATTTTTTTATAAATCTTCTTAATATTATATTATCTACAACTGTTATATTGACAAATTTTTTATAGGACTCTTACAGAAAAAAAAAAAACTGCCGGCTCCGCCTACAGGCGCATGTAGATTTCGAAGTGCGCGGTCCCAACTGCCGCATCATGGTCCTTCTTCTGCAATTCCTAATAAACAGTCGCCCCAATGTCTGTGTCTTCGAAATCTACCGATGCCTGTAGGCCGAGCCGTCAGGGATTTTTGAAACTTGTAATGTGCGACTCTGTTAAAAGTTTGACATCTCCTACATCCTTTTATAGATTCCTGCAGAAGACACAAATATTTTTCAAGGATTCATGCAACAAATTATGTATAGATGTATATGTAGTAGAATCCAACGTTACATCTGTCGGTAATTTGAAATCAAGAAGTGTTGCAACTATGAATAGTTTTATTCGCTTTTATTATTGGTACTCCCACAGTGTATTCACCAATAAAATGTCACTATGTGAAACAATATTTCTAAAATTAGTTGTAACACTAAATAAATGGAAATTTCCAAGATTGCAATTCAAATGTTCGTAAAAAAAAAAAAAAAAAAAATAAGTTCTGCAAAACTTTTCTTTTATTAAAACTACAGTGTACGCCATAAATTCGTTGAAACTTTAAAAAAATTCATTAAAAAGGAACAGATGATGCTAAAAAATTGCGGTTTCCAAGAATAGATTTACAGGGAGATCGGATTTTTTTTCATAACAAAAAATGTTGTGATTTAAAAAAAATGACCAATAGACAGGGATCTGTTTAGGAAAAAATTAGGTCCTTTAAAGGACTCTTCACAAAATTATTTTCTTTAAAACAGGACCCTTCACAAAATTATTTTCCCTAAAACAGGACCCTTCACAAAAAAATGCTTTGTCTTAAAAATAGGTTTTTCACAAAATTTTTCCATCTTTAAACAAAACATTTCACAAAATAATCATTTAAAAGTAAAATCTGACTTGTCACTTTTACATATATAAAGAAAATATATGTATTTTATATCCATATATCTTCTTAAAAATGTATAAACAAGAACCTGAATATAACGACCATTTCAAATTCACAAAATTATGATTAGATGTTTCACAAATATAAAAAGCTGTTCACAATTTCACAAAAACAGGACCCTGTGAAAAAAGTCTGGACAGACCCCTGATAGGTGGCACTGGCATGCATAATATGAAGCACATTTATGCAAATTAGGTTCATAGTAAAATGCAATAACAACACTAACACAACTCTGCATTCTGAAGTCCTTTTGCCATGCGGAATTTTCGCAATGCAACAGTTATTGATTCCCCGTTCTTGTGATACGCTGGCGCCCATTAGCGGTAGCGTATCTGCTTTTTTGACTGTTTATTGCTGTTAATTTTACGGTATAGTACTGGCAGCTGGGGTGCCAGTATTATACTGTAAAGTCAACATTTTTCTTTTAATTTATTTGCAGTGTATCTGCGCCCCTTGTTGAGCGATCAAAGTCGAAATTGTATCAGCATCTAGTAATGACGAGGTCTAACAGAATATGCAGTTTGAAGAAAATCCGTGCATTAGTTCTTGAGATATAGCTGTACCGGAAATTGTGACAAATCAACATAGCAGCGATAACTGTTGGGAGACATACACCCACACGTAATCAGCACCAATTATGTCAATGTTCCGGAGTTTGATTAAATTACGCGCATTAGATCTTGAGAGAGAGAGCGGTCACACGCAGACTAACATACAGACAGACAGACAGTTTCCAAAAGTAGCCAAATCGTGTTCAGGAGATCCCAAAACATCCCATCTTTTAGTGTATTTCAGTGATGTATATCAATTTCAATATATTTGAAACAGTGTCACATCATTAAAATGCAATGCAAAGGATTTTCCTCCGTAGACCATAATGTAACGACATTCTTTTGAGTGCCCTGTAAAAAAAGTATAAATGCTACACTTTTCATTTTCATTACGGAACATACTACAGTTAGCCTCAATAACATGTATCAATTGCATGACTATCCGGATATATTTACGCGAGTTAAAGCATGGACAAACAGACAGACAAACCGAATTCATAAACACTTTTCAACTATGTTGGAAAGTGCTAAAAATGCTGGCCGAAAGATCCTGCTGATTAGAAGATTACAATCCCCACAGGACTTCTCTCAGAAACCTGAATATTTTCCCTTGTTCCCTGATTAGGATAAGAATTCAGGGGTCGATGCAGGGCTTTTTTCTTGGGGCCCATTTTGTGAAAAGTAAAGGTTATTTTTGTGAAATTTTATTATGTTTGTGTGAAATTTTATATTTTTGTGAAAAACAACATTTTGTAATAAAAGTCGAAATCCAGCTACTCAAATTCGAACCAAGCGTTTATTAACAAAAACTTTTTAAAATACTTTTGCTGAAGTTTTCCTTTCTGGTGAACTTGTTTGTTTACAAATTATACATTTTAAAAGTCAAAGAATAATAAATAAATAATAAATATTAAGTTTTTATAAAATGGAATTTTGTGAAAGTGCCTATTTTGTTAAAAGGAATTTTGTGAAGGGGCCCATTTTATCAAACTGATTTTTGTGAAGGGGTCCATTTTATTAAATTTATTTTTGTCAAGGGGCTCTAAATAGGCCCCAAATTTTGTCTGGATCGACCCTTGGAATTTTACAAATCATTGGACGGGTGTGCTGAGAAGTGAGAAGAGTAAATTTACTCAATTACTATAGTGATTTAAGGTCACTAAAAGAGACTAATTTAGGTAGATTTCGTAAGAAATACTACCTATTACATTCTCCTCCCCCTAAGTTGGAATTTTTGAAAAACTTTTGCAGATGTGCGCCGATTATGACTCCCAGAACTCAAAACCACCCCCAGTTCAAAACTTTAATCTATCTATCTATGTCACTTTTTTATGGACACGATAACTGCAATAATTCTGCACAAATCTTTTCCAAACTGATACATAAAATCAAGGGGCATAAAATCTCGGTCAAGTTCGTTAATAGGCAAAATTAAACCAAGAGGGGGGGGGGGATGGGGTGCTTTTTGTGAAAACAGAAGAAAAACATAATTTCTTAATTATGATACGTATCGAATCCGTTTAAAGTTATTATTATAGTTCTAGGAAAAGGGTCGAAAATTTATGTATGATAGATTTTTTATATCCCTAAAAATGACCCAAGAGGGAGGGGGTTTTAGAAGAAAAAAATTCATAACTTCATCAATTCACAAGATATCAAATCCGCTTAAATTTATTATAAATCCTCTTAATATTATCTAAAACTTTTATATTGACAAGTTTTTTATAGGACCAACCCTTATAGCAAGAAAAAAAAAATAATAATAATAAAATCCCTGCCAGCTCTGCCTGCAAACAAGTTATTTTTCGAAAAGTGGGCGGTTCCAACTGTCGTACATGGGAAATAAGTCATTTCTGCCGCAACAAACACGGTCTGCGTCTTCGAAATCTACCTGTGCCTGTAGGCCGAGCCGTCAGGGATATTTCTTTTTTTTTTTATGTAGTTTTTCTGCAGAAACCTTTTTTTAGTGCAGTATCAGATCAGCATTTTAAGGTTGCATGAAGTCATTTTTAAGGATACAAAATACCTCTGCCTCTGCTTATACCAAATGTAATATTATTTTCTCAATCAGGTTTCATTTTCCCATTTAAGCATCCTGTTATTTCATCTTTCAATTACTCCTATAATTTGTGGTACTTTTGTAAACGAACAAAACAAGTTTGAGCTTTAATTTTCAAAATTTCTGTTTACATACATAACATATGAAAAGTACATTTTTGTTCTACGTATAAATATTTTTGAATGAAGTTTGCATACTGAACTTTTGTGTGTGTGTGTGATGTGGCAGACACCTGTATAGACCACATTTAACCCATTCGGGACCATGGTATCATATATGCAACCTCAAAAGAGCATACAGAATTTACTTTAGGCACCAGTAAAAAATAAAAGTAATATCTGCTTTCTCATATTAGAGAATTTTTGTGATAGTTTAAGTAAAGGTAGCTTTTTTTTAAAAAGTGGTGCCAAACGAATAAAATTTGTGTAAAAGCCGCCGGTCCCGAAGGGGTAAAGGTGCTACTTTGCTATTGGAAATTGTACGTGAAACGTGACAAATAGATGCGTTCGTACTATAACTAGTTTTTTTTTTTTTTTTTTTTTTTATAAATATTCAAATCTTGGTGCAATAACTGTTGCACTGTTTTGCAAAATATGAATTTTTTAAGCTACGTGAAGGAAAGAAAAATATTTTAATTGTAGAAAAAAAAAAAAATCGTCTGCAAGTATCTCGAATACTGAAGAAGGTTATTTTGGAAACAATTCTTACAAAATGTATTTAATTTCTAATTTTAGACGATTTAAGATTATTTTTGTTATGAAATATCTGATTTAACAGGTATAAATATATAAATCATTCCACAAAGTCCAAATACGTTTAAAGTAAAAAAAAAAAAATATTCAAACGATAAAAAATAACCTTAACTTTTTGTATATAAATATTCGACATTTTGCATTTTTACTTTCATGTAAATGGAAGTATATATATATATATATAATTAATTGTCCATATTAATTTCCGTTGATTTCCTACTTAATTCGCTTTTAAAAATAAACAGTCATTAAAAAGTACACCATAATTCGGCAAGTGACGTTTTACATTTAATTACAATTTAAGGCGGTATTGAAAAGAAATATTTTTCCACGCTCAACAACTCAAAATTTTGAGACACATTTTCAGACTCATTTTTAAAAATAAAAACAGGAAACTTGGCGGCGTGATTTATGAAGACATTTATAAATTATAAGGGCCCCATGTTTTTATTTTTCGTTCAATTAATTAGAAATTGATTTACAAACAATTATTTTCACAATACGATATATTTTTTTTTGTTTCCAGCGGTATCTCTTCGGGAAATTCAGTTCAAAATGTCCACTTTGACAACCTTTTTAAAAATATATTCTGCTTTTATCAAAAAATCGAGACAATACGGACATTATAAAGTTTCTGAATAAGAGAACCTGCCAATTGGATGCATTTTAGAGCAAAAATGAATTTACAAATGTGTCTCAAAATAAGCAGTTTGGATTTGAATACACCCTTAAAAAGGAACTATAGAAATATAAATAAATACTCTTAAATTTTTTTTTTCCTTCACTACCTATTTGTTGTCTGAGGCAAATATTTTAATTTATTTAAGAAATGCAAAATAAAACATTTCACGGTGGCAAAGGTAACGGACACAACAATTTGAATGTTATAAAAAATAATTTAAGCCTTACTCTAAATTTTCAGTAAACGAAATTAATATTTAGGCTTCTTACGGGTGTAATACCTGTTTTATCTAACCAATAAACTGCCTGTATATGATCAAATATATATATCAAATTCAGTTTTAAATTCAGTAATAAGGAAATAATATGACTCCATCATAAATTTGATGTAATCACCATGGCAACCTAGAATCATTAGCTATCATGGGATAACATTGAATTAATTACATATGATAAAATTTGATAGAATGAAGAAGCTTGAAAGCTAATGTACCCGGAGATTCTGTATATATGTACGCATGTATGTACGTATATATACGTAACACGATAACTCTTGATAAAAATATCCTATTTACTTCAAATTTTGTATATAAGTTCATTCTGATAAGGCGCCTCCCTGATTAGTTTTGGGGCTTCATTGAATAAGTATAAAGGGGGGGAACGAGAGCTAATCCTCCCTTAATTTAGATAAATGTGCTGTTCATGCAGAATTATCCGATTTGCTTCGAATTTTGTATGTAGCTTCATTGTGATAAGTCGCTTCCCTGATTAGTTTTAGGGTTCATTGGTTAAGTATAAAGAGGGGGGGGGATGGGGTCTAATCTCCCCTAAATTTAGATAAATGGGTTTTCATGCAGAATTATCCTGTTTGCTTCAAATTTGTATATAGGTTCATTGTGATAAGGCGCTTCCCTGATTAGATTTGGAGGTTCATTTGTTAAGTATAAAGTGGGAAATGGGGGAGCTAACCCCCCCCCCCCGCTAATTTAGCTAAATGGGTTGTTCATGCAGAATTATCCGATTTGCTTCAGATTTGGTATACAGGTTTATTCTGATAAGACACTTCCCTGATTAAATTTGGGGCTCATTAGTTAAGTATAAAGGGGGGAAACTGGGGGCTAATCCCCCTCTATTTAGATAAACGTGTTTTTCATGCAGAATTATCTGATTTACTTCAAATTTGGTATACAAGTTTATTTTGATAAGACGCTTCCTAGTTTAGATATGGGGGTTCATGATTAAGTATAAAGGGGGGGGGGGGGTGAGCTAATCCCGCCTTAATTTAGATAAATGGGTTTTTTATGCCGAATTATCCGATTTGCTTCAAATTTGGTATACCGGTTTATTCTGATAAGGCGCTTCCCTGATTAGTTTTGAGAATTCATTGGTTAAGTATGAAGGGGAAATGGGGGAGCTAATACCCCTTAATTAAGCTAAATGGATTTTTCACGCAGAATTATCCGATTTTCTTCAAATTTGGTATACAGGTTTATTCTGATAAGACGCTTCCCTGATTAAATTTGGAATTTCCTTGGTTAAGTATAAAGGGGGAAGTTTAATCCCCTCTTAATTTAGCTAAATGGGTTTTTCATGCAGAATTATCCAATTTTCTTTAAATTTTGTATATAGGTTCATTGTGATAAGGAGCTTCCCTGATTATTTTTGGGGGTTCATTAGTTAAGTATAAAGGGCGGGAATGGGGAACTAACCCCCCTTAATTTAAATAGATGGATTTTTATGCAGAATTATCCGATTTGCTCCAAATTTGGTATACCGGATTATTCTGATAAGGGGCTTCCCTGATTAGATTTGGAGGTTCATTGGTCAATTATAAAGAGGAAAAGGTGGGGGGCTAATCCCCCCTTAATTTAGCTAAATGGGTATTTCAAGCAGAATTATATAATTGTGTGAGCATAATATACAATTAGTCTGAATAGTCTGTAAGCTCAATGTCATCAGTTTAACTGGGCATTATTTTCTTTATTAAGTTTTTATTCGATTTTCATAAAATTTGAAATGACTCGACAAAATTCTGCAAAGATTATTTATATTAAATTTCAAACCATTTGGTTGGGTAGTTTTTGCGCTGTTATATGCGGACAGACGGACCAGACGACGACTATAGGTGCTACGTATTTATATAATAATAATTACAAACGCACCTAAAAAAAAAAAAAAAAAAAAAAAAAAGCTGTAGTAAATAAGCAACATTTGTTGTCAGATCAGAACAGAAATTGCAGCTATCACGTTTATAAATTAACTGACTTGCTAACTAATTCAAAATAAATTAAAGAAGCATATTTTTTTTTTTTTCCAATTCCTACTATTAGCTCACACATTCTATATATTTATATATCTTGTTCAAATTTTCAATCGTTAATAAAATACTCTTTATTCATCCATTCAAGTTAAAATACATTTTTTTTAATTTGTAGTGGATGACAATTGATGTTAATACAGTTTTTTCAAATATTAATTAATTAAATTAAATTGATTAAGTTTAGTTTTATATTTCATTTATGTTCAAAAGTATAGACTCACTCCATATTTTAGTCCCCTTCGCCCGCGCGCCGCCTGATCTTCGTCTGTGAACAGCTCCATTATCTTTTTACGCGTGAAGGTTTGGCCATGATACTTCAAGCTTGGTAATTTTTGAAATTCAATATTTGAAAAACGGCATAATCATTAGATTTGAAATTTATATCAAGAAAAATACAATTTTTTACCTTTCTAACGCAGTTTGTCTAACAATTTTGTGAGAAATACTTTTCGAGCTATTAATTTTTACTATTTTAGCTATTTATTTTTTATTTAACTGTTCATTTAACTGTTATTTAACTGTTCATACATTTCAAAAATTTCTCTTCTATAAGATATTTAGCAGGATATAAATTAGGAATAAATACCATCAGGGGCGAAGCGTGTAGATCGCTGGAAAAAAATTTCTTTTTGACCTAAGTAGGAATTGAATTTAAAAAAATTGTTTTATATTACTTGTTTTAAAAGAGCTTGGAACTCTAGGCACTGATATTATTGCATCTTAATAGTCATAAAAGTAAAATTTATTTGCATAAAAATTTTAGAGATATTTGTTAAAATACAACGAAACGTTTCTGAAACTAAAAAAATCAAATTAAAAGCAATTAATGTCATTATTAAAGCAATTAATCATTAATGTTTTCGTAACAAATCAACAAATTGGTTGAATTTTCTAATTACTATCGGATCAATTATTAGTATATTTTATTATTATTATTAGCAGTTTTGCTAGTAAACAGTAAACATAACTGTTGGTCAAATGGTATCTCAGATCTTTAGTGACGATCAACCAGCCGTTGGTTCAGACTCAATATTAGCTGTTGGTCCAACTAGCAGGCAAATGTTTGGCCAATGTAGGTGAGACATCCAAACTCAATCGTTGGCCAACGAAGCTAGAAAACAATGGACTAATGATATTCCAGCAATTCTGTGATGCTTGAGTCGGAAGCTCTTGAATGAAAAAATACGTATAAAAAAGAGAAGTATCAGTCATGTCATGAATGAAACAAGTGGGTAAGTGTGATCGAAGATCGCACAAAGGGTTTCGTTTAATATTCCTTTCAAAACACTTTATTCTTTCTTTAATAAATCCAAATAAATTTCATTAAAAAAAAAAGTCATGTTTTTTATAAAGTAAAATTTACCGGGCTATTTTTCTCGTCTTTTCGAAAATCTGAACCGGTCCGATAGCGTGCGAAGCCCACTATTATACTCTGTCATAATAATATCTGTCATGTGGAATAAATGCGATATAAAAAAAAAAAATCAATTTCAAAATTAAACATGTTGTATAGAGACCTTCAAAAGGTTAGACGTCAGATTAATTTTCTTTTTAATTCTCATATTAAATTTTCTTTTAATAACGTCATATTAAGCTGTTTTTTCTATTTACACATATTCATACTCCTTGTATTATTGAGAAATGTTTGAAAATTTCCGTTTTATTACCAATATGACGTCACATTAATCTTTTTTTTCAATGGGTGAAACTTTTTATTTCATTTTAATTTTTCACGTGGCAATTTTTCAATAGAAAATTAATTATTGTAGAAATAATTTTATTGTGGATTTTTAATTGTTGGCAACTGCTATAACGAAAAATGTTTAAATTTAATAGGAAAAAGCTGTTAGATTTTTGGTTTTTTATCTCTATATATTAAAATAATACGATTTTTTCGATTTTTATAATTTTGAGCTTCATAATTGGTATTTAGCTATAAGTACTACACAAAATTTCATGACTGTAAGTTACATAGTTTCTGAGAACCGGCTCTGTGACTGGAGTAATAGGGTTTCGTGAGATGAACGAAACCATAAAAAGATGTATAAAACGGGAAGAATAAGCCAAGTCATAATCTCATAGCATGATGGCGGTTAAAAAATCATAAATATCACCAGGATTGTAATAAAATTTCTAAAGAAGAAAAGGGATTTTTTTTCTTGCATTAATGGACACAACCATGAATATATCATATTAGATTAATGTATAAATTTACAATCCTGGAAAAAAAGTAATCACTCCCTGCTAATTCTGCTAAAAATAATTACCAAAAATCTATAGGTACCAATCGACTGGAAATGTCTACTAATTAGTGCGTATACATTTTGTGTAGGGAGTCATCTCCATGTTAAAAATTATTACAACTTTTAATTTTCAAATCCATTTTTGAAACCCAACTTGAGTTCCTTGGATCGAGACAGCCGTAAAGAGTGCACTTTATCTTGAATCGTCACAGAGTTAGAAGAGATTAACATTTTTGAGGATGTAAATGTTTATTTTTTTATGCAATTGTTAAATCCATTTGACAAACTTTAATTGGTATCTTCATACAAATAATCCGATTTAATTATTATTTTTTCTTTAATGAAATACATTGAGTAGACGAAACCGTACTCCAGACATTTTTCTATTCCAAAACATTTTTCTAATTATTAAAATTATTAATAAATTCCTATTAAAAATTATGACCTACATTAAGTTTAGCATAAAACAAGTCAGAAGCATTAAAAACGTTGGTGTATAAGTTAAAATAATTTGAATAATTAGTTTTCGAGATATACAGAAATATTTCCATTTGACAGTCTAAGGAGATCGTCAAAAATCGTAGAACTGCATAAGAAACATTTTTTAGTATTTTGTATTGCATAATCTATATATTTAAAACGCTAAGCGATTTCTTTCGACAATCCGTCAGAACAAACTACTGCATCAAATTACACCATTCTTTTTTTAAATGAAAGATATTTGGATACAGATTTGTTATCGTGCATTCGTTTGTTCGAAAATTTAATTAATTAGCTGTAATTTTCAATTAAACATTTACTTCTGCTTATGACGTCATAAAGTCGACAACTCCCACTTTTGCCAGGCATAGCGTTTATTTTCTGAACTCTGTGGTTTACCAATCTTTTGACATTAGCTAATATCAACTAGGTAATATTAAATTTATTATTTAACATTGTGATATAAAATCTTAAAAAAACTTACTTAAAATTAGCTAGAATATAATCATAATAAAATATTTAAACATAAACATATCAATATGAATAACAAATCTCACGTAAAATGTTGCAATTTAAATGATTCCAATTGAAACAAGATTTGGAGAGTTATCCCTGACGCCCAGCTAACATAAAAGTACCTATTTTATTTTATTTTATTTATTTACACACATATTCAATTTTATTATAAAACACTAGGTTGCCATACAAAGCAAAAATGGACATTTAGGCGCCAAAAATTAACTCCGGTGAGTCGGCGATATCTGTACCGATTTAATCAGAATTGTTTTGGTTGCACCGCATATTGCAAAATTAATTAAATCCATGATTATTGTTTCTTTCTCAGATTAAAAATAAGAAAATTGGTATTTCTCTATTATCCCGTCGACCACTTTTCATAACAAAAAACTATCGCCAAACTGTAACGCCAAATAAACGGGAGAACGTTGCCATTGGAATATCAAAATAAAGAAATAAAATATAAGAATTTAAGGACACGATTGTTTTTTTTTTAAGAGCGAGATTCTGAGAGATTGAGCCACCCGTGATTCACACCGTCACCAATCTGGCCCAAAAAATTATCACTTGTTACTACTCTTATTAGATGATAAAATCTAAAATTTTTTGTTTCTAGGTTCCATAGTTTTTATTTTATCCCTTGTCAAAGGTCACCTTCAAAAATATAAAAAATGCTGTTTTTGTAATACATGGGAAACGTTTTTGCCTATATTAGGCAGCGCAATGAACTTGCCTCTGATGTTTTTTCTATTATGAAATTAATAAATATGGATGTTTATAAAACATGCAAAAAGTTCATGGCAAGTTGCTTGCGCAAGGTCATTCAAGATCACGCAAAGTCACATTTTTGGTGTTTTTCGCCATTTTCAAGCCAGAATTACGCTTAGCGCATTTTATTTGCCACCACAAATGAGGTATCATTGGATAGAGTTACATCAGTACTATTTAAAAAAATGTAAAACTTTAAGGCAAGTTGAATGCGTTGCCAGATTTTTTATATTAAAACCTCAACATTTTTTAAAATGGGACATATTTAAACTCTTGTATCTCGTTGCGCGAACAACATATGCAGACAACACTATAATTATTTTAAAGCTCTATTATTGTACTTAACATGAAAATAAACTTTAGCGAGGCAAAATGCCTAGAAAAAAATAAATGATTTTTTTTTCTCCAATGAAATTTACCAATTTGGATAATATGGATTCTCACTGAAAACAGCATTTGAAATATGTTTTTGCATCTGGAAACAACATTCTAATATAGCGTAAGTGCTTTACCTTTCCCTGTTAATATATTTAACACCTTTTTATTATATTTTAATTTTTTTTTTTGTGTATAAGGTTAGATAAGCATTAAAAAAATGTAATTTTCACAGATTTTTTTTTTTTTTTTTGTTGTTTTTGGTATATTTTTTCAATGGCCAGATACATTACTTTTTAAAATATTGTTACAGCTGGTAAATAACATTAAGACACTATTATTAACAAATTATTATTTTACGTAACAAGCCATATTGTGAAAATTTATCAGAAAATGAAAATAGAATTAGAACATGTGTTTTAAAGTATAAAATATCGCTACTTGAAATTAGTGCATTTCCATATTTTTTTTTTTTTTTTATTATGCATATTTACAGCCACTTCTTGTATGTCTCTTAGACAAGGAATTCTAAATGGGTCTGCACCAGATAGTTATTGGACCAAAGAAGATGGTGCTTCGATGCACTATATCCACATCATCATGCAGTGGCCATTTGAATTCTTTAGCACCTCTCTGGTGGAGAAATTTCATTTTAAAAATTCCATCATCTTAATCTTCTAAAACTTTGTCGATGTAAAAACGTTTATCATACAACACAGCATAAAAAGAATGGGGGCGAAGTTAATTTTCACAGTCCTGGTCGAAATCTCTTTTCGTATATTTTCTCTTTCAATTTTCAGATAATTCTTTTCCACTTCTACAAGCTATAAGTTTTTTCTCTGTTAAATTAGCTGTTTCTGGCAATTTCTCACTTATTTTTGTCAGGTAGTTGTTCATGTCATTATCTAAGTCAGAATCAGTAAAAATACCAATATTTTTAGATTTAGAATGAGCACCACAATTTAATAGTTCTCCATAGAAAAAGCAGTCTTTAAAAAAGTTTTCAGCCCTATTTATTTTCTTTTTTTAATTCTCAACAGATGTAGTTTGAAAATAACTGAATAAATTTGCCTCTTACTAACATGTGAGAAAATTCGCTCTAATCTGTTTTATAAAGGTGTTGCTGGATAAAAACATTATACACCATTCAGATTGAATATTTAGGATATCTCAGAACTCCGAACTCACTGAGGGAATTCTACAAACTCCCTCAGTGAGTTCGAACTTTCTATGGCTAGATACAGGTACTACCACTCACTCTGATTGGCTGTGGAGGCTTGCTTTAACCGATTGGCTGTTGAGACTGGATTTAACTTATTCACATGCGCACACTTTACATTAAGCTTGTTCAGCTCTCAGACACAGGGACGTTCAATAAATTATCTTAGATGAATTTTGCGGTGCGAACAGCTTTTATAATTCCAGGATCTACCGCCTCTAAAATGACAGTCTAAGATATCCTTAATATCCAATCTGAACAAGGTATTAAATTAGGCTTGCCAGATGCAAAGACATAATTTATCTGATTATTGCAAAATATACCAAAGAAACACATTGTGATGTTCTGAATTCCATTGTTATCTTTGGAGGCAATAGATAATCTCATAATAGAAAAGGTATCCTCTTTTGTCCAGGGATTAGACAGCCTGGTGTGAAATCCATGTAATCTTATTCAAGTTATACTTATTTCACCTTGAAAGTACATAATCTCCTACAAGTGAAATAGGGATTGCTATGGCTTGGCAAAAATTTTTTGCAAACTTTACAAAAGCTAATTTACAGAATTCATGATGTCAGAAAGAACCAATCAAGATCGAGAAAAGTCTTGAAGCAGTGTGGACATGAGAAAGAGACTGTCTTATTTGAACTCTGAGTAAGATCTGATAAGATCTGGTGTAATACGAACACGAAGAGTATTTTGAACGCATAAGATGACTCGTGTTGTTTTTGTTATATATTGATTAAAATTTAATATTATTGTTCTAATAAAGAACTTTCAGTTACAAAATATGTTGGATCTTAGAATTATTATATATATAAATATATACATATATATATACATGATCATTTTCAGAACTGTGGGCACGGCATTATAACATATTCTGTGAAAATTATTTTTTATGCTCATCTGGCCTTACATTTTTTTTTTATTTAAAATATAAAAAAGTGTTAAATGTATTAACAGGGAAAGGTAAAGCACTTACACTATATTAGAATGTTGTTTCCAGATGCAAAAGCATATTTCAAATGCTGTTTCCAGTGAGAATCCATATTATCCAAATTGGTAAATTTCATTGGAGAAAAAAATCATTTATTTTTTTCTTAGGCATTTTGCCTCGCTAAAGTTTATTTTTATGTTAAGTACAATAATAGTGCTGTAAAATAATTATAGTGTTGTCTGCATATGTTCGCGCAACGAGATACAAGAGTTTAAATATGCCTCATTTTTAAAAATGTTGAGGTTTTAATATAAAAAATCTGGCAACGCATTCAACTTGCCTCAATGTTTTACATTTTTTTAAATAGTACTGATGTAACTCTATCCAATGATACCTCATTTGTGGTGGCAAATGAAATGCGCTAAGAGCAATTTTGGCTTGAAAATGGCGAAAAACACCCAAAATGTGACTTTACGTGACCTTGAATGACCTTGCGCAAGCAACTTGCCATGAACTTTTTGCATGTTTTATAAACATCCATATTTATTAATTTCATAATAGAAAAAACATCAGAGGCAAGTTCATTGCGCTGCCTAATATGGGCGAAAACGTTTCATCTATTACAAAAACAGCGTTTTTTATATTTTTGATGGTGACCTTTGACAAGCGATAAAATGAAAACTATGGAACCTAGAAACAAAAAATTTTAGATTTTATCATCTTATAAGAGTAGTAACAAGTGATAATTTTTTGGGCCAGATTGGTGATGGTGTGAATCACCCCCTAATACAAAGTGGCTCAATCTCTCAGAATCTTGCTCTTAATTTATGAAATAACTAATAAATTAGTAAAACATAATGAAAAATATACGCAAATGTCGAATTAAAAGCCACTTGTGACGTAACAAACATGTATAATGCTTCTGACATCAAGTAAATCGGACTGCATTTTTGGCGTTTAATTTTACAGTTTGGCGAGAGTTTTTTGTTATGAAAAGTGGTCGACCGGATAATAGAGAAGTACCAGAAAATTTAATGCTAAACGAAATTCAATTATTTGATCGATCGCAAATTTTGGTACTTTTCCGTTATATCGACACCATGCCATACATGTGAATGCTTGGCGATAATGGTGTCCGTATAACGGAAAAGTACCCAAATTTTTCTTAGTTCGGGCTATACCAAAAACAAACATTTTACAGGTAACAAAAAAATCGCCAAAAATGACTGCTTCATCAGCCGTTATGACAGCAAAGTTGGATAAAATAACCTGAATTTTACAACGTTTATGCGAAACACCACAGAGAACACACGCTATTTTTATATAAGTAGGGTATATTTAAGAGAATAAGAGGACTAACAACCTTCAATAATATAATGCATGAAAAAATAAACAAATAAGTGATTCAGTAAATCTTAAAAATATGTATTTCTTAATATAACTATAAAATGTAGAAAAATATTCTGGTACCATCAAAAATATTCATTATCCCGTCGAAATTCCGTTCATTATCCCGTCGTCCCATTAAGAAAAAAACTATATCCATATTAGGTACTTTTCGATTAGCCGGCGCAAGTAAAATATATAAATACAATATATATATATATATACAGGATGGTCCAAAAATATATGTAAAAAATGTAAAGATAAGTAGAGGGGACCTAGATAAGAAGATTTCATATAGGAATATGGGTGCGGAAATCCAGCGTTGAGGCAGTAGAGGGCGTTGTTGAGTTCGTCGGATGAAAGCACTTCGCTACCTTGAATCGTCATTCCCCGCATGGATTTCGAGAAAAGGGCATTGTTACACCAATACGGAGCTTGCGACATGTGTTTCATGTATGGGGTTGCGAATTGAGCAGCTGCTCAAAGGATGTACATGGAATGATTCTCGGGTAGGAATCTGTCGGATAGCCGAACATTTGAGCGTCTTCATGGGGAGTTGTGCACGAAAAACCTTTTTATGCTTTCAGGCGTGATACGGGCAGAGGAAGATATCGCAGAATTCCTGGAGTGGAAGAAGCAGTAATTTGCACAGTAGAGTGTAGTCCTTTCACAAGCTCAAGAGCTTTAGGACGTGCATTGAGTGTGAAGCATTTCCTTGCGCAGACCCATACATGAAATGCATGCCTGTAGGCTACGTATTGATGTAGCGGTGCATATGACTCGAAATCCGTGCGGGGAATGACGATTCAAGCATGCGAAGCGATTTCATCCGGCGAACTCAACAGCGCTCTCTAATACCTCAACGCTGCATTTCCGCACCCATATTCCTATACAAAATATTATCTAGGTCCCCTCTACCTATCTTTATATTTTTGACACATATTTTAGGACCACCCTGTATATATATATATATATATATATATATATATATATATATATATGTGTGGGATTATGAAGACCAATATGTAGTTTCAATACAACAGAAGATTCTTCAAATATAATATAAACAAAAAGGTTTAATAAAATAACAGTATATACAACTGAAGATTCCAATACAAATATCAAACAGTATTATTATTTATGAACGTACCAACTTCCGTATTTTAATATTAACATTTGCAAGCTTCCCTGAGCATTGCGTCAAAAATCCATCCACCGCTATGGCTCAAATCTATGGAACCACTGCTCGTGCTGGCGAGCTTTTCCTGGTCTTGCGTGATCATCGCTTTTATCACTCCTCGTGAAAAGTAATAATTCATTGAGTTCATATTATTGTTGCTGTTACTTCTAATAATTCCCACATTTTCGGTCATCCTGACATTCTGGCGACCTCGACAGATCAATACTTCTTATCATATAACTTTAATATTACACTATGAACTGATACAATACTATAAAACAAATAAAACAAAAATAACTAAATTAAAACTCAGGATACTTTTTCATATACACTTTACCTTTTGAATGACATGGACAATAACAATTTTCATAACCTTTTCTTCTTTGCATATGTTCGTAACCATTGAAAATAACAGGAGGGACATAGCTACATTTGGTATCATTCTCGATACGATCATAATTTCTTCTACGAGATGCAGTTTCATATCTTTTGTAATAAAATTTATCTGTAAAATAGGGTTCTCGCTTCCTATCACTCCAAAAATAATGACTTCTTTGACCCCTGTCTTGTTTACGGCATTCATGAATATTATGCTTTTTTCTGTCTTCATACTGTTTGTTAGTATACTGTTTGCGATATCTATGATTTATGCCAACAAACTTTTCTTTTGCATAAAATGATTTCACTTCATTTCTGTATCGGTAACCACGTTTCTCAAAACTTTCATGAAATATTTCTTTATTTTCATTTTTCCCTTTTATATTATTTCCCGTTATTTCTTTTCGCGTGGTCGTTGAATTATAATATTTTCCGTTTTTTGCTATTTCATTTTCATGTTTTGATTTGATCTCGTGAGTTGAGTGATTTTTATTTGCTTTCACCGCGCGTGCTAAATTTATCTTGAAATTATTTTCTGAATTATTTTTATTCATAATACTAATCATTTCGTTTTCTGCACGTGAACTATTTTCTTTTGATACCTTTGCTTCATTGGCAACCAGGGTTGGCAAGTTTTTGACGCATGACGGTTTTTACCGGTTTTAACCATGGTTTTTACCGTCACGTCAAAAACCTCCTTGTCAAAAACTGTCAAAAACCCATTTTTTAGTAGTTTGTTTTTACATTTTTTTTTTTTTTCATTCTATCTTTAATATTAAGTTGTTTTACATAAAATATTCAGTATCAAAAAGACTCTAAAGTAAATTTATCCATCCAAGAAAAACAAAAAAGAATTGAATTAGAATAATACGTGTACATCTCTGTTAGAAGATCTCTACAATATCTTAAGCTGTTTAGCAAAGTCTAAAAAAATTCAATTTTTTGAAGAAATCCTGTAACCTATAAGTATTAGATTAAACAATGTGTATAATTTCGGTACAATTTATTACATTGTTGAAAACAAAACTTTAAGATTCTACTTATTGAAGTGCAAATGAAAAATCACCACAATTGCATTTATGAGAATACACAGAGTTCGTTGATATATATCAATCAGGGTTGGCAAGTTTTTGACGCATGACGGTTTTTACCGGTTTTAACCATGGTTTTTACCGTCACGTCAAAAACCTCCTTGTCAAAAACTGTCAAAAACCCATTTTTTAGTAGTTTGTTTTTACATTTTTTTTTTTTTTCATTCTATCTTTAATATTAAGTTGTTTTACATAAAATATTCAGTATCAAAAAGACTCTAAAGTAAATTTATCCATCCAAGAAAAACAAAAAAGAATTGAATTAGAATAATACGTGTACATCTCTGTTAGAAGATCTCTACAATATCTTAAGCTGTTTAGCAAAGTCTAAAAAAATTCAATTTTTTGAAGAAATCCTGTAACCTATAAGTATTAGATTAAACAATGTGTATAATTTCGGTACAATTTATTACATTGTTGAAAACAAAACTTTAAGATTCTACTTATTGAAGTGCAAATGAAAAATCACCACAATTGCATTTATGAGAATACACAGAGTTCGTTGATATATATCAATGGATATATATCATGATATCTATCATGATATATATCCGATATTTATTTTCAAAATATCAAAATTTTTGATATTTTCGCATTATTTGATATTTATTTTCAAAATATCAAGATGTTTGTTATTTTCAATATTTGATATTTATTTTCAAAATATCAGTGTGCAAGATATTTTTGATATTTTAAGTCAAAACAAGTGTAAATGAAATTTTCAACTGATATTGACTGTTCCATTCTGTAGATAACGAACATTTGTCTCTGGCAGTTAATTTTTTAGCTAAAGAAAAAAACAAAAATCTTATCCCAGCTTTGTTTGAAGTTTTTATTTTTGAATGTAGATTATATGAGACTAATAATTATGTAGGACATGACTAATTCAGGACAGATATAGAAAGATAAACTGTCTAATTTAAATAATCAGTTCTATACAGCTTCATTAGAAAAGAATCCATTTCTGGTTTTGGTGGTGTTGAGCTTAAATTGTACAACATGTTAGGGAATAAAAAAATAAGCTGATATTTATGTTTAAATTTTTCCATTAAAAAAAAAACTATTTTGTATTTAATTTTTTGTTTTATAAATTTCCGATTTCTTGATAGTTGATACTGAATCTTATAGTTGTTTTATTATAAGTGCATAAAGCAAATTGCTTCTGATTAGTTGATCTTCAATTTTGGTCAAAAAAAAAAAGGGGGGGGGGAGCATTTTTAGTATATTGTTTAAAAAGGAGCGTCAGATAATAAGGAAATCACCTTCACTCAATAGATGGCGCTGACTTTCACATGGGCGAAAATCTTCTTTTTCTAGCAGCCCCATTTTCTTGGAAACGTCACTTCCTGTTTGAAGCCGATTCCGGGTAAACACAGACACGCTGTGCCAAGTAAATGTAAGTTAGAAGATTAGAGATTAGCTTTCGGCTACAGATCTGTATAGGGGATGGGTTTGGTTTTGGACTTTACTTTCTGGGGGACTCCGGAACAAGATGGTTTCATTCGGGCCGGGACCGGGCGTGAAAATTTCAGCTCATGCAGACCTCCAGCGCGGTTTAAGCCAGTTTTTATTTATTATTATTTTTTTTTTATAGTTATCGATTAGTCAATTCTAATCTCATGTTATTGAGAGAAACACATGGTTTAGCTATAATTAAAAAGGGATTTTGTAATGTTACAGGAGGTAAATAGCTGCGCTAAATAACGCTTTTAATTTAAATGATCTAGATTAAGAATTTCCGCAATATTGATATGTTTTAATTATATTTCCTCAAATTTGGAGTTACATTGCTAATGTATTTAGCTATCCAAACAAATGGTTCAATTTCGGGGGAAAGCATTGTACATCAATATTTCTGCTTACCCATATCAGTAGAAACCCAGGAATCTGAACCGAAATTGAAAAAATAATAATAATTAAGATTAAGCGAAGCTTTGTAAGATAAATATAATTAAACAGAAAAAAATATTTAGAATTTTAAATATATGATAATTAACAGTAAATATATTTAATAAAATTTTATTACATAATGCATTTCTTTTATTTACTGACTTAAATTTTTTGCATATACATTTTATTTATTTAAGGCTGTTCTGAAATCTAAGCTGTGCACTTTCTAACACATTTTTTAATTAATTTTTATTCACAAACTTATTAAGAAACTATGTAATAATTTTTTTTTCGTTTTCCTGTAAAGGCGAAATATTTTCAAATAATGCTGTCAAAGTTGTCATTTTAAACTGAATTTTCGGACGCGACAGCGCAGGAAAGGAACAAATTGCCGTCCTGAGACAATAATCACTTATAGCTAAAGATGTAATTCCTTTATTTGAAAATAAAGAACTTTTCGATTCCAAATTATTTCAATAAACATGCTTGCAAGTATTATTCTTTTATGCTTAAAAAGGAATCAGAAAATCACTAGCAACAATACATTTATACTAACAGTACCATTTGATACACGTTAAAGCTACATCTACGATGTTTGCATAGCTGCCAACCTTTACGCTGTTTTCCTTCTACTATTTTTGAACATCAAAATCACCTTAAAGTGATAAAAAATTTAAAGCACAGTTTGATTTATTACACGAATTATATAAACTAAAAATAAATTACAAAATAACTGTGATAAGAGACCAAATTTTTTTTTTAAATATTTATATATATATATATATATTACTTGAGTTGCAATTATACCAAATTGCATGTATTTTAATGTTTTATATATGCTTTCATTTTAAGAATAAAAATTTATTTATGTAGTTTTTCATATTTTATCATACAATAAGTTATAATTTCTGACTTCCTCGTACTTACATATGCTTTAAAATTTTACATTAGTTAATCATATGTATTGTTTCTGTTGCCAACATCCCTTTTTCTATGCATTTACAAAATGCACAAAAATGAATGAACTATCATTCAAAAGGTTTTTGAACCGGCTTCTGACATAGTATACTCACATTTCTTTAAAACATGTTTTTTTGATTAAAAATTTAATCAGCATTGTTTTTTTCAGTGAAATGATTTTTTTTCTCTAATCATTGTTGCCACAAAAATAAAATACTACATTATAGCATGCTCAACAATAATTATATATAAAAAAAAAATAGCACAATAAAAAACAAAGCGGGACGCACGGGTTTATTTTATATTTATGATTAAAAAGCAAAATTCAAATTCAAATGTTTGAGGAAAAAGACACCATCGAATCGATCGATCGCAGCAGTGGTATTTTACATGTAGTCTAAAATGTATGCTATGTTATATTATATTAAATTCTATTTTATATGTGCTCATTTTTTTTTTTTTTTTGTCCGTGTTTTTCACAAAGCGGATGACGTCATCTTCTAATGAAGTTAAAATACGATTGTTATTTTTTTTCCCTCGTGCGTGGCTCTTGCTATCTTTGATCAGTTTTTATTTTAACTTTGATGGAATGAATGACATGATATTCTGGCTTGACTAATGTTGTTTGCAGATATTTTCGTCCTTAATTTTTCTTTAGAAGTTTAAACCTGCATCTAAAAAACCCCCTGACGGCTCGGCCTACAGGCACAGGTAGATTTCGAAGACGCAGACCGTGGGGCGCTTGTTTATTGAGAATTGCAGAAGAAATGACCTTTTTGTCATGATGCTACAGTTGGGACCGTCCACTTCGAAATCTAAGTGTGTTTGTAGGCGGAGCAGGCAGGGATTTTTTTGTTTTTATTTTTTATTTATTTTTTATTTTATTTATTTATTTTGCTGTAAGGGTTGGTTTTATAAAAAACTTGTCAGTATAAAAGTTTTAGATAATATTAAGAGGATTTATCATAAATTTCAGCGGATTTGATATCTTGTGAATTGACGAAATTATGAATTTTTTTCTTCTTAAACCCCTAGCTCCCCCCCCCCTCCCGGAGGCCATTTTTAATATCAAAAATCTACATAAATTTTCGGCCTTTTTACTAGAAGTAATAATAACTTTAAACGGATTCGATACGTATCCTAATTAAGAAGTTATGTTTTTTTTTTTCACAAAAAGGCCCCCCATTCTCTCCCCCCTCCCCCCTGGTTCACTTTTGCCCATTCACGAACTGGACCGAGATTTCATGCCCCTTGATTTTATGTATCAGTTTGGAAGAGATTTGTATAGAATTAATAAAGTTATCGTGTCCAGAAAAAAGTGATATAGACAGATAGATAGATCGATATAAAGTTTTGAACTGGTTTTTGGGTTCTGGGAGTCATGATCGGCGTAGATCTGCAAAAATTTTTCAGAAATTATAACATAGGGGAGAATGTAATAGGTAGTATTTCTTACGAAATCTACCTAAAATATTAGACTGCAGTGCGAAATCATCGCACAGGTGTACTGGTAAATTTATATTTGAAGGTTTGATATTTTTACAATTATTCCGTATGTATGCGTGAATATTGGTATTTTTTTCGTTTTCAGACCATCGGTGTCCTTTTATGGTATTTTTATGATGATGCCTGTATGTATTTGTATATGTGAGTGAACACAATAGCGTTTAAACTTCGCTTTGGATTGAGCTCCCATTTGGCGCATATGATATCAACTGTCGTAAGAACTGTACTCATTTTTATCGGACAACGTGTTTAGTGTTTGATCATTTTTTATTTATTTTGTGAAAAAGAAGACGATGTAAGTGTTCTTTTTTGACTCAGTTAAATAGTTTTATTGGTCACGCTCACTTTATGTTAATATTTTTATCTTTGCTATTAGGTTGATTTCGTAAGAGATCTACCTTACACTCTCCCCTATGTTGGAATTTCTGGAAAATTTTTGCAGATCTACACCTATCGTGAATCCCAGAACCCAAAACCACCCCCCAGTTCAAAACTTTATCTAACTATCTATCTATCTATATGTCACTTTTTTTTATGGACACGATAACTTTAATAATTCTGTACAAATCTCTTCCAAACGGATACATAAAATCAAGGGGCATAAAATCTCGGTCAAGTTCGTGAATGGGCAAAAGCGGGGGGAGGGGGGGGGGCTTTTTGTGAAAAAGAACCCATCGAATCCGTTTAAAGTTATTATTACTTCTAGGAAAAGGGCCGAAAATTTATGTATGACAGATTTTTGATATCATTAAAAATAGCCTCGAGGGGGGGGGGGAAGGGGGGTTTTGGAAGAAAAAAATTCATAACTTTGTCAATACACAACATATCAAATCCACTTAAATTTATTATAAAGCCTCTTAATATTATCTACAACTTTTCTATTGAAAAGTTTTTTATTGGACCAACACTTACAGAATAAAAAAATAAAAAAAATTCTACCGGCTTCGCCTACTTGACACAAGTAGATTTCGAAGTGGGCGGTTTCAACTGCCGCATCATGGCAAAAGGTCATTTCTTCTGCAATTCCCAATAAACAGACGCTCCACGGTCTGCGTCTTCGAAATGTACCTGTGCCTGTAGGCCGAGCCGTCAGGGATTTTTTTTTAATACGTATTGTAGCAAGTTGCAACGGCGCAAGACGTCGGTTTATCTTTATAATACCTCCTCAATAATAGCAAAACAATCATCTGTATGGAAATAAAGGAAGAAACTCTTTAGACAATTCTAGACTTTTCTGTTCTGTGCATGAATTCTGGAGAATGATTATCTGCAATTTCCACCGCCGGCCCAGTTCCTAGTAAAAGTGGGGACATGATGTTATATCTCAATTCCCCCCGCGAACTAGCCTTTTCTGTATCTATAGTCCTGGGTCAGTAAATGTAATTCGACAAGGACATTCTTTCCATTGATCACACTACGGAAAATGACACGAGAAACAGAAAGAAAGAGAGAGGGATTGGACATATTGTTTATACACATATACCGGAAGAAATCCTTCTGAACATTTTATTTTTACTTCCACTGTTTTGTAAAATGATACAACAGGAGCCGCTTTCCGGTAATTAGAGGTAGATATTTTATGAAAAGAATGAAATTGTTTGGAAACTAATGTTCCCGATATGAGTATTTCAAGAATACATGAATGGAAGAAAGAAACCACGTATATTTTACAGAAGTCAAAACAAAAAAAGATTTTAGGAACGAAGCTTATAAATCTTTATTCAGGGTCGTACAGAAGTAAATATATATATATATATATATATATATTACTGAATTTGGGTATTCTAATCATTTGGTACTAAAAAATGGGGATAATACATTTGATAATCATTTGTTTATTTCAGTTGGAATATGAAAATTTTTAGATTTTGATGTTATGAATTGTTTTCTTTTTTTCTTCTTTAGTAATGATAAACAAAATATATATATATATTGCGAATTCCAATATATTTTATTTACAAATTCTTACATTTAACACAGTTAAAACATTTACGAAACATGAATAACATTTAGTAGGCATTTATATTGTTAAAATAGTTGACTTTGAGTAATATATGAAAAATATAACTGTAATTATATTTCAAAAACAATTTAACAGCTGTTGGATATTTCATATAGCTACCGTTTATCGAATATGTAGGACATGATTTTTTTTTCTTTTTCACTTTTATATGAATCTCAGTGCAAGATCGATTTTTCAAAAAAATTGAAAGCAGTGACAGTGTGTAAAAAAATATTCAATGGAATAAAAAATACGTATGTTCATTACAGGAATTAAGATCAAGTAGAGATAATTAAAAAAAAAAAATTGCTGTAAAACTATGCACAGTGTATATTAGATAAAAAATTAAACTCTATTAACTAGTGATTAAAATACATAAAAACTATTGCATTGAAGGATTCAAAAGAGCAGCCGATTATAAATAAGTAAAGCATTACAGTTTACACATTTTACGCAATTGGAAAATCTACAAAGAATTTATAATATGGGTTATACTTTGCAGTTTCATTCGAAATAAATGACAGTTTCTTTTGAGAATGAAAAAAGCATTGGAGGATTCAAGACAGCAGCTGCTTATAAATAAATGAGACATCATAATACATTTTACACAATTCACGCAATTGTATAATCTATAAAAAGAATTTATAATGCAGGTTATACTTTACAGTTTCATTCGAAATACATATCCGTTTCCTTCGGAAATGAAAAATAAGTGTTGGAGAATTCAAGAGTGCAGCCAGTTATAAATAAATAAGACGTGATACAGTTTACACATTTTACGCAATTGAAAAATCTACAAAGAATTTATATAGGTTATATATTACAGTATCATTCGAAATAAATGTCCGTTAACTTCCAAAATGAAAAAAGTATTGGAGGATTCAAGAGATTAGCTGCTTATAACTAAATAAGACATAATACATTTTGCACATTTCACGCAATTGAATAATCTATACAAATAATTTATAATGTTGGTTATACTTTACAGTTTCATTCGAAATAAATGTCCATTTCCTTCGGCAATGAAAAAAAGTGTTGGAGATTGAAAAGTGCAGTCGATTATAAATAAATAAGACGTGATAACAGTTTACACATTTAAAAAATCTACAAGGAATTTATAACATAGGTTTTACTTTACAGTTTCACTCGAAATAAATGACAGTTTCTTTCGAGAATGAAAAAAGTATTGGAGGATGCAAGAGAGCAGCTGCTGATAAATAAGTGAGACAGAATATATTTTACAGATTTCACGCAATTGAATAATCTACAAAGAATTTATAATACATGTTATATTTTACAATTTCATTGATAAATATCAGCAATAATTTTTTAAGAAAAGAAAAATATATCTATAAAAAAATAATATATTCCTTACACACAGGATAAGTAACATATAAAATTCAAACTATTATCTCTTTTCAACATTCCTAAATTTAATGATTAACCCAAGTGTCAATAAGTAAAAATTTTATTCGGATAATTAAGGAATAAAATCATACTAAAATAAAAGTTTATTATTATTAGGTGCGTTCGTAATTATATAAATACGTAGCACCTATTGTCGTCGCTTGGTCCGTCCGTCTGTCCGTCCGTCCGCAGTTTTTGCGTTGTTATAACAACGCAAAAACTACCCAACCGAATGGTTTGTAATTTAAGATATATATAAGATTATTAATTATAGATATTAAGATATATAATTTAAGATCTTTGCAGAATTTTGTCGCGACATTTCAAATTTTTTTTAAATCGAATCAAAACTTTAGGAGATATTAATAAAAATATTTATTAAGAAATTTGAATTAAAAGAAAAAAAAATCGGTGCTTTCTTGTTAGAGGAGCTTCCGAGGTTTAATCGTCAAGCGACCGAGATACTTATTTTATGACAGAAATTAATCTGCAGACGATATAATTCATTTCACAGAATTAAAAATCATCAAGATCTGAATATTTATATAACTAGCTATAGTACGAACGCACCTCATTTGTCACGTTTGACGTACAATTTCCAACTTGTTTATTTTGTTGGAAAAGTGACACTTAAGACGATATTAATGACAATATTCATGGAGATATTATAATTGGTGAAGATAGTAGTTAATAGTTATGACGATATTCATGAAATGACGATATTCACATAAAATAATGATTTTTTGAAAAAAGGTTTTTTTTTTTAAATTTATTTATTTATTTATTTATAAGCAATAATTCAACAAAAGCAAATGATATTAGTTCATAGAAACCAATTATGGTTTTACAAAAACAAAAATCGATTTTTAAATGTTTGTTTTCGAGTATACGAAATTTGTATTAATTTATTTTAATTCTTAGAGAGAGCCAAAGTTAAAAGTGTTATTTACAAGTATTAAGATTATAATCTTATTTAATAATTCAAAACATAGATTTTTTTTTCTTCTTTTTTTTTAGTGTTAATTTTACTTCTGAGAAAGTAATGTTCATAAAAATAGGAATAAAATTAAAAGTTAGAGGAAAAAGGAAAATTGAGGCAGTATTTGTGTTAAATATGAGGTAAAACTATTTTTAAATTTAGCCTTTTAATATTTTAACACTGGAACATTGGAATATTCAGCCGACCGAATATTCGGTATTCGGTTTACTTGGGTGCCGAATATTTGGCATTCTACCAAAATCACTATTCGGTGCATTCCTGAGATAGAATTGAAAATTTCAAGTATGGCACTTTTTAATGCAATTTACATTGTTTAGACGTTAAATTCTCTTTCACGCAAAAATTTACATTAATTTCTTTCAATTAAAAATTGTTTACATATGCAATGTCAATTAAAGGTAACAAGGAATAAAAACATTTTTTTTTTTTTTTAAAGGGAAAAGTTATACGACCAATTTATTTGAAAGGAAAAATCAATCAAACAAACAAAAATCGCCTTCTTCACTTTATTTTTAGAAAGTAAAACTTTCGCTAACAGAAAATTACCCATTTTGAAGATATTCTCCTGCGCAAACGTAGTGATATCGGAAATCTGAAATCTTCGGAGCGCAGAGCGTGGGGAGGGGCATGGTAATAAAATATCTATTTATATCTCCTTGGTCAGGGGTCAACCAACAGTATGAGTATGTGGTGTCGACCAAGCTGATTTTTAGAAATGTGGAAGAATGTCCTTCTAGCATGGTATACTATGAATAAAATTGCTGCAGTAACAGCAAAAATGCTTGTTGAACGATATTTTTTATGTAATATCGTGTAAAAAGATACGCCTTATTAAATTTATAACATGATAATGATAATAATCAAAACATATAAAACGGACAGACACAGTCGCTTTGTAATTATTCAGTTTTATACAAATCGGACAACGTGTTTGAGACTAGACCATTTTAAAATCTTTTGGTGACAAAGAAAATTGGTTTGGATGTTTTCTTTTTTGATTCAATTAATCAATTAAATAGTTTTATTGTTCACGCTCATCTTGTGTTAATATTTTTATACGTATTGTAGCAATTTGAAACTGCACAAGACGTCATTTTAAATTATTATTAATAATCCTTATATCTACTGAATAATAGCAAAATCACTCATTTATATGGAAATAAAGAAACGAATTTTTTAGACAATTCCAACTGGAAATCTCTTTGTAAAGTCAACCCAAAATCCAGCTCACACGCGACAAAAATAATTTCATCAACACGAATCCTACCATAAAAAAAAAATAAATAAATAAAAATAAATAAATAATAGCATCAACCCGACCCGACTCAAGCTGTGGGCCGAGTCTACGGCGGTCTTTTGTATAAAGTATATAAAATCAAAGCAGAGCGGAATACAGCCTGGTGTACGCTGCCGAAGGCAGTGGGAATCTTGCTCTAAGTTTGTTTGGATAGATTTTCATTTGGAAATATAAAATCATACAATTCGAAGATGCGCGCTGTAGAAGGCAATAAGGTCCCCAGCATTAAGAACGTTTAGAAAGATTTTTGTTTAAAAAAATTTAAAATATTCAACATTGATTTTAGGTATATTTAAAGTTATTATCATGAGTACGGGCAATGCTGTCTGGGTCAGATAGTTCAAAATAATACATATTAAAAAATGAAACAATGAAAATATTATGGAAAAAATGAAGCAATGAAAGTAATGGAAAGTGGGCGAAATGAAGAAAATTTAAAACAAATACTGAGCACCCGACAAATTTAAACTCTTATAACTCGTGATCAAACTGTCACAGAGTGCTCAAATTTTGTGTGCGTGAACAAAGTGACATAGTTTTACAGGGGACATCGTCGGTTTTTTTTTTAACAGAAGCCCCTAAATTTTAGTATAGTGCAAATATAAGGGCTCAATAACCATAAACACTTATAACTCGGATCCAAATTGCCATTTATAATACACTAAAATATCGATATCAGAACTTTGATACAAAATTGACAGAGCCAGGGATTTCACGGTTGGTTTGTCTGTTGGCTGGCGGAAAGATGTTTATTTCAAAGTCGATACAATTTTTAATATGTAGATGGCTCCTCTCCCAAAATTGTATTTAAATTCGAAAAAATATACACAATTCGCAGTAGATCAGTACCTTTCGCATCACTCTGTGTAAATATCAAGATAAAAAGTATTAGGACGTTCTCTCTTTCTCTCTCTTTTTTAACGATTGTACATTATTACCAATTTACCACCCTCACCCCTAAATTTTAGTATAGTGCAAATATAAGGGCTCAATAACCATAAACACTTATAACTCGGATCCAAATTGCCCCCCCCCCCCCAAAAAAAAAAAAAAAAAACCCTCAACATGAGACGGACAGAATGAATTCACCGCCCGTTTCAAATCTGCTGAAAAAAAGGAATAGACTGAGCCCGGTCCGAGTATTATGAAAGGAAATTGATCCTAGTCTCTATAAACCTCTACTAAAATATACTACCCTCCCCCACACCCCTAAAAAAACGTAATCTTTGCTACGAACTGTGTATGTCATGCGAGCGCAAGCTTTTTCTAAAGACGATTACGTTGTGAGAAGTAGTATTGCCAATTTAGAGGATTTTTTTAATGCAAAGAATCTACCAGAATTTCCGAAATAGATGTCTTCACTTTTTTTTTTTTTCACACATAATATCTGTCATTAAATAAAGCAAAAATAAGTTTCGCTTTCACAGATTCAATGAACATTCGTACAAAGCAAAGAAAAATTTCCTTTTACAGAAAGAAAACCAAATGACCACAAGTGTTTACAATATCCCCCCCTCCCGTTCCCTTCCCTTTAAAAGGCAACGGTAGAGAAAAAAAAAATCAAAAGTGATATCTGAGATCTCTTCCCAACGCACCCCTGCTTTGACTCACCGGACCGGAACTCTTTAGGGTTGCTAAAAATTTGAAAGAATTTTCTTTTTTTCTTTCAAGTATGGCAGATGAGAATAAAATTACTACAGAAAAGACAAAAAAGGCTTGTTGAACGATGTATTTTATATAGTATCGTGTAAAAAATACCCCTTATTAAATTTATAACAAGATAATGATGACAATTAACAAGAAAATATATAAAAACTAGCAGAAAAAGTAGTTTTGTCAGCTATGCGGAAAATCTACAGCACTGGTAGAGCCATCTGGTGGAATCTATTGGAAACAAATTGAAAGTTTTTAAATTTAAATTAAAAAAAGGGTAATTACATCTCACTTGTAAAATTTGAGTCATTTCAAAGAAATAAGTCATATCTATCACCAAAAAATTTTTTTAATAAATCCGTACAATAGTAAATGCGCAGCATTGATTTTAAAAATATAACATTAGCAATATAGGGAAAATATAAGTGATGATCACCCTTAAGCTTTCATGTTAAGTGCACTATATTTTAGTTTCTAATCTATATTATTGCTTGAAAATATTTATTATCAGCATTAAGTTAACCATTTTGAAAATATCGGATATTTATCGAAAATATCGGATATATATCAAAATATCATGATATTTACGAACCCTGTAAATACATAAGATATGCATTTTAAAATATTATATCGAAGAATATTCAAATTTATTCACTGCCAGTCTATGCTTAACATCTATTGTTATACAATGTAACAGCATTTTTGCATATCTAAAATAATTTTAATGTACTTTAAAAATCCATATTGAATATTATTTAATAATTATAACCTTTTATTATTATTTAATATTAATGTTAATTGCAGTTAGTAGAATCTATATTAGTGAAGATTATGACAAATATTGTTCTTTTCTTTTACTCTTGTATTTTTAAATCTTTCCCATATTAGGAAATGATCTTCTTTTAAATAAATTTAACAAATGTAATTGTAAATAATAATAATAACAAGAACAACAAGGTAAAATCAATCTAGAAATGTATTGTATGCTACCTTACACCATAAATTGGAGGACAATCGAAAATTATAGGTTTTTGACGGAATAAACCGGTAAAAACACGGTTTTTACCACTGTCATGTCAAAAACTGGTTTTTGACGTCAAAAACCCAACCCTGTTGGCAACATAATTTAATTTTTTATCAGAATTCTTCAAAACTTTAAGGCAACCTACTTGAAAAGTATTGCGCTCGCCAACAATTTTAATTCCCTCTTCATTTATCGCCAAATTTAGTTTACTCATCACGTCCATTCCTAGGACTATATCATATGCAAGAGATTTTAAAACATACAAATTTGTAGAAATTGTGAAACCATCAATTTTGAATTCATAAGGGAAATAACCTAAAGGGTATACAATGCCATCGATGCCGCACAGTGATATGTTATCAAAAGATAATCTTGGCGATCCAATATTTACATAATTTTCATAGCTTGTTAGGCTTAAATTTGATCCTGTATCGAATAAGAGATTTGTTTCTTTTCCATTAATATTAATTGTTCTCATCTGAGTGTTAGGCTTATTATCTTTAGCAGTTGTATTAACATTAACTTTCTGCACACGGAAATTGGGATATTGGCGGTGATAATTATGATGGTTTTCGGTAGAATCGCAACTGAACTCATTAGTACGACAGTTATTTCTATTATTACACTGAGACGCTACGTGATCTTGAGAATTGCATCTAAAACATCTAATTTGAGATTTATTTCTTTTATTTTGGTATCGGGTATCAAAGAAAGATTCTGAATTTTCATTTTTACTTATTTCGGGCTTTTTATCTTCAAAGTGGTGTGAAGCTCGATTCATGTTTTTAACATTACGCCTCGCCGCATCATAATCGTCTAGCTTGTTTACTAATACATCTACATTTTTAATTTTTGGAAGATCATCAATAAAATGCTCTTTAATTTCTATAGGTAACCTCCGCTTAATTTGATCTACTACGATTAAGAGCAAGATTCTGAGAGATTGAGCCACTTTGTATTAGGGGGTGATTCACACCATCACCAATCTGGCCCAAAAAATTATCAGTTGTTACTACTCTTATAAGATGGTAAAATCTAAAATTTTTTGTTTCTAGGTTCCATAGTTTTCATTTTATCGCTTGTCAAAGGTCACCTTCAAAAATATAAAAAACGCTGTTTTTGTAATACATGGGCAACGTTTTTGCCCATATTGGGCAGCGCGATGAACTTACCTCTGATGTTTTTTCTATTATGAAATTAATAAATATGGATGTTTATAAAACATGCAAAAAGTTAATGGCAAGTTGCTTGCGCAAGGTCATTCAAGGTCACGTAAAGTCACGTTTTCGGTGTTTTTCGCCATTTTCAAGCCAGAATTTTAGCGCATTTCATTTGCCACCACAAATGAGGTATCATTGGATAGAGTTACATCAGTACTATTTAAAAAAATGTAAAACATTGAGGCAAGTTGAATGCGTTGCCAGATTTTTTATACTAAAGCCTCAAAATTAAAAAAAATGGGACATATTTAAATTCTTCTATCTCGGTGCGCGAACAACATATGCAGACAACACTATAATTATTTTAAAGCTCTATTATTATACTTAGCATAAAAATAAACTTTAACGAGGCAAAATGCCTAGAAAAAAATAAATGATTTTTTTTCTCTAATGAAATATGCCACTTTGGATAATATGGATTCTCATTGGAAACAACATTTGAAATAAGTTTTAGCATTTGGAAACAACATTCTAAACTAGCATTAATGCTTTACCTTTCCCTGTTAATATATTTAACACTTTTTTTTTATTATATTTAAAAAAAAAAAAAGTAAGGCCAGATGAGCATAAAAAATAATTTTCACAGAATAAGTTGTAATGACGTGGCCACAGTTCTGAAAATGTTCATTTATATATATATATATATTCTAATATGAAACATATATTTTGTAACCGAAAGTTCTTTAATAGAACAATAATATTAAATTTCAATCAATATATAACAAAAACAACAAAAGTCATCTTATGTGTTCAAAATACTCTTCGTGTTTGTATTACACAGATCTTATAAGATTTTACTCAGAGTTCAAATAAGACAGTCTCTTTCTCATGTCCACACTGTTTCAAGACTTTTCTCGATCTTGATTGGTTCTTTCTGACATCATGAATTCTGTAAATTGGCTTTTGTAAAGTTCACAAAACTCCAATTTTTGCCACTAGCAATAGCAATCCCTATTTCACTTGTAGGAGATTACTTTCAAGGTGAAATAAGTATAACTTGAATAGGATTACATAGACTTCACACAAGGCTGCCTAATCCCTGGACAAAAGGACCCCTTTTCTGTTAAGAGATTATCTATTGCCTCCAAAGATAAAAATGGAATTCAGAATATCACAATCTGTTTCTTTGGTATATTTTGCAATGATCAGATAAATTATTTCTTTGCATCTGGCAAGTCTAATTTAATACCTGCTTCAGATTGGATATTAAGGATATCTTAGACAATCATTTTAGAGGTGGTACACCCTGGAATTATAAAAGCTGTTCACACCGCAAAACTCATCTAAGATAACTCATTGTACATTCCTGTGTCTGAGAGCTGAACAAATGTAAAGTGTGCGTATGTGAATAAGTTAAATCCAGGCTCAACAGCCAATCGGTTAAAGCAAGCCACCACAGCCAACCAGAGTGAGTGGTAGTGGCTGTATCCACCTATAGAAAGTTCGAACTCACTGAGGGTATTTGTAGAATTCCCTCAAATTGATCGGCGTTCTGAGATATCCAAAATATTCGTTCTGAATGGGATATAATGTTTCTATCTGGCAACACCTTTATAAAACAGATTGAAGCTAATTTTTTCACATGTTAGTAAGAGGCAAATTTATTCAGTTATTTTCAAACTACATCTGTTGAGAATTTTTTTAAAAATAAATATGGATGAAAACTTCTTTATGAAGACTGTTTTTTGTATGGAGAACTATAATTGAACTGTGGTGCTCATTCTAAATCTAAAAATATTGGTACTTTTACTGACTCTGACTTGGATAATGACATGAACTACCTGACAAAAATAAGTGTGAAATTGCCAGAAACAGATAGTTTAACAGTGAAACAACTTATAGCTTGTAGAAGTGGAAAAGAATTATCTGAAAATTGACAGAAAAAATATACAAAAAGCAATTTCGACCAGGACTGCGAAAATGAACTTTGCCCGCATTCTTTTTATGCTGTGTTGCATGATAAACGTTTTTATATCGACAAACTTTTAGAAGATTGAGGTTGTGAAATTTTTAAAATGAAATTTCTCCACCAGAGAGGGGCTGAAGAATTCAAATGGCCACTGCGTGATGATGTGGATAATGCTGCATCAAAGCACCATCTTCTTTGGTCCGATAACATTATCTATCTAGTGCAGACCCATTTAGAATTCCTTGTCTACGAGACATACAAGAAGTGGCTGTAAATATGCATAGTAAAAAAAATATAAACGAAATATGGAAATTTACTAATTTCAAGTAGCGATATTTTATACTTTAATACACGTTCTAATTCTTTTTTCATTTTTTGGTGAATTTCCTTCAGTGACATTTAACTTCTTGATAAGTATAATAATAATTTGTTAATATTAGTGTCTTAATATTATTAACCAGCTGCAATAATATTTTAAAAAGTAATTTATCTGATCATTGAGAAAATATACCAAAAACAAAAAAAAATTCTGTGAAAATTACATTTTTTTAATGCTTATCTAACCTTACACACACATACACAAAAAATTTCGATATAATAAAAAAGTGTTATATATTAACCAGGAAAGGTAAACCACTTACGCTATATTAAAATGTTGTTTCCAGATGCAAAAGCATATTTCAAATGCTGTTTCCAGTGAGAATCCATACTATCCAAAATGGTATATTTCATTGGAGAAAAAAAATCATTTATTTTTTTCTAGGCATTTTGCCTCGCTAAAGTTTATTTTTATGTTAAGTATAGTAATAGAGCTTTAAAATAATTATAGTGTTGTCTGCATATGTTGTTCGCGCAACGAGATAGAAGAGTTTAAATATGTCCCGTTTTTTTAAATTTTGAGGTTTTAGTATAAAAAATCTGGCAACGCATTCAACATGCCTCAATGTTTTACATTTTTTTAAATAGTACTGATGTAACTCTATCCAATGATACCTCATTTGTGGTGGCAAATGAAATGCGCTAAGAGTAATTCTGGCTTGAAAATGGCGAAAAACACCAAAAATGGGACTTTACGTGACCTTGAATGACCTTGCGCAAGCAACTTGCCATTAACTTTTTGAATGTTTTATAAACATCCATATTTATTAATTTCATAATAGAAAAAACATCAGAGGCAAGTTCATTGCGCTGCCTAATATGGGCAAAAACGTTTCCCATGTATTACAAAAACACCGTTTTTTATATTTTTGAAGGTGACCTTTGACAAGCGATAAAATGAAAACTATGGAACCTAGAAACAAAAAAAATTAGATTTAATCATCTAATAAGAGTAGTAACAAGTGATAATTTTTTGGGCCAGATTGGTGACGGTGTGAATCACAGGTGGCTCAATCTCTCAGAATCTCGCTCTTAATTCTTTTAAGGATTCATAATCGGATACTTTAAGACCGTTAATCCATTCTTCCAAATAATTTCTTAATTCAAATGCTAAATCGCGCCAAGTGGCTGAAGATTCTTTTTTATGGGACATTAATTTCTGCCTAAATTCTTCTGGCGTCATTTTGAAGCGTTTGAGAAGTAAATCTTTTACATAATCGTAATTGCTCGCCAATGTTTCTGGCTCTCTAGCTATAATATTGGCGATTTCTAACGGGATTAAACTTAACAAATGTGTGACCCAATTTTCTTTTATTATATTCATTCGAGAGATTTGTCTTTCAAATATTGCTAAATAAAGACTAATATCACTTTTACCGTCAAAGTGAGGAATTAATTTAAGCAAATCTGGTTGCTTACCTGAACCAGCTATTGCAGAATCGTCGCACACACTTTTCAAATCGCCTTGTAGCTCCATTTTTCTTAATTTGTATTCCAATTCAACTTTCTTTTCTTCTAATTTTCAATCTGCTTCTAGTCTTCTTTCTTCCTTTTCTGCTTCTAATCTTCTTTCTTCCTTTTCTGTTTCTAATCTTCTTTCTTCTTTTTCTGCTTCTAATCTTCCTTTCTCCGTTTCTTGTCTCTCAGCGGCAATGATTTCGAGTCTAACTGTAATGAAATTTTCTTCATAATCCTCTGATTCGGTAATCAATTTTATTACATCAACTAGGAGGCCTACCCCCTGCGAGGTACGCTCGCCAACCCCCGCTCAGACTTCGAGGCCTCTAAAAACATGACAGCGTGCTTTATTTTAAAAATATTGGTAAATCTGTAATTGGGTTGCCATGCTTTTAACATTTTAATGGGACATTTTTCGATTATCATGGCCTCATACACAGCTGTTGCGACAACTGACGACTGTTTTCGGGATTGATAAGTAAAATCAATTACTACTTGAAAACCAGCTTGTATAAAATGGTTAGGTTTAAATTGTGACTACCTCTCGGACTTTTATAACAATCTTTATTCTAGTCTTCCTTTGCGTTTAAGAATAAGAAAAATTCCATCTGCTTGTGAATAACATTAAGAACCACGGTATTGAAAAGTACTATGTTATAAACATTTTCAGTAACAGGTTTTAATTTTCTCTCTATTTTAGTGCACCATCATGCATATTTTCATGTTATTTTAAATATGTAAATTATTTTTTTTATTAATATGTATATACGAATTTTCTAATAATTATTTATCATACAAAATTAATTAAATATTTTGTGCATGCATGCCTGCATTTATTCGGCATCAATTGATGAGATATTTAAACAAATTTGCTATCCGCGGTAATTTTACACCATGTTCTGTCACTTGAATACTGTCCATAAGAAAATCGGGTACTTTTCCATTATAGGATCCTTTGCTTTTAGGTTTGGGAGTTTATTCGAGCTTCAAAAAGGGATATATTCGTTAATATACATAGATTTGTTGCCAAAAGTTATGAAAATAAACCCAATGAACTTTTGGTGCTTTTCTATTATAGGGGTCTTGACGCTTTTTTAAAAAGCTTGGCGGAAAAAACCAAGCAGGATAGAAAACCAAGCAGGATATTTTATTCTTCCGTTCAGTTGGGCAATTATTATTTTATATATATTAGTTTCAAATATCCGAATTAATGATTTTATAAATTCGTTTAGTTAAATTTTACAAAAAAATAACAAAATGATATCAATAAATAATAATTACTATTAATTCCTTTTCCCCCCTTTCTTTTGCGTTTACCTAAATGACGTCATTTGGACGAATTTATTCAAAATATTTTCAGTTTATAAATTAAATTAAATGCTGACAGGCGATTGAATCCTGACGATAGAAATGTGATTTTTTTTTCAAATTTTCCTGAAAAACATAATTTAATCATAATCTTGTCTTCATTATCGATTTAAATAAAAGATAAATTCAATTTCAATTTGAAAATGATGAATAAAAATAAATCAATAATCCCTATCGGGATCCTTTTCAAATTTTTTCCCTTTTTTTTCACAAAAAAACTGAGTAATTAGTTGCCATCATTACAGAAATGTCATTAAAATTAGAAAAAAATTAATATCTCGAAAACTAATTCCAATTTCAAAATTCTATTACCAGTTTTGACATCCGCGGATTTTTATGAACAATTGGTATTAATTTCACCATCAAGCGTTTAATATTTTATTAAAAATAGCCTTGAAACATAATCAGTCGTTTAATCAGTCGTTTCATAAAATCGTTTCATAAATTCGTTTCATTAGGATTTTATATATATAGGGTAGATAACTCTTGCGCTCTGTGGTACAACTATACCTAGTTCATCACATAACGCTAACAAGTCTGCTTTTCTGGCTTTATTAAGAGCTGACATTATTTAACCTCTTTAAACTTCAACTGAACAAAGTATTATAGTATCGTAGATCTGATTACGGAACTTTTCTTCATATAATACTTCAGAAAAACAGTTCAACTTTTTCATATTATCCCGGTACAAAACAGCTTTATATCCACATCGTACGTCAGACAAACAGCTTTATGTTCATATCCCGGCAACGAGACCCCAAAAATTGTTGTGTCAGAAGTGGGATTATGAAGACCAATATGTAGTTTCAATACAACAGAAGATTCTTCAAATATAATATAAACAAAAAGGTTTAATAAAATAACAGTATATACAACTGAAGATTCCAATACAAATATCAAACAGTATTATTATTTATGAACGTACCAACTTCCGTATTTTAATATTAACATTTGCAAGCTTCCCTGAGCATTGCGTCAAAAATCCATCCACCGCTATGGCTCAAATCTATGGAACCACTGCTCGTGCTGGCGAGCTTTTCCTGGTCTTGCGTGATCATCGCTTTTATCACTCCTCGTGAAAAGTAATAATTCATTGAGTTCATATTATTGTTGCTGTTACTTCTAATAATTCCCACATATATATATATATATATATATACTTCACTGGCGCCCGGCTAACCGAAAATTACCCCAAATAATTCGCCAAACTGTAGCGCCCAGTAAACAAACGGAAGAATGTTGCCATTAAATCTCTAAAATAAAAAAAAAATAATTAGGAAAAGCCCCATTTACTAAAGTATCATTTATCAGTAACTTTAATCAATAAAATTCACAATATATTAATGAAAACAGAATAAAAAATATATCGGATATTTATTTATTTACATTTTTTCTCTTAATTATGGAAAAGGAATAATCATCTTGATTATGTAAAGGAACTGAAGAAACCATACAAATAAATTACACTTGAAAACATTAAAAATCTCCATTATCTGCAGATGGATTTATTATTGTAAAAAAAATTATTCATCTTTACATAAAAATTGATTAGCTTAAAACAATGGATGCGTTTCAGAAGATATGGATTTGAAACGAACAATGATTAAAGAAGACATTTTAAAAATTTTGATCAAAAAATTGTAAAACTTTTTTTTAAGGTCGAATTTCGACGGTGCGTTTGGAGAGATGAAATGCACATGCGCATAGGAGTTTATTCGGTTGCATTATCACAGCGGAGGGGGGGGGGAGATGTGTGCTTCATTTACTATGTTCTTTTATTGACTGAATATGAGATGAACGTGGCGAATATGGCGGTAATGTCAAACTGATTTGCATTTTGTTTACGGATTGTTTGTTTGGAGTTTGCATCGGAAATAGTACTGTAATTCACTGGTGGGGAAAACTTTTAAAATAAAATATTTGAAAGACTGTTTCATAAGCACCCCTTCTTATGTAATAAAGAAGCTTATTTTACTAATATTGTTTTTAATTTTTTTCTGTCAAGTTTTGACGGGTTCCATCTAGTTATAAATTTAAATTTCCTGTATTTTACTGGTAACTAATTGAGTATTTTCGGTACTTTTACTTGGATCTTAATTTTATTTTCAGATATTTATGAATAAATCCCTAACACATTTTCTTTTATAACTGTATAGCGATTTAAGAAAAGTATATAGAGTATGTAAAATATAAACTATATTTTCTTAACCACTGTCTTGATACAGAGATCTCAAATAGTGTGTCAAAAGTGGGTGTTACCATTTGAAAAATCAACATTCGTGCATTTCTCTCTCTCTCTATATATATATATACACTGGTGTGCAAAAATTAAGGACGGAGCTGGTAAATTAGCATAAAAGCCAAAAAGGCAACAGAACTAAATGAAAGATCAATCAGGGGATAGACCTGAAACAAATGCAGCAGGCCATGCCCATATATGGCATATGACATAAAAGGAGGAGGTGCTAAGGGGATAAAAGCACAGAGGAGCTGACCGTTCAAAAACTTGGTGAAATCTATTGCATTGTGTAAAGTGATTCCAGCGGCATTTTTTGCTATTATTGTGTGATATGGCCAAGAGGCAATTTAGAAGATGTCATCTGGATGAACTTACACGAGGTTGAATCATTGGGAAGTTGGAAGAAGGTCGAAGTTTGGCACAAGAGTTCGGTATCGCTCATAGCATCGTTTCACGAGTCTGGAGTGGATTCAAACGAAGGGAACGGCTGTCCGAGCATTCAGCAGTGGTCGCGCACGCGCAACAACAACAGCGGAGGACCGTTATATTGTCCTACAGGCGAAAAGAAACAGGTGTCAGACAACTGGAGAAAAATCGCAAGGCAGATGGAGTAGACTACTGCCCGCCGGATATCACGTTTTACTGTGACTATGGGGCTGCACAAAGGTGGCCTGTATGCCTGACGACAAGTACGGTGTGTACCACTAACGCCTGCTCATCGGAGACGTAGGTTTCTGTGGTGTCAGGAACATAAGAATTGGACACAACAGGAGTGGGGTCGAGTACTCTTTACGGATGAGAGCCGATATAGTATGACGAGCGATTCTGGACGTATGCACATCTGGAGAGAGCAGGGTACACGTGATCACCCCTCCAACATCATCGAAAGGGACCGTTTTGGAGGTGTCGGAGTTCTTGTTTGGGGTGGTATCATGCTTGGTAGCCGTACGCAAATTCACAATCACTCAACGTCCTACGCACTTGACGCCAACCTCTGTCGCCAAGCGCTTTGGCGAGAAAATGAACTTCACGCATGCGTGGCATTTGGCCGGCAAACTCAAAATCGTACAATTGCCATTGAATAGATAGATGTTTTATTACAATTGTACATTCTACAACATTCCTCCTACCTTTTAACCTCGAGTTTTATCGTCAGCATTAAAATCCTTTAAAAATAAATGAAAGCTTTCATTTTTTAAAGATATTACAAAGATTCAGGGAAAATGGATCATTTCCTGTTTTGTAAACAGTTACATTAAATAAACAATAATTGTTTTCATAAAATAAGCTTAGAAAGAAGTAAAACTACATTTTATAATACATGATGTTATTTACATTTTTTACCTTTTATACTACTTTATTTAATCTCGAATAAACACGAATACTTATTTATTATATTTAGTTAAACGCTTTTTCCCTTTTAAATTATTCTCCCCCCCCCCCTCCCCCTTCCAAAAAAATCGTATATAGTTTGTTAAGCATTGATAGAATGAGATACATTCTAAAGGGGATAATACAGCACTGCAATAACGCCAAATTCAATAAAATAATTAGGATCGTTAGGTTTTTACTTTTCAAATCCATCCTAATTAAGTATACATATATATATCTATATTTAAATAAATGTGTTAGTAGATTAGAGAAGAAACCTAATTGAGCATTCCAGTAATGGATATTAAATCTTAAAAATCTTAAAAATAAATTAAATTTTGTAAATGACCATTAGTATAAAAAAAAATCTAGTTTTCTATTACTGGAAAAAAAAGAAAAAAAAACTTGCAATTTTTGTAAGAAAACAAAGAAGATAAAAATGAATTAAAACCATCTCGTAGCTTGTTCAGTAAAAATTTCACTGAAAGACAGTGGAACTGTGAAGCAATATTTTATGCTTGAGTAATTCGATGAGATATATTGAATATCAGATATTGAGATCAGATATATTGTATATTCAATAAGATATATTGAATATTATTCTCTATCCCTGGGTTTGAGTCTCGAATTTGTTTATCTAATGTAATAAGAGAGGGCACCACCATACACCATACACTGATGAAATGAAAAGAGATACGATTTCACGACCTCACGCCCTCACGGAAATGTATTTTGAGCGGCTGTAACTTTGAGGTGTGTCGAATGATTTTTTTAATGGAACAAAAGCAAAACGAATAAAAGGTTGTTGAGTTTTATATGATTTTCACTTATCTTATTGAAATATATAATTTTCACATGTTCTGAATGGCGATAATATAAGATCGGGTAAATTGTTGTTTATCGAATCGCCGTCGTTTGCGATACCACATTATAAAACATGCAAGGAAGAGTACTGAAAAAAAAAATAATAATAAACGAATTTTTATTGGATATTTTTTTATAAAGCAAAAACTTTGAGGGGGAGGCGTCCATTACTGTTATGTCACATTTACCCTATTATCAATCAGCAACAAAACACTTATCTTAGCATTTCCTCAACAAGTAATTAAGGTGAATATAATAAACTTTCATCTATTTATTGTGATCATTTTAAGAAAGGTAAAGTTATAAAGCGGATCTAAAACACATTGCACATGTTCACAATATATATGCTTACATACGTATTATAATTAGTCAGAAATACTTCTTACATAAACAAGAAATGCGCGGTCGAAATGTCGCAGTAGTTTCAACCGTTTGGAAATTTGTATAAGACACGCGAATGCGTGCTACAGTTTATTTTCTCGCCAAACCGTTTGGCGTCAAGTGCGTAGGATGTTGAGTGATTGTGAATTTGCTAGCCGTACGGACCTCCACGTCTTCCAAGGAGGTTCAGTCTCTGGTGCCCGCTACTGCGCCGAGATTCTCTTGCTTCACGTGCGTCTTTTTAGAGATGCTGTGGGTCCGGACTTCCTCTTCATGGACGATAACGCTCCCCCTCATCGTACAGCGGCTGTCGAAGAGCTCCTGGAGAGTGAAGGTATTCAATGCATGGATTGGCCTGCAAAGTCTCCGGACCTTAATTCCATAGAAAACGTGTGGGACCTTCTCGGGAGACGCTTGGCATCACGTGATCAGGCGCAAGCAACGATTCCGGAGCTGAAATTGACGTTACAAGAGGAATGGAGCACTATTCCTCAAGTGCTACTAGACAACCTTGTCCTCAGCATGGACAGACGTTGGAAATCCTGCATCGCAGTCAGGGGTGACCATATCCCCTATTTGAGACTGAATTTTTCCTGCCAGGTGCTTGTAAGATGAACGTTTCTGTCTTCTCTCCATTTGTGCTCCAAGTGACCTTTTCAATAAAATGCTTTCATATCCTTTTGATTCTTTGTTTAGATGGTTTTTATCACTTGTCCCATATTTTCATATCTTGAAGATCTTATGGTATGATTTTAGTCGATGTGGAAATCTTCTGCGCGACGTTACATTCGAAAAATCCTCTCGTCCTTAATTTTTGCACACCATTGTATGTAGACAATCACCGAAGCAAAAATTTAGAAGATTTCTCTCTCTCTCTCTCTCTCTCTATATATATATATATATATATATACACTGGTGTGCAAAGATTAAGAACGGAGTTGGTAAATTAGCATAAAAGCCAAAAAAGGCAACGGAACTAAATGAAAGATCAATCAGGCGATAGACCTGAAACAAATGCAGCAGGACATGCCCATATATGGCGTATGGCATAAAAGGAGGAGGTGCTAAGGGGATAAAAGCACAGATTCGTTGACCGTTCAGAAATTTGGTGAAATCTATTGCATTGTGTAAAGTGATTTCAGCGGCTTTTTTTGCTATTATTGTGTGATATGGCCAAGAGGCAATCCAGAAGATGTCATCTGGATGACCTTACACGAGATTGAATCATTGGGAAGTTGGAAGAAGGTCGAAGTGTGGCACACAAGAGTTCGGTATCGCTCATAGCATCGTTTCACGAGTCTGGAGTGCATTTCAAACGAAGGGAACAGCTGTCCGAGCATTTAGCAGTGGTCGCCCACCCGCAACAACAACAGCGGAGGACCGTTATAGTGTCCTACAGGCGAAAAGAAACAGGCGTCAGACAACTGGCAAAATCGCAAGGCAGATGAAGCAGACTACTGGCCGCCGGATATCACGTTTTACCGTGGCTAGGAGGCTGCGCAAAGGTAGCCTGTATGCACGACGACAAGTACGGTGTGTACCACTAACGCCTGCTCATCGGAGACGCAGGTTTCTGTGGTGTCAGGAACATAAGAATTGGATACAACAGGAGTGGGGTCGAGTACTCTTTATGGATGAGAGCCGATTTAGTATGACGAGCGATTCTGGACGTATGCACATCTGGAGAGAGCAGGGTACACGTGATCACCCCTCCAACATCATCACCTCCACGTCTTCAAAGGAGGTTCAGCTTCTGGTGCCCGCTACTGCGCCGAACTTCTCTTTCCTCACGTGCGTCTTTTTAGAGATGCTGTGGGTCCGGATTTCCTATTCATGGACGATAACGCTCCCCCTCATCGTACAGCGGCTGTCCAAGAGCTACTGGAGAGTGAAGATATTCAGCGCATGGATTGGCCTGCAAAGTCTCCGGACCTTAATCCCATAGAACACGTGTGGGACCTTCTCGGGAGACGCTTGGCATCACGTGATCAGGCGCAAGCAACGATTCCGGAGCTGAAATTGGCGTTGCAAGAGGAATGGAACACTATTCCTCAAGTGCTACTAGACAACCTTGTCCTCAGTATGGACAGACGTTGCAAATCCTGCATCGCAGTCAGGGGTGACCATATCCCCTATTTGAGACTGAATTTTTCCTGCCAGGTGCTTGTAAGATGAACGTTTCTGTCTTCTCTCCATTTGTGCTCCAAGTGACCTTTTCAATAAAATGCTTTCATATCCTTTTGATTCTTTGTTTAGATGGTTTTTATCACTTGTCCCATATTTTCACATCTTGAAGATCTTATGGTATGATTTTGGTCGATGTGGAAATCTTCTGCGCGACGTTACATTCGAAAAACCCTCTCGTCCTTAATTTTTGCACACCAGTTCCAGTGTATGTACGCAATCACCGAAGCAAAATTTATGAATATAATTTAATAGTAGTATTCCCAATGAATTGGTACGTATGTTTTTTTACTACGATTATTTGCAGAAGAATTAGTAAAAGGTGATCACTTTCTGTCGAGGACTTTGTTCTAAAGTATAAGGGCGAGGCTAACGAGAAAGAAAGGCTACCGCGGTGCTTTACGCGTATCTTTTTTCACAGACCGCGGGAGTCACGTGATGCTCAAATCCACCAATGCAGGTGTACGAAAAGAGCATCACGTCACTGTAGAAGTCTGTAAAAAAAGATAACTACAATGCACCGCGGTAGCCTGTCTTTTACTTTAGCCTCGAGAAAAGGGCAACTGACGTCACTGTTGGTTAAATTACTGTTGGTTTGGGAGAAAAACCTGTTCGTTCTTTACAACTCCTGCAGTACACGTGAGATGGAGCGATTTGATTTTGTCTACGTTAAACTGGCCTGTGATATGATTGGCCTACGTTGCCATGACGATTCCTGCAATGATAGCTCGCGACCTACGTTATACACGGCCGGTGCATGACGTTTAAAACGTCACATAAAATGGATCATTTTTGCACGGTGATTGGTGCAAAGCGCCGCACCCACCGTTTTGCACCAATCACTGTATAAAAATGATCCACTCCATGTGACGTTTTAAACGTCATGCACCGGCCATGTATAACGCAGGTCGCGGATAGCTGCGACAAAAATGCAATGGTAGATTGGTTAATGTAACTATTTGTTTGTAAACATGCCCTTTCCTTATTGACCAAAGAAATTAATAAGAAAACCCACATCAGTCAATTTACTACAAGGTAATTTGTGTTCAACTTTGCAGAGTTTTTAAATATTACACGACTTGTTTTGGAAAATTCTGTAGCGTTGTATACATTTGATGAAACTTCAAACATTCTAGCAGCTAGGCTCAGAGCTTTAAGTTATTTTCATACTTGATCAGGGGTCGATGCAGGTTTTTTTTCTTGGGGCCCATTTTGTGAAAAGTAAAGGTTATTTTTGTGAAATTTTATTATGTTTGTGTGAAATTTTATATTTTTGTGAAAAATAACATTTTGTAATAAAAGTCGAAATCCAGCTACTCAAATTCGAACCAAGCGTTTATTAACAAAAACTTTTTTAAATACTTTTGCTGAAGTTTTCCTTTCTGGTGAACTTGTTTGTTTACAAATTATACATTTTAAAAGTCAAAGAATAATAAATAAATAATAAATATTAATTTTTTATAAAATGGAATTTTGTGAAAGTGCCTATTTTGTTAAAAGGAATTTTGTGAAGGGTTTAGGTGCAGATTCCCAAAATTTGGAAGGAGTCAGTGGCTCTGAAACAAAACAATCTAGTGGCCACAACTGAGAAACAAACGTATAAAAATAATAGTGTTTATATGGGGTAAAAAACCAAACAAAACTCAGGAATTCAAAGTAGAAAGCAATTTATATAGTATACACACATGTACAACAAAATTTGAATATTAATTAAGTGTAACATAAATCTTAAATGATGTATTCATGTACAGTCAGAAGACAAAGTTGGGCGAGATACGGTTTAAAAAAAATATGTATAAGCTAAGCAATCATTGATAGTGTTGAATATTAGAAAAACAGTATTTCTTATTTTGATTTTGCCCTACAAAAGTACATATAAAAGAAAATCTGAATGTGTGAGATTATTTTGCACTATAAAAATCACAAAACATACTTCAAACATTTGTTTTTTCTATAAGAAATTTTTTTTTATGTGTTTTGGTCGATTTTTAATATAAAAATTTCACGATGGAGACTGGGAATACTAGAAATTGATCACTTTTAAAATCACATGGCGACTTAAACATCGAAAGTTAGTGGCCACAGCAAAAAATTTAGTCGCCACGGGCCCATTTTATTAAATTTATTTTTGTGAACAGGCCCTAAATAGGCCCCAAATTTTGTCTGGATCGACCCCTGTTGATGCTATGAGAATTCGTTACTTTTTGTCAAATCAAATTCAACACAAGTAAGTACAATTAATTTGAATTCGTTAAAATTTTTGCGTCCTCAAAAAATCCAATTTTTGCGCTTTTTTCTCTGGTCCAATCCAACCGCGACCTACGTTATACACGGCCGGTGAATGACGTTTAAAACGTCACATGGAGTGGATCATTTTTACACAGAAATTGGTGCAAAACGGTAAAACTAATGAGCGCCGTCGGCGCCCGCACGGCGCCGAGCGAGCCCAACTCCTCATCGTCCCCAAGTCCTGAAGGACTTTTAATGCAGACCATGGCTTTGTCTCGCCAGGTCGCTACGATCGAATCAGAGGGTTCGCGTTCCAGCGACGCCTCCTCATCTTGCCCCAGAGTCGACGACAGAGGTCGTTACGATTCGGCGGAAGTTCCCACCATCAAAGGATACGTCAAAACGGTAAGAGCGCCGATTTTAACCAAACGCCGTGAAAAAATGATCCACTCTATGTGACGTTTTAAACATCATGCACCGGCCGACTCTGTCCATAATGAATAACTTTTGGCACAATTTCAGATTTCGTTTGACATCAATGTTCTGTGCTATTTGACAAAGTAAAAATCCTCTCAATTTAAATATCTAAAATGATCAAACGAATTTATAATAAATAATGATTTTTCAATTGCCCTTTACCATTAGTTAAAAGGACAATTTTCCTCTACCGACTGCTCCAATATGAGCGCCCTCTTTTAAGTGCCAAGAGCACAGTTGGTTGGTTTGCATACAAAGAATATACGTAATCAACATGTATCCAAATATAGTGCCATCTTTTGAATTTACTTACTAGTAAGCTTGTGATTGTTGTGTTGTGCTTGTGTGTTGTGAGTCTATTTATATTGTAATATTTTAGGGTTATCGTTTTCCCTCCTTTATGCTTGTAAACTCTAGTAAATATAATAAAAAAATTAATAGTTATCATTGGTTTATTAATGGAAGATTAATATTTTTGTGGGGCATTATTTAAGACCCTCTGATAGCGAAATCTAGTTAAAATTTCGATTATTTCCATGTAAAATACTCGTTATTAACAAGACAAGGGCAACAAATAATCATTTGTTTATATTTATAATCATTGACAGCTGATATCGATCCGTAAATATGATGCTTGCGCAGTAAAACCTTGTCCATGATTGGTTGACGCTAGGGCTTCCCTGTAACCAGTGAAAACGCTCTTACGTTAAGGTCTTGGATCGCTAGATTGTTTAGGTCGTTGGGTCGACCAGTGAAAACGCACCTTTAAACGTCATGCACCGGCCGACTCTGTCCATAATGAATATCTTTTGGCACAATTTCAGATTTCGTTTGACATCAATGTTCTGTGCTATTTGACAAAGTAAAAATCATCCCAATTTAAATATCTAAAATGATTAAGCGAATTTATAATAAATAATGATTTTTACCATTAGTTAAAAGGGACAATTTTCCTCTACCGACTGCTCCGATATGAGCGCCCTCTTTTAAGTGCCAAGAGCACAGTTGGTTGGTTGGCATAAAAAGAATATACGTAATCAACACGGATCGAAATATAGCGCCATCTTTTGAATTTTCTAGTAAGCTTGTGATTGTTGTGTTGTGCTTGTGTGTTGTGAGTCTATTTATATTGTAATATTTTAGGCTTATACAGTATCCCTCCTTTCCTTTATGCTTGTAAACTCTATTAAATATAATTCTGTGGTATAGGTTACGTTTAGTAAGTATAAAATTTATATTTATTGGTATCGATATGTTACCTTTTTTTTTTGGTATTCATTCATTTTTATTGGAGGGAATTATTTATCATTTTTAACCGCTATTAATTAGATGTTTGTTTTGTTCTTATACAGGATTTATTCCGAGATATTTATGAATTGATTGTTATCATTGATCTCTTTTATAAATTGTACAAGTTATCTTTTTCCCGATTCTTTTCTCTTAAATGTTAATAATCTTTGTTTATATTTACTTAGATTTGTAAGAATGTCTCCTATTTGTTGATATGTTTGTATTTTCTTAAGATATTTATGTGATTGAACTTAGTTGCTTTATAAGTTAAAATGTAATTGTATTGTGAAAAATTTGGTCTTGCTTTAAAAATCTAGAATTGTATGCTTTTGTTCATCTTTAACCGAACACCTTATGTTCTATTTATTTCGAACATGATCGGATATTTAAAAAAACACGGCTTTGCTCGCGTAATTGTTGAAATATGTCAAGTGGTAGTTGTGTGCCTATTTTCATTAAAGAAAATTTTACTGCCACAGATAATTAAAAAATTGCTAATTAAGCCTAATTAATTTGAATAAATTTCATTGTTATACTGCATTAGGCGAACATGAGACTTAAATGAATGAGAGAAGCTAAAATTAACTCCAAATAAATTTTAACTTAGTTAATTTTTAGAAACAGTCCTTAGTAAGAATTTACATCTTAAATGTAATCCCCAGGGGTCTGTCCATGTTTCTTTTTCCAGAGTCCTATTTTTGTGAATTATTTTTATTTTTGTTAAAAAAGTAATTTTACAAAACATTAGCTAACTCACTTATGCTCAATCTCCCAAAATTGAGGAGTTTTAATTTTTCGGAAATAAACTAATATTATGTTGACAGATTTTTTGTTCAATCTTTTTTTTTCTACGATTATATTATACTATAGACAGATATATCTACAAACACAATATTCAGATTAGTATAAATAATGCAATAATTATTGTCAGATTATATATATATATATATAGGTATAGTAAAAGAAAGATTAAAAGTTTTTGCTAGTAAAATTGCTATTTATGTATATATAAAGTATAATTTACTATCACTCAAAAGATTAAAATGAACAGTGTTGCGAAATCCCACAGAGGACACATGCTTCTTAATTGTATTTATGAAGCGAACGCATGCGGCATGCAGCAAAATAAAGCAAGAAATTAGAAATTGAAAGAAATCACCGAAAATACGATCAACACACATACTATAGCTCTGACGTCATTTACCAGCAATTGACGTTGATTCCAAATGATTATACTGGGATGCTGGGAAGAAAGAGAGCAAAGCCTGCTACTGATAAATGAAAGTGACTTTTGTTTACGCTCAGATGAACAGTAAAATGAACAAAACAAGATACATTTTTGAAGAATTTTACACTTACCAAACGGATATGGTTCACACGGTGGGGTTTTTGTGAAACTGTCTTTTTTCTGAAATTTAATTTTGTGAAAAGTCTGTTTTTCTGAAATTTAATTTTGTGAAGAGTCTGTTTTTCTGAAATTTAATTTTGTGAAGAGTCTGTTTTTCTGAAATTTAATTTTGTGAAGAGTCTGTTTTTCTGAAATTTAATTTTGTGAAGAGTCTGTTTTTCTGAAATTTAATTTTGTGAAGAGTCTGTTTTTCTGAAATTTAATTTTGTGAAGAGTCCGTTTTTCTGAAATTTAATTTTGTGAAGAGTCCGTTTTTCTGAAATTTAATTTTGTGAAGAGTCCGTTTTTCTGAAATTTAATTTTGTGAAGAGCCCGTTTTTCTGAAATTTATTTTTGTTCCATTTTACTGCCATCAAATTTTGTAAAGAGTCCATTAACAGACTCATTTTTTCCCCTGGACAGACCTCTGAATCCTCATGCCAAATTTCAAGCTTCTATAACAACTATGTCACACAAATCCCAATTTTAGAACATATTTTGTTCTTACTCACTTAATTTTTTTTTTTTAAATTGTTCTGTTGATGAATTTGTCTCTGAAGCAGGCCCGTAGCCAGACAATATTTCTATGCCGGGCAAATCTTTTTCCAGAAGGGGTAAAAAAATTTCTTCATTTTTTTTTTCTTCTAGTCTTTTAAAATTTAAAAAATACATATGCATTACATATTCAGTAAAAGTTTATAGGACTTCCCAATATATATAATTGAGAAGTATTATTCGTTCATCTCCCTGTCTATCCACAATGGGGAAAGGGGGTGGTGGGTCCTTTCTACAACATTAATAAGCATAAAATCCCAAACTTCCCGGGAGTGATATTTCGATGTTCAAAAGTGGGAGGAGTTCAATTTGTCACTTATTGTATAGTATTCCTTTCATCGGGCCCGTGAAATTTTTCTATCTAGGATAAAATTCTGTTATAGACAAATTTCATTTACAGTATTTAGGAATTTAGCTTTTACAGTATTTAGGAAATTTTAGATATTTAGTTTTGGAAATTTAATACATAGAAGGCATTAGTAATTATGTTAATATGTTATTTATTTGCAAAACAGGTAAATTTTATTTTTTGGCTATTCACAAAAAGTAAATATTTGCATTTATGAAGTATTTCTAATTTTGTTATAATAAATAATTTTATTTTATATTAATCAAATTGAAATTCTTTGATCAATATTCTACAAATGTGTTAGCGTTTTAAAAAGAAAAGTTTTATTAATGGTCTGGGGATTTTAATATTTTGAATTTAGTGATTTGAGAGATACAAAAGTTAGCAACCATTGCATTAGAGCATGTTGCCTATTAAAAGTGGTGTGTGTAGCATTTACCTTTTTTGTTAAAAGATACACACAAAAGAATTCGGATACTTTACTGTTTATGGTAGGTGGAAAAAAGCGCAGCAATAAAACATCCACCTAAAATTGCAAAGTTTTTACAATGTAAACTATTTTAATTAAGATAGGGTAGATGTGCCAGTAATGGACAACCTTAAGGAATTTCTTTAAAAATTATTTTTTAATTAATAGTTATAATTATTATAGTCCACTTTTTTTTAATATTATATTAATCTATCAACAATATTTAATCATGCTCATAGTCACATTTCCCAATGTGGATCAAAATTTAATTGTAAATAACAGAAATAAATCAAAACACCCTAAATTCCAGTAATGGGCCACCTCTCTTCCAGTAATGGGCCACCCAGTAATGGACACCCCACAAAAAATAATAGGTAATTGATTTTATGATTGTATTTAAAACCAGAATTTCATGAAAGCATATTAATGAAATAAAATAATCATTTTAAAATAAATTTAACAATTAGGATATCAATAATTAATAAAATATTTATGAGAATAATTCACTGTTTAAATTAATTATTGTCACTATCACAAGATCAATATTTTAATTATTTTAGATAGAAGGTTTAAAATACTAACTTTCAAAGAATTATATCTATCAAATTATTAAGTCATTGTAGGGGGGGGGGGGGGTTTAGAAGGGTTAGTTTAACAAAAGAAAAAGATTTTTTTTTAAGTGTCTTGAAGTACCAGTGCATGGAATCATATTTCTTTTATTCTTAACAGTTAAACTTCCTAAAACTGCTTTATATATTACTTTTAGCAATTTGTATAAAATATATCAAATAAATGAAAGTGTAGGTTGAATGTTTTTTAAATACTAAATAAAATTATTTCAAAATAAAATATCAGAACTGACATTTGAGCCCCCTGATCTGCAGATTTGCTACTTTCATTGCTACTATAAATTTAATATTATAGGGATTTTTTATGTATGTAGTTCTTTTGTCAGAGCTGAATAATGAAACATTTAAGACAGAAAATAAATTTTTAAGCACTCGTTATGACTTAAAAATTTGTCTTTTTTTAAATGGGGAAAGTGTGAACCCCATGAGCCCTTCATTTTCCCATGCCCTTAAAGATTATTGTCTGCTTCCTGTGGGTGTTAGTTGCCACATGGGTGTTGTTGCTGATGGATGTTGTTGCTGATGGGTGTTAATTGCCACATTATAAAATATGCAAGGTACGGTTTACAAAAAAATAATTTGATAGCAATCTAAAAAAAATTATTAATTACATGAAATTAATAAAAAAAAATGTATTATTACAGTCTGGTAAGTAAAATTAAAAAATTAAAATTTGACTACTTAGCTTTTCAGTTAAATAACAAAAATATATGCACTATGAACATTACTGAAATTGCTTTTTCAGTAATGTCCACATGGGGTGTCCATTACTGGAAATTGACTAATTAAGCATTCCAGTAATGGGCCATGGTCCTAAAACCTGAAAAATAAATGAAATTTTGTAAATTGCCATTAGTATGTAAAATTCAAAGTTTTCTATTATTGTCTAAACAAAAACATGCAATTTTTTCAAGAAAATAAAAAAGATATCAGTTGTTTAAGTGAAGCCAGCTCTTAGCATGTTCATTAAGATTTTCACAGAAAATCTGTGGAACTTTGAAACATTATTTTCTGCTTCCTGATTGGTTTGATTAAGAGTGTCAACAATAACCCAGATTATAAAACAAGCAAGGAGGAATTATGAAAAAATATATAAAAGGCTAAATTTTTATTGGTTATTTTTTTATAAATCAAAAACTTTGAAAGTGGCCCATTACTGGAAGGGGGTCCATTACTGGCACATCTACCCTAGTATTCAAAATTTAACATTTTCCTCCGTAAGGTATGCCATGGCTTTTAGCCTCAACAATAAAATAACTATATATTTATGTTTGCTTATCTGAATATTTTCATTTTACTTACTGTTTGAGTAGCAAATTTAAGCTGAATCATACTGAATTATTTACGAATTATTAACACCATGTAATTTATTTCCTGTTTCTTAAATGTATGTAGATAGTATTATTTCTAATAATATTTTTAAGAGACAATTTTTTTAATTCAAATGAATCCTATACTTTATTTATCTGAAATTTCATTTTAATTATTCCTGTCATAATTTATTTTTCTTTGGTAAAGTGAACCAAGTCACAATTCTTGACAACATAATTTTGTGTTTTGATCTTAATTAAAATATTTTTTATTTTAATTACAATGTGATTTTTTCCAATTAAAACGTTTTTTCCAGGTGCACTTCTTCAGGGATCATTCTAGAACATAAAAAAGGGCAGGGTGCACATTACATAATAAGGGCAATTTTGTTGAAAAGGGCACATCATTTCATAAAAAGGGCAATTTTGTAATAAGTGCATATACCAATATATACTGGTGGGGAGGGAAGTCTGGCAATAGCTTAAAGTACTCTTTAATTAAAAAATCCAATAACATTTCTCATTTCCATAACTTCACCATTTGAAAAGTATTAAAAATAGCAAAATTAAACTTATGTTCTCGATATATATTGTAAAATTGTTTACTATATTCACAGTCATTTCCCCCTTTTCCTGCGATATTTAAAAACTTTTCTCCCTAAAACTTTTATTTGACAGATAGATTTTTTCTGGTTTCAGCAAAACTGGTTTTGAAAAAGCTACAAAATAAAAGTTCTAAAGCTACTTCTCGAATTTTTTATAGAATTTATGTAAGTTATCATGTGGTCAAAGGCCAGAATGCCTGATCTAATACTACATTTCACTAGAGAAGGTGAAATGAATCAATGACCGTTAGTTAGCCTTTATGTCAAAAAATGATAAATGGAAAGAGGAATCACTCAAAGTCAAAGATTAGACATACGAGGGCATTTCACAGAGAAATAAAGAGAGAAAGAGGAGTACTCCTGATGTGCCATACTAGCATTCTAAAAATAAAAGATAGGTAAAGAAATTTTGAAAGTACAATGCAAACAAGGCAGGATTCTACCCAGGGGTAAAAGGAGGGTAGAATTCTACCTGAAAAAAGGGCAAGGAGGGTGGGATTTTATCTAAAAAGGGCATGAGGGCAGGCTGCCCCTCTGAAACTCTCTAGAGTGATCCCTGGCTTCTTTCCGCTGTGCTTTTTTTTCAGGATTATTGTTGAAGTGCACTTCAGTGATTTTAAAATACTTCAAACCGAACGAAACTAATATTCGGTATTGAAATCTACTAGGACTAGTTCTTTATAGAAAAGAGCATGTGCAACGTTTGTCATTGGTTTATGTTTATAGGGATGCACAAAAAAAATTTTGGTACATCAGTCTATTTATCATTTTTGATATGCAGCACCATACAAAATAAATCAAATACATTACTGTCTGTAGACAGCCACTGTTTGAAATGACTTCTTTAATATTATACTTTTTAGTAAGAGACTTGTAAAATTTCAAGTTTCTGCCTCTAGCAGTTTTAGATAGTTTAGAAGGTTTTTAAAATGCTTCCTTCTGATTTCACCCTTTTTAATTTCTTTGGTTCATACAGTCCTTGAAAGTGCTTAAATGTCCTTAAAATTTTTAAAAGCATTTTGGTACTTTTCTGTTATATGGACACCATGCCAAAATGTATGTAAATGTGTGTGTGTATGTATGTATTAAATGTATGCTTGACGACAGTGGTGTCTGTATAATGGAAAATGGCAGCCTTTTTTAGTCCTTGAAAATACGTATTTTTATGTAAAATTTGCTCAAAAGTCCTTGATTTTTTTTTTTTCTTAATTCAGGGTTGCTACGTCACCTGGAAGACCAGGAAAAGTCAGGTAATTGACAAATTAACACAAAAAGTGAGGAAATTTCCGTTTTTCACATAAAATCTGGAAAAATCAGTGAAATTTTTGGCGTGATCACTATCCATATGAACTCCGCGCCAATGTTGGAACCCATATAGAAACTGGTTTGGAACTAGATTTTCCCCACACCAGTCTGATTCTCTTTCAGGTGTATGTCAAATTTTAACTTTCGACTGGACACAGGAGCATATAACTTGTACATTGGTGGCTGGGGATCTTGACTCCCGAGCAACCAATCAGAATGCACTTGCATTTAAGCTTCGGAATATTTTTTTTTTCGGTCTGTTGATGAAGTCTCTTCACTCAATGGCTGTAATTGGTTGCTCATAAGCCGAGCTTCTCAACTATTAGCATCTAATGGAGTTGAAGTATGATATTACTTACTCATTATCACTTTGTTTACTTTCCTCTCGCTGTGATAATGAAATCGAAATAACTCTTTTTATTTTGTGTATTTGTGCATGTGCAGAGAGGTCACATGGGGCTACTATTCCAGAATTCTGTGATCAAGAGAAATTTATAGAATCCACTCAGGAAATACTCCCTTCAAAGAATGTACCCTTGATCTCTGCTCGCTGGGCTTTACCCATTTTCTAAAGAAAGGGTTTCTGAGTTATGTGATGAAATACCAAGTGATCGGGTCACACAGACCTGGGTTAAGAAATATGTGTGAAAATGTAGCAATTAATTTGAATAGTTACCATGAGAGCAGTGTGTTCCCTATACCTAATACAAAGATTTAATGGACAAATAGGTACTGGTGCTGCCAATAAAATTATTTTTACTTACGAAAGTTTGTTTGTATGTTGAAAAAATAATAGCTGCAGGGTATTCCCACAACAGTGGATTTTTGGAGGTATCTGCCAAGAAAATATCTAATTCTTTTTCATCAAATCTCAAATACATAGAGATGTTAGGAAAAAATTATGAATTCATGGAAAAACTTTGATCCATCGAAATGATCAGTCTATACAACTTTCAGAAGAGCTTGAAAAAGCAGGTTACATACACTTTATTGCGAACCATTCATAAGTACAATTTTGTGCATCCAACAACAAAATGTTAAAAGCATATAGGATTCTGTGTAGTAAAAACAAGACACAGCTCGCCATCACCTCGAATCATATCTACTCCAACTTTTTACTTAAATGAGGTGCTTTTGTGCATCAGCAGCATCACTGATTTGGTTGGTTGATTTTATGATGGCCAATTATCTACACGAGGGGGGAATGTCCTCGTGGCAAGGTTGTAAAAAACCCAGGTTTTTTTTTTAAACCCAACCTGGGCAGGTCTAAGCATAGCATCGATTATGGAATTACAACAAAACCTTTTTAAAAATTTCTGAACACTAACGGCATTAGAGTGAAAAATGCTTTAGTTGAAAAAGACTAATTTTGATTTGACCACTTATCCACGACCTTTTAAGGTTGTGATGGTGTCTTTTAGTAAGAAATACAATGACAATGAATACTTAATGTTAAAATAAAACATTGTTAAAATAGGCCAGACTTTAGTTTATAACAAATTTTATGGGAAAGGAATATTTTTTTTCAAAAAGCAGTAGTACTACTGTAGCAAAGTTCCAGCACCAGTGCACCTCTGGTCGGGATTATGTGTATTTTAGTAGAAGTGGCCCAGTGGCAGAAAGTTCTATAGCTGTCTGCGACAAGCTTTTAAAATTTCATAATCTGTCTGCAAATTTTGCGTGTAATTTTAATGAATGAATAATACACTAAACTAGGGATTTTTCATCATTTTATTTAAAACATGGTAAGCATGATGCGATCTCATCAAATCTGCTTATAACTTTTGATGTTACATGTTGTTTCATCATCTCACTTTCTGTAGGATTTCTAAAATAGGAAAGATACGCTTATCCCGAGACCAAGGGTGATTCTGAAAAAAAGAATATTTTCTGAAAGGATCCAGGGTGGGAGGTATGGAGGATGAGAGAAATTTCCCTCTCCTGACGCAGCTACAGAAATTCCTTCTGAAGAAAAATGTCTTAATTGAAGTCCTGCATCAGCTGCAGATTGGGTTAATTCTATTTTCAGTTCGAGCTGAGTTTATATTCCTGCAGGTTGGGTTCGGGTTAACCCAATTTTTTAAAAGTTGGTGCTGTATATTGTTTCAGATTAAAAAAAATATGTATTCCATAGATGTTTTCTGAAGAGACCGCTAAGCGCAGAGCTGCAAGATTTGGCAGGAAGAGTCTGAAGTGTTGTTTTGTCTGAAGTAATGCACTTCAAAGCCCACTTTTGGACTAGTTTTCTTATTTTTTTATGTACTTTTATTTATTTATTTATTTATTTATTTTTTTTGCAAGCGAATTTGCTACATTAGTAAAAGGAATCCGAAATTCCTACATCTATTTTTGAATTTTTTGGCAATTTTTAGCATTTCTAGTTTTGTGACTATCTTTAGACATTAGTAAAAGGAACTGGGTTTCAATATTTTAGCAGTCTTTTTATGCAGTAAACTTTGTCTATGCTCACGATTATTTTTTTCCACAATCGTTTGATGAAAATAACGTTTTTTTTTTTTTTTCCTTAACCGCGATCTTTTGCCGAAATTCGCGTGTTTTTACCGCGATCTTTTGTCGAAATTCGCGTTTTTACCGCGATCTTTTGCCGAAATTCGCGTGTTTTTATCGCGATCTTTTGCCGAAATTCGCGTGTTTTTATCGCGATCTTTTGCCGAAATTCACGTGTTTTTACCGCGATCCTTTGCCGAAATTCGCGTGTTTTTACCGCGATCTTTTGCCGAAATTCGCGTGTTTTTACCGCGATCTTTTGCCGAAATTCGCTTGTTTTTACCGCGATCTTTTGCTGAAATTCGCATGTTTGTACCGCGATCTTTTGCCGAAATTCGCGTGTTTTTACCGCGATCTTTTGTCGAAATTCGTGTGTTTTTACCGCGATCCCGTGCCAAGAAAGTTGCGGACAATGTTTTAAATTAATTTCATTAGTGCAGACAGAAACTGTCTGCAAGAGATTTTCTTTGTCCGCGACTACGTCGCCGTGTCGCGGTGTTTCTGCCACTGGGCAACGATCCTTTGCCAAAATTCACGTGTTTTTACCGCGATCCTTTGCCGAAATTCGCGTGTTTTTACCGCGATCTTTTGCCGAAATTCGTGTGTTTTTACCGCGATCTTTTGTCGAATTTCGCATGTTTTTACCGCGATCTTTCGCCGAAATTCGCTTGTTTTTACCACGATCTTTTGCCGAAATTCGCGTGTTTGTACCGCGATCTTTTGCCGAAATTCGCTTGTTTTTACCGCGATCTTTTGCTGAAATTCGCATGTTTGTACCGCGATCTTTTGCCGAAATTCGCGTGTTTTTACCGCGATCTTTTGTCGAAATTCGCGTGTTTTTACCGCGATCCCGCGCCCTGAAAGTTGCGGACAATGTTTTAAATTAATTTCATTAGTGCAGACAGAAACTGTCTGCAAGAGATTTTCTTTGTCCGCGACTATGTCACCGTGTCGCGGTGTTTCTGCCACTGGGAGAAGTGGTTTGGAGCAACAGTGTTGTGGGTGGTAACAACCCTTAAATGGTCTATCTACATACTTCACTTTAAATTTAAACCACATTTACATTTATATTGCTAATGCTTAATGTCATTTGTATGAATCTCATTTTTGGAAGGTTAAACCAAACTTCTGTTATAGCAAAAAAGTAAAAGATTGTTTTTGTTTCACTCAAGTTGAAAAATTGATATTCTGACTTTAAAGGTGTACAGGTACTTTTATTCAGCAAGTAGTTCAAATAATTTAATACCATAAAGAAACAGAGGCATTACCAAACCATTGTTCAGCATGAACATAACTAGAATAGAATCCTAATCGGAAAGTATGACAAATGATTTCAGAATCTAATGTGCTATGTTGAAAGTTTATTTAGATGTAATTTATCATATAATTCAATTCATCATGTTATTCATAATATTCCTCTTATTCATTATTCATCATGTGTATTTTATAAATGTCATAAAATTTCAAAATGTTTTTTTATAGATCAAGATTTGAAGTGGTGCAGTGTACAACTAGCAAAAAAGCATCAGACATTTGAGGCATAAATTATTATGCAGCTTTAATAAAAAATAAAATAGTAGGTACTTTTATTTATTTTTTAATGCTTGACCTTTAACATAATATTGTGCTGTTTTCTAGAAAAAACCCATTTTTTGAAAATTTCTCTATATAAAATCTAACAAAGAATGTAAAAATATTAAACATGGCTAAATGTTTACAGCTTGTTCTAACTAAGATTTTAATGTTAAGAATTTTTTATTTTATCACTTTATTACAAAGTAGCAGCCAATTAAGCGAGAATTTGGAAAAAAAACCCCCACTTTTCCAAAAAATAACCTATGTTACCTGAAAAAAGCGCACAGCTGAAAATGAAGCATTTTATTACATATTAATGTTTTAACATAAAAACGATTAAAAATTTATGTAGATTATTCTAAAATTCTATTAGAACAAGAAAATCTGTAAAAATGAAGCTCATGTTTTGTCCGAATTCTGCAATTGTTAGTTTAAATTATTTTTAAACTAAATAAGCACTCCTTAGGTATGTTTAACTATGTTTATTCTAAATGGTGCATAAAAACAGAACAAAACAAAAAAATCAACTTTAGTGAAATATTTGATGAAATAATTGGGTGGGTTTTTTTTTTTAGGAAACATTTCACTCTGGTTTTTTTTTAGAGGACAGTACAATACTTATTTAAGTATATTAATATAAGAATTCCCTTAACCTTATATGCATGAAAATTGGTTTAAAGTCTATTTCTAGTCATTGTTAAAAATAAAACAGTATATGTTTTGTTAATGGTTGATTTTTCATTATTGTAGAAATTCCATAAACATTATGATTATAGACATAAAAATCAGCTTAAAAGTTTTTTTTTCCTTATTGTTTTCAGTTAATCTGCCATAATCAGGTCATTTCCCAAGGGTTGGCACCAAACATCAGCAATACTAATAATAATGTGTTTTAAAGTGAGTGTTGATGCTTAATGCATCATTTAAAGAAATAATTAGAGGATTCATAAAAAAAATTGCATAATTTTTACTTTGAAAAATGCAAAAGAGTCCTTTTCTATTATATACACTGTATTGTCTTATTTATAAAAGAATAACCTATTTTTGTAAAAAAAGATCCAGTTTTTTTAAAGAATCTGGGTCCCAGGGTTTCAAAGGCCTATCGACATCACTGAGCTATTAAATAGATACTTCAAAAAATACTCTATTATGCCTAACATAACTGCACTAAAATATGAAAATTGGCGATGCAGCTGATTATAGAAAATTAAGCGTCTTACTTGGCAGAGTTTTTTTTAATCTTCCTTTTGAAGTTTTCGGTACATATATATACACACACATATATATATATATATATATATATGTATAAATATTTGTGTACATCCATATATATATATCACTGGCGCCTGGCTAACATTAACATAAAAGTATACCAAGTTTTCTTTACATTTGAACTTTTGAACTGTAACCACTTTAATACTGCATATATGATTGTTGTATTTTTAAAGTAAAATTATCTGAAAAATATTTCATTTCTCAAAAGTGCTTTTCATTTTACTATTTCTATATCAAAAATGTATAAAAATATATATATATATATATTAAATTAAAAAAAAACTTTTATTAAAAAATATGTAAATTTTGATTATTATTAAAAATTTATTTGATTATTAAAAATTTTTTGATTGTTAAAAAATACATAAATTTTAACTATACATATTAATTTAAATATATGTATTACTTTAAAAATAAAAATACAATTAAACACAAATTAAAATGATTATTATTATTAATTTTTTTTTTTTTTTAATTTGTGTTTTATTTGTATAAAAAATTTTAACAGCTGGATATATTTTTGTAATATTTCAAATACTGCTAATAATCAAGGTTGGCAAGAAAACGGGTTTAAAAAAAATAAACCCAAAAGAACCGGTTTTTTGGTTTAAACCAGGTTTTTTTTTTTTTTTTTTTTAAACATGCCTTTTACTAAGTCTAATTTATTAATTGCTTAATTTTATCTATAGATAGATTCAATTCATATACATTTTATCGAATATAAGAACTCTATTATGACTGTTAAATAGGCTTTTTAAGTTATATTTTTCTTTAGAAAACCTTCTTTCATATATATTAAAAAAATAATAATAATAAGAATTTGCATTTTATCTTTTTATACTTGCACATCACATCGACTTTCTGTAAGTCAGGATGTTAAATTGAAATTTCCATTAAAACATAAAGAAAATTCTTCATTTCTACTATTCAGTGATACTTTTATACCTACATTAAAAATTAATAAGCCTCTCACAATGAGACAACTTCCTGAAATAGGCCTTTTAGTTAAGTAATGTTTTTTCTGAAATGGTGTTGGTCAACAAATTTGTGGAATATGTTGCAGTGTTCGAAATCCTTGGTGGTCCGCTGGTCCAAGACCACTAGAAGTTCAATCGGACCACTAATTTGAAAAATTTAGTGGTCCGCAAGATCAGTAACTTTTTTTTTCCTCTTTGACAGGTAAACTTAAACTTTCCCGTCCCTGAGAAAACTGCAACCAAACACAAATCACACAGTTTTATTTTATATATATATAAAAAATTGCATTAAACCTTAGTTGAAATAAATAATCGGAAATAAAATATCTAATTAATATTTTCATAGTTTTTCTTTAATGCACTGTGTGTTTATTTAATTTTTAGCGAATTATAATTTTACATTTTATTATGCTGAAAATTTTGGATAACTGCAAAGGAAGTTGGTCCACAAAGATTTAAAGAGATTTATAGAATTTTATGTAGCGGACCAGTGATGATGACTGCGGACTAGTAAATTCTCATGCTTACTAGTCCTTGGAACCAGTGACTTTTTTTTTATCAGTTCTACCACTGTAGTTGTAAAGAAAGTATAAAATAAATTGAAGCTTGGTAGCTTTAGTGGTCAGCATATCGCACAATTGATTGTTCCCCAATGAAGACCTTTGTCTGACAGTTGACAGTACTTATGTATCCGGGCCAGGAGATAGTGCCAAAAATGGTTACCAATTGCCAATCTTGTTTATCATTGCTAATCCTTTTCAAAGCAGTAATTTAACATTATTTAATGTATAACATTGTTAAAAATGATAAATAATATAACATAAATAAATAAAATACAATAAATGAATAATAAAACAAAAATATATAAATATACAAATATAAACTATGTATAAATTATAATAAGAAAAATAAACTATACAGTTGTCAAAAAATATTGTAATTAGTAAATTTGACGTCATGCTTGTTGCAGTTGTATCTGACCTGGACTGGATAATACATAAATACCGAGTTGTCTATAAAATTGGTTTAAATTTTGAACTTTGGTACCATTTTCTTAAAGATTTCTTAGCCTTTATAGAAAATTCTGTCTAATATCTTAGTAACTGAATCAAAATAGCTAAACATTTTGTGTGTTTAAGATTAAAAATAGCTTTAAAGAATGTGTCATAAAATATCGAATATGGATTTGAGAAAAGTATTGTATATAAAAAAAAGAAAGAAACAGATGAATGTATTCAGCCAAATATCCCATAATTGGCAAAAAGGCCAAATATTCATTGGATCTCTAGGTTTTTTTTTTTTTAAATCTGATTTTTATGATTCTTTTTCCTGTGTTAAGGCAATGGATGGCTGCTAAGAATTCTTTAAATTTTGTTTTTCATTGTAACTATTTTCCCATCTTTCATGGTCTCATATGATTAAAACTACCTAGTTATATGTGCCAGCTAGTTCTCGCCAATACTTGGTGAAATATCGGCAAATATGGCAACCAAAATTATTCGCCATAAATGAAGCCAACTTGGTGATAGCTGACAAATTTTTTGACATTCCCATCCAAACTCAATATTGATGAACACTGGGATCTTCTATAATCTGATTCCACACATTTTAGCTTCGTGTGTTTGAATAAAATTTGCTGAATTCTTAAAAAAAAATCAAGGAATAGAGAAGCTATCTTTCCCTCCCGGTACAGGCAGGAAGAACTGTTTTATTAACTGACTTTCAACAAAGAAGTATAGTATGCATTTAACATGTCCATCTTTAAATTTTAAATGGTTTCTTCGATTTTGATAAATCATTTTTCATTGAAATGGACTTGTTCTGGGGTTTCTTCCAATGAGAACTAAAACATCAATATAAAAAATAACAATTTGAAAATTCCTTTTTCATCCAGCTACTTTCAGAAAACAACTGAAATTTAACTCCCTATATTGTCGGTACCTAGAATGTGAAATGTTCATATTTCATCAAATATTAAATATAGAGTATAAACTTCCTAAAGCGAGCACGCTCTGTTCCATTATAAATTGTTCGCTCCAAGAGGTGGTCTCTTAATGGAGGTCATGTTTAAATCTAGTTTTTGGCTATCGAAAATAAGGTAAAAAGTAGTGTTATGAAAATTTATCTTTCACATTATGAAAAAAATATATACAAATTTAAATATCAAAGTATCTTTAATTTAAATTCATAAGTTAAGAATTACAAGTGTTTAAAAAATGTATAAATTGATGTTTGCGGGGATTTTACAATTTTCTCTTTTGCAACTTTTTTTTCTAAATCCTTTCGAAGTTCAGTGAATAATTGCAAATTTTTTTCGTCTTGAACAGATAATGAAGATTCTATTAATATATCTATTTCTTTGAGAGTTTCCTGTGAGAAAAGGGCAGGGAGTTTACTGTCTGGCATACCAGACTAATCATCAGAATTGCATTCATTGCCTGGAAAGATACAAAAGGTGTTTAAAGAGTTAAAGGTTACCAAAATAAAAAAATAAATCTAAAAATGATAAGATTAAATGTATGCGTACCTAGTTCAAAAATTTCATGAATAATGCACAGTCAAATGCTAAAGGTCAAACGACTAGGAAAGAACGAGATTTCTTCCGTTTCTTCAAACAAATTGGTCGCTCATGGAGGGAGTTTCACCGAGAATGGTATCTGTATGGAGGTAAAGTTAGCATTGAGCTTATAGGAATACATTTCGTTTAATGAAAAAATGGTCGCACAGGGAGGTTTCACCGTATATTTATGTGGTAAATGTAGTATGTTGATTTTACAGCATTCTATCAAGATTTTTGAAAATTGTGTTAAATTTGGTTGAAAATCGTGCATGCTATAAACAAAAACATACAGAAATTTTTTGAAGAAACTTTTATTTTTTCATGAATATAAATACTATTCTTTCCCAAATGAACATGAATGTTACAGGATCGATAATAATAATCATATTCTACAGTTACAGATCATTTCAAGCTTTTTGTTTTACAGAGTGATCACAAATATCTTTTTAATTCAACTTGTTGCTGGTTTCGCTAATTTCCCTCATGACTAAACCGGCACTGAAAGATAGTGGTCAAACATGTTTTTACATTCTGGAAGTTCCAGAAGAATTTGTCAAATATATCTCTCGATATTAGACAAAATGTCTAAAATCAAAAGTACAGAATAATAATTTTGGGATGTTTAAGTTTGGATATTGTGTATTTTCCTAATTTATTAAAAAGCTTTAGTTTATACTATTTAGTTGTAAAATGTAAATGACTGAATTTATCTATATGATCTCTCTCCTGCAGCCTTCATAAAACAATAATCAGAGATCTTTATATAATAAGTTTGGTGATGCAAGTTTCTCTTTAAAAATATAATTGTAAAAAATTTATATCACATTGAAAATTAGAATACATTATTTTTCTAAAACTATCATGTTATTTTTCACGATACAGTTTTCAATGAATATGAATGAAAGTCTATTACTTTACTGAAAAATTTTCCTTCTGTTTGTTTCCTCATACAGTCAAACCTCGTTAACATGAACACGCTTAACGCGAATTACTTTTAGCATGAACTGTTTCCGATTGCCCCGTCCAGTTGTATGTAATGTATTTAAGTTTGGATAACACGAACTACTTTTAACATGAACAAAATAAGTTTCCCCTTGAGTGTTCGTGTTAACGAGGTTCGACTGTATTTGAAATTTTACCATTGTACTCTCCATTTTTCATTTTTATGCTGTGAAATATGTCATACACAAAATCTCCTTTATTTTGTGGAGGAAAATAATCTCTCTAGTTAGCAGCTATGTATTAGTAAACTTGCTTACGTATTAATAATGTTTAATCTTAATGCATTTCTTATCTTAACTCTTTGAAGGTGTAGCTTTATCAAAATGAAACTAAATTTTTAAAAATTGTTTCTTGTGAAAAATTTTGATTAATTTCTTTAAAAAAAAGTAATGTTACTTGTGTTAATTGATAACAATATATTATAGTTTATTTAGGAAGCTATAATATTTAGTGCTCAATTATTTTTAAAAATATTTTCTATCATAAGGATCTCAAATTTCCAAATGTTTCACATTATAATTTTATAAATGAGAAATGAAGAAAAAGAGCGGTTTTGGTGTTCACTCCAGAATATTTTGATAGAATTCATCAAAAATAGGACATTTGCGATACTGGTAATATGTAAAATTTTAGCAACAACAACAAGATTTCTTTCACTATTTGTTAAGCGGTGAGTATCATTTGCTAAAACTTATATAGCACAGTTTTTGTAACCTATAGTGTGACTGAAACATAAATATGTGCACTGCCATATAAAATGAAATGCAATCTGACTAGATCAAGCTAAAAGTATTGTGGCACTTTTTTCAAAAACATTAATAACCTTTTCAATAAAAATGTTTTTAATTTGCTTGGATACCATCAACAAGTTAGACGTTTATTTCATATTTGGGTAAATACAAGCAGACTTCTTGAGATAACCATTAATGATAGTAATAAAAAAACCTTTGTTTTGCGGTTTCACCTCGAAACCAGCATTTTTACATGTTTTTAACATTTTTCTCTTATTTCTAATTTTTTGGCAATATCATTATTAAACTTCTTGCTCATCATGACAATACTTATCTAAAATTACAGAATATGTATTTTTTCTTTGTTAATTGTTTTGATTTTGTTCCAGAATCGAAATAGAATTTGACAATTGTTTGTGGAAATAGGTTTATTTTTTGAAAAAAATTTTGTATGAGATTTTCGAAAAAAGTATACATTGGGTCATTTTATGATAACCTAGACTTAAAGATTCAGTCGCATTTAAATTTTCTTGTCTGCTTGTATTTACCCAAATATGAAATAAACGTCTAACTTATCGATGGTATCCAAGCAAATTAAAAACATTTTTATTGAAAAGCTGTTAATGTTTTTGAAAAAAGTGCCACAATACTTTTAACTTGATCTAGTCAGATTGTATTTCATTTTATATGGCAATGCACATATTTATCTTTCAGTCACACTATAGGTTACAAAAACTGTGCTATATAAGGTTTAGCAAATGCTACTCACTGCTTAACAAATAGTGAAAGAAATCTTGTTGTTGTCATTAAAATTTTACATATTACTAGTATCGCAAATGTCCTATTTCTGATGAATTCTATCAAAATATTCTGGAGTGAACACCAAAACTGCTCTTTTTCTGCATTTAGAATTTTTCTATCAAAGAGTGTAAAGGTGTAAAATTTGGCATTCTGCATATAAAAGATTATTTTTTTGGTAAATAACTATATATATCAATTTTTTACTACACAATAAACGTGCTGTGTTGCAAATTTTCTTTTTAAAGTGTTGTAAATCAAAGCTCTTGTATTTTGAAATAAACATCAACAACACAAGTTTGCTTGAAATATCTATCACTTTTCAACATTAAAAAAAAACTATTTACTCTGACAGCTGGATTTCTTTGAAATCAATGACTTTTTTGATGAAAGAAACTTTATTACTATTTTTTTATTTAAGAAAAATAATTTTTGCTCTGTATTTTTTTTATATAAATTAGATAATTCTGATGTTATAAAAATTTGTTATATGATAAAATTATTCATGCTAGTACTATTTCTATTTGATCTTGATTTAGAAATGTCATTGACACAGGGTTTCCCCATCATAACATACATCCCTGATTTTTGTCATAATTGTTAGTTGAAAAATCGTACTGTGATTGTATGTTTTGCCAATTCTTAATTTTGCTGGCAGCTATTTCTGGCAATGTATATTTTCTTTTCTGTTTGTGTAGAACATGATAATTTATATTTAGCAATTTGAAGAGCTTTCTTATATTATTCATTTTTTTCTTTATTTTCACAGATAGAAGCACAAGCTATGAAAGTGAAGAAAATATATTTAAATCAACAGTTACAGTTTTAATACGGGTAAGAAATTTTTCATAAGTTGTAAAATCAAATTAATATTTTTTAAGTTGTGAATAAATGTGTAGGAGACCAGCAGATTTGTTTGTTTTTGAGTTGAGTAATGGCAGTTCGATATATACAAGGGGTGATCAAATGAAAAGGTACAAAATGACTTAAAAACGTAACAGTTAAATATTTGCCTATGCTGCTATGGGAGAACGAAGCGAGGTATCTAGGGATGCGATTGGAGTCTCCGGCGTTGATCGGAGCATGCATGGGCACCCGCATGCGCAGGAGAGAGCAGAGGCTCTTATAAAAAGTGCAATCCAACTGATGCGCCAGTGCGTGTGAGGACAGGATGGCATTCACATTGAAAAATTCCACACTTAAGCAGCAGCGAAGGGTTATCCGATTTCTGACAGCAGATGGTGTTAAACCAGCCGCTATTCATCGCCGGATGGTGACCATATACGCAGAAGACTCTGTGTCCGACAAGTCAGTTGGAAAATGGTGTGCCTGTTTTCGTGCAGGTCGTGAGAGTTTGATTGATGACCCGAGACCAGGCCATGCAAACACAGTCATCACGGCCGATCTCATCGACAAGATGGACAGAAAAGGAAGAAAACCTGAAAGGGAAGCGCTTCAATTCGGATGACAAACTCAAGGATGCTGTGAAGGACTGGGTCTTGTCACGGCCACAGGAATACTGGGAACAAGGAATCCTTTTGCTCGTTAATCAATGGGATAGTTGTGCTCATGCCTATGGTGTTTACTTTGAATAAAGTCTTCATTTATACCCACAGTGTTGTTTCGTACCTTTTCATTTGATCACCCCTTGTAGATCGCCTCTATGGTTTTGTTATTTAATAATTGTGTTTTGTAAAGTTCGGTTGCAGGTGCAACCTATTATTATGATATAGGGAACTGATGATAAGGCAGCTTAAGTTGTAAGCTAGACTTTTAAATATTTTGTTTTATGTTTATATTGATACCTGTTTTGTGTTCTGTCCACAAATTAAATGTCTTTGTACAAGAACTGTTTTTGTTAGTTATACTTCAAGACACCAGCAAACAATACATTTAATTGTTTTCATTTATCCTACTAATATGTTATTCCAAATCCAGAGTTAACTCAAGTTTTATTTCACAGAATTGTTTATAAATAAATTGGTCTTATTTTCCCCCTCAACTGTGCAACATTTCTATAATAAATGCTTTATTAGTTTCTATAGCTATTAGTTCAATTTAGATCAATGACTAATTGCTCTAAAAATAATTTCAAGAAATTGGAACACATATTGAAAAAGAAAAAGCGAATTCTTTAAGGGTTTGAAGAATGATATTAAAATTAATAGTGTTTCATGACTAAACGCTGTCATGAAATAATGTTACTTGGCTATATTTTTTCTTTAATGATTAGCCAAATTGTTAAAATTAGTCAAAAGCCGCACTGCATATATAGAAAGTGTACCATTTAAATTGCATTAATTATGTTCATTTAAAAAATATGACCATATTATTCATATATGACGGGCTTACAATTTGAAATAATGCAACATGCAGTTATCTAATTTAATGAAGACCGATCATTATTTTATAATTATCTGCCATTTGTTATCAATTAACACGTTCACTGCCAACTACGAGTATACTCGTAGTGCTATCTACGTTTCTGCAATCTAAAATTAGTTATTCGCACCGGAAATTTCAAAAGAAGAATTTTTATTTTATGTAATCATAAAATGTCTGTAATAAACAAAGTAAATATTGCTATTAGTATTTTCTGGTGTGAATTTGAACTTTCTAAATAAAATGAAAATTCCGGCATTTTTAGCTTGGCAGCGAACATGTTAAACACAAGAAAGATTAATTTAACCTCTTTGGGACCATTATTGAATGGAGGCATCTTCAAAAGGTGCATACAGTGATTGTTTTTCAAACCAGTAAAAAAGAAATGCAATATTTACTGTATTTAATTAGGGCATTTACCTGATTAAATAAGAAAATACATCTGTATTTTTAAAAAAGGTGTCAACTGAATAAAATTTGTGTGTGGGACACTGCTCCCGAACAGATTAAAACTTCTTTACAAAAACCTTCCATATTTTCTGGCAGGAAACAATTCTCATTAAAGTGGTTTCGCCTTGAAACCGGCAAACTTAGTGTTAAAGAAAGGTCAGAAGTGCATTGGGATTATGATCATATAAAATTGTTTAACTGTACTAGCAACAAAAATGTTTCGAATTAAAATAAGAAGCTGAAAAAATTTGTTAACTTCAGATATTTTATAATATAAATACTACTCTTGAATGAAAACAAAATTCCAAGTTAAAAGAGAATCCATTCTTCTAATACTAATATTAGATTCTGCCTTCAAACTATTTTAGAAAAATTTCTGTGGGTTGGTAAAAATAGATATGATGATCATAATTAAAATGATAGCACAAATTAATGAGTTTGATAATACAGGTGATGCAAATTAAGTCTTCTATTTAAAAAAAAAAAAAAAAAAAAAAAAAAGATATGAGTGAAATGGACAAATAATATTAGTAAGTTTTAAAAAAATGAAAACAATAGATACATATAGTGCAGAAAAAATAGTTTTTGAAAACAATTTTGCATGCAAGTTATTTACTATTTATTATATGTTTAACATTTTATTTATAGACGATCTTTAAATTAGATAACTGCATGTTGCATTATTTAAAATTGTAAGCCCGTCATATATGAATAATATGGTACATATTTTTTAAATGATTTCCTTATCATATGAATCGTTTAAAGATTGTCTATAAATAAAATGTTAAACATGTAATAAATAGTAAATAACTTGCATGCAAAATTGTTTTCAAAAACTATTTTTTCTGCACTATACGTATCTACTGTTTTCATTTTTTTTAAAACTTACTAATCTTATTTGTCCATTTCACTCATATCTTTTTTTTATATAGAAGACTTAATTTGCATCACCTGCATTATCAAACTCATTAATTTGTGCTATCATTTTAATTATGATCATATCTATTTTTACCAACCCATAGAAATTTTTCCAAAATAGTTTTGAAGGCAGGATCTAATATTAGTATTAGAAGAATGGATTCTCTTTTAACTTGGAATTTTGTTTTCATTCAAGGGTAGTATTTATATTATAAAATATCTGAAGTTAGCAAATTTTTTCAGCTTCTTATTTTAATTCGAAACATTTTTGTTGCTAGTACAGTTAAACAATTTTATATGATTGTAATCCCAATGCACTTCTGACCTTTCCTTTAACACTAAGTTTGCCGGTTTCTAGGCGAAACCACTTTAATGAGAATTGTTTCTGCCAGAAAATGTGGAAAGTTTTTGTAAAGAAGTTTTAATCTGTTCAGGACCATTGTCCCACACACAAATTTTATTCATTTGACACCTTTTTAAAAAAAACAGATGTCTTTTCTTATTTTATCAGGTAAATGCCCTAATTAAATACAGTAAATATTACATTTCTTTTTTACTGGTTTGAAAAACAATCACTGTATGCACCTTTTGAAGATGCACCCATTCAATAATGGTCCTGAAGAGGTTAAATTAATCTTTTTTGTGTTTAATTGATAACAAATGGCAGATAATTATGACTATAAAATAATGATATATATGATCGTAATCAAAATGCACTTCTGACCTTTCCTTTAACACTAAGTTTGCCGGTTTCAAGGCGAAACCCCTTTAATGAGAATTGTTTCCTGCCAGAAAATATGGAAAGTTTTTGTAAAGAAGTTTTAATCTGTTCGGGACCAGTGTCCCACACACAAATTTTATTCAGTTGACACCATTTTTTTAAAAAAAAAGATGTCTTTTCTTATTTAATCTGGTAAATACCCTAATTAAATACAGTAAATATTACATTTCTTTTTTACTGGTTTGAAAAACAATCACTGTATGCACCTTTTGAAGATGCATCCATTCAATAACGATCCCGAAGAGGTTAAATTAATCTTTCTTGTGTTTAATTGATAACAAATGGCTGATAATTATGACTGTAAAATAATGATCGGTCTTCTAATTTGTAAACTGTTACTATGAGTTTATGCTATTTTAAAATAACCAGACCAACCCAGGCTACCTGTTATAGATTCCCGGTGTACGGAACATAGACGAAAATTGAATTAATAAACTTAAATAGATAATAATAATATACTCCAACAGGATAACAAACTTCAATAGATTTTTTACATTTAGTATAGTTCCTTAGATTGCCCAACAACTACATAAAAAAAGCATTTTTTGTACTTCCCTAACAGCCATTGGCCAACAGTCAATCGTGAAACATTTCAGTAATTATAGCCACTTGATTATTTAATTTATTTTATGGTCATAGTTCTGTTACATATCTGTTAAATTCGTGTTTTATATATTAATTTGTAAAGTTTTAATTTAGTTATGGAATATAGTAAATGCTGAATTATTTACTTTGTCTTGCAAATGGGTTAGTCTTCCCTAAAAGGGTTGCACACAGATTTAATTAAAAAATATTCATGCTTGAAAATTATTTAAAAATCCACAAAAAAATCAGTAAATTGAAATACATTTTTGAAAGAAATTGACTTTGAAAGTACATATTTTCCTTGTTCGATGGTATAAAAATTGAAATTCTGTGATGTTTAGAAGTTAATAAATTGCAATAAATGCAAAATTTATATAGCTATAGCATTTGGCAGGAAGGTACCTGTATGTCTGAAGTAATGCACCTTGAAGCCAGTTTCTAGATTTTTTAATATATATATATATATATATATATTAATATATCTGTTCTTTCTAATCACACTTTAGCATTCAATATCTATGATAAACATGATTTTTCCTTCAATGTTATTAATTTTACTAACTTTTTTTCATGTCTACATTTTCAGTTTACAAATATTCTTCTAAACCATTGCAATCGTATTAACCGTTTTTGCTCCTCTCATTTCATTAGACCTAATTTATTACATTTAAAATATACAGCTTACAATTATCCCCTTGCTTTTCTTTCTTCATGGATTAAACATTAAAACATTAATCTAATTTTACCAGTACGGGCATTAAATATGTATAAAACTTATAAAATTGAAAACAATATTAAGGAGGGAGGGCATAGATTGCTGAAAAAATTATTAAAACTTATTAAAAAAAATAACAAAAAAATCATAAAATAACAAAATTCTCCCCCCTCCCCACAAAAATAAAATAAAAATACTATTAAGGAGGGATGTGGCGGGAATGCTGAAAAAAGCTACAAAATTTAAAAAAAAAAAGGATGGGGTTATGCATTTAATTATTTTATTTACAGCACAAAATTGTTTTTGCATCATAAATCACTCTTCCTTTTAACTCGCACAATGTCTCATCATACATTGCTAATTATTATACTTGTCTTCCCATTTCATCTTTATTATAATTAAATTTTATTTATAGTTTCCTCACATTTCAAATATTATTTGCTTTGTCAATATTTTTTTCTTTTGATTCTATTTTATCTTCATTCCTAATACATGGCAGCACTAGCCTTATTATTTTACTTGTCCACCATTTCAGCTTTTACTTATATTTTTCTGTGATAGATGGCAGCACTACACAATTATTTTTCCATTATTTTTTTCTAAGCAATGTTTGCACATATTTTGGGTTTGCACAGCCATTTTGGGTTAATGATGACTGGCTGATTGTCATGTACTTATAATCTTATTCCATCTACAGTAAAATTTGTCTTTTGGTGAGTCTTGCACATTATCTTATGATCTAATTTCTATTTAATTTGAATAATTGTTTATTTACCTAATTTCTATTTAAGTTGCATATTTATTTATTTATCTTATTATTTGAACCTCATGTAGGTTATTAATTTTCTTGTCTCATATATATATGAAATGAATGTGAAAAAGTATGAAAGAATATTGAATGTGAACGAATGTGGATTGATATGAAAGGATAGTTAGTTAAACCCATTCCAAATCAGAAACTAAAATATAAAAATTCAAAGTTTAAAATCCCTAAATCGTGTGTCAAAATTTTAAAGTTTTGCCTTCATTTCTAGTTGCCCCTGTAACTTAACTTTCCTTACGATACATTTATTACGAACAGATATCAATTTTGAATCCTCGTTAAGATTAAAAGTGCTGACGGTAACGCATCTCTCTTCTCCCGGTGGCTACATCTTGCATGTTAATTATCTGGGCTGCTTACCCAGATATGAGTCAAGGGCTAATTAGCCAATTAAATGACATTATTTCATAAGTTGCAAAGCGGTCTCTAGCGGTGGTCCGGCCGTATATAATGTGAGGAGCACGTTTTTGCGTGGCTTTTGACTCTAATCACTCTCCACAAAAACTACGGCCAGTATTCTTCGAAGTGCGACGGCATCCTTGCCGTTGTAAGTCCGGCAATTCGCCGAAATATGAACGATAAGACGATGTTTCCCCGGTAAAAGACTCTTCAAACTGTCCCCTGGGCCTAGCTTAAAGAGAGACTTGTAATTAATTGGAATAAAAGCTAGTTCCCAGGAAAATGCCTGCTGATTTCTTACATTCGCACGACTACATCAACGACGTTATACCTTACTGGGATGTGTGGTAGCGGCGATCAACCGTCTGTCGTTACAGAGGGATCGATGTGCGTTCGGTATACCGAGATGCGCCCGTTATACAGAGGCGATATCTTACATATATGTATTAATTTAATTTCGTATGTTTTTTTTTTCTTGGCAATTTTTGTATATTGGTAAAAGGAGTCTGATTTAAGTTTTTTAACCGATGCAGTAAATTTTGTCTTTAGTTAAATAAAATTTATTTAGAATTCATATAGTGATTTTTGTATTTTTCATAAAACTTTTTAATGAAATTTGTTGCTGTTTTGTGTGTGTATGTTTCGATTTTTTAATCTGGTTTCAATTTTTTTAGCCCATTGTAAATTTTGTCCTGCGGTTTTTAGAGGTTTAATTTTGTGTTTTGTGGCAATTTTTTAACATTCATAAAAGGAACCTTGTTTCTGTTTTATACTCTATGATTTTTAAAAAATGTTTCTTGAATTTTTATTTGTGCTCTCCACCAGTTTTTTGACAGTTTTTTCAAAAACTGAAAGAATTCTCCAAATTTTGCAACTGCCATGATAATTTTTTTAATTTAAGCATTATTATTATATGTATCATGTTCTAAATTGAATTTTATTTAAAATTACCCAAGTTACAAGTGTTCTTATATATCTTAGGCATAGTATTATCCAAGCCTCAAAAGTTTTATATTGATTGTGGTTTTGATTTGAACCTGGCCCATACTTCTATTTTAAACAATTTAAATCATAAAAAAAACTTTGTACCTTTAGGACCACAATATTCTTTTGTGAAATGAAATATAAAATAATATTGAGAATCTCACTTGCATTAGAAGACTGCTGGTTTCAATACAAAACCATATTTTTGAGATTTTCTTCTCCTTTGTTGATACTAAATGTCTGTTGAAAAATGCTTTAAAATGAAGTTACGTTTAGATAATTGTTTTAAATAATTAATATTGATCTTCTGCCTTGAAAACTACAATTACAGTTTTCTGCAGTATAATGCTGAATTGTTTTTTTCTCCCTTGCAATAAAAATTTCTTGTGCTTCATGCCTGTAGTTTATGAATAACTCTCTTGATTCTTGAGCTACTTTAGTTCTAATAAAAAAGGAAAAACAGAAAGTTGTGTAAGTTAAGTGTACCAATAGTGAACTTAACTGCTTAACCTCTTTATATTTGCAACATTGTGTGTGTGTGTGTGTGTGTGTGTGTGTGTGTGTGTGTGTGTGTGTGTGTCTGTCTGTCTGTCTGTACACAGAAAATCTTTGCGTGCGGACGATGGACCTAGGCACTTTCAGTACTGAAAAATTCGGAAAAATCATTCCCCCGCCAAGTTACACTCGTTAAGAAGTCCGGCTTCAATCAAGAGAGTTATTAATTAAAAACTTTGTTTTAATTACTGGAAAAGAAACCTATTTAAAGAAAGGAACTCGTGTTTTATCAAAATCACAAGATTTTCCCCTCCACAGAGTTGCTAGTGAAAGCCAGACAAAGTCCGGGTTGCCATGGATGAAAATAAGCAGTAAAGTGTATTGGGGGTTTTTAAATCGATTCGCATCTCTGAAAGTTTGGGACCTACAAATTTGGAATTTGGACAGACAGACGCAGGAGAGATTCCGAAATTCAAAAAATCATTTCTCTGTAATATATAGAATAGAAAAAATCCTCTAAAAATCGATCAATAAAAGAATTCCTTTTCTTTCTTTCCAGAGACAAGTGCAATTTGATTTCCTCTCCGCGCGCAACTACGGGTTATCCGAAGGTGCAAATTAAGCCGACGTCACCTGACATTTTATACTCTCATTTTTCAGAGGGGCCTCCAATCTCAGAATCAAAGGTGCATAAACATTTCAAACTTGCACAAGGCGACACACAAAAAAAAAAATCAGCTTCCAAAAAACCTAAAAATTATTCGTATATCTTCATTACAAGCTGAGATATTATTAATTATTATTTCACTTAACCCCAGATTAAAATAATAAATTAAAATCCAATTGATAATCGAAGAATTGCAGTTGTCACATGACTTTTTTATACTTTCATTTTTCAAAGGGTCATAAACATTCCAAACTTGCACAGGGCGACGCAAAAAAAAAAAAAAAAAAAAAATCAGCTTTCAGAAATTCTAAAAATTATTCCAGCGCGGGGAGGGGCGTGAAAAAAATGAGGAAATATAATAAGTGATAAATATATGTCACTTCTTATCACCTTCAATTTTCCTGGAAAGTTATAACTTCGATCATTAAATGAAAGCGTGTTTTATAGCTTAACGTTATGAAAGTTACAATCTGATTTCAAGAAGTAGTTACTGATCAAACTCTCGTTAACCGCTACTGATCGAACTTTCTTTCTGTTCTTTTGGACATGCTGTTCTTGTTTATGCGCTGGTATATAGTGACAAGGAAGATAACTTTCTAAGCTCTGGATCGCCGGCGAAGTTTAATCTAATAATCTAAAGCTGTGTTATGGTGTTTTTGTTATGAAGTCCTTTTAGTTAAAGTAATGAAGTACATGTGCAGTTAAGTTAGATCTTTATATTGTTTTTATATATTGTTTAACTTTTATTATATTTGTCTTTAGGATTTAATAAACGTATTTGTATTTTTTAATTTCTTCATGTTTATTAAACGTCGCCACATATTTTACTTTATATTTTTTAAACTTTTGCTTTAACAGGTGTTTCAAGGTTGTTCAGCTAATTACGCTTCTATTGTGTTTAAAATTAAATCTCTGCTTATTTAAATCTTAATACATCTTAATTTATTTCTAACAATAAGGCGATCTATTTAAAAGTTTACGATATTTTATAACACATAACATAAATTTTAAAAATTAGGCCGCGTCAAAAATTATGGGGAGGGGCTAGGCGCGAACACAATTAGGAAATATAATAAGGCAATCTGTTTGAAACTTTACGATATTTTATAACACATAACATAAATTTAAAAAATGAGGCAGCATAAAAAATTATGGGGAGAAGGGGAGGGCACTTTTTTGAATTTTAACGATACCTGTCATGTCACATGTCGTTACAAAGGACTGTGACCACTTATTCATGTTATGCACCACCGGTGTCACTCCCCCCTCCCCATTTTGCCCCTGCTGCAGGGAGGGCACTTTTCTAAATATTGCAGACACCACTCATGTGATATATCTTTCGAAAGGCCTGTGACCGCTTAATCATGTTATACATTTCTGGGGTCCATCCCCCACTTCACCCCCCCCCCCCAAGGGGGCACTTTTCTAAATTTTGCCAATACTCCTCATGTGATATATAGTTGGAAAGGACTGTGACCGCTTAACATGTGCGCTGCACGACCGGTATATAGTGCCGAAGGTAGCGGGGGGCCCGGGTCAGAGGTTCGTTTGGTTAGAGGTTTATACTATTCAATGTGCAATTTAAGGGATTATTCGGTGCGTGCATAGCACGACCAGTATACGGTGCTGAAGGCATCGGGGACCCGGGTTGGAAGTTAGTTCTGTTAGAGGCTTATACTGTTAGATGTGCAAATTAAGGGATTATTCGGTGCGTCTGTAGCACGACCGGTATACGGCGAAGAAGGCAACGGGGACCCGGGTCGGAAGTTCGTTCGGTTAGAGAGATTATCCAGAGCATGCATAGCACGACTGGTATACGGTGCCGAAGGCAGCGGGGACCCAAGCCAGTGGTTCGTTTGGTTCAAGGTTTTCTACAATTCAAAGCCCCGATGTAAATTAGGGGCCCGCTAGCGGGTGAAGCCAGCTATTTTGAATTTTTGCAGTATGCACTGATAAAGAAAACAAAATGGCAAAAATGAGAATTTTAGGAAAAACACATGAAAATATGGTAACATGGATGTTCAGCCCATCATATGAATCTTTTAGTAAATGAAATTTCAAATAATAAAATAATTCGATTTATTATTGAGATTAATAAGTTTTTCTGCAAATCACCATCAACCTCATGGAAGGCTGAAAGAAAAAGGGGGTTTAATCCACAAATACCGAATGCTACAGGCATGAATTCTCAGCTTGATTGCATAGATATGTTTTCAACAAATTATACTAAATAATTAAAAATGCAATATGAGAATTGTTCTGAAATTCCAGAAAATATTACCTAAATTTTGGAAAATGTGCTTATTTATAAAGAAGTTATTCACATGCAAACACAGCTGAAATACATAGGAAAAATATTTGATTGTATGCAAGCTGAAAACACAAATATTTCTAATGCTGTGTAATTTTGGCTGGGTTCAGCAGAATGTTCCGATCTTACAATGCTTAAAAACAATATCCAGAGAAGGATGTGTGAAGCTGTTTTGCCAATTCATTACCTAGGAAATATGATGAATTCAAAATATGCAGAGAAACGTTTATCTCCTGAGCAGAAATAGATGCAGAATCGACAAACACCCTGAATGTATAGGTGCAGATTCCCAAAATCTGTAAGGAGCCAGTGGCTCCTAAACCCAAAAGATCCAGTGGCCACATTGTGAAATAAACGCATAAAAACAATATCGTTTATATGGGGAAAAAAAAAAAACAGGAATTAAAAGTGAAAAATAATTTATTTAATAGATACACTTGCACACCAAAACAGACTAGTTACATCAACTGTGCATATTTAATTTAGTGATAAAATTCTTTAAATTTGAATATTAAGTGTAATATAAATCATAAACTATGTGCATTCAGAATAGTGATTGACCGAATCAGGAATTTCGCTGAACACCAAATATTCAGTCAAAGTGTACACCGAATATTCGGTATTCGGCAACTGAATACTTAAATTTTTTAATAAATATTTTTGCATAAATTACCTTTTTAAATAAAATTTAATTTAATTCAGTTACATTTTTATTCTTAAATCTATTTACATAAAAAAATTAATGACTTCTTTCCACTGACAAATTTATTAATCCTTCACTTATTTGTTATTATTTTATCACTAGTCAATACCCAAAATAAATTATGAAAATATTAAATTTTACAGACTATTGTTACAAGGATAAGGATTATTTCATCAAACAAAGCATATTTCTAGGTCATTGTGTAAGTGATGATTTTGAATTAAAACATGCAGTTCTCAGTGCAAAATATTTTCCAGGAAGTCACACTGGTGAAAATATATGCAAGATCTTTCAAGAATTGAATGATGAATTGAATAACCTGGAAAGATTGCATCTTTTGATATGTGATAGTGGTTCAAACATTGTCAAAGGGGCAAAGAATATGAATATAGTTAGTACATCTTGCTTTTTACATAATTTAGAGCTAGTTGTTAATGAAGGTTTAGTGTCCAAATTGCAATTAATGATATAATTGCTAATGCAAGGAAAATTGTGACACATTTTAGTCACTCCCCACTGGCTTGTTCAAATTTTAAAAACATACAAGTGAATGAACTGAATGTAGCACCTAAAATACTCATTTAAGATGTTAAGACTAGTTGGAAAGCACCTATTATATATGTTGGAGCGCTTATTGGAACAGAAAAAATCATTGTCATTGTTTTGTTTTTTTTCGATTTTTGGTGGGATTATAAATTTAAAAGTTGATCAGTGGTCTATGATAGAAAGCATTCTTAGGCTTCTTCAACCTTTTGAAGAAATAACCAAAAATTATAAGAAACAAAAAATCTTTAATTTCAGAAATAATACCTACTGTTTCTACATTGAAACATTACTTTGAAAAAAGTGGTAGTGGAGAATTTCTCTGAGTGGGTACCATGAAAGAAACGTTAACAAAAGGACTCACAGAACTCACAGAAATTTGAGATTGTGGAGAACTTTTCAGAGTAGGTACCATGAAAGAAACGTTAACGGACTCTGCAGAACTCACATAAATTTATGAGATGAGTTTTATTTTTTAGCCACTATTTTAGATCCCAGATTCAAAACAGCCTTTTTTTAAAGATGAAGCAACCACCAATAAAGTAAAAAATGTACTTTAAAGTAAAATGCAACAATATATAAACCCTCTGAAATTACTGAACCAAATCAACCACAAAGTTTCGATAAAAAGGATTTCCTCTCACAAACGGTGCATTTTGGAAATGCTTTGTATAAATCGCTACAAGTGAGAAAACAGAAAGTGAAAATCCTTCTACTGAAAATGATAGCCTCACATCTGATGTTAAAGCTTCAGAAGAATTGACTTCATACATTGTATTACCACTTATATCAAGAAAAGATAAGCCGTTAGTTTGGTGGGGAAGAAAACCCATAAAGTATCCAATACTATCAAAGTTAGTTAAAAAATACTTAACTGCACCTGCCAGCAGTGTTTACAGTGAAAATTTATTTTCTGAAGCTGGACAGATTTATGAACAGAAAAGAAACAGATTACAACCAGATAATGATGAAAACCTTATTTTCACACCATAATTTGCCCATATTAAATTTTTATTACAAATAATAATGTACCACTTTTATAAATTATCATTTATAACTGAAGAATATTAAAATAACATTAAATGAGCATTGGTCATCATGTATTTTTACAACTAGTAATACTTTACCTATTATTTTTCATAAAAGTATTCGGCCGAAACTGAATATTCATTTTACGTGCCGAATCACCATACCAAATCGACTATTCAGTATTCGGTCAATCCCTAATTCAGAAGATAAATTTTGGCATGATACATTTAAAAAATATGTATAAGCTAAGCAATCATGGTCGTGGGGAATATTAGGATTTTTTTTTTATATATATATGTACAAAAGTACACATAAAAAAATTGTGAATGTGTGAGATTATTTTATACTATAAAAATCAAAACACACTTTAAACATACGTTTTTCTATAAGAAAAATTATCTTAAAAAAAACTTATCACAAACTATGTAAAGTTATCAAACACAAACTGTTACGAAGAACACTGCTACTCGAATATATTTAAAGCAATAGTTTGCTGTGTTAAACAGATCATTCTGAAATGTTATTAAATAATAATAATAAAGCTTGTTATGTGTTTTGGTCTTAATTTTTCTTCCTGGGTATTTAAAAAAAAAGTACAGATGGTGATTTTGTAGTTAAACCAGATTGGTCTTCAGAAAAATAACTATTATACAAAATTACGTTGAATTTAAAATTCATTCCATTAAAATGTTATTTATCAGTAAAATTGTCTGCTATTAAAGTTTAAAAGTTAATAAACAGTAAATTTTTAATTAAATTTTACACAAAACTTAAATAAATTAAAAATTTATTTTTTCTCCATTAAATTTAGGCAACTGGATTTTATGGAATCTTTCCACCATAATTGTATACAGTTTGCAGGAATAAATGTTTGTAATATAAGGCTTGAACATTTTCTGAATAAACAATTATCTAACTTTTTTTGTTCTATAGATAAAAATGTGGATAATTTATGAATAAATATAGATAAATCTGCGGTTTTATTTCGCAACCGAGTGACAAAATTTGATGTTTTATGAGTGACTGATAAAATTCGTGGTAGTATTTGACAAGCGATCAGCGAAATTTGTGGGATTTTTACATGATCATTGTCACGAAGTTTGCACGTGACTGAGGAAATTCACGATTTCTTTTCATGATCAATTGGCGAACTTATTGTGCTGAAATCTGATAAAAATAAATAAAGAAACAATAATGATTCGAGGATAAAGTACACCAAATCAAATAATTTTTAAGTTATGATAAGTTACTGGAGATGAAAAATATATTCGCATAAATCTTTTTTTTTTCTCCAGATACTGATTACAAACAGTGACTACAACTTCAAGAGCAATTGTCTGTTCTCATCATTAGGTCAGATTATCACAGAGTACTTATCCAGGTAAGGATAAATGTCTGGATAACTACTACATTTTGCTATTTTCACCGGATGATGAGAGCAGATAATTGCTTTCTAAACTGTAGTTGTAGTTTGTAATCATTATCTGGAGAAAAAAAGATTTACATCAATATACAAATAATTTTTTATAAGAAGCCCTTATACTAATACATTTTTTACTAAAAAATACAGTGTCTCACTTTGTTCCTAACACAAGTATCATTTATAACTTTAACTAAAAAAATAAAAGCTGTTTGAAAGCAATTTTCAACAGACATCTTGCTTTCTTTGAAATGCAATGATATCAGCTTGTACATCACAGAGGTGTACAGCATTTCAGTAAGTGAAACCGGGGTTTGTAAATATCATGATATTTTGATATATATCCGATATTTTTGATATATATCAGATATTTTCAAAATAGTCAACTTACTGCTGATAATAAATATTTTCAAGCATAATATAGATTAGAAACTAAAATATATTGCACTTAACATGAAAACTTAAACAATATACTAAAATTGTTTTTTTCCCCTTTTCTTCCTTTTTTTTTTCACTTTGAACAAAATTGAAGAAAACTAATCAACAAAACAGAAACAATTTGCTTTATACACTTAAAAAAATAACTAATATTCAGTATCAACTATCAAGAAATCAGAAATTTATAAAACAAAAAATTGAATACAAAATAGTTTTTTTTAAATTGAAAAATTTAAACATAAATGTCAGCTTATATTTTTATCCCCTAACATGTACAATTTAAACTCAACAACACCAAAACCAGAAATTGATTCTTTTCTAATGAAGCTGTATAGAACTGATTATCTAAATTAGACAGTTTATCTTTCTATATCTGTCCTGAATTAGTTATATCCTACATAATTATTAGTCCCATATAATCTACATTTAAAAATAAAAACTTCAAACAAAATTTGGATAAGATTTTTAATTTTTTCTTTAGTTAGAAAAGTTACTGCCAGAGACAAATGGTTCTTTATCTACAGAATGGAACAGTCAAAATTAGTTGAAAATTTCATTTATACTTGTTTTGACTTAAAATATAAAAAAAATCTTGCCCAGAGATCTTTTGAAAATAAATATCAAATATAGAAAATAACAAACGTTTTGATAATTTGAAAATAACAAACATTTTGATATTTTGAAAATAAATATCAAATATTGAAAATAAACATCTTGATATTTTGAAAATAAATATCAAATAATATGAAAATATCTAAAATCTTGATATTTTGAAAATAGATATCGGATATATATCATGATAGATATTGATATATATCAACGAACCCTGAATGAAACCATATGAAATGTCACTTGCATTTGGAAATATGGTAGTCTAGTTCAGCTCTATCTGAGTATAGACTCTTGTATCATTGGTTAACAGACACTTATACCATTTTTCATGATATTCTTACATTTCACACAAAAGATGGTTAGTCTATGTCAAATTTCATAGAATCTTCATTATTATAAAAATAATGGAAAATAACCTGCCTAGTGCTAAATGCACTATAATTAAACATTTTCTTGCATTCTTTTTATATAACGTTCTATTTTTCAAAGTTTCTAGTTTCTAGCTGCCACCTTTTTCAGAAACATGCATTGTTTTCGGCATTTCATCTAAATAAATAATCACCACCTTATTTTTCTATATTTCCTTATTTCTCGTAAATATTTATATCTCTTGTGCACAATATCTTGTGTTTCTATATTTATTTATTTATACTGCCCTCACAGTTTTTCCAATGGAATCCAATTAATGCATGATTCTTCACAGTGTTGCTTTCTTTCTTTTTTTAAAAAATCTTTTATCATGGGTGATAAGGCATTTAGCGTAGGCATGATATTTTTAAAAAATGCATTAATTGTTTGATGAATTATGCAAAGATTAAAGTCGTCTACATTTAAAAGGACATAGAAAAAAAAATCTCCTTTGTTCAGCCGGAGACTGTAGAATTGGTAAAAGCATAACTTCTTTCTTAATACTTGCAATTGTTTGCACTGATACTTCAATTGCAGAAGCTGCTTACTTCTAAACTTGTTTAATCTTTGGATTTTCCAACCTTGCCATTCTATCTTAAAAAATTAAACACCTTTTGAAAAATCAAAATGAACGAATAATTTTTTTCTTCATTGATATTTTGTCAAGATCAAGGCAACTATGGTTAGTAAAGAACACATTTTATAATAATAACAATAATAATAATAATTAAAAGAGAGCAAGAGCAATCTTGTTAGCATACACTACAATTAAAATACTAAGCATGTACTGCAGATCTCTATTTTCGCGATTTAGCTGATTGTGCGCCCTTTAACTCTGCTGCTCCTGGCTTCGGCCAGAAATAGATTCATCGGCAAAATTTCGAGTTGCACAATACATGTCTGTTAAATTCGTGTTTTATTTATTTTTTTTGTAATTTAATTATGGAATATTACAAGGATACAAGCAAATACTGAATTATTTACATTGTTTTAAGTGCAAACAGATTAATCTTCCTTAATCAAGTTGCACATTCATTGATGAGGTGGATTTAAAAATTTATGCTTAAAAAATATTTTAAAAACCATAAAAAATCAGTAAATTAAGATGATCTTTTCAAAGAAATTATTTTTGAAAGTATCTTTGGTTTTCTATTCGACAATGTAAAAATTGAAATTATGCTATGTTTAAAAACATTTAAAATAAAACGAAATTAACTGTTCAGGTGGTTGCCGCCGTTGATATGACGCCAGTATTACATGCGTGTTTTTGCTTTATAATATAGATAGATACCAAGAGTTCCAGCCTGGTTTTTTCCAGTTTTATTTAGAACATATGTGAAAATCATTTTTAATTGAAAATTGTAACAGATTTCTTACATTTAATACATTTTTTTCTAGATTGCCTATTATTAATATTAAACAGCATTTAAAATGAAAAATATCAATTATGTAGTCAATAAAATTTTTAAATGTATTAAAAGCGATACTTTCGTATTAGCCCTATGCTAATAGCCAAATAAATTGCCAAAGATTTCGCTATTTATGCAAACCTTTTTTTATTTTGATTATTTCAGTGTATAAGCATGTAGCTAGATTAAATATCTGTTAAATTTTCTGTTTTATTTATTTTATTTTATTAATTTATTAAGTTTTAATTCATTATTGGATGGATGTTAGCCGGAAACAAATGTTGAACTCTTTATATTGTTTTAGTGCTAACTGCTTATTATTCTTCTGTAATTGCTGCACACAACAATGATAGATTTTTAAAATATCATGTTTAAAAATTTATTTTTAAATAACAAAATATTAAATTGCAATAGTTTTCACTCAAACTGAATTTGAAAGTACATTTCCCCCCTATTTGATGGGGTAAAAATTGAAAATGTGATGCTTAGAAGTTTTAAAACAATTGCATTAAAAGTGAAATTTATTTGTCAGATGTTGCCACTGTCAATGTGACGTAAGACCACGGGCATGTTTTGTTTTATACTATAGATTCTTTTTAATACAAGAAATGAAATAAAAAAGATGTATAAAGGTTTAAAAACATCCTAAAATGTTACTGCTTGACAAGTATGTTTGATTTTCATGACATTATAACGTGTTTTTGTTTGAATTCATAATTTATTGCAAATGAATCAAAATTGGTAAGAATTCACATTTCAGAAAGATGCAACGGATGTCAATTTGGCTGGACACCGGATATCCAGCATAACTTACAGCCGGATATCTGGCTGCAGTATGCTTAGATCTGTGTCCTTTTTTAATTTTTGGCTCAGCTATCGTATTCGCCCGCGGTCCGCCATCTTGTTTTTTAAATCAAAACATATTACATTTTTATTAAATATAAATAAATTAGTCAATAAAATTAAATAACATGTTTACAATAAATAAATATGGATGAAAATTATTTTGGAAATGAGAAACAAAACAAATATGTTTTGATTTAAAAACCTATTTTTAATTAATCTTGTTTGTTTACATTAATGTGTTATGATCACCCTATATTAAAATAGACTGATTCATTTATCCAATTGCTGATTTTATATGCAAAATCCTTTGGCACTGACACTTTTTCAACAATTATTTAATAGTAATGTAAATTATCCCCAGTTTAAATTTTTGTTCCAGTAATTCGTCCAGTAGATTATAATTTTATCAAAGTTAACAATTGCTTCTTTTCCTGCAGTTATATTAGAAAATATAATTTTATAATGCAATCTATCACAACTTTATGTCTGTGCATATTAGTTAAATGATAATTAAAACCCCGTTTAAAAAACAAGATGGTGGACCACAGGCGAATACGATAGCTGTTCCAAAATTTTATTTATTTTTAAAGAAATTAAACGTGGGTTTTCCCTTTTTAACTGTGTCTGTTCTCGGGCCATTTTCAAAATTCACTTACATATGCTGTCCCAGAGGAAAAGGAAGAAAATTCAAACATACATTAATATTTAATGTTTAATTTGAGCTGTGCATTATATAAAGAAGACTATATTAAATATTTCTAGCATTAAAAAATTAAAAAAATCAGTAAAAATTGTTGAGATATAAATCAGTATAAATGGATTAGTGTCAAGTCCATTACCACACATTTTTAAAATGTATTTTAATATTAATATAATTTTTTATTATTTATATTGTAATAATATAATTGTTATTTTTCTTTCAACTAAGAAATAAATATATAATTTTCTTGAAATTCAATAATTTACATAAATATATATTGTTATTAGGGAAATTTTTGTATAAATTTCTATGTGGTCAAAATTTGTGACTATACATGTCCCTCATTTCAATAAGTATTATGTTTTGAAATTTAGGAACATATGTCACTTCAAAATAAGTTGATTTTGGAAACTTAAAAAAAATTTAAAGGTGACTATTTTCAGTAATTTTTTTGTATGGTAACAGACTTGACATTTGGTAATGGATTTGACACTAATCAATCCATTTATACTGATTTACATCTCAACAATTTTTATTGATTTTTTAAATTTTTAATGCTAGAAATACTTAATATAGTCTTCTTTATATAATGCATAGCTCAAATTAAACAATTAATGTATGTTTGAATTTTCTTCTTTTTCTTCTTGGATGCATATGTAAACGAATTTTGAAAATGACCTCATATATGCAGCTACATGTGTAATGTATGAATAGTTGTTTGCATGTTTGCTCTTTTACAGGTTCAGAAACATAATTTGCAATAAATATAAGTAAATTATTTTTAGTTTAATTAATTAATGCTTTGTATTTTTCGAGATTAAACTCTAGGCCTTATAATCTGGAAATTTTAACAATGAGTTCAATGAAATAATTTTAAGCCAGATGTACTGCCGGATAATCATAATATCCGGCTACTGCCAATTATCCAGCATAGTGGCTAGATCAGCCGGATATAGTATGTTCACCGGATATCTGTTGCATCCCTAGTTAAGAATTGGTTCTGATAAGCTATATTTTCTGTGTGTAAGTGTTTGTGTTACGATACTGCTTATCACAGTTTGCCTAGCAGGAAAATGAATTTTGAAATTTAAGTTTTGAACATTTTGTTGTAGAATATTTATTGGTTTTATATTTTGCTTCATGTTAATTCATTTTAAACCACAGCATTTGTTTTAATCCAAATATACTTATTGATGCATAGTTACTCTAAAAAATTAATAATAGTCCTTTTAATACTCATATATGAATGCTTATATATATCTATATTGATTGACAACAATTTTTTTTTTCATTTATTCAGCAAAATACCCCTTCTTTAAAGTTATTGAAGGAGAAATTTTATCTGCATTCTCAGGTAATTTTCTTTTAAATTTTTTTCTTTTTATTTTCTTTTACATTAAAAATTTCTTTTGTTACTTTACTATTGGGTTGTCCAGAAAATTCTGAGCAATTTTTCATGAAAATTTGAGCAAAAAGACAAAATTTAAAGCTTTATAGTTAAAAGTATGGACTGTCCTTTTTTCTAACTTTAAGCCACAATTCAGGCTGTTTAAAAATTCGTTCAGTATAGAACTGAGCTTCTCTGAATGCAAATATTAATGAAACTTATACAAACAACTTTACCAGCAAATGATTTATTTTCAGAACAATATTTGCTTTATGTTGGATGGGTTAAAACATCCTAGTTTACCACAAGTAACATTTTTTTTTTCATGTGATCAAATACACTTGAAGCTTTACATTGTCCTTGTAGAACACCATCTCTCTGCTTTTCTTGATACATTCAAGGAAACTACTGCACATATTGTTTGTCTTCGTTTAGGTATATTCAGTAGACACAGAGTTTATTTTGAAAAAAAAACGAAGTCCACAGTAAAAAAAAATATATATATATAATTTTACTAGACGCAAAACAGAAGTTCTTGTGCTATATCAGCCTCTATTTCTTATTTAGGTAATTCTGAGAATTGATTTTTCATTCACTGTTGCATTATATTGTCATATATTATCCATCTCCAGTAATGTATATTTTTAAAAAATATGAGTGTTTTGTGCTGTTTCAGAAGTATATTGTACACTAAATATATTATCACTCAGTTTTTGACAGATTGTGTGGTATAGGTATTGCGTCATATTGAAAGCAGTATGCCAGTTTTATATAGGTGCAGATTCCCAAAATTTGGAAGGAGTCAGTGGCTCCTAAACCCAAAAAATCCAGTGGCCACAATTGTAAAACAAACGCATAAAAACAATAGTGTTTATATAGGGTAAAATACTAAAAAAAAAAAAAAAAAAAACCCTCAGGAATTTAAAGTAATTTATTTAATATAAACACATGTACAACAAAATTTGAATATTAATTAAATCTTAAATCATGTACATTCAGAAGATAAAGTTGGGCAAGATACGGTTTAAAAAAAAAATATGTATAAGCTAAGCAATCATGATAGCGGGGAATATCAGAAAAATAGTATCTCTTATTTTGATTTTGCCAGACAAAAGTACATATGAAAGAAAATCCGAATTTGTGAGATTATTTTGCAGTATAAAAATCAAAACACGCTTCAAACATTTGTTTATATATAGATATATATATTTAAATCACAGTCTACGTAAAATTATCAGATTCAAACTGTTATGAATAACATTGCTATTCGAATATATTTAATAGTTTGCTGTGTTAAACAGACCATTCTAAAATGTTATTAAAAGATAATAATAATGTTTGTTATGTGTTTTGGGCTTAATCTTTTAAAAAATATATCAACATTTCACGATGGGGATTGGGAATACCAGAAATTGATTACTTTTAAATCACATGGCGACTTAAACGCCGAAAGTTAGTGGCCACAGCAAAAAAATTAGTCGCCACGTGGCGACTGGTGACCGTGAATCTGCACCTATACAGTTTTACCAAAACTGGGTCTAAGCATGTAAGCATTTTTATAAACTAAGTCTTAAGATATCCATTTTTTTTCCTTCAATTTTTTTCATTTTTCTCATCTTTATGTTTTATTATTTTGCTAAAAAATGATTGTTTTCAAATTATAACAAGAACAAAAAATGCGTCAAGCATAGATTATGAAACACTTTCCTGCATAGCCAGAAAACTGTAACGAAACTTCACCGTTAAAGAAGGTGAAAGAAGATATGTAAGTAAACAGTTTAGAAAACATGTAACACATTGAAAAATACAGTTTTCGAAATTACCTTCCAGTGTCAAAAAAGTAGTCGAATTATTTTGTGCTGTCCTGTATATGATCAGTAGATGTGGATATATAGCATAAAATGTAGTTCTGTTAGAATATTCACATTTAGCAATTTTCGCCAATCTATGGAAATGCACTCGAAATCTTTTTTACAACCCTGTATATTATCGGAAGACTTTCGTACATACCATTTATTAAGCTAAAAGGCCCTGTATATGAATTTATTTATATTCCATAAACTTCTATTAGTCTACTAAATATAGTTCAGCAGGAAAATGTGTAACACAATTAAAAATTACCCGTAAGCAATTCACTCCCATAGTCTGTAATATTTACGGATTAACTTGTGTGGCCGTGTATATGATCAACGGAGTTTATAAACACATAAAAATAAAAATTGAACATTGAAAATATTTAGTTAAAACATAAAAATGCAAACCAAAGTTGAAAACACACTTATCACACACTGTAAATATTGCATATGCACTGTAACCGATATCTTTTGTGTGTCCCTGTAAATAAACACAATGCACACCACACTTTCAAGAGAGCAATTTACAGTGCACCTCAGTAATAAATATAATTTTCATTATGTTTGAAATGGTGAAATATCACTAAATTACACTGCGAACGATTTTTCCCCATAGAACAATGTTTAACAGAATTCTTTTGTTTGACCCTGTAAATGGATAATTAATGCTTTGCACTCCATATTCTACAAAAAGCATGTTTTAATGTGCTTCATAACTATATATCAATTCCATCATGTTTTAAATGACGTAGCATCATAAAAATGCACTTGAAATGATTATTCCCCATTGACTGTAATGTAACGGAATACTTTTGGTTGTCCCTGTAAAAAAAACTATAAGTACTACACACTTCAGTTGAAATAGGGAACATGGTATAGTAAATGACAATAACATACAAAAATTTCAGGGCGATCCGAGTATATTTATGTGAGTTAGAGCACGGACAGACAACAGACAAACCGAAGTCATAAACACTTTTCAACTAAGTTGGAAAGTGTTAAAAAGACTCATACACAGTTGAAGTTTGAATCTTCAAAAAATGCTTAGAATTTTATGGGTAACCCAGTGCCAAAATCACATCATTGGTAGAAAATAACTAACTGTACATGTATATATGCTATGTTATAAAAGATAAAAATTAGAAAATTTGGTCAGTGGTCTCCAATTTTCAGTGGCCACTTTTTGAAATTAATGTAGTAATAATTTTGTAGACTTTCTGTTTTATTTTGGTTTAAAAAAATAATTGTTTTCAAATGATAAAAAGTCCCATACACAGTTGAAGTTCGAATCTTCAAAAAATGATTAAAATTTTATGGGTAAACCCAATGCCAAAATCACATTACTGGTAGAAAATAACCGTATATGCTGCGATATAAAAGTAAAAATTAGAAAATTTATTTAGTGGTCAGTGCGTTCCAATTTCTTAGTTGCTGCTTTTTTTAATTAATGGTCTCTAACCAATGAAGAATTATTATTATTTTTTTTTAAATTTGTATTATGTACTTTAAAGTAGCAAAGAAAGTGGCCATCTCATGAAGGGGGGGGGATTTAAATAATAGATTATTTGCATATCATTTCTGCAAGTAACAAATAGGACAAAACAATTTCTCAAAAAATTAAAATAATTAATAAGGAAGAAATATTTCACGAAGAGGGAGACGAATAGATGACGAATCATTCATTTATTGTTTCTCCAAAGGAAAAAAATACAGCAGATTTTATTTTTTTAATGAAAGATTTTTAAAGCTTTTAAACTGTATGCCAGGTCAGGTGGGGAGAGCAAAGAACAGAAAGGAAATTTCAATGGGGAGAAGGATTTTGTTGATTATTTCTTTATTAGTACTACAAAGTAACAAATAAACTGGGTAGAAAAGTTTTTTAAGATTTTAAACTTTAAACTGTGTGCTGGGGAAGAGGGGGAGGGGAAAGCAAAGCAAGATAAAATAAAAATCAGTGTGGAGGGAGATAATTTAGATGATTATTTATTATCAAAGGAAGATATATAGAATAACTAGAACAACACGGTATATACCGTAAATTCTGGTGTATATAACATGCACTTTTGATACCAGAAAATTGACCAAAATTTACAGGTGTGTGTTATATGCCAGTTAGAAAAATAAATGTTTAGAATTCAAGGGAGGGAGGGGGGGGGGGGGGGGGTTCATAAGAACAGATATTCTTAATTTAATAAACATGCTATTTATTTACAAAAAAAATAACTTTTGCTGTGCAATTATATAAAAAATAATATTTATACTTTACACTAATCTTTATTTTACTTTTTGCCATGTCATATATCGGATGAAGGTTTCTTTGTAAATAAGAAAGTGTATACGGCAAATATACTTTAATATAGAAAAATGAATGTTGAAAGTTTAGGTTGCATTATACACTGCAGAAAATTAAATGCCAGAATTTATGAGCAGAATAAAAAAAAGTCCTTCCGGCCTGTATCGGGAAGAAAAGGTAGCTTTCCTATATCTTTGTTTTAAAATTTTAGCTAATGTTACTCGAAAACAGCAAGCTAAAATACAAAGAAACTGTTTACGAAAGATTCGTTAATACTGAATTTGAATAAGAAATTTACCAAATTATTGAGCTATAGCCAAGTTGGCTTCATTTATAAAAACTTATTTTGGTCACCAAATTTCGTGATATTTCACCAAGTTTGGCAAGAATTTGGCGATAATGGATATGAATATATAGTTTTATGCGTATAATTAAGAAAATGATTACAACAGTGAAAGAAAATAATTTGCGAGAAATCGCGTTTACTAAAACTCATAAATTAATCGTTGGTTTTTTGTAATGTGCTGTCTTGTTTCAAAATGTCAACCACCCTAGAATTTCAAACTGCTCTATCTCAGCCATTTTTTAAGATAGAGGTAAAACAAAAAATGCTCTGGAATCCTTGTATCAATGCCTAACACTTAATTAAAAAAAAAAAAAAAAAATTGAAATTTTTATATTATTTTAACCAAGCTGCCCAACGAACTCGGTCAAGGCATTGGTGAGCTTAATACACACAATTAGTTTCATCAAAATTAATTTATGAATACGAGCGTTATCGTATGACATAGATTATATATATAAATCAACATTTGAATGGAGGGTGGTTTTGTGGTCTGGAGGTCATGATCGGTGAAAATATATCGAAATTTTCCTTCGAACGGCTGCAATAGCTTTATACTTTTTTTGTATTAAAAGCTACCTTAAAAAAAATAAGAATTTTAAAGTTTAAAATCTTTAAACTTCTTTAGTTTTTTAGATTTTTTTCTAAAAATTAAATTTTTGATAACTTTTATTCTTTCAAATATATTTTAATTAAATATATTGAAGATTATTTTTAAAAACAATTATCATGTGATTTTATAATAAAAGTACCAAAAGTGGCAAATTTGGGCGCTAGCATAATTTATAGAATAGATTAAGATATTCACAATAATGCTCCAATAGCGACAGAAGTCATACAAGACAAGCATATAATATTATTCTATTTAGTTTGGCCAACCAAATTGCAAGGGAACCACTTTGGTGCAGCTCGCACCTAGCATTGAGTTTTAAAACCCTGTGTCACGAAGTTTGAGAATCGATAAAATTTTTCTGTTAAAATCATATTTTTTTATTTTTCAGCAGCATAACTTTCTGAAAATGCAATGTTCGAGACCACTTATCGGACTATTAACATAGTCTTTTTTTTTAAAAAGCAGTTAAAAATACAATTTAGTCAATAATAAGTGTAAAATATTGAAAAAAGTTTGATTTAAAAAAATTACAATGTTATATTTACATTTTTGGCGTGCAAAAAGTTGGCGTTTTTTCCACCGTAAAGTTTCTGACAACCCTAGCCGAATGTCATAGCTGCTTGTTGCGTGTGAGCAGTGGTTTGGGCTTCACTAGAAATTGTAATGTCTGACCTTAAAATTTGTAGCGTCATGTTTGGTGACTTAACTTTCTTTTGGCGTGAAATTAATGATTAAAAATCCAATAATGAAAAATTTAAAGTATTAAAAAATACATAAAATATAATTTAAACAGAAATTTTATCGGTTCTCTAACTTTTATGTAAAGGGGTACAAAATGCACCAGGTCTCGATGCTAGGTGCGAGCTGCACAAAAAGTGGTTCCCTTGTGAGATGATAATTTAAAAGATTCTCTCTCTTTTTTTTTAAAAAGTAACTTGTGATTTAAAAATAAAAGCAGAAGTGATAAATTTGAGTAATAGCATAACAGGCTTCCCAGCGACCTGGAAAATCAGGGAATTTCGAAGTAGTCAGGGAAAGTCATGGAAATTTTAAAATATATAGGTAAAGTCAGGGAATTTACAAATATTTCCTAAAAAGTCATGGAAAGGTCTGGTGGGAAAAAAAGTAATTTGAAATCATTTCTTTTTCAGAAAAGTGTTACTATATTTCTCGCTACATGGCGCCTCTGAAAAATCTCTAAGACTCTTGTCAATTTCAAGATCGAGAAATTCCTTCAAATGCAATGCAGAAAAACCATAATATGGACAAAATTTTTCTACATTTCTGAGATTTTTTCATGACATTTCACATTCTAGACTTTGTTGTATGGCATTCATTTGAAAACTGGCAAAGATGAAGTTTTTTTGCATTATAGTATTTTATAGAATTTCATTTTGCACTTTTCTTGAAAGGTGCTTGAATTTTCTCCTGGGAAAAGAGTATGAACCCTGTTATTATGATACAAATTTCTGATTTTTATTTTTATGCTGCTTGTTATTTTGTGTTATTTTAAGCATATTTTGCATATGTTCATTTGGTCATGGAATTTTTTTGGATTTGGTCAGGGAAAATCAGGGAAATTGCCAGACATGTTTTGCTAGGAACCCTGCATAATTTTGAGTATTATTTTCATGGCAAATAAAAATTCTCACCACCCCCCTCCCTTTTCTTTCTTTCTTTTTTTTTTTTTTTTTTTTTTTTTACTCTTTTTCATTACATTTAACTTTGTTTTTGTATGTCAAGATGGACTTTTGTACCCTCCCTTTTTCTTTCTTTCTTTTTTTTTTTTTTTTTACTCTTTCATTACAATTAACTTTGTTTTTGTATATCAAGATGGAATTTTGTAGTCTATTTTTAATGCACTTCTTGATATGCTAGAATTATGAAAATTACATTGCTTTTGTTACAGGATGTTTCCAAAGACAATACAACATTTTAATATTTTTGGAAAGAACTGAATTATAAATTAAGGGTCCTCTCCTCTCATGCGAAAAGACTCGCTTGCTAATGTTAATCCTATGGGACATTATTTTTCTAATATCTTGTTTGCATTTGAATATTTTTAAACTATTTTTTTTTTTTGTATTAGATAGCTGAGATCAATTTCTATTTCTGCTGTTGATTACTTTTTCGATTTTTCTTTGCGAATTTTTTTACGAAGGCACTTTCACTTTCAGAACAGCCGTTGATTACTTTTTGGATTTTTATTTTATTTTTTACGGAGACTCTTTCACTTTCGGAACCAGTTGAAGCAGGTTCTGAAAGTGAAAGTGTCTTCGTAAAAAAAAAAAAAAAATCTGCAACGAAAATAAAAAAAAGTAGAAATAGAGATCCATCTCAGCTATCCAATCCAAAAAAAAATCATTTAAAAATATTGAAATGCAAACGAGATATTAGAAAAATAATGCCCCATAGGATTAACATTAGCGAGTGGATCTTTTTGCATGAGGGGAGAGGACCCTTAACATGTTAATTTTAAGGCATTTTTCCGTTAGCCTGCCACAGGGGATAAATCTCCAAATATTCTCTGTAACTCGTACAATTGTATAAGAGTTGAAACAACAATAGATTTAATTGTCTATAAACACTCATCAAAATGTGACATGGTTGTGAAATTGCAACAATGGAACATTTAAAGGCTTAAAAAGTAGAAAATATAAACAAAAAATGAAGAGTGTAACATTTAGGAAAAAAAAAGTTTTTTATCAATTAATAGTTTATCAAATTAGGAATCCTAAAAAGATAGTTAAAATGTTTCTTTTTTTTTTTCCTGTTGTCCTATCTTAAAAAAAAGAAACAGCAAAAATTATATATTTTTTAATGAATTCCCTTGCTTGCACTTTCTAACAAGTGTAAAAAAAAAACAGTGAATTTTTCCTAATAGAGTTTGGTGCCCACGCCAAAATTAATATATTGTAACAGAAATTTTTGGGAGCAAATAGGAATTGCAGAAAACAAATTAGACTTGATTTTCAAGATGATCATTGAATGCTTATAAAAGAGTGTTCTTTAAAAAACTATTTTTATACTTATTTAAGTAAGTATTTAGCTATTTTGGTTACTATTTTTGTACAAGAGCAACCAGAATAGTAATATTGACCCGCTTTTTCAAAAGAATGTGCACAATACATTTTCAGATTAATTATATATATACAATAAGGCTTCCTTAGTCGACACTCTCGAGAAGCGGACACCTCTATTTAGCTGACACTTTTTCATTTCCTTACATTTATATATTTATACGCTTATACCTTGTAATAGAGGGTGCCGCTAAACCTACGCATATCTAGCATATGTATATGTGTGCATAAAAGTACAATACATTTGTTTTTGAGCATATCATAAACAAAATGCTGGTAATGTTTTCATATTCTGAGTAGAGATCGACCGAAACAGGTTTTTAAGACCGAAACCGAAACCTAAACTGAATTTCGGTGATCTTCCCACTTTCGGCCGAAACCGAAAGTGTCAAAAATTTTTAAAAACTGATTGATGCATACATAACTGCATATAATTATTATTTAATTAATTAATTAATAACAAATAATTAATAATTACTTAATAATAACTAATTACGTTACAAAATAATTTATTAATTATACGTGTATTGAACCACATTTCTAAGAAACAAACGTACATATGTATGTGTGTGTATAAATTTCAAACAAAAATGAAACGTGAATAATACAACTTTTATATATTATTATTTTATAACAACCGATAATTATAAGCATTTATCAATAATTAATTAACAATGTAGTTAATTAATGTAAAACAAATTCAATAATGAATATTTAATTTTTAAATATATTCATATTTTCAGTTTGTTAATATTTTGCATTTAAAAGGTTAAGTATTGGATAAGTAAAAGTAATTGTTTAAGTAAAAGTTTAAGTAAAGAGCACAAAAGCTAAAATAATTTGTTTAATTTGACTAAAAAGGAAAATTAGCATTAAGACAACATTTTAAGCCTAGAAATTATTAATTATACACTTTATTTTCCATTTCAATATTCTCAAAGTGAGACATGTTTAACATTATTTTGTACTTTAGCTAATTTTAAATATATATATATAAGGATAAAACTATAACAGCTAGCAATATTCTTTTAGGATGTGCACAATACGATCAAAATAAATCTTTGCTCACTCACCGCCACCCCTCCCCCCCTCCCAAAAAAAAAAAAAAAAAAAGCTTTGCCACTCCGTGCCTTTTTAAGAAAGTATTGAAATGGCACCCCTATTTGAAAATTTTATCTCCGGTGCCAAGTTGACTTTCTGTGCCTCTATCCAAAACTATTTATTTTCATATAAAATAAATCGTAATTAATTTAACTATAAGACAGAAATAGTTTCAATTTTACGAATTTCATCTAATAAAAAAATATTTTAAGTATACATATTTCGATATATTTTTTGTAATAAATTTCGTAAATCTTCATATGTTTTAACAACACCTTTCTCATAAAGCATTCGGAACAATCCAGTGTTTCAAAGTAAAAGTTTCCTATTACTGTTAAGTTTCAGCTTTTAAAGATCACGTGATAAGGGTCTTTTAAGTTTAGTCATATATGCATTGCTTGCTTTATAATTTACATTCGCATCATGGATCAGTCATGACCGATAATGAAAAACAGCGCAGTTCACAGCAATAAACAGTGTCTCTTTTGAGCCCATACAACTCATATCAATGAGTAAAGTTGAAAATTTCCGATAGAACGAACGAGATTTTGAAATACAGATAGTTTCGGTCAGGCCGAAATTTTAGCAGCAGTTTCGCCGAAACCGAATATTCGGCGAAACTCCGATTTTGCGCCGAAACCGAAATTTCGGTCAATCTCTAATTCTGAGAAAAGAAAACATGATTCTTAACTGCACAGTAAAGAAAGAATAATCTAAGATTGCATTTCTATATACATTTTATCTTTTCTCATGCAGTAAATTGAATATATACTGATTCATATTAAAATACGTATTTATTTTAATCTCGAACATAGTTCTGTTAAAACTTTTTGTGATATTCACATCAATCCGACTTGCCAAAAACTTAAATATGACCCGTTAGAATTATTCTAGGGTGAACCCGACACGCAGAAAGAAAATGAGAGTCATGCCGACCCGAAAAAAAAAAAAAATCTGACCCTATGCAGGACTTTATTCAACGATCTTGAGATGTCTGCTATTCAGAGGTTTCACTATATTTAAATATTAAAGAATATGGATTTGTCCATTTTTCTATGTTAAATATAAAATTGGTATTAGAGATATAATTGTACATTACTTCTCATAATTAATGATTGAAATTAATAATTGGAACATGATTTATTGTCCTTTCATTGTGGGTTGAAGTATTTCCGGCTGGGTGCAGGTTGAATTTGGCAGGTTTGGGTCGGGTTGCGGGTTGACTTCAAATGGAATTTACTGATTTGGGTCTGGTACAACCTGATCTGTGCAGGACTAATGCTTACTTAAAAAAGGGAGGAAAGAATCCTTATTTGCCATGAAAATAATAGCCAAACTGTTTATCAAAATCTTCATTCTACTTCGGTGTTCTTCCTTTATGAAGATTTTTATCCAGGCTTCAAACATCTTTCAACCACGTACCTCCACGTGGGCTGTACAGTAGAGTGGGCCGAAAAAAACTTTTTAAATTTTTTGATTCGCAGTACTGCGGAAAACTTGCCTCTAGGGTAGCTTAGTATAATGCAAAAATAAAATAAATAAATTGTTACGTTTGGCGGTAGCGCATCGGGCTTAAAATTTGAGGAAATATATGATTTTTATCATTTTTAAGGGGGAGTGCGAGAATTTGTTTGCTTTGTATTTTGATTCGCCAAACCACAGAAAACTTTCCTCTAGGGTAGCTTAGTATAATGCAAAAATAAAATAAATAAATTGTTACATTTGGTAGTAGCGCATCGGCCCTAAAATTTGAGAAAATATAAGATTTTTATCATTTTTAAGGGGGAGTGCGAGAAATTTTTTGTTTTGTTTTTTGATTCGCTATACCACGGAAAACTTGCCTCTAGGGTAGCTTAGTATAATGCAAAAATAAAATAAATAAATTGTTACGTTTGGCGGTAGCGCATCGGCCCTAAATTTTGATTCTTCGCAGCAAATGTGGTGGTGAAAGTGCAGTAGTATTCCAGTGAATTATTTCAATGTTGTCTGTAGTTAGGAAATTGATTTTCGGTGGTTAAAATCTCCTGATTAACTTTTTTTTAGAAGCTAAGTTTTTAGCCATTATAATTTTTCTGAAACCTAACTCTATTATATGATTTCTTTTATCTACTATCATACTTAAAAGCAAGTTTTTTGGACGAGCAAAAAATACGTTTCTCTCAGTTACTGGGTCAATGACTTTCAACAAGTTTTCGGGCAGGAATCTTGAAGATTTTATAACTTCAAATACATGTTCTGGTCTGTTTGTGAAGTATTTACTTTTTTATATAAAACCATAGAGGTATATATGACTTTAAGAGAAAAGAAACTAAGATCTTGCTCCTCGTCTGTTGTGTTTTCAATACCTAAATACAATCGGAGAACTCTGTTCGCCGTTGTTAGCCACCTTGAGTTGGAAAGTGTGCCAGGCTCATGAAACAGCTACCTGATTTTATAGCAGAACTTATGTCCAGCATGTACTGCTGACCTGTGTGTGTTGGTCATGTTTTACACTCTTCAAGTTCTGCTCAAAACATTTCCAGTAGCATTCTTTCTTATTTGACTGAGACTGGATTTTCACTTCATGAACTGAACATGATTGGATGTGATGGCACCGTTACTAATATGGGGTGGAAAACTGTGTTATTCGCACAATTGAAGAACAAGTTAAACGACCACTACAGTGGAGGGTGTGCCTCTTACATTTCTATGAATTGCCATTCCGACGTTTGTTTCAAACTTTAGATGGTGAAGCGACTGGGTCACAATCATTTCCTTGTCCGATTGGCTCACAGCTCAGTAAATGTGAGAAACTCCTAGTAGTAAATTTTGACAGTGTTGAGTATGAGATTCCAGAAATGGACAAGCAAAGTTTATGCAAAGATAAGCTGTACCTGCTGAACATAAGTTGTGATATAAATTCAGGCAGCTGTCCTGAAGAATTGACTGTTTGTGAGCCTGACATACTTTCCTACTCAAGGTGGAGAACTGAGACGTCAGAAAAAGTCATCGGCTCAAATTCCAGAGATGGTTTAATAAGAACTATACTTAATATCGTCACTGCCTGGTTTTTCAAGCTAATCTTAGTTAAAACTTAATTCAATTATATCAAAAGAAAGTAAAGACAAGTAAAGTGCCATATTTCATTGCAAACTGAATATTTACACAATCAGAAAAACAATTTTTGGTTTCAATAGAAATTTGTCAATTTTTTTTAAATGATTTTTTTAAACTTAATTCTCTACTAATAAATTGTAAAATGAACTATTTTTGTTTAATTTATTTATCATTTCTGTACTTTGTTCTACTAAAATATGTCTATATCTACTGTTATAGAAGTTATTTGATTTATTTAAATTTATTAGAAAAATTTAAAAAATCGTATATTATTTTTTCGAATTTTAGGGATGATGCGCTACCTCAAGACGCGAAAAGTTATTTATTTTGTTTTTACATTTTACTAAGCTACCCTAGAGGTTTATTTTCCGTGGTATAGCAAATCCAAAAACAAAACAAAAAAAAGTTCTCGTACTCTCCCTCGAAAATGATAAAAATCCATGCCTGTTTGTGTTCCGAGGATTTGACAAAAAGTGCCCCGGAAATTCCGGAGTAACAATGCAGACAATGCAGCTGATCGGCATCTTTTTTTTTTTTTTTACTTCTCTAGAATCATCTTTCATCCAGACGTTAATAGCTGAGAAGCGTGATTCGAAAACAACAAATCACAGCGAACAAGTGGATAAGCTACGTCATAGTGACGAAAGGCATTTTCACCAGTAACGGATTCTGATTGGTTACTCGGAAACCAAGTTTCCTAGCTACTAAGGTTTAGTAGCTTTTGTTCCAAAAGATCGCGTCAAAATCTCACCTTGTGTTCTCCCACTGAAAGGGTGGAACTATCGCTCTCCGCATGTCAGCCAATAGCAGGCAGGAGAGGGTATGATCTTCCAGAGCGCAGAGGTAGATGAGAACGGAAACGCCGCTCCAGAGACCAGTTCGATTTCTTACGCTGCACAGGGGAGAACCATTTGTTCGATCCGCTAGTTGTGAGAAATTCTTGACTTCATGCGCATTACGTCACCTGGCAGACAGATTCTCTTGTTTATGTAGTAATGTGCCGTTCTGTATGAAAACTTTCTTTCCGTGAAGGTCTTTAGTTATTCTGTTATTCTAACAGGCTTTAATGTAAAAATGCCTAGAAAATTATCCATATCAACGTGTTCCAGTAACTAAGCGAAAACAGACAAGTCTGTATTTTATAATATAAATAAGAGAGCTGTGGATTATTATCCAATCCAATCACGGGGATTCTCGTTTTAATCCTGATACTTCTCGCGTTTGCTCAGTTTTATGCTTACTATTATGTAAGAAACTGCGGAATTGCTGGGTTTTGTTCCTGATAAAAAAAGGATAATTTAACTCTTTAAAAAAAAATCCTTTCCGAAACTAACTTTGGTGACTTTCATTTTTTATGCATACTCTAAAATTCTGCATTCGGGTTTGATATCAAAATACAAAGACAAAAAAAATCATACTCACTAAGCATACATTTAGCTTTAAAAGTATGTTTCCTGATCTGCTTAATGATGAAAACAAATCTTCCACATCTGGAAATCAAATGAAAAGAGAAATCAGTTCCACAAACTCTTCTTCTAAGAAACAAAAAAAATTAGATTGTTTTTTTACAAAAAAATATTCCCCCCCCCCCCCTTTTTTTTAACGTATATTTTTCATTGTATTAACTGTATATTAATGTTATATTTTTTAAGACATCTTTAAATTGTTTTCTCTTGATTTGATATTATCCATAAAGTAGTTAAAGTGTAATTTTTCATTTATTTCTTTTAATATTTACTTTCAAGTTGTACTTTTTATAAATGAAATTTGGATTTAAAATCTAAGTTTCAAGAAATCTTCTAAGCTATTTTCTTTGGATTTTATGTTAATCCTGAAATGAAATAGTTAATTTTACCTTTTTTTTTTTAATTTTATTGAAACCATAATTGAGATAAGAAAATTTAAACCATGTCAAACTTTTGATTTATTACTTTTGCTGCAATGAAAATGATTCTACTTTAATTTTGCAATTTATTTTTAAGGCAACTGTAAAATATTTTCTTAAGATTATTCATAAAGTATAATTTTACATTTTTTAAATTACCGATTACGAACAGTTTTACTTCTTGTAGCAAATTTTAATTAAATGCTGCATGTTTTGCATTTCATAAAAACACTATTGTGATAATTGTGCTTACATCCGACCAAAGTGATGACAGAATGATTGCATCAGATTTATGGAGCTTTTTCTTTTTTCGGGGATAAGAATAAATGTGCAAGGGGGGGGGGGGAAATGTAATGAAAGTTTTTTGATGTTCTTATAGTTCATAACTATTATGGGGGGGGTCAGGAATCCACAAAAGAATAAAAGATATGCATGTTAAAGACAATTCTATGTAGCGACTCATGAGATACTTATGAAGTTAATTGATGATTATGAGTTATATACTTTCGTAAGTTGCATCTTATTTCAAAAATGGGGATTTATTTTTTCAGGGGATTTCATCAAGTGTTACAAACAGGCATGAAAATCTTATATTTCCTCAAATTTTAGGGCCGATGCGCTACTGCCAAACGTAACAATTTATTTATTTTATTTTTGCATTATACTAAGCTACCCTAGATGCAAGTTTTCCGTGGTTTAGTGAATCAAAATACAAAGAAAAAAATTCTCGCACTCCCCTTAAAAATGATAAAAATCTTATTTTCTCAAATTTTAAGGCCGATGCGCTACCGCCAAATGTAACAATTTATTTATTTTAATTTTGCATTATACTTAGCTACCCTAGAGGCAAGTTTACCGTGGTATAGCCAATCAGAAAACAAAACAAAAAAATTCTCACACTCCCACTTGAAAATGATAAAAATCTTATATTTTCTCAAATTTTAGGGTCGATGCGCTACCGCCAAACGTAACAATTTATTTATTTTATTTTTGCATTATACTAAGCTACCCTAGAGGCAAGTTTTCCGCAGTATAGCGAATCAAGAAACAAAAAAAAAGTTTTTTTTGGCCCGCCCTACTGTACAGTGTCCAAAGCCGTGGCAAAAATCTTCCTAAAAGAACAACACACCACATACACAATCTCTACAGTTTATTCTACTTCCCAAATTTACCACTTTTTGTACTTTTATTTTAAAATCACAAATTAATTATTTAATCTGGGCCATTATTTTAAAAAAAGTGGCATCACACTTAGAAGTTTATTTTATTTTTTCCTTAATATTTTTCTTGAAATTGAAATGTGTGTATCACAGTAGATGTTTTAACTCCAAACACATTTAAATGAAAGTACTACATGTCATTTTAACATGCTTAAAATTTCATATACAAAAAATATGCATTATCTGTTCAGAATGACGTAACTTTTGGATACTAAAATATAGCAAGTGGGTCTGAATTTCGCTTGGTTCTAAAATGTATACAGTAGGGGTGCACAACCTGTAGCCCGCGATCGGATTACTGGTGGCCCGCAGATCAATTTCGCCGATCGGACGCGAAAAAATCACTAATTTTGCCGATCGAGTGTGTAAAAATTGCAAATTTTGACGATCGAGTGCATATAAATCGCGAATTTTGCCGATCGGGTGCGTATAAATCGTAAATTTCGCCGATCGCCTGCGTAAAAATCGTGAATTTTGCCAATTGGGCCCGTAAAAATCGAAAATTCTGCCGATAGGGTGCGTATAAATCGTAAATTTTGCCGATCAGGTGCGTATAAATCGTAAATTTCATCGATCGTATGCGTAAAAATCGCAAATTTTGCCGATCGGGCCCGTATAAATTGCGAATTTTGCCGATCGGGTCCATGTAAATCGCGAATTTTGCCGATCAGGTGCATGTAAATTGTAAATTTCGCCGCTTATTTGCGTAAAAATCGCAAATTTTGCCGATCGGACGCATAAGAATTGCAAATTTTGCCGATTAGGCGCGTAAAAATCGCGATTTCTGCCGATCGGGTGCATAAAAATCATGAATTTCACCGATAGGGTGTGTATAAATCGCGAATTTTGCTAATCAGGTGCGTATAAATAATAAATTTCGTCGATCGTATGCGTAAAAATTGCGAATTTTGCCGATTGGATGCGTAAAAATCGTAAATTTTGCCGATCAGGTGCGTAACAATCGCGAATCTCGTCGATCGGGCGCGTAAAAATCATGAATTTCGCCAATTGGGCACGTAAAAATCGCGAATTTTGCCGATTAGGCGCGTAACAATCTCGAATTCTGCCGATCGGGTGCTTAAAAATCGTGGATTTCGCCGATCGGCACGTAAAAATTGTGAATTTTGCCAATCGAGCGCATAAAAATTGCAAATTTCGACAATCGGGTGCGAAAAAGTGCAAATTTCACGATCGGATGCGAAAAAAATTGCAAATTTCGTCGATTGGGCACGTAAAAATCGCAAATTTTGCCGATCGGGTGTGTATAAATCGCAAATTTCTCCGAACGTGCGCTTAATAATCGTGAATTTCGTCAATCACTAGGAAAAAAACTATGAATATTGTCAATCGCGCATGGAAAAAAAGATGCAAGTTTTTTCCATCCTTTCCAACTGAATTGGGTTATGCTGACTAAGAAGGTGGTTGAGTATAGGGAGCTAACCCTCCTTTTAAAATTAGCAATCATTAAAGCTAATTTATTCCTTCAAATAAATTCAAGAAGTATTTTCACTCTTTGAAAATAATCTTAGCTATATCTCTTGTATAAATACAAACGTAAACTGTTGATATATCATTGCCAACAGAACTGAATACGTTGACTGGAAGGAAGGAACCTAGGGGGCTAAATCTACCTTTCCAAAATTTGTTTTTTTAATCCCCCCCTCGGTCACACCTCCTCGAAACAAAAATTTTCTGATGATGGCCCTCGACAACCCAGTCATTTTTGTAAGTGGCCCTTCGCTTAAAAAGGTTGTGCACCCCTAGTATACAGTATGGGACCTCAAATCCGGAACTTTTTTCTTACAAAAAAAAAAAAAAAAAAAAAAAACTGATTTTATCTTTAAAAAAAATTTCATGCCGGCAGCAAAAGTTGGCGCTACGTACTTCTTTCTCTATTTCACTTGTGGGGTTCTGTATTAAAAGTACGAGTTTAAGAAGTGTCACGGATTACGTTTAGTTCCGGTTTCTGGCATTCTAGGTAGAGAGGCATCCCAGGCGAGGGCATCAGCAGATTTTGAAGCTGCGAATTCCTTCAGCGAAGAATTTGAGGAGGACATTACCCAGGAAAAACTTTCGACAGAACAGGTATATAACGCAGATGAGACTGCGATGTTTCGGCATTATGTGCCCAGAAAAACCTATGTGACTCCTGAGGAAACTTCTGCTTCTGGATTTAAAGATTCCAAGAAGAGACTTAATGTTATGACATGCGCAAATGCAGCCGGAACCCATAAATGTAAATTGTTAATCATCGGCAAAAGTAAAAATCTAAGGGCTTTAAAGGGAGTTCAGATTTTACCGGTTCTTTACAGACCGAATAAATGAGCGTGGATGACAGTGGAAATATTCAAACAATGGTTTGAAAATCATTTTATTCCAAAAGCAAGTGACCATTGCCAGAAACAAGGTCTTCCTGAAAGCTGCAAAATACTTCTTTTGCTCTGCAACTGCTCAGCTCACACTGCTTCAGGAATTGTGGAAAAGAATAATGTTGTTGTGCAGTATTTTCCACCAAACTGCACATCACTTATCCAGCCGATGGATCAAGGCATTCTAACCCGCTAACTCACCGTCAACCTCAACTGGTGAGTTAAGCTGTAACTCTCGGTTGACCCTGAAATCCATTTCTCCGCTAACTCAACCTGGAGAAATGTGATCTAGAAATGATAGTCGAGTCGACTAACTGATGCTTGGTATTGAGCTCGCATTAGTCGACGCGCGCATGTGCAGTTGAAGCAAAGATGGCGGTTGCTTTGAATAGGTCTTTGACGTTTATTTTGTAATCAATGCTATTTGTGACGTAATAAGCAAACGAAATGTTAATTAAAAAAAAAATTAATGTGAAAGAATGTGTTACTTTTAATTCTTAGCCCTTTTAGGATATTTTAACTCTGTGATGTCAAGATTATAGTGATTTTTGACAAAGCTTTCAAGGCGTAAAATAACTACTGTGAATGGTAGCGCCATCTACAGTGACCCGGAGCTGGAGCTGGAGCCTGGAGCCGGTGCGCTCCGGAACTGTGTTTTCCCGGGAGCTGGAGCTCTAAATTTTCCCCTGCTCCAGGGCTCCTTTAGTTTTTTAATGTTCTTTTAAATCTTTTTTTTTTCAGTCTTTTACAATTTTCAGGCTTAAAATATTTTAATTATATCATTTTTTAAGTAAAAAAAAAAAAAAAAAAATTAGAGTTGGAAAACTTTGGGCAACACTACTTCACTTCTATTATCTACTTGAGCTAAGTGGCAACACTACTTGAAAACAAATATGACCGCCTGTTGTTTATATGTGCAGTTGCACAATTTTGCTTGTTTGAAAAATGTAGAAGATATTTAAGATTTTTGTGTTTAAAATTCCACCAAATTTTCTTTTTTTAAAAGTAAAATCTAAAAGATTTCAGATTTTCTGAGAAGCATTTTAATTTGATGAGAAGAAAAATGCATTTTGTCAGATCTTTAATGAAAATAAAAGAAGGATCTGTGAGCAAAAAATTAATTGTGCAGAGTTCAAACATGAGAAGGCATATTGACAGAAATCATAAGAAAGAAGCACAAGAACTCAAACATATAGATGAAGAATGAGAAACTAGAAAAAGAAAAGTATAAGCAGAATTTGACAAAAATAAGCAATTTCATTGTATCCTACAGACATTCAAGAGGCCTGCAGCATTGTAACGGCATTACCGATTAGCCAAGTTGCTGTAGAAAGACTATTCTCGGCATTTAAATACATTTATAATGATTTAAGATCAAATATGAGGGAGGATTTATTAGATTCAATTCTTTTCTTAAGAATGAACAAATAATTCAACTGTGAATTTAATTAAATTTGTATTTTCAGAGTGAGCTGATGATTATGTTATTATTTTTTTAATGTTCCTTTTTATAATAAAAATTGCAAGTTTAAAATCTGAAACTCAAAAGTGTGGAATCGGAGCTGTTGCCGGAGCCATAGCTTATTATCTGGGAGCGGAGCTGGAGCCTGAAAATTTTTTCCGGCTCCGGGTTCCTGGCCATCTACCAAATTCAAAATCAAATGTTCTTACACTTCAAATATTGCATGTATGATTCAATTTTTTTTTCTTTTGAAAAATAAAGAAAAGCTGTTTTTCTTAAATTTCAGATTTACTCCTACACTTTGTTTAAAGCATAAAATCATAGAAGGCGGAATTTTCTGTTAAAATATCGCGTAATCATTTATAGTACATAAATAATTTTAACTAATATATACTTGTTAGTTAAAAATAATTATATTTGTTTGAAAGAAGCATTTTTCAGAGGAATTTTTTCAAACAGCTTCTAAAATTATTATACAAGGAATTAAAAAAATATATTTATTATAATAATCTAACATGAAATTAAAAACCAAAAAACTTTCTTACATCTCGTATAGGGGAAAAGACTACCAAGCATGCAATTTTATCCAAGATAGTTTAATTGAATCTGTAATCAATTATTTTAGTTAAATAAAAAAATTAATTTATGAAAATGTTTTTTTTTATATAATATTTTTACAAAATAAATATAGCTCATTATTTGCTTTTATTCCACTTATTACTGTTAGCCTTGTCATAAAATTGTTTATTAAACTTAGATAATATATATATATATATATATATATTTCCCCTTTAATCAAGTAACTAAAAAAAAAGAATTACTGTAAAATTTTGTAAAAATGAGCGTCTTATGACTGCGACAGTATTTCTAAACCATCAAATCAAAATGTTAATTCGAAATTTATTTGTAATTTTATTTATCTAAAAGTAAACACCACAATTATCTCTTTCAATTTTCTTGTTTTGTTTCGTTATTGAAAACTGATTCAAAGGAGGGCAAAACTGACAAAGGCGATTGCTACATCATGTGATCCCTTTGGCCATTGAGATAAACACATTTCAACCTTCCGTTGACTAACCGAGAGTCGAATAATCATGCCTCTGAAGTTAACGAAGAATTCAAAATATCAACCGGCAGTTACATTTGCGAACCTGGGGTTACTCAACTGAGAGTTGAATCGGGGAGTTGAAAGTTGGTGGTGAATTGACCGGTAAGATGCTTGAAATGCCGCTACAAGGAGGAGTTTATGAAAGCAATGCTAAATGCATGCAACAGCAGTACTGGTGTATTGCAGTTCCAAAAGCAATTTAATATGAAAGACACATTGTGGCGGGCAGCTAGTACCTGGCAAAAGCATTCCTGATAAAATTCTTACAAACGGATGGCATAAACTATGACCATCATTAATCTGTTTAAACGACAAACAAAATAATGATGAATTTCATGAGTTTTCAATTTCTGCTGAAAAGAACCTTATCCAAGACCTGCTGAATTATGCAAAATCTATGACGTACAAAGGCAAAGAAGGTTTGGATGAGGAAACAATCAAAGATTGCTTTAATGTAGATAATGATGCATCTATAAAGCATTCACTAACAGATGAAGAAATTTGCAACATGGTTTTAAAAAGAAAATAATGATGGCGATATACCAGCGATGACGAGGAGCCGAGAGCTGCAAACATCCCTATAGATAAGGGCATCAGTCTGACGGATAAATTGTTTATGGGGGTTAGAACAAAAAAGTTTTATAACCCAAGAACAGATTATGCAACTCTATAAAATAAAAGAGGTGTTGCAGAAAGAAAAGCCGAAGCAGAGGAAGCAATTAAAATTATTGGACAGGTTTAAAGTGTCTGATACATAAAGATTATCAGTTTTAGTTTTATTTTACAGTGGATGCGACCCACTTTAAAAAGCATGCAATGTGAAAACCAACTACCGTAATTTCCGGTAGATAAGCCGCCATGGCGTATAAGCCGCACAGGTAAAAAATCGGCAAAAAAAAAAAGTCGGCAGAAACGCCGCACCGCCGTATACGCCGCACTGATAGAAAATAAAATAAAAATGAAAATCAGTAGAAATACCGTATTTTTTCATTTAGGCATCAAAATATTAATCTTGAAATAATATATAAAAATAAAATCTTACCTGAAACATCTTGTAAGAAATTTTCATTATTTTTAATCAGAGATTCACCATGAAACAAAACACATTTAATATTAACATTATTTGAAATTATCACATATTTAATATTCAAAATACGTCATATTACAGATAAAAAAATTAATTAAATCCATCAAAGTCAGATAGTTCACTTTCCGAATTAAAAAGTTTTAAAATTTCATCATCTATAACATTGGGATCATCAATGTCACTGTGTTCGTCATCGCTATCTTCTGGCTGAGATTCTGGAAACACTTCGCTATCAGAAGTGATGATACTAGCCTCTGTAAATCCAGAAACAATAATCGTACACTTTACTTTTTTCCAGGAATTGGAAACCCATTCTGCTACTTCCTCATATGTAGCTTTCCTCATATGACCGCTTTTAGTGTAAGAATGAGTTCCGTTGCGCATCCATTCTTCCCAACATTTATGCATTTCGCATTTAAATGCACAATTTACTGTAATGTCCAAAGGTTGTAAAATTTTGGTAAGGCCTCCTGGAATGACGGCAATAGTTGCCGAAGCCTTTTTACATGCAGATTTTACTACATCAGTTACATGAGCGTGCATTGAGTCAAAAATTAAGAGTCCGCGTGGTTTAAAAAATGCACCTTTTCTCTTTCTCCATACTTCGTCCAACCAGTCTAAAAATATTTCCTGGGACATCCATCCCTTTTCATTCGCCCGAATCACAACATCGGTCGGGAAATTTCCTTTGGGCAAAGTTTTCCTCTTAAAGATTAATAAGGGCTTGAGTTTATCTCCGTTTGCCGCGCAAGCTAACACGCACGTGAACGAAGTCTTCTCATTTCCGGTTGTGACAAGAGAAACTGTCTTTTCCCCTTTTAAAGATACGGTTCTATTGGGGGGGCAATCAAACGTAAGCGGGACCTCATCCGTGTTTATTATAGATTCTTTAGAAAAATTTTCTTCTACAATTATCTTATGGACGTACTGTAAAAAAGACTGTTTCTTTTCTTGCCAGTCCGCTGGCAAAGCTTGGCCAACAGTGGTTCTGACTCGTACATATAATTTTTTCCTCCTCATAAACCTATAGCACCAATGAGTTCCGCCTTTAAAATTAGTAATTCCCATTTGTTCTGCAATTAACTTTGCCTGCATTCGAATGCGCACGGTTGAAACCGGTAAGTTTCTTTCTCTTTGTTCTTTAATCCACTTTTCTAAATTTGCTTCTAATACAGGCCACGACACTTTTCCACCCCGACGAGCTCTTTTTTGCCTTGGCATTTTCTCCAAAACATCTTTTTCTTTTCGCCATCTACGAACACAGCGCTCGTCTATATCGTGTTCGCGAGCAGCTCCCCTGTTACCTATAGCTTCCGCTCTTTCGCATACCATCAACTTAAAATTGGAAGTATAGCTTTTACGCTTCGCAGACATTCTTTCTTTTTATACTTTAATCCGGAAAAAAAATTCAAACTTTATAAGAAAACAAAGGCAAATTATAAGAAAAATTATGTATGTAGCACGCAGGAAACAAAATATCAAATGCTAACTCATCCTCAAGTTAATAACCAATCAAAGCATTGGAACTTTCCATTTGAGTGTTTGTGGGGAATGGGTGGGTTTTCCTCTAGACGCGGCTAGAACATTCCTGTTTCATTAAACGTAACTTGAAAACTCTGATGAAAAGAACCAATCGCAATGAACGAGTGGAGAGGCTTTTCTCCCCGCCAACATGATGAAGGACGAAACTTTGCCATAAGTGAACTCTGATAGGTGGCTCGCAAACTGTACTTCCAAGCTGTTAAGCTCTACTCTGTCTGGCCTCTCCGATGCACGGAGAAGGTGCGCTGTGAACCTGCGCAGACATTGTACGTTGGTTCAGCGCCGCTAACTAGTCGCTACAGATGTTTAAAATAAATTAATTTGCCGTTATGCTATTAACAACTTTTAATCCAAATTGAAATTACATAAGCTCTTAATTTATGATTTCCTGCATTATAAGTTCTAATTGCTATAGGTAATAATTTAGACTAGAATTGCACTGAAAAAAAAAATTGCCGCGTATACGCCGCTTCTTCGTATAAGCCGCAAATCACAAAAATTTACTTTTAAAATCGTATATGCCGCGGCTTATCTACCGGAAATTACGGTACTTTAAAAAGCGATGTTCTGTTGTAGTTAAGATTTTTTCTAATGTTAGGTAAGCACACTTTCGATATTTCCCTTTTCTTTGCCAATTTTTTGAATCCAAGTATTTGTTGTTGTTGTTTTTTTTTAATCAATAACTGTTTGTTTTCTAAATTATTTTCATTTAACTATGTACTTTTAAAAGCACAAATTATGTCTTATTCTAAACTGACTGAGTACCGAAATTCCATTATAGTTTGTTTACTAATTTTTTGAGTGAAGACCTAAAATCTGGAAAATTCCAAAAGTCGGAAAAGTTTGTCGGTCCCGAGCATTCTGGATTTGGGGTCCTATACAGTATATATATAGTTTTGTGCAATTTGGTCAAAAGTTGTTGATTTGTATAAAACATGCATATACATTTTGACTTTATACGTATAGATTTTAATATTTATTATTATTCTTTTTTTTCCCATAGATGTCCAGTAATGGTGAGTCATTTGATTGTAGAAAAGAGTTTTTTTCTTCAGCTAAGCATCATAAATGTCTCCAGTGTCAGAAGGAGTTTCCAGATTTTTCTTCAATATTAGATCACCACTGTTTGCCATATGAATGCGAACAATGTTCTAAGAAATTCGAACATAGTTTCCAACTGAATTTTCATGAATGTAGTAATAAAGATATAAACAAAAGTAAAAAATGCAGTTTTTGTAATTCGACGTTCGTGACAGTATCGTTATTCAAGCTGCATGAAAGCAGCTGCTCTGAAAAAAGAAAAATATGTGATCGTTGCAACAGAGCATGTCCAAATGGAAAATGCAAGTGCAAAGTAGTCAAAAATAAAAAAAATAAAAAAATAGTAAGATATTTATCTTGTAATGGCAATGCATTTTGTGAAGAAACTTCTCTAACTGAATCTAGTAAGGATATATCATGTGACAATAAGCTTACAGATATAAATTCTGAAATAAAATTGGATGATGTCATAATGAATAGTGAAAAAACTAAAAACAGGTTAGATTCTCAACCACAAGTTAATAAACATCCAAGTAATCTAAATAATTCCAACAAAAAAAAGCCTACTAAATTTGTAAAACCAAAACTTCATTTTTCAGGGAAGTTTAAAAGTTCAAAAAGAATTAAAAATAATCACTCTCCTGAAATTAGAAAATCCTGTGATGAGACTGTTAAAAAACCTAAAACAAGAAAAAACTGTGTTGTTAAACAGAAGGCTCAAAATTCTAAAGTGCTAAAAAAGAAAATGTCTGATATAACTACTGAATTTAGCAATACTACTGTGTTTAGTGATAATACATCTCCTGAATGTGATATGCCTACCAATGAAGAAACGAGTGAGGGAAAAATTATTACTAAAAATAGTAATTTAAAAGATGCATCTTCACTTAAAGTGATTTTATCTGATGCTCAAAAATTACCTGATGTAAATCTGCTTAAAGAGAACATTGTTGAAAACTATGAAAACCATTCCCTAAAAAGTAAAGCAAATAATTCAATAATGGAAAATTTCGCAAAACATTTACAGTCTACCTTTGAATCTTCTTCTAATATTACATTTAATGGCATTCATTCTAGTCGTTCAGCTGTGAAAAAAACCAAGCCAAAAAAGCAAGCTAGTGCTTCTAGTAAAAGTATCAAAAAAAGGAAAGCAGATAATGTGACGCGTAATGCAATCACTGATACTCAAATTTCAGGAAAAGGTGAAAGTGATCTTCCATCAGGTCATTCACCGAGGGAATTTTCACCTGTAAAAAAAAAAATTAGGAAATCAAGGTCTAGTTCTAAAGAACTTGATAGTGGTATTGAATCCTGGGAGTCCTTATCAACTTCCTCATCCATGTCTGCAAATTCAGTTACATTAAAAATAAAAAATTCAGTAAAAACTAAAAAGACCTCTTCCCCAGATTCTGAAATTGGAAGTTCACTGCAAGAGTCTAATTCTCTTCAACAGAGGCATAGAAAAGATACTATAAAAAAGTCTGTAGTTAATGATAGTAATAGAGTGCTAGCTAAAGCACTGCAGCATATGCCTCTTGAACTTGAAATATCTGAGAGTACATTGAATGACATACCAGATGACCATGATTTTCAGAAAGTATGTCATCTCAGACAAAAAGAAGAATTTTATGTGAAAGGAAAAAGATTTGTGACAAAAGGGGTAAAAACTGAAAATAATATAGAACTTGGAGATTTGTTGAATTCTTTGCCATCACGATGTAGTATTTTGCTAAGAGCATCCCCTGGGAGCTTTCATAATTTTAAGTGTCCTAAATGCACCAAACTCTTTAAACATATGACGACAGGATCAAGTCATTTTCTCTCATGTAGAGCAAAATTTAAGAAAAATATCTTAATTGCATATAATGAAATTATATATGTGTGCACTACTTGTCACTATTACAGTACAAGAAAATTTGAGATCACTAACCATAAAATTACTTGTATTCCAAATTCAGTTTCTGATTTTTTATTAAATTATGATTATTCTACCAAACGATTTATCTGCTCTAAATGCAGTTTCTCCTGTATAAGCAGCAAGGGATTCAATGTACATAATTGTACTGAAAGGCTTGAGCAAATGAAGATGTGTACTGTAGAAGTTAAAAAAATAGATCCATATCAATTTCAGTTTTCTGATGGCACGAAGATCGTGCTCGATCCTATAAAGTATGAAACTCCAGAGGGAGATTTTTTGCCTCAAGCAGCTGCAGTGAAGGCCCAAATCTTTACTGGAGCGGGTAATGCACTTTCTCAGAAAGGGAAAAAATTTTTTGCGAAAGCGGCTGCAAAATGTAACACAGTTGATGACATCATGAAAAATGTGGTTAAACCTGTTACACAACTTAATTCAGCAATAGGAACAAAAAATTCATGTCCAGATTTAGATTTAGATGTAACATTACCTTTTGAATGTCAAAAACTAGTAGCTGTAGCTGCAGAGAAATACCTCTCTGAGAACAAATCAAATACCTGTAAGGAAATCTTTAGAATAGAAACTCCATTTGATAATGATGATGATTCTGACGAATCAAATCCTGATCCACAAGTTCAAAAACTCATAGCTCAATTAAAAACTTACAAATGTAAATGTAAAAAACCACAATTTGATGCTGAAATAGAAAACAAACCATGTATACCATGTCTTAATGTTTTTGTAAAAACATATTTTTTAACAGATGTTACTTCATCTCCAAAAAAGGATAGTGAACCAAGTACAAGTGCCGCCAGTACATCTCAAATAAATAGCAGTAATCTTCAGCAAGAAATAAGTGTTCAGGCATCATCATCAGTAGCAAATCCATCATCTGACATTTCATCTAATACATCTGTTTTGGGTAACATTGCTAGCATTCCTAATGAGTGTACCATGCCTACAATTTCTTCTGTTGCTAGTACCAGCTCACCTACTTCTGATATTACTTCTATCGCAAATACAGAAATGTTATTACAGTCAATGATTTCTATGTTTGGTAAAAATACTAGTACATCTGCTAATGCTAACCCTCCACAAGAATTAAAACAATCAGATATGCCTGAAAATAATGCTGAACCCAATGCATCTCACAGCTGTAAATTAAATGCAGCTGTCTGTGATGGTGACAAATGTGCCTCTCCAGATCCGTTCCCTGTTGAAAATAATAAATTACTTGATTATGTTGAAAAATGTTGTGAAGGCATTTCTGACAATGTAACTCCACCTGGGAATGAAGAAACATCTGGCTCATTAGATGTTCCTTCTGTGGATAATGTAAAGCTTGATAATAATAACCCTAATAGTCAGCAACTAGTTAGTACAAATTCAGATGCAAAGAAGGCATTGCCGAGTGCAAATTCAGAAGAAAATGAGGCATTGCCAAGTGCAAATTCAGTACAAAATGAGTTGCTGCCTTGTACACAATCGGAACTAAATGAATCGGGATTGCCTACCTCATCTACTCATCCTGTGAATTCATCTTTTCAAAAAGGTGAATTAACATTCACTTCCTTACGGACTGAGTGTACTGTGTCCTCTTCTGAATTAAAAATGACTGTTACGACCTTAAGGGACATACAAAATGATTTAGTAAATAATGAACAGTTTCAGGATATTTTAATTGATCTTTTTACCAATTTAAAAAGTACTTTAGTATCTGGAAATGACGATTCTATTTTTGAAACAGCTCTCGATATCATATGTGTAAACAAACTTGATTTTGTGGAGATTATACACAATTCAATACGTTTCTGTATTGATTCGTCATTGGATGGAGACTTTGTTGAATACTCCGGCTACATATTGAAATCAGCTGGACAATATGTTTGCTCAGAATGTGAGGAAAATTTTTCTCCCTTGGGTCTAATTGGCCATATAATTCACGAACATAAAAAAATTAACATATATATTAGTCTAATTGAGTCAAGTTAATAAGTTGTTGTACATATAAGAATTTTATTTTTCAGTTTATATTTTCATGTAGTAATTTTTGAATATATATATATATATATATATATATTTTTTTTTTTTAGTTACCTTTCCAATAGATGATGAAAAATATAAAAGATGTATATTTTTTTGCTTCTTCATTTATTGTACTGTCAGAATTTGAATTTGTTTTAAAACATAAAGTATTTTGAGTACTGGTGTACTTAATGCATTTGGCATATTTTGCTACTGTTTATTATGATTAAGTTTCCATCTAGCAATTTTTTGTTTTAAAATCATCTCACAAATTAAGATAGTAATAAACATTACTTTAAAATTTTGATATTTTTAAAATTCTGTTTTTATATTCTATATTTATAGAATATAAAAATGTTTGTATAATACCTTTTCTAAAATAAATAATTTTAACATTTAATAATCTGTTTTATTTATTTAGTTACTTATATTCACAAAAATAGAATAATTTTTGTAGCAATGGGTGATTTTACAGCTTGACTTGCAAAAAGGGAAAAAGCCTGTTTTGTAAAATTTTAAGCCTTAGAGAATACACGAGTACTGTATATACTGTATAAAAAAATCTTATGATAAATTCTGCCTTTAGTTATATTTTTTCATCTTATACACAGTATAATTTTAAAGATTAATATTTCTTATTGTTTCTTTAAGGTTTAAGTTTTTTTTCCCCTTTCCTTGACTTTTTATAGTAATTATTTGGGATATGACACTCTGCATTTTATTTATGATCTTCAAGCTTGCTGTTCATATAAATATTTGTTGAAAACATGCTAAAAATAATGAGAAAAGATAGATAAAAAATACAGGTAATATTTATCGGTTATCAGAGATCGTAATTTTTCTCTTTTACTCTGCACATTTTATTTACTTGTAAAATTACTTCTTATTAAGAATATGTGAAATTAATATTAAAAATAGTTTATTATTATTTAAATTAATTATTTTTTTTATTTGTAATTTATTATATTTTGAATATTTTAGCTGATAACTGTATAAAAATTTTGATCTTAAACAAAATTACTTTTACAAATATACTATATTTCGATAACTCAGCTTTGCATGGGAAATACAAAGTTATCCAAGTAAAGGGCAAAACAGGAAAATGTCTAGTGGCCAACAGTAACAATTTCATCATTAAACGAATCATTAAATTTTGGCCAAATTCTGTAAAATCAATTCACAAAAAAAAAAAAAAAAAAAAATCAAGTTAAAAAAAAAATTGCAAATTTCATCAATTAATCATAGAAAAAAAATTGAGGGAAAATTTTATCAAACAATTGCAGAAAAAAATCTTTAATTTCGTCAAACGATTGCACAAAAGAACTGTGAAATTTGTCAAGAAATCTAGGGTGGAAAAAATAAAATTTTTTCAATTGCTCAAGGAAAAAAATTGCGACTTTCGTCAAATGGTCACAGAAACAAAATCATGAATTTCACCAAATGATCGCAGAAAAAATCGCAACTTTCATCAACGATCACAGAGAAAAAAAACTAATTTCAATAAGAAATCTAATAAAAAAATATCATGAATTTCATCAATCGGTTGTGTAAAAAAATTAAAGAATTTAGTCAATCACTCAAGGACAAAAATCTCGATTTTTCAAGAAGCAGTCGTGGAAAAAAATTACGAATGTCATGAAACGGCTGTGGAAAAATAATTATGAATTTTGTCGAACGATCAGGGAAAAAAGTCACAAATTTTGTCAAGAGGTGCATAAAAAAATCGTGAAATTCGACAATCGGTCACAACATGTGCAATTTTTTTTCTCCATATGGATTTTTAGAAAAATCATTAATTTTTTGCTAATAAAAGTTGCAACGAGGCTTATAGTGTTCGATCTTTCTCCATTCACAGAATGAATATTAGACTTTATTTCATTAAAATCTAAAACATAAAATAAAATAAAATCCCTCTTGCATAAATTCTTACATATATATGTATTTTATTTTGATTTTTATAGACATATTTTTCATCATCCTAATAAATAGTGAAATTCATCAGCTAAAGTAGCATTTAAAAAAATATATTGATTATTTTGTCACACATAAAATAGCTTTCTTAATTGTCTTGTTCACACATTATTTTAAATAATTTTTCAGTTTCATTCACTTTTCCTCTGTTTTTATCTTTCTGCAATCTCATGCCTGTGGCAAAAAAGTGGCTATTATGTCACTTTTTTCATTTAGTAGTCCTTTGACCTGTGACTGCCACTAATTTTGTCCTTTATATCCAAGTACTGAGTTAAGTTGTTTTGCACCCTATATATATATATATATATATATATATATATATAATAATTTTTAAATTATATATTACATTATATAAAGAATTATTTAAAAAAAAACTCTTATTAAAAAATAAATAAATAAATAAATATATATATTAAGGATTTTTGTGATTCTAGAGCACTAATTATAAAGAAAAATCTTTCATAATTTTGATTAAAACGGTTGATTTGGTATTAGTTTGATTTTTCAAATAATGTTGAGTTTTTGGGATTTTGTCGCTACAGAAAATGTATTGGTCTGATCATTTGTATAAAAAAAGTTGAATTAGAAAAGTGTTGAGTTATCGAAATTTCACTGTATTTATTTTTATATAAAATATTTTAACTAATAAAATTTGATTGTACATGCCCATATATTTATTTTTTTTGGTTTTGTCATCCATATGCAGTTATTTGATAATAAGTAGATAGCTATAAAATGTTTACAATTGAAGAATAATTTTGCAAAAATTCATAAAAGTGTATAAAGTACAAATACAGTACAAACTAAGTACAAATGAAGACCTCATTTATCTCTGAAATTAATGTGAACCAGAAAACAAATAAGCATTGTAAAAAAAAAAAAAAAAAAAAAAAAGTTATATCTCATATAAAGGGACACAGCTAAAAGTTTTTTAAGATGCTAATATAGGTGAATCACGGACATACTTCCACATCTGTCATTTCTGAAAAACTTCATCTGATCATTTGTAAGTTGTGGCTTTACAAATAAATGTGCAATAAATTTTGTTTTGTTTTTCACTTGAATGCAGATATAATAATCGTGGGAAAAAAAAATGTAAGTGGTTTGTAACACTAGTTTTATTTTATACTCGAGAAAATGGCAAGCTGTTAAATTGCTTAACTGTGAACTCCTGAATATTGAGACTGTTTTCTTGATACTCCAAAAAATAAAATTTTCCTCATTTTCTAAGCTTTTAGGAAAATAATAACAACAACAACAAAAACTTTGTAAAACTCATGATTTGCAATTTTTATCTTATACATGTATTTTTGTAGATATTTTTGAAGTTCATTTATCAGCACTCATTCAACTGTGTTTGTTAAAATTGTAAATATTTATTAAGTAAAATGTATTTCTGGTGAGTTGGTCTGGTCAGTGATATGTAATAAAACATCAGTTGTATCAGGTTTGCTATATTTATGTATAAAATACAGAATTGTTAATTTCTTTTTTAAAAATTAAATAGCTTTTGTGTGTATGTTTATTGCATATAACACTATATATTGGTATTTGAAGTATGACATTAAACAGAACAGTTGTATATTTTTTATTCTCATATGGCAGCATAAATCCTTGTACAAAATTTACATGAAAGAACATCATTCAATAATCACACAGAGTAATCAGTTCATAAATGCAAGAAAGAGGTGTTATATGTCCACAAAATTAAAGACAGCAAGATGTAATATTACCAATAGTAGCCCAAACACTGGTGAGGCCAAGTGTCTGTATCATTCTGTCACTACCAGTATATGTATTTTTATGTTAAAATATGACATTTTGCACAATCAGTTATGCAAACATTTAAATGTCAGTAACATTGAAAGCATGTGTCGGGAAAACTATTCTGATATAATTACCTGCATAATCTGCTGCAGTTTCTAGCAGAGGTGTAGCAGGATTTGTGTAGTAAAACATCTTTCTGCACATGCCAAGACTTGATTCTGATTCACCTACTGACACAAAGCATTCTCATGGCTTCTAAAGTTGTCATTGAGAATAAAATGTTTGTGTGAGCTTATGGTTTGATGTCATGATTCTGAGTTTCATGCAAGTTTGTACAAGGGATATTGAATCACCCTGTACATCAGAAGTGACGAACCTATGACACATGTGCCTAAGCATAAGAATGTTTCTTTGGCATGTGAGTCTGAAGTGTCATTTTCACCCCAACTTATTGAACCAATATATGCTAAGTAATTTTGTTTCCATAGAATTTAAAGGGAATGTAGTAGAAAGTAATCTTTAGTGGAAGAACACCTCTACATTCATGTAATTGAAAATGACAAAATATGAACCAGATTTGATATCGAAAGTATACGATAGAGAAAAATCTCATTTATAAATTCTCAATACAGATTTTAATGTGACATAGCTCGCTATGTTATTGAGTAAATGCATAATAAATGTTACAAATCAAATTTAGAACAAGTAAAACTCTTTACTAAAAATTAAGTATTTATTAAGGTTTTTCCTAAGTAAAAATATTTCTAACACGTTATAATGCCGGTAAATAATCATTCTGAGATTTTTGGCACATGTGTGCAAAGATTTGCCATCACTGCTGTAATAATTGTATTAGTTGTAAACAAAACATAAATGTATTTTACAAAGTCTTCACAAAAAAGGAGGGAGGGGAAGGGGACAGGAGAAAATCACATTTTCAACTATAAGAGACTTTCTAAATATGTCTTTCTGATATGAGCCTACATAGTCTTATCTAAAAAAAAAAAAAAGTTATTTGAATTAGCATGTCAGATATAATTGATTGTACTGTCAATATACTTTTTAGGTTAACCAATCACATGGTGTCCCATTTCCAAATACTAGACATTCTGTTATATTCTGCTCTTCTGGATGAATTATGCCCTCCAGATTCGACCGGGATAGCTCAGTGGTAGAGCGTGGCAGCTTCAGCCAAGCGATCCCAGGTTCGAATCCTGGCCCGGACATTTTTCGTCCAGTTGGAAATTTACAACTTGTATGATTCTGTTATATCTTGATTTTAATTTTTATAAATGTTAGTATATTTGAAAAGTGTTACAACTGATTATTCATTGCTTAGAATTTTATTTTAAAAATCTTTCATGTCTGTACACTGAAGAAGGAAATTAAAATTATTTCCTTTTTTATTTTATGAAACATTTTAAGAAATTCTGTGAATATTTATTTATGTATTTAAATCCATTTAATCTATCCCTCTGACAAGGAAGGTCTCCATAAGCATATACTCAGAAAAATTTGAAAAAAATACAGAATATTCTTGTCATGAGGATATAGATGTTTATTAAAAAAAATTCCTGCAGAACTTCGATATAGCATCCGTAACAAAATAATAAAATTTAGTTTTTTTGGCCGATTTATTGTCAGCTGGCAACGCAATGAAATTAAAAAATTAAAATAAAAAGCTTTTATGATAAATACTTTTTAAGGAAAAACTTTTTCTACTGTTCATACTGGAGTAGTTTAAGTAAGTTTAAATTAAATACAATTTTGTGATAAGTATAAATAAGGAAATTTAACGATCATGTTATGCAGTTTTGATCCAAATTTAAATTGATTAAAATTATTTCAACCTTCAAAATTCAATTGTGAACACTTTCAACTTGACTTCGATATTGTTAGTGCCGGAGACAAAAGAAAACAATATTGATGCCATAAGAAATAACGATTTATTCAATATTGAAATGTATAATGACACAGAGTTCTTAGTCAGTTACTTTTAAAATACACTTAAAATTTATCTAGCCAGTGAAACTGTGTAAAATTTAACTGCAGCAATGTGCAAGTTGCAAATTATGTAAGCTTATAGAAATAATAAACTATTTTATCATTTATGTTTATATTCATTAAGAACTGCAGATTTAAAGCAATTTCCAAATGCATTAAAATCGCTTGCATTTGGTGGGGAAAAAATATTGCTTGCTAAATCATATTTTTTTTTTTTTTTTTTTTTTTTTTTTTTTCACCAAATTCTCGAATTTTTTTTTTTTTTCAGATTTTATACTGGAATACTCTGGCTAGATTTAACTGATCCTTTATAACCTACATGACTAGTTTCATAGCATTTTTTTTCCAAATATTTTGAGTATGCTCTTTAAGAAGACCTTCCTTGTGAGTTTAAAATAAGCATGGTATTATAACTTTTCACAACTGAAAATATACTTGGATTTGTTGACTGTATTTTTGTCACACCTAGTTTGGCAAATAAATAGTCATGGCATCTCAAATTCTTATTACTAAAAATTATACAGTCGATCTCGGTTAAGATGCATTTCAAGGGACTGGACAAAAGTAACATATTAAACGGTATTTGCATAATGTTACAGGAGCAGCGACTATTTACGCATCTAATCGTTTAAATGAACTTTAGGTCATTCGTTTATATGTTTACGGTTAAAAATTGTGTATTTTATGCTTATTTAGATTAAAATTTAACTGTATTCAAACTTAACTCATTGTTTGTTTTTATATATGACTGGCTGAAATAATAGCTGAAAAAATATATTTATTTAAATATGACTTTATTGCCGATTAATGTGTTACAACCAAAAATAAACAACAAAAGTAATTTTACAGCTAACTTTTTTATTTATCGTACCAAAACTTTAAATTTTTACAGAACAACCTAATTATTAAAACTTTATGTAATAGTACTTGTGATAATGTATTGAAATATGTACTGCAATTTCCGATTAGAAATATTCGCTTTAATTAATCTGTCATTACATAATGCGAATATTACTATTCAGAAATAGTGGTTGATATCTGATAAAAAAATCCCATTAAATTTACAATGAGAGAAGAAATTCTCATCTCAGTCTACGAATTCGCGTAAATTGCTTTAAGCGGGATCGCATAATAACCGTTCATGTATTAAATGTGATATTTTTATGGGTGACTTTCAAGTGACAGGGAAAAATCCACGTATTAAGCGGGATTGCATATTACCCGTGAACGTCTTAACCGGGTCCGACTGTACTTGGACTTGTTGACTGTATTATTGTTGCACCTAGTTTATGAAATACTTATGCATTTCAAAACTTTTTCTACAGAATATTATACTTGTTGACTGCATTATCATTATTAATTTGTCTTTATGTGTAAAAGTACGTGTAACAAAGTATCTGTGAAAGAATTATTTAAAAATTATTCATTTTAACAAATTCTTATCCCTTAAGAGTGTAAAATTATTTAATGCAATTTTAGATTCATAGTTCATCTAAATATTGATGAAAACTTTTGCATAAATATAGCTGAGAAAAAAAATTCTTATTTCATAAAAATGAGTGTGTGTTTATTTTACCTATGTATTGCAGTAGAACATCCATTATCTGGTTTAAGTGGAATTAGTGTAAAAAACTAATATACTACAAAGGGTACTAGGAAAGTTTTGCAATATGGATTTATTTATCAAACTTTTTCAAAGTAATTTCTTTTACAAGAAATACAGTTCTTCATCTTCCGAAACCAGTCCTTAAACCAGCTCTGCCAAGTTTCATTGGGGAGTAAGGCACACCCGTTATCCCATGCCTTCAAAAGTGCCTCATCACTGGAAAACCAAATCTCTTTCAGCTTCATTTTCACATGCGTAAACAGTTTGAGGTCACAGGGATCAAGATCTGATCTGTAAGGGGGTTTTCAAGAAGTTTGTCCTGTAGTGGCCAAATATTCAGTGCTGGCTTTGGCCCAGTGAGCTGCAGTGTTGTCATAATGGACGAACCAGGTGTTCATTCGTGACTTTGGTCGCATGTTCTCTGTTGTTTGGTCGCGTGTCCTCCAGGGAGAAATTTCCTCTTTGGAAATCTCTGTACCATCTGTATATAGTTGTATGATGTGGACAATTATCACCAAGTGCAAGAGTCATTTCTTCTAAACATTGATCTATGTTTAATCCACATGCGAACTTCTACCGCAGAACTGCCTTTTTCTCACTTCTTGACCAGGATGTCATTAGAAGAACTTCACACTATCACAGCTAATGAATAACTGAGCCTAGAGACTTGTGGTTACGTGCAGATGCATACATATGAACATATGTCAACACGCAGCCGCAGGTAGCCACCAGCGACTTTTTGTTTCCTCATATTGCAAAACTTTCCTAGTACCCTTTGTAAAAGTATAGTGCTAATTAGAATAATTGTGCTTTTTTTTATTGCAAAATGTAATGTGATAATGTGTAATATCAATTCATAGTGAATGGGAACATAAAACTTATTTTGTTATTTTGCAAGTTTATTTTGTTTCTATTCTAAAAAGAAACTTAATTGAAAAGAAAAAGATAGAAGGGCAGTTGACAATAAAGAGTGTATATCCAGCCATGATAATAGATCATTTTGAATGGAAGTTTTTCTATAATATGAGTTGTGTCTATTTTAAATTTTTTGTACATAAATACAGTACAAAAGAAAAAAAAAACATTTCCTTTTGTAGCTTTTATAGATGCCTGCCACTTACAATTGTTTTTATATATTTTTTAAATTAATAAATATTTATTAAGATAACTGATTATCTGTTTGGCCTATTTCCAAATAATTGGTCTTCTATTGCATTTTAATGTTAATTTTGAAAATTTGGATGGAAGATGATTGTTTGCTTATGGTGTTTATTTTTTAAATCTCTAATTTATACTGATTTTAAGCATGTATATACATATTCAAGAAAATAATTTCATTGATTTTTTTTTTGTAAAGGCCTCCACCCTTTTAATTCCATTTAGTATATATTACGAGTTTTGTATAGTCCAGATATTTTGATAAGTTATAATTGTTGACTGTATTATAGTTGTATCTGGTTTGTTTTATGTATAAAAGTGTTGGAAGAAAAATACTTGTAAAAGAATTCCTTTAAAATATAATTTACTTATTTTAAATAATTCTCATTGCTCCTTTTTAAAAAATATGAAGTTTTAAAATGTATTTAGGTTCTTAAAATATAAATTTGTGAAAAAGAATTCTTATAATTTTATTAAATGTTTTGAGTGTAAGTCACAACATAGAATTATTAAAGACACTTGCATATTGATGATATGTATTTCATTATGTTGACACTCTTTTCATGTAATATTTTATTGTATTGTCAAATATTGTAATATTGTTGAAAAAGTAATGTACAGATGGAAAGTTTTCTTTTTTTTTAAAAAAGCTCTATAAAATTGGAATGTTTTCTTTTTAAAAGAAAAGCAGAACCAGCTAAACAATGTCCTGCATTTTAGCAACCCTTTTGCCACATTTTTTGTAAAGTAAATGGTGAAACTTTGTAAAGGTAAAACAACAGTATTTTTTAATCATCAAGAATGTAAACATGTGTAATATATTTGTCTAATTTTCATGTTGTGAAAGCATTGAACCAGAGGAATTTTTTTTAATTCCATCAGTACTACTATGTTACAGTATTGAATTCAGGGGGTGGCCCGGGGGACATCTCCCTCCCCTTTTCCCGAGAACTCTACAATGTCCCCCACAGAGCCACAGAAATCCCTCCCAGGAAAAAAGTGTCTGAATTCAACACTGCTATGGTAACTTAACTTATGAATTTAATTTATTCCTCAAACAGTTTGTGAGTAAAGGTATGACTGTATTTTTTTTAATAAGGGATACTCAGTAAAGTTATTGTATTGCAATTTTTGTGAAACTTTCCTTTTCTTTATTCAAATAAATGTCTGATTTGTCGAACTCAGTTTGGTCATGTATATATTTCTGAATTTTTAGAAATAAAGTCTTATTGTTATGATAAAACCAATGGTTAGTCAATTGATTTCAAAACTTTACGTGCAAGAAATAACATCCAGAGATCCTACATAAGAAAGAGATTGGACGTTGACGAAATATTTACAATTTTTGTTCAAAAACAGATGGATTGCTGTAGAATGCAATATATTTTCATGAGCATTTATATATATTTTAACACTTTTTATTCTATTAAAATCAGGGCAAAATTCATCTTATATGCCTTCACAGAGTCGTGCAGAACATAAATACAAGTAAATAGTAAATTTCACTTTAGTGAATAAGAATTCTTAGAAAATGCATTTTCTAAGAATTATCTACCATTTTTGTTCAAAAACAGATGGATTGCTGTAGAATGCAATATATTTTCATGAGCATTTAACACTTTTTATTCTATTAAAATCGGGGCAAATTCATTTTATATGCCTTCACAGAGTCATGCAGAACATAAATACAAGTAAATAGTAAAGTTTACTTTAGTGAATAAGAATTCTTAGAAAATGCATTTTCTAAGAATTATCTACCATTTTTGTTCAAAAACAGATGATTGCTGTAGAATGCAATATATTTTCATGAGCATAACACTTTTTATTCTATTAAAATCAGGGCAAATTCATTTTATATGCCTTCACAGAGTCATGCAGAACATAAATACAAGTAAATAGTAAAGTTTACTTTAGTGAATAAGAATTCTTAGAAAATGCATTTTCTAAGAATTATCTACCATTTTTGTTCAAAAACAGATGGATTGCTGTAGAATGCAATATATTTTCATGAGCATTTAACACTTTTTATTCTATTAAAATCAGGGCAAATTCATTTTATATGCCTTCACAGAACATAAATACAACTAAATAGTAAATTTTACTTTAGTGAATAAGAATTCTTAGAAAATGCATTTTCTAAGAATTCTTATTCACTAAAGTGAAAATTCAGTTATATTTATGTTCTGCATGACTCTGGAGGGCATATAAATTGAATTTTCTTTGATTTTAATATAATAAGTTGGAAATTGTACGTTAAATGTGAGGTGAGGTGTGTTCGTTTTATAACTAGTTTCACAATGTAAAAAATTCATCCTTATTATTTCAGTGAAATTAATTATATAGTCTGCTTAGAGCGAAATGAATAAGCCTTTTCCTTTTCTTATTATGTATGCCACGTTTACAAGTGCGAATTTTTTTTTTTCTACACCAGACAGCACTATAAAATTCACCATGAAGATCTTGTTTTGCGAATGATTACGTCCATGGTTTAATATTTTTATGACTCATAATGAAAGAATCTCCTGTGTTTATTCACTCTAATGGATTGAGATATTCGGCTGTTAACCCTTAATTGCATAGTGATGTAAATTTTCATCACTTTTTATTTAACTTTTAACCCCTTGGGGACGAGCGACACGTATACGTGACGCATAAGATGCTCAGAATCCTTCATTATTCCCACCAGTTAATTTTTATTGTAAGCTTTGCCTTATTTAATGATAGCATTTCTGATATTCAATTAGGCATAAATTTCTGTTTTGAAAAACTGGTGGTAAAAGTTTAAAAATTCTTTAAAGGACGCTCGTCGCGAAGGGGTTAATAAATAAATCAACTTCTTTGCCACCACTATATTTATATAGAAATATTAATCCAGTAAATTTCCCGTAAACTATGTTGCTGAACAAAATTAAAAATCTATCTTAAAATTTCTGGTGTCTAATATTTAATTAATATATGTATAAAAAAACACAATTGTAAAAGAAAAACTCATGCAAAGAAGGGTTAACGTAATTTCCACTGAAGTTTATCGCAGAATCTATACATTTTTTAATGTAACTCATCTGTCAAGCAAGCCATTTTTTTGAACGATCTTTCTAAAAATGTAACTTTTATGCGATTTTATTCGAAAAAATAATTTTTAATAAAAATGGCCGCTTGGCATATGGAAAAAGATGTGGTTAGCCCGTATTTGTTTTCTTCAGTCACATGACTTGCGCATTTATTATATAGATTACGTATGATAGTATTTAATGGAATGAAAACTTTGATTAATATCTAAGTTTTGATTTGATTTTCATAAAAATTGAAATGACTCGGCAAAATTCTACAGTGATATTAATATTAAATTTCGAACCATTCGGTTGGTTAGTTTTTGCGCTGTTATATGCAGACGGACGGACCAGATTACGACTGTAGGTGCTACATATTTATATAATTACGAACACACCTAAAAAGTGTTAGACACTAATGAAAATGTATGTTTTATGGCTATCCATCTGTTTTTAAACAAAAATGGCAGACATTTTGTTGATGCCCTTGTCCAATATCTCTCTCTTATTTAGAATTCTACTGTGGGTCTAGCCATGAATGTGAAATGCAAGTTTATTTTATCCACTTATACATTTTAAAATATAATGAGTTTATTTAAAGGTTTCTCAATTTTTTTTTCTTTAATTTCTCACCATTGCTAACACTTCTGACATATTCACAAAGTCATTTTTATATGCAAAAGTGAGAAATTTACATGCATAACTATTAAAATGCTATAAAATCCCATATCGAGTATAGTTTTTCATTGTCCTAAGGTGACATTCGATTGCATCCCAATGATGGTCATTCTCTGACTATTGTGTCTTGAAATTGGTTTAAAATATATTTGACACCATTTTCTGAAAGGTCCTTTAACTTTATAAGTAAAAACACTATTTTAATCCTTGGTATCAGCAAATTTCATAAATTTATGAATACAATGACTTTTGAAATGTTTGTAAAAAAGCAATCAGTATGGATTGGAGAACAACCTAGTAGATTTTAAGAATAAATTTTATTTAAAGAAAAATCAATCTTATGTTAAGAGCCTACATCAGTCATGCGAAAAAACGTGCAAGCTAATGTTAAGTCTATGGGAAGGTTCGTGCGCGATTTCTCTCTTGCATTTTAATATTTTTAAATGATTTTTCTTGCATAGGATAGCTGAGGTCGATCTCTAACGTTGTTAGTTTTTACTTTTTCAATTTTGGTTCCAGTTTTTTTATGTAAGGGTATTTACACTTTCAGAACCGGTTCCAACCAGTTCCGAAATTAGAAATGTCCGCTTATGAAAAAACTATAACTAAAATTTAAAAAAAGTAAAAACTAACAACGTTAGGGATCGGCCTCAGCTATCCTGTGCAAAAAAAATCATTTAAAAATATTACAATGCGAGTGAGAAATCGTGCAAGAACCTTTCCATAGACTTAACATTAGTTTGAGCGTTTCTTCGCGTGACTAGCGTAGGCTCTTAAAGCAGAGGATTATGAGAAAGCACAGAGATAGCACAAATTTTAATCAAAACCCTTGTTTTAAAATTAAAATTCCTTGAGATAACATTGTTTTAAGATTACACATTGCATAATTTAATCACTTGAAATTAAATTTTACTTGATTAACTACTTATTAATTTTTTAAAGCAACAAGTTTATATAAGATTATAAAAATTTAAATTGAAAAATGAAACCAAATAGATCATAAGAGCAAAGGTATGGAGTTTTTTCAAACTAAAAGATTATGCAAATGTGAAAGGCAGGGGATTAAAGGATTTATTTATCAAAATTTAATGTTTTCCTTTCCTTTTATGGTATTAGCGAGGCGTAATCATGAAAGGTTTTAGGGTTTTAGCCCTGAGCAAAGAAAATTGTTTGGGCTCTAAATGTACATTATTGTGCTGTTGCAAAGAAAGTAGATGAGAACCACATGAACAGTTGCTGCATTCCAAAAAGTATTCGAAATACACTGCTCAAAACAATTAAAGGATATTGCAGTTTTAGGTGGATTTTGTATCTGGGAAACTTTTTAGCTGATTGATACATGGTCGACAGACATAGTAGGTTATATGAGAATAAATTACACATGTTTGGCAGAAAAAAATGCATTTTATTGCGCATTTGTGTACAAAAGGAAAAAACACAATTTGTGCATATGAGAAAAAAAGAATAAGAAAAGGTGTTTTCTTCAAAGAAAATCATTTTCAGTAGGGGGTATGGTTTCCACGGGCGGCCAGCAACGTTGAACACCTTCAGGGGTGATTGTGCTTCGGAGGTACCCCGGATTTCCGGGTTTTTCCGTCGACCCTTCCGGGTTTTTCTTTCGGCTCTACCGGGGTCATAAAATCATCCTGTTTAGTGGAAAAAAACGAATCGAAATTGAAAATATGTTGCAAAAACAATGTACGCGACGCTGCGACGGACGTCGCAGACTTTTTAGGGCACCTGCAGACTAAAAACATACAGCGATGCCGCGGACGCGCTATAGCGGGTAAATTACGCGAAAAAACGGCAAACTTCGTCGAAGGATCGTTAAAAAAAAGGCGAATTTCGTCGGAAAATCGCCGAAAAACCGCGAAATTAAAAACATTCGCCAAATTAGCAATAAACGTTTCAGTTATGGCAACCCTTACCCAGAGCCTGATCGGAGTGAAACTAGCAAACCCTCTGTCATGCGTTTTCCTAACCCCTTGTCTTGTTTTAACCAAAGAATATAAACGAGAATACTGATACCGAAAGATATTCTTTGACCTACCCCTAAACCAGGAGACAAAAACCAGTCTTTTAAAAGATACCTGAGTATGAATCTTCATCTCCCCCCCCCCCATCTCCCTTTCGTTTAACAATGCTGATCCTCCCCAAATTCTGTTATGGGCTGCACCAGATGTCAATGAGTGCATATTTTTCATAAACCTTCATTCAATACCCTTCCCCTCGAAATTTGCGCTTTTCTATGGCGAAATGGCTCTCGGTAGAGTATAATTTGAAAAGAAGAAAAAAATAAGTAGACTGTAGATTAGGGTCTGCACGGGCCGGAATTTCCGGGGCCGAACGAAAGCTACCTTTTCCCGGCCCGTACAAAATTCAGTGAAAACAGGCCCGGCCCGTTTAAAATCCATTAAACCACGCCTGACTCAATATCTAAAAAAATTCAGATTTTTCTTAACATACAATTAAGATTCTATATTTATGGGATAATTTTACGGTCCCTGTGGCAGAATGTACGCGACGCTGCGACGGACGTCGTAGACTTTTTAGGGCACCTGCAGACTAAAAACATACAGCGATGCCGCGGACGCGCTATAGCTGGTAAATTACGCGAAAAAACGGCAAACTTCGTCGAAGGATCGTTATAAAAAACGGCGAATTTCGTCGAAAAATGTCTAATTTCGTTGACAGATCGCGGAAAAAACGCAAATTTAGTCAAAAGGCCGTGAAAACATGTGAATTTCGTCATAAGGCCGTCAAAAAGACATGAGTTGTTGAAGGATCACGGGAAAATGCGAATTTTGCCGAAGGGTTACGGAGAAAACACCAACTTCGTCTAAGGATCGTGGAAAAAACTGTCAATTTCGTCGAAGAAACGGCAAATCTCGTCGTCGGATCGCGAAAAACGGAGAATTCTGTCGACAGATCGCGAAAAAAACGGCAAATTTCGTCGAAGGATCGCTAAAAAACGGTAAATTTCGTCGAAGGATCTCGAAAAAACGGAAAATTTCGTCAAAGAATCGTCAAAAAACGGTAAATTTCGTCGAATGATCTCGAAAAAACGGCAAATTTCGCCAAAGTATTTCGAAAAAACGGCAAATTTCGTTGTCTAAAAGTGTGTATCTTCAAAATGTTTAGGCTGTAAAATGTTCATCAATTTGTAAATTTTGCAAAAAAAAATGTAACAAATCAGTAATTTGTGCCTCAGAATCAGTTGTAAAAGTTACTCTCAAATTCACAACTTTTAAGATTCTTTTGTGTGTAGCATCACAAAATCTCGATAACTGGATTTTTTTTTTTTTTTTATTATTGGTATGGAAAACTTGGAAAAGTCAGGGAAATTTATTGCTGATCTGGAATAGACACCCTGTTGTTTGTTTTATGAATATTTGGAATAAATTTCTTCAATGATAAAAAAATAAAAAGACAACTTTCCATATCATATTTAGCAAGACAATGTTTACTCATCATTTAATGAAGTCATTCAATTTTCAGTGCAAATAAGGTAAGTTTATCAAATTATGTTTTCTTACAACTTACATCACAAAAACTAGCAGTAATTACGGTATTCTTATGTTATTTGAGTTTCATACAGTTATATAATAAGTTATGGTGTAAATGGATATCAGTATTTTGTATCGGTAATTTTCAGGATTTTTCACCTGTGTGTCAATAATTTTCAGAGTTTTTTACCTTGTGTCACAATCACCCCTGCACCTTTGAGGCATGGACTCAATGAGGCTATTAATGACGAGTTGGGGTATTCTGCCCCACTCTTCCAAAAGAGCTCTTTCCAGTTCTTGGAGAGTTTGTGGGGGTTGTTGGCGGCCAGAAACTCGTCTTCCTAGAGCGTCCCAAACGTGCTCGATTGGATTCATGTCTGGAGAACACGCTGGCCATTCCATTCGAACGATTCCTTCCTCGAAAAGGAAATCCTCCACCAGGTTTGCACGATGTGGCCTGCAGTTATCGTCCATTAAAATGAAGTTATCTCCGATTGCTGCAGCGTAAGGGACTACAATAGGTCTGAGGATCTCATCCCTATATCGGCGACCAGTCAGAGCTCCATCTCGAATGATGTAGAGGTCAGTGCGCCCGTCAATGGAGATGCCACCATACACCAACACTCCTCCACTGCCAAATCTGACACTTTCGTGCACGAACGCAGGATTATTCCTACTGCCACGGTCTCTCCAGATGAAAATACGCCTATTATCCGGATGCACAGAAAAACGGGACTCGTCAGAAAACAGAATATTGCTCCATTCATTTCTCCTCCAGTTGACATGCTCGGTTGCCCACTCCCTGCGGTCGCGACGATGCCTTGATGTTAATCTAACACATACCATCGGTCGGCGAGCATACAGACCTACAGCATGGAGCCGGTTTCGGACAGTCTGAGTTGAAATCGTGGTGCCTGTAGCCGAGCGAAGGTGTTGTTGGAGAAGAGTAGCGTTCATGTTTCGGTGTCTCCGAGCTGTTAACGCTAAATACCGATCTTCATTGGGTGTTGTTGCCCGTCTACGACCTTGCCCTGGTCTTCGGCCTGCACATCCACTCTCCAAAAAACGGTTCCAGATCCTGGAAATGACACTTTGTGACACTCCAATGGCTTGCGATACTTCGGCTTGAGTTTGGCCCCCTTCTAACCTACCAACAATTCTCCAAGCTTCTGAATCTGTCAAATGACTTCGCTGAGACATCGTACTCATCGAAACAAAGCAATCACTGAATGCTGATCATCCTTGTCTTCATTCTCTTTTATCCAGTTGAAAGTCAAATTTCATTCGCTGCCGCTGAAGCGACGTTTTTGACGTCGAACTCAAAATTTGCATACTCCACAGTTTGAAAACCAGAAAAATTTGCATTTGTGATTCTCTTCTTCTATTTTCGGCAAAAAAAATTTCGTTTATATCTTTATTTTATATAAAACTTCAAATATCCTTTAATTGTTTTGAGCAGTGTAGTACAGTAGCCTTTAAAGTGAAAAATAGTGACATACCATGGCCAATTTAGTAGCAAAAACAGTTGCACATAAAGTATCCAAAGTATTCACTGTGTTCCAATAAGGGTGCTAGTGATTTCTCTTTTACATATTTTCTCACTTTTCCCTGACCTTTTCTTGAGAGTGATTACATTTTTCTGACTACAGTAATACATTTCCTATATTGGGTGCCCCAAAACTGACAGGCATACTTCAAAATTTCTTTTATTTTATTTATTATTAAATTTATATTAAGGCGGTATTAAAAAAAAAAAATAATTTCCCACGCTCAACAACTCAAAATTTTCTAACACATTTTCAGACTCATTTTTAAAAGTTAAAACATGAAACTTGGCGGCGTGATTTATAAGGGACTTGTGTTTTTATTTTTTGTTCAATTAATTAGAAATTGATTTACAAACAATTGTTTTCACAGTGTACGATAATTTTCTTTTGTTTCCAGCGCTATCTCTTCGGGAAATTCGGTTCAAAATGTCCACTTTGACAGCCTTTTTTGAAATATATTCTGCCTTTATCAAAAAATTGACCAATACGGACATTATAAAGTTTCTGAATAAGAGAACCTGCCAATTGGATGCATTTTAGAGCAAAAATGAATTTCAAAATAAGCAGTTTGGATTTGAGTACACCCTTAGATGTTATTCTGTGACAGAATACATACTGTTTTTCCAGGCACAGAGCAGCAAGCAAACCATGCATTTCTATTGTTTCCCATCCTTTTTTTTTTTAAATACATTTTTCAAATATCCCTGTCATTTTTGGGAATACCCAGTACAACACGCACAAATTCAGTACTGTTTTTGCAGTATTACGCAATTATCTAACGAAATTGTTAAAAGTAATTCCATTCTAGTTTTCTCGACATTTGTTTTGATGCAACTTTTGGATCAAAACATTATACAGCTCTTGTAATTAGTCACAGGTATAATAAGGATTTTCTAGCATATTTTGTTGAAAAATTCTTGAGTTTTTTTGCAGCTTTCTCTAAACTGCAATATAAGGGAATTTTTTACTTTCCCCATGTTTCTGTTTACTTTTGAAATGACATCTTTTGTAGCATACTACAACAAAGTTAGGAGTTGTTAAGCCCTGATTTAGAGGGATGAACCAGCACCACACCATACATTGCATGGAAATCTATTGTAAAATTTATTTTAAAGTAGAACTTTTTTTTTAAAAAAAGAGGGGGGGATTTAGATGACTGATATTCATAATTACTACAAAGTATCAAATAAGGCAAAAAATTAAAAGAATCAATATTTAAAGATTTTAATGGCAAAAGTGGGGTGAAGCAGAAATTTTGGGAAGGGATGTATGATTTTAGATGATTATTTTATTTATTGTTACTAGAGACCAATGAATATGGGATTTTTTTTAAATAAAGAGTTTTAAACTCTGTATTCTGGGAGAAATTTAGAGTGGAGGGGGTTAAATCATATGACTATTATTTATTTATACATAGCAACAAATAACGACAGAAGGCTTTATTTAATGAAGATTTTAAATATATTCCGGGATGTATATCAATATGCTGGAATGGGGAGGGGTAGAGAAGCATGAATTTGTGAGGGAGAAGTGTGTGTGTGTGTGTGTGGGGGGGTAAACAGAAATTTTAGGAGGAGATTATTTATATACTTGATTATTTATTTATTGTCACTAGAGTACAACAAATAAGACAAGAGTTTTATTTTTTAAATATAAAAAATAAAGATTTGTCAATATTCTAAACATTTTTGTAAACTGGGTGGAGGCGGAGAGTAGAAGAGTAAATTTTGGAGGGGTAAGGTGGGAGTAATTTGGATTATTTATTGTTATTTATTTTATTTTATTTTTATTATTTTAAATAAATAAATTAAAACGATCTGAAACGCTGAATTTTGGAGTAGTGGGCAAAGGAAAGAAACAAATTTTGGAGAGAGGGCATAATTTAGATGATTATTTATTGTTATTGGTAAGCAATAGGGCAGATTTTTTTTTTTTTTTTTTTTTTTTTTAAATACTATTAAAGAGTTTAAAATATTTGAAACCCTGTATGCTGAGGGATGAAAAGAGTGGGGGCAGTAGCGAGAATTTCTGAGGAGGGGGCATAATTTATTTGATTTTATTTGCCGTCACTAAAGAGCAATAAATAAGGTAGATGACATTTTATATAAAAATAAAGATTTTAAACTTGTATGTTGAGGGGGAAGGAGTGGAATTGTAAATTTTGGAGGCAAGAGTGAGGATGATTTGGATGATTGTTTTTATTTATTGTTATTAGAGACATTAAGCAATAAATAGGGCAGATTTTTTTAAAACAAAATTTTAAAAGTTACAAAACTCTCTATGCTGGGGGAAGGCAAAGGGATAAGCAGAGGTTTTGGAAGGTGGGGATAATTTAAATCAAGCCTGTTCAACCTTTCAGTAAGTAAGGGCGCACCTCAGCTTTTGGCACACAATGAAGGGTGCCATTATATACATATTTGAGAAAATGCAACAATATTATCTTACTTTAGCAGTGGTCGCGATACACACACGTCCCACAGTGGTAAACATAGGCATGACATCCTAAGATGGGGTGAAGCATGTAAAAAAATTGAAGAAAAAACATAAATCCTGGTAAATTTCGCATTGCATTTTTCTAATCTCAAACTTTGGCAGGAAAATGAGCCAAAACCTTAACGCTTTTAATTAAAAAAAAAAAAAAAATAACGCAAGCGTTAATGATTTTAAAGCAAAGTATCTCTTGAGCTAGATTTTTATTTTAAAGAAATCTAGAAAAAAAAAATGAAACATTCGAAAGGTTTTGACAGCCCTGATTTAAATAATTGTTTTTTTATTTATTGTTACTATCAAGCAACAAATAGGACATTTTCTTAAAAATATATTTTAACCTTTGTACTCTGGAAGGGTTGCAAAATAGGAGGGGTGGGGGATTTCGGCAAAGTTATATACATTTTTTTTCCTTCCCTTTTCCAACATTTTTGACACACACTTTTAAAAATTTTAAACTTTTTGAGCATTTTTAATTTGTAAGCCATAGTATCTAAAAATTGCAAAAATGTTTTTTTCCCTTCAAAAATCATAAAACATTCATAATTTTGCACGACTTGTTTTGGGAAGGACTCAATTCACCATTCAGCCGTTTAGTGCATTAAATGAGAGAGAGTCCAGAGATTAGTAGGCGGGTGCTAACTAAACTAAACTCTGATGTCCTACAATCCATTATCAGAGCTCCCAAATAGTCCGCCAACTGAATACCAATATTTTTTAACAGAAAATTTCATGGTAGGTTTCTACAATATTTCCGCAAAAATTTACCTCCAAAGGTGGCTTTTGCAAAATTTTCAAGAAAAATCTGAAGTAAAATTTTTCTGAGAAAATACCAGTATTTAAAAAGTGGATCATTGGAGATCCTTGCATTATGGATCTTGGACTACAGTTCCCAACTCTGTTTTCTTGACCATGGGCCTTGGGGTGCTATGCAGCATACGTCCTGGTCAGGTAGGTCAACCTAGAAATCCTAGGCTGACGCATCCTCGCAGATTTGGTACCCGAATTGCAGCTCAATCAAAAAACCAAGCTAATCAGAACCGGTTCAGCCAATCAGAACCGAGTCTTAGGCAACCCCAACTCCGGCTGCGGTAGATTGATGCTGAGCTGCGTACCAATAATGCGAAACAAAATGGATATGCATGCGTCAGCTCCTATTATAGGAGTCTTAGGTCAACCTAATGCAGGATCCCTGGTGTTTAGTACCCAAACAAACTTGCTACTTATTTTACTGACCCGGAAGGGATAAAAAGTTGAGTGAACATTGCCCAGCCAGGGGTCGAACTCCGGACCTGTAGCATGGTAGCGCTACACGCTGACTACTAAACTATTGGGCTTCCGAGGAGAAGGGGGGATAAATTGGTAAAGATTTCACCTTATCCATTGCTTTCAGGCCCATAAAAATGCAAAATTTCTTATCTTTGGCAATGATATACATTTCACGATCTAGTAACAGGACAATTATAAGATTTGGAAAATCAGTCTGTGTCAAATACCCTTTTCAGTGCCACAAACTCCCTATTCTCTCTCTCCCTACGCCAGCCACAGCCATTGCCAAGTTTTTCCAACAGCAGTAAGATTTCAGGCAGTTCAGGTGTCCATTTATCTCACCAGCCCCAGTGTGCTTCAGAGCTGTTCACAGCCTTGTTTTCCTTCTAGTATAATCCAGCTTTTTTGGGTCAGGTAGGTCAACCTAATGCAGGACCCCTGGTGTTTAGTTCCCAAGCAAACTTGCTACTTATTTTACTGACCCGGAAGGGATGAAAGGTTGAGTGAACATTGCCCAGCCAGGAGTCCGGACCTGTAGCATGGTAGCGCAACGCTCTGACCACTAAGCTACTGGGCTTCCGCGGGTTTTAAATTGGTAAAGCTTTCACCTTATCCATTGCTTTCAGGCCCATAAAAATGCAAAATTTCTTATCTTTGGCAATGATACATTTCACGATCTAGTAGCAGGACAATTAATTATAAGATTTTGAAAATGAGAATCTTTGTGATTTCAAAGAGATTATTAAAAAATATAAAGTATTATATGTGCTGATTTTCCGAATACTGCATTTATCCATACCCAAAATAAACGAAAAAATGTTCAAAAACAAATGTAGCAAAATGTTTTGGAGTGTTTGTCCCACTCCACCCACCTTGCATGGAGAAAAGGGAGAGGAGAGGAAGAAACAGCAAAACTGTTCATTTAAAAAAAATCCTCCTTTTTCTCATTTAATATGTTGATATTAGACATTCTGCAAAATTTTATTGTTTTCTAGATTCCAAGATGACCTTTTTCATCCAAGTAGAGAGTGAATTAAAAAAAAAATTGTATCCTTACTATTTTTTCCAACCACTAATATTCTACATAATTTCTAGTCTTCAGTTTTAGTGAATTCCTAGATCTGGTAATATCTCATTAAGTAACATGACAAAAAACGTAAATATATAATAAATTAGAAAATTGGACTTCAAAATTAAAAAAAAAAAAATGTTCAAAAACAAATGTAGCAAAATGTTTTGGAGTGTTTGTCCCACTCCACCCACCTTGCATGGAGAAAAGGGAGAGGAGAGGAAGAAACAGCAAAACTGTTCATTTAAAAAAAATCCTCCTTTTTCTCATTTAATATGTTGATATTAGACATTCTGCAAAATTTTATTGTTTTCTAGATTCCAAGATGACCTTTTTCATCCAAGTAGAGAGTGAATTAAAAAAAAAATTGTATCCTTACTATTTTTTCCAACCACTAATATTCTACATAATTTCTAGTCTTCAGTTTTAGTGAATTCCTAGATCTGGTAATATCTCATTAAGTAACATGACAAAAAACGTAAATATATAATAAATTAGAAAATTGGACTTCAAAATTAAAAAAAAAAAAAAAATGTTCAAAAACAAATGTAGCAAAATGTTTTGGAGTGTTTGTCCCACTCCACCCACCTTGCATGGAGAAAAGGGAGAGGAGAGGAAGAAACAGCAAAACTGTTCATTTTAAAAAAATCCTCCTTTTTCTCATTTAATATGTTGATATTAGACATTCTGCAAAATTTTATTGTTTTCTAGATTCCAAGATGACCTTTTTCATCCAAGTAGAGAGTGAATTAAAAAAAAAATTGTATCCTTACTATTTTTTCCAACCACTAATATTCTACATAATTTCTAGTCTTCAGTTTTAGTGAATTCCTAGATCTGGTAATATCTCATTAAGTAACATGACAAAAAACGTAAATATATAATAAATTAGAAAATTGGACTTCAAAATTAAAAAAAAAAAAATGTTCAAAAACAAATGTAGCGAAATGTTTTGGAGTGTTTGTCCCACTCCACCCACCTTGCATGGAGAAAAGGGAGAGGAGAGGAAGAAACAGCAAAACTGTTCATTTAAAAAAAATCGTCCTTTTTCTCATTTAATATGTTGATATTAGACATTCTGCAAAATTTTATTGTTTTCTAGATTCCAAGATGACCTTTTTCATCCAAGTAGAGAGTGAATTAAAAAAAAAATTGTATCCTTACTATTTTTTCCAACCACTAATATTCTACATAATTTCTAGTCTTCAGTTTTAGTGAATTCCTAGATCTGGTAATATCTCAGACAAAAAACGTAAATATATAATAAATTAGAAAATTGGACTTCAAAATTAAAAAAAAAAAAAATGTTCAAAAACAAATGTAGCAAAATGTTTTGGAGTGTTTGTCCCACTCCACCCACCTTGCATGGAGAAAAGGGAGAGGAGAGGAAGAAACAGCAAAACTGTTCATTTAAAAAAAATCCTCCTTTTTCTCATTTAATATGTTGATATTAGACATTCTGCAAAATTTTATTGTTTTCTAGATTCCAAGATGACCTTTTTCATCCAAGTAGAGAGTGAATTAAAAAAAAAATTGTATCCTTACTATTTTTTCCAACCACTAATATTCTACATAATTTCTAGTCTTCAGTTTTAGTGAATTCCTAGATCTGGTAATATCTCATTAAGTAACATGACAAAAAACGTAAATATATAATAAATTAGAAAATTGGACTTCAAAATTAAAAAAAAAAAAAAAATGTTCAAAGTACCTTTGTGCTAAATCTCTCTAAAAAATGGTGTATTGCACAATCACAATATATCCAAAATTAACAAAATGGCATCGTTAAGATGAAATTAAGAGGAAAATCAATGAAAATGAGAAAAGTCCTGCTTTGGTATATAAATCTTGACTATTTGGACCATGTCAAATTATACTGGTAACAACCCCAATCGATAAATTAGTAGATACTAGGTACAATATATTCACAATTCTTACTAAACTTAAGGTAGTTTGGCACCGACTTCAAAAAGTAATTGATTGCTTTTCATATGTATATATTCGTAAACTGAATCATAAGTCTGTATATTCATCTTTTGTAAAATATATTCTCTCGAAAATCCATGTTTGGTGGGTATTAAACTGTACATATTAAATTTATCATTTTTATTCCGACACATGATATCAGATTTGTGGTTAATGGATAACATTTTGTCATTAGAGAATTTTAAAGAATTATTTAATACTTTTTAGTGCTTTTTTTAAAGTCGGTTAATATTTTTTTTGTAAAAGTTTATTTTATTTCCTACTTTTTAGTTATTAATACAGTAATAGACAATTATCTTGATTTCAACATCTGCTGAATAAATAAGTAATTTGTAATAGAAATTATAATTTACCAAAATTATCCATTAAATAAATATTTTTTAATAAAATTTTTGACAGAATCAAATTCTTGTCAATCTGGACGACAACTGGAGAAATATCGCCAAATTTGGCGATCAAAATATGTTGCCATAAATGAAACCAACGTGGTTATAGTTGACTAATTTGACGAAATTCTCATTCAGACTGACGAGAATTGGGAATAAATCTTCTGTAATCGGGTTCCACGCATTTTTTAATTTTGAAAAATTTTTAACAACAAAATTGTTCTAATCATCAGAATTTGACGAAATTTAAAATGGGACCACCAGGGTGTCTTACACTTTTAAACAAAAATATATATATATATCAAAATCGGTGCACATTTACGAATGTTATGCGTGAACAGGACTAAAACATACATACATACATACATTGGGTCAAATTATTAACATCCTCCTTTTCTCACCTTCTTCTATATCTGAATAGAAGAAAGTATTGTGATCAAAATTTTTTCAACTTCCGGTTTTCGACGGATTTATATGTTTTAGGAGTCAAAGATTCCGAAAAACATGTTTTTACAAAATATATGTCTGTCCGTGTGTGCCCTCTTTGTATCAATGAAAAGTGTGTCAAGTTATGAAGCAACCTAGAATTGAACGAAATTTCATTTATAGGTTTTTGGCTGTAACCAGCAGGTCCCACTTGAATTTGCGGATATTCTGCCGAAAGCGGGTGCTGTGATAGCGATTTTTGTTCCATTTAAATTATTGTATCATCAAAAAGTGTATTAGGTTATCCACAGTACTGTACCAAATTCTTTGTATGTGTTTTTTACTATGGCCTGCAGGTCCCAGTTGAATTTGGAGATATTCGGCAAGAAGGAGGCGCTATGATAGACACTTAAAGATTTCAAATTCAAAAAGATGTACAAAGTCGTTAAAAATATTAGAAATCCTAAAGGTTTTTTTTCAATTGAATGTTCAGCCTTGATCCAAGGATACCGGAACTATTTTTGTTTTGCCTCTACCTTAAAAAATGCCTGAGATATAGCATTTTGAAATTTTAGAGTGGCTGACATTTTGAAACAAGACAGAAGGATTCCTCCATAAACGGTTTTAATTTAAGAGTTTTAGAGAACATGCTATCTCGCAAGTTTTATTTCATTGTTGTAGTCGTTGTACCATCGTTCATTGTACCATCGTTCTAACTCTCACATTCTCAACACTATATATTCATGTTCGCCAGCGTTAAATTCTCTCCAAGCTAGGCAATATTTGGCGAAATATCAACAAATTTGGCGACAAAAACAAGTTGCCATAAATGAAGCCAACTTGGCTATAGCTAGCATATTTGGCGAAATTCTGATTCAAATTGAATATTGACGAGAACTGCGACTGAATCTTCTGTAATCGGGTTCCATCCATTTTTATAGCTTGGTGTTTTGCAGTAAAATTAGCTAAAATCTTAAAACCAAGGAATAGGTAGGCTGTCTTTTCCTGCCGGTATAGACCAGAAGGACTTTTCGTAGTTTAGTATACATAATATATCAGCTACAAATAAATTAATCTCTCGTGTAAATATGTTTTTAAATTGAAACTGTTTGGAAGTAATGTTATTTGAGCATTTTAAATATGACGTAAGTTTTCCCATTTAATGTTTTGAACGTGTAATAATTTAATTATTTCTCTTAATATTCACGCGCAAGTATATTTTTTATAACGTATTTTTCTACATTTACTGCTTTTAACACGTGATCATTTAATTATTGTTTTAAAGTTTTATTTCTGTTTTTGATAGTCACGTGTAAATACGTTTTTTAATCGAAAGGGAATTTTATTATGTGCGCTATTTTACAAATTGGCAACAATTCAAATAATGGACTTTTTGAAATATAAATTAAATTATCAAAATACTGGAAATTTGAATAAAATAATTTGTTCTAATGATCAGATTTTGACGAAATTGAAATGGGACCACCTTGGACCCTTACTCTTTCAAACAAAATAAAAATTATCAAAATCGATGCACATTTCCGAGAGTTATGCGTGAACAACATAATACATACATACGGGTCGAATTGATAACCTCCTCCTTTTTTTAAGTCGGTTAAAAATACGCAATTTCTCCTAATTTTACCTCAATTTTTAATATATTTTTTAATATTTTACTACGAGTGCAGCTTTGCAACACTTTTATTTTTACATATATTGTACATTTTGATGTATTTTATAATATATGTAAAGAAGAAAGTGTTGCACGATTGCGCTCATATAAATAATTGAGGTAAAATTAGGAGAAATTGCGTATTTTTCATAAAAAACTACGAATAATACGAACTTTGAGCTTGTGTAAGTCCTATAAATCCGAACAAAATGCAAAAGCTATTGTTGAAATCGTATAGGATAAACCTTCTTATATTAAAAAGTGAAATAATTAAGTCAGTATAACTAAATCGAGTTTTAGTCTATTTCACGGGTCAAAAACACGGCTTATAGATCCTGATCCTTTGAAAGTCATATATACTGTCCAAAAATTAAGGGGCAGTGACCAGACGCTTTCGCTTTTTACACGGTTTGTCGAATATCTGCTGAAATTCTTGACAAATTGTTGATGTAAAGTACATGGTTGACTTCAAGAAAAGTATAGACCGGGAGGCGGCAGCACAATCACCTCATCGAGTTCACGGCTGAAATTCCCGAATTAGTTAAAACCCGATTCGCATATTAAAACGCAATCGGTTTGCCAAGTCATATCTTGATGGAAAACACGTGGAAACCCGATTTTAGCGGTTGCCTCGTAGGTTTATCATGGTGTTTTCCTGCACCCAATTCTCCATGTTATCAAGGCTACACTAGATATTGGGCTGGCTCATTCATTATCATGACGTCACAAAAGGTGGCTGGCCGCGACCAGCGATTTGTGCAAAGCGACGAGCCCGTCATTTTGTGCCAATCGCTCTATGTCTTTCATTTTGTCGTTTCGCTTTGTACCAATCGCTGGTCGCGGCCAGCCACCATTTGTGGCGTCATGATAATGAATGAGCAAGCCCGGTATCTAGTGTAGCCCTGGGGCCCTACTACCAACGCATCGAGATCCTCCCGACACGGCAAGCTTCCGATGTCGGATTATCATGGTTCTCGGAAAAAATATCCGAAAGACATTTTAAGCCGTACCACGAAGCAACCGGTTATAGCATTGCCCCCTCTACAATGCCTTGTCGCTGAGCAGACGACAGGCCTGTGACGTCACCGACTGGAGGCAGATCCACTAACCCTACACGCGGCCTTTCGCCTCCAGAAGAACGAAGTTTTAGCGGGCAAAGTCACGTTGTCGTTGTGATCGGTACGGTACGAGTCTGGAAGATTATTAAATATTTGATCTTGTTACAGAAGAAATACATGAAAAGGTAAGAATTTATGCTATTTAATATATTGTATTCATGTTTTTTATATTCATTAAGTTTTAAATATATTATTATTCATAATATTTTTCATTTTATATCGTTTTTTACAAAACATATACTAACCCTAACATTAGCGATATAGGATGTTGTTCTCCATAGATATCTTGAATTAAAAAAAGAGTATTTATGCATTAAAATAATATTATAAATCCGTTTTTTCTTATTGTAACCTGTTCTTGTATTCAATAACTAATTTATTAATAGTATTTATAGGAATTTAATTTCTTGAAGATTATTTTCCGTCAGTAGTATTGAGTTTGTTTATCAGGAATCGATGCATGTTTTTTTTTTTTTTTTTTCTTGGAACATTTTATGAAAAGTAAAAGTTATTTTTGTGAAATTTATTATATTTTTGTGAAAAATAATATTTTGTTTCGAAATATTAAGTCCAGTTGCTCAAATTCAAACAGCACTTATTAATAATAATTTCAAGTCCTGCTAAAGTTTTCTTTTTTGTAAATTACACATTTTAGAACATAACAAAATAAATAATGAAGAGTATGCTTTTCTGAAATAAACTTTTGTTTGTGAATGAGCCTATTTTATTATTTTAAGTTATTTCGTCAAGATTATTTTTAGTAATAAAATTTTTGTGAAAGGGTCTGTTTTATTAAAAGGGATTTTGTGAAACAACAAGTTTTATTAAAAGGATTTTTCTGGAGAGCCCGAAACAGGTTCTAAATTTTGCGTGGATCAGCCCCTGTATACATTTTTTATATTCTAACTTTTAAAATATTATAAAATAAAAATTGACTTCAAGGTTAACTTATTTTGCCTCTTTTTTTAAAATTGTGAATTAAAAGTAAAAAAAAAAAAAAAAAAAAAAAAAAAAAAAAGAATAAAATCCAATAAAATTTATAATTTGTATCTGATAAAATGTATATCCATGAATCTTTTTTGTTAGCAGATCCAAATCTTGCATATTTTATTTTTGCGTGTGTAAATTAGAAAAAAGCTTTTGATGTTGAAATAAAATGCTGTTGGTTCATATTGTTTCTTATTGATTTTTTTAATGAAATGAGTGAAAGGTATGTATGGAAATGGAAGTGTGTTCTTTACAAAAAGTCTATTTAAAAAAAAAACACTCAGCATTATTTATTTTGTTGTGTTTTAAAATGTGTAATTTGCAAAAAAGAAAACTTTAGCAGGACTTGAAATTATTGTTAATAAGTGCTGTTTGAATTTGAGCAACTGGACTTAATATTTCGAAACAAAATATTATTTTTCACAAAAATAACTTTTACTTTTCATAAAATGTTCCAAGGAAAAAAAAAAAAAAAAAAAAAAAAAAAAAACATGCATCGATTCCTGATAAACAAACTCAATACTACTGACGGAAAATAATCTTCAAGAAATTAAATTCCTATAAATACTATTAATAAATTAAAGTTATTGAATACAAGAACAGGTTACAATAAGAAAAAACGGATTTATAATATTATTTTAATGCATTAATACTCTTTTTTTTAATTCAAGATATCTATGGAGAACAACATCCTATATCGCTAATGTAATGAGTTTTGTAAAAAACGATATAAAATGAAAAATATTATGAATAATAATATATTTAAAACTTAATGAATATAAAAAACATGAATACAATATATTAAATAGCATAAATTCTTACCTTTTCATGTATTTTTTCTGTAACAAGATCAAATATTTAATAATCTTGAATCTAATTGAAATAGGTAAATATTCATTTGAAAGATGAAAAAATTACCCATAAAGTAAAAACACTCATATTTTTAAATCACCATATGAGAATAAATTTTGACATATGATTTTTTTTTCTCTGAAATATAAAATTATTAGGTCAGTCCATTAATTACCATGTTAATTTATACTGTAGATCGGCCATTTTAAAATCTTCTGTAAATCATTGGGGTTTAAAAAAATTGAACCCAAGTAATTTATTATTCAATGAATTACTTGGGGATGACACCAGTATTTTATGCTCGTTATGTGATTTAACTTATTTTATTTAATAAAATTTCTTGTTTGATTTTATTTCATAACATGAAAGGGATGACAGCTATAATACTGATTTTGAAATGCTATTTTCCAATCTGGTTAAAAAATAAATCTAAAAATTTAACATCTGGTAAAAATGACTATATATATATATATATATTTAAGAAATAACATCTTTACTATGAATCACATCCCCCCCCCCCCCTTTTTCCAGAAAACTAAAAGTATTAATTTAGTTGTATATTGATGAATATTATAGATTATATAACATATTTCGGGTGCTAGAAATTTAACCAATATTAGTATTATATTTTAAAATACTTCAAAAAATTTAAAAACCATAGCAAATTTATAACACCAGTATTTTTAACCGACTCAAAAAAGGAGGAGGTTATCAATTCGACGTGTATGTATTTTTTTTTTCATTGTGTTTATTTACATTAAAAGAAAAAAAAAAGTCAAAAATAGGAAAATTCTATATAATTTCTAAATTTTTACTTTCTTTTTTTATGTAAATAAACACACACAAAGAAAAAATACTGGCTGTCATTATTAGAAGATTATTTTATAAATTTAAGTTTTTCTCTTTAAAATATATTTCCTTCTGCCGCGCCGTAACAAAACGAATGGCGCGAAATTTTACCGAATTCCGTCATCACCATCCTACGCTCACGACAAAGTTTGAAAGAGAGGGTGATCGTTGTCAGGGAAACCGCCTTCACCTTTGACGTCACGAATTTCAGCGCATAGGCATTGTAGAGGGGGCAGTGGTTATAGCCGTCGTATTTGAAGATTCCTTTTCAAATAGATATCGGAAAAAAACAAACTGACCAATGAGAGTGCGTTAGAAAAAGTACGTTTCCACGGATCTTCCCTCTTTTTCTCCTGTAAGAAAACAGAAAAGAAATGCTTGATATTGCTTTCTGTTTTTATTAAAAATGCCATCAAAACACGCCTAATTAAGATATTTTGATAATCTTTTTTTTTTAAACGAGAGTGAAATATTCAGATTTTCAGCTGTCAAAAGATCAAAATGATATGGCCGGTAGTTTTTTAGAAAATGGAAAATAAAAATGAAATTTACTTTTTTTGACCAAACAAAGGCCTTCGTTTAAAAATTAATAAAAAATAAACAGATTACGCTTGACATTTTTAATTGCTATTACAAGAAAGCTCTTATTCTAAACTTTAAAATGGTATAAAAATAAAAAATTTATAAGTTTTTGTTAAATAAATATTAGCATAAATAGCCAAGAATTTCAAGAAATTCTGTTTAAATATAAAATAACTGGAAAAATATTCTAAGCTTAGAAACTAATTTTAAACGCTAATAATAAGTATACTTTGAAAATGCTGCAAGCAATTTTTTGTAGACTTAGAATATTTTTTATTTGCTGGACGCTCTCTTTTCAAAATGGAAATTTAACATAAAATAAGAAACAATCTAATATGAATTTCAAAAAAAATAACTGCAGTGCTTATTAAAACATTGCCTAACAAAGTGTCATGTACAATGTCTTTAATTTGCTTTAAATAAATAGAGCGCTATGCTAACAAAACTAACTATACCATTGCTCCCGCATAAAAAAAAATAGCAGTGTAAAGATACACTGCATACCGGAAAAATAATTGGCCAGATATTTTTACTCATAGATGTATTATAAATATCATAAACACATGGATGTATCATAAGAGACGGTAGTCTCTTGAGTGACGCAGCGAAAAACCGAAAACCGTAAGCCCAAAACCGAAGATTCCGTCACTCTCATATATACAGCTAGCAGGACATCAAAGGAAAATCGAAACGCCGACATTTAATATCTCAGTAAATATGAGGCATACCGTTTCGATTTTTTCACATTAGTCTTATATCTATGGCCTAACTCTATCCTGAAATTTATAGATTTCTACATGCAGTAGATTTTGAGATCTGGAAACCAATTTTTAAGCGAAAATGGAAAATGTAATGGTGTAATGGGCACAGAGGTGTTATCTCGAAAATGGATCGAACGATTTTTTTTAAATTAATATATTATATTAATCGCTTTTAGATGAAGAGAGTAAGATTTTGAGCTAACGTAGGAAAACTCTTGTTTTTTATATAATCCAGCTTCAAAATCGGACTCTTTTCTTATGCTTTTTCTGGTAGACTAGCATTAAAGATTTTCGGCCTTTTCACCCTTTTTTATTCCTGCGCGGTCAGGATATTCATGAGTATCACGGCTATAGTTAAAGGCGATTTCGCAATCATATCTGGCTGAAGAACTATTTAGATTTTTTTTTTTTTTAATACGAAAACAGTTTTTAATGCAATTTTTAATATGTAATATATATGTATTAAATTAAATTATTGTTTGTATATTTTTCTTTTTTGTTATAATAAAGAATTTCTTATATCAAAATCTTCATTAAGTCGAAAAATATTTAGATTCCTTGATTAAAATATTGAAATATTTTATAATTATACATATACAATTTAATTGTTATTTATATTTAATTTGTGATTTTTTAAAGGAAAAAAAAGATTAAGATTTTTTTTTTATCAATTAATTTGCGTAACAAGGAATCATTCAAAATGAATCAATCATCAGTTTGTTTTCTTCGTGTGCGATGCGATTCGCTGCTATGAACATTCTTTGAAGTGTTGAAAATCAAATTTCACAAATACTTCTAACTTCTATTAACAAATACTTCATGAATATATTTTTAATTCCATGTTGTTTATGTACGATAAAAAACACGTTTGTAAGCTTCTGTTTCATAGTATAAGAATCCAAACATTCAGTGAAATGCGTATATTTGATCAGCTATATAAACAAATGAAGAATACAGTACCTTTTTTTTTTCAATTTCATTTCTTAAATTTGCATTTTAAAAACAGATAATAAAGAAATATGTATTTATCTTCTAATATTTATTTTCCTAAGTCAGAGAAATGCAAAGTTCTACCATTGTTTTTTTTTTTCTAGTGAAAGTTTATTTTCAAATGTTAAATATAGATTTTACTTAATAAATCACGAAATCAGTCGTCAGTTCTCGGGGCAATGGTAGACGTGGCATTGGAAACCTAAAAATCATGAGAGAGGGTAATATCTTTAAACAAATCTTGTAGCAAAGTATTCAGTAGTATCTTGCACCAAATATAAGAAATTGAAAAAAAAAAAAAAAGGTACTGTATTCTTCATTTTTGTTTATGTATTGTCAAAGCTATGCATTCTACCGAATGTTTTTATTCTTGAAATAGACTATTTAAACAGAGATAGAAGTTTACCAAACTTTTGTTTCTTTCTTCATACATAAACAACATGGAATTAAAAATATATTTTTGAAATATTTGTTAATTAAGTTAGAAGTATTTGTGAAATTTGTTTTTGAACCCGTTAAAAAATCTTCACAGCGCATGGAAAAATAGAAACGCTATAGAAGGATTTTTTTTTCTTCAGTTACCCTGAAATTAAAACAATATATATATATATATTTTTTTTTTTTTGGGGGGGGGGGGGGGTTCAGGAGTGCAAAACGTTCATATTTACTGATTTATTAGTTGTTTGTTTTCTTTTTAAAATTAAAATAATGTTGTTAAATAGCAACATCATGGTGTAGAAAAAAAAAACATTAAAAAAATGTGATGCATCGTTATGTACGAGAGATCAGTTTCAACTGACATTACAAAAATTTATTCACAAACTAAGACAGATAATTAAGAAAAATAGGTTAAATCCTAGAACAAGCGAGACGCTTGGCGTCATCGAATTTAGCGAAGCGATAAATGAGTTTTCTTGTTACCGGTTTATTTCTTACATTTTTTCCACGCCTTCTGTGCTTGGTTCTAGCATGAGCAGAATGCATGGTTCTGAAAATTGAGCTGGTTTTTGAGGGAATTAGATTTGATTGGTTGGTTGACAGATTAGAATATTCTATAATAGAGTTCTATTGTCTGTGGGTTGGTTTGTTGTGTGTCAGATTTGTTGAATTATGTTTATGAAATGTGTTTTATGTCATAAAGGATAAATCCTGTGAAATATTAAAAAAAAACGAAGGATGAGAAATAACGGTAAGTGCATTTTTGTTGATTTTATATGATAAGATGTATTTTAAGCACTTTAGAGATTGCTGTAAACCGATTTTTGTGCGAACATTACTGACCGCAGCTTGAATGGATTTCATGCATTCTAGGGAGTGCGGAATATAGCAATTTTTGTGCATCCAGGATTTTTTTTTTTCAGTTAATGTACGCGAAGCATACACATATATATATATAAATTATTAACTGCTGTTTGAATGAATTTCATGCATTCTAGAGATTGCTGCACAGGGAGTTTCATGCATCCAGGATTTTTTTTTTCTGTTATGTACGCAAAGTGTACATATATATGTTACTAACTGGTGCTTGAATGAGTTTCATGCTTTTGAAAAATCAGAAATCTCTAGATTCTCCCCAATCGTAACCTGTGTTCTTTGTAGCAGAGAATTCACTACTTACACAGTTTCTATGAAAATTTTTTCACGAAGTAAACATTCATTTTATTCCGTTTTGTGACAATTTACAAAGTTTTAGCAAGGAGGAAAAAATAGCTAAAAATTATTAAAAATAGAAAAATCTGGAGGAAAAAATTGCTAAATGTTTGTATGTAAAAATTGAAATATCCAGACGAAATATTGCTAAAAGTTTGTAAAAATAGAAAATCGTGAAGAAAAACTTGCTGAAACTTTGTAAATAATTGTAAAACGAAATAAAATTTATGTTAAAATTGTATAATAAAGCTTGCCGTAAGCAGTGTGTAAGTATATGCTTGCTTAAGCTTAAAAAGCATTCGTTCTGATTGGGTAGAATTTGGAGGTTGCCGATTTTTTGGTTGACGTGCGTAAAAAAAATAGCCAAATCGGATGTTTTGCTTGTTCTAGGATTTTGCCCAATATATTTGATTAATGAATTCATCGATTGATACTTTGGCTTAATTAGGTTTGAATTGGCTTAGTAATTTGAATCTTATCATGATGACGTTTTGATTTTGCATGTCCCTGTATAAAAAACTCCTCAATGATATTTGCAAGATAAATACACTGTCACAATTAGATTCAAATTGGTTCAGCATTTCAACAGTGATGGTAAGGATTAAAAAAAAATTCATATTTTTTGCTTTTGTGTGTACCTTTTAAACAAACTGTAAGAGCTAAATGCTTGATTAGCTAACTCATTGATGATGCGGCTAAGTTTAGGGATTCACCCTCAGTTAGCCATCTTGTTTTTAAATCAAAACATTTTAACTTTTATTATTAAATATAAATCAATCAGTCAGTAAAATTAAATAACATGCTTATAATAAGTAAATATGAATGAAAATTATTTTGGAAATGAGAAACAAAACAAATATGTTTTGAAGTATAGATAAAATGCTTCAGTGATTAATTTGTAATCACTTCAGCATTTTATCTATATTTTAATTATAATTAGTGATCTTCTGTGATTATGTAACATTTCAGCGATGCTGGATTGAATCCCTGAAGCATTTTATCTATTTCGAAAAACCGAAGTCAGAGAAATGCAAGTTTTGTGCATCCAGGATTTTTTTTTTCAGTTAATGTACGCGAAGCGTACTCACACATATATATATATATCAATTATTAACTGCTGTTTGGATGAATTTCATGCATTCTAGAGATTGCTGCACAGGGAGTTTCATGCATCCAGGATTTTTTTTTCTGTTAATGTACGCAAAGAGTACATATACATGTTACTAACTGGTGCTTGAATGAGTTTCGTGCATTTGAAAAATCAGAATTCTCTAGATTCTCCCCAATCATAACCTGTGTTCTTTGTAGCAGAGAATTCACTACTTACACAGTTTCTATGAAAATTTTTTCACGAAGTAAACATTGATTTTATTCCGTTTTATGACAATTTACAAGGTTTTAGCAAGGAGGAAAAAATAGCTAAAAATTATTAAAAATAGAAAAATCTGGAGGAAAAAATTGCTAAATGCTTGTATGTAAAAATTGAAATATCCAGACGAAATATTGCTAAAAGTTTGTAAAAATAGAAAAATCGTGAAGAAAAACTTGCTGAAACTTTGTAAATAATTGTAAAACGAAATAAAATTTGTTTATTTTGTGAAAAAGCTTGCCGTAAGCAGTGTGTAAGTATCTGCTTGCTTAAGCTTAAAAAGCATGCGTTCTGATTGGGTAGAATTTGGAAGTTGCCGTTTTTTTGGTTGACGTGCGTAAAAAAAATAGCCAAATCGGATGTTTTGCTTGTTCTAGGATTTTGCCCAACATATTTGATTAATGAATTCATCGATTGATACTTTGGCATAATTAGGTTTGAATTGGCTTAGTAATTTGAATGTTATCATGATGATGTTTTGATTTTGCGTGTCCCTGTATAAAAAACTCCTCAATGATATTTGCAAGATAAATACACTGTCACAATTAGATTCAAATTGGTTCAGCATTTCAACAGTGATGGTAAGGATTAAAAAAAAATTCATATTTTTTGCTTTTGTGTGTACCTTTTAAACAAACTGTAAGAGCTAAATGCTTGATTAGCTAACTCATTGATGATGCGGCTAAGTTTTGGGATTCACCCTCAGTTAGCCATCTTGTTTTTAAATCAAATTATTTTAACTTTTATTATTAAATATAAATCAATCAGTCAGTAAAATTAAAAATCACAAAATTCGTCAAATGATCTCGGGAGAAAAATAGTGAAATTTGTCTAACAATCGCGGAACAGAATTGCAAAATTCGTCGAATGGCAGTGGAAAAAAAGTGCACAATTTGTTCGTTTATGGAAAAAGTCGTGAAATTCATTAATCGATAGTCGATAAATCACGAAATTCATCAATCGATAGCAGAAAAATCACAAAATTCATTGATAGTGGAAAAATCACAAAATTTATCAACTGGTTTCAGGGGAAAAAAATTTCGAATATCGTCGAATGGCTTCGAGAAGAAAAAAAATCACAATCCGTCAAATAATTTCTTTGAAAAAATCGTGAAATTCGCCAAATGGTTTTGAAATTTGTCGAGCGACAGTGGGGAAAAAATCTTTTTCCATTGAATCATCGCAATTGGAACTATTAAGTTTGACCAGTGGTGGCAGTAAAGTCAGTCGGCAAATTTTCAGTATTACTCGCCGATTGGCGAATGGCAATTTTGTCCTATATTTTTATGCACTTTATCGATGAAATTCATGATTTTTTCAGGGATGCCACTTTTCCGCGGAAACGCGGATTTCCGCTTTTTTGCTTATTTTCAAAATCCACGGATTTCCGCTTTTTTTTTTCTTATTTCTCGGACGCATTTCTCTTTAATGCATCAAGCGGAACCAACCAACCAACCAACCCATTTGTCGGAAGAACTCTTGAACACTTTCTCCTCTGTGATTGGTGAGTACGTTTGACGTCACATCGTCAGTGGGAGTAGTCATGATTCAACTGACCAATGAGCGCGAAGTGTCGTGGCTTTCGATAAGTAGTGTAGATGAGCCGTGCCGTGTTTGTTTACTTTTTACCGACGCTGCGCGGAAATAGATAGTAAGATTTGAAATCTCATGATGGATTAAGTGTTTAATCTCGTCATTTGTTTTTTTTTATTTATATTTAATTATTGCGCCACAAAAGACAGATTTTGATAGTGATAAGTATTATGGGTGAAAAAAAGTCCGTATACTGAATGCACGGCACGTTGTTTTGATTTCCAATTTTGCCAGATATAGTAACGCCCGAAATCATATAGATAATCTACAACCCATCAAATTAATTGTTGATGGAATGGATCAAAAAATCATTAAAGCCGAATATTTATTTTCGTCTTTTTTAGTTTTAGTGGATCATAGTTTACCATTAAATGCTTTATAACATGCAGTATTCCTATTTAAAAAGATGTTTCTGAATGGTGCTGTAGTAAAAATAGTTATGCATAAGGGCAAAAAGAACCATAATTGTGAAAGAAATGGCTGATAAATTCTAAATATCTGCATATGATAGAGTTCTGCATTGAAGATATATCCAGCGACTATTTATTCTTATATTACCTATTATGTTAAAAATAAATTTTTAGTGACTGCTAATGTTGTTAGAGAGCACGATTTAAAAAATGAAAAAGGTAAAAATTATGTTTTTAAAATCTTTTGTTTGTAGTATTTTCAGTTTCATTGCCTAAAAACTAATTTATGTAGGAAAATATAGCTAGACCTTCATATAAATAATTTGCTATCACATTGATCTTTTCACCAAATGCTTTTGTAGCTGTGGCAGGTTAAACATTAGCCATATGTATTAACTGATGTTTTGAGTGAAAGCATGTAGGTTTTTAAATGTATTTGCTTATAAAAATTTTAAAAAATAGTTTTACAATTTTGAGGAATTCTTATTTATATCAGATAATTATTGAATAAAATTTTGAATTAGCCATTTTTGTTATATTTATTAGTGTTCTTATTTTTATATTACATGTATATATGTTTCAATCTGAATTCAAATAATGACACAAATTTTATTTCGCGTATCATTTTCACTTTTTTTGCTCGATTTTTACCTCGCGCACAGGTTTAACTTTTTTGCTCAATTTTCACCTCACGCGTCATTTCCTCTTTTTTGCTCTTTTCTCAGACTCATCCCTGTTTTTTACACGCCTGATCGATGAAATTCAAGATTTTTACGCACCCAATTGATGACTTTCTTGATTTTTATGCATCCGTTTGACGAAATTAATGATTTTTACATGCCTGATAAACAAAATTCATGATTTTTATGCATGTGTTCAACAAAATTTATGATTTCCCTTCTCCCGATCCACAAAATTCATGTTTTTACTGTGCCTGATTGACAAAATTCATGATTTTCAACTGATATGCTTTCCATCGGCCAATTAATGAAATTCACAATTTTTCTTCTCTAGACAATGGCGAAATTCGCAAATTATTTTTTTTTTTTTACCGTTCGTTGAAATTTACAATTTTTTCACAAACATTCGATGGAATTCTTGATTTTTCCAAGCCCAGTTGTCGAAATTTGCGATTTTCCATGCCTATCGACAAAACTCATAATTTTGCAGAACCGATAGACAAAATTCATAATGTTTTCCTATGATCTATGGACAATTTGCAAATTTTTCCTGCAACTGTTCGTTGAAATTCTCGATCTTTCCACGCCATTCGAGGAAATTCGTTGCTCGATCCATGAAATTCACGATTTTAAGTGCCTTATCGACAAAATTCGCAGGTTTTTTCAATTGATTTACAAAATTCAAGATTTTTTTTTTTTTGAGTGATTGACGAAATTTGCAACTCCGGAATTACTGATTTTGGCATCTCTGGTTTCTGTTGACCGATTATTGAAATTTACGTTTTTTTTTCTAGCGACAAAATGGCGAAATTTGTGATTTTTCCATGCCCATTTGACAAAATTCGCATCCAGTCGATGCAATTCATGATTTTATGCGCCTGATCGATGAAATTCATATTTTCCTACGATTTATGGACAAAATTTGCAAATTTTTCTCACGAATTATTAAGGAAATTCGAAATTTTTGGATAGGTTGGCATGTATGGTCTCTGCGGGCCACCAGTTATCCATCACGGGCCACAGGTTGTGCATTCCTAATCATGATGCAGTTTGGCTCATTTGACTCGACATCGATAGAACTTACTGATTTTAGTTTCACCACCAGGGGCAGTTATGTTCATATAGAACAGAGAGCGCCCCTGGCAGTGGAAGGGGAAATTAATGGATTTTGGAGCTAACTCAAGTTCTATGGGTCCCATCACAACATGGTTTGATTCATTCAACTTGTTTCAAGTTTGACCACCAGGGGGCGCATTCCCATCTTAGGTTCTATGGCCCCGATCATGACAAGGTATGGCTCACTCAACTCGAAATCGACAGCCTCAAAAATTTCAGCTGTTTGTATAGAACAGAGTGCGCCCCCTGGTGGTGGAACATGGAACTAACAGATTTTGCAGCTAACTTGAGTTCTATGGGTCCCATCACAATGCAGTTTGATTCATTTGGCTCGACATCGATAGGATACATCGATTTTAGTTCCAAGTTTCACCACCAGGGCCGCTATCCTATCTCGTGTTCTATGGGCCCCATTACGGTGAGGTATGGCTCATTCGATTCGAAATCGACAGCCTGAAAGATTTCAGCTATGTTTGTATAGAACAGAGTGCGTCCCCTGGTGGTGGAAGATGGAACTAATGGATTTTGCAGCTAACTCGAGTTCTATGGGTCCCATCACAATGCAGTTTGATTTATTAAACTGGACATCGACAGGATATATAGATTTTAGTTACAAGTTTCACCACCAGGGGGCGCTTTCCTATCTCGGGTCATATGCGCCCCATCACGACGCGGTATGGCTCATTCGACTCGAAATCGACAGCCTCAAAGATTTCAGCCATGTTTGTATGGAACAGAGTGCGCTCCCTGGTGGTGGAATATGGAACTAACGGATTTTGCATCTAACTCGAGTTCTATGGGTCCCATCACAATGCAGTTTGATTCGTTCGACTCGACATCGGCAGGATATATCGATTTTAGTTACAAGTTTCACCACCAGAGTGTGCTTTCCTATCTTGTGTTCTATGTGCCCCATCACGACGAGGTATGGCTCATTCGACTCGAAATCGACAGCCTCAAAGATTTCAGCTATGTTTGTATGGAACAGAGTCCGCCCCCTGGTGGTGGAAGATGGAACTAACGGATTTTGCAGCTATCTCGAGTTCTATGGGTCCCATCACAATGCAGTGTGATTCATTCGACTCGACATCGACAGGATATATCGATTTTAGTTCCAAGTTTCACCACCAGGGGGCACTTTCCTATCGGGTTCTATGGGACCGATCACGACGACGTATGGCTCATTTGACTCGGAATCGACGGCCCGAAAATTTTCAGCTATGTTTGTATAGAAAAGGTTGCGTCCTTTGGCGGAGGAAGATGGAACAAACGGGTTTTGCCATGCATTTTCATCCTTCTAATTGTGTTACTCTCTCGCTGTATAATTTAAAAGTTGAGTCTTGGATTCCTCTCCCTGGGCCACCACCCTCATATTTTATTGGGGTCCAAGGGGTCTTTTTTAGCATTTCTTTAAAATTTTATTTTAATGATTAATTTATACCCTATGCTTAATTTCGACTAATTGACATTCTCATCAATAACCTTAAAAAAGTAATGATATCAGTACAAAAACCCTTAACGGGTTAAAAGTTGTGATGCAGCACTTTGTTTTGGCTCTATAAATTTTAAATATGGGTCTTAAAAGTAATGATATCAAATTTAAGTGACGCTATGTTAATAATTTTTTTTTAATCATAATTTTCTTTTTAGTTTTATTTATATTCACAGGTGCAATTATTATCTTAATATGAAAAAAATATATAGAACTTATTCGCTGATGCTTTTTCATTCACATCTCTCATGAATTCAAAATATGGGTTTTAAAAGAAATGATATCAAAATTTGAGTGACACCTTGACGTGAATTTAATAGGACTCTTTTAAAATTCAATTAAAATTATTTTTGGTTTGTCTTCTAAAGTATATTTACACATACAAACAATACTTTTAATTTTTCAATATACTTTTAAATATATTACTTTCACTGAGCCTATATTATGTATTGAAATGTATTTATTTCAATAAATTGATTTATCTTCTGTGCCACGCTATCCAAAATCATAAGTAAAATTTATGTAAATGATTATTTTGCGTCATATTATCCACTTGCATACATTTCCCTTTGTTTGGATACTATGACGCAAAATAATCATTTACATAAATTTTACTTATGATTTTGGATAGCGTGGCACAGAAGATAAATCAATTTATTGAAATAAATACATTTCAATACATAATATAGGCTCAGTGAAAGTAATATATTTAAAAGTGTATTGAAAAATTAAAAGTATTGTTTGTATGTGTAAATATACTTTAGAAGACAAACCAAAAATAATTTTAATTGAATTTTAAAAGAGTCCTATTAAATTCACGTCAAGGTGTCACTCAAATTTTGATATCATTTCTTTTAAAACCCATATTTTGAATTCATGAGAGATGTGAATGAAAAAGCATCAGCGAATAAGTTCTATATATTTTTTTCATATTAAGATAATAATTGCACCTGTGAATATAAATAAAACTAAAAAGAAAATTATGATTAAAAAAAAAATTATTAACATAGCGTCACTTAAATTTGATATCATTACTTTTAAGACCCATATTTAAAATTTATAGAGCCAAAACAAAGTGCTGCATCACAACTTTTAACCCGTTAAGGGTTTTTGTACTGATTTATAATACATCCATGTTTTTACTAAAACTTTTCCATACTAAATATAGCATTAGAGCAAATAATCAACTTCATGTCGGCACTATCGTTGTACCCATATAAATTAATTATTCAACACTTCCAAAAAAAATTTCTTTAAAAATATATTATAAAATGTTGTTTTAATTTTAATGATTGTAATTCGTTGTATAAATAATAAAATCATTTAATAACAATTCGTCCAGAATTTCCGATTATTAGAAGATAAAAATATTAAATTTAAAATTATTCGTAAAAGAAAATCTTTGGAAAGTATAAGAACTTATAACTTCCATGTATACAGGCTTTGGAATACTTTACTGTATTTTTAATACGGCATATTTCATTGGATATTTAAAAAAAAATTGTAGAGTTTCTCATGACATCAGAAAGCAACGTATTTTATAGTAACTTTACAGTAAATTTCGAAAAGTTTCAAACAAAAAAAATATATTATGTCAAGATGATCTAAATTAGTCTTCTTATCTTTTGATTCTTTTTTGTCTGCCCTGGACTTCTATATAAAATTAATCTTCCAAAAAATAAATTAAAAATTGCTCAAATTTTCAGAATAATAATAATAATAATAATAATAAAAACAGTCGCTAAGTATATAATATATATATGCGGTCCTGATATTAAGCTTCATTTAATGTCAAAGCTACTTTTTTTTCTGAAAATTTGAGCATTATTTAATTTATATTCTGAAAAATTAGTTTTATATAGAAACCATGAACAAGGGGAAAAGAAACAAAAGCCAAGAAGACGTATTTACATCATCTTTAAATAGTATATATGTATATATTTTATCTTGGAAGTTTTTCGAAATTAACTGTAAAGTTATCGTGAAATACGTTGCTTTTTGATGTTATTTCGAAACTTTACAATTTATTTTATGTGCAATGAAATATGCCGTATCAAAAATTTTGTATCTTAAAGTCTTCAAGAACCTGTAATACTTTCCAAAAATTTCTTTTTCTTTTCGAAAAATTTTAAGTTGAATATTTTGATTTTCTACTAATTGAAAAGATTATTAAAGATTAATAATGAAATTTAAAAATGTGTAAAGCTAAAAACGAGCTATAGTGATGATAGATAATCAAGTAAATTTACATTTCGTTCTTCCCATGTGTTTTCATTTTTAAATACATATTTTTTTTAGTTTCATTATATACATGTATAATACATATATATAAGTCATTACAATTGATACAGAATTTAATAATAATTTAAAAAAATAGTAAAAGAAAAAAAAAAACTTGTGAAAATTTGGGATTATTATTTTATTTTGGTACACAACGATAGCGCCCAAATGGACAAGCATAATGGTATATTTAGTATAGTGAAGTATTAGTAAAAATATCTGGACAATTATTTTTCGGGTATGCAACGTTTGGTTACTCCGTTAATTTTTTTTTATGCGAGAACTATGATATTATTAGTTTTATTGGCAAAACGCACTGTTTATTTAAAGCAGATTAATAACATTTTCTTTGTTAGCCTATGTTTTAATAAGCACTGCATTATCAGGGGTCGATCAAGGAAAAATTTGGGGCCTACTTAGGGACCCTTCACAAAAATCTATTTAATAAAATGGGTCCCTTCACAAAAATCAAATTGATAAAATGGACCCCTTCACAAAAATCAAATTGATAAAATGGATCCCTTCACAAAAATCAATTTGATAAAATGGACTTCACAAAATTTTATTCCATAAAAACGTACTATTTATTATTTATTTATTATTTTGGGATGTTTTAAAATGTGTAATTTGTAAACAAACAAGTTCACCAGAGAGGAAAATTTCAGCAAAAAGGATTAAAAAAAGTTTTTGCTTAAAAAATGCTTGATTCGAATTTGATTAACTGGATTTCAACTTATCTTGCAAAATGTTATTTTTCACAAAAATATAAATTTCACAAAAATAACCTTTACTTTTTACAAAATGGGCCCCAAGAATAAAAACTTGCATCGACCCCTGTTTGAAATTCAAATTAGACTTCAAATTTTTTCTTATTTTATGTTAAATTTTCATTTTGAAAAAAGAGCGTCCCGAAAAAAAAAAAAAAAAAAAAAAAAAAAAAAAATCAATCTAAGTCTACAAAAATTTGCTTACAACATTTTCAATGAAGGATTATTATTAGCGTTTAAAATTAGTTTCAAAGCTTATAATATTTTTCCTGTTATATTATATTTAAGCAGAATTTCTTGAAAATTTGCGGCATTCATACTCATAATTATTTAACAAGAACTTATAAAATATGTATTTTCATATCATTTAAAAGTGTAGAATAAGGCCTTTCTTATGATAGCTATTAAATATTTCAAGAGTAAGTTGTTAATTTTTTGTTAATTTTTTGTTAATTTTTTTTAAAGCCATTTTTTGGTCAAAAAAGGAAATTTCATTTTTATTTTTCATTTTCTATAAAACTACCCATTATATCATTTTGAGCTTTTGACAGCTGGACATCTGAACATTTCACTTTTGTTTAAAAAAAAGATTATCAAAATATCTTAATTAAATGTGTGTCGATGGCATTTTTAATAAACAGCGAATCAATATCAACCGCTTCAAAATCTCTTTCAAAGACTCGTTTCCGACAATGTGTGCGTTTTCCACTGCATTTTATGGTGTCGGGAAATTTCAAGGGAAAGTCCGATGTGTTTTTCCGAGTGGAGGCGTTCACGATGTCATCGTGGTAGCATTTATCCCAGGGGGATCGGAAGGCGGACGTCACATCGGAAAACTCGGAAAATTTCCGAGTCAGAGGGAATTTCGACACGTTCGTGGTAGAGCCCCTGATGTTATCATACTTTTGGGTGCAGGAAAACACAATGGTAAACCTACGAGTCAACCGCTAAAATTGGGTTTTCACATGTTTTCCACCAAGATATTACTTGGCAGACCGATTGTGTTTTAATATGCGAATCGAGTTTTAACTTTAACTAATTCTGGAATTTCAGCCGTGAACTCGATGAGGTGATTGTCTGTGCTGCCGCCTCCCGGTCTAGTAGAAACAGTATACTGCAATTAAAAAAAATAATATATTGAATATTTGATGAAATAATTTATTTGCATGCGCAAAATTATACCAAAGATTTTTTTTTTCATGATTATCCAATGGGATTTTACCCCGAATTTGTCAATTAGCTCACTGTGTTGCTGGCATCTTTCCGAGTTTTCACGATATTTGACTGGTCTTTTTATATGCGTTACTCTATAGAATTGACTACCGAATCATGAAAAAATAAAATCTTTGGTATAGTTCGCGCATGCGCAGCTATAAATTATTTCATACAAATGCCCATATCTCATCAAATATTCAATATATTAATTTTTAAATTGCAGTATACATTTTCTACTGTTCCTCGAATTTCAAGAACAATTTGCCAAAAAATTCTATAGATATTCGACAGTCAGTGTAAAAAGTGAAAGCGTCCGGTCACTGCCCCTTAATTTTTGGACAGCAGTGTATATATATGTCGTAGGCTAATTGGGAAATCCGGCTCTTTGCAAAGAGCCGGTCTAATTGGAGAATCATTTCCCTTTTCCCAATCAGCCTGATGTTTTTCAGGCTTATTGAAAAGAGCCTAGACTCGGTACATTCTGGACCGATTCCTCGGAATCGGTCCTTTTTGGATTCGATATATTTTGAACTTAATCCGAGGAATCGTTCCAAAAAGGACCGAATCCGAGGAATCGTTCCAAAAAGGACCGAATCCGAGGAATCGTTCCAAAAAAGACCGATTCCTTTTTAAAGACTGGAATCGTTCCTTCAATTTCACTGCCGGAGTCGTTCCTTTGGAATCGTTCCTTGACAAATGACTCATCTCTACTAGACAGCGTTAGGCTAATTGGAATATGGACATTTATTTTTCAATCAGCCTGACATTTTGTAGACTCATTGCAAAGAGCCTAGATATGGTTAGGCTAATTGAAAAATGACCATTCCTATTTAGAAAATGACCAGTTCTTTGTCAAAATATAGTCTTGTACCCAACTCGAACCTGAAAATTCTATTCGAAGTCGACCCGAACCCGACAGAAAAATTCCATCGGACCGTAACCCGATCCTAAAAGGACAAAATTAATTCCTTCGAGTCGAAACCCTACCCGAACCAGAAAACTCAAGTTAACCTGAAATCTGACACGAACCCGACAAAAAAAACCCATCGAACCGTAACCCAATCCGAACCCAACAAGATAAATTCCTTCATGTCGCAACGCGACACGAACCTAAAAGTTCGATGTTAACCAGTAACCCAACCCGAAGAAGACATGAAATTTCCATTGAACCGTAACCAGATCCGAACCCGATAAAATAAATTCCCTCGTATCGCAAACCGACACGAACCCAAAAATAATAGTTAACCCGAAACCCAACCCAACCAGGAAAAAATTCCATCGAACCGTAACCCAATCCGAACCCGAAAAATAAATTTCGTCGTCATGCAACCCGATTTGAACCTGAAAATTTAAGTTAACCCAAAACCGATTTGAACCTGAAAATTTAATTTAACCCGAAACCTAACCCAAATCTCAAAATTGAAGTTAACTCGAAACACAAAGTCGACACGCAACCCGACCCAAAACTGAAAATTGAAGTTAACCTGAAAGCCGAATCCGTCAAAAATTTCATCGAACCGTAACCCGATCCGAACCCGACAAAATAAATTCCTTCGTGTCACAACCCGATCCAAACTTGGAAAAGGAAGTTAACCTGAAATCCGACACGAACCCTACAAAAAAATCCATCGAACCGTAACTCGATCCAAACCCGACAAAATAAATTTATCCGTGTCACAACCCGATATCCAAACCAGAAAATTCCAGTTAACCCGAAACCCGACCCGAACCCGATAAAAAAATCAATCGAACCGTAACCCGATCCGAACCCGACAAATTAAATTTCGTCGTCATGCAACCCAATTTGAACCTGAAAATTTAAGTTAACCCAAAACCGATTTGAACCTGAAAATTTAATTTAACCCGAAACCTAACCCAAACCTCAAAATTGAAGTTAACTCGAAACACAAAGTCGACACGCAACCCGACCCAAAACTGAAAATTGAAGTTAACCTGAAAGCTGAATCCGTCAAAAATTTCATCGAACCGTAACCCGATCCGAACCCGACAAAATAAATTGCTTCGTGTCACATCCCGATCCAAACCAGAAAATTCAAGCTGATCCTAAACCCGATCCTTAACCCGATAAGAAAATCCATCGAACCGTAACCCGATTCGAACCCGACAAAATAAATTTCGTCATCACGCAACCCGAACCGAAACTGAAAATTTAAGTTAACCCAAAACCGATCCGAACCTGAAAATTTAATTTAACCCGAAACCTAACCCAAACCTGAAAATTGAAGTTAACTCGAAATACAAAGTCGACACGCAACCCAACCCGAACTGAAAATTTAAGTTAAACCGAAACCCGAACCCATCAAAAATTCCATCGAACCATAACCCAATCCGAACTGGACGAAACAAATTCCTTCGTGTCGCAACCCGGCCCAAACTTGGAAAAGGAAGTTAACCTGAAATCCGACACGAACCCTACAAAAAAATCCATTGAACCGTAACTCGAACCAAACCCGACAAAATAAATTTATTCGTGTCACAACCCGATATCCAAACCAGAAAATTCAAGTTAACCCGAAACCCGACCCGAACCCGATAAAAAAAATCTCTCGAACCGTAACCCGATCCGAACCTGACAAATTAAATTTCGTCGTCATGCAACCCGATTTGAACCTGAAAATTTAAGTTAACCCAAAACCGATTTGAACCTGAAAATTTAATTTAACCCGAAACCTAACCCAAACTTCAAAATTGAAGTTTACTCGAAACACAAAGTCGACACGCAACCCGACCCAAAACTGAAAATTGAAGTTAACCTGAAAGCCGAATCTGTCAAAAATTTCTTCGAACCGTAATCCGATCCGAACCCGACAAAATAAATTCCTTCGTGTCACAACCCGATCCAAACCAGAAAATTCAAGCTGACCCTAAACCCGACCCTTAACCCGATAAAAAAATCCATCGAACCGTAACCCGATTCGAACCCGACAAAATAAATTTCGTCGTCACGCAACCCGAACCGAAACTGAAAATTTAAGTTAACCCAAAACCGACCCGAACCTGAAAATCTAATTTAACCCGAAACCTAACCCAAACCTGAAAATTGAAGTTAACTCGAAACACAAAGTCGACACGCAACCCAACCGAACTGAAAATTTAAGTTAAACCGAAACCCGAACCCATCAAAAATTCCATCGAATCATAACCCAATCCGAACTCGACGAAACAAATTCCTTCGTGTCGCAACCCGACGCAAACTTGGAAATGGAAGTTAACACGAAACTCAACCCGAACCCGGCAAAAAAATTCCATCGGACCGCAGCACAAACCAAAAACATTAAAATAATTTCCATTGTCATGCAACCTGATCTGAACCTGAAAATTTAAGTTAACTCGAGACCCAACAAAAAAGTCCATCGAGCCGTAACCGAATCTGAACCCAAAAAAATAAATCCCTTCCTCTCGCAACCCGACCCGAAACTGAAAATTGAAGTTAACCCGACAAAATGAATTTTATCAAACGTAACCCGATCCGAACTTTAAAAAATGGATGTTAGCCCGATCCGAAACAGGAACCTAAGCGCCAACCGCGGGTCGGGTTGGTTTAGGGGAAAACGGTTTTTCGGACCCGATGAAGGACTCTAATCATGGGTTATTGCAGAACGTCCAAGGTATTAAATGATTATGCATAATTTTAGTATAGCAAATAGGAGTAGGAAATTCAAATGCTTATAAAAAATGTATAAGAAAACTGCCTTTATGCATAGCTGCCAACTTTTACGCTTTTTTCTTACCACTAAAATTTAATAGAATTTTTTTCGTTATATAATCACACGATCTTGTCAATTTAATAAGATAAAATTTAGTATAACATTTTAGTGGTAGGAATTAAGCGTAAAAGTTGGCAGCTATGCTTTATGACAGATTTCATTAACGCGTCTGAGAATTTAAGATTAGTGTATACTTAATTTTTGTTTTAAGGGTATAATTTTCACAACCATTCCGTGTAGAAGTATTAATAAAATCTGCAGATGAGGCAGATTGTTAATGTTTTCTCAGAATTATGTAGAAAAGATAGGTTGTTATAAAAATAATATAAAATATATGATATTATTATAAAAATATATATGAAAATTTCTATATTAATGAAATCTGCAGATGAGGTGAATTTTTAAAGTTTTCCCAGCTTTAATGAGGGAAGATGGGTTGCCAATGAAAACAATTATAAAAAATATATATGAAAATTAGTGTATAATTTTTTCTACAGATAAGGCAGATTTTTTATGTTTCCCAGTTTTACTCAGATAACATCGGTATTTAAAGAACATTATTATAATATATATGTAAGAAAATTTTTGCAATAATGACACTTATTTTTGTTGATTTTCAACGTTACGTAGAAGATGGGTTACTGAATGGAAATATTATAAAAATAAATAAGAAAAGCTCTTTGTCTATGAAAACTGCAGATGTGGCATATTTTTAATATTTTTCCATCATTATGTAGAGAAGGTGTGTTGCTGAATAAATTTGATAAAAAAAAAAAGAAAACTGCTTTATTGATATATTTCATTTATGCGCCTTGTTGACAATTAAGTTTAATAAACACATTTTTTTTTATAGATAAAATTTGCCCTCTGCCACAAAAATATACAAAAAACAATTTGCAGTCAAGACGAAAACACTTAACTTAAATTTTCAGTTTCGGTTCAGGTTCCGTGACGAAGGAATTTATTTTGTCGCGTTCGGATCGGGTTGGTTCGATGAAATTTTTGACGGGTTTGAGTTTCGGGTTAACTTCGATTTTCAGTTTCGGGTCGGGTTGCGTTTCGAATTTGTGTTTCAAGTTCGCTTTAATTTTCAGGTTTGGATTATGTTTCGGGTTAAATTAAATTTTCAGGTTCAAATCGGTTTTTGGGTTAGCTTAAAATTTCAGTTTCGGATCGGTTTGCTGACTATGAAATTTAATTTGAAAAAAAAAAACGGATCGGGTTACGGTTCGATGAAATTTTTGATGGGTTCGGGTTTCGGGTTAACTTCGATTTTCAGTTTCAGGTCAGGTTGCATTTCGACTTTGTGTTCCGAGTTAACTTTAATTATCAGGTTTGGGTTAGGTTTCAGGTTAAATTAAATTTTCTGGTTCAAATCGGTTTTTGGGTTAACTTAAATTTTCAGTTTCATGTCGGGTTGCGTGAAGACGAAATTTATTTTGTCGGGTTCAGATCGGGTTACGGTTCGATGGATTTTTTTTATCAGGTTCGGGTCGGGTTTCGGGTTAACTTAAATTTTCTGGTTTGGATCGGGTTGTGACACGAAGGAATTTATTTTGTCGGGTTCGGATCAGGTTACGGTTCGATGCATTTTTTTGTCGGGTTTCGGGTTAACTTCAATTTTTTGGTTCAGATCGGGTTGCATATGATGACGAAAATTATTTTGTCGAGTTCGGATCGGTTTACGTATCAAAGGATTCTTGTTTCTCTGGTTCGGGTCGGCTTTCGGGTTAACTTCAATTTTCAGGTTCGGGTCGGGTTGCGAGACGAAGAAATTTATTTTGTCGCGTTCGGATCGAGTTACGGTTTGATGGAATTTTTTTCCTGGTTCTGGTTGGGTTTCGGGTTAACTATTATTTTCAGGTTCGGGTCGGTTTGCGACACGAAGGAATTTATTTTGTCGGGTTCGGATCTGGTTACGGTTCGATGGAATTTTTATGTCTTGTTCGGGTTGGGTTACTTGTTAACATCGAATTTTTAAGTTCGGGTCGCATTGCGACATGAAGGAATTTATTTTGTTGGGTTCGGATCGGGTTACGGTTCGATGTTTTTTTTTGTCGGGTTCGGATCGGGTTACGTTTCGATGTTTTTTTTGTCGGGTTCGGATCGGATTACGGTTCGATGTTTTTTTTTTTTTTTTTTTTTGTCGGGTTCGTGTCAGATTTTGGTTTAACTTGAGTTCTCTGGTTAGAGTCGGGTTACGACTCGAAGGAATTTATTTTGTCCTTTTAGGATCGGGTTACGGTTCAATGGAATTTTCCTGTCGGGTTCGGGTCGACTTCGAATGGAATTTTCAGGTTCGAGTTGGGTAAAACACCATATTTTGACAAAGAGCTGGTCATTTTCTAAATAGGCATGGTCATTTTTCAACTAGCCTAACCATATCTAGGCTCTTTGCAATGAGTCTAAAAAATGTCAGGCTGATTGAAAAATAAATGTCCTTATTCCAATTAGCCTAACGCTGTCTAGGCTCTTTGCAATAAGCCTGAAAAACATCAGGCTGATTGGGAGAAGGGAAATGATTCTCCAATTAGACCGGCTCCTTGCAAAGAGCCTAGGCTGTTTGCAAAGAGCCGGATTTCCCAATTAGCCTACGACATATATTTAGAGAGAGAAAATGAAATTAACAATGATCTGAACTCATGATGTAAAACTTGAAACTTGTCTTTCGTTGGGTGCAGCTGCATATCTGCTATCCCCAAAGTTTCTATAATTTTCTTTTGAGCACTCACAATTAATTTTTGGGTTAAAAAATTAGTAATTTATGCCCGTCCCATAATTTTTCAATACCAGTGTAAGCTGCAATAATGCGATTAATTTTTGGTGCCTAAAACTGGTTTAAATTTATTGTATGTTGCATTAAAACAAAACTTTCAACAACTCAATAGTGCAAGTTTTCCAGTCTCATGTTTGACCTCTATCCGTTTGAAATTATGTGCATCTTTGATAGATTTAGGCAGGCTAAAAATTGTGACCTCCTTGTTTTATTTTATCTGCTCTTATAGTTAGATCCAGCGCATGCTTTTTTTCTTATTTTTATGTAGTGTGTGTGAAAAATTGTATGACCCATTTTTAAAGAGGAAAAATATGTCACATTCTCGATTGAAATAATAATTGAACTGTTCAAGTATTTTTCCTGTTTGGGGTTTGACTGTAAGTATTTTAATTGTTAACTTATAAGGGAAAGTCTTGACTTTTGGTGAAACTCAGATGTATTTCAAAAGTAACTGAACTTGTTTTCATTTTAAATATACAGGGTGGTCTCATAAAGTCTTTCCCTGATTACAATAATTTATTGCAGAAAAAACTAATATAATTAGGCATATATGCTTGTTTCAATATATTGTAAAGACATTTATGAAGTTTTTAATACAAGTACTTATGTAAGTAAATTTTGATGTGAGCACCCTTGGTAGCTCGAAGAGCGTTATGGCGGTATTTCATTTCTTGCCACGTATTGTCCAAAATTTGGGCTGTCGCACTAGACACAACATCTGTGGTCCTGAAATTGAGTATTTCAATATATTTTACTGGTGTTGCAAACATTCTGGTCCTTTATGTACCCCCAAAAGAATAAAATCTAGAGGGGTTGGTCTATCCCGTCATCCCGTCCGGTCCACCTTTTAGGAAATTTGTCATCAAGAAACTCACGAACGACGGTAGAGACTGGAATAAAAAAAAACTTATATAAAAGTTTAACAGTTACATTCAATGGTTATTTCGTAATATTTTTTTGCAATCAGGGAAATACTTTATGACCACCCTGTATTATAAATTTTAAACTTGCGTACTTTAGTAATTAATTTAAAATTTTTATTAAGTTGTTATACAACATGTTTTTCAATTCACAAACAAGAACCGGCTCTGTGACGGACAGACATCGTAGCGGGATGAATAGGGTTTCGTGAAATGAACGCGAAACCCTAAAAACCTTAAGAAAAGTAAGTGTTCTTAAAATCATCTTTTTAATGAGCTCATAAATAAATCAACTCAATAAAATATATGAAATTTGTGTGAATTTTTCGTGTAACACTATCTTTATAATTAAGGTCACAAGTGTATTAGGGTCATATTCTCCCCGAAACGTACATTTTTAATGCTAAAAAAAATAATAACTAGCAACTAAAATGTTCCAACTGCTTTTCTCAATTATGTAACACGTACCTAATTTTTTTTGCTGTTTGTGTTTATGGGGATTTTCTTCTGATGATGTTATGAAGAATAACCGAAACGTCGAGAATTGTTTATCTATGTAGTTTTTTAAAATAACTCATTTTTAAATTAAACGAAATATACGTTGAAAGCAAGTGTTTGATGTTTGTATTTGTATGTGCAACGTAAAGTCCTTATTAATTATTAATTAGGTATGAATATTTTTTATTTGTAAGCATGATTTACAAATTTTCGCAAATTGTTTTTTTTTTTTATTTATTTTTTTTTTTTTAGAGAGAGAGAGCGTTTAAATAAATTCTTTTCAATTAAAAATTAACTAAACGGAAAAGTACTACTTTTAAATTAAAATGTTTATAAAAAAATTGCACTCGAAAATTTCAAAACATAGCTTCTTTTTTTTTTTTTTTTTTTTTTTTTTTTTTTTAAGGTTTCATGCGACCTATGTCAAAAAACATTCTCCAAACAGAGCAATTTAAACCGTCATATGAAGACACATAAATCAACTCCAAATAGTTATTCCTGTCCCATTTGCCGTGCTGAATTCTCACGCAAAGACAACCTCAAAGTGTACTTTAAAAACCACGCTTCAGCTAAATACGCTTGCCAGGAATGTTCCTCTAAATTTAATTCTAAATTCAATCTTCAAAAACATACAAAAATCCAACATGCAAGTCAATCTCCACTGGTATCAGTAAAAAAAGAAGACTCAACCGAACCAAAACTTCAAAATCTCGTAAACAGTCGAAAGCCTTGAACACTTTTCAAAGCATATTTATTGAACCAGATCAGGAAAACAACACCGACTTGGCCGCATTTTTCCATAATTCAGAATTAGAAATAATCGATCACATCGAGCAAGCTGTTCAAAACATGGGATCCATTAAATGGCGATTAGTATGCGATGTAGTTTTGGAAAGGGTTCCCCCGACATTAGCCTTGAGATAATCCAAACCTATTTCCACAGTGATACAGTTCCCCAACATACAATCGACTCGATTCCGGACCAGCTGCAAGAAGCCTTTTCGAAAATCATATCCAAGTATGAAAAGTTTTTGAAGGATGGATCTGCTTGGTTGTTGAAACAGATCAGTCACGTAGAAATGAAATTGGCAAAATAGAATCCTTTTCGTGGAAGTAGTTACATTAAGCTACCACAAAAATTGTATGATAAAAAGGCCTTATTAAGGCGGTATTAAAAAAAAATATTTTTCCACGCTCAACAACTCAAAATTTTGAGACACATTTACAGACTCACTTTTAAAAGTAGCAACAGGAAACTTGGCGGCGTGATTTATAAAGACATTTATAAGGGCCCCATGTTTTTATTGTTCGTTCAATTAATTAGAAATTGATTTACAGACAATTATTGTCACAGTACACATTTTTTTTGTTTCCAGCGCTATCGCTTTGGGAAATTCGGTTCAAAATGTTCACTTTGACAGCATTTTTTGAAATATATTCTGCCTTTATCAAAAAATCGAGACAATACGGACATTATAAAGTTTCTGAATAAGAGAACCTGCCAATTGGATGCATTTTAGAGCAAAAATGAATTTACAAATGTGTCTCAAAATAAGCAGTTTGGATTTAAATACATCCTTAAACATTGAAAATTTCGAGGATAATAAGTGTTTGGCTTGGTGTCTTTTAGCACATAAATGGAATTTATAGATTATACAGTACATCCTGAACGCGTCAGTCACTACCTTTCTTTTGAAAAGGAGTTAAACATGAAAAACATCGAGTATCCGGTATCCTATCAAAAAATTCCCAAAGTCGAAGCCAAACCTATTTCCACAGTGATACAGTTCCCCAACATACAATCGACTCGATTCCGGACCAGCTGCAAGAAGCCTTTTCGAAAATCATATCCAAGTATGAAAAGTTTTTGAAGGATGGATCTGCTTGGATGTTGAAACAGATCAATCACCTAGAAATTAAATTGGCAAAATATAATCCTTTTCGTGGAAGTAGTTACATTAAGCTACTAAAAAAATTGTATGATAAAAAGGCCTTATTAAACATTGAAAATTTCGAGGATAATAAGTGTTTGGCTTGGTGCCTTTTAGCAAATAAATTGAATTTAGATTATACAGTACATCCTGAACGTATCAGTCACTACCTTCCTTTTGAAAAAGACTTAAACATGAAAAACATCGACTATCCGGTATCCTATCAAAAAATTCCCCAAGTCGAAGCCAAACCTATTTCCACAGTGATACAGTTCCCCAACATACAATCGACTCAATTCCGGACCAGCTGCAAGAAGCCTTTTCGAAAATCATATCAAAGTATGAAAAGTTTTTGATCTGCTTGGATGTTGAAACAGATCAATCACCTAGAAATTAAATTGGCAAAATATAATCCTTTTCGTGGAAGTAGATACATTAAGCTACCAAAAAAATTGTATGATAGAAAGGCCTTATTAAACATTGAAAATTTCGAGGATAATAAGTGTTTGGCTTGGTGCCTTTTAGCACATAAATTGAATTTAGATTATACAGTACATCCTGAGCGCGTCAATCACTACCTTCCTTTTTAAAAGGACTTAAACATGAAAAGCATCAAGTATCCGGTACCCTATCAAAAAATTCCCCAAGTCGAAGCACAAAACAATATGCGAATCAATATATTTGGATACGAAGACCATAAGCTCACTTTGATATACATTTCAGAAAAAGAAGATGAAAACGTGATAAATCTGCTCTTAATCGCTCAAGATCAAAACCAACATTATGTACTAATCAACAATTTTTCAAGACTGTTAGGAGATCGAACACACCATAATGGAGCACAGTTCTGCTGTTATAGGTGTTTTCATGCGTTTTCGCGGAATGATTTGCTTCAAAAACACACTGAACTCTGCAAGAAAAAAAGCTGTCCAAATAATCGAGTTACCGACAGAAGAAAACAATATTCTCCAGTTTACGGCAACCCGCATGCAATACCCGATCGCGTACGTGATCTATGACGACTTTGAGAGTCTGCTTCTCCCAATTCAGTCGGCTTTACCATCAAATTCAAAATCCTACATTCAGAAAACAACTAAACATGTTCCTTGTGGCTATGCCTACCTGATCATTGATCCTGATGGGAAAACGCTTAAAAATCGAAACGTAGAAGTATACCACGAGGAAAATGCTGTTGAACACTTTCTAACCAAAGTTCTGATGGAGAGAGAAATTCTAGGTCAGCAATTATTAAACATCAAACCCATGAAGATCAAACCCACTGCAGAAGAAGAGCAACAGTTTAGGGAGGCCACTCAATGCAGCATTTGCAAGAAAGATCTAGGGGAAGACCGCGTACGCGATCATGATCATCTAACTTCAAAATATCGAGGAGCAGCGCATGTGGGTTGCAATTTAAATTTTAAGCAACCTAAAAAAAATCCCCGTTGTGTTCCACAATCTGAAAAATTATAATGCGCATTACATACAGCCTCGGTAAATTTAAAGAAATTCATATTGAAGTAATTGCAAGCACCCTAGAAAAATATATAACATTCACATTGATGAAGCCCGGATGCCCTGTACAATTAGTCTTCCTCGATTCTTTACAATTTATGAGCTCATCATTAGAAAAACTTGTTCAAAATCTCGAAGCAAACCAATTTAACATTCTTAAAGAAATTTTCCCGTCAAACACAAATTTGAATTTGCTCACAAGAAAAGGGGTTTATCCCTACAATTATTTCACCTCTTTCGAAATATTTGATGAGAACAAGCTCCCTCCACCCGCAGCTTTATTCAATGAATTAATCGAGGAAGAAATAAAAGAACAAGACTACCAGCACGCCCATAAGGTTTGGAACGCATTCAATCTTAGTACATTGGGAGATTATCACGACCTGTATGTAAAAACGGATGTTTTGTTACTTGCTGACGTCTTTCAGAACTTTCGAAAATTATGCCAGCAATATTATGACATTGATGCCTGTCATATATTCACGGCACCGGACCTTTCCTGACAGGCGTGTTTGAAGATGACGGATGTTCGCTTGGAACTCCTAACAGGTATCGACATGCTCCTGTTCGTCGAAGAAGGTGTTAGAGAGGAGGTGTATCGCAAATTTCACATCGTTTTACCATTGCTAACATCCCCTTTACACCCGAATTCAACAAAGATGACGTTCCCAGTTACATAATGTACTGGGACGCAAACAATTTATACGGCTGGAGCATGAGCCAATATTTGCCATACGGGGGATTTCAATGGGGAGACGCTACTCAGTTTAGTGCAGAATCCATCGCAGCCTTAAATGATGAAGCGCATGAAGGCTACATCTTCGAAGTCGATCTACATTATCCACCACATTTACACTCCTTACACAATGATTACCCACTTGCTCCTCAAAAAATGTCCGTAACAGAAAACATGCTCTCACCATACGCCAAGTCTCTACTACAAAATAGAAAATTTAAAGGAACACCTAAACACAACCTCACATGCCTCGCAGATAAGAAAAATTATATATTTCATTATAGAAATTTAAAATTATATTTAAAGTTGGGGTTGAAATTAACAAAAGTACACAAAGTTCTAAAATTCAAACAAACTCCCTGGCATACTTCGACTTTAATACAGAGAAGAGGAAACATGCGTCTTCATCGTTTGAAAAAACTTCTTCAAGCTGCTCCATAATTCCATTTCTGGAAAAACAATCGAAAATTTGAGACGACGCCGATGCATCGAATTGTGCAATGATAAAGTCCGTACACAAAAACTGGTAGTGCCTTCTAACTACAAAAAATATAAGCAATTTTCTAACGATCTGGTTGCTGTTGAAAAGGTAAAATCTAATGTATACATCAATCCTCCCACATACGTAGGTTTCTGCATATTGGAACTTTCAAAATGCCTGATGTACAAGTTCCATTATGAGTACGTCAAAGAAACCTTTCAAACATAATGCTACGTTCCTGTTTACAGACACCGACAGTTTAACTTATCGCATCAAAACGGCCGACATCTATGAAGACACGAGATTGCAAGCAGAAAGGTTTGACTTTTCCGATCACCCCTCAAATCATGTTTTACATTCTAAAAAAAACAAAAAACAAGAAGGTACTCGGAAAGTTTAAAGATGAACTGTGCGGAGAGGCTGCCCTTCAATTTGTCGGCCTTAAAGCGAAAATGTATTCGCTCAAAACTGTCGGTGAAGAAAAGAAGAGAGCAAAAGGAATATCAACCCGGATCGTTAAAAAACAACTCACGCATCAGAATTATGTTTCCTGTTTACAAAGCAGATCAACAAGCTTTAAAGAGCAAACCAGAATTATGCAGGAAAAGCATAAACTGTACTCTATCAAGACAAAACAAAAAATGTTTATGTCCGTTCGATGACAAAAGATATATTTGTTGCCGGACGGAATTACAAGTTTCGCATATGGCCATAAGCAAATTGCCTCCCTCTGTACAGATGAAGATTAAAGAAAAAAAAATTAAGAATTTATAGAACAGAATGGATTAAAAATTTATGAATATAAAATTAATTTTCAGCAAGGAAAAAAAATAATTGTTTTTGACACATTTTGGGCCACAATGAGTGGAGTGATTGCCATGCGACCCCTGATTTAATCAGATAATACGGCATATATTTTTTTAATAAAACCCTCTAAGCACTTATTCAAAAAAAGTTTAATTAAATAAAATTATTTTTGACAGAGTTAAATTGAAAGAAATATTGCATAGTACATTTTAGATTGTGTACAAAAAACGCTCAGAGGGTTAATATTTGCCGGGGGGCCCTTAGTTGGTATCAAAAACATTTATTGTTGTTTTGTTTATTGTTTTGTCTAGAATCAATTAAACTATTCAAATTTTTATTTATGAAATGTACTAATAAATATTCTATTACAGCATGTTGGAAAAAAGCTGTCATTCCATTTCCAGTCGATAGAGGACGCCACCAAAAAATTTTTTGATTTTCATTCCATGTCCATGTCCAAACTTAAAGTCAATTAAAAAAAAAAATCCACCTTAAAAGTAAAGCCCCCCGCAAAAGTTAGCCCTCCTCAAAAATAAGCCCCTCCATTTTATACCCCCCTCCTATAGCAGACTTCCATCTGACATTTAAATTTCACCCTACTCTAAGACAAGTTCAAAAATTTAAGACCCTAGACCCCCTCCCCCCTGTTACAGTACACTGGTGACATAATCGGTTGCTCCACAGGATCGGCCCCTCCACAGGAGCGGCTCTCACAGGATCAAACATATAAATTTCATCCTACTCTAAGACAACTAAAAAATTTAAGACCCTAGAACCCCTCCTCCCTGTTACAGTACACTGGTGACAGAATCGGTTGCTCCACAGGATCGGCTCCACCACAGGATCGTCTGCTCCACAGGAACGGCCCTCACAGGATCGGCTCTAGCTCATCGCTCCTACTGTCATAGAACTCTCCTTCTCCATCTACTGTTGCTTATGAAAATAAAATCATCATATAAGTGGGCTCTCAAAATGGAGTTTTAAGTGAATGTACAGTTATCAAAGAGTTATTATTCTTCCCAGTAATCGAATCATTTTAAGGAACCATTTAAAAATGGCCAGGGTTTTTATTTCGGTAAATAGGGTCAAATTCTACACTAAAGTCCAAGCAATAATCATGAAGTTTCCAACATTTGAGAAGCTGAACATTTCATTTTCGTGTAATCATGTGGCGATAATTGCTTAATTACAATCAGTATTTTTTTATGGATAATATTTTCTCTGTTTATGATAGAAAGTTCTTATGAATTCTTTATTTAAAATTTGTAATAGACAAAATTTAAAATTAATTATTAAAATTTGTATAAGACAGACAGACAGACCGAATTCATAAACACTTTTCAACTATGTTGGAAAGTGTTAAAAACCATACTCTCACAATTTCCGTTGGCGCCTGGCGCCTCAGCTTATGCGGCATATACGACTAAATCTGACTTTGACTACGTATTTAAAAACTGTATTGACAAATGCATGTTTAATTTCCACATAAAAAAAAAAAAGAAAAACAACTTCAAAATTTTTCTTGTCTTGCTTTCTTGTTCGTAAGACGATCAATAGCTTTCTTCAGATCAAATTGACAGCTGTCATCTTTTCAATTAATATAGTGAGTAACGGGCTAAAACGAAGCATGTTTAATTTCCACATTTAAAAAAAAAAAAAAAGAAAAAAAACTTCAAAATTTTCTTTGTCTTGCTTTCTTGTTCGTAAGACGATCAATAGCTTTCTTCAGATCAAATTGACAGCTGTCATCTTTTCAATTAATATAGTGAGTAACGGGCTAAAACGAAGCATGTTTAATTTCCACATTTAAAAAAAAAAAAGAAAAAAAACTTCAAAATTTTCTTTGTCTTGCTTTCTTGTTCGTAAGACGATCAATAGCTTTCTTCAGATCAAATTGACAGCTGTCATCTTTCCAATTAATATAGTGAGTAACGGGCTAAAACGAAGCATGTTTAATTTCCACATTTAAAAAAAAAAGAAAAAAAACTTCAAAATTTTCCTTGTCTTGCTTTCTTGTTCGTAAGACGATCAATAGCTTTCTTCAGATCAAATTGACAGCTGTCATCTTTTCAATTAATATAGTGAGTAACGGGCTAAAACGAAGCATGTTTAATTTCCACATTTAAAAAAAAAAAAGAAAAAAAACTTCAAAATTTTCTTTGTCTTGCTTTCTTGTTCGTAAGACGATCAATAGCTTTCTTCAGATCAAATTGACAGCTGTCATTTTTTCAATTAATATAGTGAGTAACGGGCTAAAACGAAGCATGTTTAATTTCCACATTTAAAAAAAAAAGAAAAAAACTTCAAAATTTTCTTTGTCTTGCTTTCTTGTTCGTAAGACGATCAATAGCTTTCTTCAGATCAAATTGACAGCTGTCATCTTTTCAATTAATATAGTGAGTAACGGGCTAAAACGAAGCATGTTTAATTTCCACATTTAAAAAAAAAAAAGAAAAAAAACTTCAAAATTTTCTTTGTCTTGCTTTCTTGTTCGTAAGACGATCAATAGCTTTCTTCAGATCAAATTGACAGCTGTCATCTTTCCAATTAATATAGTGAGTAACGGGCTAAAACGAAGCATGTTTAATTTCCACATTTAAAAAAAAAAGAAAAAAAACTTCAAAATTTTCCTTGTCTTGCTTTCTTGTTCGTAAGACGATCAATAGCTTTCTTCAGATCAAATTGACAGCTGTCATCTTTTCAATTAATATAGTGAGTAACGGGCTAAAACGAAGCATGTTTAATTTCCACATTTAAAAAAAAAAAAGAAAAAAAACTTCAAAATTTTCTTTGTCTTGCTTTCTTGTTCGTAAGACGATCAATAGCTTTCTTCAGATCAAATTGACAGCTGTCATTTTTTCAATTAATATAGTGAGTAACGGGCTAAAACGAAGCATGTTTAATTTCCACATTTAAAAAAAAAAGAAAAAAACTTCAAAATTTTCTTTGTCTTGCTTTCTTGTTCGTAAGACGATCAATAGCTTTCTTCAGATCAAATTGACAGCTGTCATCTTTTCAATTAATATAGTGAGTAACGGGCTAAAACGAAGCATGTTTAATTTCCACATTTAAAAAAAAAAGAAAAAAACTTCAAAATTTTCTTTGTCTTGCTTTCTTGTTCGTAAGACGATCAATAGCTTTCTTCAGATCAAATTGACAGCTGTCATCTTTTCAATTAATATAGTGAGTAACGGGCTAAAACGAAGCATGTTTAATTTCCACATTTAAAAAAAAAAAAGAAAAAAAACTTCAAAATTTTCTTTGTCTTGCTTTCTTGTTCGTAAGACGATCAATAGCTTTCTTCAGATCAAATTGACAGCTGTCATCTTTTCAATTAATATAGTGAGTAACGGGCTAAAACGAAGCATGTTTAATTTCCACATTTAAAAAAAAAAAAGAAAAAAAACTTCAAAATTTTCTTTGTCTTGCTTTCTTGTTCGTAAGACGATCAATAGCTTTCTTCAGATCAAATTGACAGCTGTCATTTTTTCAATTAATATAGTGAGTAACGGGCTAAAACGAAGCATGTTTAATTTCCACATTTAAAAAAAAAAGAAAAAAACTTCAAAATTTTCTTTGTCTTGCTTTCTTGTTCGTAAGACGATCAATAGCTTTCTTCAGATCAAATTGACAGCTGTCATCTTTTCAATTAATATAGTGAGTAACGGGCTAAAACGAAGCATGTTTAATTTCCACATTTAAAAAAAAAAAAGAAAAAAAACTTCAAAATTTTCTTTGTCTTGCTTTCTTGTTCGTAAGACGATCAATAGCTTTCTTCAGATCAAATTGACAGCTGTCATCTTTCCAATTAATATAGTGAGTAACGGGCTAAAACGAAGCATGTTTAATTTCCACATTTAAAAAAAAAAGAAAAAAAACTTCAAAATTTTCCTTGTCTTGCTTTCTTGTTCGTAAGACGATCAATAGCTTTCTTCAGATCAAATTGACAGCTGTCATCTTTTCAATTAATATAGTGAGTAACGGGCTAAAACGAAGCATGTTTAATTTCCACATTTAAAAAAAAAAAAGAAAAAAAACTTCAAAATTTTCTTTGTCTTGCTTTCTTGTTCGTAAGACGATCAATAGCTTTCTTCAGATCAAATTGACAGCTGTCATTTTTTCAATTAATATAGTGAGTAACGGGCTAAAACGAAGCATGTTTAATTTCCACATTTAAAAAAAAAAGAAAAAAACTTCAAAATTTTCTTTGTCTTGCTTTCTTGTTCGTAAGACGATCAATAGCTTTCTTCAGATCAAATTGACAGCTGTCATCTTTTCAATTAATATAGTGAGTAACGGGCTAAAACGAAGCATGTTTAATTTCCACATTTAAAAAAAAAAAAAGAAAAAAAACTTCAAAATTTTCTTTGTCTTGCTTTCTTGTTCGTAAGACAATCAATAGCTTTCTTCAGATCAAATTGACAGCTGTCATTTTTTCAATTAATATAGTGAGTAACGGGCTAAAACGAAGCATGTTTAATTTCCACATTTAAAAAAAAAAAAGAAAAAAAACTTCAAAATTTTCTTTGTCTTGCTTTCTTGTTCGTAAGACGATCAATAGCTTTCTTCAGATCAAATTGACAATCTGTCATTTTTTCAATTAATATAGTGACTAACGGGCTAAAACGAAGCATGTTTAATTTCCACATTTAAAAAAAAAAAAAGAAAAAAAACTTCAAAATTTTCTTTGTCTTGCTTTCTTGTTCGTAAGACGATCAATAGCTTTCTTCAGATCAAATTGACAGCTGTCATTTTTTCAATTAATATAGTGAGTAACGAGCTAAAACAATATAGTGACATGCTGGCATTTTAACTCTTTGATTACGAATTTATCTTTTATTAGAAATTCTTACAACTGGCGACTATTGTTTTATTCTGTTCGTAGCACTTTGACATACGCTTCGATGACGATTTCAAGAGAATTCTGCCGCAAGTAATTTCTTTTAAACCTGTTTAAAAATGCGTTTTAAATCGAAGCATTTGAGATCCATAAACAAGCTAAGCTATCATAGGAATATGCTGATTGCAACATGTATGATCCATTCACAATAATTTATAAATCATAATTTTAAATATATGCAAATCTTTATTTTGCTTTTTAAAATTTTCTGCCTTTGTGATTCGTGCGCTTGAAGCAGTTTGCTTCAATTGTTTCACAGTAGCTACGCCCCTGATGGATACATATTTAGATAAAGATACAGTCGAACTTGGTTAATACAAGAAGAAAGGGAATTATAAAATTCCTCGTATTAATCGTTTTTCGTAATGCTCGTGAAGACAATTAAAACCTTAAAAACATTCCACACATAATAAACTAATTACTACTATAATTCCTTTAATTATCTCAATACTAAAATTAACTTAAAACTATCATAAAGTTAACACAAAATGACAAAAGTCTCATATTAAACGTGATTTGTGGTGTCACGTCAATTCGTCGCGTACAATTCATCGCGGAACAATTCATCGCGCACAATTCATCGCAGCGTCAATTCGTCGCGGCGACAACTCATCGCAGCGTCAACTCGTCGCAGCGTCAATTCTTCGCGGTGTCAATTCGTCGCGACGTCAATTCATCACGACGAAAATGTTTTTGAAGGCTATGATGATAAAATTAAAGATAATGTAGTAAAATTATTTAATGATATTTTTTTTTAGATATATTTTTAGATAGATTATAACTAACAATTTACATCATTAAATCATTTTACTAAATTATCTTTACTTTTATCATCATAGCCTTCAAATATATTTTCGTTGTGACGAATTGACACCACGACGAATTGACGCCTCGACGAATTGATGCTGCGATGAGTTGTCGCCCGGACGAATTGACGCAGTAATGAATTTTGCGCGATGAATTGTGCGTGACGAATTGACGCAGAACCGTGATTTGTATAATATTGCAGGAACTGAGATTATTTACACATCTAATCGTTTAAGTCTAAATGAACATTAGAGCTTTCGCTTATATGTTTACTGTCGAAAATAGTGTATTTTACGCATATTTCGAATAAAATTTAACTGTTGTATTCAAGTTTAATTCGTCGTGATTTTTGATCACCGACTAGAAAGATAACTGAAATAAATATGGATTCAAATATGACTTTAACGTGTACGTTACAACCTAAAATAATTTCCTGCTGGCCTTTTTTTTTTTTTTTTTTTTTTTTTTTTTTTAAACACAACCAAAAATATTAAATCTTTGCAAAACAACTCAGTTATTAAAATCACATTTATTACTTTGTGATAATAAGTAACGTCTTATTTTGATTTCATGATCCATATTAACAGATTATTTTCATCCATATTAACAGATTATTTTGATCCATATTAACAGAAAATTTGTAAAAACTCAACACACGCAATCAATGACGAATTAACTTCATGAAACTCGTGTTGCAACTAACGAATTCTGGCACTTTTCTTGGGAGCAGTGTTGAATTCAGGGGGTGGCCCCCGGGGGGGGGGCAATCCTCAAAGGAGCATTGAAATGCGCCCCCCCCGGAAGATTAGAGATTTTATGCTTTTACTGGGTCAAGAAGTGAAATCCCCTCCCGGAGAAAAAGGTCTGAATTCAACACTGTCGGGAGGGATTTCTGTGGCTCCGGGAGGGGGACGTTGTTGAGTTCCGGGAAAAATATTGATTATAATCAGTTCTCAAACGACCTGCTCAACAACGCGAAACTTTCTGACAGATTTTCTGACTCATTTTAAAACGCAAAGGCAAACAAACAATTGGCAGGCTTGACTATGAAAGCGATTTGGAATCGCTGAAATGAGTTTTCTATTTTATGATAAATAAATTATTTATTGAGTTATAAGCGATTTGTGTCACGTGACGACACGTTTTCCACTTTCTCGCACTGTCCTATCCGGAATTCGGTTCAAAATGCCAAGTTTGACAGTATTTTCTGAAAGATCTTCTGATTTTGTCAACAAATGAAAAACGTCCTTCGATTACATAGTTTCTGAATAAGAATATCTGGCAATTTCATGCCTGTCCGAACAAAAATGAATTAAAAAAATATGTCTGAAAGTAGCCTCTTTGAATTTGAGAACAGCCTTAATATAACAGCTTTATGAAAATCGCATATCAAATTTTGGGGACCGCAACGCCGCAGTCCAGTTGGCCGATGCTTTAAGAGCCTACATCAGTCATGCGAAAAAATGCGCAAGCTAATGTTAAGTGTATGGGAAGGTTCTTGGTAGATTTCTTGCTCGCATTTTAATATTTTTAAATGTTTTTTTTTTAATATATATATATATATATATATATATATATATATATATATATATATATATATATATACCGGTTCCAAAATTGAAAATGTCCGTTTATAAAAAAAACTTTAACCAAAATCAAAAAAGTAAAAAATAACAACGTTAGAGATCGACCTCAGCTATCCTATGAAAAAAAAAAAAAAATTAAAATGCGAGCGAGAAATCTGCCCAGAACCTTCCCATAGACTTAACATTAGCTTGCGCGTTTTTTCGCATGACTGATGTAGTCTCTTAATCAGGCGCTGGTGTTTCTCCATATTGACACAGTCCTCTAACACTCTTTTGGAGCTGTACATATACGTTATCAACTTTTTGGCAATTTTGGACCCCCCTCCCTTACGATATCATATACGTTATCATTGATCGAACAACATTACGCATGATCGTTGCAACATTACGCATACGTAACTTGAATTGTGTTATTAAAAAAACTTTTCGAGTTTTAATTTACGAACATGTAATAATATTTTTCGTCATATTCTTAAATCAAAAGTTATGAGGTAAAGGAAGCTGTGACAATCATTTATGGACACTCTGTGTTCTGTTAGTATATATTGGCAAGTGTATTATAATCTATGCCTGATTTTTTGTTCTTTTTTTTTAATCGCTTAATAAATATTAATCTGGCAGCAAAATAATAAAAGAAAGAACAAAATATAAGATGTGCTGCACAATTAAATGCTGATTTCAGCAGACGCTCAGTACAAATAACACACACACACCTTTTCGAATCATTGTGGAACATTTCAGTTGTTCCAAAAGGCCAGACAATAAAATTTTGATAGTGAATGGTGGCAGCAATGCGTGTGGTCCAAATAGTGAAGTTTTTTGCTTCTGTAAAATCCCCCCCCCCCCCCCCCCCACACACACACACTTCTTCACGGCAACCATAACCTGTTATTTATTAAGACTGGTTTATGTAATTTAACCACCAAGTTGCACTAAATTTCATGAAATGAATTCGAGAAAAGACGAATAATAAAAATTAATAATAACAGAAAATGCTCTACTAAAATAATATTTGGTCTCTTCAAGGCCTATTATTCAAGTTTCTTAGAATTATAAATTACTTTTTTATAATGATATTAACGATTTTTTGACCAAAAAAAGTATTGAAAAGCAATTTTCCATTAAAATAAATATAATGAGATCGAGTAGAAACTAGTTTTATAATAGAAAAAATAATTAAAATTTATTTAAACAGGATGTGGTGTGCTTATTTATTTATTTATTTATTTATTTTTTTATGTAAGCATGGAAGTATTTCTAAGCATGGGAATTTTTCTAAGCATGGGAATTTTTCTAAGCATTTTATGTAAGCATGAGGTTGTTCTAAATTACTGTTTATACATCCGGTTATGTTCGTTATATTTATTTTCTTTAAAATGCTTTCCATTGATTAAAATAATGATATGAAAATAACGTTTTTGTCTGGATAAAAGAAGAAACAAAAAAAACTTACGTTACAGGGTTGGTTCAACAAAAATATTGCTCACTGGCCCGTGACGGTTTAAAGATTGTAATTTAAAAAAATCGCTTGCACTGTGACTTTGCATTGTAAAAAATAAACTTATTTTATCAGTCATTAAATAAGGCAAATATTATTCTTTTAAAAAAGTGGTAGTAATCAAGCAATCTAAATTAAAAAAAAAAAAAAAAGCCCAAATGGCAACAGTGCTCGACACCGTCTTTCCCATCCTCAACTTTCAAAACCAGATTTCAATAACTGCTAATTCCTTAAACTTAATGTTATGAATTTCAGGAATTATTATGAATAAGTTACGATTGATGACTTCTAAAGCACTATAGATATTATTACTAAGATACTAAGAATACTATTATTTTTAAGAAGTGGTGACAATCAAGCAGTCCGAATTAAGGAAAAAAAAAAAAAAAAAAAAAAAAAAAAAAGGCTAAAATGACAGCAGTGCTCGAGACCCTCTTTCCCATTCTCAACTTTCAAAACCAGATTTCAAGAACAGCTAATTCCTTAAACTTAATGTTATAAATTTCAGGAATTATTATGAATCAATTATGATTGATGACTTCTGAAGAACTATAGATATTATTACTAAGATACTAAGAATACTATTATTTAAAAAAAAAGTGGTAGCAATCAACCAATCTGAATTAGGGAAAAAAAAACGCTAAAATGACAACAGTGCTCGAGACCCTCTATCCCATTCTCAACTTTCAAAACCAGATTTCAATAACAGCTAATTCCTTAAACTTAATGCTATGAATTTCAGGAATTATTATGAATAAGTTATGATTGATGACTTCTGAAGAACTATAGATATTATTACTAAGATACTAAGAATATTATTATTTTTAAAAAAAAGTGGTAGCAATCAACCAATCTGAATTAGGGGAAAAAACCGCTAAAATGACAACAGTGCTCGAGACCCTCTTTCCCATTCTCAACTTTCAAAACCAGATTTCAAGAACAGCTAATTCCTTAAACTTAATGTTATAAATTTCGGAAATTATTATGAATAAATTATGATTGATGACTTCTGAAGAACTATATATATTATTACTAAGATACTAAGAATACTATTATTTAAAAAAAAAGTGGTAGCAATCAACCAATCTGAATTAAGAAGAAAAAAAAACCGCTAGAATTGACAACAGTGTTCGAGACCCTCTTTCCCATCCTCAACTTTCAAAAACAGATTTCAATAACAGTTAATTCTTTAAACTTTTAGGAATTATTATGAATCAGATATGATTATGACTTCTGAAGCACTTGTGCAACTTCTAATAAACATTTAAAAAATGTTTCCTGCTTCCAAGCAAATTTATTATTTAGAGTTAATGTTTCATTTGTTCAGAGATTAGTCATTCATGAATCAAAACAATTCCTGTAAATAATTCTTTTCTTTTAGAATTTACAAGTATACCTAACATAGCTAATACACGCGTATCTACAGATCGATCATATTTTAGAAAATCGGCCGACTGATAAATAATTACAGATATACTGAAAAAACTCACATTCGCCTATTATCCTTTCAATATGAAATCACACTGAGTTTGATTGAATGCAATAATAAATTCTAAATAACAATTTCAACATCAAATATTAGATGTCATGTAGAGAGAAAAAATGATTGTTTTTCACATTGTTTGAGATGCATTTTTCTTTTAATTAAGTAATTCTCCTTTTTATAAAACCAGACTTGTCAGAAGCCCTTACGCGTATAATGAGAACTTTTTTTTCTTTTTTTTTAATTGAAAAATTGTATTCAATCATAATTTTGACAAGTTAGTCAAAAATATCAGGTACGGTAGTTGTACCGAGCATAGGAAAAATTTCCAGAAACTTCTTACTTATTTTTAAGTTCTCATAATGTCTTTGAATAAAAACAACCAGCTAAGTGGAATTCCCTGCATCTGTACTTTCATAAATTACAATGTGCCAGGCATCAGATATTGAGATTATACATTTCAGTTGATTCTTAAAATTCCTGATTACATTATTATGAATCAATGCGCAACTCCTAGTAATTTTTTTTAATGTTTCCTGTTTCAAAGTTAATTTATTATTTAGAGTAAATGTTTCATTTGTTCAGAGATTAGTCATTTATGAATCAAAATAATTCCTGTAAATAATTCTTTTCTTTTAGAATTTACGAGTATATATCATTTTCGGTAGTCTGATGAAATGCATATATATATATATTTTCATATACTGATATAAATATATTATTCTAATCCGTTTTAGAAATTGCATTTCATCACCAGCTAATAAATCAAGCTTATGTTATCACTTTAAGCCATAATTTCCTTATTATTACTTATTTTTGAAAAGTTCTCAATCATTGCACAATATCCGTAAATAAGAATAATTTAAAAATACAGTGAAACCCCGATTTTACGTTTTTCACGGGGCCAGCAGAAAAAAACGTACGAAACGGGAAAACGTAAAATCGGGGTCAAATAGAGAATAACACTTCAAGAAAACAAATTATACATAAATAAACTTACTAATACCATATTAGTATTTAAAAAAGTCTGTTATTCTTTATTGCGTTTTCTTTTTAAGTGTAATTTCACATAACTCTATTTTCAATACATGCAAGTTTTTGCAATTTGTTTTTCTTAATTTTCATGTCCGGTTAAAATTTCTTTAAAATTTTTAAACTCGCAATGGCCTTTGCCGATGAGGACACGATGTCTTCTGGATCTTCATCAATATCATCCTCACTTCCATATTGCGAAATCAAATCGGAAATAGTCTGAATGTCTGTGATAGCGAAAGCATCCTTATAGTAAACAATGTACTCACCAACATTGATGTCTGCAAGTATAAATTCATCCTCTTTAGTGTAGTCTTCCATAGAGAGCTCTTCCGGCGGCGCTTCACTGTTAATTTCGGATTTTGAAAATTCTCCTTTCAGAAAAGCATTTGTCATGCATTTTTCATCTACATCATTCCACGCCAATGAGATGAAATGAAATGCCTCTAGCACGTTTAGCTTTGTTTTCTAAGCATCTTGAAGCTCAACTGAATCAAGTGAAAAAAGGCCTTTTCTTACCAATTCTTCTATAATGCATTTTGGAGGATCTGTTTATTCGCAAGTCACATGGCTGAAGTAAACTGATACAGTTGGGTGGGAAAAATTCTATACGCACATTCTTTAAATTCAGATTAACATGAGTGCACTGGTCTACGAATAAAATTATTTTTCGCTTTTGTAAGCTCATTTTTATATTCAATTTTCTTACAAAATCTTCAAAAAGATTTAGGTTCATCCAAGCATTATGGTTCGCATTGTAATCTGTCGGCAAACTTTTCATGTTTTTAAAACATCGAGGCTTCTTGGATTTACCAATCACAAAGGGTGTTAGCTTCTCAGTTCCGTAATAACAAAACTGTTAATCGCACTTTTGATAGCTTCCGACTGTGCCACGTTTCTCCTTTTACAGTGTATGTTCTATCAGTGAAGAGTTTAAAAAAACAATCTGGTCTCATCTGCGTTAAAGATGTCTTTTTTGGGTAATTACACGCAAGAGAAGGTAAAGTTTTTGCCCATCCATTCCTCAACGACCGCAGTATTTACTCCATCTGCCTCACCACAAATAAACTTGTCAGACAAATTATACCTCTTCTTGAATCGGTCGATCCAACCGTTGGATGCCATGAAATTCGGCATTTCAAGTCGAGAAGAAATTTCTCCTACTAGAGCCTTTTCCTATAAAATTGAGCCATTGATTGGAATCTTAGCAGCATGGGCTTTTTTTAAACCACTCGTATAAAATCTTTTCCAGTTCCTCAAAATGAGAGGTTTCCAATGATTTTCTTTTCTTTGACAAATTTCCCAGTTTTTCAGATTTTAATTCCACAGAGACCTCTTTTGTTTTAGGATGGTTTGTAACCTGGAATAAGCGATACCGAACGATTTTACGAGTTTTATCTTTAGTTCCTTTGGAAACTTTGGATTTTTTGATAATTTATGCCTTTTCGGCTACAGAGAAACATTTTCTTTTAGACATCCTACTTTTGACTGGTAATCACTAAGAGATAGCAAAAGAAAGCTACTCCACTGAGGGTTGAAGTGAATGAACAACGGAAAAATAATCACATCCCCTCCCCCCGATATCACGAATCGCAGGTTTGGTCAAGCGCTGATAGACGAATAATAGTTCTTTGTTACTTTGAACTGTTTTTGGTAACAATCAAACAGGTGACCAAGTGGAAAGCATTTTTGTTCTTTTGAAAAATTTTCCATGAGTGAAAAAAAGATAAATTTTCCTGAGGTACTTCGACTAAAATGACGTACCAAGCGGGAAACACTAAGAGTAAATAACGTAGAATCGAGGTATTTTTAACATTATCGGAATGCGAATTTTCTGGGACCGACGAAAAATAACGTAGGAAGCGGGATAACGTACGAAACGGGTTACGTAAAATGGGGGTTCCACTGTACTTCCTTTGACCAACGTTCCAAGAAAATGTATTCCTTCTTGTACCATTAAAAAATAAAGGAAATTTATGAGTGATGAAATATGAGTATTCTGTTAATAATTATTTCCTTGATAATTTATAAATAAACTTTCTGAAAATCCAATCTGATTGATGAAATACTTATTATTATTATTTATTTTCGTATTGATGCAATATAAATAAATAAATATATTCGATGAAAGAGTTATTGCTCTGTTAATGACGTTGGCACACATGTTATGCTGAAAGAAGATAGAAGGCGGGTTGGTGGGAGTAGTTGAATTATTAATTTTATATACCAGAGTAGCAACATAGATTCAGTAAAATTTGATTGGTGGAAAGGGGGAGCCTGCCATTTTCGCCACCTTCTGCGAGCAAGTATCGCCAAATTCTGCGATGTCAATGAGGATTGCCATACTTTGGAATTTGAGCATGTGCTCCCGTGCATATGCCACTATAATATAAAAAACATGCAGTAGGAATATAGCAATAGACCGGGAGGCGGCAGCACAGATAATCACCTCATCGAGTTCACGGCTGAAATTCCAGAATTAGTTAAAACTCGATTCGCATATTAAAATGCAATCGGTCTGCCAAGTCATATCTCGGTGGAAAACACCTTAAAACCCAATTTTAGAGGTTGACTCGTAGGTTTACCATTGTGTTTTCCTGCATCCAAAGGTATAAAAACATGGAGAACTGGGAGCAGGAACACACAATAGTAAACCTACGAGCCAACCGCTAAAACTGGGGTTTCGGGTGTTTTCCACCAAGATATGACCTGGCAGACCGATTGCGTTTTAATTTGCGAATCAAGTTTTAACTAATTCTGAAATTTCAGCCGTGAACTCGATGAGGTGATTGTCTGTGCTGCCGCCTCGCGGTCTAAAGCTCTTGTGTATAATGCTACTATGTAGCACATGCCTGGGTGTTGGCAGAAATTATGACAATGGTGGGTCTTTACATGTCCCACACGAAACTGCCCAGTGACGGAATAGCCTTCAGCTTCGGGCCCGGTACAACTGCCCCTTATGCCTTTGATCCACCTTTGGCCATTACTGTGTATCGTACACCATCAACGTACATCGTACATGGCAGTTTGATCGAAGCAAAAGATTAACCAGGACTTCTGAACTATGAGTCCAGTGTTCTGCAACCAATGGAGGTTTGTTTCACATGAGTTAAGGTACTGTGCAGTAACAGGTATGTAGGATTTACGCAGTTTTTATTTCTATTTTTTATTGTCGGTACCTCCTTCAAAGAAAAGAGGGTTTGTTTTAACTTAGGTGAGTCAGAAATTATTTATTTTTTGCATTTTTGAGCAATGCATAACTTTTTAGTAGCTGCTAGCTAAACATTTTAACCATTTCTCATCGTGTTTCCTGTTTGATTCATTTATGGTGGCAAATAATTTATAGCTTGCTTTAATCTAACCGATACATTTTATGAAAACCTTTATTTTATGCATCCAATTACATTAAAAAATATATTTGTAAAGCTGAGTTTATTACAGTAGGCTCCTGATTATTCGTCACTTGATCATGCGACAATCCTCTTAACCGTCATCTCTTCCATATTTCATCATAAATATATTTTTGCTTGTGTTCCAAAGTTCCGAACAAGAATTTATTTATTATTATTATTTTTTTATAATCACTTATAAGATATAAACATGATGAAATTGCTAATGAATGTTTAAAATACTGTTAAATTATTTCAACACATTGCAAATTTTATTAAATAATTCCGGAAATTTGTCACAATAATTATTTTTAAAAATTGAAAAGGGGGGAATTCTCAGTAACAAACACTCCTGCATATTATAATTGTCCTTGGGTGTAGTAAAACTAAAAATAGATTTTTTAAGCATTCTTTTATATGCATTCAATGTTTATCTTTAAAATAACACCTAATTTCATGTCTATAGTTCAAGTAGTGCCAAAAAAATTCCATTACAATACGTTAATTTGACATGGGCTCCGATTATTGAAAATTCACTACTTTGATTCACTACTTTGCTTGCTAGCGCGAATTAGTAAATTAAAATTTTTAAAACTTTAACTGTTTTATTTTATTATTATTATTTTTTTTTAAGATATGGCAACAGAAAAAGAGTATCATTTGAATTTTCTACTAGCTGCGTGGTAATCCAAAGCCATTAAATAATTATTTAATGGCTTTGTGGTAATCCGATGTTTTGCACTTAAAATGCATGAGATCATTCTATTCTTCGGGTGAAAAATGAAATCTTAACTGTATGGTAAATTTAGAAGAGAATTATTATAATAATTTACTTATTTAAAGTAATAAATCATATTTACAATTTAGGTTAAAAGCTTCCACATTAAAAATGCAGATTTTCAATAACTTTGTTTGTCAAAAGCATTCTTTCAAGATTTGGCTTTTAATTTCGGAGCTGGTGGAATAAAAATGACGTCATTTGAGCGAGCGAACGTATACAAAAATGTCATTATTTTGACGAATTTATTTAAAAGCCTTTTTATATTCATAAAATAAATCAGTAAAATAAATTCGCACAAAAATGTAATTTTTCTCGATATATAAAGCATTTCGTTTTAGCGTCCTTGTAAAAAGTTTAAATTGCCATCTGTGTTTCTTCTATGATTTCATGTTTTATAAATAAGAAGCAATATTTCTCTAGTAGGTATATTAATTCAGTTTTTGTTTCACTTCTTTGGTTAAATACAGTGTCTCACATAAGTGATGGGACACTTGTGCTTTACAAAAGGAAACTAATCAAATAAATTAAAAAAACATGTACACATTTTTTTGTGGGTGTGTTTCATACTTAAATTTAGTAAAGATTATTACATGACATACATTTTGTCAAAATATTAAAATATTAATTTAATAAAAATACAAATGTTTAGAACGGAGCAAAAAATAGCTCACATAAGTGATGGGACACCATTATATATGCAACAAAAATCGCCTGAAATAAGCAATAAAAATATTTTTTGGGGTTTTATTTTTACTTAAAAGCAATTGGCAATAATGGATAAAATCGTCTGCAGTATTTCTCTCCAGTTTGTTTTGGAATTTTTGTGTTTTTTAGCTCTGTGTAGCCATGAATGCTAAACGAAAAGAAACTTCGCCTGAAATTCGAAAATTAGTTATTCATTTGCATATTGAACGTGGAAAATCTATTAGAAAAACTGCTGAAACAGTTAACTTGAGTCGTTCAACAGTTTTCAATATCATTAAACGATATAAAAAGAATCATATGATTCAGGATAAAAGAAGACCTGGCCGACCATCAAAGCTATCCAATGGAATAAAGCGAATTATCGTTCGAAATATTAAAAAAAATCCAAGAATTAGTGCTTCAAAAGTTGCTGCTGATTTACAAGCATTATATGGAATAATTGTTAATCCTGAGACTATTAGAAGGGTAATTCGATCTGCTGGATATCACGGTAGAGTAGCCAGGAAAAAATTCTTCGTAAGTGAAAAGAATAGAAAACTCAGACTAGCTTTCGCAAAATCCAACATAAATAAGAATTCTGATTACTGGAATAAAGTTATATTTGCTGATGAGAGTAAATTTAATATATTTGGTTCTGACGGTAGAATCTTGGTGTGGAGAAAACCCAGGGAAGAATTTCGCAAACAGAACTTGGTACCAACAGTAAAACATGGTGGAGGAGGAGTTATGGTATGGGGGTGTATGTCGTCCGCTGGAGTTGGTAATCTTGTTTTTATTGACAGTATAATGGATCAGTACAAGTATATTGATATTTTAAAGCAAAATTTGAAATCTTCAGCACGAAAATTGAACCTTCATAACGATTTTAAATTCTACCAGGACAATGACCCCAAGCACACTGCTCTGAACGTTAGACTCTGGCTGCTATATAACTGTCCTGAAATAATAAAAACACCACCACAATCTCCAGACTTAAATCCCATAGAGAATATTTGGCAAGAATTGGAATCAAGAATTCGCAAACACACCATTTCTTCAAAACAACAACTAAAATCGGTGCTTCAAGAAGAATGGGGTAAAATCACTCCAGAAATCACAAAAAAATTAGTCGAATCCATCCCAAAAAGATTAAATCATGTTTTAAAAGTAAAAGGAAATCCAACAAAATATTAAAACCTTTTAAAAAGTAAAATTTTTGGATAAATATTTGATGGAAAAGTAAGTGTCCCATCACTTATGTGAGCCATTTTTTTGCTCCGTTCTGAACAATTGTATTTTTACTAAATTAATATTTTAATATTTTGACAAAATGTATGTTATGTAATAATTGTTACTAACTCTAAATATGAAACACACCCAAAAAATTTTTGCACATGTTTGTTTATTTATTTTATTGCAGTTTCTTTTTATAAAGCACAAGTGTCCCATCACTTTTGTGAGACACTGTATAAAGTTAAAAAAAGCTACTATTGAACAATTTCTTTATGTCAATTTGCCGACAGACGATTTTTTGCTTTTAAGATAAATGGATTCCTGAAGCTTAAATATGTGAACATAAGTTTTTATTTCTTCAAAAGGGAAAAACAAGATTTACAAAATTTTTTCTCGCTAAACCACTTTGCTTTAAGCACTTTTGTGAAAAGTTTTAATCGTCATCCATGAGAAATAGTTACTTGAAAAACTGTGTTTCGCCTTTTAATTCATTTCCTGTAAATATGGGGCAATAATTCTCTACTTAAATGCAAGGAGCTCAAATTTGTTTTTGTTTAACCTACTTGGTTGAACGTAAAACTGAAAATATCTACAACAGAACTATTTTTTTTTTTTTTTTTTTTTTTTTTTTACGTAAATGGAATTTATTTTAATGTCTCAAGCGACAGACGATTTTTGGCTTTTTAAATTAAACTGATTCCTGAAGCTTAAATATGTGAAAAATAAGTTTTTATTTCTTCAAATATGTAATTTCCTCACAGTATTGTTTACACCACTTATTCAATTAAAAAATAAATTTAATTTTCAATTTCAATTTGAAACTGGCGTAAAAAAAAGACTATCAGGAAGTGAGTGAAAAATCGATTACAAAATTCCACCTTTACATGCAAAAACCAAGTTGAGTTGAATAAAAGAGTGTAAAAACGTGGGTTGGATAACATTTCACGAAAAGAAATCATAATACACCACTCACAGGCCGATTGCTAGATGAATGATGATTCATCTGGCAATGGTTAAGTTAAATTAAAGAGTGTAAAAAAGGTTTGGAAATCAGAAAGAGGCGCAGGTTATGCTATACAAATTCTTTAATTAATTAATTATTATATATATTTTTTCTCTTTCAATATTCACGTGTAAATATATTTTTCAGTTGAGAAATGTTTGGAAATATTATTTGCGCTTTTTTTTTTTTTTTTAAATCTTGCCAATAGATTTAAAAAAAAAAAAAAAAAAAAAAAAAAAAATTAATGAAATAAATCTCTATGAAGTAATAAAAGTTTGAATTAAAAAAAAAAAATCCTAAAAAAATTAGACAAATTTAGAAAATGATTGGACACTGCACACCGCAATCTTGTTACGTATGTGCCTGTAAAAGATGGCTAAATTGTTAGGCATAATTTTTGATCCTATAAAACTTCTTTTACTCAACTATTTTGACCGATTTCAAAATTAAATAGCGCTTAAAATAATTCTTCGATTTAAAAACTGTCTGCTTCAGCGCGTTTCTTACACATTTCTTTATGAAACTACCAGTTTTCATATTTTTATCTGCAATAGTTTTTTATTTAATATAAGACAAAAAAAAAAAAAAAAACATTTCCGGTGATAATGCGCCTAAGAAAGCTTTTACTCCGTAATGCCTACTATATGTAATTGTTCCTATTTATATGGATCCTATGTTTTGTACCGTTTTTTTTTTTTTTTTTTTTTTTTTTTTATCTGACATCATGACTTAGACTTAGAGTCATGAAATTAATCACGATTTTTATGATAAACATCGAATGTTATAAAAGAGTGTTGTTTTAAAAATTGTTTTTACTTTTATACTTATTTAAATTCAGAAAGAAAATACAGTATTATACGTTTTCTGCGTTTGTGAACGCAAAAGCACCCTACAAAAAATAACCATTTCCGGTGGTAATGCGCCTAAGTATTTTAAGCTCTTACTCCGTAATGACTATACTATATGTAATTTTTCCTATTTATATGGAACCTACGTATTGTAACGGATTTTTTTTTTCTGACATCATTCATTAGAGTCATGAAATTAATCACGATTTTTATGATAAACATTGAATGTTATAAAAGAGTATTATTTTAAAAACTGTTTTAACTTTTATACTTATTTAAATTCAGAAAGAAAATACAGTATCATACGTTTTCTAAGTTTGTGAATGCAATAATCCCCTGCAAAAAGTAACCATTTCCGGTGGTAATGCGCCTAAGTATTTTAAGCTTTTGCTCCGTAATGCTTACTATATATAATTTTTCCTATTTATATGAAACCTACGTATTGTAACGGATTTTTTTTTTCTGACATCATTCATTAAAGTCATGAAATTAATCACGATTTTTATGATAAACATTGAATGTTATAAAAGAGTATTATTTTAAAAACTGTTTTAACTTTTATACTTATTTAAATTCAGAAAGAAAATACAGTATTATACGTTTTCTACGTTTGTGAACGCAATAACCCCCTACAAAAAATAACCATTTCCGGTGGTAATACGCCTAAGTATTTTAAGCTCTTGCTCCGTAATGCCTACTATACGTATTTTTTCCTATTTATATGGAACCTATGTTTTGTAACGGATTTTTTTTTTTCTGACATCATGAATTAGAGTCATGAAATTAATCACGATTTTTATGATAAACATTGAATGTTATAAAAGAGTGTTGTTTTAAAAATTGTTTTTACTTTTATACTTATTTAAATTCAGAAAGAAAATACAGTATTACACGTTTTCTACGTTTGTGAACGCAAAAGCACCCTACAAAAAATAACTATTTCCGGTGGTAATGCGCCTAAGTATTTTAAGCTCTTACTCCGTAATGCCTACTATATGTAGTTTTTCCTATTTATATGGAACCTATGTTTTTTAACGGATTTTTTTTTTTTCTGACATCGTGAATTAGAGTCATGAAATGAATCACGATTTTTATGATAAACATTGAATGTTATAAAAGAGTGTTGTTTTAAAAATTGTTCTTACTTTTATACTTATTTAAATTAAGAAAGAAAATACAGTATTATACGTTTTCTGCGTTTGTGAACGCAAAAGCACCCTACAAAAAATAACCATTTTCGGTGGTAATGCGTCTAAGTATTTTAAGCTCTTACTCCGTAATGCCTTATTATAATTGATCCTGTTTATATAAAACCTGTGTTTTGTACCGATTTTTTTTTTCTGACATCATGAATTAGAGTCATGAAATTAATCACGATTTTTATGATAAACATTGAATGTTATAAAAGAGTGTTGTTTTAAAAATTGTTCTTACTTTTATACTTATTTAAATTAAGAAAGAAAATACAGTATTATACGTTTTCTGCGTTTGTGAACGCAAAAGCACCCTACAAAAAATAACCATTTCCGGTGGTAATGCGCCTAAGTATTTTAAGCTCTTACTCCGTAATGCCTACTATATGTAATTTTTCCTATTTATATGGAACCTACGTATTGTAACGGATTTTTTTTTTTCTGACATCATGAATTAGAGTCATGAAAATAATCACGATTTTTATGATAAACATTGAATGTAATAAAAGAGTGTTGTTTTAAAAATTGTTCTTACTTTTATACTTATTTAAATTCAGAAAGAAAATACAGTATTATACGTTTTCTGCGTTTGTGAACGCAAAAGCACCCTACAAAAAATAACCATTTCCGGTGGTAATGCGCCTAAGTATTTTAAGCTCTTACTCCGTAATGACTATACTATATGTAATTTTTCCTATTTATATGGAACCTACGTATTGTAACGGATTTTTTTTTTCTGACATCATTCATTAGAGTCATGAAATTAATCACGATTTTTATGATAAACATTGAATGTTATAAAAGAGTATTATTTTAAAAACTGTTTTAACTTTTATACTTATTTAAATTCAGAAAGAAAATACAGTATCATACGTTTTCTAAGTTTGTGAATGCAATAATCCCCTGCAAAAAGTAACCATTTCCGGTGGTAATGCGCCTAAGTATTTTAAGCTTTTGCTCCGTAATGCTTACTATATATAATTTTTCCTATTTATATGAAACCTACGTATTGTAACGGATTTTTTTTTTCTGACATCATTCATTAAAGTCATGAAATTAATCACGATTTTTATGATAAACATTGAATGTTATAAAAGAGTATTATTTTAAAAACTGTTTTAACTTTTATACTTATTTAAATTCAGAAAGAAAATACAGTATTATACGTTTTCTACGTTTGTGAACGCAATAACCCCCTACAAAAAATAACCATTTCCGGTGGTAATACGCCTAAGTATTTTAAGCTCTTGCTCCGTAATGCCTACTATACGTATTTTTTCCTATTTATATGGAACCTATGTTTTGTAACGGATTTTTTTTTTTCTGACATCATGAATTAGAGTCATGAAATTAATCACGATTTTTATGATAAACATTGAATGTTATAAAAGAGTGTTGTTTTAAAAATTGTTTTTACTTTTATACTTATTTAAATTCAGAAAGAAAATACAGTATTACACGTTTTCTACGTTTGTGAACGCAAAAGCACCCTACAAAAAATAACTATTTCCGGTGGTAATGCGCCTAAGTATTTTAAGCTCTTACTCCGTAATGCCTACTATATGTAGTTTTTCCTATTTATATGGAACCTATGTTTTTTAACGGATTTTTTTTTTTTTCTGACATCGTGAATTAGAGTCATGAAATGAATCACGATTTTTATGATAAACATTGAATGTTATAAAAGAGTGTTGTTTTAAAAATTGTTCTTACTTTTATACTTATTTAAATTCAGAAAGAAAATACAGTATTACACGTTTTCTACGTTTGTGAACGCAAAAGCACCCTACAAAAAATAACCATTTTCGGTGGTAATGCGTCTAAGTATTTTAAGCTCTTACTCCGTAATGCCTTATTATAATTGATCCTGTTTATATAAAACCTGTGTTTTGTACCGATTTTTTTTTTTCTGACATCATGAATTAGAGTCATGAAATTAATCACGATTTTTATGATAAACATTGAATGTTATAAAAGAGTGTTGTTTTAAAAATTGTTCTTACTTTTATACTTATTTAAATTAAGAAAGAAAATACAGTATTATACGTTTTCTGCGTTTGTGAACGCAAAAGCACCCTACAAAAAATAACCATTTCCGGTGGTAATGCGCCTAAGTATTTTAAGCTCTTACTCCGTAATGCCTACTATATGTAATTTTTCCTATTTATATGGAACCTACGTATTGTAACGGATTTTTTTTTTTCTGACATCATGAATTAGAGTCATGAAAATAATCACGATTTTTATGATAAACATTGAATGTAATAAAAGAGTGTTGTTTTAAAAATTGTTCTTACTTTTATACTTATTTAAATTCAGAAAGAAAATACAGTATTATACGTTTTCTGCGTTTGTGAACGCAAAAGCACCCTACAAAAAATAACCATTTCCGGTGGTAATGCGCCTAAGTATTTTAAGCTCTTACTCCGTAATGACTATACTATATGTAATTTTTCCTATTTATATGGAACCTACGTATTGTAACGGATTTTTTTTTTCTGACATCATTCATTAGAGTCATGAAATTAATCACGATTTTTATGATAAACATTGAATGTTATAAAAGAGTATTATTTTAAAAACTGTTTTAACTTTTATACTTATTTAAATTCAGAAAGAAAATACAGTATTATACGTTTTCTACGTTTGTGAACGCAATAACCCCCTACAAAAAATAACCATTTCCGGTGGTAATACGCCTAAGTATTTTAAGCTCTTGCTCCGTAATGCCTACTATATGTAATTTTTCCTATTTATATGAAACCTACGTATTGTAACGGATTTTTTTTTTTCTGACATCATTCATTAGAGTCATGAAATTAATCACGATTTTTATGATAAACATTGAATGTTATAAAAGAGTATTATTTTAAAAACTGTTGTAACTTTTATACTTATTTAAATTCAGAAAGAAAATACAGTATTATACGTTTTCTACGTTTGTGAACGCAATAACCCCCTACAAAAAATAACCATTTCCGGTGGTAATACGCCTAAGTATTTTAAGCTCTTGCTCCGTAATGCCTACTATATGTAATTTTTCCTATTTATATGGAACCTATGTTTTGTAACGGATTTTTTTTTTCTGACATCATGAATTATAGTGATGAAATTAATCACGATTTTTATGATAAACATCTAATGCTATATAAGAGTGTTGTTTTAAAAATTGTTTTTACTTTTATATACTTATTTAAATTCAGAAAGAAAATACAGTATTATACGTTTTCTACGTTTGTGAACGCAATAACTCCCTACAAAAAATAACCATTTCCGGTGGTAATACGCCTAAGTATTTTAAGCTCTTGCTCCGTAATGCCTACTATACGTAATTTTTCCTATTTATATGGAACCTATGTTTTGTAACGGATTTTTTTTTTTTCTGACATCATGAATTAGAGTCATGAAATTAATCACGATTTTTATGATAAACATTGAATGTTATAAAAGAGTGTTGTTTTAAAAATTGTTTTTACTTTTATACTTATTTAAATTCAGAAAGAAAATACAGTATTACACGTTTTCTACGTTTGTGAACGCAAAAGCACCCTACAAAAAATAACTATTTCCGGTGGTAATGCGCCTAAGTATTTTAAGCTCTTACTCCGTAATGCCTACTATATGTAGTTTTTCCTATTTATATGGAACCTATGTTTTTTAACGGATTTTTTTTTTCTGACATCGTGAATTAGAGTCATGAAATGAATCACGATTTTTATGATAAACATTGAATGTTATAAAAGAGTGTTGTTTTAAAAATTGTTCTTACTTTTATACTTATTTAAATTAAGAAAGAAAATACAGTATTATACGTTTTCTGCGTTTGTGAACGCAAAAGCACCCTACAAAAAATAACCATTTTCGGTGGTAATGCGTCTAAGTATTTTAAGCTCTTACTCCGTAATGCCTTATTATAATTGATCCTGTTTATATAAAACCTGTGTTTTGTACCGATTTTTTTTTTTCTGACATCATGAATTAGAGTCATGAAATTAATCACGATTTTTATGATAAACATTGAATTTATAAAAGACCACTTTAAATAGCTATACGTAATAACTATACGTAATTTTTCCTATTTATATGGAACCTAAATTCAGGTTTAATTTTGATAAACTTATAACCACACTTTGTCAAAAATGAACTTTTCTGACTTTAACAGATAAAATGTATTTGAATATTTTTTATATGCGTACCCGAATTATCAATTTAAAAACTTCATAAAGCTTTACTTGTTAAAAATTCTAAGTTAATTTTTTTTAAAGTGCTGAATTGTCTCTTTCAACGTTTCAACCATTTAAGAAATCCTCAGATGCCCTTTCTCTACTAGCATCACTTGTTCACATAACTTAAATCTTACCTATATTTGATGGGTCCTCACTATATCCTCCACTCCTATACCTATTCATATACAGTATACAGTGACCTCTCACGCGATACACGGTACGCGATATACACGGTAGTTATTTTTCAGCACCAGTTTCTTTTTAACCCTTTCCGGCACAGTGGTCCCACTCCGGGCACACCTAATTTTAATTCCAAACTTGCAAACTGCACCAAGAATATTTTAATAAAATTTTGCTTCTATAATGAAAGCTTAAAATAAGGAGTTCGTATTTTCTAAAAAAGTCGTTTGTAAATTCCGGTGTCAGTCAGCAATTTCTCATTTTACGAACAGACTATGTCTGTGCCGGAAAGGGTTAAAGTAATTTTCTCTTTATTAAATCGCAGAATTTATAAATCGAATTTTACAGTTTTAAAATAGTGGTACGAAAAAGTAATTATTGAACATCGCGTATAAGTGAGAGATCACTGTACATGATAGGATAATAAAATAAAATAAACCCTTTTTAAAATTCCATATTAAAATTCACGAACAATATAATAAATTATAAGATCTTGTAATAATATAGTTCTTTTAAATGATAAAAGGTGTAAATTAACAACATAACACAAATTAAAATAACTTTTATTAGGTTGTTTGACATGTTTCGACTCACCCCGAGTCATTTTCAAAAACAAATGAGACTATTCCATAATGCACGGGCTTTGAAGTTATTATTTAAAATGCTATCATATAATTTTCATGACTTTTTTAAAAATTACGCACGTTATCTTTTATTTTTACTTGGTTGTTTATTTTCATATCTGTAACCATGGAGTAACTCGAGCCACAATTTCGGTAAGTTAAAAGATGTTGCATCGGCAGTAAAATTGACCCAATTAATTTTGAGAATTATTCAATAGTATATGAAATACCTTTTATTAAATAAGACTGATCCAAGAATTACTATATTGGGTAGTAAAAGTGACCCAATTAATTTTGAGAATTATTCAGAAGTATATGAAGTACATTTTTTTAAAGAAGTCGGATCCAAGAATTACTAGATTGGCATGAGCAGAAGGAAATTTAGTTACAGAAAAAAGGAGCATATAGCTGATATTAAGTATAATAGAAAAACCACAGCCCTGGCAATATTATATCAAGAAGAAACCTTCCAAATAACTATCAATGAATAATTTTTCACTCCAGTCTATACAATGGTACTATCCATAGTATATATTTTTTAGTACTATCCATCCATAATAAGAGAAACCATAGAGATACTAACACGCAAAAATGCAATATGTAACAATGCGGCATCTTTTAACTTACCGAAATTGTGGCTCAAGTTACTCCATGGTTACAGATATGAAAATAAACAACCAAGTAAAAATAAAAGATAACGTGCGTAATTTTTAAAAGAGTACATGAAAATTAAATGATAGCATTTTAAATAATAAACTTCAAAGACCGTGCAATTATGGAATATTCTCATTTGTTTTTGAAAAAGACTCGAAGTGAGTCGAAACATCTCAGACAACCTAATAAAAGTTATTTTAATTCGTATTATGTTGTAAATTTACACCTTTTAGCATTTAAAAGAAATATATTAAAATTAAAGTTCTAAAAAAAAAAAAAAAAAAAAAAAAAAAAAATTATTTTTCTTAAAATACTAGACCCAATACTTAAAACTAATTTGCCAGTCATAAACATCTGTGATATTGATTGATGTTTATGAAACATTAGATGATCACTCAAAGCCATAAATATTAATCAAATTTCATTAACACGACAGTTATTAGTCTTATTTCATAAACTGTAAATTCTAATTACTTTTATTAATTAGGAAAGCCAGAATTACATTTAGATCATAAAGTTTAATCAGTTTT